>CM037156.1:25615415-27027915 GCA_020921065.1 Vaccinium darrowii
ACCTATCCGTTGTCTCTCTTTCTAGGTCAGCATTATAGTTTGCATTAAAATGCATGCCAATTTCATTCATGGGGGGGATTGTTGGAATTTTGACAATTCAATGTGAATGAATTTGTGCACATGGGTGGCTTCAATGTGAATGAATTGTGCACATGGGTGGCTTCCCATTGTAGGCTACCTAATCTTCCTCATTTCACACTAGAAGTCACCATTGTGGGCTACCTAACTTTCCCTCTTTCACACTTGGAGTTTCTCCTATAAATAGGTCACTCCTCATTGTGTTTTGCATAACGAAATACAATCCAATCCATTCCAACTAAGTTCATTTAAGTCAGGAAGAGAGACAGGCGCTAGTTAGTTCGCCAAGGCGGTCGACGGTGGTGTTTCGTCGGCTCGTGGTTCTAGCCGTTGTATCCTGGGACGAAGACGTCGGTTCAACCTACAACACCCACGGTAGGCGGCGAATCTTTGTTAAGGAGAGTGTGGTTACACACGACTCGGCAGTTTCCAATCGACTGTTTGTATCTCTGTTTCGATTCTATTATTTTCGGTTCATGTAATTTGTTTACATTCTGTTCATGTATAATGTTATAAGAAGAATTTGTTCTTTGGATCTGTGATTGCCACTATATTTTCTCCAACAGTACCTTGTGTTTCACTTGAATGATTTTGATCTCCATTAGAACTTAATGCTCGTGCAAGACGTTTCAAATGAGTTAAACGCAGCACTTTTTGCGATCTGCCTGAACCACAGCCTCCAACTTGCAAACCTAAAGTACAAAGGCAAAGGAGAAAACAAAATGACTCAAAGTTAGAGCTCTCTGGAAAAGAAATGAAAAGGCATTAACTTACGGTTGGTAGATGCCATGTTGCATGTGACAGCTGCTTCAATTTGGCCATGAGGCACTTTCATGGGAGAATTTAGTGATCTTGCAAGATGTCTTATATCGTTCAATCGTAACTTTTTTGGATAATTGGCTGATTTTTGAGCTCCATCTTCGGCACCTACTATATGCAGCAGCAAATTTTTCAGATTCGCCGAAGATGAATTTGTAGTTGTAGTGAAAAATTATGGAAAGAATCCATAAGAAACCGAAAAAGTTCAAAACGTGTAACTTTCGCATCTTCAGGTCATCTAAATCTGTATTTCTTTGAACTCGGTCCAAAGTTTTGTACCTTTCCTGTTCCTCTCATGATCACGAATGATTAATCTAAAAAAATTTTGACTACAAAATACGAAGGAATTCAGTAAACACCAGGAACACAGTGATGAAGTTGTGAGTGGTTTCAATTGAAGACTTACCAAGAGACTTCCTTGCCTTCAGTTTCTCTCGTCTTCCGGTACACCCACCATGCAGTGCAGCACCATCAAATGGGACACTACTCTGTCCAGAAACAACAATTGACAAGTGATTTTCATTCCAAGGCTGAAGTTGATTTTGAGTTGAATCGACTGAATGATCGTTGTGCAATTGACCCGGTTCGGGTTTTCGATTTCTTTGTCTTCGCAGTTGATAATTTCTACGGCGTCTGGCAAGATGTTTTTCTCTGTCTTCAACACTCATGGATTGTCTTCTATGTTTGTCGCGCAGGCGGCGCCGTTCCCTCTCTTGTTCCCTGTGGACAATTTTCCACTTCTGTCTCTCTGTTAACTCCTTGGTTTCCATTTGCACTGAAGATGAAAAATCAACCAAGAAACAAACACCATACATATGAAATTTAAGTATTTCAAGCACCAATTAAAGAAGTTCCAATTGTCCGGAATAAGTTCACAAAACAAGATTAGCAGTATCGATACGGACACAGATGTCTAAACAAAGATCTGGCCATAGATGTGTTCGGAATCGTTCGATGGACACGTAGAACCCACACTCATCCTACAGCTTCGAATACTTTTTTGATCAACATCAAAACTTCGGCGAAATCAATAAGCTTTATAGTAAAGAATCGAGATTAAAAAAAAATGGCCAAAAAATTTCTAGTAAACTTGCGGGTTGCAAAACCAAATTGTTCAATGTTATCAAGAACGTGAGATCAGAATTATCAAAAAATCCATTCCTGAAATTTTATCGATCGATACGGCAGCACAAATCAGCACAAACCTAAAAACTGTGAAGAAAACGGAAGGACGAGATTGAAAAACCCTAGCGAATCTACCATATATGCACATCAACATATACACAAGTAGTCAAGTATAATTCATTTTCATACTGCATTGTTTCTTAAATTGCAGCATGCCTAAATTTCTTACCGAGCGATGGCGAGATTTCGCAAAGGATGATTTGCTTGCTCGATATTTTTAAGGTGTTTGATTGATCAATTGATTGATACGATGGTCGGTGAGATCAATTGGAGATCGACGAGACACGTGAGTCACGTGACCCTTTGATGCCATGCCATGTATATATGCTTATATTTCTTCCCAAGCAAATGGCGAGATTTTACGAAGGATGATTTGCTTGCTCGAGATTTTTAAGGTGTTTGATTGATTGATTGATTAATTGATGTCGGAGAGAGCAATTGGAGATTGACGAGAGACGGGACCCTGCCATGCCATGTATGTACATGGAGTACATGATATCTATTCGATGGCCGTCGTGCTGATTCGGGGTGCATTCTGGCCAATCGGTGATCGCCACCTCACGCGGCAGTTCTTTAATTGCGCGCGTTTAATGGAAGAAGAACCGGCCAATTCGAACGCCAGAATTTAATGTCAATTGAAATACAGTATTTGCAAATAAAAAACTTTAATTGGAATGATCAGTTTCGACTAATTTATTACTTACCTTTTTTTTTTTGTCATAATTTTTTAACATCAAACCGTTCGTCACGACGATATATTTGGAAATAAAAAATTAGTATATAAGACCAAAGCTTTAAAAAATAAATATAAGACCACGCTACTGTAAAAGACTATATTATTTTTTGTCTTTTTGAGCCTTTTTGAACCTTCTTATTGAGACGAACGATTAATTCAAAGATTTCTATCCGAATGTAATACAAATTAAGAGAAAATAACTAAAAAGTGTAGTTTAAAGAGTCCTAGACATTTAGGCCAAAGGCTACCTAGAAAGAGAAAGAATTATTAAAAACAAAATTAAAGTTAACAACAGAGCAAACCCTCAAGTGGCGTCAAAGTTTGAAAGTTTTGGACTCCATCAAATTCATACGATCTCATAGAGAATAAGCAATTATTGTTTTTTCATATCCACTTCGCCAAACCACAGTGGAGACGCTTTTACCCATATGGCGCATGCATGTACTAATCTTGAATTTTCATTTAGGTTAACTTTTTCTGGTTGGCTTATTTTCGTCACTGGTAATTTCCCATTTCGGTTAAAGCATTACTTTTTAAATTAGTCTCAACGAGATAATTAAAAAAAGTAAAAAAAAAAAAATAGATCGAACTAGGAGGAAAAAAAAAATGAAAAAGTAAAAAAGTATTGATAAAAGAAAAAAGTTCAGAAAATGATATGAGTAATAATAAGACAAAAAATAATTTAGGCTAAAGATAACATTGAATCCTCCACACGATTATACATCAAGAATGAGGGCTTCGTTTACCCAAAAAGAATGAGGGCTTCCCAATATAAAACCCCCAAAAATCGTTGTCAGCCAATAAAAGCATTGTTGACCAATTAAAAAAATTTGGAAACACATAATTAAGGAAACACCGAACTATAAAAATATCATAGTGAGTTATAATCGTAGTAACATTTTGATGTTAGAATCTTGAGATATCGGCAATTTGGCATAGAAAACTATTCTTACTAAAATCCTCTTCCTCTTCCTCTTCCACCGCCGGCTTTTGCCCACCGCCGGCTTTGAGCATATGCCTGCTCCATTGCACCTCCAAATTTTTCGTGCTCTTATAGTATGCTTATACAAAAAAATTTGCATGCGATCTTACTTGCTACATTTGTCATTAAAAAATTCGAGAAAAATGATATTTGATAATGACATTGAATAAGTGGAATGATTGTCGAGTTTTTTGTATTTACAATTTGAATACTTCCAATATTTCTTATAAAGTCAACTTTATATTTATGAATTTTATAAAGGGCCACATTTAAAAAGCTCACTTAGGGTCCCGGCCCTGTTTTATTTTTATTTTTTTTATTGTGTGACTAATTGGCTTAGGGCGAGTTCTCGCTATGGTATTTTTCAGTATTCTCGGTATTTGTGGTATGTTGAGTTTAGACACCCCAAACTATACACTTGTATTGAATATTCTCACTCTTATTCAATACAAAATTACACAAGTACACTCACTTGTGTATAAGACACCACTCAAAGACACTTCACTTTGACACTCACTCACACTCGAGTGTCTCTCACCTGCACACACTTTCTGCTCTCACAACACTTGGTGTATCTCACACACTTGGTGTTCTCTCTAAAACACACTTACAAATGACATACTCTCCTATTTATAGACTACATTAGAACATTCTAGACTAGGACTCCTAGAGATAATACAAGAAGATTCTAGACAAATGTGGAGAGTGAGGAATGATGGTGAAGAATCTAGAAACTTCAAGTACCGGAACTTTTCGGGAATATTCTGGATGTATCCGGCAAAATCCGGAGGCTTCCATTGTAATCCAAAAGGTTCCAGAGGGACCCGGAACTTTCTAGTGGAGTCCGAAACATTCCGGCAAGATCCGAAACATTCCAGAGTAACCCAAAGATTTCCGGAATCATCCGGAGAGGCGTTGATGACTTCAACATGGTATTCTCCCACAAGTCATTCTCCTCATATTTATCGATTGATTCAACAATTTGTAGTAAAAAAATACCAAAATACCGTAACGAAAACTCACCCTCAACAAATTTGATATATCAGGAACAGGCAGACTTTTTATTTTTATTTTTCCATTTGTTAGAACCTAAGCTAGGGGAAGTGGAAAGGACAGCACACCAAAAACTCCCCTTACGGCGTTTGGAGCCTCGCCTCCTCAAAAGGAGGCTTTGGGCTATACCATTGAACTACAAGCTTGTTGGTAAGGCAGACTCTCATCTGGCAATCATATCCCTTCAGTTCAGTCCGAATCCGGGGTGCTGGTGTGCGCATCTGAACAGTTGATTTCGGATTTTATTTTGGCAATGGATGGCTTAGATTTCAAAGCATCGATACAAATTGAAAACAAATTTGATAGCTCAGATGCTGCACACCAAGTACACTCCAGGGTCCCGTTTCTAGTCCAATGACCTTGTCCAACATAGGACAGGTTTCTTGTAAAGAATGACCCTCCAAATCAAACCCGAGGAGGGTGCTGCACAGCGTATTGTGCGGGCACGACGCTGTGCCGGTGTCATGTTGATGACCGGAGACGTTCACCACGTAGAGCTCATCGAATTCTACATGTGTACCAAAAATCAACTTGATCGAATATTAATAAGTGCCTCATCGGAATACATATAACTTGTTGCATTGGTTTTGATCTAGTGTTTCGGATCCATTCGGAATCATGCATTTCAAGATAATAATGTTTCAATTAGGCACCTTACGATATTCAATCGAGCTGATTTTTAGAACACTTGTAGTACTCATTGAGCTCTTCATGGTAAACGTCTCTAATCGTCGGGTTGACACTGGCACGGCGACGGCTGCCGCTACGCAGCACCTTCCTTGGTTCCCTCCAAACCATAGTTTGTTGAAATATGATAATTACCAAACAAATCCCAATATTCTCTCCCACAAATAGGATACTGCGAATTTTTCTTTTTGTAGCGGATTTGTGCCCCACAAATCAAATGAAAGTGACATTGAATACTATTTCAAATTTTCAATAAGACATGACATCTTTTTTCATTTTCGCGGTTTAATTTGTCAAGAATGCCACCACCCAGTTCTAAACGGGATCTCTAAGTAGTAGTTTCGTGAATTTGAATCGACATACCGATCCAACTTGTTTCCAATTAGTAGATTTTTTAGTGGCTAATTCGAACATCCATTGAGAACAACATCTTGAGTACATGAAACTGACAAGGGCATACTGCATACCCCTCTATTGCAAAAGTCAGGCATAAAATTGATTTCCATCAGTGAAGAGTGCAGCAGAAACTACTCTACACAAAACCGGACTGGGTCATAGCCATTTGTTCTGTTTTGGACGGTCTGGATTTTAAATAGAACACTTTTGAATGGTTAGGATTGCTCACTATAGCCCCCCGAATCCACACAGAACCACCAAAATCAATGATTTCTAGCTCAATACACCTTAAAAAATTTCATGTCAATCTTAACGGGCGATTTCAATGGCCATGTATCCACGCAGATTATCAGATTCATTTTCCAAGTTACAAAGGACGCATTTAGGTACTGTAGGAGGGGTTCTTTGTTAATTCAAATAATCTTTAAATTTGGAGAGGCAAGCAATAACTAATGGTCAATCAAAGAAGAACAAGAATAGGAGAGTATGTGAAGGGGTAAATGTTGACACCCAAATTTGGCCCGACCACTCGCAAATCCAATCTCAGAGCAACATTGAACGGCGCCAATTTCACAATATTTGTCTCCGCGTCGTAGCAAGAATTTTAACTGTGTTTGGGTCTCAATTGGACGCCGGCAGAGAGCTCAAACGAAAGCATTGCGGAGTATTGTGTGTTGCGTGAGCATGAAGCATGGGATCATTTTTCTAGACCGACAACACTGGCCGAATTCTTCCATTATCACATAAACAACTCAATGGTGCCATTATCACATAAACAATTCCATTGTTTATGTTGGTGGAAGTTTGGCCTGAGTAATTGATCAATCAATTCATTGATTAATATAATCAATGTCAGTGCAATCAAGGAAAAGAAAGAAAGTGGCGTAGCCACCACTGGGGAATGGAAATTGGAAAATCAATGTGGAGTCCGGATGATATCTTGTTTCGCCCCACGAAACACATGCCAAGCACATAAATTACAAGAGATATACCGTTTTATTCCCGGTATTAAAATAAGAAAGTCGACTGTTCCGGCGCTTCAATCGGACTCCGTTTTGAACATCAGTCGAGAGCATCGCAGACCGGGTGGAGTACTTGAGGAATCCCAGTGGAACAAACAATTGAATTAAATATTCAATTCTCCCTTGCAAATTGCCGACACACATCAGTGGAGTGTTCAATATTCAATTTTCCTTTACAATGTGTAGCCATTACAAAGGCACTGACCTCCATTATTCTATCCAAACCCGGTGGAGTAAATTCATTATGTCAGTGGACGAATTAATGGGTTCAGCACCCAACGCCACGTGTCAGCTTCCAATGCATCTGATTATCTCATGTTTCAATCTCAGCCGTTGATCTCCATCACAAGCTCTCATGCGCGCGCAACACTGGATAAATTCCAGCCCCCCCTTGCCGACACTCTGCCTATTTAAGCAGCTTTGCTGCAGGGGAAGCCAAAAAGGAAGAAAAAGAGGAAAGAAAACCAGAGAGGAAGGAGGACGCCAGGAGAGAAAAAAAGAAAGAAAGAAAAAAGAAAGGAAGAGCTCTCACCTCTCTGACTCCAGAAAGCCAAAGTCTCTCTTTCTCTCAATCACTCCAGAAAACCCAAAATCCAGAAATCTCTTTCACTCTGTCCAAAACCAAAACCAGTCCAGAAAAATCAGAGCTTCAAGCTCAACAAAAAAAAGCCTCTGCTTTCCCACATAAAAAACCACAAAGCCTTTGCCTTAGTCCAAAGCCCACAAAAATCCAGCCATCTCTTTTCAATTACAGTCCGACCGAGGTCTTGTAATTTGTATTTTTATATGCGACAACGCTAATATAGCTCGAAAATAGTGAAACCGAATTCGGCACTTTTTCAAGTTATATTTTCGTCTAGCCTATACATTCCAGTCAATTACCGCACAAGGTGAGGAAGATGTAATCCTACAAAGGGGGTTAATCCCCTCTTTCAATTTCAATATTAAAAATCAGGAATTCAATTCTTCTTTTTTTTATTTATCTGTTGTATACGGAACCTCAAGGTAGCATGGGACCGATTGATGGCGATTTTCAAAGTAGTCTATAAATCGAGTCCCGGCGATAAAGGATTCCGCTCCATTAAATCTTAATTCTAGAAAAATGGACAATCAATGCAATAATAATTCATATGTCGAAATCCGAAAACGCGAGACGCGGAAGGTGGGAACCCACCCGAAACATGCTCGGACCATTAGATTCCAACATATGAATTTCAGAATAATTTAATTTCTTATATTCTTTTATTCTATTATTTGCCAAGGATATTTAATTGAAAAAGGCTAAAATTGAGAAAAGCGCTGAACAGACGACGTGGGGTGCCTAACACCTTCCCCACTCGCAGAAAATCCCCGAGCCCATCTCTGATTCCGCAAACCAATAAAAAGAGAGTCAATTTTCAAGCCCGTTTGAAAGAAGAATTTGCTCAAACGGAAGAAAATAAAAAATAAAAGTTAAAATGTTTTTCTTAAAGTTCATCTATGAAAAACAGTTTTAACGGGTGACCTGACACACCCAAATTCAATGTTAGGTGGCGACTCTGAAATTTTAATAAAAGCGCGAGTCACAGCTGCAAACCTCATAATTCACAATCGTCGCATATAAAAGTCATGATTTTGAAAGCGTCGCCAAAATGCCCACCGAAGTGGAGCAGGCGAGCGGCCGGTAAAAATCGGGGCGCGACAGTAAAGAATTAAGCCAGATATACAAAAAGAGAAGGCAACAGTGTTCATTCCATTCCCCTTTGAATCATCATCGCCCTCAAGTCACAGTTCTAGAGAGTAGATGGACTCGCGAGCACTAGCAAGAACAATGTTCTCAATTCCAGGGCTCTGAGTCACTTTCTTTCTCTAGGATTTCCGTGCTCTAAGGATGAATCAGAATCTCTCTCTGTCTCTGGAATTTATGAATGAATGTCCCATATTTATAGGGACCTGCACCCAATCATTGGGCTGCAGATATTTCCCCAATAATATAATGACATGTGCTCTCTCCGTATACCTGGGCGACGTGGGTGATGTCACTGGCCGTTAGGAAGCTTCCATTAGGTCATTCCAATGCATCATTTCCCTCGCAGCGTCCCTTAATCCTTCAAAGCCATCAAGCCACTTGTATCTCCCCTGTTCCCGCGGTGCTGGTCATGGTCGCGAGCCTTCTGGTTCGCGCCAAGACCTAATTTTAGAGCTCATATCGACTTCCCTACCCCTGCCTTTTGGCCAGGTACCGTCGCGAGCTTGGTCCGCGTGTTCGCGCGAGCGTTAGTTCTTCCCCGTCGCGTCAACCCTCTTACCTGAGGACCTCGCGAGGGGTGATCTTCCTTCTAAGTGGTGCTTCCCTAATTCAGGGCACCTGCAATTCTGTCACGTTCTTTCCTCGAGGTGGTTACCCTCGCGGTGGAGTTCCCTTCTAGTCATTATTTGCTATTCGAATCATGACGTGTCTCATTGAGACCTCTCGGGCCACGTGTCTTGTTTATATAGGTTGGTCAACTGCCCCGTCACCTTACGCGCTGACCTTTCCTACAGGTACCATCTGAAAACCCAATATCAAATCATTCTATTCTTGGTAGCTACTTTGTTCATACAACAAAATCACAATAAAAAGGCCACCTTTGGGATAAGATACTAGAGCGACGCAATCCAATTCCAAGGAGATGCATTTCTCACACTTCTTATAGCCATCAGGTAGCTGATTTCACTGTTTTCCATCTGATGCAAGTAGCCAAATAACTCTAACAAAGCAATTAGGACTTGATACTAGAGCGACGAGCGAGCGTCTTTTTTTTTTTTTCGTGCCGGGTTTCGTGCATCTCGACTAATCCTAGGGGATCAATCTCACTGTCCACTAATGGATCCCGCGACACAAGTATGACTTTTAATGTGTTGAATAACCCTTTTCCTCTTCGTAGGCCATTCCATGTATTATCATCAATTATGGTAGCTACCTTGGCATCCAGAGCTCTTCCCACATTCAAAATCACTTCCTCCCCATAGTCCTTGTAAAGTTGTCCAAAAGGATGACAATTATCCAGCCATAAGCAAGTGTTAGATGCCAATTATCCAGCCATAAGCAAGTTTTAGAGGTGTGTCTTGAATTCAAAACGTTCGAAGAAAGTGCAAAATTCGAGGTGGAGATTTGTTGGAGTTTACCTTGAATTTGACGTTCTGAAGAAAGGTACAGTGTTCGTGTTCGGCGCACGCAGGTTTCGTTCCGGATCGAGGGGGAGCTTTCTGTAATTATCGTCCGGACAGGCGGTCGTGAATAGATGTTTGTAATTACAATTCTAACATACACCGAAGAGTATAATCAATCTCCCGTCAACAAGTTCGAAATGACTACTCAGAACGATTTCGCTCAATTTCTTCAATGAGACAAGAAATACACAACAGTGGTACGTAATCTGGACAACAGCCCGCAAGTCTCATCCCTAGCTAGGCAAGCATGTACAACAAATCCTAATGGTTAAAGACTGAGCTCTATAATGCCCAACCATGAAGTTTTACTAAAACAGAGCTCTTCTAGGCTACAACAACACAGCAAAAGCAATAACCATTTCGACGTAGTAAAAACAAACTACACGACAAAATTTACAGGAATTTATGCAGCAACCCCCAAAAATGTTCTCATCGTCACCTCCAAGCAGAAGAGGTTACCAAAACCCTGTTCTTCCAGTAAAGATGAAGAGCCCCCTCTCTCTCTTGGAGTCTGTAATTGTTGCTATAGTCCTTCAAAACGTCCAAACTCGCCATGCTCACTGAAGGACTCAATGGACACTGACTGAATCCAGCCATCCTAAGTCTTGCTCTCCACTTTCCGAAAAGCTCATGTCTTTCCACCCTCTCAAGTCCCTCGCACGCTATTATGTTGACAATATCCCTAGCCACACAGTGCTCCTCTGCACTTATCCGCTGCTTGTCCTCCCTTGAGCGACCTGCATCAATCGATTCAAACATGGCCGTGTAGTATTCCAAGGTCTCTTTGAACCGTGGAAAGAATGAGGCAGTGTTAGTATTGGATTCTTGCTCAACTAGGATCATAACCTTTGGCGACAAGCTTTTAACCAGCCTCAATAAGCGGTCTCTGTGGTTGCTAGTGCTCACACTCTCATCTGGCATGTGGTGCAACATGTAAGGGAAATTCACAGCTAGTGCTTCTCCACATCGAAATTCAAGATTCACTAGCTCGACCTCACATCCGGAAATACCTGCACTGTGGAATTCAAACGGGACCCCATGTGTTGCAGCAACTTTTGATAGTCTCTGGCCCACAAGATAGAGTCCTCCGCCTCGAGCGTGAGTCGACTGGGAATCATCAACACCGGTTATGCGGACGTGTGGGGCCCCACCAGGACGCTTCCCCAGATCCTCAATAAGTGACACCCACTGGCTGCCCTGTGCAATTTGGAAATCGATTATATGGATTCTGTTTTCATTTTGCATAGCCTCCCAAATAACGACATTGGCAGACTTGTAGGCAAACTTGTAGTAAGGGCAAATCTGATAAAGGACAGTCATGTAAGACATCAGTTCCGGGCTGGTTGGTTCGTTGCACTTCAGTTTTTTGTAGATATTGCTCCCGGAGAATTCTAATCTCGCTTTAAGCCCCTCCAACATGTATGCACCCAACCGTTGGATGGGTTCGCCAGAGACTGAAACCATGCGTTCTAAAAGATCCATAAATCCTTTCGCAGTTAGGAAATCTTCATCTATCGCTGCTGCACAGGAAATGAGAGCTTGCTTCAAATCTAACCTGGGGACTGTTTCCATTGTTATCTGACTGCAGCTATCATCCATATCAGATTCGGGCCCTAGCAACTCAGACTCCAAAACTCTCAGTATTTGTTTCAAATCACTACCTCCATCCACCATGGAAGACCCACTAAGGGGGGATCCATAGGTGTTGTCATAGGAGTGATGTGGATCTGACAGGTTTGACTGAGAGCCTTGTGGTGAAAAAGGAGTCAAGTTAGACGAGATGCTCAAAGCAGAAGGGGTACCATAGACAGCGTAACTAGTTGCTGGAGATGAATCCAGCG
This sequence comes from Vaccinium darrowii, assembly GCA_020921065.1. Classification (NCBI taxonomy): domain Eukaryota; kingdom Viridiplantae; phylum Streptophyta; class Magnoliopsida; order Ericales; family Ericaceae; genus Vaccinium; species Vaccinium darrowii. The sequence continues at coordinate 25,627,407 of CM037156.1, forward strand.
TGTAGTACTGTTCATCACCAGATTGGAAAGAAACCTGTGTTGCTTGAGCAAAATTTGGGCTGCCATTGTCGGTGATAATGTCGTCGTTCAAAATTTGGAAAGGAGAGAAACAGTATGGTTCGACCGGCTGCATAGGGTGGTGGTACAACCTGTGGATTCCCCCTGAGCTTTGATACTCCTGGGATGTTTGCATCTAAATACCGAAAGGTTTAGCTAAGGAATTTAGTGCACTGCTGCAGTATACTAGGAACAACCAGCTCTCAAAACCCTGATAAATCACTATTCATTTCTTAATTGGACATAAGCATTTTCTCTAGAATCTTGTAGTGACGAGTGGTGGCCTTGGCATCATAGTAAGCAGCCGACGAGATAATACTCTGCCAAAAGATAAAATAAGATCAATTTTACTCTAAAGTTAATAAGTTAACCATCAGAATATCAGACTGATACTTTGGCAACTTAACATGATTCAAGTATCGAATTGTTGACGGAAATTCAATGATTCTGAATATGTTGCAGCGACGTATGAATTGAAACATGTCAAAGCGAATCATAATGTTACTTTTCAAGGTGTTTAAATATGGAGGTGGAGAAAGAAGACATATTTGAGAGTGCTGACATCATACCATGATAATCCGCTCACGATTTTCATCCCAACATTACAGGGTAGTAAAATACTAAGACTGAAAATGCATATAATGACTCAAGAACAAGAACAAAAGTAAAACATCTCAATGAGCCACATTAAACAGTTTCTGGAGGGGGATAAATCAAGCCTCCACAATCATGGCATTAAAAGAATAACGAATAAAGAAAGATTGAAAGAAAAACAGTAAAGGAGCTAATATCAGCTTCAGGATCATACAATGGTTAAAAATATGGCGACCACAAAGGCATTCTACACGGCTTACACGAGCAGGTACAGATGATCAAGACGATACTATGAACAAGGATGCAATACAAGATTGCTGCTCTACAACCCAAGCTCTATTCCCCTTGACCCAATGGTTAGCTTTCCCAAATGAGTGTACATAAATAAGGACCAAATTCGTGAAGCACCCATGGGCCATGTCATTTATCAGAAACCTGAGCATCTTGGCATTATCTCCAATATAAAAACTAAAACAGAACTTTCCGGGAAAAATATTAAGGTTTTAGCCTTTAAAAGTATCTTTAGTACGAGAACATTTGAATCATAATTAAAAAAGTAATAATAATAATAATTTTGCTTCCCAGACACAACAACACCTATTGGTTATGGCTAGTACTACAACTAAGTAGATTAGGTGGAACCACAACCTGCTAGTCATATGTTCTGGGAGATCAGAAACACTTGTGATATGCTTTAATAAGCTTGTGATATGCTTTGGGAAGCATTTATACTTAAAAAATAAATTAATTAATAAATGAATAAATAAATACTCTACCAATTCAAGCATTAGAATAGCAATGTGGAGATGAAAATCCAGAGACCTGATGTCAATTCCAAATTCCAATTTACAATCACTAGTCTTTTTATGGCAGACCTTTAAGGGATCTTGAACCAAGAAACCAACCATTGAACAAATTTTGTTCGCTTTGGTTTTTCATAACCACTCCCCCTCTCTCTCGGTGCACGGTCCCAATAAGTTTTTCTCTCCAATAATTCCTCTCATTTTTCTATCTATATCTCTCCCCTCATTACCCAAAAAACCTCCCTCAAAAACTAAACCAAGCTAATTAGAATTCCAAAAGTAGAACTGTGGGGTATCAGGTGTGTACTTTCTTTTTTAATTTTTTCCTTTTGCATCATAACAGATACAGACAACATTAATTTTGGCTTGAAAGAATAATTCATTGCCTAATCAACTCAACTTCAGAGAAGAAAATAAAGACATCTGAATGAAAACAACAAAGATATCAAAGCATTAATAACATCAATAACCATGAATTACCCATATTGTTTACATATACACATTCAAATTTAAAAGAGAATAGGTGTATGAGAAGCTAGAAAGAATAGACACAGAAGAATTTCATCTTTAGTAGTTTCCCCCTTCAAAGTCCAAAAAACAGGAGTAAGAGAAACGTTTCCACAGAAAATAAGAGAAATTGACGAATTGATGGAATGAGAAAAAGATGAGAATTTCTCTTACAGATATGAATTTATCCACAAATAAAAAAAGTATGACCTTGACTGAAAAGCATGCAAGATTGCTAAAAAGGAAAACCCAGAACTAATCCATCTTCCCAGATCATAAACTTGACTGAAAAACATAAAAAAAAATTGCTAAAAAGGAAAACCTCAAACACAATTTTAAAAAAAAAAAAAAAAAACTAATATCAGCTGTAAAAACAAAAACAAACTCAAAACTACAAGAAAGAAGAAAATAAAAAACAAGAAATCAGGACAATCCACTTCACCACAGCAGAGTTAAAACAAAGAATAAAGAGAAAGCTCAAAATCAGTATTATCCATAGCTTTGGAATCAAATCAAGGGGCTTTTACTGTTTTACATACCTTAATAGGTTCTAACACTATTCCCAGCTCTTCTGATTTGCGTTTGGAGAGAGAGAGAGAGAGAGAGGGAGAGAGAGAGAGATTCCGCTGTTTTTTCTTTGTGGAAGAGAGAGAGAGAGAGAGAGAGAGGGGCTCCTAAGCGTCCTGTCTCCTGAGTGAAATGAAAGCTGTGGGAGTTTGTGTTGCTTTGCTTTATTAGTGAGGCCCTTCATCTTCGGAGTAACTACATATGCACCCCCCTGTGGACAAACGCTGATTTGTGGTCACCAGCTTCGCAACCAACATGCCCACTATACTAGTAACTACTTTCTTGGAAAAGGGTCATGAGTCATGATATAACCTAATAAAGTGGAGTAAATGTTTTGAGCTCCGAAAAAAATACTCAAAGGGGGTTCCGAATATGTAAACCTATATAGAGAGAGAGAGCCGGTTCATAGGCAAATCCTATAAGATTTGGGCTTTAGGCCCATAAAAAATATAAAAATTTGGGCCCCCAATTATTTAATACACCTACATATATATACTAGGTCTAAATAATTTTGTGTAAGCCTTCTATATCAAATGGATTGGCTATTTTGTTTCTTGAGAAAGATGTGGTGAAACAACTTGATTACGAAGACTTAATTAATACGTTTGCCGCTAAAAGTGCGAGATGACAAATGTTCAAATGATGAATTTTGAAATATTGTAGCGATGGTTTATTTTTGGATAACTATGGTTTACATTTTGTGACGATAAATATTTTGTAATGGTTTTTATAAAGACTCCTTATTGACCAATTTTTATGTGCAAAATATAGGGTGGGCCTCGTTTAATGAGTTCGATTTGGACCTCCAAAATCTATGAGCCGGCTCTGTATATAATATATATGTATATCCTTAAATAATTTTTAGTCTTAACTGCTACAGAAAAATGATTCCAAATTTAAATTTTTAGTTTTAACTTGATTATGAAGACTTGATTTGTACGTTTGTAATTAAAAATGTGAGAAAGTAATATACAAATGATAGATTTTGAATCTTTGATATGTATTAGTTGTTTTTTTTATAATTATTATATGATTAAATTTTTGTTATTATATATCTTTGGTTATGATTTTTGATGAAGACTCTGTATTGAATAACTTTTTTATGCAAAATATATGGAGAGTCTCATTCAAGAAATCCGTTTCAGACCACCGAAACTCTTAAACAGGCACTATACTTTTGTGATCACATTTTTTTTACTATATAAGATGTCACCAATATACAAGTAAAATGTTTTTTTTTTATATTATATAATATGTCACCAATATACTAGTAAAATGTGTTCCATTTGTTATGGGGTGAAGCACATTATACCAATGCAATATTCACTCAAGTGGTCACCAAATATAGTCACGCACCCTGATAAAATTTGAGGGACAAATCTCACATTTCACTAGCGGAGGGGCCATTCAAACTTTTGCTCCGTATGAGTTGGCATCCCAAGAATTGATAGCTCCTGAAAAGTTTTAAATCTAAAAACTTAATAAGAAGGAACAAACCCCGTAGTCATCGGCCTTGACAACAAGGTTAATCCCCTAGAGCTTACTTTCAAAGTTTCAAATCTAAGAACTTACTAAGAAGGAACAAACCCATTAGTCATCGGCCTTGACAACAAGGTTAATCCCCTAGAGCTTACTTTCAAAGTTTCAAATCTAAGAACTTACTAAGAAGGAACAAACCCATTAGTCATCGGCTTTGTCAACCAGGTTAATCCCTTAGAGTTTACTTTCAATTAAGTTTTCATGACGGATATGAACTGAATTGTAACTATTTTAATTATAAGATTATATAAATTTGATTTTATTTCTTTCTGACAGGAAATTATTTCTTAGGTTGTTGTTTCTGGTGGTTGACATATTGTAGATTTTTACATAATTGATATAATATCTCACTTTCACTTGACATATAATCCGACTATGAATATGGGTCACCATTACTCATCTATTGGAGAATATACGAGTATTTGATCTCAAAATAAGTGAAGCATTTGGGTTTGATGTGATTTGATCACGTAAGCAAGTTGAAGATCTTATCATTAATATATATTTGAACACATGTTACCTTCAAAATTAACTGGTTAATAATAATATTTAACAGATAAATCACCGATAAAATTATTTCTAAGCTTATAACTACTCAATATGCGCCCGCGACTCTTTCATAGAATATTATTCCAACAACTTCTCCCGCTTCCCAAAAGCCACAGGAACGTAGTTGATGCTCGACCTATGTTTTTCGAAGGGGTATTTGCATATCCCGATTGATTGTGTAAAGTCCGTAGTAGCAACGGAACCGGAGAAAGAATATTAGTTAAACAAACCTAACGATTAACCTTTTTAGAACAAATTACATGATGCAGCGTTGATACACACTTCACCTACAATATATAGATATAGCTGAAAAAACGAGCACCATTAATCTCCTGTCTTGGCACTTTACGAAATAGACAAAACAAGTCATTCTAAAGCGTGTTTAAAATGGCATTGAAAGTTCAAATTTTACATCTTCAAACCTTTAAAATAGTGCAAGTTGGATCTGGCATTATAGAATCTATTCCAATAATGCTAATTGTTTATGGACCTTGGCATTTCAAAACTCATCAAAACCAAAATGTTGAATCATAGTGCAAATTACAAAATTTGTAAGACGGATATGAAATAACGGTAAAGTTGTTCCATTGTGGCCTGTGGGTCACGAGTTTGATTCTCGAAAACAGAATCTCTGCTTGTAAGGGTAAGACTCCGTATATCAATCGTTCTTCAAACCCCGCGTGATATGCAAGAGTTTCGGGCATTGGATACACTGTTTATAGTGCGAATTTACAAAGTTTGTCATGGAAAACAGATTAGGTGCAGCTCATACTGGATAACGAGTCATGATAATAAAGAACAAATTCGAGAAGGGTATGAGACACACCAACTTCTTGTGCATTTTCAAATGAATTTTATTTCGAAATAAAAAATTTAGTGCTCACGGTTCATTATGTAGAACCAGACGAGTAAGATTATTCTTATATATAACAAAATAATTTGGCGGAAAATCGATGTCAAAGTGATTTTTATAATATACTTTCAAGATAAGTTTCATTCAATCATATAATTACCGGTCATCCAGATTATGTTTTTGAGCTCAAACTAAAATCCAGTATAGAAGTTTCCCTACATTTTTTGGTATTTCTTGTTTCAGTATTTTTGTTTGTCTTTTTAAAATTTTTGTTGAATTTATATTTGAATTAATCATCCATCTTGATGAGAAGAGTTTAAAAAGTATAAAATAAAACAAAAAAAACATATATGCTACAAATAAAAAAATACCAAACGCATATTTTGTTTATAGAGTCGTCTTATATGAACAATTTTCAACTTCAATCTATATTTTTTTGATTTCTCTTGTCGAAACGAATAATTAATTTTAAAAATTACAACGAAAAGTCAAACAAAAATTCAAAAGAGTAAGTTTTAAGCCAAAAAAAAAGTACCGAAGACAATATATAATAACGTCAAACATTTCTCTAAGGGTATGTTTTTTTTTTCCAAAGGCAGCATTCAGCTTGGTGGAGTTGGGACCCATAGGCGTAATAAGACCGCTTGTAATATCCAAAACCAGTGGCGTTTCTTTCTTTTTTTAATTTGGTACGGTACTTAAGAAATATTTATAATAATAATACTAATAATCAATGAAGGGCGTTTCTCTAAGACACGGTTTCTTGTGGGGAGGGTCTATTAGCCTCCTTCCAATTGGCTGGTCTATTTTCCAAGGAAAGTGATTTTCGGTAAGAGAGTTGATATTGTAGAACTCTTTTGGCTTATATTTTGACTTTTTTTTGGTCTTTATTTGATATTTTTTTCCGCGTTTGTTACTTTTGTATCAATTTTTTTTGTGTATTATTGGTTCGTCCCGACAAAAGAAATGCAAAAAGGTAAAAAAAAAAATTTATGATTAGAGCTCTCAATTTTTTGAATTAAATTTGAAAAAGTGTAAAAGTCTGTCTTTTTTACTTATTTTTGTCTTTATTTAAAAAATTTAAGTTTAGATCATAATTTTTTACTCTTTTTTTATTCTTTTTGTTAAGACAAATCAATAATCAATCAGTAATACACAAAAGTCAATGAAAAGCTAACAAGCGCGAAAAAAATTAAATAAAGACGGAAAAAAAGTCAGGTAACTTATTAGCTAAACCAGACCATAGTTCTGACCATTTTTTTTTTGAATCTGGGGCTCCTGTTGCTCTCCTTCCGCGCTACAGGGATGTAACGTCTATCCGAATCATTAATTATAAATCTGAATCATTAATTGATGCAATGAACGGTTGAAATAGACGCTATACTCTTATAGCGCTCGAGGAGCACTAGAGGACCCCGGACCCAATTTTTTTGGCGTAAATAAGGAAACTTCTGCTGGGGTGTATTCGGTTTAACCCGAATTTCACGTCGTTGCCAAGAAGTCCTCGCTTGTAGTTTCCCATGTTGTCTTCCTCCCTCGTTCCAATAATTTCAATGATGACGTGGAAAATTGGGGATTTTCCTACCTCAATTGCTAACGTTGGAACTTTCGCCAGAGACATCATTTGTCATTTTCGGATCACTCTCTCACGTGTTTAATTTGCGGAGTATTTGAGTGATCAAATTTTAATGATTCAAATCACGATAATAAGATCTCGCGAGAGTAAAAAAATTATTAATTAAAATATATTTTTTGTGAATAAAAACAAAAATAATCTAATAATCGACAAAAAATTTGGCCTTTAGTGAACTTTTTAAATATTTTTATAATAATTTTTTACTTTTTAGATTACTCTCGTCATGATGAACCAATAATTCACAAAAAATCGATGCAAAAATAACAAATGAAAATTTTTTTTTTGAATAAAGACAAATCCAAAGCACCCGTCCACATATCAACCAGTATGTTTAGCCAGATCATGAAATTGCATAGACTTGAACCTAAATATTGAGCGAAGAACTCCAAATACTTGAGTTTATTAGCTCATATTACATAACAGACACCACAAATAAAAATTAATAAGACAGTGACTAACCAAATACAGTAACTTTGTTTGTTAATCACTAGAAAAAAATTACTCAGTAGTACTTATTTTGTATTTTTTATTTTTTCAAATAAGCTGATGCACCAAAAGGGTCGTTGTGCTAATAAGTGGTAACCACTAATAATTTGGTCGGAAGAAAAAAGAGTGCACGAATCCAACTTTGCTTATTAATAATATATCCACTAATAAATGTAGAAAAGTGATCTACAGAATCAAACCTAACCAATGTAGGCATAACCTAAAGATGTAAGCTTTTGATTTGTTGATAATAAACCAGCAATTAAAATAAACACACTTTAATGTTTACAAGTAATCTACACACCGCAAAATAAACCCGTAACACTTGAGAAATCGAATGATTTGAGTCGCTCGTTCTGTAATCAAATTAATTGATCATCCGTCCTGAAGATTTGGGAGATTGAATATTGGTAGATGTCTTACCACATTTGTCTTATAAAAGCGAATACCAAAATTCGAAAGCATATCGAATTATGGACTTTACGCGGCAAACTATTTTGTCTAGTTATAAATGGAGAGGAGAGAAGCCGTGTCCAACGGTGAAGAGCATGGAGTAATGGAGAAATTTTTGGGCGCCAGGCGGGTACTACGTGATGGTACCTTGCGTGCATTTTGATCATTCAAAAATATTTTGGACGGTCTGGATTTTAAATAAATTCTTTTTAACTTTTCCCTGGAAGAGTTTATTTAAAATTATTATTAATTACTGATATAGAAGGCCGTAATAGGGCGTTACGAGTACTACGTCAAATTTCACGTAGGATCCTACACGCACCCATTTCCACAAAAGTGACACTCTTCTAACCACTTTTGTGTGTGCATTCTAAAAAAAACAATTGTAGAATAAAGCGTTACGAGTATGACATCAGATTCCACGTAGTATTCTTTGTTTTTTGTTTCAAAATGTTACGTGTAGTTTTAACTATTATGCTCTCTTTTTAATTAAGTCTATTTGACACAAGTGATCATTTATACTCGTTAGATTCGTCTCGCCGAGAGGAATCCAGAAACCACAAAATCTTAACGCGAAACTAACAAATGCAAAAAAAATTTGAATAAGGACAAAAGTGGTTTTTTGGTTTTTGGTTTTTTACCCAAAGCACCCCTTAGTGCTCCCAGAGACCGCCACTTGATGCTTCAATGTTTTTTTTTCATCATACATTAGTGTGAGAGTCACACACTTTAGTGTTGGAGTCTACACTAATGTGGGGTGGAGAAAGATTATGGAAGCACTGAATAAGTCTACAAACACATCCCGAACACACTCCATGATGCGGGACCTACCTTGAGGTCTCACATGAATAATCGTAATTGTTTAATTTTTTTAGTATACTTTTTTAGGGTTCTTGAAAAAAAAAATTCAGCTCAGTCAAATATTGGTAATGGCTCGATTATTTCATTCATGTTTCAGTTCCTAAATCGAACGGACCAAAAAACTTAGTTCTGATACCCCTTTATATGAGTAGCTGAAGTAATCACTGTGTGCCACCGCGTCAATGCATCGCGTGATTGCTCCCCACTAAGATAGTACTCGTTTGTCTTTTTATCTGAAAGAAATCGAAGATTGAAAGGACACGGATTGTTAATTGTGATGATTTTGACGCTATACTTTCCTCAAATATTCAACCATGGCTGACAGTTTGGTAAGCAAATCAAAATTGACTTTTTTTTTTTCTTCTCGGAAGTTCGTTAAGTTTTTAAAATCAAACTAAAAAACAATCTTACTTTTGTATACATTTTAAAGACAAAAAAGCTATGCAAAACACTCTTTGTATTCAATAAAGTGATAGAAATAGAGCTATTATAGTATACGTTTTCGGACCTTGCTTCTCTGTAATTGGACTGCAGAGAAGCCACTACAGTTTCATCTTGGTCGTCTGTCTTTGCAATTTATGGTCAAGGTTTTAAAATAATTTCATGCGGTAAAACTTTTCGATGCTCCACACTTCATCCCAGGATCGAGTCTCATTCTCTCATCTCCTTATGTAATAGATCAGGAATGACGAATGACAAAAAAAAAAAAAAAGATCTGCACACCGCGGAATAAACTTCACACTTGAGAAGTAGCTTTTCTTTCTCACGAGGCCCACGACAAATCCCATTCGAACTCGAATGGTCCGAGTCACTCATTTTGTAATCAATTTAATTGATCATCCATCCTCAAGATCAGGATGATTGAATATTGGTCGATGTCTTCTTACCACATTTGTCTTATAAAAGGGAATATCGAAATTTGAAAAGATACTAATCAAATTAAGGAACAACCCCTGGACTTTACGCGGCAAACTATTTCTAAATGGAGAGGAGAGAAGCCGTGTCCAACAGTTATATTGTTAGTACATTTTCGGTGGGTGATTAATGAAGAGCGTGGAGGAATGGAGAAATTTTGGGTGTCCGGCAGATACCACGTGGCAATACTCGGTACGTATCGTGTCCATTCAAAAACATTTTGGACGGTCTGGATTTTAAATGGGAATAGTTTAATTCTTCCCTGAAATAGTTTATTTAAAATTTGCACCATTAATTATTGAAATGGACAATGTGATAGGGCGTTACAGGTATCACGTCAGATACGAGTGGTACCCATCCAAATTCTTCAAGGAGGAATGACCTTCTTAATTATTTCCTCAAAACTCAAAAGTGACACTCTTCTAACCACTTTTGTGTGTGCATTCTAAAAAACAATGGAGTACCATTCTTTGTTTTTGTCTCAAAATGTTGCGTGAAGTTAAACTATTATGCTCTCTTTTTAGCAAAAAATAAAAAAATGGTTTTTTGGTTTTTTTGTTTTGTCTTTATTCAATTTTATTTTGCATTGTTAGTTTTGCGTCAAGTTTTTGTGGTTTATGGATTCGTCTCGACGAGACGAATCCAAAGAATATAAAATTATAATTGAAACTAAATTTTTTTTTAATAAAACCAAAATTAAATCAAAAAATCAGTTGAAAGCTTTTTTGCCCAAGGAGCCCATAAAGTCTATTTGACAAAGTGACCATTCAATGCTCCGGAGACCATCACATGGTTGCTTCAAGGCTTTTTCCTATCATGCATTAGTGTGAAAGTCACACTTGGTGGTGGAGTCTACACCAATGTGGGTGGAGAAAGGTTATGAAACACTATGTTATTATGCTTAGGAGGACTTAAGGTGAGTTTGAACTAACTTTGTAGGGACTTTTTAGCACGGTCTTTTTAGTTGCTTTCTCTTAATCTTTACAACATTTGGGTCAAATTTTTACAGCCTAATATTTTTTCTTGGAAAAGTATAAAAATATAGACCAAAGTTGAAAAAAGTACACATAAGACGATAAAAAAAACCGCAATTTTTTTTTTTAATTCATCTCATCGAGACGAAAAATATGACCTACAAATTTGATCTGAATCTCAAAAAGAGTAACCAAAAAGACCATGCTAAAAAGCCCCTAATAATTTTTCCTATTACCCCCCAACCACACTTCTGGGCCATGGACTCAAAAACCATAAACAAAAAATTAAAGAGCTCAAGCCAAATTCTGCCAAAAGAGAAGAAAACAAATAAACAGAAGCTCAAATCATTACTAAAGTAATCTGATACCCCTTTTTATGAGCAGCTGAAGTAATCACTGTATGCCACCGCGTCAAAACATCGCGTGATTGCTTTAGTTCTCCTTTTTGTTTTATCTGAAAGAATGAAAGCACACGGATTGTTAAATGTGATGATTTTGACACTATATACTTTCCTCAAATTTTCAACCATGGCTGATAGTTTGTTAAGCAAATCAAAATTGATTTTTTTTTTTTAGAAGTTCGTTAAGTTTTTAAATCAAACTCAAACATTTTGTTTGTATGGCTTTCAGTGTATAACTAATTCAAGCTATTTGAGACTAGCTCGACTATGCTCAGTGGAAAATGAGTTACCTCATAAAATTTGAATGTACGTTTTAAGCTTTTATGTTTTTACATCAAATTTGAACAATCAACTATTCGGCTTATTTGGTTTGACAAAAATCAATCCTATTCTCAACCATACTTTGGCCTTGTTCTTCTTATCGACTTTATTTGCTTTTTTTCAACTTTTGCCCTAAACTCCTCACATGAGAAACCACAAAAGCCCAACAAGCTACAGTAGCAAAAACAACTTTACTTTTGTATACATTTTAAAGACAAAAAAGCTACGTGAAACACTCTTTGTATTCAATAAAGTGATGGAAATAGAGTTGTTATATTATACGTTTTCGGACCTTGCTTCTCTGTGATTGGACTCCAGAGAAGCCTGTATAGGTTCATATTGGTCGTCTGTCTTTGCAATTTATGGTCAAGATTTTAAAATCATTTCTTAAATTTTTTTTAACTAAATCTAACGTTAAAGATATTTTTGGACAGCTGAGATCACACTAAACTGTAGTCCAATAAATTGCAGAGGCGCATAAAATTCATGTTTTATCTATTGTTGCTTAAATGATTTGAATTGAAAGAGGAATTAATGCTAATTATTTTCAATTCTCATGAATATGCTTTAGACGTGCTTATCCATGAACTATAGAGACTAAGATCAGATTAGACAAAAGTGAACATGATAAATAACTATTTTGTGAGAAAAGAGAATCCCCATTCCTCCCAATATACTCAACGTATGGCAGCACTTTATGGGTCCACATCCTTATCTCCAAATCTTATGCATTACAAAGTTCAATCCAAAGTTGACGTTGCACCACTGAAAAATATAATAACCTAATAAATGTTGCTTGGACCAAGGATAGAGCCTGGAGGGTGATTAATAGGGGATGTCCCTGCTACAATTTGAAAAAACTCTATTATTATATTAAAAAATATATATATCGTCAAATTATATACGTAGTGGTCATTCTTTCATAGATATAGCTCGCTCTCCTATGCAAAAATTCTGACTCCGTCTCGGCTTGGACAATCTTTATAATCAAGTATAGTGTGATACAAATGTGAACTTTGAAGTGATGGTTTGAATCATTTAAACCTTGTGAAGGAGGAGTTTTTTTAGGATGTAAATAGCAAGGAAATTAACAAAAGGACAATCTCAATCAATTCTTGATTACTAAAAACACAGAAGTCATAATTCACCTTCAATTAAGATATTCACAACTTGTCACGTGTTAAGGTATTGTAATTGGGTTTATGGTTCAATATTTAATTCAAATGATTTTGTAAGGGAATAGGATCAACAGGTATGATTTGTTTTTTTTAGGGTAAATTTCACTGACATCTCCTGAGGTTTTTGTTTATGAAAGATACCCTCGTCGCGTACGACAAGTGACTATAAACCCCTTGTAGTACTAGTAATGTTCAGAATACAAGTAACAACTATTAGACAAAAAAATTGATGGGATAAGCAAAAAGTGGCTTATGTCCACGAATTCATCTTTTTAATAATAAAAAATATAAAAAAAAAACTTTCAATTCTCAATTTTTTGATTTAAAAGTAATAAATTTATCTTTTCCAGTAAAGAACGGTTCATTTGAGTAGTAAAAAATAAATACTTGTTAACAAATTTTACCCCTTTTTTTATATCAAAACTGCTGCTTCAATGAGTAAAAAAAGGTCATTTTAGTTCAAATTAAGTGAGAGTTAATAGTTTTTAATTACTTTTTATTATTACAAGTGGTGATTTTTTTAATACCAGTCACTTTTGGCTCATTACATCACGTGTTTGGCAAGAAAATTGTCGAGTATTGATGAAAACACACATGAAAACTATAAGAGATTTATTGTTGTTTCTCATACGTGAGGAGTATCCATCGGTTTTTTAATATTGATAGAAGATACTCATGTCACCAAACAACGCTGAACTACCCATAAAAGTTTAGGCATAAATTAATTAGTGGAAAACGAAGCATCACACCATACCTACAGGCTACAGGGTGTAATTTTGGTTGTATTCACTGAATTTAAAAGGATTATGCAATATTCTCTTTCAGCACAAAATATATGCACACATCATGCACATATATCAACGGTGATCCTTTAAAGGCCCCCTTTTAGCCTAACAAATTTTTTGACTTTTTTTATACTATTTTATTATTTTTCGGTTTTTAATCTTTAATCTTAATCGGATCAATTTTTTACATAATATTTATTGTCTCAAGCAGTCTTTTTTTGCTCTATTTTGTCGGTTTATATGAATTTTTTTCAACTTTATTTCATATTTTAATACATTTCGGATTCCATTCGTTGAGCCGAACATTGTGATGCAAAAATTGAATCCTAATCTAATAAAAATTAAAAGAAACCAATATGAATTGACCATACCGAGGAGCCCTAAAAAAGTTAGGCCAAAGAGGTTCTTAACCTTTCAAAACTTAATTCGAATGGCATTTGCTAGTAATGCAGCAAAACGTAAGTCCATCAATTTGAACTTAAGACCTATAGCAAGTTCAATGGGCCGGGGTTGTAAAATTGTTATAGCCATTTGCTCATTTGAGCGCCAAAAAGTGGTTAAATGATGCCAAATTTTGGCAACCCCCCACTCCAATGGTGGGGTCTAAAATAAAATCTAAGAATTTCTAATATTTCTTCCACTTTATTTTTGTCTACTTTCTCAATTTTAATTAAACTACTACTTCCGTCACTTTTTTTTTCAGTTCGCGAAATGATGACTTTAGTAATGCACAAACATGCTATACAAATTGCTTCATCTTGCTCGGAAGTGAATAATTTTTCTCTCGCAGTATGGCCTGACTCCGCTATAATTGGTATACTAATTATTTCTTTAATTGGTGAGTGTTAGTGGAACCAAAAAAAAAATTGTTAGACTAATATTTTTTATTTAGAGTGATGATGGAAGAAGAAAGAAATTGGTAGACTTATTGCGCTGTACGAAAGAGTCATTCTCTCACAATACATCAACTTCAAAAAGTTAACTTAAACCAATTTCTGACTTAAGTCAGTTTCTCTCAGATCCTCTAAAATCCAACCACTCCTTTCTCGAATCCAGTCGATACCCGCTCAAATCCATTTGCTATCCGGCTCGAGGCAATTTTCGGCAACTGTTATGCATGTTCTGGCCATTTCCCGGCTTGAGGCAATTTCCGGCAACTGTTATGCATGTTTTGTAAATTCCGGCCATTTCCCGGTGATGTTTCAGGTACACTTTAGTCCATAAATTTCAGTATATTGATTTGTTGAGCTGTGACTATAGCCATTTGAGATTCCAAATATATAACCTCATATATAACTTAACCATTTTTCATTCCCATTTGAACGTTGAATGCTATGACGGGGATGAAAAATGCCTATACAACCCCACATAGAACCCCATTGGACTTGAATCTTTAGACCCTTTCCATGTCACTAGGCTAAAAGTCCATTGACTGGCCCTTGATCGCCAACATCATGCAGGGGTGGCCGGATCAACAATCTTGACAGAAAATCAAATTTCATTCCAAAGGTATTCAATTTCCAAAGTTTGTGACTCATCTTCTCAAACAAATCAAAGATGACTTTACAATTGGGACCCATTTGCAAATTGATTTCACCTTTGGTGTCCTTCCTATGGACGTGTGTGGAAAAATCTTGCTTTCTTCCTCAGAATGAAGACCAAAAAGAACTTCAACTTAGCGTACGTAGTGGAGGGATGAAGTCATTATCTGCTTTTGTGCGACCAAAACAAGGCCAAGAAAAAAAAGAAAAAGAAAGGGATTGGAAAGATCAAGTGTTGAGCTTAAAAGTTAAAAAGGGTCTTCCACTAATGATGCATCTAAATCTCCCAAATCCAATAAACAAAATTCACTTTCGGGGACTCAATTAACATGGTAAAGTTAAATTTTCTTTAAGGCGCAAGTGGTTCAATATTTGTCACTGCAAGGGATGAAACTGGGGCGGTATCACTTATTCCGTCATTAATACTTGGTTATGTAATTAGTTCCTATTCCCACCCTAATATCTAACGGGTATGATTTTGGCCCCATCTCCGCACCAAATGGAAAATGGGTATCCCACCACCCGATTCTCAAACCCCGTTTCATCAATGAACTGTCTTTCCTATTATTTGTTTATAATTTGAATCTTTAAGAGCAAAGTCACCATAATCTTTTAGAATATAATCATGTGAACTTAAGTATATATAACATCCTAAATTTCCTATTTATTAAATTAACTATATAATTTCCTTTATTCTCTAATCAGTACTAACATAATTATCTACCAGTGTACGACGGCTTTGTTCTTGCAAACTTACAATATAAACATCTCTTCGGGTAGTTTTGTGGTGGGTAATGGGTCCGGGTTACCTAATACCAACCTTAACTCGAACCTGTACTCAGAAATATGTTAAAATCTCATCCAAATCTACACCAAAATCTGCTTTAGTAGTCTGTTTGCGGTCGGCCATGGACGGCTCAGATCACATCTTATCCAAACAAATCTGAATCGTTCGTTGTCAAACAAATCTGAGCCGTCCATGACCAACTACAGACGACCATGATCAGCCCAGCACCCCATGCCATCCCCGAAGGGACAACATCATCCCCGTTCCAGAAACAGGCCTGACCATTACACTAACTAAAGGAACAACTCCAACTATGACTGTCCCATGGTCTAACGCCCCTCATGTTCGTCCTGCACCGGGATCCTAAATGATTCCACCTAAGTTAGGTACCTAACATGTTCCATTCATGACCGTAACAAGAGGTAAAAGTAGCCACGGTGTCAACCATGTCGCGTTATACCAGAATTTTGATCACACAACGTTTCAGATAAACAGTGGTTCTTGCCCATCTTCTAGTGAGAGGAGTGAGAGGGGTTAAAATGGGAATTTAACATGTATCATTTCTCCAACAAAGTAAACAAAAATGATTGTGACACAAACTTTGAGCCACAATCAACCACAACTCCACTCACATGGGGTGTGGGTCCCACATGGGCCCCACGTGAGGGCCCCACACCCCATGTAAGTGGGGTTGTGGTTGATTGTGACACAAAATTTGTGTCACTATTATTATTCGTAAACAAAAAGGTGGAGAATAAATGGACAGAACTTGATTTGTTTCGATAGTACTACTAGAGCCACTTAATTCTATCGGGATTCGTGGTTGCTACTCTGACTCAAAAGTTTTTGCTGGGCCTGACCTTGTTTGGTAGCCTCACCATAAGGGGATTTGCTACAAATGAAATAAGCCCAATTTTCAAGTCAGATGGACCGAACTGGAAGAATTAGGATGGGCGAAAGGAAAAACAATAATTTTGGCAATAGCTTCATGACCTCTACTCTTAACTTCATAATTTGGCTCGATGTGCAAAAGGACTTGCTACAGGGTATGTATCAACAATGGGGTGTCATCCCCATGACTTAGGGGTTTACTTCCTCTTAAGGTTTCTGGTTCAAAAGCTCCAAGATATTATCAATTTTTTGGGCATAGACGGCTCCATATAGTGCACAAGGTGTTCACATGAACTGTCACGGAAGAAACAACACCACTACATACCTAGAAAATACATTCAGAATTTACTAAGAATTTAAAAATCAATGGCTCAGATTCACTCCAATCTAGGTGAATCTGAGTCATTGATTTGCACATTCCACGTGAATCTGGGCCATTGATTTGCACATTCTGGGTAAATTCTAGGTGCCCTTTCTGGGCACTTAGACTATCTGAAGAAGAAATTACCGCACATGAAAAAAAATATTTGAAGTTTTTTTTTTCTTTTGATGATCAAGTGAATCTGGGCCATTGATTTGCACATTCTAAGTGAATCTGGGTCATTGATTTGCACATCTTGGGTAAATTATGGATGCTCTTTCTGGGGACTTAGACTTTCTGAGGAAGAAAATACATATTTTTTGAACACCCTTTCGCCCACTTATCAGCCCGTTCAATCACTTTTCAACACCCTTCTGCCCATAATCAGCCCGTTTCAATCAATTTTGAATAGGGCTGCTCAAAAAAAACCGGTGAACCGTGAATCCGGTCCAGACCGAACCGATCCGTACCTTTTGGATTTTAACCGTGGATTAATGGTCCGGACACGGATTCAAAAAATAAAAAACCGTGACTTTTGGATCAGACACGGATTTTGATTTTGAAACCGTGGATTAACCGATCCGGACCGTGAGATTTTTATTATATATAATTTTATCACTTTTATAATTATAGTTATGTAGATATTGTTAATTTAGCAGACTTACGGTTTGGTTGTACTGTTGTAAGAGTTATGGTGCGAATATTGTTCTCTCTATAAAATCTAGGTGGGTAAAGTGTCATAAGTGCTACTACATATACTCTCTGTTTGTGAGTGAACTGGAAGTAACTATCTGTTATTGTTTTTGTGAGTGAACCGGAAGTAACTATCTGTTATCTTTTGTGGTAATATAAGTTTGTGCCTTTGTTTGTTCAGTTATATAACTATTTGTCTTACTGCTTTTGTTGTTTTTTTATTGGGATTTCCAACTTTGAACTTTCTATTTAGTGCATTTGCTACTTGCTAGTGCCTTATTGCCTTAGTTTGTTGTTTTTTCCGAATAAGTTGAAAATCCGCGGATTAATCCGGAACCGATCCGTGACTCGCGGTTCGGATTGGAACCGAACCGTGAGACTTTTGGATCGGACACGGATTGTATTTTCAAAAAACCGTGACTCGCGGATTAGGATTGGATTCATACCAATCCGGACCGATCCGGACCGTGAGCACCCCTAATTTTGAACACCCTACTGCCATGAATCAACCAACTAGTCACAGTCCAAACTAGGATCCCCTCTACAGCTCTACTCATTTTTTGGTCTACGAAGTACCATCCATGAATTTTCAACCATTAGATGGTGTCTCAAGATTCTCGTATTGAAATCTCGAGACATGATCTAATAGTTGAAAGTTGAAACTTCACGGAAATAAGGGTTCAAAGAAAAATGAGTACATGGAGTTTAAATCCAGCTGCCAAAAACCTTATCTTCATAATCGAATCGAATCGAATCGAATCAGAATCCAATAATAAAATACTTTGACATACCTAATAAAAACAAAAGGTACCAAATGCTGTTAAAAGCAATTTACCACTGCAAACAAAACAATCTTGCTCTGCCAATCGAACAAATAATATATATAGAAAATTCTAGTAGGCCCAATTTAAAAACTTCATGCAGGGACTCGAAAATCTCAAGGCCAGTCTACACAAGTGGATGGTGAGATTAGTCCCAAAATTAATTGAGGTGCGAGTAAACTGGTTCGAATACCTAAATTATAAAATTAAAAAGATAAAAATAAAAAAACATTTTAGGGGTGTCGAGGTGTGTTTCGAACGAATTACGCACCACTAAAATCCAAACCTTATGACGGTGAGCCATTGACCACTGGAATCCACAAAGATAATGATAAAATACACACAGAGAGGAGGAAAATGCTAAGATGAACTCTATAAATTAATTCTTCCGTACGTATACCTAATACCACATACAAGAACAAGAAGGAAAGAAATTGTGCAAGCTACCATTTTTTTGCAATAGTTGTGATGAGATTTGGAACTTAGCGCCCACTCCATGTGTATCCCATTTTATCATCGAATTCAACTCATCACCTGTTAATTAAGCTCAGACTCAGTTTGGATGACAGCAATTTTGAGGGGGAATGAGAATGTGATGCCTTCTTTTCATGATTCCAATGTTTGGAACAAACAAGAATAGGAATGTGATTCCATGCTTTTCTAATTCCGGCGTTTGGAATAGTCAGGAACAAGAATGTGATTCCTGATGACACATTCAACCAGGAATCATATTCCCAAACTGAGTGGGAATCTAATTCCTCCCTTACCCCATGGGAATCTCAGATTCCTGGCTCATTCAATAAGAAAAGGAAATGTTTATTTCAATAAATTTCCCAAATAATTGTTTCCTACGTAAGATTACTCGATTAATCCAAACACCGTAATGAAATTACTCCAGGTATCAAATTCCTAGGAATTTGATTCCCAGTAATTACATTCCTATTCCTACCCAAGGAAATTCCCAGGAATTTGATTCCCGGTAATCACATTCCTATTCCTACTCAAGATTTTGGGCATCCAAACACAGCCTCATTATTTAACACATAATGTCTAGGTAACTTTACGCACCTCTATTGATCCTTGAATAACTAGTTTTACTGTTCACCAGTGGGCGGGCTCATTTAAAGCTGAGACAGAGTTTCGTATGAACTAACCCATATAAATGATCCACTATGTTTGGTTATCAATTTTGAGAGAATTTGACGCAGCGGAATTCACGAGAAACTAGTTGCGTACTAGTTCAAACGAAAATAGGTCTCGAATCCACGAGGTTCTTGAATCCACAAGAAGAAAGAGAGATACTCTGAATTATATTTGATTAAAAGTTGAACAATGCCATAGGCCTACATCCTTATTTATACTAATAGGAGTCCTAACTAAAAGGAAATTACTTAAAAGGGCGACCAAGCAAAGCATTATTTGGAAACCTAGACTATTAGCTAAAAGGAAATAAAATAAAATCTAATCAAAACTAAACTAAGAACGTGCAAAACAGGCAACACAAATAAAATCTTCTAAGAATAATCGTAACTAAAAATTGTTACAAAAATAATGCTTCCATAAATGATAAGAGTGTATATATTGTCCTGCATCAGAATTTTTTGGAGATTTTTTTTTGAGATAGTGTCTTATTTAATTTTTGGAAATGATTTTTGGGGTAATGATTGAAAAAAGAAATGAGTAATAATTAGAAAGAGGGGTAATAAGTGGAGAAAAATGGTGAGAGAAATGAGAGTAATGATTGAAGAGAAAGGTAATGAGTAGCAAAGAAAATGTAAATAATGATTGGAAAGGAGAGTAATGAATGGAGAGAGAAGAAGAGTAGGGGATAATTGTTTTTGAATTTTTTTCAAAAATGTAAACCAAACAAGCTTGATCACTTAGAATGTTTCGAATATAAAAATTCACGAGGAAACAATTAAACTCCTAAATTTCAATCATTGATCATTAAGCCAATCCCTCATTGCAAGGGAGACGGGAGCGCTGTAGTGAAGAGACTCCTCACTGCAAGGTGTAATGAGCAACGATAACCATTTGATTGGGCAATCAATGGTTCAGATTTAAAATAAACTCTTCCACGGAAGAATAGTCTATTCAATGGAAGAGTTTTTGGCCCTGTTTGGCGACGTCGTTAGCACTCGGATTTGCCTCCGCCCCGGATTTGTAATACAGGGCCCACCACCAGCCAGTGTTTGGCACACAATTTTCGTTCCCAACTTCACCCAGACTATTTTCACTGTTTGGAGTGCAAATTCGACTTCACCTAGATTTGCCAACGACAGCCTTAATCTTGTCGTTGGCTAACAAGGGTGGATTTGGGGTTTTTCTACCTATTTTACCCCTCCAAATCCGGGTGATTTGGAGGGTTTTGAACAAAAAAAAAAATACTGAAACAGGAGAAATTACCACGTCGGAGCAACCATCGTCTTCGTCGGAGCAACAATGGATTTAGATCTAGAAATTTTTCTGGCCTGAGAGCGGCGAAACCATTGTCGGAGCAACCGTGGGGTAGGTGGAGGTGGTGGCGGCTTGCCGGAGGAGGCGTGAGGTCAGCCCAAAACCGTCGCCGGAGCAACTTTGGTTGCTTTGATCTGATTGAAATTTTGGTGAGGAGTGTATATATATATATATATATATATATATATATATATATATATACATATATACATAACAAGCTTCTGGTCAGGGATCCCTGACTGGAGGTTTTTAGGTGTTTTGAAGGTTTTAAAAATTGTTTTTGCAAAATCCGAACCGTCCAATGTATTTAAAACGTGTTTTTCAGGTTTCCCGCGAGAAATCATTAAAAAAAAAATATCGGGAAGACCTTGATCCGAGCAGTCTTTCACAAAAACTGTACATATACAGTTTTGTGAAAAACTGTTTGGATTAAGCCCTTTCCGATATTTATTTTGATGATTTCTCGCGGGGCCATTAAAAACACGTTTTAAACACATTGGGGACGGTTCGGATCATAAAAAAAATTATCGGGAACGTGGAGGTCTGGAGTCTCGGAGTCCGGACTGGAAGCTTACCCTACATACACACACACACACACACACACATATAAGACCTCCTAATTTGTAATACTACACATTTACCCCATATTTACTACATATTACCCCCTAAATTTGTAATACAAATTTAAATTGTCTTTTAATTTTAAAAAATTTCACTTTCTGATTTTTTTGTAATTATTTTTTTTAATATGTAATATACTTTAAATATATTTATGTAATTATTTTTTATTTATTCTAAGTATTATGTATTTATTATGTATTTTATTTTAATTATAATGAAATTAAACCATGTTATCAATTAAATTAATAAATTGGGGGTAATTTAGTCATTTGTCCTCTTTTCCACCTTCCAAATTCTCCTTCTTAAAATACCATCAAACACCTCATATACAAATTCACCCTTCTTGGGAGGTGGGTCCACCCTCATTACAAATTCACCTACAAATCCATTCTTATTACAAAACCACCATAAATCATCTTCGGCCGCCAAATGGTGCGTTTGTATTTGTAATTTGCTCACTACCACATAGTCATTGCAAGCCCCCGCTCCTACCCCTTGTTTGGTACTATTTAGTCCGCTTATAATTTTTTTTTTTTTTTTGTCATAGTTTAGGAGAATTGTTAGTGGAGGTTAGCAGGGTGTTAGGGGGTTACTACAGATGAGTACAGGGGCTATCCATAGCCCTGAAACTCCAACACCCCCAATGGGGCTCGATACTCTTCGTTGATCTGACAAAAAGGGAAACTGTAGCATGAGACAGAGGAATTTAGTGGGGCCACTAAATAGTGACAACAAAATGAAGCTAGATTGATGGTCTCCTTGGCAAAAAAGTTCTCAACTAGCTTTTTTGTTTTTTGTTTTGTCTTTATTATTATTTTTTTTGAATTTGTTAATTTTGTGTCAAGTTTTTATGGTTTGTGGATTCGTCTCGACGAGATGAATCCAAAGAGTATAAAACAAAATAATATTTTTTTGAATAAAGCCGAAAATAAAACAAAATAAACCAGTTTATTGGTTTAATTTTGGCTTTATTAAAAAAAATTTAGTTTCGACCATAATTTTATATTCTTTGGATTCGTCTCGTCGAGATGAATCCATAAACCATGAAAACTTAACGCAAAACTAACAAATGCAAATTTTTTTTAATAAAGACAACCAAAAAACCATTTTTTCCTTTTTTGCCAAATAGGTAGGGTGAATTTTCCAAGTCACGCACAAGGAAATAAAAACATCGTTTTTTTTTTTTTGGCGAGGGAGTAAAGTTATTTACGTATGTTTTTTCACACAAAAAAGTTAAAAGACCTTGCACCTTTTCTCTACTAGGGTAATAAATGGTGAGAAAACTTATTGACAATCACGCTGACTTACCACTGGAGATTTTTCTGGAAACCGTAAGTAAAAAAAGATTTTCAGCTGATATCTCTGAAAAAGTGCAAGAATCATAATAATATTTTGTTTTAAGCCTATTAGAGATATGTAATACTTCGAATTTCTAAACATGCCAAATTGCAAGTGTTAATCGCACCTGAACTTGTGATATAAAAATAAAAAATAAAAAAAACGTAACTATTCAAAGCAGAAGGTAAAAAAGCATCATTACGAAAAGTCTGAAAATTTAGTTTCCTTTTTCCGGCTTTATAAATTCATTTTTCACCATAACTAATGCTTTGGTGACTTCATTTAGGTACCACATTTTAGGAAGTGGCGGGGTCAGAAATTCTATTTAGAAGGGGCACGGTTTCATAATAAACTTAAAAACAATTCACAGTATAATATACTAAGAAATATTAAGCACAAAAATTATCCATTAGGTACAAAAACTTGTAGCATAATATACTGAAAAAAGTTCTAAAACATAAGCATCATAAAATCTAAATATTCGTCGCCAAACTTTATAGCAATTGACCCCCAACAAGTTTTCAATCTTAAGAAATCATCACTAGATGTCAAAAATAAATGTAAAGTTGATTAGTGAATACCATAAACTCTACCGAAGAAAACTCTTTTAGATGAGAAGAGAGGGAAGTCGTCGGCAATCGGAGTGGGTCTGATTTTTTAGTTGTCGAGAAAAACAATTGTGCTTTGGGAAAAAATATTGTTAGATTAGGTTTTTGACTTTATTAGTAGTAATAGTAATTTATAACCAAAAAGGGCCCAATATTTTTGGACTTTTGTAAACACACCAAAACCGTTTGGAAGTCCAATACGCAATTAACCCAACATTCCAATTCCAAAAGAGTAGGTTGTACAGAAAAAAATAAATAAATAGCAGCAGTTGATAAAATTCTAGGGGGGCACGTGATCCCTGACCTTTTATTCCCTCCGCCCCTGATTTTATGTACCATCTTGCAGTTCTGTTTGGTTCTTTTACTTCTTTGCAATGGAAAATAATTGTGTGCGAGCGTGTCAGAGAGAGTTTTAATCTTCTCCCTCAGATTAACTTTGGAAAAAACCAAATCTAATCAGGCGATTGTGTTTTATTGGTTCAATTACCTCAACTAAGAGGATTTTTCTTAACAAGTGAAAAAATGTAAACCAATATACTTAGGAAACCAAAGAACAACAAAGAAATAAGATACTTCGATTGATAAATCAAAGGTAAACTTACTTCGAAATTGTCTTCGACTTCAAATTCAAGAACTTCGAACAGGTGATTGTTACAAGAACAACCGAGATTAATCCTAACTAATTCCTAATCTACTTCCTAATCTACTTCGAACTGAGTTCGAGATCCTAAACTACTTTGCCAATGAACAAACCAAGCATCAGTTTTTTGATAGCTGTTTGTTGAAGATTTGTCCAGGGGTTTCACTTCTTCAATTTCTTCTATTTATAGACGCTGCTTGCAGTTTGAACTTCCCGCTCAATGAATTTGAACTTGGCTTGCTTCGAACTCTAACTTCTATTCTTTGAACTAGCAGTTTCTTCCCTCCTTCACGTCTGAACTTGAATTCTTCTAATTCTTCCTCCAAAAGCTTTAATTTTGAATCTGCATGGTTGTTTGAACTAAGCTCAAATGATTATATGTTAAGGAGAATAACTGCCTTTCAATAGGCATTCCACGTGTTATAACTGCCAATTTGCTTATTTCACAAGTTTACACGTGGAGTTCATGTAATTAGCAGTTAATACCATGGCTTCGAAGTCAATTTTTATTTTATCCTTGACTTGTAACTGCCAATAACTGCTTTTCGAATCGGAGAAACCATACGACATCGTATTTTACTCAAATATGTCCCTTTAATCCAGTGTGTCTTCATTAATAAGTAATTGCCAACATTTGGCATTTTGATTACGTGTCAATTGATTATTGGATTTGTTAATTTTATATGTAAACAAGTTCAGCAAATGCGCTGCACCGTGCAACGCGATGTTTCAGCTTTCTAAAAGTGCTTTCGACGATCTGGACTAAAACCAAAGAGTTTTATTTAAATTTGGCCTGTCCAAAATACTTTTGGACGGCTCAAATTGTACTGCACGACACAGCGCATTTACTGCACAACACCATCCCGCTTCGGCTCACCAATGCATTAATATAAGAACAATGCTACACTCGAGTTGTGTGTGTAGCTTTTTGTTAATGTATAATGTGCTCCACTACCGGATCTTTGGCAATTAGTGGACAGTAAAAGTTGTGCCTTACGGCTTGATACAGCTTCAATACAAAAAGAACTGGATGCCATAAGATTGTGCTGTAATTAAGCCGCAATAGCAGTATAGCACTACTCTTTTTTTGATCGGCCGCATCGCTTCCTTGAAATGTAGACATGTGTAAACAGTGATATGAGTAAAGTGCTACATGCAGCAGCAACCAGTGGCGAATCCAGAAAACCAACGTGAGACACTTTTCAATCATAATAATGGGATAATTCAGGCTAACAAAATAATAACTATAACATTTTTTGCTGTGAATAAAACAAATTAGTGCACTTTTTACAAAAATTTCCAAACACGAGTACGAAAATTACATGGCTCTACACATGAAAGTATAATTTTTGAAGATTATCATGAAACTTTTAAGGCTTATGAGAGTTAATGTGATAGTAATTTCAAACTACTAAAAACTCTAGCATAACTTTTAGAAGAGAATGCCAAAATATAGAAGTTTATTGGGGTATAAGTGCAATAGTACAAAACCCAGGAGGCACGTGACCCCTTGGTCCCATACTAGCTCAGCTAGTGGCAACAACTGATGTAACTCTGTTATTTTCTTCATTTGGTGTTGTGAAAATAGATATTATAAGTATTCAATTACAGGTTTGTATTAAAAATTGGCTCGATTTTGGTTCTCTAATGCATTAAATTTGGTCGCAGCATCTCCGGTCGAGTGCTGGTCTAGTTTTGGTCCGGACAAGTGAGTTTGTGACAAGAATTATGCTTGCAGGAGTGCTCGTCTGGACGAGCGGGGCTGGTTTATCAAATAGGTTGCAGTCTCTCTCGTCCGAAGCTCGTCCGATTTTGGTCCGGACCAGAGACTCTGTGTCTGCGCATTTTGGCCGATTTTGTTCTATTTTGACTGGGTCTTGGACTTCCTAAAGATTTGTTTCCTTATGAGTTTGTGACTTTGGATGTAAGTAATTCTGTTTGGGCAAGTATTGGCTTTAGGAAGGATTCTGTGGTTACAAATATAGCCTTATTCTCTCATTAGGGTTTGAACTTCTTGAGTGAATCCCTTTTGAGAGTCTCCTAGGGGTCTCATCTTAAAATATTAAGATTCTTTGCTAGATCTTCATGGTTCTTTGGTTGCTTCTATAATGGGTTAGGAAAGATCTTTGATTTTTGCTTCTCTTGGTTAAAATCCTAGCGGTTTGTATGAAACTTGATGAGAGAGAATCTACTTGGTGAGCGATTCCAATTGGGTTTTGGTGAGAAAACTTGTATATGGGATTGGTGATTGTCTATTTGTGAGAGCTTTATTTGTTTCTCGCCATTGTAGCTCTTCGGAGCATTGTTCTCTTCACATAGTGGAATCGTCTCTCGTTTGCTTCCCCCTGGAGTAGGTTAACATCCATAAGTCCAAGCACGTAAATCTTATTATCTCTCTTATTTGTTTTGTTTGTTATTTGGTTTCTCCGTTTGATTTTGCATTTGTTTAATTTGTTACTTCTCCAATATCATGACCATCAACAATCCTTGGATTGAAGTTGGGTTCTTAGGGGGCCCGCCAGACAACAGTTTGGGGAACTAAATAAACCTATTTGCCTTGCGTCTTTCATTATTGCTTGGTTGGTTTTCGCTATGTATTGTGGTTCGTCCCATTTCTCAATAAAGAGTATCAAGTGAGGATCCTTTCTAGTCCATGAAAATGGAATGGATCGTCCAGTTGGTCTATTCATGAAATTGGGATACAAGCACATGGCCGTAAAATGCTGCCTTAAGAACATTACACAAACTAGAGTTGTGTGTGTGGTGCATTCAGCCTTAGAGTTCAAGGCCACAAGCCACTCCAAAATCTTACTGAAGCACTTTCATTATGTAATGGTTCAAGCCGGTAGATACCTTTACTTACCCACTGCTCTATACCTTAATGCTCAATGAACATATATTTTAAAAATACAAGTGGGGGATTGTTGGGGATGTGTATTTTTCAAAGAGTTCCACCTTGTCCCACATTGGCTAGCTACAAAAACTTTTTGTTCTTTATATGTGTGGAGGCTTAACGAGCTATTGAATGGCAAGGCCCAAGGAGAGGCCTTGCGCGCTCAGGAAAATTTGCCAAGGCCCAAGGCAATTTGAAGAACCTTATCCGGAAATCAGTTAATCGGGTGCGTGTTGCAAACCTCGAGCGGGGGGTGCAATTTTTTTGCCGTTACAAAATGAGAAAAACATGCTCTTTATTAGTGCACGGAGCCCTTACAAAGGAGCGATAAAAATGTGTGCATAATCAGTGCACAATTTTTTTTTATTAATTGATTCAATCACAAATTTTTGATTGATTCTGATTCTGAAAATTATCTTTCTCCCTCGCCTATATAAGGAGCTATTCTTGACTCTTTCAAACACACCAAAAATATTTTCATATACAGAGTTCTAACATCAAGAAAGGTCCATTGTGTCTTGTATTTTCCAGTCTTCTTCCGTGCAAAGAAGATCGGGACAGAGGCTGTATTCTGGGTTGTTTTATCTTGGAGATAGCGTGGCTGTTATTGCTTGCATAGTGAGGGCAGAGCCGCGAAACTTCTTAAAGAGAGCGACCTAGTCCACGACTCAACCCAAAACAATAGCCTATTTCTTTCCAGTATTTTTGTTCATTTACATATTCGAGGTAAAACGTTGCATACTCTATACACCATTTTTAACAGGCCCCCTCATAAATTTCCAGAGAAAACACTACGTTAGAAAGAATTGGAAATTTTTACAATCGTACTTTTACACTCGCACATGTTTTTTCCTATTTGGGACCACAGTTGAATTCTCTCTCTTTCTCTCTCTCTCTCTGTGACCATAATAAAATCACACTTCTTTTTTTTTTTTTTTTTTTTGTACATCGGAAAGCAAATAACAAATACAACATACAACCAAAATGAAGAGCAGCAACGCAGCGATCAACCCAAAGCCAATCAAGACCGGGTTCTAGAGAAGAGAGATTTGCATCCACCTTCCACCGCTGGCGGGGTCTTACCTGCTGCCTCCGCCCCACGTCGCTCCGCTGCCGCCAAGCACCGTCAGACACCGCCTTCAACGAAAGCCAATGTAGCCGGGCCTCCAAAATGGTGATGGTGCATCACAAAAATGGAGGGGAGAAAAGATCTCAACCCAAAAGCAGGGGAGAAATGATCTCAACCCAAAAGCATAAGAGATGGAAAGAGGAGAGAAGAGAGTGAGAAGAACTTAGGGGGGACTGAGGGTAAGGGAGGAAGGAAGGGAAGAAGAAGGGGGAAAAAAGGAGAGGGGAAGAAAGGGAAATGGGGGCGGCGGTGGGGGAGGAGAAAAGGGGGAAGAAAAAAACCCTAATGCTCCCACTCACTCTCTCTCTAGAATTCTACATCTCTCGACTTTTTACTAATCACACTTCTTTCTAAGAACGAAATTTAGTGTAAATTCAATCATTGATAACTTTTGTGATCTAAAAGAGCGCCACACTACATTTTGAAGATAACATGCTGCGAAATTTTTAATTTCTTTTTGCTTTCTAATTGTTTATTTTTTCTTAAAATCTCTATATATTGAGTTTAGTACTGAGTATCATTTTAGATAACTTTTTTTTACAAGACTGAACCTTTAAATTTCAAAATTTTGATGTTGCTATAAGCCTCCTCGTATATGAAACCCTGGTTATATCCCTACTTTTAGATATAATTTTTTTGTATTCTAAATGTTGTTTCTCTTATATGGACAAATGACTAATTCCATTTTTCAGGACAAGTGATTCATCGAAACAAAATTGGCTCAAATTTGACCAAATTCAGAAGAACGATAGAAAGGAAAGTGACAATAATGCCGGATGGTTAAAAACAAAGTACCCCACCAATGATTAATTCAAACACACCCTTAATCACGACATCAAATGCTTATGGTACAAAGACCCAAGTATTCGTGTTGATTAGAGACCAATACTAATGTACATATGTGCACATATAAAATATCCCGTGCACGCTAATTTACTGTTCATTGTCCGCATCTGCTCTTTGAAGTTCGAAATTCCAAACTAATACTCCAATACTAAGTATATTAAAAAGGGAAGCGGGCCCTGTAGTGAGGTAACTGACTCCAGGGTTGTAGTGAGCTTCATCCGACTGTCTATCTCGGTATTAACTGCTCGGATTTAATCTAAACTACAAATGATCAAAGCTGTTCATTGTTAGAATTAAATCCGAACGTTCAAAACCAAGATAGGCGGCTGGATGAACTCACAACAGGGACCCCGTATAGAGTGGGGTTTCTCGAGGGATGGCTCAAGTGGCAATAAGGATCATGTATAAACCTAGATGTTACAATCTCTTGAGTTAGGCTGCAAAAGAGAAATTTTTATTTTTAGTTCTACTCTAGCCTTCGACCAGACGGAGAAGGTGAAGAGTCGTGGTACACTCAAACTGACTCGGATATATGAGTCGAAGTACACTTAAACCCCAATACCCTTGACCGTTGATTAGGAAAAGAAAGATTATAAAGTGGGGTGGGTGTGGCTTTTGTGCTGCATAAAAGAAGCATCCTATATCCATCAACACTAAGCATATGCAGCTTTCATCCAAGCATGCCATTCCCATCCAAAGGCTCTAGGACAAAAACAACATGGAGAGAGAGTAAGGTGGGGGGAATGTTGGTACACTTTTCGATACATAGAAGAGAGAGAATGAAAAGAGAATGTTAGAATGTTTGTTTATTTTTTAATATTGATGTGTGAATAATGCATAATATTATTGTTTCAAACCAAGCACCATGACCTTACTATATATATATAAATGTGTGAGATTATTCCCATTTCTAACTCCTTGTCCTTTTCTGCCCCAACCTCTTCCTTTCTCATTCCCCCAAGAAATAAAAAGAGATAATTTGGGGACAAGAAAAGTTTGAATTAAAGGATTTCAAGCAAATTAGGTGGTGGTGTAGTTTTTTCAAGCCAACTTTTTAGGGTTTCTTTTAGCCCTTCTTTTCAAAATTAGTGCGATTTTGTTTGGCTATGCTTTTCAATTCCTTCTACTTTCGAGACAAAAACAATTAAAAAAGTTTGGAATTTTTGAAAATTTCCTTTTTAAACCTTAGGAGGTTGGTCGAGTACGAACTTAACGGCAAGTAAGAGATCAGTTATCCCTCAAACTTGTAGGTTTGATTCTCACCGTTTTGAAGCGTTTAAGACTGTTCCAACCTAACTACCATTGAAGTCATTCCATTATCCTTCAACGTTTATCCTCTTTTTAGGACTTCGATTGAGTCGAAATGCATGTAAAATTATCTAAAAGGCATGAATCAAAATGTATGTAAGATTACCTAAACACCCGATAACCAGAGTGTTTTCCACTTGTATAATTTTAGTAGAATCAATTTTACCATAATTTAAGCTGCAAGAAATTACTAAAAATGTTAGATATCGATGGGAGAGCCCACCAAAAAAGGGGCACCCATATTCTTCTCCCAATCTTAAAGGGGCTTTAGTTTTTGGGGACAAGCTGGAGAGAGGCATCAGTACCCCAATTCCATTATTCCTCCAAACACTCCCTTCCATGTGCTAGTTTCTAATCATCTTTTGTCCTTTCTCTCCCACCCTTTTCCTCTTTACCTCCACCTTGGCCTCAGTCCTCTCTCATACAAATTCAACCAAAGTACTCATTAGATTGACCCTTAACCTCTTCCTCTTGGACTATTCAGCTTAGCTCCTGATTCCCCTATCATCCTTGGAATGATTTTATTATCACTTTAACAAAAAATACCCATGAATAAAAAAAATTCCCAAAAGACTAAATTACCCTTGTAGTACTCATGCTGTATATATATAGGCATGCAGGTTAGATTGCTGGTTGAATGACCAAAAAAACAGCTCAAATGGTTATGGAAAGTAGTGATCAAGTAGTCATTCATTCTTCCATTGCTCTGTTGCAGGAGAGGTTTAAGAGGTTGAGGAGAGTGAAAGAGATGAGACAGAGGAACGAGATGTTGAGAAAGTTGTGGGAGTCTGAAAATTACAGTGCTGAAAATACCCATTGTAAGCCATCATCCAGGTGTTTTTTTGAAACAGTACTGAGCCCACCTCCACCAAAACCACCTTGCCAGTTGGTTTCTTTGTCCCTCTGGCCTAACTCGGAGATCAAACACACCAACTTCAGGGGAGTTGATATCCTCAAACCAGAAACGATGATGAAATCATGGCCCGGTGAGAAACCGTTGATTCGCACTCTGCCGATCAGATTCAAGGGCTCAGATTCTGAAGTTGATACTTCTCTTCATCTTTAGATAACTATGTATATACTCCTTTTTTTTTTCTGTGGTTTTGGTAATGTACTAATGGTTTAGTAATGGTAATGTCAAGCATGGTTCCTGTGAGATTGTACCATCTTTTCCAAACTATATGTCTAAGGCTTTTTATTGATAATTACCTTACACTATCAGTGCCATATACACACATTTATTTCTGGAAGAGAGATTTTGGATGGTGAGAGTATTGCACATGAAAACATAATGATATGCACTTCCAATCAAACCTCACTTGAGACTTTCAAAACTAAGTTAATTATCTTGATGGTAAGATACTAGCTGAGGTGTTCGATCTCTTTGGTGGCTCCTTGCCATCTTTGGAGGGGTCTTGGATGGCATTTTTTTTCCGGTGTGCCATTGATCCATTAAACTTTGTACTTTTGTGTCCAAGAATTATAAAAAAGATTTGACAATCGGGAAAAAAAAAAAAAAAGAGATACTAGCTGAGGGTTATTGGATCCTAGGGTTCGCCGATTTAATGGTAAAATTATAGAATTACAGGAACAGTTAGCCCAACGGTTGTGTAGCCGGACTTAGTTAGTGTGAGGCAGTGAGTTCAATTCCGACCAAAATAAGTTTGCAAGTTGATATTTTTAATCAGTGGCCGAGCCACTAGAGGTCCAGTGTGGGCACAGGCCCAAATTGAATTCTTGCTGATATTTTTTTTTAGACTTCGTATTTTTTTCTTATAAATTGATATTACAGCAATTCCAGGCAAAATGAGATCTCTAATGCAAAATAAAATAGCACCACAAAATAGCACCACTAACCATTTGCAACTCTCCAATGCATAATACCGAAATTCATAAGTGGCTGTGGCTAAACCATGGATTATATGTATTATACTTTATTAATTATATACAATTTTGACAATAGTCTTGTTTCTTGTCTTTGTCGATAGAATCCACAAAGGAAGACAAATTTGAAGGTATAGGGATAAAATTTAAAAGAAATTGGGCCTAATTGGATCAAGAATGTTGAATATTGACATTTTAGTTATTGTGTATCTAATTGCTCTTGGACTTGACCGCTGAGACCATTCAAACAACTCATTTGTTTTCATAATATGTGGAATTAATTACAACCTTTCTCAGTAAATATGTTAGCTGTTTTAATATCTGTAGCACAAACGTTCTTTTGTTATTTTTATATTACTCATTGTGATTTTATTTTTTTTGTGTTGAAGTGCGTTAAAAGTTGCTCCCACTATTGTCGATTTCCGGCTACGCTACAGTTTTTACTGATGGGTTGGTTTAGGGTCATATCATAGGAGACAGATTCTTCTGAAAACTGCGAAAGAAAACAAAGTTGTATCAGTGCCGTGCAGTAGAATTATTGGTGCAGGGATAAGAAATCAAATCCCCAAAATGCTAAAAGGTTGCTTTCCGTTTTGGATGCTAATAATACAGGAACACCAAGGTCTAATAATACAGGAACACCAAGGTCTTGGGGAAGCTAAAATGAATGTTTGTCCATTGTAGCTAGCTTGGGGGTCGATTGGCTGAGGGGTTAACAGGGGTAATAAGTTATACCCCTAAAATAATCCCGGTCCCACCTGTTAAGACATGGTTTGGGAGCAATTTACAACCCCAGATAACTTAATATACTACCCCCTTATACCCCCTATCCAATTACCCCCGTACCCCCATTTATCTCCCTTTTCGTTGTCTTCCACTCGATCCCAGACCTAACAGCCAAAACACTGTGGTGGGTTTTGAGATCTCGGAGCTCTGGCGATTGTGAGGCGATTTGCTCTTCTCCATCGATCTGCTCCACCGATCTTCGATTCTCCACCGTGAATCTCCGGCAACAGAAATCTTCGTCTCTCCAGGTAACTCTTCCACTCCTACTCATCCCGATCCAGTCCTCTCTCTCTCTCTCTCTCTCTCTCTCTCTCTCTCTCTCTCTCAATGGGAGTTGATCGAAAAATAAAAAGTTTTTCAATTTCATGTTGATTTTAAACAGGTTCTCTATGGATTTGATGACTCTGTTGTACATCTATATATTGTCGTGTTCATTATCATGTTCACTTTGTTGGTGTTTTGAGTTTCACTTTCTATTTGATTGTGTTTATGTCCACTCGATCCCAGACCTAGCAGCCAAAACACTGTGGTGGGTTTTGAGATCTCGGTGCTCTGGCGATTGTGAGGTGATTTGTTCTTCTCCATCGATCTGCTCCACTGATCTTCGATTCTCCACCGTGAATCTCCGGCGACAGAAATCTTCGTCTCTCCAGGTAACTCTTCCACTCCTACTCATCCCGATCCAGTCCTCTCTCTCTCTCTCTCTCTCTCTCTCTCTCTCTCTCTCTCTCTCTCTCTCTATGGGAGTTGATCGAAAAATAAAAAGTTTTTCAATTTCATGTTGATTTTAAACAGGCTCTCTATGGATTTGATGACTCTGTTGTACATCTATATATTGTCGTGTTCATTATCATGTTCACTTTGTTGGTGTTTTGAGTTTCACTTTCTATTTGACTGTGTTTATGTCCAGTCCCTGTTGTTGTAGAGGGCAATGATGAGAGCCCTGAGCCCGTGTGTGTGTGTGTGTGAATGCCTAGAATTTGACTGTGTTTATGTCCAGATTTGGGTTTGACAGAAGTTTATATCTAACATGGGTCAATTGGTTGTCGGTTTAACAGGGGTACTATTCGGTGCAATTGTAGCAACAGTTATCCAGTTTGTGATAATTAAATTACTTAGTTTGTAAAATGTTGGTTCCATACAAGTCTAAAACATAGACTGATTTGTAATGAATGCAACTTGCATTTGATACTTTGGAATATGGCAGTATGCTACTATCTTGATTTTGTAATGAATGCCAAGTGGAGGTTACATTTTTGTTGTTAACAACAAATTTTCAATGTTAAATGACAAGTATTGGTCACAATCTAATTTTCAATTTCACATGCAAAGTATAATTGTGCTTACCCAATATTCAATTTAGAATGGGTGCTAAGTACATTTCAACTAAATTGACTAATTGTCCACCACATTGCAAGTAAATTGACTAATTTGTCTACATATCATAGATGATGTTTTGGATTATAAAAAAAAAAAAAAAAGATCAATAACAAATAAATGGAAATACCAACAAAATAATTTGTAAGTTGTATTCCTCACAAATTTATAAAAAAAAAACTAAGTTTTATTCCGTACAAATAAAAAAAATTAGATTTTTTTTATTACAAAATTTAATTATAATACCTTCCA
Source organism: Vaccinium darrowii (assembly GCA_020921065.1). Classification (NCBI taxonomy): domain Eukaryota; kingdom Viridiplantae; phylum Streptophyta; class Magnoliopsida; order Ericales; family Ericaceae; genus Vaccinium; species Vaccinium darrowii. Next base: position 25,662,119 of record CM037156.1, read on the forward strand.
ATTTTTTACATTTATAATTTATTTAATTCGTCTTTTATTTATATAATTAAATTAATGTTTAATCTACAAATAACTATGAACAAGAGTAATTAGATCATTTGACTAGTTTTTTATAATATCCACCCAACCTTGTAACCCCATATAAACATCAAAACAAACCAAGTACTATTTTATCCACCTTTCATCCAAACCAAGTATTATTTTATCCACCCTCCATAAATGCCACATCAATGTTGGCCACCCTTACTAACTAATACTTCTTACTATCTTATCCCCCTTACAATCTAATCCCACCAAAACCTATCCCGCATCCAATTGGGCCCTCGTGGTACTAATGTTTATTTGGTTCATCATGGATTCAAATTTCAAACCACATTTCTGGGTTTACTTCAATTTTGAACAACTTCTACTGCAACACAGAACAGAAGAATGTTGAAATTAATTGTACAATTTTTTTTATTGGCATAGAAAATTTTCATTCAAAATAAATATAAAATAGTAGAAAAAGAAATGCGTCGATCATTCCGGTTTCTACTGCGTTCTTAACAGTTGATCTTGTTCATTTAAATCTACTCTGCTTTTGTTATTTAGCCTATCTTGTTTCGAGGACTAATTCACTTCTAACCAGCTGAACTTAAATTGTTGAATATGATGTTATTCTCTACAAGTCATCAAGGAACGCAAACTAGAAACGAAAATGCTACTCGTACAATGAAAGCGTCTCCAACTGTCTCCAACAGCTGATGTGGCACTTGACACGTCACCACTAAGTCCCATCCTTTAAGCCCAAAACAAAACAAAAAAAGAAAAAGAAAATTTCAAAACCTGGCTCCTTGCCCTGTTTTTCGACATTACAGAGAAACTGAGCAGGAAAGGGAGAAGGCCGCGAAACCCACCACCATTGCGAAAACCACCACACCACCATTGCGAAACCCACCACCATCGGCAACTCCTCCCGCTTCCCTCTCATCTTCCACTTCTGGCAACGAACACAACAAGACGGAGAACGCAGCAAATCAGACGATCACGAGCTTCAAACCGTCTCTGTTCGAAGGAGACCCACCAAAAAGGCCGGTTTGTGTGTTTGTTTCAATTCGTAGATAACCTCTAACTGGATAACTAGGGTTTCATGATGATGAGACTGTGTAAATACTCCAAAGTTTCGAGGTTTTTGGTTTCCAAAACTAAATGCTCCAAAGTTTTGTGGGATCTATATCTCTGATGGCATTGGTGTGGTTGCATTGGAATTCTACCAATTTTTTGTGTGTTAAATGGGTCATTTATGGGTATATGACTCATTGTATTGTTATTTGCTTTTGAAACAGTAAATGCGGAGTCTATTCCACCAACCATGCATCCTACAGTAGAAGAAGAGGTATGGAGTGGATATAGTGGAGATAGTGAAAACGAAGAAGAGGTATGGAGTGGTCCTACAACCAAAGAGCATGACGAAATAGATACTGACAAGGATGGAAATGAGGCAACAGATAATTATGAAGACGGAGTTGAAAGGCAAAGGTGACAACAAGCAACCCAATCAAACCACAGCCACAATCAAGAATTGGTTTTCAAGCTCACGTTACTATAGTTATACACCCAGATGGAAAATGGAGGTTAACCAGGGTTCATTTGGAACACAATCACAAAAATAGCCCAGGAAAGGCAAGGTTTTTCAAGAGCAATAGGGTACTTGATCAATACGCAAGAAGAAAGCTTGAGATGAATGATAAAGCCGGGATCAAATTGCACAAAAGTTATGAATCTCTTCGGATTGACGCTGGGGGACCCGATGAAGTTCCATATCTTGAGAAGGATTGCAGAAATTATATAGAAAAACTTTGACGTTTACGACTTGTGGAAGGAGATGCTGAGGCGATGCACCGTTATTTCATGAGAATGAAGGCCGACAATTCTGACTTCTTCTATGCAATGGATTTGAATGAAAAGGATCGACTAAGGAATGTATTCTGGGCTGATGCGAGGAGTAGGGTAGCTTGTAAGGAGTTCAGTGATGTTTTGACATTTGACACAACATACTTGGTAAACAAGTATGACATGCCTTTTACTTCATTTGTAGGTGTGAATCATCATGGTAGGTCAATATTATTGGGATGTGGACTCATATCTCAGGATGACATGGAGTCATTTTCTTGGTTATTTGAGACTTGGAAGACATGTATGGGGGGTCGTGCTCCAAATGCAATTCTTACCGTTCAATGTATGGCCATGAAGAATGCAATTGAAAATGTATGCCCTGATACCCGACATCAGTGTTGCATTTGGCATATAATGAAAAAAGTGTCAGAAAAGTTGGGTGGGTACGAGAAATATAAATCAATTAGTTGGTGTTTGCGTCATGCAGTGTATGAATCCCTATCAGTTCAAGAATTTGAGGATGCTTGGCAATATTTCATCAAAAAGTGTGAGCTTCAAAACAATACTTGGTTGCACGGGTTGTATCTGAAGAGAAATCGGTGGGTGCGTGCATATGTGAAGGATGTATTTTGGGCGGGAATGTCATCCACACAAAGAAGTGAGAGTATGAATGCATATTTTGATGAATATATTCATTCTAAGACGACTTTGAAACAGTTTGTAGAGCAATATGAAAATACATTGGCAAAGAAGGTGGAAATTGAAAAACTAGATGATATGAAAAGTTGGAGCTCTTACATTCCGTGCATAGATGATGATGATGAGTTGGAGAAGCAATTTCAAAGTGCTTACACACACGACAAGGTTAGAGAGTTTCATAAAGAAATTTCTGAAAAAATGAAGTGTCGTGCATATAAAAAAGAAGAAGGTGCTATTGTGTCTGAATCTGAGGTAAAAGAGTGGGTTACATTTGGAGAAGGAGACGAGAAAAAGAGGAAACAAGTGTCATTTACTGTCCATCTTAATCATGAAACTAATGACTCACATTGTTGTTTGAGTCTAGAGGAATGGTGTGTAGACATCAACTGATAGTATACCATGAAAGAGGAATTCAAAAAGTGTCTGACAAGCATGTCTTGAGAAGATGGTGCAAAAATGTGAAAAGGGTCCACACTAAAGTTAAGATCAAGTATGATAACTCGACAACGACAATTGAGGCCCGACGGCATAACAACATTTGCAAACTTTTTGACGAGGTTGCAGATTTAACAGAAAATTCTCAACAAAAATATGATATGGTGATGACAAAGGGACTCGAGTTAAAACAAGCATTGATTGATGCTTCGGTTGTTTGTGAAATTAATTTGGCTTCCTTTGGAGATGGAGTTATGCCTTTGAAACAAAGCATGAACATACTTGACCCGGAACCTCTTCGTCAAAAGGGGAGACCGCCGACCAAAAGGAAGCAAAGTGTTGTGGAAATAGCAGTTAAGAAGAAAAAGGTGGCAACAAAAAAGACATTGCCCAATGAAAAAACCAAGGTATAAGTTCTTTATGATTTGTTACTTACTAGTTAATCTAGACAAATAGATATATTCGATGAATGCTTAGTAGTTATATAATTTGCTAATTTCAAGAGGTTGCGGAGATCGCGGTTGATCATGTGTTCGAGACACAAGAGAGTGTTATAAATGTAAATGTAAGAAACCTTATAGTTATTCTTGTTTCATTTTAAAGTTATTCATAATTTCTTTTTTATTTGTGTGTGTGTTTGTGCAGAGTTACCCAAGCTACATGGCGCCATCAATGTGGCCAAACATGATGCCGAATATGACACAAGGCGGAACCATGTACCCATTTGCTCCAAGTTTATGCCCCACCGGAACAAACTTTACCCAATTTGCAGCAAACTTTCCGGCAAGTCAAGTGTGGGGAGGGCAATCAACTATTACCGCAAGTCAACTTTAGGCAGGAAGATAATCAAGTTTTTTGGAAAGTCAAGGCCGGGGTTGGGGAGCACAACCAAGTTTTATTGAAATGCTGAATGCAAAGGATAATGGTCAAGAGTAAAATAATTGCTTGCTTGCTTTACGCAATGTCTTTTGGGTTGATGAATTTTTATTATTGCATCAATGTAGAACTATGGTTTAAGTATTTGGATTGATGTACTGTTATCTTTCATGTTGATGGTATCAGAACATGTATATGTTAAATGAATGGATTTAGAACAACTTTAGAAATGGTATCAGAACCTGTCTTTCATTATGTATAAAAGGATCCTTTCATGCCGTATTTGTATTTTTTTTTTCGTCAAACTATAGAATTAGGAACCTGTGAATGTAGCATTTGTGTCGGGTCTATATCCCGTGTCCGTATAGTGTCGTGTTCGTAACCTGTGTCCGTATAGTATCCTGTGTCCGTAAAGTGCTAAAAATTAGTGTAAAAGTGCTAAAAAGTCAAGGCCATGGTTGCTGAAAATTACTGTAGCAGTTCAAAAAACTAGTTTTTAGATGCTGAAATTGTATTCAAGTGCTAACCGGGGAGCTCTCTTGTACCTGTGATTTTATATGAAATGATATGGTGGACTTATGGAGTTAAGGTATGTATCTAAACTTCTGCTTTCACATTTTTTGGTAAAAGAAGGTTGCAGCAACAGGCACTGATTTTGCATTATAGTCCATCATGTGGTGTTCGTATCGTTACCATCTATTATGCATGTTCAAAAAGTAGGTAGTTCTGCAAAAAATTTGACAGCATCTCTCCTATTTTATTGCCTAGCCCGACGTCTCAGCGTCTCATCAGTCAGTCAACAAGAACAACCACAAACACAATTCATATAGAATCACATTGAAAAGACTGAACTGGTACAAAATTTCCATAACATTGGTTCATCACAACAGTGCATTACATTTCCATTGAAATTGCATTACATCATTAATAAGAAAGAGCTAAGTTTTTGGCTCTTTCCATTGAAGAGTACAAGTACAATTTTTGATAAGCCCCAAATGTTGTTTATAATCTGGGCTTATCTCTCATTTTGCACACACTTTCGCATTTAAGTACTTTGAATTGTTTGATATTGCGCGTTTTGTGTGTTTTCCAAGTTTTAGGAAAATCGGAGCTAAAAGGTGTGTCCAAAGCTCCAAATAATCCCAAGGCCCCGCAATGCCGTGGAGGACAATCGCCGAAGCTTAGAAGTCGATTCAAGGAGCTTTGGAAGGCTCAAGGAAGTCCGGAAGCACGCAAATCAAAGGAAGTGATCCAAGAAGTTAAATTCAATTCTAGACCAATCCAGACCGATCCGGATTAAACTGGACCGATCCAAATTTGAAATGAGATTTCCAGACGATTCCGGACCGATCCGGATTAAAGTGGATCAATCCAGATTTGCCCGAAGTTTTCCCAGACGATTCTGGACCGATCCGGATTAAAGTGGACCGGTCCAAAAACACCCGCAAATCACTTTTTAAGCACTTTTTGTACTTTCTACTTATGGAAAGTTTCTATTAAAAGCATTATTAGGATATTTTGAGAGAGATGGAAGGTGTTTGTATATATTTCCCTCTCCCTCTCTCTCCTCTCATCTTCTTCCTCCTTAGTCTAGTTTTTGCTCCTCCATTGGAGGTTTTAAGCTCTCTCTCTCTAGATTTCTCAAGTAAGTTTTCATTTCTAGTTAATTTGTCAAGGTTTATTGTTGTAGCTACAATCATTCTCTCTAAATAAATCTAGTTTATTTGTGTTTTTATCGGTTAAATCTTGTTCTTCATTTTCTAGCTATTTCCTTCTTAAACTCAAGTTAGTAATTGTTGTTTGTGATTTTCTCTAGAGTTATTGTTGTAGGTATACTTATAATCTTCATTAAAAATTAGTTTTCAAGTTTATTAAGCATGTTTTTGGTTTTCTACAAATTCCTTAGCTTTATTTCTAGCATAATGATCGAGTAGTCGTTTTAGGCTCGGTCATGGGGTGATTAGCACTCCATGACTTAGGTTCAATTCGTTCTTCTCGCCAAATTGCAAACACTTCTTGTTTAATAAAGTCACGGGTTCATCTTTATGTATCAAAATTTGGATTTGTTAATCTCTTTGATCTCTCGTAGTTAAGGGTTGATTCTCCTTTTCACGTGTGATGCTTTGGGCGATGTCAATCTAAATGTTTGTCTAAATGGCTCAAGAACCCTAAACTTTATCGAACACCATTTCTAGTTCAAAGAGTTAGGATCGATTTTATGTATCGAAGTCTAGGTTTGTTAACCTTTTTGATCTCTCGTAGTTAAGGGTTGATTCTCCTTTTCACGTGTGATGCTTGAAGCGATGTCAACCTAGATGTTTGCCAAATGGTTTCAAGAATCCTAATCTCAACAAGAGAGGAACGAATTAGCCTAAGTTATGGTTGTTAAAATCCCCTAGACTTTGCCTTAGTTTAATTAGTCTTTTAATCTTCCGAGTCATTCACGAAGTTAAGTGAATCCACCAATCCAACTCCAAAAACCAAGTTTGCCGCTTTAAGGCTGGAAAATTACACTTGCAAGTCAACTCTCACGCCGGGTGCATTCGGTCTCTGAGGACTCGACCCGGACTTCCGGTTATCATGCTTTGCGACACCTAAACCCTACGCTTGGGGAAACATCATTTGAAATACAATCCAAGGACGCAAGCAATTTTAACCAAAAAACAAATCAATCTTGATTGCGTTAATCTTCATTTGCTTCAATCTTGATGGATAGAAGTCATGTTGTTTTGAGAATACTAGACTTTTGTCGAAGCTGCTTCTAGCTTTTCTAACTTAGTGTCCAGCTTGATCACCCCACCTGTGTCCATGGCAGGGCTTTTAGGATCCTGTTATAGAGCACATTTTCAGCAAGGTATTGCCACATTTCAGCACTTCAAGAGCTTTTCTCATAATAAGCAGCATGTAAGGGAAAAACAAACAAAAGCAAGAATCAGTATCCTAGCAATTGGTTGAGGTAACTTGAAGGACTCAATCATAAGAACAAACTCAGAGCAATTATAAGAACAACTAGTTGCCTCATGTTCATCTGAGCCAATTTTATTTCTAAGCTAGCTTCAAAAGTCAAAACTATTTTTCTACCATCTACTTTTATGAGACCAATACCTGTTCAGGTTGGTGAACTTGGAATTAGCATCATAGTAGTTTCAGGAATGGGGATTATTGACATCCTTCTCATACAACACTAGGCTTTAAGTAATAAATGCATGAATGTGGTCCAATTTGGGGGTTTTACAAATTCACTGCAATTTAGGGTTTTTTTTTTTTTCAAATTAACCCAGCCACACAACCCATATTAGGGTTTCTCAAATTGAAGCCCTAATTCCGTGCAAAAATCCCAAATATCTAGTAATTGAAACAAAGGGAGAGAGAGATACCTTCGCGTCAGTTATGGTGGAATGATTGCCGGGAGACCGAGAGCGCTCGGTGATGCAAGGTCCTAGGAGCAATTCGAAGATCATCGCCCGTCTGGTCCACTCTCGCCAGTGGTGGTGGTCGAGGATGGTGGTCGCCGCCTCTCGTCTTCTTCATTTGATCGCCTCCCTCTCTCTTCGAAGATCGTTGCCCGTTCGGTCCACTCTCGCCTGTGGTGGTGGTCGAGGATGGTGGTCGCCGCCTCTCGTCTTCTTCATCTGATCACCTCCCCCCCCCCTCTCTCTCTTATTTTGTATTGTGCATGAACAGAGAGCCCGATTTTGGGTTTGAATTATTTCTTCTTTTTTTTTGCTGGGCTTAAAGTGTGGGCCCCATTGATGACGTGTCACTCGCCATGTCAGCAGTTGGAGACGGTTGGAGACATTTTCATTGTACAAGTAGCACGGTTACCCACTAAGTTAGTTGATGTTGTACTACTATTCACTCTATTTGTTACTGTGATAGGCTTTGAGCAATACTACAATTAGGGATGGCCATCTTTGCCGACCCGCCCTGATCCAATTCGTCCCCTCTCCGAATGAGTAGGGGATTTGGGGAATTTGTTAGGGATCAAGTAGGGGATGGCATAGTCAATCCCCGCTCCAGGAATGATATAGTCAGTCCCCGCTCCGGGAATGATATAGTCAGTTCCCGTCCCAATCTCCGCCCAACCCATAACCCCGTTAACACATATATGTGTTTTATAAGGGGTTCTGAACTTCTAATGCGAAAAAAAATAAAAAATAGTGGTCATATAAATATTTCCATCTCTCACACAGTCACACTATTCCAATCTGAGAAAAAAGAGATAATGTTAAATGGTTATGTAGCTATTAAATCCGTGCTATTTAGCCGCCATATGAATTGAGCTTCACCTTTGATATTCAGCCGACACCTGCCAGATGATATTGCATTTAGAAAGCGAGAATTGAGATGTTAAGGTTTCGATCCCCGATTCCCCGTGGAGATCCCCGTTCTCCGTTGGGGTAAGGATGGAGGTTAAAAAAAATCCCCTGTGGAGATTAGGGAAGGAATGAGGATTGATATGAATTCAGGGATTGAGAATGGAGGTAGTGGCCGGTATCTAGTCCCTCTCCTCCCATGCCCATTCCTAACTACAATGACAACTATATTAGATTAGTACACTGTAGGGAGCTCAAATACGCCATACCTATATTAATTTTGCATGTATCGGTGTTTCGGAGCATATTCAACATTGTAACACGGGCTTTAGTGCCTAGTGCTCCAATAGTCCAATGGTCAAATATGCATCGCCGGAGCACCGGTACAGACAAAATTGAGTACAAGGATTTAAACAATTCGAATAACATCTGAGGATGTTGGTTTAATGAGCCCAACATTTGCTGATAAAAAAATACAAAGAATGAGTCCAGCATTTCAAAACTCAACTCCATGTTCATGACATGTAAGACTGTAGATTTAAAGCAATTAGTACTTGCAGGCTTTTGAGCAATATTTATGCTATAATCTGCAAACCTGGGCCTCAATAGCTTATTTTCTACTCTACTGTTCCTAGTCCCTCATTGTAGATTTCAATTTTTCTAAAATTTTAAGGTGTTATTTCCTTTATTGCCTCATGTTCTAACTCATTTGAAGTACAAAGATATGGTATTCTTGAGGATAGTTTTGAAAAATAACCAATTAAAAATTCTATACTTTCCAAGAGGAACAAATATTTTAAAACATCCTAAACTAGAATAGTACACTAATGATCGGGAATGGAGAGTATTTGGATCCCCATCCTCTCAATTCATAAGTGGAATGGAGATTTCTGTTTCATTTAAGGGAGCTAATTATCACTTCATTTCGCAACGTACGTATAAGATAAAGTTGAATTCATTACTTGAATGAAATTTTACCTAATTAAATTTGTTCATTAGATTTACACTTGAACAACAAGAATTACTAGTCATTCAAGGGAGTACATGTCATTCTACACTCTAATTTTCTAGACTTTACGGCTGATTTTTACTATTGAGTTATGATAAGTGTTCATTCATTTTTTTAATTTACTATGCTATAATATGCGCAGTACAACCGAACATTGAAGTGGAATTCTAACGTGAAGCGGGAATTTTGTGTTCCGATTATTAGGATAGACAATGCTTTGTTAAATTTAATTATATATAATTTGATTTATTGGATCCATTAACCTTCAAATACTGCTATTACTTTTTTTTTCTTTCTGAATTTGAATTGTTCATGCTTATTTCATGTATAATTCTTTTTCTTCAACAGTAAATGTAATTAATAAATTTAATTACTTAAAAGAAACATCCTGGTTTCATTTAAGTTAAACGATCTTTTACGTTCACTGTGAAATCATAGTGCTACATACTCAGAAAAAGCATCTAGAATTTACCCAGAATTTGAAATCAGTGGCCCAGAATCACTGTCATTGATTTCAAAATTTGGGCAATTTCCTAGGTGGATTTCTGGGTACGTAAACTTTCCATTGTGAAATAGGTAAGGTGTTAACTCCATATTTAATGGAATAGAGATCAATGTTTCACCCATAAGTTGGAGAGGACGCGGATCCGCAATTTAGGAATGGCAATGGGGCGGATCGGAATCGGATTTTCCCTCCCCCATACCCACCCTGTTCCTTTTGGAGGCGGACTCGGAGTGGGGGAAATTGAAGATATGTCAAGTTTGGGGATAAATCGGGTCCCCATTTACTGTAAAAAATTTCGCTAACTTTGTTCTTTAGAATGTTTTGACCAAAAAACGAGATAGTGATAAGTAATGAGAATTAAAAAAATATCACCAAAGTAAACAAAGACATAAAATAGTGGTTAATTATCGAGTAATTTGTATTTATTATGTCAAAATAACGAAATACACACACACACAAAGATATAAATAAGTAATAACTATAAAGAATTGGTGCAAAGTCCATTATACATGTTTATACCATGCCCAATCCACCCCACCTTTTCACAAGCTCTCCTGTCCACTCTATGAAATTTGTAAAGCCTAAGGTCCATGTACAAAAGTCGTGTTTATTTACCACATTCAATTCATAAACTAGTGGCAATTACCTCCTCTCCGTCCCCGCCCCATTTGCTTATCAGATCGGAGCTTACCCACTCGGATCGGGACAGGGAGATTGGAGGCGGGGACGGAGCGGAGGTAATTGCCATCCCTTAGCCTACAAATTACCAAAAAGGTAAAAAAAACTTGCCTTGAAGGTACGGATTCCCCTCGAACCTCTATACTAATATGCAGAAAAATTCCTTCGGGACACAGGAAAGACTCCCAAAATGGGATAGCCTAACTTAAATCACCTAAACACATTTTAGTAATTTCAGATGTTTTCAATTTCATTCTCACTCTATGTTTTTACTCTCAATTCTTTTCTTTCGCAAATTCTAGTAGTTTCAGATGTTTTTCAATTTTCACTTTCACGTTCTTACTTGCTTGCGTAAGGCACATTATGTGACTTGGTTTGCTATCTGATTTTGCTTATTTACTTGACGAGTAAATAAGAAGATAGATTATTTGACAAATAAACTACCAACCAAAATAAAAATAAAGAACCAAATGGTAGCCAAACAATATTATTACTAATTGTTTTGCATTTTGATTAATTCAAAACCAAACGAGCCCTTAAAAATCCACAGAAATCCAATCAGGGCTAATCCCATCCTTATCCGTCCTCAAATAATAAAAAATAATCTGGGTGCTTGCTAATGAGTTTAAAGAGCCAAACAATATTATTTCTAATTGTTTTGCATTATGATTAATTCAAAACCAAACGAGCCCTTAAAAATCCACAAAAATTCAATCAGGGCTAATCCCATCCTTATCCGTCCTCAAATAATAAAAAATAATCTGGGTGCTTGCTAATGAGTTCAAAGAATACATTATTAGTTTGTGAACATCAACGTCATATGAATTGCACAGTCAAAAGTCAAAGCTGAGTTCAATGTTCATTGTGACAATTATCCATACACTACACGCTAAAATCAAAGACCAGTTTAATTAGGGAAGCATCAATTCCTATGTTATTATGGTCAAAGAAACGGTCTATAAATTTGACTTTACCACTTCTTATGGCTTTCTAATGGGTGTCTAGGCTAAATAATTCAACAATAATAACAGAACCCATCCAGTCCCCAATTAATGGAGGTATGGACGGAGGAGAGTTGAAGACAAACCTAACATTTGACAATATGCACTAAGTGAATGCGCTCAGAATACCACTGAAACAATGGCCCCCCTAAGCCTCCAAGAACTGAGGAGTTACAGGGACGTTTTGCGGTAGAACCATGTCTCCAAATCAAAGCCGAAAAGCATTAGGGAGGGCAGGCCTAGAGATCCAAATTAATTTCTGTACTCATTACCATGCTAAATAACTAAGTCGCGTTTTTATTTTTTTGTCCTTATTCTATTTTTTCCATTTATTAGTTTCACGTCGATTTTTTTTTTTTTGTGGATTATTAGTTCTTATCAATGAAAGGAAAAAAAATTATGATCAAAATCTTTAAAAAATTCACAAAAAAAATCCAAAACAGACGGACTTTTTGGATTAGTTTTATCTTTATTCACAAAATTCCAGTTCCTTTAATATTTTTTACTTTTTGATATACGGTGCCGCCCTCTTTTTTTTTTTTTTGCCAAACGAGAGAATTGATATAGATCAAAGCCAATATACAAGGGATACAATTTCAAAACAAACATAACCGACATATAAACAACAGACAAAACATAAACTGCAATAAATACAGAGACCACTACCACAAAAAGTCAGGTAACATCCTAAGCAAGCTGGCCTCCGTCCCCTACATCTGGATGGGAAATGAAATCAGTGGGAGCTTGCTTGGCAAACAAAATGAGCTCTCTTAACCTCCTTGCATGGGACATTGGAGATCCTATAAAAGGCAAGATGCTGGATCTCGGATATGAGGTTGTCAATTAAAAATTTGTCACTGTAGTGGCTATCATATCTACCTGCTAACTGCATGACAACATTAAAATAATTAGTACTACAAACATTATTAAAATCATTCCTTATAAACCATGCAATTACTTTCCGAAGAGCTGAGAGTTCTACTTGGAGAGGGCCAAGATTGTAAGAAGATAATGCAGTCTGGGCAATCAGGCACCTGTTCGCAAGAATAGCAGTAAATCCCAAGCCATACCAAGGTTTGTCGTCCTTTCATTCGCCATCAATATGCAGGATGCAAGATTTTTTAGAGGTGGTTGATGAGGGACAGTGCTTGAGAGTAAATAATGGGAACTTGCAGATCTGTGAGGATGGGATGCTCTGACTATGTTTGTGCCAGGAGGAAGCCCTTTTAAGCCCCTGAGTATTATCCCTTGTCATAGCTAAGACAACATCCAGATTGAACTGAATGTTTGAGAAAACCAATTGGTTCCTATTTTTCCAAATAGACCAAAGGGTAGAAATGAAGGGGGAGAAAAGTTGTTCGTCCTTGTGGAAGCAGATGATTCGATCCAACAACTAGTCCTTGAAAGCTATAGACGAAGAGAAATTAAGGGTTGAGAGAGGGAGGGAAATGTTATTCCAAACATTTCTTGTAGGATTATAGAAGCAGAATAGGTGCTCAATAGTCTCGTCTTCATACCACGAAGCGGGCATATAGGAGAGAGATTTTGCATGCGGGTGTTGAGATTACTGCGCACAGAGAGGATGCCCTGGAGACATTTCCATATAAAAACCTTAATATGTTCTAGAAGGTCGAGGTTCCACACCAAGGTCCATGCATTATGGCCTTTATGGATCCATGAGGAGTAGTTTTCTCTATGATGGTCATAAAGCGATTTATAGCCCGATTTAACGCTTTACTTGCTCGAGGACCAATTAAACTGGTCAGCTTGATCGGTGATAGGGAGATTGATTGCTAAGACCTTTGAGATCAGAAAGTGAGGGATAATATCAAGAACCTTTTCAATGTCCCATGCCAGACCTTCAGAAGTGGGTCGAATCATAACAGATATAACAATGTTGTCCAGACCAGCCAAGGGTACCAGGTGGCAAGGTGGTGTGTTCCAGTTAAGGATCCATTTATCGTACAGGAGGCTAATGGATTTCCCAGTGCCTACTCTCTAGGAGAAGTGCTCTACAATTAGGTCTGACCATCAAAGATACTCTTCCAAGCCCAAGAAGAGTTAGAGTGAGGTTTCACCTGAAGGAAGTTAACCTTAGAGCAATATCTTGGCAAAAGAATTTTGGAGGCTAGGAGAGAAGGGTTGTTGAGAGCCCCCAACACAGTGCCATCCTTCGATACACCCATATGATACATAGATGTGCCTTGTAATCGTTATTCTTAGGGGCTATTTGTTAGCCGGATTAAATTTTTTTGATATACAATTTGTGTAACGCCCCACATTTTGGGAAACGTTATATATATTATAAAAATAATAAATAAGTCTTACAGCCAAATTCACTTCAGAAAATTACAAAATCCTCCTCAAAAACATTTATTTAGAATAGGGTCAACTAGGGTTCTTCAAATTTCTTGCACTTCCATTGGCCTCATCAGCGTCCTGTCCAGCTCCATTTGCCTCCAAACTGTAGAATTCCTCGTGTTCATCTCTATAGTCTAGCATAATACGTCAGAGTCGCAGAGCAACATTGTGGTATTATGCCAGGGTTACACTAGTGCAACACCGTGAGCGTGGACGTTCAATAGATACCCTACCCCAACCTTAAACTAGCAATTCTAGAACAATATTGTAGGTGGCAGCTAAAAAGTTGAAAATCATTTATAGAAAATAATAAATTCATGCGTAGTCAAATCAACTCAAAGTGCAGCTTTACAAAACCAGTGTCTCATATCATTTTCATAATCAGAGTGCAGTGTCGATATCTCATATCAATTTCAAAATCCATAGTGCAGTATCAATTTCTCGTATCATTTCTCATAACATCATTCTTCTTTAAATTTCATGTTGGAAAAATCACAGTGGCAATTCCGAATTCCAAAGAACAATTTCATTCAAAATAATCATACATGAACAGATTACAATGAAACAGAAATACTTGAACAGAAATAAACTTAACAGAAACTAAATAAGAAATACAAACAGTAGATCAAACACCGAGTCGTGTGTAACCACACTCTCCTTAACAAAGATTTGCCGCCTACCGTGGGTGTTGTAGGTTGAACCGTCGTCTTCGTCCCAGGATACAACGGCAAGAACCACGGCCGACAGAACACCTCTATCAATTGCCTTGGCGAACTAAAACTTTCGTCTGTCTTTCTCTCTCAAAACACTATTTCGGGAGGATAATATGATGATTGATGCACGAATTCTGGTGATGAAACACACAATGGAGCTGCCCATTTATAGCTGGAAAATGGAGCTGAAATCATCAATACGGGAATAAAGAGGAGCCTCCCAATTCAATGATGAAATTGAATCTGCCAATGGATTCTGCAATTCATTTCAGAATATGTAACAGCCAACTTGATTACGAATTTGAATGGATTGAAATCTGCCATTCAATATCCATCATGGGAAGGTTACGGGGTGTTTACAGCCAGCAATAAACACCATAAAATCTGCCATCGTATTGAATCTGTGGGGAGGTCTCAGTTGCCTCGGGCGACCCTCCGAGTGCCCCGGTTTCATTCACAAAATTTCCAACATTTCATTCATATCAACATCTCACATCTCTCGAAAGTTATTGGCCCATTCTACAACCCTGTTCTAGCGGTCACCAACCTTTCCGTTCGAAGTTCCGGTTGTCTTGTATCAAGGCGTACACATACAAGATACAAGGTCCGTTCACTACGTGTTGTACATGACATAGTCCCGGTTGTCTTGTATCAAGGCGCACATATACAAGATACAAGGTCCGTTCACTACGTGTTGTACTGTTTGAGCTTTGACCGCCAAATTCTCTCAGCGGAATTTGAGGTGGGAGGGATCCTAAACAGCACTACTGTATAGTTCCATTGAGCTTTGACCATCAGTTCACTCCGGGGAACTGAGGCGGGACTCAAATGGCAATATCGTCTTAATTTACATCACATCATCATTTTCATTCTTATCTCTATTTCTTCTTCTGAAAACAATCATTCATTTACTCGAAAAACGTGTTGTGTCATACCGTCTCGTGAATCGTGCACATGCTATGAATCTCATAAAAAATATTTTGTATATAATTTGTTTCTCGAAAATCGTATCTCTTGAAGTCAAAAATCCTTTCTCGTAAAATGTATCAATTGGAGTCAAATCTCGTTTTTTTTTTTTTGTTTCTTGTTTATCTCTCTTTGGTGAAATTAAAAACCGTTAGTGGTTATGCTTTCTTTGGATCCATTGGCGTGTTTTAAAACTCGTTTTTCGAGTCGCCACTTGGTTTGGGCTAAACCAAGAAAGAGCCTGACTAGAAATTCTAGTCATGGATTTTATTTGTCAACCCCAATAGAGTTAAAACGTTCATTTAGTATTTCCAGAAAATCTCGTTTGGTGACTTTCTTTAGACAATGAGATAACCAGGAGAGTCTCAGGCCAGAAGGCCGCACGAATGCAGTTACTGGCACCATTCCTTTCTTATACAGTGCTAGGCTTATCTTTTTTGACAGACCCTCAAGGGTGTTAGCCTTGGGTTAATCTCAACAGTCCAAGTACAGTCAAAACATTTTGAAGTTTGCTTGAAGAAAAGTTTAGTCGGCTATTTACCAAAAATCAGTCGAGCATTATAACTATGTAAATTTGAAAAATCTATTTTCATTCGGGCATTATAACTACATAATTTAGGTTTCCAAAAGTTCATCGGGCATTATAACGGGATATTTTCAAAAGTCATTTTCAAATCGTGCATAGTAATGACTAAGTGTGATTTTCAAAGTTTAATCTTTCATAAAATTGCTAACCGTTAAACATAATCTCGTTTAAACATAATTAAGCACATTTAAGCATAATAACAACATATTAAAAATGAACTAGTAAATACTAATATAGGGTTAAGATAAAGTATCTACCTTAATTTTCGATGATTAGTCGGAAGCCGATAAGCTAGTTGAATTCTGGCGGCTTAACGACTAGTCGACCTCCGCTCGAACGTTTTCTAGCTAACTTATTCTACTTTTCTAAGATCTAGGGGTGGTCGAGGGTGGTGGAGTGTGGTGGTTGGAGGTTGAATGTGGAAGAACACTCAAGAACTCACTCGAGAACACGAGGAAGCACAAAGTGGAGAAGTTGGAAGGTTTTGGTGTGAGGATCCATCAAGTGTGAATTTCTATTTATAAATAGAGTAATTTTTTAGGCTTTTAGGCTAAATAATAGGATAGAATTTACTTTTTACTAGGATAAAACCTTGGGGACCAAGTAAGGGCTTCTAGATACATAGGATACGACGTAATATGTCTAGGTTCGTTATATTGGGGCGTAGTTGGGTAGTTTTGGGTACTAGTTATACACACAAAACTAGCCACGAGGTATTATATATATATAGATACACACACACACATTATACATGCATCTACTTTATAGAAAAAGCAACCCTATGATATATAGCCTTATGTGGCTAGTATAATAGGATAAAAGTGTATCACTTTGTTAGGGATAAGTTCCCTTCCGTTGGGACGAAAAATACACCGTAAAATTTGTTTTGTGCGCGAAAAATACAAACTAGTGTACCACGAAAAATAATTAAAGGATTACTAATTTTAAAAAAATAAATAAGTATGTAAGGAAATTCCTAGATAGCCTTAAGAGAATCCAAAAATATAATGCTTCGGGATTTTGAAGAAAAATGGCACCGAAATGTGCAACAATACGCATACGGATATACGCCCGTAAAATTATACGGCGAGGGAAGCAATTTCTTTCCCCTTTCCTTTCCTTAGCGAACAAGTTTACCAAGAAACTTCCTCTCTCCTTCCTTTCCTCTCATTAACTCACAAAAATCCAAATTAGGGTTAGTAAAAGTAAAGTCAAACTTAGAAGCAAAGTCAAAATTAACCACATGGTTAATTAGGCTTTCCAAAATTAGAAATAGGTCTAATTTAGGCAATAAATAGGGTGGTGCTAGCTAATAAGAGACAAAATAGGAGTTGGGGGAATTTGTAGGGCTTTCCGGACGCGATACAGTGTAATACCCGGTGTGCACACATTGATTTACGGCGCAGAAAAATAAATAAAAGCAAATAAGCAAATTAAATCTAATATAATTCAAATAATTTAAACTAAATAATAAATTATTTTATTTAGCGATATAAAAATTAAATATTCGAATTAATAAATCGAAATTTGTATTTACGAAGTTTCGGGTTATTCCAGTTTGCCTAGATTGTACGTTCGGCTTCATTTTAATCCCTTTTTTTTGGTATTCAGGACCTGGGATAGCATATGAAACCACCTGATAAAATTTGGCCTCTCTAATCCCCTGACTTACCATTCTTCTTTTTACAAAAAAATCATTATTAATTAAGATAAATGCAAACATTATTTATGTGTCCCTTCTAATGACCCTCAAAACTTATTTCCCTAGGAAAAAGGCCGTTAGGTCAAGGTTAGACAGGAAACTATGAAAACATAAACACATTTTTATACGTTAGCTAGTGTGTAATTTGATTCTAAACTATTTTTTGGACTATTTGTCGGACTTCACTATTATATTGGTTATTGGAATGAAACAAGATCAATTACTTTCGTATGCGTTGACTTGTGATAATTGGTTTATAAAAGTCGGCCAAGCAAATTTATGGATCAACACTATTTTCTCTTAATTTTCTTTCTCAATATATAAAATTCTCGTTTTGCCCCTGCTTATTTAGTTATTATTCTACCTATTATTGTCACTTTTTTTTTTTTTTTTTGTATTAGCAGATGTCAAGTCTCAAACTCGAGACCTTGGTGAAGTTGGAACAAACACCCAACCGACTAGGCCACCTTGCAAGTTCTTGTCACTTTTTTTGTTCCATGCATTCCTTACTCTTCTTCTATCACTTTTCTTTTGGCTGAACGGTCAAGGGTTGTTTGGGCTAGCTTACCCTTGTTCCATGAATCCCTTACTTTTCTTCTACTACTTTTTTTTTTTCAACGGTCACGGGTTGTCTAGGCTAACTTCCCCACACCGTTACCACTCCCTCCATCCCAATTTATTTGTCCTTTTTAGGAGTTCGTATCACTTTTTAATTGATTATATCTCGTAATTTATATTGTTTCATGTGATATCAAAGACATTGTCTTATGGATTTTTTTTTTTATCTATCAGATCAATATTAAATATAAAATTTATTACCGATTTAAATTTATATCTATTTTTTTACCTAGTTAGAATAAAAAGAGGGACCAAAATTTGGGAATGGACGGAAAGGTCCGATCAATGACAGACTATTTACACCGAGATTAAGAATTCACAAAATTGGCAAGTTTTGAACTCATATTGTTTGAGTTCCCAAATTAAGAGGTGTTCCGCTAAGGGTATTTTTAGAATAAACTGATTGTTTTACGATTTTTTATGTGTTACTCCCTCCGTCCCGTAAAGTTTGTCACTTTCACTATTCCAGCCCTATGAAAAAATTGATTATTTCTTTTAATCTGTAATGTTTTATATAAGCAATATGGATCTCGTTTGATAGATTTCAATTAGATCTTTTGAACAAAGTTTTGAAAATCACATAAAACGTTATGAATTGAAAGATATAGGCAATTTAAAAATGGCACGCACTCCCGAAAGTGTCAAACTTTGCGGGACGGAGGGAGTATAATTTAGAGAGAATGATTTGTCTTGATTTTTAGGAAAAAATTGTTTTTCATTAATGGAATACCCCTCCGAAATCAAACGTGAAACGGCGAAAGCCAAAAAATCGTTACCAAAAGCTGTGCAAGTCAATGGGGGAGAGGAGAAAATCAGAAAATAAGGTTACGAGTATTGACTTTTTTACGAGGGACAAACTGACCGGTGACCGGCCAACCCAGTCGCCTCCTTGTCTTCTCTCTTTTTGACATTTTGGTTTTCTTCAGCGTCTCGCCACCAACGGCTTGCAAAAGAAAAAAAAAGAAGGTAAAGTAGACCGAGAGAACATTTCGAGCTCTGCCAATGAGTCGGGTTGACTAGCTAGGGTTTGCTTCCTTCCGGAGAGAAGGCCTTCAAGCGATCAAAGAAGATCTGGTGAGTGATCTCTCTTACTGCTAACCCTAGATCTCGTTTGAATTCGTGTGTCTTTGTCCTGTTCTGATTTTGCTTTCGTCGTTGTTTTTTGTGGTGCACCGATTGCGTTTATTTCCGGCTTTTGAAGTGTTGATGGCGAGGAATTGTTTATTGATCTGGTGTTTTTTAGTGGCTGATTATGGATTGGGAAGTTTGGAATCTGGAAATTAGGA
This sequence comes from Vaccinium darrowii, assembly GCA_020921065.1. Classification (NCBI taxonomy): domain Eukaryota; kingdom Viridiplantae; phylum Streptophyta; class Magnoliopsida; order Ericales; family Ericaceae; genus Vaccinium; species Vaccinium darrowii. The sequence continues at coordinate 25,681,745 of CM037156.1, forward strand.
GTTGGTAATGTGTACGTGTGCAATGAACTTTTTCTATTGGTTGATTGTTTGATTTTGTGACTGCTGGAATGTCGTATCTACAATTATAGATGGGTCGCTTTTATTGGTTTTGGTTGTGTTTGTAAAGACGTCTGCGGAGTGGTCATTGTAGTTGTCTGCAAACTAGATTCGGAGTTTAGAATTGACTAAATGTTATGAATGTGCTGTTTTCCCTGAATTTTGTAGGAGATTTAGGTTTTCGTCGGATGCTGTTAGTTTGCTTTGATTGTGTTTTTTTTTTTTTTGTCAATTTGCGTTCAGTGTTTGATGGAAAGAAAAAAAATTAGAACTTTGAAGCTAAGCATTGAGTTTTCACTGCGAGGTTAGAACATTGGATGCACAACTTCCTGCATTTCTTTGTTTTGGTGAATGATTTGGCTATTATGTTACACGGGTTTCTACTGCTTTTAACAGAGTATTTAGCGTTTCCTATGGACTCGAGTTTCAATGAAAGGGAAAAAAAATGTTGTACATATGAAATTTCAGAAAATACACAGCCATCTATTTTATTTTGGAAGGGAATAACTACTCTGTGATCCTTTTTAGATGTTTAATTTCGCCAAGGGGAATCCTTGATTAAGGATATGCGTTAGTCAATGAATTAATGCTGTCTATTTACCATTTTCACTTTCTATCTAGTGTCTAACTATCTTTATATTTTCTTCTTCAAATACACAAGTGATCTAGTAGGTGATCTTGTTGAGCAGTTTTAAGTGCCTTGTATCCTTTCTGTCAGAATTTTGAACTGCATATTGTCTGATGGGAACGTCTTCTGGGTCTCATCTCCATCATCAGTCTTCACCAAAAATGCTGCCTCCTCGTCAACAGCCTCGACCTGGAGGACTACAGACTTCTCTATCCCTGGTCCCATCAGATGCCTGTGGGTCTCCCAATCCTCAAGAGCGTGGCTCAAACTCTGATCAAATACGCGAATCTCCATCAGAAAGTGCCAGCTCACGTGAAACCTGGCCGACAGCCGATGCCTTGATGGCGAAAAAACTAGAGAAGGAAAAGGAAGGGGAAAATGGTTTTGCTGAACATTCTGTTGTCCGCCATATCTCAAGCTCAGATAAGATGTCTCTGAGAGACGTGACCAGAGAAAGAGTGGAGGTAATATCCGAACGGATGCTGCATCTTCCGGATGAGTTTTTGGAAAAGCTTAAGGGTGAACTTCGGAATGTTCTTGAAGGAACAGGTGGTTCTTTGCATAGAGATGAATTCCTGTTTATGCAAAAGTTAGTTCAGAGTAGGAGTGATTTGACAGATAAAGCATTGATTAGGGCACATAGGGTCCAATTAGAAATTCTCGTTGCCATCAAGACGGGGATCCAGGCTTTTTTGCATCCAAGTGTTAGTCTCTCTCAAGCTTCTCTCATTGAGGTTTTCCTTTACAAGAGGTGTAGAAACATAGCATGTGGTAGTCCGCTTCCAGCCGAGGAATGCACCTGTGAAACTTGCTCTATGAGAAATGGTTTTTGCAACCTTTGCATGTGTGTGATATGTAACAAGTTTGATTTTGAAGTGAACACATGCCGATGGATCGGTTGTGATTTATGTTCTCATTGGACGCACACAGATTGTGCTATTCGTAATGGGCTGATTGGTATGGGGCCTGGTGTTAAGACTGGTTCCGTTCCAGTAGATATGCTTTTCAGATGCCGAGCTTGCAGTAGGACATCTGAATTATTGGGTTGGGTCAAAGATGTGTTCCAACACTGTGCACCAAGTTGGGATCGTGACTCACTTATTAGAGAACTTGATTATGCAAGTAGAATTTTCCGTGGCAGTGAAGATCCCAGAGGAAGGAAGCTCTTCTGGAAGTGTGAGGAACTCATAGACAAACTGAAAGGCGGGATGGCAGAACCTATGGCTTGCAAAGTAATCTTGATGTTCTTTCAAGGTATTCTAAGAATAGCATTTCATTGGATGTGCTTATTTTTTTGGTGGTCTTAACAGCAACGATAAATCATAGCTAAAAATGCAGAAATTCTTAATTTCTTTCATGGGTAAATGTCAATTGCAATCCATTGAACTGACACAAATTAATTGGTACCTGTTGTTGATGTGTTAATACTTGGCAGTGCCGATAAAGATTGAGAAATTGCTTTGATTGAGGCAGCATGTCGTGATTATTATGTTTATCGATTTTAATTCCTATGTTCAAGACTGTAAAGTCCCTTTAGCATGGTCCTGTGATTTTCTAGAAATGGACTTTGTAATTCCAATTAATAAGTTCATCACTCCATTTCATAAGATATTTAGGCAGCATAAAAGAGTGATACTATTACAGAGTAGGTGTACAGATTTCCAATAGGAGTTCTAGTTTTGTTTGATGTTTGTGGGACAAGTATTACTGACTTGGATGGAAGGCCAAAATATGTAAATGCACTGATGGACTCATGGTTAAGTTGTGAAATGTGAATGGATCTTTTCATGATCATTGTTCTTTTATGTTCATCTAACTTTGAACGGCATTAGCTGTTAGGAGCTCAGTGGAGAACTATATGTGGCAGGTCATCACAAGAGCTTCTTCTTTTTTTTTGTTAATCGTGCTTCCCCGGTTGGTTTTATTTGCTACTTCTTCTTCTTCTTCTTTAAAATAACTCCTTGTTTTGTTTTTGATGTAGTGTTGTTTGGGATCTACAAATATTTTGTATTCCTCACTTTCTGGTTCGTACTTCTTGATAGCCCCATGCTCGAGATGATAAATTAACTGCTCGAGTGCAGCTTTCCAGTTACTAGTTTATTGATTCCAAGTCCTAGGAGTAACTTTATTTCACATAACAATGTCTCACCCAAAATTTCCTTTTCAATCAACTAGTTATGCTAATGATAGTATTTCTAAACCGTGATATATAATTTCTTGTCCACACCTTTTTGGGGTTTTTCAAAACTGTTGTAACATTAAATATGTGCCTTATTTGAGTTGGTACCCGCGTGACCTGGTCATCTGAATTGTTGGACATTATTTTTGTTGAGAATAAATGTTGGCGCTTCTGTAAAAAATGCAAGACATGTACAAGTTCTGTTCCCTCAATTCAAAACCGTTTGGGGACCCTGGATCATGTATGCTCGTCTGCCTGATATGCTTCTTATTGACGCCATATGTTTTGGAAGTTGATATGAAGGGAAAAAGCAAGATAATCTGTTCAGTGGGGAGTTGTTCTAATTTAAGCATGTCATAAAAAAGCCTTAGAAAGATATCGATATAAGCGGACATGAAACCCAACTCAGAATAGATTGGCCAGTGTTTGGGTTAATGTTTTAAAAATCGCTAGGCACTGGTCGGGCGGAAGAGGGGCACCTAGCACCTAGGCGCCGACTAATTGGCCGGCTAACACCAGATGGGGATTAGGCAATGACTAGTTGGCTGCTTGATCTATGTGTTGGACCCCCGCCTAGCGCCTTGGCGGGGACTAGTCGGCTAACTTTTAGAACACTGGTTTGGGTTCCTAAGGTACTATATTCCTGTTGTAACTGAGAAGGATGTATTTTTAAAGAACCAAGTTCCTCTTTCTCCTAATCATGTAAAGTTTTCTGTTTGTACAGAGCTTGATGTGGACCCATCAAAGAATTCAGAAAGCGAGGAAAGTGGTCGGCTTATAGCTCCCCAAGAGGCATTCAACAGGATTGCCGACGTTGTGAAAGAAGCCATCGGGAAAATGGAAATGGTGGCAGAGGAGAAGATGCGTATGGTAAAGAAAGCCCGCCTTGCTGTTGAGGCTTGTGAGCAGGAACTCACCGATAAAGCAAGAGAAGTGGCTTCTCTAAAGATCGAGCGGCAGAGGAAGAAACAGCAAATCGATGAGCTTGAAAGCATCGTGAGGCTTAAACAAGCGGAAGCTGATATGTTTGATGTCAAGGCCAGTGAGGCTAGGCGAGAAGCAGAGAGGCTGCAAAGGATTGCACTTTCTAAAGTAGACAAGTCGGAGGATGATTATGCCAGCAGATATCTGAAACAGCGTTTAAATGAGGCTGAGAAAGAGAAGCAGTACTTATTTGAGAAATTAAAGCTTCAGGAGAGTTCAAGGGGATCACAGAGCAGCAGTGGTGGAGGAAGCGATGCATCCCAGATGCTGATGTATTGCAAGATGCAAGATATGCTCAAGAATATTTATAATGTGCCGGCAAAGACAGAGGGCCAATCAAATGACCTCCACAACCTTGGTGCAATTCCTTGAGTAAGTCTCGATGGACTCTGTATGAAGTGTCGCTGTGTCTATTGTCTTGCTTGTATTTGTATTATTAGCTTAGAAAAGAGAGGGAAATCACATTTCAGAGCCTTTAGCTTTGTGAACATTAGTATTTAAGTGTAATGTTGTGCGTATTGCTATGTCCATTTGGGCAAGTATACCGTGCGTTGGCTTTCTTTCTTGTATGATGTAAAACCTCTCATCTGAAATGGATGCCTGATCGATTGTCTCAACCAAGTGTATGTTTGCATATGCATTGTGCCTTTTGCGGGATGTTCACCTTCTCTGCTTATTTTCATTGCCTATTTAACCGATGAGCGGGTTTACGGGCTTTAGTACAGCATTTCCATAGTTGCTGGAATAGCTCCGAGTCTGTGGTTTTGCTGGTAAAGCTATCAGTGCGCTTATGTAGAAAGGGTCCTGCTATTTACCACCCAATGGGTGATCCATGAGAAGTACTAAAATAAGTCTCTTTAATTTCTAGGGTTACACGTGTTACAGTTATGAGTCCTGTCAGTGCGCTTCCCAATTACACTGCAGGGTACTCTCTTGCTTATGCAAATTGACTAGTTTAACCTTACCTTTTGAAACATTCTAAAATTGGGCCCAATTACCCATGATTTTTCTGTCTGATTGGTAACCGTAGTACTTAAACCCTTTTTTATTAGACTCCTTCCGTCCCATAAAGTTTGTCCGGCACAGAGTCCAATGACTCAAAAAATATTAGTTATTTGTCAAAACAAAATGTTAATTTTTTCCCACAAAATAATAGAACATAGTATTAATTTGTGCAAAAAAAAATTATTTTTTTTGCTGACAGAAGTCGATTTTTTTTAGTCATTAGACTCTGTGCTGGACAAACTTTATGGGACAGAGGGAGTAGTGATCAAACCGTATATTTGTGTGGGAACTCAATCTAAACATGAAATTACCCCAAAAAAAAAACTGACTGTACAAAATTTTACAAGTACACGTGGCACAAGAAGGAAATTCAGGAAATCGTTAGAGGTCATCCTTCAAAATTTTGTGTTTGGTTAGGGTGCTTGGATTTTGGTTTTTTTGTAATGATTAGAGGGAGAAATGTGTGTAAAGATTGAAAATATGGAGTAATAATTGGAGAGAGATAAAAAGAAAAATGAGAATAATAATTAAAAGTATGAGTAATAATTGAGAAAACTGGTCTCAAAATCCGAAACAAACAAGGTCCTTCAGGCAGTTCAAAAAAAAAAAAAAAAAACAAGGTCCTCCGGTCTAGTTCATGAGAGGTGAATAGGGTCAATCTCGTAATTTTGTTTAATAGCTTGAGGCAGAGCATCTCACGCCGATTTGACATCCCATTAGAACTAAGGAATTACCCGCGCGTGAAGTTCAAACCCATCACCCATTGGGTTGTCTCTAGATTTTGCGTAGTTGCGACATTACAGTCAGTTCACTTTCACGCGAAATGATATCCCCAAGCTACCGTATCACTTGTGTTCTTATTTTTGCCGCTGTTATCTTTCTAAATCACTGCGTCAATTGATTCCGTGGACCCTGATTAAAGACTTCGAGCAAGCATATGTCCTGTGATTTGGTACTTCTAATAAATCTGATTAAAGAGCCGTGGGCTCCGTGGCAACTGGTAAATGGTGTGACATCTTGGATTAGTTGTGATGTTCCATTTCGCATTCTCAGAATGATTAGACCAAGCCACGTTACGATTTTGATATATCTTCTTGGCTATTTCTGTTTTTCTGATCTTTTCCCTTGACAGGATGCGATGTTGGTTGTCGTACCGCAAATTTTAGGATGCATAGATGATAAAACATCAATAATGATACAGCCACAGCCATAAAACCACACTCAGCCACACCCACGGCACTGTTCACGTGGGCCCCCACGTGGGGCCGACCCATTTTACCCCCCCCAAAAAAAAAAAAACTGAAAATTTCAAAATCCAATTTCCCGTCTGTGGAAACCCATTTCGCGGGCACCAGACCAGAGAACGAGAGAGAGAGAGAGAGAGGAGAAGAAGACCCCAACCCCGTCCACCACCACCGCCCGCTACGACGCCCCATCCACCACTGCCACCACCGTCCACCACCAGCGAATCCCAATCGAAGAAGACGCACTGTACGACGCCCACCACCACCGCCCGCTACGACGCCCCATCCACCACTGCCACCACCGTCCACCACCACAACGCCCAATCGAAGAAGACGCACTGTACGACTCAACCACATTCGACAGCGTACGACTCTCTCCCTCTCTCTCTCTCGCTCTCACTCTGTGTGTGTAGGAATATAAACTCTGATGCTTAGGAAAATTTCATTCTGAATTTGAGGACAAATTCACAAAATGAAGTCAAAAAAATTAATTTCACAAGAGGGAGAATGTCGATCCGCCCTACACTTGAAAGCCCCCAATCGGATAGGATTGGATTTCCGATTTTCCAAATTGGATCCGGATTGTCTTTAAAATGAATCAGATAGAATTTAGAATAGATGTCACTTGTTCTCAATCTTCCCAGATGCTTACGGTTAGCAGTTTTCTATTTGCCTATAGATTACCACTTTGCATATTTTATGTAAAGATTTCATTATGTGTTGGTCAATCACGATATTATACATATTATGTAAATGTAAAGATTTCATTATGTATTGGAGTTGAACTAATAACCATTAGTGCGGGCTGAGAAAGAAATTGATAAGTGCCACTATGAAATAGAAATTGCCATAAAACCCAAAAAATTAACACCTTGAAAACATTGAGTTTATTTTTATTTAAGTTTAGAATAAACACAATGCAAAAAACTCATTTCGATATGAGCACGATTAATTGCCTAAAGATTTAGTAGCATTTGCTGAAATTGTGATTCCAACTTCCAACTTGAGTGGCGTGGTTGAAAAAATCATATAGTACTTCTTCTAAAACTAATCATATAGTACTTGTTCTCACTTGTTCTTGTTCTCTCTCTCTTTCTCCGGTCTGGTGCCCGCGAAATGGGTTTCCACAGACGGGAAATTGGATTTTGAAATTTTCAGTTTTTTTTTTTTGGGGTAAAATGGGTGGGCCCCACGTGGGGGCCCACGTGAACAGTGTTGTGGGTGTGGCTGAGTGTGGTTTTATGGCTGTGGCTGTATCATTACCCTTTCGCGGGCACCAGACCGGAGAAAGAGAGAGAGAGAGAGGAGAAGAAGACCCCAACTAGGGATGGCAACGGGGCGGGTTGGGGCGGGTTTTGATGATCCCTGCCCCGACCCTAAAATTTCCTAACCCACCCCTAACCCGCCCCTAACCCGACCGGGTAATTTATGGGTACCCCCGCCCCCGCCCCTATCGGGTATCGGGTTTATCCGCCCCGCCCCTATTTTTTTCACATATTGGTTAAGTATATTTTAAACTCCAATTAGTGACTACAAATGATAAAAGTTCACAAAATAACTTTTACAACTTAACCAAAATCTACTATCTAATGTTGTATTTTAGTTGTAAAAGTAAAATTATAAGAATATAAATAAAATTTAATGCATATAAGTGAGAAAATATAATTTGATATATACATATAAGAGTATATAAATATAGTTATACATATATATGTATGTCGGGACGGGTAATATCGGGGCGGGGTGACCATACCCCTGCCCCTACCCTAACCCTAGCGGGTTTTTCAAAATCACCCCCTGCCCCTACCCGTTACCCAAAAAAATAGTAAAAAACCATACCCTATCGGGGCGGGGTAGGGCGGGTTCGGAGTGGGGCAGGTTGAATTGCCATCCCTAACCCCAACCCCGTCCACCACCACCGCCCGCTACGACGCCCCATCCACCACTGCCACCACCGTCCACCACCAGCGAATCCACCACCACCACCAGCCATTCGACGGAAGAGACCAGTCGACCAGTCCACCACTGGAAGAGACGACGGCCATGCGAAGAAATCGTACGAATCAAGATCGTCCATTGCAACCAAGGTGTATCTCTCTCTCTCTCCCTCTCTCAATCTGTGATTAGGGATTATTTGAAAAGGATTAGGGTTCGAATTTGTACGGATTAGGGTTCTTTGATCTTTCGCGGGCACAAGTGAGTATAATACGCATATGATTAGTGAGAACAAGAACAAGTGAGAACAAGTACTATATGATTAGTTTTAGAAGAAGTACTATATGATTTTTTCAACCGCGCCACTCAAGTTGGAAGTTGGAATCACAATTTCAGCAAATGCTACTAAATCTTTAGGCAATTAATCGTGCTCATATCGAAATGAGTTTTTTGCATTGTGTTTATTCTAAACTTAAATAAAAATAAAGTCAATGTTTTCAAGGTGTTAATTTTTTGGGTTTTATGGCAATTTCTATTTCATAGTGGCACTTATCAATTTCTTTCTCAGCCCGCACTAATGGTTATTAGTTCAACTCCAATACATAATGAAATCTTTACATTTACATAATATGTATAATATCGTGATTGACCAACACATAATGAAATCTTTACATAAAATATGCAAAGTGGTAATCTATAGGCAAATAGAAAACTGCTAACCGTAAGCATCTGGGAAGATTGAGAACAAGTGACATCTATTCTAAATTCTATCTGACTCATTTTAAAGACAATCCGGATCCAATTTGGAAAATCGGAAATCCAATCCTATCCGATTGGGGGCTTTCAAGTGTAGGGCGGATCGACATTCTCCCTCTTGTGAAATTAATTTTTTTGACTTCGTTTTGTGAATTTGTCCTCAAATTCAGAATGAAATTTTCCTAAGCATCAGAGTTTATATTCCTACACACACAGAGTGAGAGCGAGAGAGAGAGAGGGAGAGAGTCGTACGCTGTCGAATGTGGTTGAGTCGTACAGTGCGTCTTCTTCGATTGGGTGTTGTGGTGGTGGACAGTGGTGGCAGTGGTGGATGGGGCGTCGTAGCGGGCGGTGGTGGTGGGCGTCGTACAGTGCGTCTTCTTCGATTGGGATTCGCTGGTGGTGGACGGTGGTGGCAGTGGTGGATGGGGCGTCGTAGCGGGCGGTGGTGGTGGACGGGGTTGGGGTCTTCTTCTCCTCTCTCTCTCTCTCTCGTTCTCTGGTCTGGTGCCCGCGAAATGGGTTTCCACAGACGGGAAATTGGATTTTGAAATTTTCAGTTTTTTTTTTTTTTGGGGGGTAAAATGGGTCGGCCCCACGTGGGGGCCCACGTGAACAGTGCCGTGGGTGTGGCTGAGTGTGGTTTTATGGCTGTGGCTGTATCATTATTGCCCGCGAAATGGGTTTCCACAGACGGGAAATTGGATTTTGAAATTTTCAGTTTTTTTTTTTTTTGGGGTAAAATGGGTGGGCCCCACGTGGGGGCCCACGTGAACAGTGCTGTGGGTGTGGCTGAGTGTGGTTTTATGGCTGTGGCTGTATCATTACCCATAAAACATTAGCCTTCTATTCTTTTTCTTTCTTTTTTTTTTTGGTTCCACAGTCAAAGGTGTCCGGATTAGCTTACGTGCATCTCGACTGTTATCCTCCCCAGTCTGGTCAAAGGAAGGCCATCTATGCCGTGACTAGGGTTGTCTGGGTTTATGGCTCATCATTGTAGCCACTTGAGCTACGTGGGTTTAGTGGTGGAGCCACCTTGAGACCAATGTGCACATGTGCCCACGCTGCCCTTTCCTATTTTGTTTTTTCTTTCAATGGTAAGGGGTGTTCGGGTCAACTTACACACCTTTACTATTCTCCTCTCTGGTCCAGTCAAAGGCAGTTTATCCACGTTAGAACTACAGGATTCACAAGAGATTCCTCTTGTGGCCTGGTCATAATAGGTTGCCAAGTTTCGAAGATGTCAAGATTTATAGCCCTATCTCTTCGTTGCCACTGGATACAAACAAGACATCCTCAACTCGTCGGCATGTAGGCTGTTGTTGAAATTTGACTGATCTCGAAACTTGTGATTAATTTATAGTACCCACACTAATATATAATCCTGGCTACGCCCCTGAAGGGGTTGGCCTTCAGTCCTTTTCTCACTCACGAGTGACTGGGTTCTGTTTTTCCTTTTCAAGGCTTGTTTCTGTTCTGGTGTCATCTTTGTGGAGATGGAAGACCATCTGCAATGTGAACATAGGAAGATATATTGCCACAAATGTGGGGGAAAAAGGATATGAACAGGAGGGTATGGAGGAGCATTTATGGAAGACATGATCATCATCATCAGGAGGAACGGAGCCAGGATTTTAACTTTGTGGTAGCGAAAATATGCACTTAAAAAATAAAAAGACAAACTGCATTACGAATATTCTTCCACTCTATGAAAAACTATAATAACATAAAAATCTAGTAGTGGCGAGTCTATATAATTTGGAGATAAAAATCTATTTGTAAGTAATAATTGCATTTTTTGAAAACCTTGTGATGACGGCCGCCACCACTTGTCTCCCTTGTCTCCATCCTTGATCATCTTCTTCATCGTTATCGCTAATTAACATCTAAGGAAAGGAAAGACCTTGCACGTTCTACTGAAGTTGGATAAGGAAGTATAGTCAATTCCACATCTTAATTGCAAGCAATTTGAGCATGAGCTGCCATTGCCTTTTTAATTTGGAGTGTAAGATTAAGATATGTAGCAATGTTATGAATCCTGTATCGTACCAGCCGGTACATGCCGAGACGTTCCATATTGGTAAAAAAAGAAGGATACTTCACACCATGTTCCGTTCCCAACCAAATACAGTCTGTCTCAGTTGTCGTGGCGGTTCCCATATCTTGTATGGGACAGAAAATAATTGAAATTTGGTGGATTTTTTGCTTAAGAAAAGAGATTTTCTTGTTTGTAGAGTGAGAAAAAGAGAATAACTTATTTGCGGACTGTCTGCAAACAAGAGTTTTTGCACGCCGAGCATCCACGCCATTCATTCTAAGATCTAACGGCCCCGATCAATGTATTTTCTCTCCTCATTAAAAGCAAAAAAAAAAAAAATCCGTGCATTTATTTGAGCCGTTGGATCTCGGGATGGACAACGCGGATGTACTTAGTATGTAAACTCCTTATTTGCGGACGTCGGCAGGGAAGTTATTGTCGAGCAAAAATGATGGATTTCAAAAGCAAAAGGAGAGAAGTTAAAGACGTCTCTCTCACTCTTGCAGCATGTACGCTTTTGAGAATATCAAGGTAATAAATGTGGTTTTATTTTATCTTCTACAATCTACACTAGGAAAAATGAGGGCCTATTTGGAACTTGTGGATGGAAAGAAAATGAGAGAGAAAATAATAAGAAGGAAAGTTTGAGGGAAAATTAGGAAGAAATTGGAGGGAAAATTATACTTGTTTTTTAAACTTTCCCTTCTATTTCTTTAGGAACCAAACAAGGGAAAGAAAATTTTTAAAATTTTCCATCCTCTTTCCTTTCCATCCTTAAGTTCCAAACAGAGCAGAAGGGACACTTTCTAAAAAATCACTACTTCCGTACTTCGTATGGGACGAGTATTTTATAGGAACACTTGGGAATTAAAAAAGGTTCCGGGGTACTTTATGAATAATTGGAAATAGAGGAATAAAATGCAACTCTATTCTCTAATTTAAAGGATCTCCCAATTTTAATGAACTGACAAAACTAAGAGTTAAAAATTATGAAGTATATAAAAATTTAATAGATTCAAAACAAATATTACTTGTTGCGATAAATTCAAAACGGTACGCTGAAAGACACCGGTACCGGTATGTACTGCATCACTAATAAAAACGGTACACCTCCCTCTACGAGTTGACAACTTCAATGCGTAGAGGTATTTGGGTCTCGAAGATGAACAATCCTTGTAATTTAACACTTTGATCAGACAGTTGGTCCCTTGTACGATCATCCTTATGTGACTCTCTACTTTAACTACTTTAACTTTTGAGTTAAAATAGAGAGTCAAACCCCCAAAATAAACCAAAATTAGGCTCACCAAATTTGATGCGGCATTGTTCACTCACTAGAGCACTATTCACACACTGTTCATGCACTATTCATGCACTGTTTATTTTTTTAATATTATTTTTGGGGAGTAGGAGTAAAAAGAAATAGTAGTTTAATGCAGTAAAGTTAGAATAGAAAGCCTGATTCTATGAACTTTTGTAAAAGTGGCTTGCTAAATTGTAAAATGTGTTTTTGAAGTTAAATTTGGTGTAAAATTTGGTGCTCCTGATAAAGATGCTCTAAAAATGGGTAGGTATTTGAATGTCAACAGCGGTGAAGATGTCATCAACGGACGATTGGTGAAAGGTTAAGCTTTGATGTGCAGACTTCCAATACTGATTTCATGGAATGATGGTTTTCAACAACGGTCCTACTTTCTTTTTTTCTTTTTATTTTCTGGAGATTTTTCTTGTAGTTTATGGTTTTTTTTTTTTTTTAGCTTGTAATTGTTACTTTTTATTTGTATGACAGTTTTGCATTCCTCCTAAAAAAAATTGATTCAATAGCTTAATTTGTTGCTATTTGTTACGAGCTTTATTGCTTCGATCGATTTGAGTTATGAGAATCAGCCTCTCCGAAAAAGTTGGGATCGGTTAAATGTACATAACAATTAGTAGTCTTAGCTCTTACCGATAAAAAAAACCTAGTAGTCTTAGCAAGTGGAGTGGTAATCATGCTGGTAGGCATCGTATACACCAATCAACAAGGCCAATGGTTACCGGGATTATTATGCAAAGGACATAAAGGCCATGTTCAGTTATGGTTTTGGAAACCAGTTCCCACTTTTTCAGTGGGAGCCCCATATGGCAGCCACCCTTTTGCTCTCTCATCCCCATTTTTTAAAAACACTATTCTAGTGCCTAACTTGTGTGAGATGAGTCCATGGGGACCACTTTGAAGACACACACAAATGATCCAAGCCGTCCATTAGTTCTAAAATTATTCTTTGAGTCATCTAGAAAAAAACAGGTCAATCGTATAATTTTAAGTACTTGATCCAGTTGTGTAACTTTCTTTTAAACTTCTGCCAAAATTTAGGATCCTAAATTGGGAATGAATAATTAGAAGACCGATGAACCACTTATAATTTTTTAAATGAGCTAATTTTTTAGGAGTGAGCCAAAAAAAAATTTTAAAAATAAATGAACGGCATGGATCATTTCTGTGGGTCTTCAAAGTGGGTCCATGGACCTATCTCACACAAGTTATGCACTAGAGTAGTGTTTCTAAAAAATGAGGATGAGAGAGAAAAAAAGGTGACTGCCATGTGGGACCCCTACTGAAAAAGTGGGAACCGGTTTTCAAAACCATAACCGAACATGGTGAGAGTTTTTTGGGAGTCTTTTTGTAGCTTAAACATTTATGTAAGATTTATGGAACAATGACCCTAGACCTCATTGTGCATTAGTGTCACGTCTAAATCATGTGCTTAAATGTTACATTAGTGGTCTATTTGCTACTCGTCTACCACGGCAGATGACCCTGACATTTTCTTTTTAATTAATAGGAGGTGTTCGGATTAGCTTGTAGCCTTGTACGCATATTGACTAATCCCAAAGACCAATTTCATCATTCACTAGTGGGGGCCATTTAAAATCAGAGTAAAACTCTATATGAACTAGCCCCAAATAAGTTGACATCACTTTGAAGGTTTCGAACCTATGACCTAAACGAGAGAGCAAAAGCCTTGACCAACTAAACGGAACTCAATGGAGATAACATGTTCATGTACGTGATTCCGGTTGATTGAGACTTAGATTTAGTTTGATAGGCTTGATTGATTGAACTCTTTCAATATCTGCTTGCATTGTGAACAAATCAAATATGCATAAAATTGTAGAAATCGTTACAGTAACTTTTAGAATTCAAACTCGGCCCGTGGTTAATCTAGTTGAGATTCGTTTGAGATTGACTCGTATTTACAACTTGAACACTAATTAAACTCATTGCTCGAATCAACCAACGGGGGTTAGTTCAATTGGCCGGGGCTCTTGCATCTCACTAGGAGGTTAGGAGTTCGAATCTCCCTGCCTGCGTGTAGGGGCTTTTCCTTTTTTTGTTTCTACCCTGTAACAGGCTTTGTTTCTACCTTATAACGGGCTTATTTCTTGTATTGATTAAGTTGTTGGACTTGGTTGTCTCATGGACCCTCACAATTCATGTAGTGTCCCGGGTTAGTACTTTGTAGTTTGTACTTCATATGTTTACATGTTTATTTCTTGTATTGATTAAGTTGTTGGACTTGATTGTCTCGTAGACCCTCACAATTCATGTAATGTCCCAGGTTAGTACTTTGTAGTTTGTACTTCATATGTGATGTAATCGAATCAATTTCCTTTATCACTCTAAATTTTTTTTATTGTTATCATTCTAAGTGTCTTACATACACTTTGACTAATATTAAGAGACTAATGTCACAATCTAGGAAACTAATTAATCGTAATTAGCGCAAGCTCCATAGGGATTGACGCTTTGAAAATGATACTCCCTTCCGTCACTTAAAAAGAGTAGTGCATTTCATTTTGGTCTGTTCCTAAGGGGGTGTTTGGTAATGTTTGTGTTTCCTGTTTTTTGTTTTTGTTTTTAATAGTTTTCAAAACTAAAAACAAAAATGTGTTTTGTAATTTATTTATGTTTTGTGTTTATTAAAAACATCTTCAAAATTTCTGAAAATTTTCAAAACATAAAAAAGGTGATTTGTCTTGTTTTTAGAACAGGGTCATTTAAAAACATAAAATAGAAAACATAAATTTTATTACCAAACATGTTTTTCTGTTTTTGTTTTTATAAACAATAAACATGATTTCAATTTTTGTTTTTTAGAAACAGAAAACAAAAATGTTACCAAACGCCCCCTAAATAAGTGTGATGTTGAAAAGTTAGTGGATAAAAGTTGGTGTATTTCATATTTTGCCCTTACAAGTGAATTCATTTTGAAAAATTAGTGGGTAGAGTTTAATAATGATTATCCATCAAGGGCAATAGTGAAAAGTGAATGTAAAAGTTGATGTGAAAGAAATAATGATAATATTTTCTTAATAAGTTGAAATTACGAAGCTACACACTTAAAAAGGAATAGAGGGACTATCACCTAAGGAATTTCTTACCTAAAACTTAAAAGGATTTCGGCCTTGCAGGCTCCTAAGTTCCATACCTTAGAACTTGAGATACGTAACTTACCATAGCATTAAGTTAAACCTGCTGTGGCTTCCATTTGTTCCCACAAGGGCTGAAAGTTCATCCTCCTAGGGAAAATGCGAGAGAAATCGATGGGGATGCATCGATGGTGTACCGATCGGCATCAGGAATCCACTTATGAGTCTCACACGATCAATTCAAATCGTTAAATCATCTTAAAATTATTTTCCGAAGACCCACGCGAAGAATCAACTCAATCCAACATCCCTAACTACTTTGTCCTCTCAGTGAGTGCTATTTGCAAAAGTAAATATCCACATCGTACTATATGATTAACACGAGAACTCAGTGACACAACACCAACACCAGGTATACCTACCACAACTACACGTTCCACAATTTTTTTTTTTTTTCTAAATTAGGTGTCAGGGTTAATTTATGCTTACGTTAATTCTACCTTTTATTAATAAGATATCCATTTGTGCTTTGGCTTAAAAGTTTAAATCAGATTATTGGTTTTTTTCGTTTTGTCTTTATTAAAAAAAATTGCATGTTAGTTTTGTGTCAAGATTTTGTGGTTTCTGGATTCCTCTAGTCGAGACAAATCCAAAGAGTATAAAATTATGGTGAAAAGTAATAGTTTTTTGAATAAAGCCGAAAATAAACCAAAATAAATCAGTTTATATGGTTTAACTTTGGCTTTATTAAAAAAAAAATTGAGTTTTGACCATAAATTTATACTTGTTAGATTCGTCTCGTCGAGAAGAATCCAGAAACCACAAAATCTTGACGCAAAACTAACCAATGCAAAAAAAAAATTAAATAAAAACAACAAAAAAAACCAATAATCTGGTTTAAACTTTTAAGCCAAAGCACTTAAAAAACGAGAAGAAAGCTCGGTGTGTACAAACCAAAAGAGTTGGTCCACCACTTCAAAATCAATTATCACACATTTCCACCTTAAAAATCCCCCTCCCATCTTTTTGCCATTTGGTTTCCAAGTTCTAACTCACATTCACACTTGGCAGTGAGGAATCATCATAAATTCCACCACACCGTTTCTTCAATGAAAGACACATCTCCTCACCCCTTATCATCTCTCTCATTTCCTTGGGACATGAAACTATTAACTACTCCCCCCTCCCCAGAAAAATAAAAGTAGCCCTAAAATTTCAAAAGCTTTCTTTTCCCAAATAGTCCTTAAATGCTGATCCCAGATGTCAGGTCACCTTCCATTTATTGCCCTTGGTAGCGTAAGAAGGATGCCTTAGGAACGGATCCGGGGTCCTTTGTAATCCCTAATCACAGTTGTTCAAAAATATTTTTAATGACTTGGATTTGCGAATACTTTTTAATTGGTAAAAAAGTTACGGTTTAGATTTGTGGATGCTTTTTTACCGGTCAAAAACCATCCATGAATCCAAATTATTGATTGCCAAGTTAGACGGATGTGATGCACGCTACAACTCTGTAGCGCTCTTGGGCGATACAGGGCCCCCCAAATCCCCTTATGAAGAGTGCGAGACCCCTTTTTTTTTTTACATTTTGCATTCTTTTATTTATTTATTTTACATTTTTGTTTTTTTGGATTATGGTTAGAACACTACAAGAAAAATGGGCATTCCCAGCGGGACTATTCTTTTTCCGGCGGTTCAATGAATGCCTGAAAAAAGTTACTTTTACCGACGGTTTTTTATATTACCGCCGGCAAAAGTGCCATTCCTGACGGTTTTCCTGAAAGTGCCGATAAAAAATAAATTTTCAAATTTTTTTTTACGGTACAGTATAAATATTTGTTTTTGTCCAAGTGACACAAAATGTGTGCTAGCTCAGTTTGTAGCACGTGCGTGCCACATGGGCGCCACATGTAATCCTTATATGTAAGTGATTTAGCATTACCGGAGGTTTGAAAACCGCCGCTAATGGCCTGGACTTTTACCGGCGGTTTTAAAACTTTTCCCGACTGTTTTAGTATTCCGATGGCCGTATAGACGACAGTCATGACTACTGCCACTAATGGGAATTCCCAGCGGTTTTGGGGCTTTTCCTGGTGGTTTTCTAATGTCCCTAATGCTTAAATTTGACGTAGTTGAATATATTATGAATTTGTTAAGTACTCCTGCTTGAGAGATATATGCAGAACGCATTTTGTAATAAGAATAGTGTTCGAAAGATTTGTAATACATTATGTAGGTCAAAACTTGAGAATGGCTTTTCATGGAAGGTATCAAGGTATTATGGGTTTGGTCTTCCAAACACTCGTAAGTAAAAAAATGTAAAAATGAAAGGGGTGTGATTTCCACATCCCCAACTCGATATCTATACCATCTTTTTTGTCTTTAGTAAAAATTTTATAAGTAAAAGTTTCATTTAAAGACCAAAAAAGGAGTGTAAATATCATTTTTGTGGTGTGAAAATCAATTACCATAATAAAAATGGCAAAACCAGCAAACCAAACACCCCTACCTTTCTCATTAAATGCCTATAAAGTCTGCTAAGGGTGAGCTTCCGATTTACTAAAGCGTTTTGCACCATCAACTCCCTTTTACTAAAAATACCAAGTTGATTTTAGCAACTTAGTTTTAGCAAAAAGTGTATGGGAGAAAAAATTGAATTTTAACAACTTAGTTTTTACCTATATAAAAAACAAAAGTGATTTTAACAACTTTACTACTCCTAAAATTAAATTCTATTGGATTTCCCTTTTTACCCATGGGGAAACTTGGCCTAGTGTAACACATAAAGAAGGGTAATCATTAATCACCCACGTAATTTTTTTTGACAAAATTGAAGTTGCGGGCCCTGAGGGTCTATATAAAGGCAGTGGAACTTTGGTGGTTGATGTGTTTTGTGCTTAAAAAGGAGGTGTATTGGAGTGGAGTGGGTGTGAGGTTCAATTGCTGCTTTCTTCCCCATTGTTTATTTCCTTTTTTCTTGTTTGGGTTTTTGCGAGTGTTTGGTAAAGATGAGTTATCTGGGTGTTGGTGTGAGTCCTGGGAATGTTCCCGTGTACCATGGGAGCAATTTGAAGGCAGTTGATCGGAAGGTGAGGATTGCAGAGCTGGTTTTGAGGTGCTTAATCTGTGGTTTTGGTGTTCTTGCTGCTGTTCTTATAGGGTCTGATGCCCAGACCAAAGAGATCTTCTCAATTAAAAAGACAGCTAAATTCACAGACATGAAAGCTCTTGTGTAAGCCCCTCTCTCTCTTTCTCTCTCTCTCTATCTCTCTCTCTCTCTCTCACACACACACACACACACACACACTGTTTGTTGTCTTTTGATGGAATGTGTTTGTTGCAGGTTTTTGGTGGTGGCAAGTGGGTTAGCTGCAGGCTACTCACTGGTCCAAGTGCTAAGATGCGTGGTGAGTATGGTTAGGGGAAGTGTGCTCTTCAACAAGCCCCTTGCTTGGGCTATTTTCTCTGGTGATCAGGTATGCTACTCTACTCAGTAACTCAGTTCATTTGAATAAGCTGTCTTTCTTTTTTTTCTTATTTTTCCCCAAGTTTGCTCATTTCATCAAACAAATATGGTACTTCCTCACTTCATCAAAGTGGGCAGTGGCGGACGCAGGACTCTTGTCCCGGGACCAAAGCGTATATATTCATAAATTAACAACAAAATATCATCCTATATTAATATATTAATAGTGCATTTTTAAGGGGATCTTACTTCATAATTTTTACAAACAAAATCTAAAGTATACTAATAGAAAGTTTGGGATAATTGGTGGTATGCAGGGGCCGGCTCCGCTTGCACCCCGTAGATCCGCCCCTGAAAGTGGGTATGAGTCAAATTGATCTGAAAGACCTCAGAGTGTAAAAATGGAATCCAAACTAAAATTTGAAGTCTTGAATTTGAACTAGTAATTAAAAATGGTTTCCCATTTGGAACTCATGGCATGGAATCCATGTGAATTGCCATTAAATAGGGATGGGTAAAAGAAAAACTTTGGAATCCCTGCCATGCTGAGTCTTTTCTCATTATGTCTGGTTGTTGGTGAAAGTAAATACCCCCCAGTGGAGTCCATGTGCCAGATTCACATTGGTGTGACTCAGTCTCCCAAATTTTGAATCTACACCCACACCTCTTTGTTTGAATGAAAATTTCTGGGTGCATAGCATTAGGGGTAGTTCCCCATTTTTAAGCCAAATGACTTTTAGCCAAATTGTTTCCCAGAAAAGCTAAAAGTTGATGTGTATCAGGGATGTTCTGCTAAGAGTGTTTTAAGAATAAACTGATTTTTTATGTGATGTATTGTGAGAAAATGATATGTCTTGGTTTTTGGGAAAAACCGTGTTTTTTGTTGGTGGAACACCCCTGAGAGTGACATATGCCATTTGGCTAAAAACGGAAACCAGACCTAAGGGTGTTCCACTAACTAGTTTTTTTCAAAAACCAAGACAGGCCATTCTCTCACAATACATCACATAAAAAGGTGTGGACACAAAAACCAAGACAGTACCGCTTATTTGAATCTACCTGAGAAGCTAGTAATTACATGTGAATCTCTAATGAAAGTACATTATTCTTCTATCTTTTGGACCAAAGTACATTAATCTCTAATGAGTGCCATCTGGCAAAGGGTATTCAACAGGCTGTGGGGTTCTTTTTTATTGAATTGTAGGGAAGTTTCTGGTTGATTGTCAGATTCCTAATTCCTAACACTCTTTACTGCTCCCAGAGAAGAATTTATAGATAGGAAACACTGTATACTGTGGTGCAGGGACTGTAGTATTAACTATTGTCTGACAATACCTAGTTGGCCATACACCCATGTACGCTAAAATGTTGTATCATATAAAACGGATTCCAAAACCAAACCAGTTATGGTTTAAAAAATGAGTTAAAGACCATCCTGACCGGTTCGTTTCGGATAATCCTTTGTTGGGATGAGATTGCCATCCCTAATATCCTTCAAAACTAAATGATATGTTTTTCTCGCACTTTAGCCTTATTGACCATGAAAATTAGATGGATCTGACACTAGACGTACATGCAAGTTATTTACATGTAGCTAAATTCATTGCTGTAAACCGAAATGTTGTTTGCATGAAGCATAATTGAGTTAACTTAAAACTACTAGTTGGAGATTTGGAAAACGTCTATGTAGCACAATCTAAGAGGCAAAAATTGGTAATGGACAAGGTAGGTCCCAAAACAACCCATTCTGATCTACAGATCTGCTGAGGTATCAAAACTGATACGGAATGTATTTTATTGACCACGTTTACTAACGCTTCTAATCCCATATACCCCATACCACTCACCTACCCCTTTGTTCAACATTTAAGCAATTGCAAGCAGAGGCTTCTACTCTCATATTTAGTTTGGTGATGCCTCATAACTGCAATGGGACATTGTGGGGTTGTTTCCCTCTCCCCTTCTCCTAGTTTGACTGGTATCTTGACATCCTTTGTCAGTATTTTTTGATAAATCAGTATCTGGCCCCATCGACGAGTTATCCCAGGGACCACTTTCATTGTCAACTAGCGGGGGTCCAATTAAACCGGGACAAAGCCCCGTTTAGACTAACTCAACATGGAATTCGAGGGCGCATAGATGGAAGTCGAATCCTAGACCAAAGGTTTGTATCTGTTGTCCAGATACCATGATACCCTACAAACTTGATAACAAAGAAAACATTGTAGACTGGAGGTCCATTATTGTTTCACACATATCATGGTGATCTAACACATTCGGACCTTTTTTTTGTCCCTTCCCAAAGTAGCTGCTGGATTCAATCCAACTGAATCATACATTGTCCTCCCATCGAGCCAATACATTGTGAATCCTTAGTACTTGGACCATCCAACAAAAATTAAACCATTGACTTGTCAATTTAACGTCATGGGTTAGGACAAGGGTCCTCATGCCGGAAAAGTTTAAGATCACTACTATTAGATTTTCAACGCTTAAGCTGTTAGAGGGAGGGCAACTTTATTATTTATATTCTCAACAACTACATGAAGTTTGTGAATGGAATTTGGAAATATCCACCATATTTTCGTGGGGTTTCCCCACCTAATTTGTCAGACTACCACCTTGCAAGAAATATATAGGCAGCTACTAGTTAAAGTATATGTTTGAGTCCTCAAACGCATGCCTTCAGATGTTCTTATTTTATTGGAGCATGGTTTCTTGCCATAAATTCAGAAATAAGAGTTGTAAGCAACCCAAGATAGTTGGAGAATCTGGCCGAGGTTTTGTGGAGTTCATTTTGTGTCAAATGATTATGGTTCCGATTAACAATCTTAGTAAACCATTTCCTGATCAATCTGTGTTTACCCCTCTTGTACAGCTGATGGCATACTTGATGTTGGCGGCAGTGGCGGCCGCTGCACAGTCGTCGGTGTTTGCCAAGTTCGGGGAGCCAGAGCTGCAATGGATGAAGATCTGCACCATGTATGGAAAATTCTGCAACCAAGTGGGGGAAGGAATAGCCAGTGCAGTTTTTGCTAGCATAAGCATGGTGCTCCTTTCGGGTATTTCAGGTTTTAGTCTCTTCCGCTTGTACGGAGGAAACAAAGGCAAGAGCAGTGGAGGATGGTAAGCTAATTAGGTCACACTCTCTTGTGGTTAACTAAAATCTGCTTCTCACCCAGCTGTCTCATAACCCTGGAGATTCTGTTGCCTTTGTGTTATATAGGATGAGACACTGCACTTTTGTCACCGTACTAGTTTGTAAAATAAAACAAGGCTATGTTAAACCTTTGGTCATGTGGTATTGTCTATTAGACTTTGTTTACACAAGACATAATTTTTCCATCTTCATGTAGGGTAGTTGTGGGGATTATGTTCCGAGTTTTCCCGGTTACTGCAGTGATATTTGTAGGTTGATTTGCTTATGCTATGCTTGGAGAAGGAAATGAAAAACATTTGAGAAGAAAATGAATAGGTTTATGGTAAGATTGGATATGTACATTAGTTTTACTACTTCCATTTTTTGCTTTATCTACAAGGTCCAGGACTACAGGGCCAGTGTTCCATATCAACGAGGAGACAATGTGAACACAGATGCTGATACGGTAATTTTAAATGATTAGGAACACAGATACAGTAGACGACACATAAAGAGAAATACAGACACAAATATGGATATGGAGACGTGGTGCGGTTATCGGCAATGGCCACAAAACAATGGAAACTAAGTATATAAACAAAATTGATATTCTTTATACATAATTAAGAGATGATCCGTCGGAAGACAAACCACGCTATCACTTGCTTATACTAGTTTTTAGCCCTTGAAATGAATTTTTATATGATGGAGTGACACCACGCTGTGTCCCTGTATGTCTCCCTTGAGACACGCATGTTCTCATCGTACGTGTTTCTCTCTCTCGAGAGATGCATGTTCTCGACGTGTCTGAGAGGTGTTCCTCATTTGAATTTTGTGATAACTGATTGAACATGTCAGTTAATATGTACCACTTGAGCGTCATGGTGATTCATAGGTTAGATGTTTTTATAGTACAAGCTTGCAACCCTCAACTTTAAATGGTAAACCCCATTTCAAATTAATGGCATGCAGTTTGTAGTGGGTTATTTTTTCGCATTACTTGCTTGTCTATTCCATTTGAAATGAGCTTCGGGTGACTCAAATTTGAGTAGCTTAATTGCTTGAGAAATGATAATGCCAAAACTATTTTTATTTGTGCCAAAATTTTGGTGCCTAAAAGGTTTGTACCTTGCAGCTGGTACAAGGTTTTCAAGTACTGCAATTTTGGCACAAAAAAAAAAAAAAAACGGTTTTGGCACTAACAAAAACGGTTTTGGCATTTTTAAACACTTAACACTATTAGTTGAACAAGCGCAATTTGGAAATGTAACGAGTTTAAAAAAAAAAAGGTAAAAATATGATATACATAGTATTTAGTAATAAGCTGACCTGAAACAAAATTGTTCAAAATTGGACAGGAATGTTTAAATCCAAACCATGAATTGTAGTAAATTGATGGATAGAGGACCCAATTCCAACAACATTGGACCAGGATCCTCTCTCACCTTCCTGGGTCTGTTTAGATGATCAAGACCGTCAATATTTTAGACATCGCCGAGAACATTTAGCACGCAAAATTTATGGTAATCAGATATCATTTAATGTGTTCTCAAAACACATTTATCTCGATAAAAAAGGGGTTTATAAAATATTGTAACACTGGGTTAAGAATCCATTTTTGTAGAGGTATATCCGATTAGCATGAATTTTGACGCGTCTAATGTTTTTTAAGTTGTGCTCTTAAAGTTCTCAACGGAGTGTAAAAATCAACGGTTCCGACCGACTCGGACAATGGCTTGTACAGAAGTCACTGACACACGGGAAAGATGTGGGGACCAATTGCGCATCGGCTGGTGCACGTGGCTTCCTATGCTGACTCTGACTTCATCTCCCACCGTTAAATTTGTCTTTTTTCAAACTTTTCCGCGAAATATCACCAGCCGAGATTGGTTAACAGGGTATTAGATCCTCTCAGGAATCGCAACCTATATTTTCCCACCCAAAACACACATACAGACACCGCTCTTCTCCACCGCCTCCCACCCGCATCGCCGCCTCTCTCTCTCACCCACCTGGTCCTCCCATCCTATTACTGTATCTATCCATCCACTGCGCTTCAGACATATCTATTATTCTTTTGGGCTTTAGAGAGATTTTTAGAGAGAGAGAGAGATGTCGGAGAAGTTCTCGGCGACACTGAGGATTGGAGACCTGAACGACTACATCGCACCGTCTCAGGGTTGTGTTGTTTCTCTCAAGGGACGGAAACCGACACCCAACAAGCCCGATAAATCAGAGGTAAAGACAGACACACTCTGTTAATAAACTGGATAGGGATTTCATTTGCCTGTTTCTAGAAAATTATGGTTTTTTTTTTTTTTGGGATTTTTATTTGGTTAAGTGAATTTTGTGCTACTTTTTTGCAATTTAGTGTTGGGTTTTTTATTTAGGGTTTAGAAAGCAAGCGTTTTGTGCCTAACTCAATGTGAGTATTTTCCGGGTGAGAGGAGCAGTTAGTAAGACAAAAGTTGTAGAAGTTTATTGGTTTAGGGTTTAAACTGGCTAGGATTGATTCATATATTTCTAATAATTATGCTATTTTGTGGGGTTTTTTTTTTTTTTTTTTTTTTCTGTGGGTATTGGGCTAATGAATTTTGTGTTTGTTTTTTGCAATTCACCGTTGAATTTTTAATTAGGGTTTACAAAGCAAGCATTTTGTGCTTAACTCAATGTGAGTATTTTGGGTGAATGAGCAATTTGGAAGATAGAATTAGTAGTAATACATATGGTTCAGCAGCTACATGATCGAAATAATTGGCTCCACCCCTCATCAATCAGATTAGTTGGTGCTCCCTGTGTGTGCAAGGGGTTTACTAGAAAGTTGCTGTCCTGAAAAAAATAATCCTTTTGAGGATTTATGCTTGTATTAATCTCAAGAACATGGGTTCAAATTTTTTTTGTTTGACAAGTAAATGGGTTCAAAGGATAACATTGAGGGGGATATTGGAAACCCCTATTTTTAGCGATTGGGCCATGGCTCACTTTTCACACAAAGTGCAAATAATCTAGCTCATGGAATCCATTTACCTGCTGGATCAATCGGAAAGCTCAAGGTCGACTGGTAGTACATCATATGCCTACTGTTGTTGAGACACTTGAGTTGTTTTGGTAGATAGCAACAGAATTATTTGACCTGACATTCCTTTTCAAAGAGAAGAATTGAAGTATAGTGTAGAAACAAATGGATGTAACTGCTGGGATTGGGAAGATGGCATTTCCTTCTACTGATGACATGAAATAGAGCTTACAAAACAATTGGAATAAGGTAATTGTTACCTATTAAGAGAAGTTTGACTGAGCAAATATGACAAGCTTTCACCTTTCAATCTTGGATCTATCAAAACTCAAGGATAGATGTGGAAGTACATTTCTTGCTGCAGATCAAAAAAATAAAAAATAAATACATTTCTTGCCTGGAAGGGTGAAATAGGTGTGTATTGGTATTTGCGTGAACAAATATTGATAATTTCGTTTATCTTTGTCTCTTTACAATTGTCACAATAGGTGAAGCCAGAAAAGGTTGGGTCTGGTACTGATCCATTGCAGACAGACCCTGTAAAAATTTCACTCAAGGACTGCTTAGCATGCAGGTGCTCTCTCTCTCTCTCTCTCTCTCTCTCTCTCAGGGTTTTGCGAGGTTTGACTATGCATAGAGGGTGCCAAATTTGGCATGTTTTCTCATGTAAAACTTGACAAAAAGATATACATATTAGTTAAGGATTCTTTGGTTAACATACCAGTTTGTTTGTCCAAAGGATGGTGAGTTCTATTGGTTTTTTTTTGTCCTGATTGTGCAGCTTTTGATGGTCTCTCGTGCACTTAATTTAGAATTATGGATTAAAAATTATAGATTTCGAAGTTTCCTCCTTTATTGAGTTCACACATTGCTTTAGGTGGCATTCTGATGATTCCCTCATTTTATTGTACGGTGATTGCTGTATCGAAGTTTTTAGCGCACATGAGATCGATAAAATACAGGAATTGATAGTTGTTGTGACCATGCAGTGGGTGCATAACATCAGCTGAGACGGTGATGCTTGAGAAGCAAAGCTTGGATGAGTTTCTTTCCAATATTGATAAAGGAAAGACTGTTATTGTCTCCCTCTCTCCCCAGTCAAGAGCTTCTCTTGCTGTTTATTTTGGTCTTTCTCCACTTCAGGTGAGTTGTATTGTATTCTAGCGGTACTCCATTTGTTTATTTTACATAGTAAGGTAGAGCCACTTTACGGTAGTCCTATTTACCTATTTCATCATCTTCGGGTCACTATGAGCACAGACTTTATCATGTTTTGTAGGTTCTGCTTCCCTGTTAGGTGCTTGATTACCACATCAAATATGCAAAAATAGCTCGGAATATGCACGCATGCTAAGATGGTGATTCGTGATGTTTCTGTTCCAATTTTCAGGTTTTCAAGAAACTCACAACATTTCTCAAGTCATTGGGAGTGAAGGCTGTATTTGATACAAGCTGCAGTAGAGACTTATCGCTTATTGAATCTTGTAATGAATTCATATCACGGTACAAGAAAATATCTGATGATGACACATGTAAATCATCCCTGCCAATGATTGCCTCTGCTTGTCCAGGTATATTTCTCCTCCCAATACGGGTGTTTCAATTTCCATTGTGTGATATCACTGCAAATGCAGTCTGTGCAGAAGTTATAGTTCTCCTTAAGGACTTCATTGATTCTTGTTGCGTCATAGTTTCGGAATTTCAGATAGACTGCATAAGTCGATTTGCTTTTGTGAGAACTTGAAAGTTTCATAATCGATGTAGATATGGGAGATATTGACTGGACATCTTTTTGAAGATTTTTCTAGTCCCCAACTTCCCATTAGAATCATGCCATGTCAACATCTGAACATATTGTTACTTGCAGGTTGGATATGTTATGCTGAGAAAACTCTTGGATCCTACATACTGCCTTACATTTCCTCAGTGAAAAGTCCCCAACAAACTATGGGAGCTATCATAAAGCACCATGTATGCCATAAATTGGGTATAAGGTAATATTTCTGTACTTTGTTCTAATAGTTTCAGTTAAAACATATTTTTCTCTATCGTTTTGGTGAAAAGCATCGCATTTTGGAGTTCCGCAAAGAAAAATATACCTAGATGTTTGTTTGTGTTTGAAGCATCGTGTCTCTGGCTTCATTAGATGCCTTAAAAGTTGGCTGTCTAGGTCTTTATGTGTCCTTGTATTTCCAAGCTGTCTTGTACTGGTGTGTATATTTTTGTGTGCATGATGCAGTCTTCTAATCTATACTTCCACTAAAACGTGCAAACCATCAAGATGTCAACATGATTACCAAAGTTAAGGGATCACTTCTGTGCCTTGGGTTGTTTTTTTATCTCTTTATTTGTTTGTTGATTTCTTTTAACTTTTTAGCTAGTATCTTGTGGTACCTCTGTGCAGTATTTTGAGCTTGGACAGGTTCAAGTTTTAATCAGTTCAATTATACCCTTTATTGGACAGGCCAGACGAGGTTTACCATGTGACAGTTATGCCTTGTTATGACAAGAAGCTTGAAGCTGCCAGGGATGATTTCGTGTTCGAAGCACAATCTCAAGGCAAAACTCATGAAAATGCTGTTTTGAAGATTACAGAGG
Source organism: Vaccinium darrowii (assembly GCA_020921065.1). Classification (NCBI taxonomy): domain Eukaryota; kingdom Viridiplantae; phylum Streptophyta; class Magnoliopsida; order Ericales; family Ericaceae; genus Vaccinium; species Vaccinium darrowii. The sequence goes on from CM037156.1 coordinate 25,709,203, forward strand.
TGGATTCAGTGTTGACATCTGGAGAAATTCTAGATTTGCTTAAGGTAATTCTGAGCCTTTCCAAATTTGATGTAGTCATTAAAATATCAATTGTACTGGAGAGAGAGAGAGAGAGAAAAAACTTTAAAACATCAATTGTACTGGACAGAGAGAGAAAACTATGAGTAATTTTTTTTAACTGCTTGCTACAGTCACAATCTGTGGATTTCGAGGCCTTGGAAGAATCTTCTCTAGATAAACTGTAAGAATGAGTATTTTTGAAGTTCCTATCCTTTTGCTTTGAACTGTACATTTGAATTGGTTTTACTTCCCTGTAGGCTAACAAATATTAACGAGGAAGGAAAACTTTACGGGGTCCATGGAGGCTCCGGTGGATATGCGGAGATAATTTTGCGACATGCTGCTAAAACTCTTTTTGGGAAAGAAATCATGGGCCCCTTGGACTTCAAGATCATAAAGAATTCAGATTTCCGTGAAGTTTGTCTGGAAGTAAGTTTGGTCTATCCTTGATCATATTTGCATGATTTATGGGCATCTGAGGAAGGTCCTCTTGAAAAATTGCCAACTGATGTGATATATTCATCTGTAAGTACTTGGCACTTCTTTTTGAGGAGCCATCTGAATGGGATTTTCCTCTGAAGTGTTAATTTATGTTTATTTTTATTTATTTATTTTGTGGTTTGGTTTGAATGTTACTTGGTGGTGTTATGTGATAAAACCATTTTTGGTAGTTATGATGGTCTAAAACCATTATCGGTCCTTAATGTCTCGAGGGAGTTTTTACATTTGAAATACTCCTACCAGATATTTGTCTGGCTTCTTTCCAAACCCAACATCTTCATTTACCCTATTGTTGGAGGTGTTTAGTCATTGCTGTTCAATTTTATATGCTATAAGTATATGATGTGAAGGGATCACTAGCCAAAAAAGAAACAAGCGAAAAAGGATAATACAACATGCATTTCCAATAAATGCAGGTGGAGGGGGAGACTGTCTTGAAGTTTGCACTATGTTATGGCTTTCGGAACCTGCAGAATATTGTGAGGAAAATCAAAATTGGGAAATGTGATTACAACTTTATAGAGGTCATGGCATGCCCTTCAGGTAATGAGTGTGTGATTGTGGGTTTATATGTATATTCCTTTAAGTTTAGATTACCTCAATTTTTTATTTTTTTTTTTGAGTGGCGGAAGTCAATATTGTTAGAATAGTTAAGAGTAGCTCCCATGGAAGAGTTAAACGCCTGACCTCATTTCTCCTGCCACCTAAGTGACTCCTGATGCCATTGGGCCAAAGGCCTCTAGGCATATTAGTTCAATTTTTCCTGACGTGGCATTGTACTTTTGAACCAGTAAGCCTACTCTTTTATGATGCATTACTACCCTCGCAGTCTAATATGGCATATGCCTTGCCTTTCTTTCGATCTACAGGGTGCTTGAATGGTGGAGGTCAAATCAAACGAAAGCCAGGGCAATCTCCCAAGGATTTTATTCAATTATTAGAAACGGCCTATACAGATAATGTAAGTTTTGGCTGGTGTGCCATGGTTCGGACAGGGGCTTTGAATTATCTAAGATTGTGTTAAAATTTGCTGTCCTGTCAATATTGAACTGTCTACAAGAGAGAAGCAAACTAGCCTGGACATCTAAAAATGTTGTAACAAACTCATTGCTAGACTGGGCCAATACCTATTTCATCTCGGTTGCACGAGCGAACCACTCTTATTTATCTTCTTTTTGTTAGAATGTTAGGTCGGCACCTTAGATATACGATTTGATTGTATAACTTGCGAGAGGGTCCAACAATTGCTCGTCCATAATTTTCAGGTTCTGGTAGCTGATCCATTTGAGAATCCTCTTGTAAAAAGCTTATACGATGAATGGCTTGATCAACCTGGTTCGGAGAAAGCTAAGAAGCGGATGCACACGCAGTACCATCCCGTGGTAAAAAGTATTACTGCCGAGTTGCAGAACTGGTGAAGAGCTTTGTATCAACTTCCAATTCCACTTCCTGTATCATCGTCTTCCCAACTTCAACTAACACTCTTAACATGCTTCTTGTGGAGTTTGTCTTGGTTCTTCATCCATACTACTGACTTTCTAACTACAGGACGTCGGGTAGAAATATTGATTTGAGTCTAAATTTGCCCAAGATAACAGAGCGCAAGTGCCAGGACGACATCAGTTATGTATATATGATTTCGTTTCAGTTTTTTCACCGTACATTATTGTAACGATGTTACGAGTAATCCCTTGCAGAAGAACATAAGCATGTAACACCCCAATTCTTTAATCTGTCTGGATTCGGGGGTCCATTTATCTCGCCCGTTGTACTATTTTTTCTCTCTTTTGAGACATCTCAGAGCTGTATAGGCCGCCCTTATTGAAACAAGAATAAACAGCTCTGGTTTTTTCATTGTATCGACAATTATTTATTGAATTAATGTATTATTCTTAAAAAAAGTCTTTTAATGGGGATTCTTTATGTTGTTAATTGTTTTGTGAATGCTTTGTAATGAAGATATTCACATTGTTGTATCAAACATTTCTGAAAATTTTTGAACAGTTTCGATCCCAAATACAGATTGTAGATTGCCCACAATTGAGATCAGTAGGGGGTAATGACTTGAGTCACTCCGGACCCCAAGTCCCAAAATTAGATAACATTTGGAAAGTACATAAAGGGATGTGAAATTGCTTGTGCCAACTTGTTTTTCATATTGGGAACCAGAGTTAAATGTAAGCATTGTTAGTGAGTGAATAGAAACATGGAACTTGAGCAACCTTAATTCATGATACACCATTAGATTTTGTGGATTCCACTACTTTCTTTGTAACAAATTCACTGAACACCCAAAAAATTGCAAAAAGTTCAAAGTTTTTAGTACTTTTATCATTTTCGGATAAATGAACGGGGACTTATTTTAGCAAGTGAAAGGAAAATCGAAGGAAACGAAATTACCTTAGTGAAAACATTTTACAAACAGGGAATAGAAACATTGCATTTGAGCTTTTGCACATTCTACTGGTGGCTTTGCTTAGGATGATCAAGCAAAATAAGGAGTGGCAATCAAATGCAAGTTCCTTATCCTCCTAACGCTTGCTCCAAATGTCTCAGTCATGTCTAGATCTTCTGGCTTGGTTCCACTGGCTAGTTTCCAATTGAAGTGATACAACAATTGAGCTAGAGGAAATTCAACATTCGATAGGCCAAATGACAGCCCTGGATACATTCTTCTCCCTGCCCCAAACGGAATATAGTGGAAATCGGTTCCTATAAAATCGATAGGATTGTTATCGAATCTCTTGGGTGAAAAACTCTCAGCATCTTCCCAATACTCAGGATCTCTTCCGATAGCCCAAGCATTCACAATAACGTTTGTTTTTACGGGTATAACGTATCCATCAATCTCAATTTGTTCCCTACATTCTCTAGGCAATAACAAGGGAGCAGCTGGGTGTAACCTTAGAGTTTCTTTGATTACCAACTTCAAATATTTCAATCCCTGAATGTCAGTTTCGTGTATCCTTTCCTTCCCCTTGAGGGCTCGTCTCAGTTCAGCTTGTGTCTTTTCCATCACCCTTTGATTCCTCAACATTTCCGACATTGCCCATTCGATAGTCGTTAAGGAAGTTTCAGTTCCAGCACAAAAGATCTCCTGTAAGGATGTTGAAAGTTAATTTTGCTTCATGATAAATGAAATATTGTGTGTGTGAAATTAAGCATATCGTATCGCGTCGTGTCATCTCGGGTTTGGATCAAAATTTTCTCAATCTTAACCCGACCTGTTTAGCTTTTCATGTTATCGTATCGTGTAATATTCGTGTTTCGTGTCAGAAATAGACGACTCTAACCTGCTTACTTCGTGTTGAGTTCGTGTCAGAATTCTCTCAACCCTAAACCCGCCTATTTAGCTTTTCCTGTTATTCAATTATTGTGTCGTGTCATGTTCGTGTTCCGTGTCAGAAATAGCTAACCCTAATCTGCTAACTTCGTGTCGGGTCGTGTGGGAAATCCCCACCCTTAAAATTGACCCAAAATACTAACCTGAATCACAGCTTTAATATTGTCATTTGTCATGGGAAACTGAAGGCCACCTCTATGCTTAAGTCTAAGCAGGACATCGAGAAGATCTTCCTCCCCTGCTTCACCATTTCCCCCTTCAGATCTTCCGAGGTTTTCTTCATGCTCGCTGATGATGTTTTCGAGGATCTGATCCATCTTGTGATGAAGCCTTACTAATTTAGATCTCATCCCGCTGAGAAAGTGAAGTGCTTTGAGCGAGGGAAACAAATCGCATAAATTGAAACCTCCCGATACCTCTATGGCTCTATCGTCTCTTTAATCAAGGGTATAAGCGCATCCTTGTCTTCGTATCGTTTTCCAAATGCTGCTCTGAACGTTATGTCATTCGTCAAAGAAAAAATCTTTTCGGTAAGATTAATTGGCGAACCAGAGGATGATTTGATGGAGTCAATAAGATGGAAAACCTCATCCTCGCGAATGGAGCAAAAGGAACGGACATTTTTGGCACTCAGGAGTTCCAACATGAAAATTTTACGCATTTGTCTCCAGTAATCGCCATAGGGACAATATGCGATGTCTACATAATTATAGGTCATTATCTTAGCTGCTTGAACTTTGGGCCTATTTGCATAGGCTAGATCGTGCGTTTGCATTACCTCTTTTGCCAATCGAGGCGATGATATGACAATCGTCGAGTTTTCACCGAGTTGCAGATGCATGAGGGGTCCGTATTTCCTCGCCAAGGTTCGCAGTGAATGATGTGGGAGTGAACCAACTAAGTGGTGAATGCTTCCGACGAGCGGTAGCTTCCACGGCCCCGGAGGGAGTTTGGAAGTTGTGTTATGGGTTTTGGATCTTTTTAGAAATTTTACTAAGTTGAATAAGAAGAAGATGAGAAGGAAGAAAGTGGTGACAGATAACGGAAATTTGAGCTTCATTATTGCAGACAAAGGGGAGTAACAATGGACTGTGTTTGTTTGGTGGTTGGAGCCCAAATTCAACATGTTATAACCAAGGATGTTTAAGTTGAATTTTGGACTCTTGCATTAAAAAAAGATGCTCTTAGTAGGGGCAAAGATATTAGAGATATTAAGAGGCCGGCAGGTATCTTGGCCTCATCCAATAATAACTTGTCATAATATTTTTCTTTTAAAATGCTATATTCTAGTACTTAGAAAAAAGGAAAATTTTAACACCAGCTGAATAGGCTGACGTTAAGGTTTAATAATAGGAACTTTTGCGTATAAGAGTCAACTTTTCTGTGTAAGCCTTGAAAATTGGAAACTCTGCGTGAAAGAGTTAACCCTTTCATGCAAGAATCTTGCCTTGTCGCCAGTTCAGTAGGTTGACAATAAAAGGACCGTAGAAAAAATGCATGGGATTTCGTCCATAGTGGGAATATGGGCATTAAATTTAGTTACACCATATTTTGGGCATTCAGTATGCATTCATGGCAGTTTGCGCTATTACATTATGATTATGATTCAAGGTATCTCTAATATGTAGTATAATTTACAAGGTTCTACAAATTTGGAAGAACCAATGCTAATTTTGAAATACAATTTGGCCTATGCTAGATTTAAATCTCGACTCCGTCCTTAAACAAATAGTCCGTGTACAAATAACGGACTATTTGTTTAACTACAGTATTACAGTATTTTAAGTTAATTCTTGCTCTCTGAATTATATTAACTACAGTATTTTAAGTTAGCAAATGACATTCCCATCGCTTCTTAAACAAATAATCCTAATTATTTAGACAAACTGTGCTACAAGTTGTCGAGAGTTGACTAATATATATTTTAATTAACCAAAAACAAAAAAATGGAGTATTAATTTAAGAGACCGGCGAGGACCAAATGAGAGAAACGAAATAGGTAGCCACTAGCAATGATTTTATTATCTGTTTGTATTAAGGATTTAAGGGTCTAATTAAATAGTCCGTTGTACCTCTCTTTCTCTTTTCTTAAACATCTCTTGTATCGTATTACCTATTTACAGTATGATTGATGAAATCAAAAGACCAATTGAATTGGACAGTTTGATTTGGTGGATTAATAATTTTGTGGTTATTGTTATACCTATCTAACACGAAACCGGGGGCCTGTAGTGAGTCAGGGTGTAGTGAAGAACAGTAACCGTTTAATTCGGTAATCAAACGACAATTATGTTCAATTTAGCCAATCCCATTATTTATCACTGCAAATAACCATCACCAGTTACTACCACATCTTTTTATTATGCCATATTTTGATCAGTTCAAATGATTCGATCAATAGGTTGAAGTCTCAGTCAAATTGATTTGTCCACTACAGTTATCTCAATCAAATAGATTTGTCCATTTTAGTTAATTGTATCAATTTTTGTTGATCACTGTCAACTACCATTGTTGATTACTCTCTCTGTCTCATATTGTTAGTTGTGCAATTTATTTTGAGATGTCCCAAAATACTTGTCATCTTTGAAAGTTCAAATTAAAAAGTGTGTAAATTTCCACATACAATCCCTCAGAGCATTCTTATCAGGCTCAACAAATTTTGAGCATTCTTGTCATCTTTCTCGGCTCGTGCCTTGTATGAGTGAGATAGTTTAGTGAACTAACCAATTTTTGATAGACCATAGCATTGATCTTCTCTGCTCCATCATTCAGCTGCAACTTGTCATTTAGAGAGAATGGAGTAGAAACTTGATTGTAGTTACTTAAGCAAAATTCTATAATCTTCAGTATATTTTTCTTGCGTGATAAAAGTCCCTCCTTTCGATTGCGTTCCTTGCATGCTAAGAAAATATCTCATCAGCCCGATTTTGGTGATTTCATACTCCATTATAGCCTCTTCAAATTCTCCAATATTGCTGTATACCCCTATGTAGATCAAATCATCAACGTACAAGCAAACAATGAGACAGTCTTTTGTACCTTCTTTTTTGACATAGAGTGATGGCTCACTTCTTTTAAAACCATTTTGACAGAAGTACCTGTCAATGTTGCTATTCCAGGCTCGAGGTGCTTACTTCAAGCCATATATGCCTTTCGAAGTCAATACACCTTGTCTTCTTTTCCTTTGACAATGTAGCCTTTTGGTTGCTCCATGTAAACTTCTTTTTCTAATTCACCATTAAGAAAGGCTGATGTGACGTCGAGCTGATATATAGAAAGCTAGTACTATGCTGGTAAGGCAAGAACTGTTCTGATAGTGTCCATATGAGCGAAGGGGCAAATGTTTCATTTAAATCCATTTCAGTTGCTCTGAGTAACCTTTTGCCACTAAGCTTGTTTTGTGTTTCTGAATTGATCCATCTTCTTTGTATTTTGTTTTATAGACCCATTTTAGCCCAATTACGTCTTTGTCTTTTGATAGCTCAGCGAGATCCCATGTGTGATTCTTCTCAATAGTTGCAATTTTCTCATCCATTGCCGTTTTCCATATCTCTTCATTTGCAACTTATTTAAAGTTCTGTGGTTCACAAGTGAAGAAGGCAAAATCACAAGAGTCATATATGTCTCGTAAGAAACGTACTTCTTGGTGGATTGGGATCCTCTGATGATGAGCTTTCTGGGCTGGCCTATGGGCTTTGGTCTAGACTTGGATTCAGAGTCAAAGTTTCTTACTCATTTCCTGGATCAAAAGGCTAAAAAAACTTTTGCTCTTGGATGGAATTGTCCTCCCATTTCCATTCAGTAGCTTCATTAAATATCACATCTTGAGAAACCACAAATTTATTTGTGTTTGAATTACAGAGATTATATCCCTTGGACTCATCACTATATCTGATGAAATATATTTCTCCCCTTTTTTGTCAAATTTTTTCCCACCTTCTAAGGGGACTAAGCATTTGCATTGCATCCAAAATTCTTGAGAAAATTAACCTATGGCTTCTCTTTATACCATGCCTCGTATGGTATTTTGTTCCGAATGCCTTCCTGAGAGATCAGTTGATGGTGAAAACAACAGTATTGACAGCTTCAGCCTAGAATGTGTTAGGTAGGTCTTTGCCTTTGAGCATGCTTCAAGCCATCTCTGCAATGGTGTGTTCTTCTGCTTAGTTACTCCATTTTGTTGAGGTGTTTTCCGGACTGTAAGTTGCCTCTTGATTCCTTTTTCCTTGCAATACTCTAGGAATGGAGTGTAGATGAATTCGCCAACATGATCCGTCCAAAGTGTCTTTATTTGTCTTCCACTTTGTCTCTCCATCATGGCTTGAAACTTGAGGAATACAAAAAAAGCTTCTGATTTTTTGTCAATGATATAAAGTCACATCATCCTTATATAATCATCAACGAGGAGGAGAAAATATCTCTTATTATAAAGATATAGTGTTCTCGTAGGCCCACATATATCTGCATGCACCAACTCCAAAGGTGCTTTAGCTCTCTCCAAGCAAACTTGGGAAATGCGAGTCTATACCTTTTTCCATACATAAATCCCTCACAAACCTTATCAATATTAGGTAACCCTTTTTCACCATATTTTTCCCCTTTAGCAATCTCATGCCCCTGTAATTTAAGTGGCCATATCTCAGATGCTAGAAATATCAGTCATCAACATTTTCCCCTTTGAGGGAAAAATTTTCATTTAGTGGCGTCGTTAAAAGGGAAAATCTTATGTGCAACAATTTTCACTTTGGCCACTGTAAATTTTTGGCCCTTCTTTAAACAATTGTTCTAAGGTCCACTATACCTATTTATTAACGCTTTCAGTCCACCTCATATTTTCATAACACCTCTAATCCACTCTTTTACATTTTCTAAGGTGTAAGGTCCACTCCCCTTTTTTAATAGGCAATTCGTAACATGCCTAGTCGACAGGCCGTGAGAGGAGAGAGAGGAATTGCTCGATGGGCCGAGAGAGAAGAGAGAGGAATTGGGTCGAGAGGAGATGAGAGAGAAACAGAGGAGAGAGAAGGGGGTGATTGGGCCGTCAATTTTAGGCCCATGGGGTATAGTGACTTTGGGTTTAGGCTCTTTGTAGTAGGGTATAGTGTGTTTAGGCACTTTGGTTAGGCACTTTGGGTGTAGGGTTTAGGCACTTTGGGTAGGTTTGGGTTTAGGTTCTTTGAGTTTAGACACTTTGGGTGTAGGGTTTAGACACTTTGGGGTAGGGCATGATGGACCTTACACCTTAGAACCTGTAAAAGAGTGGATTAGAGGTATTAGGAAAATGTTGGGTGGACTGAAAGAGTTAGTAAATAGCTATAGAGGACTAGGGAGCAATTGGCCCTTTTTTCTTTTCGTCAATAATTATGCGCTCATAATTATCAAATTTAAGTGCATAGTTCTTTTGCAGTAAGTGCCCCAGACTTAATAAATTTTGAGTTAGCCCAAGAACATAAAGGACATCAGAAATTAATCTTTTGCTACCTCCTTTGTGTAGACGGGGATAGCTCATTTTCGTTCCACATTTTGCTACTTCCCACCTCCCACCTTTACTTGAGAAAAAACTTTATCATCAGGCTGCATAAATTTTTTACTAGTGCCTGTCATATGATTCCTGCATTCACTATTCAAGAACCAAATATTATCTGATTCTTCTTGAGCATTCATGCAAGATAATAATTGTTTTGCTTTATTTTTTTTCTGAAAAATTAGCTTTGGTTTTTTCATGATTGAACCAACAATCTCGATCATAAAGATTAAGAACTTTGCATCTCTTGCATCTATCTGCAAATCTTTGGATGCATGATTGATTTTTTTTGCAAATGATGCAAGAAGAGGTAGATTTACCGCCATTAGGATTCCTTTGATGGTCGTATCCTTTTCCTTTTGTTCCGGACTTGAAATGCATTTTTGCCTCCATGTCCTTTTCCGTACATGCCTCCTCCTCGAAATGATCCCTTCTCTTGATTTTCTTGGTTGTTTCCTCCAAAATTGATTTTGCTTTGAAATGCTTGCTCCAAGGATTGATTTGTAAACCTGCTCATTCTTTATCCATGTGCCTCGAAAGAACTATTAATTCATGTTGAGTAAGTTTTGATAAATCCTTGGATTCTTCGATAGCAGCAGCTATATGCTCAAACTTTGGAGGCAAACTTCTTAAAAAAAGTTCGACGATTCTTTTGTCTGGAAGGGTATCTCCATAACTTCGAATTTAATTGACAATTCCAGCAACTCGGGAAAAGAATATTTCAAGGGATTCATTTTCCTTCATTGTTTTTTTTTTTTTTTTTGCCAAGATGTAAATCAATTTATTCATGAACTCGTCAACGAAGAAATATCGAGGGATACTTCCCTACTAATCCAGTGCGGAACAGACTCCTGCCAGATTAGAGGGTTATCCAATGATAGGGCAAATTTGGCTATAGCATTAGCCACCCTATTACAATCACGAGGAACAAAACGAAAAGAACACGAACGAAACTTATGAACCAAAGATAAAACATCATTGATGACGACTTCCGAGCAGGCCTTGACAGCAGACTGACCAACAATCATCTTAATAACCGTTTGCGCATCCCCTTCCACCACATAATTCTTTTCTGGAGAACATATTGGCAAGCCCAATGCAAACCGAAACCCTTCAGCTTCAACTACCTCGACTGACATGCAACATTTGAGAGGTGAGGCAGCAGCACCCACGACATTACCCATATAATCTCTGATCACCATACCCATGCCACCCCTACGGGTTTTTGTATCAAAAGCCCCATCCACATTTATCTTCAAAAATCCCATCTCAGAAGGTTGCCAATATGCTACACTAACATCAGAGATTGGACTGGTAGTACTATAATCCTTCCGTGTAGCATGCAAAAAAGCATGAAATTCTTCAACAGCTTTCTCTATAATTGACATTTCCGGGATCCACAAATGCTTAAAAACCCAACTGTTTCTAGCAAGCCACACATGCCAACCAATCATAGCAAATAAACCTGTATCTTCTTGTCTTACCTCTCCACTGTGGGTAGCACCAAGATTCATCCAAACATTCTTCAACTGTGCCGAGATGGACTCTTCCGGATGGAATCGAAATGGAGAGAGCAACCACACCCGTGTAGCTCTATCACAATTGAAGAACATATGAGATGGCGTTTCGTCTGCCAATCCACACAGAGGGCATATCGGATCCACTTGAACTTTCCGTTGGACTAAAGCCGAATTCACCGACACAATTCCATGGAGACACCGCCAAAGAAACAACTTGATTTTCATTGGAGTCTTCATATGCCAGATTCTTTTCCAAAACCCTTCATCCTCAAGATCCCCACTAACCTGACCTCTCCCACTGACCAAAGCTCTCCTCGTCTGCACCCATTCCTTCGCAATAACATAAGCGGATTTGGCCGAAAAAATTCCTGAAGACGTTTGTGTCCACACTATCTTATCCTCCACCTCAGTCACACTCAAGGGAATGCACAAAATTAGCTCTGCATCTCGATCAATAAAAACTTGTTTAATCAGTGATTCATTCCATACCAAGTGCTCTCTGTCAATCAACTCACTAACCAGCCTTAAATTACTGCTAGCCTTTGGAGTTAAAATTTTCGGATAATGATCATCAACAAGCCACGGGTCGTCCCAGATTCGCGCCCTTTCACCGTTACCCACTCTCCACCGCCAGCCTCTCTTGATAATCTCTTTACTGGCCAGAATACTTTGCCACGCCTAGGAGGATAACGGTTTGGAACAAGCCTGCAGAAAAGATGTGCTCGGAAAGTACTTGGCCTTAAACACTCTATAGAACAAGGAATTATCACCCTTCAAAAGCCGCCACCCTTGTTTAGCTAACATCGCTAAATTGAAAGCCTCCAGATCACGAAAACCCAGCCCACCCATCCCTTTAACCTGCGTCAATTTCTCCCAACTCAACCAATGCATCTTATTCGCCTCCTCCGTCCCACTCCAAAAGAACTTAGTAATCACCGAATTCAGTTTTTTGCACAAACCAATAGGAATCTTAACACACGCCATTGCATAAACAGGCAAGGCTAACAGGACATGCTTAGCCAAAACCTCCCTACCCGCATGGTTAGTAAAAGTCCCTGACCAACTCCTTACCCGCTTCACCACCCGTTCCTCTATAAATTTCAGCGCTGCTTTTTTAGATCTTCCAATAATATAGGGGAGGCCCAAGTACTTCCCCTCTTCTGAACTGTTGCTAAATCCCAAGATATTCTGGCACTCCAATCGCAGAGCATCTGACGTGTTAGAGCTGAAGAAAATGGAAGACTTCGACTCATTAATAAACTGGCCCGATGCTTCCTTATACATATCCAGCACCTTACGAATTTCCACACTATCCTCCTTATTTGCTTTACAAAACACGAGTGAATCATCGGCAAACAACAAATGTGAAATGCGTGGCCCATTCCGGCTGATTTGGATGCCTTTTAAGCTGCCCTGCTCCTCTTTAAATTTCAGCAAACTGGAGAAACCTTCCGCACATAGGAGAAATAGGTACGGGGAGAGAGGATCTCCCTGCCGCAACCCCCTTTGAGGTGTTATGAACCCATGCTTATGTCCCTTAACTAAAACTGAGTAAGAAACCGTAGACACGCAGTTCATAATCCACTGAATCCACTTCCCATCAAACCCCATTTGTCTCATAATTGCCTCTAAATAGCTCCATTCTACCCTGTCATAAGCTTTAGCGACATCTAACTTCAACGCCATAAACCCATCCTTACCCCTTCTTTTATTTTTCATATAGTGCACAACCTCATGAGCGATCAGAATATTATCGAAAATTTGTCTATTCTGGACAAAGGCACTTTGGTTGACACTAATCAGTTTAGGCAAAATCCGACGTAAGCGGTGGGCTAGCACTTTCGCAATAATTTTATAAAAAACATTGCACAAAGAAATTGGTAGGTAATGTGTTACTTGCAAAGGGGTTTTCACTTTGGGGATAAGCATGATTTGGGTATGGTTCAAGCTCTTCAATAAATGACTTGTATGAAAAAATTGTTGCACCGCATTCACAACATCTGTACCGACCACCTCCCAATATTGTCTATAAAACCTCGCAGTCATTCCATCCGTACCCGGAGCTTTGTTAGGATCGATATCAAAAAGTGCCTGCCGAATCTCTGAATAGCTAAACATTCTCGTAAGAGACCGGTTCATCTGGTCATCAATTCGTGCTTTAACTGTGCCCACCACCTCCGCGACATGGTCTGTTCCGTCGGTTTGGAAGAGGCTCTGAAAATACTGCACAAACTCCCTTGCAATATCCTCTGGATCATCACACCAATTACCATTAGCATCCTGGACGCCCGTAATTGTATTCCTCTTTCTTCTCTGTGTAACCTTAGCATGGAAAAAGGAAGTATTTCGGTCCCCTTCAGCCATCCACGAGACCCTTGCTTTTTGACGCCAATAAATCTCCTCTTGTACCCACGCCTCTCCTAACTCCTTTTCTAGAGCACGAATTTTCCCCATATCCCCCGTATTCTCTTTCTTCCCCAATTTCCTTAAGTTGGCCCTGTACTTCCTTAATTCTCCTCCTAGCATTGAAGTTCTGCTTCTTACTCCATACTCGCAATTCTCGTCTGGTGTTTCGAACTTTATTGAAAATCTGGTACATATTAGACCCACGAATAGGTCCCTGCCAACCTTTGCAAACAACATCATAACAACCCGGATCATCAACCCATCTCTTGTCGAATCGAAATTGTCTGGGACCCGAAAATTTTGGAGGGTTAGTATCCACAAATAAGGCAGCATGATCTGACCCTACGGCATGAAGGTTTTGAACTTTCACCCTATCATACCGCAACCACCAGCCCGGAGACGCCAACACCCTGTCCAGCCTTTCCTTAACCATACCGTCACCACCATGTCTGTTGGACCAAGTAAACGGATGCCCACAGTACCCCAAATCCACGGCCTCTAAGTTGGTCACAAAATCCCTAAAAGCTTTCAAAGACCAAACATCCCTAACTCTGCCTCCTTGTTTCTCATCCGCCCACAACACGTCGTTGAAATCCCCCCAAACAATCCAGTCAGCTGAACATTGCTGCCTATACCGAATTAATTCCTCCCATTGTAATTTACGGACTCTATCCGAGGAGCTAGCATAGAGATTGATTAGGCGCCAAACATGATCTGAATCGTCATCTTTTATTTCCAATTCAATAAAAAAACTACTACTACGAATGAAACGGACAGCAAGATCACGCTTCCATAGTACTGCTAGACCCCCAGCAATACCAATCGGATCCACAACCTGGACGCAATCCATACCAATAAACCTCCGAATAAAATCAATTCTACAAAACTGGTTTTTAGTTTCGGAAATAAAAACCAGCTGGGGAGAGTGAAGTCGACAAAGCTCCTTCAACTGGTTGGCAGTCAAGGCTCTCCCCAGACCTTGACTGTTCCATGCGATTAGCTTCATTTGGGCACTTGGGGCCATTCGCGGCTGGCTACCTCCACCGTTGCATTTTTGACAATTTCATCTTGCACCGAACCTTTCTTTTGCCTTTTCGAATGATCCTGTAACATGTCTCGCAAAAACTCTCCATCCAAAACTTCCTCGCCACATTTACGTTTACCGGACTTAACTTGGCCTTGCTGTTGCACCTGCTGCCCCCCTAAATTCAGATTCCCATCAGCTTTTGGCTTCCTCCTGTAACCCCTAGACGGCGAGTTTTTAGTTTGCATAGTGTCTGCTCCGCTACCATTCCGTTTAGTTCCATTCCTCTGTATAGGTCCCCCTGACATCCTTTCGTTAGCTAATGCTTTATTTTCCACATAAGGGCTAGACTTTCTAATGGCTTGGGCTAAATTACTCTCCACTATAAGCTGGTCTTCCTCCATAACCTCTATTGGACCAATAGAGGACCCCTCTGAATGGGCCTTATTAATAACCTCAACCAAAGAATTTGAAATTGGCAACGTGGGCTCGGATTGAGCATGGTTCCTAGTATTGGGTACTGCTACTTCCTTCTCGACTGGACTTGCATTGATCTGGCCCAAACCCACATCCCTAACATCTCCCGTTCCTATAACCGATTCCCATTGTAGCTGCCGCCTACCACTTTTAAATTCCCTAGATTGCGCGGGATCACGCAAATCCTTCCCAAGATCTCCGGACTTACCAAAACTCATCCCATCCGCTGAGGAATCTGCCGGTGATGAATCTGGTCTGCCCTCCGCCCTACGACGCCCCAATAATTTCACCGGCGAGGCTCTCAACCACCCCCCATACTGATTTTCCTTCAAAATTCCGGCTTTAGCATCATTGTATTTCCCCATACATGACCGATCGTCGTGCCCTACCACTCCACAGTAATGGCACATGAGTGGGAGCTTTTCATATCGGAATGACACCAACACCTGTTCCCAATCCGCCGTATACACCTTCTTTGCCCGGGGAAGCGGCTTTGTGATATCCAACTCCACTTTGACATGAATACGGCGTCCTTGATTACCATTAAGCTGCGCCATAACCACATCCTCTACATCACCAAAACCTGCCATCATCCTTCTACCCACATCAACAGACATGAACTCCAAAGGCAGTGCACGTAGTTGAATCCAGAAAGGACTAAATGAAAAATTGATTTTTCCCGGTTTAATACCCTCCTGCCACCGATGAAGCACAATCAACTGATTGTTGAATAGCCATGGACTGCCAGCAATCACCCTAACCAGATCCGCTTCAGCGCCAAACACAAATTGATAAATACCGCCCCCCACCTCTATAACTTTGAAACCCTTTGGATATCCCCATGCTAACTCCATCGCTGCCTTTAACCCACCAAGATTAATCCCTTTTTGAGTAATGATTTTTCCCATGGCACTTAGCAAACACTCCTGTTTGCTGGCTTTGAAATCGGCTGCCACCAATTCCACCGCTTCGTCTTCCTCTTGAGTTAGCGTGAAAGAAGAGAGTTTTGACAAAATCTCTTCGTCCATACTAATTTGCAGAACTGATCACCGTAAAGAGCAATAATAATAGCAAACCCTACGATCACCACCGTAATCGAGAGAAAAAAAGATGCATAAAGCAACCCTAAAAGCCCAACCTAGAGTTCACTGTGTAGCGAGAGCACACAGAGACCTCTCGTGAGCATATTTTCTAGTTTTCCTTTCCTTCATTGTTAGAATATCAAAATCTCTTCAGAGTGTTTGAAGTTTAATGTAGATAACCTTTATCATAACCTTGAAATTCAACTTTAATGTCTCCCATGCTTCTTCTGAAGTATTTGCATCCAAAATTCTTGGAAAGATAAATTTATTTACCCTGCGTTGAATGTTGAGTAGAGCCAATGCATCTTTCTTCTTATTCTCCTAGAACATCTTCTTCCTTGCTTCAACTCAAGTTGCTTCATCTTCATCACCAAGAAGATCCTACAAATCTTGTGAGATGAATAAAGTCTGCACTTGAATGTTCTAGTATTCATAGTTCTCTCTCTTAAATATAGGGATGAGAGTTTGTGCGTAGTTGAAAGTAGAAGCTTTGTCTCCCATGGTTGATGATAGAAGACTAAGGAGGACAATGATGGATTTGGATACGTGCTCTGATACCAAAATTGTTGGGGTGCAAGATTAAATAAAGTAAAAGGTTATACAAGAGAAGTGGGAGATGTTAGGAAATGAGGGGTGAGAGATGTAATAAAAGGGCTTTGTATTAAGCACATGTTGGCTTTTAGATATTAGATATTTTACACACTTCTAGATATTAGTTATATATACTTCTAGATATTTTAAGCTTGAATAGATAAATAAAAATTCTCCATAATTCTAGAACAAAATTACAAATTACTTTTCCAACAGTCACACCGAAAATCTGGTTGATCGGAACACATTTGTCTAAGAATATAACAAGATTATAACACCGACTCAGAACCCATTTAATCTATTTATCTTAAGGCAAATGTATTCCAAAATTATATCTCATCAACTTGATTTATGACATAATGGAAGATTACAAAATTATATTGGCAAGCTCTAAATATCTAAACGATCATAAAAATGAGTCAAGGAGAGTCTACAAATGGGCCTACTCGACGGTCTAGTCCAGTCCATGAAAATGGAGTGGAAAGGATCTCTTCCCTGCCCGAAACCTATTAAACACAGAATCGAGAAGATCCATTCATTTTGAGAAACTAATTAAGTAACGCTTTCCTAAAACAAGGAACAAAATTAAATGCAGTGTAACAGCGAGGATTCGGCGTTAAGTCAATGGACCAAGTAGTCCTAATTGTGCTGACTTGTGAAGATAAGTTGAAGACAAGGAGACTTGAAGAAGTAGAGAAGAATTGAAAAGGAATTGAGAAAGTAGAAGACTTCAGACAGCCTGGTATCAAGTTCAAAAAAGGTGGGGTCCTTCGAGAGTCCTAGGTTTCCGTACTCTTCGAAAGGGACTCTTCTCAGCCGCCTCCCTTCCCCTCTGTTCGCTCGTGGAGAGTTTTTTCACCCCCATACAAAAAGATGGTAAAATTTTTGTCTTGTTTTATGCTTTTGGTCTCTGGTATAATCTGCTAGTTCAGTTTGTAGATTTAGAGAAATGCTATTAACACAATTTTAAAATGTAAGCCGTTTGATGCATGCAGGGACAGAGTTTTTAAGGGGGGCGGGGTGGCCCCGGTCCCAACCTCCCACCAATTTTAATGGCTATTGTTTGATAATTGTTATGGATGATTCACTTTATAAACGTGTATATTTTGGGTTATTAGGTGTACTTTTATTGGTACTAAATATTCTATGCATCCCCAAAAAGTGTCCAGTTTGCAAAATGAGAACTTCAAAAAATGAATTTTGGTTCAAAAAATGCCAAACTTTTTCCTCCGCTAGATACTAGATATCAATGAGTTCTTTTAATATTTTAAAAAGTTTGAATTTGTTCAAATAAAAATGGCATTCTTTTTTGAGTTCTCGGTTTACGGATCAAACATTCCTCTTGGGACAAAGGGAGTGCACTGATTATTTTGGGTGCCACCTCCAAGTTTGAATCGTGGCTTTGTTCCTAAATGCACGTGGGTCCAGACGCAATTGTGTGCAGAGTTGCGTTTTAAAATTGTGTTTGTAGACTTTTTTGTTTTCTTCGAGTGCGAGATTCCATTTCTCTTAGACTGCCTATTTTGTATTGGTTGGATGATAGCTCTTCAATTAGATGGCTCTAAGTTTTGTCAGTGTTTCCAATTGGCATGATACTTGGGTTTTATTTACACGCATAAGATGCAGAAACGCGACACGCAGTCCTACAAACGAATTTTGGGAGAAGTCGGGTTCGCTGTCGGGTCAAATTGTGGGAAGGATAATTCGTTTAGGTTGGATTCGCATAATGTGGTGTAGTACCTTCAGTCATGGACATTCACTAGTCATATTCTAGTTTCTGCAGATCCCAATCTTTTAAGACAACTATACTTCTATACTTGCCTGGGAATTTACATCATCTGTGGTTGATTTCTCTTTTGAAACAGGGCTCCACCCTATATTTATGTAATGTTTCGTTTTTGCTGTTTTTCTAACAAAAGTTCACAAACGCAGCCATCTTTTTGTGGGCAACGGTTCATTGAAAGTTTTAGTAACGATTTCCCTTGTTATATTTGCTCTCATGGAAAATTGATCCCAATTCCGAGAATTTTTCTTCGAAATTCTGTTTAAATGTGCATTTAAATTTTTTGTATTTTTGTTCCCATTCTATTTCTTCATTCCCTCGTACACGAATTTATAAAACCCGTCCAAGTGACGTGCGCAGTACAAAATTCATGATGCGGAACTCTAGTTGCCGCCGTGATTTTTATTTATTTATGAACTTTTCTAGTTTACTTCAATGTTTCTGGAAACCAAATGCTTTCATAACTGAAATTTTAATGCACATGCACCTGCAAACGTTGAAAAACAAAACCCAAAACAGCTCTGTTTGGTTGTTTTTGGAATAAGTTTTGTGCACTTTTAGGCAACTTCTGCTAAAACTAATACTATACAAGTAGTAATTATGCATTTCAACAGTAGTATTTGAAAAGGATTATGCAGAACTTGTACTACAAAAAAGAAGTAAACTTACTTGGAAATTTGATGCATTACTGACTCTTTGGTGCGAAAAATGTTAGCAAACAAGTTCTAATAGTTTTTTTGATTGAACAGACAACCTCAAAGCGCCTTGCCGAAAGGAAAGTGGAGAAATTTGAGAAAAACATCACAAGGAGGGGATCAACCAAGAAAGGATCAAAATACCCGGTTGGCACAATTATTCTGGGGCTGTTTGTTGTTGTGATCGTCGGATCATGTATGTTGTTTTAACGCTCTTTTCATCGGTTACTTCTTGTTGTTTGTCAAAATGAGATTCCGGTTCAGTTGTGACGGCATTGATATTTTACTAAAACAATTTTAGATAGCAGTGGCTACTTTTATCACCAGTGATACTATCTAATTACTTTCCTAGAGATTCTGTCGAAATCTAAGTGATTTGCACTAGTTTTATGATTGATGTGCAATCTACTAAAATTTAAAGTTTCTCTTTCAGAAAACAAATTAATTGATTTTCACAATTGTTTCCCCACTTTTTGGTTTGGCAGACATCTTTCAGATGATCAGGACAGCAAAAAATGGTGGGTTAGTCTGACGAAATGAGAAAGAAGTGATATCCATAGCATCAGCATTTTGCGTAGACACAAGACAGATATGTAATATTACAGTGCAAGAAAACTTGCGACGGAGCTCTTAATGAAATAAAACTGCGCTATTAGTTGTTGATCGCATCTAGCTTGTTCTATTAGACAATATCTTTTGTCATGCTTATGTTTCCTTTCCTTAACTTTGTGATTCATTTAAGAAATAGTAACCTTCTCCATGCCAAAGTACTGAGCGAGATTGAGAAAGAAAACATGGAATTTTATGGTGTGTTACGGCTTTTTTAATTTCTCAACAGAAAGTAGAACATAACGGATATGAAATTACTTGTGAAAACTTGTTTTTCATGTAGGGAACCAAAGGTAAAGGAAGAGATGCCAGTGAATGAATAGAAACATAGAACTTGAGCACATCATACCTTAAATTATGATACATTATTCGATTTTGAAGATTCCATCACTTTTTTGTTAAATAAACACCATGAAGATTACAAGGAAGTTAAAAGTTTGCATACTTTTTCCTCGAGCAAAACGAAAATTGACAGGAATTGAAATTACCTGAGTGAAAACGTTTTATAAATAGGAAATAGGAACATGGAATTTGAGCCTTTACTTGGTGTAAAGATGGTCTAATGATGGACCTATCACATTCTAATGGTTGCTTTGCAAATGATCAAGTGATCAAATGCAAGTTGCTCATTCTCCTGGCACTTGCTCCAAAGGTCTAAGTGATGTCCAGATCTTCTGGCTTTGTCTCACTGGGTTGTTTCCAGTTGAAGTTACACAAACATTGAGCAAGAGGAAGTTCGACATTTGCTAGACTAAAGGACATCCTTGATTTCCATCGTCTCAAAACTAACAAACGTAAAAAAAATAAAAAAATAAGGACAAAACTGAAAAATGGCTTTTAGCAGAGTCACTAAAAACGGGAAACTCATTAGTACATCTTTTAATTCCTTTAAGGAAAGAAAAACACGAGGGAAATGAAATTACTTGCACACATTGGCTTTGCGGATAGGAAAGCAGAGGAAAAGGAGCAATTCATAATGAGTGAATAGAAACATGGAATTTGGGAACATCACACCTTTTGCTCTACTATGCTTGGACTGTTATTTTCTCAGAGGAAAAGGAAAATGCAAGGGAATTGAAATTACTTCAGAGAAAACATTTGACAGATAGGAAACATAGAATGTAGCATCTGGATAATGAAAAGGAGGGCCAATCATGATCAAGTGAAATAAGGAGTAGCAATCAAATGCAAGTTGCTTAGTCTCCTAGAAGTTGCTCCAAATGTCTCTGTCATATCTAGATTTTCTGGATTGGTCCCATTGGGTAGTTTCCAATTGAAGTGATACAACAATTGAGCTAGAGGCAGTTCGACATTTGCTAGACCAAAAGAAATCCCTTGACACATCCTTCTCCCGGCCCCGAAAGGAATATATTGGAAATCATTTCCTATAAAATTGACGGGACTGTTATCGAATCTCTCAGGTAAAAACTTCTCAGCATCATCCCAATACTCAGGATCTCTTCCCATAGCCCAGGCATTGACAATAACTTTTGTTTTTATGGGTATAATGTATCCATCAATCTCAGCTTGTTCCCTACATTCTTTAGGGATTAACAAGGGAGCAGGAGGGTGTAATCTTAGAGTTTCTTTGATAACCAACTTCAAATATTTCAACTCCTGAAGGTCAGCTTCGCAAATTCTTTTCTTGCCCTTGAGGACTTGTCTCAGTTCAGCTTGTGTCTTTTTCATAACTCTTTGACTCTTCACCAGTTCTGACATTGCCCATTCGACTGTAGTTGAGGAAGTTTCAGTTCCGGCAGAAAAAATATCCTGTAAGGATGTTGAAAGTTATTCTGGATTGTGGTAAAGGAAATGTGTTTGTGAAAATTATTTAAGCAGAAATACTAACCAGAATGACTGCTTTAATATTGTTGTTTGTCACAGGAAACTGAAGGCCACCCCTTTGCTTAAGTCTAAGCAGCACATTGACAAGAACTTCCTCTTCAGCTTCGTCATCTCCCCCTTTAAAACTTTCGAGGTTTTCTTCATGCTCGTTGATGATTTCTTCGAGGATTTGATCCATCTTCCGATGAAGCCTTACTAATTTAGACCTCATCCCGCTGAGAAAGTGAAGTACTTTGAGTGAGGGAAACAAATCACACACATCGAAACCTCCTGACAAGTCTGCCGACTCCTTCATCAAGGATATAAGTGCATCTTTGTCTTTGTATCTTTTCCCAAATGCTGCTCTAAACGTTATGTCATTTGTCAACCAAAACATCTTTTTGGTAAGATTGATCGGCGAGTCTAAGGACGATTCAATCGACTCTATAAGATGGAAAACCTCCTCCTCCCGAATAGAACAATAGGAGCGGACATTTTTGGAACTTAGTAGTTCCAAGATGCAAATTTTACGCATCTGTCTCCAATAATCGCCGTATGGAGAAAATACAATGTCTGCAAAATTATAGGTCATAATCTTAACTGCTAGAACTTCATGCCTATTTGCAAATGCCAGATCGTGCGTTTGCATTACCTCTTTGGCCAATCGTGGCGATGATACGACAATCGTTGAATTTTCGCCTAGTTGCAGATGCATGAGTGGTCCATATTTTCCTGCTAGGTTTCTTAGAGAATGATGCGGCAGTGAGCCAACCAAGTGGTGGAGGCTTCCGATGAGAGGTAGCTTCCGATGTCCTGGGGGAAGTTTTTGAGTTGGGTTATGAGTTTTGGATCTGGTGAGTATTTTAAACAAAAGGAATAGGAAAACAGGAGGAGGACTAGAGTGGCGATAGAGAAGGGAAATTGGAGCTCCATTAATTCAGACATACAAAAGAGAAAGAAGTGATAGTTTTTCGTTGCTTATCTCTTTTTATTGTCCAAACTCTGAAACTCATACTCCGAAGTACTCCCTCCGTCTAAAAAATATAGTCTCTCGTTTCATTCTAACCGGATAAAAAATCAATTATATCTTTCAATTGGAAGTACATTTCATATGCAATATGAATTTTATTTGATAGATCTCAATTAAATCTAAAATACAAAGTTTTTAAAATCACCTAAAACATTATAGATTATAAGATATATTACATTGAAAAATGGCACGAACTCCTAAAATAGACTATACTTTTTGGACGGCGGAGATAAGATCAAGTAGGATGTCACGTCATATGTTTGACTTTTAGATTATTTCTATGCAAAAAGATTCTCTTTTGATTTTACAATTTAGCATTCGGAAAACGAGAATGACATAGGTTTCAAAACTGATAAATTTTTAACAATAAAGTAATCAATCAATTTGGCATTCGGAAAACGAAAATGATTATCAAAACTAACAAATTTTTAACAATAAAGTAATCAATCAAAAACCCATTATTTCATCAAGTGTTTGAAATCTTAAAAAAGAGAAGTTTATTGAAGTCATTACTCATAAAATTAATAAATCTACGAATAATATTTTGTGATTGTTAATTTATCAATAATTATAAATGTACCAAACTAGTAAATACGGAGTATCAAAAAACTGCTAAGGTAAATTTAACACATTTACCCACAATGACTATCAAAAAGAATATGTGTACCGAACTAAGGATTTGGGGTCTCCATAATGACCCAAGTCACTGCACTCTCGTAGTGAACTCAATTGTGGGCCCTCTATGATCTGTATTTTGAATCAGAACAGTTCAATTTGTCAAGAATGTTGAATTGATCATTCTTGTAAAAAATCGTATTAATTAGATATTGGTAGCCATATGGTCGGATACTATTTATTTTAGAAAAATTGATGACAAATATTATTTAGAGAATAAACTGTATAACAAATTTGTCTCAATTGTGTACTAACAATCTCTGATGTTCATAATTTTTTGTACTCACAATGTACTCAATATTTCTGATAAAATGAACGGTTTCGATCCCAAATAAAGATTTCTTAGAGTCATAGATAAGGTCACTACGGGGCTCACTACCCCAAGTCCACGAGCAAAGAATATCATAAAATTGATCTTAAATTTCTCATATTTATCATACTTATCACGTATGAAAAGTTCATCAACACCTCTATCATCCTTAGAAGCTCTGCTTGCGTCTTTCGTCATCGCTGCCCCAATTCGATTGGGTTCTCTTTCCCCTCCTTGAAATAAAAATGTAATCCGAGATTCCAGTTTTAGTAATGATTTCCCTTGGTCTGTTTGCTCTCTTGGAAAACTAGTAGAGAAGCACGAGGAAGGCATACGTGATGGAAAACAAAACCAGTGTTGCTGGCCTATTAACCCTTACCCTGTTATCTTGTTTAGCAATTTAATTTTTGCATTGATCACCTCCAAGTCCACAACGATCTGTGCCTCTTAATTATTAATAGTTAGAGAGTAGAAAATAACATCTTGCAATACTTCACTTTTATGGGTTTTTTTTTTTTTAAAGTATGTAATGACATAAAAATTGAATACAAGCAAAAAGATTTCACAACAACATTGGATTACAAAGCATTAACTTATAAAACAAAGGAAATACAATGTCAAACCTTCCTCATTGGCTCGATAAAGTATAACCGTGAAGAATACTACTAAAAATTGAGCACAACAAGCTACCCAATTGATTGTGACATCTGAACGATCATTTCCAAGAAGTCACGATTATGCGAAAGTTATAGAAAGGAAAACCAAAAACTAGTTAGACTCTAACATAACTGGTGGTTGCAAATTTAAATGCACAACTGCAATACCTGAGATGGCCTAAGATATAAATTATGTTGATAGTTAGAGATCCAGAGAAACCAAAACACGTTTTTATTATCTAATAAAGTAATTTTGTCTATTGGAATAATTTGCCGTTGGGAACCCGTGTTTGTTGTTTGCAGGGAAAAAAAATCTCCTTGATATATTCACTATGTAAAGCAAAAGTAGATTGAATGATGTTTCTTCAAAGTTTAAGAAAAAAAAGAGAATCAATTGATCATGGACTCCAACACCTATGTCCTTCCAATTTAGTAGACATATGGGGCAACAAAGAGAGGAGAAATGGGAAGGGAGAGGGCTGGAGAGATCAAATGAATATACTTATGACCTACCCATAATGCATATTTGCATAATATCCCAGAGGACAATATCGAAGGAGAAGACATCAACCTGCAACAACCAAAAAAAATCGGTGAAATATACTTTAAAGGAGAATCTGTAGTATCTTTTCATTTTTGTCTTTCTTCTAAGAACTCATAATTGTTGCTCTTTTTTCTCTCGTGTAATTGCTTCTACGCTTGGAATAAATCAATTGGTCAACCAATGAAAACATTGGCAAGCGCACACCAATGCTCCGATTGGATATTGGATCCGTGAAAAGATTTATCGCGGGAATATAAAAGGGAACTGATTTTGGGGCTCCCTTTTTTGATGTAGGCACTCCAAAATTTAATAAAGTAAGAAAACTACCCTTTTTAAAATATAAAAATTACTGGAGGCACTCCATCAAAAAATTATCTCCTTATTTACTTGAGGCACTCCTAACGGAAACTGCTTGCACTTCTAATGGAAAAAGCTTTCTGAAGTGCTCACCCTTCAAAGGTATAGGGCCAGGCAACACCAAAAAGAACATTCAATTTCACTTATATAAACATAACTAGAGAGCTCTTTAAAAAATAAAAATAAATAAGAATCTGGAGAAAGCAAAAGTCAAAGGATTCAACTTCGACAAGCCATACAAGTGTCATTTTTTCCCTAGTAGATGTATGATACTAGAGCATGTGAATCAAATTCATGACCACAGATTCAAGCATGGACAGCTATAAGAACAACAAAAAGAGAAGCCTATTTGTTTAATGGCAACTAACCCCCATTTCACCAAAAAAAAATCCAGATTGTACATAGGACTACAAGCCAGAGGCAAACATGCTCAGACACACTTGGTGATTTTGAAGATTAAATAAATATATTGGCTTTCCTTCTTGTTTAAATAAGATTAAAAAAGCTCAGACACGCACACTGATTTTGAAGATAAAAAACAATGGGGGAATTGAAAAGGTTTTCCTTCTTGTGTTATGTGAATGGAATTAGGCATATTGGTACCCATATCTTCTGCCTTCTGATGTTTACAATCTGATTTGGGACATAATCCTTTTGAGTCTTTCTGTCAAAGTCAACCTACCATTCTTTGGGCTTGGATTCCAGCAACACGTTGAATGCCAAATGAACACAATAAGCCTTAAAAAAAAAAAATAGAATACAGTGAGTAAAGAGTAGTTGTCATTTACTAAGATTTCCCGCACCATCTCTCTCAAGCTATTGTATCTAAGAGATCCATTACAATAAAGTCTCATAGGGTTTGTAAACCAAATAGAAATGCTGAAACTTCTCTTTGATAATCCATTGCCTCCAATGGCTATTGGTTACTAGGCTATAGGATAAAATTTCCGTTCTTCATAACATGAATCCCTTTTGTTTTCATTAATTCTCATAGTGGGTGCGAGATGATACTCATATAAGTTGCAAATTGATCACGCCACATGCAACGAAGAAAGATATAATCAATAGCCTAATGGAACAGTATACAAGCTAGAGACGGTGAATAGGAGCAGCTATCGGTGACATAAGGTAATGGAGAGTGGTGCTTGACGGCTAGGGTTTGGGCGGGCATCCATTTTTTTTCTTTCATTAGGCGTTAACAGAGAAGGCAGAGGAGAAGAACAATTAAAAAAAAAATTTGAAGTGCCTGAAGTAAAATTGAAACTTGCAAAAGGGTGGTTTGGAAAACCACTGTAACTTGGAGTGCCTCCATCAATTTTTGGAGCGCGATTATCAATTCCCATATAAAATGAATAGTAAAAGTTAATCAAACATATTCAAATACTTTCCTGTCTTTGCTCCTTCCTTTCCTTTACCCCCAACAAATCAACACCCAAACACACCCCATAAGAAATCTGGATGAAAATTTAAAACGAACCATTTCAATGGCCAAGGTTTTTTTTAATGACATTTAAGACTGAGAAACTACAATGTAAAATAATGAATCGAATTCTTATCTTGAATAATGGTTCATAAAAAATAAAAAATAAAAAATAGAGGTAATTAAATAATCATCATGTATAGAGATAGCACGTAAGTTTTCATCCTTGTCATTTTGAACAGTTTTGTTTTCATCCTTATTACTTGTAAGATACCTTTTCTACCATTATTTAGTGATATCTACTAAAATACCTAATTATTGTTGCCTAAATATGTGGTATGTAGTTTCCCTAATTACGTGGGATGTAGTTACCTAAAATTATGGTTCATAAAAAATAATGAATCGAATTCTTATTTCTAAACACGGGTTAACGAGGATGAAAGAACGTTTCACTTCCGAATATATGAACGCGAGAGCCAAATATGAGCATGTACTAGATGTTATAAAAGCAATGTAAATGAATCAGGTGGTTCGATTTTATTCGGTGTATGAATTCTTGAAATTGAAAATCGATCTAGTTAGTATTTTAAAACCGAACAAACCGAAACTATTAAAAACCGTCCAAACTTGCTCCGGTTCGGCTTGGTTTGGGCTGTCCATTCAGTTTTGTCAGTTTTTTTACATTCCTATGTGTATGGCCTCCACCTCCAAGTGCGTCTCACACACTTTCGTGAGAGGGACGAGTAATTGCATCACTTTCATTTTTTTGATAAATCCAAGTTGAATAACCAATCCCTTGTGTCCTCTCTAGCTAGCAAGGATTGAAACCCCCCTCCCCATAAGTAAGTAGAATAACTAGCACTTTAATGAAATGGGAAAAATGGGAATTTGGAAAAACCAATCCCTAGCTAGTACCAAATCTCTTAATTGGGTTTTACACTCAGCAATAGATTAGCATCCTTAGCCATTCGGTACCACAAAAGTGGCTCTAGGAATAGATAGATCAGCCCAACCACCCTACAGGCTATACCTCAACAATTACTACATTAGTGAAATGTGACACAAAATAGCACATGGTCATCGATTCTACACGTTTATGTCCTTCTGGCCTCCTTTGGCTAAAAAGAAAAAATTAGTTTTTTGGTTTTTTTTTATTTTGTCCTTATTCAAATTTTTTTTTGTATTTGTTAGTTTTCAGTCAATTTTTATGATATCTTACCATAATAGCTGTCGGTATCAAATTTTTCCATATTTATGTGTTGTACTTGATTTTTACCATGATTAATTGATTATGCTCATGATATCTATCATTTTGATTTTTACCATGATTACGTGATTTTATCATATTTTATGTGTTGCATAGAATTGTGGAAAAAAGAAAAAGAAAAAAAAAACTCAATGATTTTACCATATTTTAGGAAGGTTGAAGAAATAGGGATTTGTTTTCTTATCTGGTTATATAATTGCCGAAAATTAGGGATTCTATGGGGATGAAATTTCAAAATGAAGGGTTTTAGATTCATTCTCATTTGTAACTGATTGGGTTGCGTAATAACTAGAATTAAGGGGGGTTTGAATTTTGAAATATTTGGGGGAAATATTATTGGGATGATTTCATCCCATAATCAAGTAACTGCTTAGTAACCACGGCGCAGGCTTGGCTTATATAGATAAGGAGTATGTACACTATATAGATAAGGTGGTAGAATTGATTGAAGGAGTTGTTCGGCTTGCACGGCTCGCTTTTGCTTGTAGGTTTTGCCCCCAAATCTTTCGTCCAGGCATGTGAAATTGATTGTGCACGCCATTTAGGAACCCTAATTTTCACCATCTGGGTATGGTGGTCTGGGGTGAGGGAGGTGATCAGAGGTGGGTGGTGGTGTTGACACACAAAAAAATACAGGGGTATTAGAGTCATTTAGCATTTTTCTGTTAACGGAGTGAAGAGTTGCAGTTTGATCCAAAATCATAGGGAGGTCATTTGGTCATTTTTGAATGTGAGAGAGGTCATCTGTAATTGGCCGTTGGGAACCCGTGTTCGTTGTTTGCAGGGAAAAAAAATCTCCTTGATATATTCACTATGTAAAGCAAAAGTAGATTGAATGATGTTTCTTCAAAGTTTAAGAAAAAAAAGAGAATCAATTGATCATGGACTCCAACACCTATGTCCTTCCAATTTAGTAGACATGTGGAGCAAGTTCAAGTTCAACATTTGCTAGACCAAAGGACATCCCTGGTTTCCATCGTCTCAATCCAGGTAAAAGTCCAAATTTTTTATTTTTCCGATTCCTCTCGCCAAGACAAACCAATAATCACCAAAAGTTCGACGCAAAACTAACAAACGAAAAAATAAAAAAATAAAAAAAAATGACAAAACTGAAAAATGGCTTTTAGCAAAGTCACTAAAAACAGGAAACTTATTTGTACATCTTTTAATTCCTTTACGGAAAGAAAAACATGAGGGAAATGAAATTACTTGCGCACATTGGCTTTGCGGATAGGAAAGCAGAGGAAAAGGTGCAATTCATAATGAGTGAATAGAAACATGGAATTTGGGAACATCACACCTTTTGCTCTACTATGCTTGGACTGTTTTTTTCTCATAGGAAAAGGAAAATGCAAGGGAATTGATGTAGCATCTGGATAATGAAAATGAGGGCCAATCATGATCAAGTGAAATAAGGAGTAGCAATCAAATGCAAATTGCTTAGTCTCCTGGAAGTTGCTCCAAATGTCTCTGTCATATCTAGATTTTCTGGATTGGTCCCATTGGGTAGTTTCCAATTGAAGTGATACAACAATTGAGCTAGAGGCAGTTCGACATTTGCTAGACCAAAAAACATCCCTGGACATATCCTTCTCCCGGCCCCAAAAGGAATATACTGGAAATAATTTCCTATGAAATCGACGGGACTGTTATCGAATCTCTCAGGTAAAAACTTTTCAGCATCATCCCAATACTCAGGATCTCTTCCGATAGCCCAGGCATTAACAATAACTTTTGTTTTTATGGGTATAAGGTATCCGTCAATCTCAGCTTCTTCCCTACATTCTTTAGGGATTAACAAGGGAGCAGGAGGGTGTAATCTTAGAGTTTCTTTGATAACCAACTTCAAACACTTCAACTCCTGAAGGTCAGCTTCGCAAATTCTTTTCTTCCCCCTGAGGACTTGTCGCAGTTCAGCTTGTGTCTTTTTCATAACTCTTTCACTCCTCACTAGTTCTGACATTGCCCATTCAACTGTAGTTGAGGAAGTTTCAGTTCCGGCAGAAAAAATTTCCTGTAAGGATGTTGAAAGTTATTGTGATTTTTGGTAAAAGAAATGTGTATGGGAAATTAAGCAAAGTGACTGATCTGAATGACAGCTTTAATATTGTTGTTTGTGATAGGAAACTGAAGGCCACCTCTCTGCTTAAATCTAAGCAGCACATCGACAAGATCATCCTCCCCACCTTTTCCATTTCCCTCTTCAGAATTTTTGAGATTTTCTTCATGCTCGTTGATGATAGTTTCAAGGATCTGATCCATCTTCCGATGAATCTTTACCAATTTAAACCTCATCCCGCTCAGAAACTGAAGTACTTTGACTGAGGGAAATAAATCAGACACATCAAAACCTCCTGACAGGTCTATCATCTCCTTAATCAAAGGTATAAGTGCATCTTGGTCTCCGCATCTTTTTCCAAATGCTGCTCTAAAAGTTAAGTCATCTGTTAATGAAAAGATCTTTTTGGTAAGGTTGATTGGCAAACCCAAGGACGATTTGATGGACTCTATAAGAAGGAATATCTCATCCTCATGAATAGAATCAAAGGAGAGGACATTTTTGGCACTTAGGAGTTCCAAGATGCAAATTTTACGCATTTGTCTCCAGTAATCGCCGTAGGGACAAAATGCGATGCCTACACAATTATAGGTCATAATCTTAGCTGCTAGAACTTCATGACGATTTGCAAATGCCAGATCATGCGTTTGCATTACCTCTTTGGCCAATCGTGGCGATGATATGGCAATCGTTGAATTTTCACCTAGTTGTAGATGCATGAGTGGTCCATATTTTCCAGCCAGGTTTCTCAGAGAATGATGAGGCAGTGATCCAGCTAAGTGATGGATGCTTCCAATGAGAGGTAGCTTCCATGGTCCTGGGGGAAGTTTCGGGGTTTGGTTTTGAGTTTTGGATCTGATGAGTATTTTAAGCAAACTGAATAGGGAAAACAGGAGGAGGACTAGAGTGGTGATAGAGAAGGGAAATTGGAGCTCCATTAATTCAGACAAACAAAAGAGAAAGAAGTGATGGTTCTTTGGTGCCGATCTCTTTGGTTGTCCAAACTCATACTTCTAGTTAATTAGATCAACAAGGATGTCATACGTTTGACTTTTAGATTATTTCTTTGTAAAAAGACTCTCTTTTGATTTTCCTAACAATATACTAATCTATTAAGATTCTTCTGCCATTTTAATTAGTTTTGTTTTCTAATTATTATCTTATTCCTCTCTCTAATTATTACTCTCATTTCTATCTTTATCTCTATCCACTCATTCATTACCTCTGTCTCCAATTATTGCTTTCATTCCTCAAAACTAAAATCCCCAAAACTACAAGCAATT
This sequence comes from Vaccinium darrowii, assembly GCA_020921065.1. Classification (NCBI taxonomy): domain Eukaryota; kingdom Viridiplantae; phylum Streptophyta; class Magnoliopsida; order Ericales; family Ericaceae; genus Vaccinium; species Vaccinium darrowii. The sequence goes on from CM037156.1 coordinate 25,740,243, forward strand.
TTTCAGTGCGGGGAGGGTACCACGAGGTACCCTCTCGGCGCATCTAAGCCGTCCATTTTGGTTTTGGGCGGTTAGGATTTGGAGAGAGAAAAAGTAGAGAGAGTGAGGAGAGAGAGTGTTTTAATCTCGGCCGTCCAATACACTTTTGGACGGCCCAAATGCAATGTTCTGGAACCACGTAGGCTCGGCCACGTGGTACCCATTCGGTACCCAAATTTTTTTCCAAAACTACCAAACAAACAATGCCATATATACACCTTTCCCTCAGCTTCCCAACCAAAGAGTAATATTTTCCCCTTAATTGGAGAGTTGACTTGGAGTATAGATCCAATACCAAAAACGACTAATATTTTCCCATTAATTGGAGAGTTGACTTGGAGTATAGATCCATTACCAAAAACGAGTAATATTTTCCCATTAATTGGAGAGTTGACTTATATACCTTTCCCTTAGCTTCCCAATACATGTGTGCATACATCACTCGAACAAAATGTTAGGGGCATAAAACTTTCTACGAAAACGTCCAGGGGCTCAGATCCATAAAATGAGACTCTGAACCATCCATTTCTCTTTCCTGGATGTTTTCTGAGAAAGTTTTCCTTTACCCTACTTCTCCTTCTGGAACCTTGCCCACCAATCACTCATGGAATATTCCTTCTGCTCACCGTTATAAAGAGGTCATTCGGCTAGAGGTCCTACTTTGCATACTCCCTCCCTCCGCTCCAATTTATTGGTCCCTTTTAGGGATTCCAACTAATTTGGGGAATTTAATCATTATACTTGTCATATTTTTTCTTTCCTCCTTTTACCCTTCAAAACATTATCATTGCACGTACTCACTCTAAAAAGTAAAAGTGAAATTTCATTAGCTAATGCCCACTTAGTTTTGAATTGGGACAAAAAATTTAGGACAACAAAAAGCGGTGTTTGGTACCAAAGATTAGGGACTGAAAATTCAGGGTTCCCTAAAAATCTGTAAAAATCCTAACAGTATGGATGAGAATCGCTAGTTAATACTACCAGCAGAAATTCATGCAAGCAATCAAATCTTACAACACAGAGATATACGTGGAAAACCCAAAATGGGTAAAAAACAACTGGAAAGAATCAAAATCAATATACTCATTGTGCAGTTACAAATATACATATCCAAACGATGTAAATCCTCACAACGTTCTAAGTATCACCTGCCGAGTCACACGTACACTGCACCCAGTGATCTTCATCGCCAACGCCTTAACTCGCACAAGCCTTCCTTGGATACTTTCGGAATCCCACCAAAAATATTCCCTAGAAATCACTTCTAGATTGTAGAGAACTTCTTGGAGATGAACATGTAGTTGTAAGATCGTTCGATTGCGTAGAAACTCCAAGGTAATCACTCAAAAGATCAAGAAACTTTTTTCTCTCTCTTGCCAAAAAGTGCAGCTGCTGTAAGTTCTGAGAGATAATGAAAAAACCCTAGCACATCGGTATTTCTAGAGAGTTGTCCACGCCCAACTTGCTCGACAGGTTGCTCAGGCAAGTCCTGAAGTTTTTTTTTTTGTAGATTCTTGGCAGAAGAGTTGCTGGACATGTTGCTCAAGCAAGTCTTCGAGCAACTTCTGAACTAGCAAAATAACCTACTCAACTCACCACTAAAATACATATTACTGCACTCTCAACCATTACATAAAGAGATGATTCCTTTCCACACCTAAACAGACACTCTAAAAAAAATAAAATCACAACTCGATGTAAATGTGTGTTTTGTCAATCGGAATTGTCAAAACAAAGAACTCCGGAACTTGGTCCTTACAGTCTCTCCCTTTAGCACTTCCATGACAAAACACACTACAAAAGCAGTCTATCCTATATGAACGAGTTGGAGAGAGGTTGCAAACAAAACTCAACATCTAAACATATTAGAATAGTAGGCAACCTACTCCCCCTTTCATCATTCTCCCCCTTTTTGATATGGAATGACAAAGGGCGAATAGGATAAACTATAAAGCAATTAATGTGAACAAGGAGAGTATTGACCAATTAAAGACCAAGAGAAGCAGCTAGATGAGAAATTTAAGAGAGAAGCAAACACTATAGCACAAATAGCATGACACCTAAACTCAAAAGCAGACAAAGAACTAAAAGCACGCAAAGCTCAATAAAACAAAATTAAACTAAATGCTAAAAGATAATGAAAAATTTGAAGATACGGTCATAGAACGTTTTCAGCACAAGTATGATATCATGAGATGAGATGAACACGATATTCAAACTTTAAGACACAACTTAATGATATAACACCATGCAAGGCAGAAGAAATACAACACACCATGATCAATGACATGTGAGGAAAGCGTGTGTGTGCATCCATGGCCTAGATATCAGGTTAGCTCAATTTAGGACCCATATTCTCATAAGCAATAGGAGTATCAAGATGACTCCCCTCAAGAAGTCAAACCAAGCTAGGTCCTCAATGATTATTTGTTGATAAGTACTTGCGGAGCTCCCCCTCAACTACTAATTTTTTATTTTGTTAACAATGTATTCTCTTTTACCCCACTTGCCGTTTAACGCGACCGTCCGGACTGGATAAAGCCGAATGCAATCGGTTACTAAGCAAGTGGTCCAATACCAAAAACACCTTATTTTGTATTGCCCCCTTTTCCATGAACTCTCACTTTTCTCAATAACCTCACCGATGGAAATAACTTTTTCTATTGTATTTTGCACTATCATCGGCGGCTTTCACACTACTAGGACTTTTGCCCTATAGGTAGCCCTTTCCTCATGTCATCCATTCTCTCAATTCCGGAGGGGGAGATGGAGACAAAAAAACAAATGGTGGTGGATGGATTTCAACATTACATTTGAAATTCTAACCACGGGTCAATCTCAAAAAGAAATCACAAGATACAGACCAAGTATATGAGGATTAAGACCCCTAATTGTCAACTATCCATAATAGCCATGAACAAGTGTACAGAATGTCGGATACTCATGGTTTATTGGCATTCGAATGTTCTTGTAGGGAGAATACCAAAAAGAAGTGAAATAAAAAATACGGATGAACATGTTCATAAAATTCGATGATATTCAACTACGCACGGAAGACTATCATGCTCAATCCACACAACAACTGATAAATAGACATAAAATTTTTGAATTTTTTTAAAATAAACAAAGACAACAAAAATAAGACAACTATGAAACAACTATAAAACTCCATAAATCTAGATAATAAGATATGCATGATCAATTAAACCTAGTTTATAGAACAAAATCTAGCCTCAAAAGGCAAGGCCAGCCTCTCCAGATGAACTATAATCATCTAGAGAGTCAAGGTCATCATCAACATTAGAGACCAAATTAATTTTACGAGCCCACATCTGTCTAGGCTTGCCCTTTTCAATACTAGTCTTTTTAATGGTCATGGGCTTTTGGTTTACCTTTGTAAAATTAGCATGCGAAGATGTCCTACGTCTAGGCCTTTAAAAATACTCCCTATGATTGTTCATGTTATGGTAATGGGGAGGAGTCCTATGATAGCCATGAAGGACAAACAATAAGGACGAATATGGCCTCTAATTCCACAATGATGGCAAGTGAGTACAAAATTATTATTACCATAAGAATAAGCTACATATGCATCATGTGAAGTGTATGACTCATGAAACTTTCTACAGTTCGGTCTAATATGGCCAATCATACCACAATAGTGACAAGTAGGAACGAATTTAACAATAGGATTAAAAACTTGAGACTTAGCATTATTAATAACTTTAGTTTTTATCTCCTTGCGTTGGGATGTCTGTTTGCCACTGTTGTCGTTTGCTTCTTTGGCGTGGGAGAATTGAGTTTGTTCTGCACGCCATTAGCATTCTTCTTCTTATCTTTACGATTAGTCTCTTCTCTCCCAATTGGAGGAGTTGAAGATGTCGCATGATAACCAAGCCCTGAACGATTGCTAGAATGCCATTGGATGGAAAGAATATGATCCAACACTTGGGTCCTTGTCTTTGTATCATCCTCTAATTTTTCCTTAGACTTCACATTAGTCAAGGCCTTGTTTTTCTCAAGAAGGAGCTCAATTTCTTTATTTCTCTCATCACTCTCTTGAGTGCATTCATTCAAAATATTCTCTAAATTCTTGATCTTATCAAAAAGTTTATCATTCACCCTCATCATTTTTTTAACAATAGCACGAATTTTGTTATACTCCTCTCTGATCTCATCTAAATTATCACAGTTTTCTGGCTCTCTATGATCAGTCTCAGAACCACTCGATTCGGAAAGACCCTGAGGATTTAGGGATACTCCAAAAGCCAAAAAGTTTCTATTATTATATTCGTCGCTCCCCAATTCTTCATTCGATTCATCAGAATCGCTATCATCCCACGTTTGATCAATAAAAACCTTCTTTTTCTTTTTATTAGCACAATCTTGGGCATAATGACCAAAACCATGGCACTCAAAACACTGTGGTCCCTCAGGTGGTCCTTTTCCCTCCTAAATTTTTTTTTGAATTTTTTTTTTTTTATCATTTTTCTTTTTCGTACTATTTTTAAATTGTTTGAAAAAAGCTTTTATCTCTTCAAAATCGACATCACTATCACTATATGAACATTTCTTATTTTTCTAAGTACTTTTAAAAGTAATAGAAGTCTCAAAATGTTTTACTTTAGGCTGAACAGGTTCAGATTGCAAGCCTCGTAAATTTAGAGAATCCCAACTATTTCTTGAACAGATTTTTCTTTTAATTTTCTCTTACCTTTCAGCATAGTTACTTGAGTTTTAAATTTAGGAGGTAAGGAACGTAATTTTTTTTTAATAATACGAAAGGAAGGAATTGGCTCACCCAAGTTCTCGCGGTTATTGACAATGGCGATGAGCCTGGAGTAAAATTGATTGAAGGTCTCCTCCTCTTGCATTGTAATGGTCTCAAACTCCGTAGTAAGCCTTTGCAGCTTAGACTGCTTTACCATGTCTGTCCCCTCGTGACAAGTAACCAGAATGTTCCCTGTTTTCATAGGTTGAGTGTACCCCACAATACATGAATCCCAAATTTCTTCACCTGCAGATATTATTATAGTCTTTATTCTAGATTTCCAGTAGTCAAAATTATTAACATCAAGTATAGGCAAATTTCTAGACACGTGATTCATATTCATACTCATGATGGATCTACTCTAGGAAAATAAATCATAACAGAAGGAGCAACTTGCTCTTATACCAATTGAAAAATAAGGGTTCCCTAAAAATTCGTAAAAACCCTAACAGTATGAATGCCAATCACTAGTTAATACTACCAGTTGAAATTCACACAAGCAGTCAAATCTCACAACACAGAGATATACATGGAAAACCCTAAATGGGTAAAAAATCACGGGAAGGAATCAAAATCACTGTACTCATTGTGCAGTTACAGATATACCTATCCAAACAATGTAAATCCTCACAACGTTCTAAGTATCACCTGCCGAGTCACACGTACACTGCACTCAGTGATCTTGATCACCAATGCGTTGAATCGCACAATCCTTCCTTGGATACTTTCGGAATCCCACCAAAAGTATTCCCTGAAAATCACCTCTAGATTGTAGAGAACTTCTTGGAGATGAACATGTAGTTGTAAGATCGTTTGATTGCATAGAAACTCCAAGGTTATCACTCAAAAGATCAAGAAACTTTTTCCTCTCTCTTGCCAAAAAGTGCTGCTGCTGTAAGTTCTAAGATATAATGAAAAAACCTTAACACATCGGTATTTATAGAGAGTTGTTTGCGCCCAACTTGCTCGACAGGTTGCTCGATCAAGTCCTGAAGTTTTCTGTAGATTCTAGGCAGAAGAGTTGCTGGACATGTTGCTCGAGCAAGTCTTTGAGCAACTTCTGAACTAGTAAAATAACCTACTCAATTCACCACTAAAATACATACTACCGCACACTCAACCATTATATAAAGAGATGATTCCTTTCCACACCTAAGTAAACACTAAAAAAAATAAAATTACAACTCGATGTAAATGTGTGTTTTGTCAAACGGAATTGCTAAAACAAAGAACTCTGGAACTTGGTCCTTACAGAGACGGAGAAAAAATTAAAATAAATTTTAATTAGCCCTATTTCTTTATTTAGTGGTTTGCCCTTGTTGTTTTTATCTTAATTGGAACTTAATCATACAACAAATGTTTACTTGGTGTATGGAAGGAATATTCTCAGAGAACTCTTGGATGATGATGTTTTAGCAACCTGAATTGTCATCTTGTCCCTATTTCTTTATTTCAAAAAACTTGCAGAAGATGAATTTTCAGGAACCTGAATTTTCAGAAAACTCGCGAATGATGAATTTTCAGCAACCTGAACTGTCATCATGTCCCATAATTCCTCATCATAGTACCCATTAGTCTCGTTTGATTCGCGGATTAACTGTCTGTGATAAGACTAACTGCATCATTAACTGTCTGGGAATGAGCTTTACAAATGTCATCAAAGAATTTGGTAATTGTATATAATTAATTGAGCTTCACGTCCTAAGGTTCAGTAGTTGGAAAAGGCGTAGAGCTGTGCCTATTCTGATATCTCTACAAAGTAGTCCATAAACTTGTTTCTTGTCAAAGAAAGAGAGAAAGAGTTGGATTGGAAGGATTATGATCCCCTGAATCACCGAATGACAGTTCCAAATTTGATTTTGAACAAGTACCACAAAAGGATTTCAATTATATGAATGTCTTCCCTTACAGATCTCGTTGTACTAAGGACTCCCTCAAACTTGTAATTTGCAGACCTCATGGATTGGGGTCGAATCTCAACGATCCAAACCGCTCAGTGTGTTTAAAACGTGATTTTAAGGGTCATCGCGAGGATTCGTGCAAAAAACAAATACTCGGAAGGGCTTCATTCGAGCATTTTTCGATAAATTATATATGTACGGTTATTATAAAAAATTGCTCCGATGAAGCCCTTTTGGGTATTTTTTTTTTTTTGTGATTCCTCGCGTTGGCCATGGAAAACATGTTTTAAACACATTGAGCGGTTTGGATCGTCGAAATTTGGTCCAGAAAATAAAAAAAAGGGGTGGTCCTCACGGAGGAGATCTTTGAGGGAGTCCTCAATAGAACATCTTCCCTTACATATATATCTTTTGAATACAATACATATCTGTCCGTTATGATTACTGAGTTCCACTCTATTGATATTACTGAGATTTTGGGGGTCTAAGCGAAACTAAAAGATGGAGCTCTTATCTTTGTAAGTTGCTTACGCTAACTTGACACAAATCCACAAAAATTTAATTGTGAGGCACTCGAAGGCATTATTTGATTGGTAAAATTACCATACTGTTACAATATTAAGAAGTTCTGAGAATTGAAGGGAGTGGAAATGTCAGAACAAGATATTATAGCGGAAATTGAAGCTCTTGATATTTTGGAGGGAGATGCCTCCATTTCTATGGAGCTCTAATTAGCCGATTGATGATAGGTGATCTCTGGCGCTGATCCCATTGTTGTTAGATGGAGGTTTCATAGTTTGGGGGCTTTTTGTTTCTTCGGGTGTTTTTGATGTTGTTGGCCTTGTGTTCTCTTTGTTGTTTAAGGGATTTAAGTTTTTTAGGTTATTTCTTATCTTGTTGTAGTTTTTGGGGGTGTTTCAGGAGTATTTTTTCTTGGCTTTTGTTTCAGGTTTTGGTTGGTATCTTACCACCCTTCTTGTTTTGGGTTTTTTCCCCTTTGGGCCCTTGGCGTTTTCAGTCTTGGGTCCCTTTAATATTTGTAATTCGTTTTCAAAGATTAATATATTCTTTGCTTAGCCAAAAAAAAATTACCATACTGTTTGATACAGTTTCTCAAAATTTTTTTTTTTTGTGAGAATTGAAGCTTCTAGACTCAAAAGAATATTTTCCTAAGAAAAAAAAATTACTAGAAGGAAAATTATATGGTACTTTGACAATAATTTGTAAAGTGTCTTGGATTCCTTGGATTAGCGGAAAAAAAATTTCCATTAATTTTGAAATTGTTACAAGATTGATAGGAGTAAGGAAACAACATCATGCTCAAGGAGGAATCATTTGCCCGATTCGAGACCTGAACCTACGATTGGCAAGAAATTAATTGAGGACACCCTAGGGGACAAAGCCCACCTAAAAAGGCCAAAGCCCAACTCTCCTATAGCTCTAAAAATACCCAAAATATACATTCAGCTCATAAGAACACCAAAGGGCCTAACAATGCCCAGATAAAATGGGCAAAGCCCAACCAAAAAAGCCCTAATCAGCAACAGCCACCTCCACTACCAAAAGTCATCACTCCACGGCCACCAGAGAGAGACGATCCGTTGCCGCCGCCGCCACCGCCACCGCCGAAACCCAAAGGACAAGCCTCTATTGTTGTCCCAAAGGAACGGCTCGAAACGCCCCTCCACGGCCACCAGAAACAGCACGAACCCTGCCAACCGCCACACAAAACCGCCATGACATCAAGGGACGCCGTCGTACCACCACCGCCTTCAAACAACCGCAACCAGCCAACTGCACCTTCACCAGTCGTTAACCTAAGATCCGAGCTCATCCAACAATGAGAGGATTGTACATCTTTTTCACGTTCAAGTTTTATGATACAACACTATAGAGAACACAAATTTTTTTCCCTTTTCAATAGCTTATTTTCATTTTCTCTACCGTTTCCTTAAAAGAGCAATTAATAGGGGGGGCCTTATAAGTTTCGGTTAAACAATATTCGAATTAATTTTAATAACTAATGTACAGCATTTGCAATATGCTATTTGAATAAATCTTGTAAAAGGAAAAGATAAATTATAATTTTAAAAAAGAGATTAAAGAAGCGAACAAACTGAATTGAAGCGTAATATAATGTTTGGGTATGCATTTATAGTGAGGGTTGGAGAACTACTGTAATGTGTGTAGATTGGAAAGCCGAAAGAGTTTTGAGTTTCAAACTCAATAGGTGATTTTATAATTTTATAAGACAATGCTTTTAAAATTCCATAAAATATTATAAAATATAAGATATAATCATTTGAAAAGTAACACGAACTCCCAAAATTGACTAAAAAATCCGGATGAATGGACCATAATAAATGGTTCAAAAATAATAATAAAAATTCAAGGATTGAGCTCAAGACCATAGGGTGTCTAGTCGAACTTCCAACCACCGGAACAAGAGGCCCACGTTTTGGGCCCAAAACTGGTGGGCTTATGCCCAAGTCCTGTACTAACCCCACATAATGTACTAACCCCACATGATGTCAGCTCAAAAGTTTCGGAGGCTCAAAGCGAACTCTATAAATGGGACTTCTAAGTATTTTGCTTGTAAAAGTTGATCAATGCGTACATTAATCTTCTTGCACTTAGATGCAAATGTACTAATTTCAATTTTGCCACTGTTTCTTTTCTTCTTCTCCTTATGAGCCCTCAAACTTGAATTGAGCCTATTTTTACACGTAGCAAGCTTAAACAAAGTCCAATTAGACCAAATATATAAAGGCCTTAAATATTTGGGGCTCTTATTTTTAACATTTGGGAGGAGGGGTTGAAGCCACGGCTTCTTGGGCTTGTGCGCTAACCCGGTACTGACCCTAGATATGACATGAATCTCAAGAATCTTTCCAAGTAATCATCGTCATAATTATTCCTCTGCCACGAACCTGGGGGAGGTGTTGTGCGATAGGTGTTGTACGTCATGTTGTGCAACAAAAGTACGTCGTTTTGCTCATTTTCTTAGTATATCCAAGGGCCCCGTTTGGAGAGTTAAGTATGGGGTTTAATTTTGAGAATTTAGGCTCTCTGGGGTAGGGTATGGCGGGTTTAGGAACTTAGATTTAGGCACTTTGGGTGCCACATGGGTAGAAGAAAGTAAGAAACCACAGGGCATGAATCACATGTTCATAATAAAAAGTGAATGTTGAATTGGCCTCCAAAATTGCAGTATAACAAAACAAAAATGCTTTCATATACAAACATTGAAAAATTAGATACTAAGTAGTTTTACACAATCTTTGGTTTATCCTTTCTTCCAACCAGTCTAGCCGGGTTGCCAACCGCGGTGGCTCCCGGCGGCACCTCCGTCAACACAACTGAACCCGCACCGATTTTAGCACCATCTCCAATCCTAACATTTCCCAGAACTTTAGCCCCTGCACCTATCATAACCCCATCACCTACCTTAGGATGCCTATCCCCTTTAGTCTTCCCTCTACCTCCTAGCGTGACGCCATGTAAAATCGACACGTTGTTACCGATCACAGCCGTTTCTCCGATCACAACTCCGGTCGCATGATCAAGTAATATCCCACGTCCGATCTTCGCTCCCGGATGGATATCAACCGCCAAAACATCGGATACCCGGCTTTGGATTAGATATGCTGCAGCAGTCCTATCTTGTGACCACAATTTGTGAGCAACCCTGTGGGCTTGGATGGCTAAGAAACCTTTGAAATTCAAGAAGCAATGAACATAGCTAATGCAAGCCGGGTCACCTTCTCTCACGGCTTTCAAATCATCTCTGACTGCAATTTTGATATTACAATCTGTGTCCATTACACCGAAGAAAACTTTGTAAAGGTCTTCAGCTGATAGGTTTGAATTGCTCAATTTCTCTGCCAAATGATTCGCCAGCGCGCTTTCCAGCGAATTATGTGACAATATCAAGGAATCGAAGTAAATCTTTAGTATAGGCTCCTGTTTTACGTCGGAGTTGGACTCCTCTCGTATTTTGAGCCAAATAGGATCATTTCCATACCCGTCCTTTGGGACGACTTTTGCAGGATCACTGATTTTGTGATCGCAAGAAACAAGATTTGAGGATTTGGGTCTCGAGAATTTTGTGATTGGGTGTCGGAAGGGATTGGTTGCGCTATGGTTTCTTGAATCATCGATGCAACAAGCCATTGCAAGGTTAAAGAGAGAGAAATTGAGAGAAAGTTATGGGGGGAAATGGAAGTGAAGTGGGCTTATATAGTTGGGCAGGGGAGGGATGAGGCATGCCCAGAAATTTCGGGGAAGAAGATAGCATGGAATGTACTTCTTGAATAATTTGAGAAGCTTTGACAAAGATAAGATTTAAAAACCAAGCATTTACTTGCAATAGGCCGTCCTTAATTAAAATATTACAGGAATTTAATTGAGGGGGAGAAAAAACTATTCAAGCCCGGCTTTCATCACATATTTTGGGAGTGTTCCACTAACAAAAAACTATTTTTTTTAAACACTGAATCATGTCATTCTCTTACAACATATTACATAAAAAAATTGCGAAAAACCAATTTTTTCAAAAAACTGAATTAGTGGAACACCTTCTTAGTAGTTTGGACTTTATCAGCGGTGAAAAACTATTCAGACCCGTTTTTTTTTATCACATATCTAGTGGTTTGGACTCTACCAGCGGTGAAAAACGTCCGCTACAATATGCGGTGAAAAAAGGGTCCAGAGCACTAAATAACCACTCGACGCGAAGACCAAATCTATGAGTTTAAGGAATTATACAAGAAGTGATATGTAGGAATTGGCATAGTTTTCCAAAAGAGTTTAGCAATCCAATTGCTAAAATCATGGTGATTTTAGCAAATGAGTTCAGCAGGTGCTAAAATCATGGTATTTCAGATCAAAAAATTAAGTGTTTCCGTGTATTATTTTTTGAATTTTTTTCACCGAATTAAAGTACACGAGAAGTACTTTAATTTGGTACCCAGAAAAAATCGAAAAACGATACATGGAACCACTTTATTTTTTGATTTCAAAACCATAATTTTAGCAGCTGAGTTACTAAAATCTTTTGAAAAACTAAGCTTAAGGGGGTGTTCCACTAACTTCGTTTTTTGGTTTTTTGGTTTTTTTGGAAGTTTTAGTTTTGCAAAAAAACTAATTTGTTCCACTAACTAGTTTTTGTGGCTTTTTTAGTTTTTGGTTTTGCAAAAAAACTAAGTGATTTTTTGTTAATAAAATAAGATAGTTTTTTAGTTAAAACAAAATCTTTTTTTTTTTTTTTATCGGAACGGGGTCTAAGTTTAGAACCACAAACTTCGGATAATGGTCGATCTTGGTATTTAATTACAGCAGGTGGAACAAGTCGTAGTGACGTTTGCCATGACGATTTGCCTCGGTGGATTTTTTGAACTGACGTGTGGCCAGACGTAAGAAAAATAGATTGTTATTTTATTTTATTTATTTTTGCTAACTAGGAGAAATGGAGAGGTGCTTTGCACACCCCCTGACAAATCCACCCCGGGCCCCACCCCTTCCTCTCCCCCATTTGCGCCCCCCCCCCCCCCCCCACCAACACACACACACACACACACTTTCCGGCTCAAATTCCTTTTTTTTTTTTTTTTTTTTCTAATTTTATTAATTTCATTTATTATTTTAATTTTATTTATTTAATTAGTCATAGATTGTACTTCATACATTATTAAGGCAGCATAATTATTACCTAAATGGAACCACAAAGTTCGGGTAAAAAAAAAAAGAATTGGTATTTCAAGTCCAATTCCTACATTATCCAAGCAGCACAATTATCACGGAAATGCAACCATCAAGTTCCAACTCCGAACAAAAGAGTTGGTTCAATTTCACTTCACACATTTCACTTCACACATTATTCAAGCAGCGTAGTAACTCCCTAGATACAACCGCGGATTTTCAGTTTTGGAAAAAAAAATAGAAAAGAGATGGTTTCTACATGGGGAGGAGGGAATGAGACTCGATTTCGGAATACAATGTGAGTATCCAAAAACTATATCGCATGAGCTAACTACCACTTGCTACTTATTTTTAAGTTAAAACAACTCAATTTTACTTCTTCTTTTTTTTTCTCTCCTTTTTTTGGGGTGCAAAGTCAAATTTACAACTCCTATTTTTGTGTTAAAATAAATGAAATAAAGAAATAAATTAATATTAATAATAAAGTTATAGTAAAATGAAATTATTAAAATTTGAAAAAAAAAAAAAAAGAAAAGGAATTTGGGACGGCGCGGGGGCGCGCAAAGCATTTGGCGGAGAAATACAATACGAATCCTCTGCGAGATTCTTCCCAGAATCCTATCCGATGAATTTTTTGAATATGGATATTCTATGAGGAATCTTTGTGTAATGATGATGTGACCGTTTTAGATTATAAGTGACAGTGTGACAGCTTACCGAAACTCCGATATGAAGGCTATGATTGTTTTGATTGTTTCTTTTTTTTCAAGTCAATCGAATATCCTTAAGTGTGTTATTTTTCTCTATAGAAAAAAAATATAAAAAGTACTAGAAAGGTTATTCAAATACTCCACGGAATAATTCTAAGTGTAAGTCACTTGGAGAGAGAATAAATCGAATATAAATCCTCTATGAGGATTCTCCTTAGATCCTCTATGAGGAATTTTGCAATATATATATTGGGGCCGGTTCCGAAGACACAAATACTCCATCTCAGCCATTAATTTCAATGTATTTTCTCTTTCTCAACCATCACCGACATCATCCCCTGCCCCTCCATCTCCGGCGACCCCATTGCCGGTGAACCCCGTCTTCGGCGATGGAGTATTTCCCCACGCACACTCATCTCTAATCTGTACTTTGTAGCTTCCCTTGCAAGGCTCCCTCCCATCTTCTCTTCTTTTCTCTTATCGCTATTTGCTTCTCTTCTGAAAATTCTCTTATCAGTCCACAAGTACTATCACAGGAGAAGTAGATCTGACCAAAAACAAAAAAACAAATCTTCACTAAATGGCTAAGTTTATTCCAACACTCAATTTCTAGTATTTTGATTTGGGATTTTTCGTGGCTCTCATGATCTTTGGTACTTTGATTTGGGATTTACTGGTCTATGTTAATTAGGGTTTATTAACTCAGGTTATGAAATTAAATTCATCTTCTTCCTAATTGAGGAACCAGAAACAAAAGAAAGCGACATAACACTTTCATAATCTGTGTCTATGAGTAGTAGCTATTTAGCTTGCTCTCTCCTATTGGTTCTAATTTCAGGTTTTGGAGATTCGGTGGAAAATGGGTTTCTTGAAGTAGAAGGGTTTTTATCAAGAATTCCAACACTCATTCCTTTGGTTATTGAATAGAACCATAATCTGCCATTAGAGATTTCTCAGGTGGGTTCGCCGGCGATAGGGTCACCAGAAATGGAAGGGTTAGAGGATGATGTGGGTGAGGGCTGAGAGAGAAAATACTTGAGTGATTTTATGTTCTAATCTCCATTGAAATTAATGGCTGAGATGGAGTGTCAAAACTTGTGTCTCCGGAACCGACCCCATATATATTACGAGTTATTTTGAAATACGAAGATGCTCGCTGCGATGATGATGTCGGGGTTTTAAAATATGAGGGACAGCTTATAGAAAAGAAAAATAAAAAGCACGCTTACAAGAAAGGTTATTCCAATATCATAACAATTCTAAAATCTAAATGTAAATCACTTGAAAAGAGAGAGAGAGACTAAATTCTAATATAAATCCTCTACAAAGATTCTCCCTAGATCCTCTCTGGGGAACTTTGGAATATGCAACTTCCATCAAGATTCTCGCTGTAAAAATGACGTGATAAAATATGAGGGCCAGCTTAGCAAAACTCTAATCTAAATGCTATCATTGTTTCAGTAGTCTCTTTCTCTTTTCAAGTCAATCGAATATCGATCCTTAGGTGTATTATATTTCTCATAGTATAATAATTAAAATGCGTACAAGAAGGGTTATTCAAATAACAAAAGGATTCTAGGTGTAATTTACTTAAAAGGCCGGTTTGGCTAACTAAAACAAGCCAGTCTTTTACACTAATTTGTGCTCTTTTTGGATTATTGGCTTCTTGTCACAAGGTCGTTTGGGTGAAAAAAATAGTTGTCTGAGAAGTTCTTTTTACCCCAAACTTGTAGGCTTATAGCACTTAAATAAGTCAATAGTATGGCTTAACTGTTTTTTGGCCAAACCAGGCCTAAAAGTGAAGGGACTAAACAATTGTAGCCTTTGGATTGGAATTTTTGTTAAGGTTTTACTCATATATTATTAAGACTTCCACATTATGTATCCGGAGAATTCTCATAGAGGATCCATATCACTAAAACAAAGGAACACAAATCTGGTACCATTCGATGTGCGTCGATGCCATGTGCATCAGACAATTCGGGACCTGTATCCATCAATCTGCGCCTATAACATTACTCTTTCATGTAACACCTACAGCAAAGCCAACTGTTAGTTAGAAGGTGATATATCTCCATTTCATGAAATACCAAATGAATAATTTCTCGCCCGGCGAGATAGAGATAGCAACCTCATAATTTTTCATTCAGAAAAAAGAACGGTTTACAGGATCCCAATTTAACTGGCAAGCAGAGTTTAAACCAGAATTACGATGAAATCCAACCGATCGACCACTATGAGACTATACATATATTTGACAAGTACCTGAGGTTTTACAGTTGATGACCTCGACACTTACCAATTCATTACATACATAATATATCTGGGCTGACAGGATATTGACCCTGATTTTTTCCTTTTGAGGTAAAACAAAATTCCTGCTATACAACTCCCCAACAGGTATCTGTAATTTACCCTGTAAGAAAACGAAAAACTCCCTAGACATGAGAGCACAGGAACATCTTCTGCATATACCTATACCATGACCCCTCTATACTATTTGCGAAAACCAATGGACGCTCCTCCCCAAGTACTCTAGTTAAAAAGCAACAAGTTTCTCCACCATGCCAAATTGTTGATTCACACAAGCTGAGGCACCAATTCCATCCCTTTCCCTTCTACTGTTCCAAATTTCTGGTTAGCAGGTCCGAGGTCTAAAACTGACCTGGCTTCGTTACCAGCTCCATTGCCAGTGTCAACACCTTTTACCACTTTATCTTCACTGCCGATACAAAGTTGCTTCATCAAGTCAACTTCCTCCGTATCATGGGCTGTAGATGGTGCTGAATTCAATAATTCTCCTTTGATGTCTTCAGCCGCTTTATGTTTGTTGTTCAGAATTTCACAATCCACTAATGCAGAGGGGCCAGAATCAGATGCCTCAGCCAACACTGAGCATTTTGGGAACTTCGCACTGGGGCTAATGTTGGAAGAAACATAAGACAATATATGAGGCTTTGCTTTTATATCTACCCATCTGTTACCAACCCAATCTCTTGAAGTCCTTACATTCTTTCTTTTAAGGGTCAAGAACCGATTGCAACCTAAAATCACGAAAAGAAAAAACCTGAATTCAACATGTCACTCTAGCAACAACATCCGACCAAATATGGTTTATTATGTTACAGACACTTCTATCAGAAACTCTGATGTCAGACGGCTGTAGAACACTTGAGGTATCGCCGACTTGCAAAAAAAAAAAATGAGGTATTGTTTTGGGTAACATCAGAGTTTTTGGGTAGGAACAACACAAAAAAAAAAAAAAAGAGGTGTTGTTTCACCCTCGCAAGGGTTAGACGACGCAACCCCTATCACAATGGTTGCAACCTCCTTATTCAAGTTCATTAATCAACTCTATTTCCTTAAATAAAAGATTACATCCATATTTATAAGCCATGTAAAAGGCTATTCTAATTCCTAGATGTCTAAATCAACCTATATTTGTTTAATGAATATGATAGAAGATTGCATACATTGAACCTGGTCATGTGAATGAACTGAAATGTGGAAAATGTATCTAAACCCTAACTTATGTAACTAATTAGATCCATGACATGACCCGTGAACAACCAAAGTTGCCCTGATTAGGATCTCCACAATTTTACCAAAATATCCACATCCGTTTCTTGTTGATTTAATCACACTCACACCTAGATAAGGGTATCCGACCCGTGTCTGACTTGTTCAGTTGGACATTCACCTAGCAAATAATAAAAAATCTGTCATGACTCATTAACTATGCAGAGCATATTATGCATGAAATGCTCCATACACCTTCTACACACTATAGACAATATAAAATTGCAAAAATATACGCATGACGATGTATGACCTTGCGATGAAGTAGATGAATTCCAAAATAGACAAATTCTCATGGTTAGGCATGTAATCGCAGCATACTGAGTCCACATGACTCAGTTTGCAAAACTGTGACTGGATAGTCAATGAAAAGGGGTTCCCTAAATCAAAGTATTCGTCTATTCCATGACACTTAGTCTTATGGAGAGAGAGAGAGAGTACTGAATCATAGCATACCAGGGAAATAGACTTGGAGATTATCATCTCCAGGTCTGTCAATTTCGGTTACAACTCCTTCCCACCAGCCATCACTCCACCATGCATCAACTGGCGCTCCAACCTCAAATGAACAGTCTGAAGAATCCTCAGAAGGCCATGGCCGGACAGTAAGGCGCCCTGAGCATCTCATGCCAAGTTTATCAGAAGCTGCCAATTTGGAAGCAGGAACCCACTCCTACGCATGAAAATAAGTTGTTTTTCATAATCAAAAGCCATTTCAAAATAGGTAAACAATCTGCAGACACTTTTGTCTTCTCTTCAAACAAAAAATTGGGTCTAGACAACTAATCGGAAAGAAGACATTGTTGTTACACTAGGCATACCACCAACTATTATATCCTCATGAATAGTAAGTTAGAAACTAAGATATAACTGATCATTGAGAAAAGAAAAAAGAATGTTCTATTCATCTTACCGTTGAGGAAGCCGAGTTCAACCAACAGAACCTGTGAAGCCTATCTAAGGTTAAGGAAAAATGAAAAGAAAACAAGAAAATGATCACGCTGAATGTTCCAGTGGCAACTATACGTGTTTTTAGTTACATTTTTCTAGTCCCATTCCCCACTACAAGTCTATTGAAGGTTTACAATAACAAAGGATCTTCTCAAGCATTTACATACCTCAAGACTGGCGGACGCATCAGCATCATGCACATCAACATATTTAACTTTGAAACGCTTTTCTGATGCTTGCAAGATCTCACACCTGAACCAGCAGCCTCTGATGCCACTGTCTTGACAAAGTAGCTCTATCTTTTCACCCACCTTGAAAGATGCATGACTTGAGCCCTGAGGCCTAACACTCTTAACTTCCCTGGTTGGTAACTTGATCCTCAACTTCTTATGGATTGGCTCACAGTTTGTTATCTGGTTCCTGGGGATAGAATTTGCCGCTCCACAACTTCTGTTTCTCTTGGCACCTCGTCCTCCATGGTCGTCATAGGCAAAATTGTCATCTTCTTCCCCATTTGCTTTATTGCCCTTGGTTCTATGCTTCGAGACAAGAGGGCAATTTAAAGAAGAGAGGACCCTTTGATTCGAATAGCCCCGTAACTTACTTAGGGAGAAAGGCTTGACCTTATTGCTTTTAAATTGCCTAAAGCACATATAAAAGTCCGCTATTTGAGAGTGAGAAAAAGTAGCCAAGCATTTCTCATAATGCTTTGGAGTCAACACTGTGGCACGACCGTCAATACACTCTGCACTGATCGCTTGAACATGAGGTGTTATGAAAATTTCTCTTGGGTGTGGATTCAGCTGATGTAATACACGTTTAATTTCCCGATTGTGGTAAAACCAACGTACTTTAACCTTTTTCTGGCCTCTTTTATCTTCATACAAATCTTCCAAGTAACCAACATAGTAACTTTCCTCTTCAGCCCTAACGAAAACAAAGGAATGAACCTGACATAAGGAGGAAAATGAAGTAAGAAAAAGAAAAGTTGGTATTGAATGTTGCTGACAGAGAAACTTTATGCAAGGGTTTATGCTTACAGCTATGGTGATTTCATTTCTTCGGAAAGCTGGATAGTGCCTGAGCTGTTTACTACAGATCCAATAAACACCCGACCATTCAATTTCTGCATCATGAACTTTCAATCTCCTTGGGACCTGGATGTAAAATGAAAACTCAATGCTGTCCAAGTGGAATTAACAAGCATAACCAGGCGTAATAGTTTGATGGGACGTGAATACCATATCAGTACGATCTGGTGCATGAAGATCACTGATACCAGCCGTTTCATGTTCCCGAGATCCTAGAGCTTGTATTGACTCACTTGTCCGTGCATCTGTAGAATTACACAACATTGTTGAGATTCCAAAGCAAGACAAAGCAGCAGTTGCACGAAAAATGGAAAGTAGAAATAGTCTGGAAATCAATTGTGCAATGGGATAGATCGGGAAGCTATGTAGCACGGCACCGATATGGCTACGGCAATGGGACACGGGAAATCTAAAAAAATGGACACGGCGGGGGGACACGGCAAAAATAAATAAATAAATAACTATATATATAAATTTGTCATATATGTATGCAGTGACAGTTTATATACACATATACACTTTTCTTTTGATGTGTAAGTATATACTTATTGGTATATATACCAGTACATACAAACATATTCATATGGAAGATATACACACAAAGCGAGGAAACGCAAGTCCACACCATGTCCCCTACCCAAAAAAAAAAAAAAATTAATTTAAGGAACGCGCCACGTGGTGTGTCCAATACTTGCACCCGTGTGTCCCCATGTGTCCCCGCGTCCAATACGCAGACACGACGACTTCCAGGAGTATCAATGAGGGAAGTGCTCCTTGCAAAATGAAAATGGATATCATAGGGCATACAAAGACTACATAGGATGTAAATCCTAAATCCTACGGATAAACATAAAGGGAGAGAGTAAGGGTTAATTGCAAAGAATAATTACTTCCTTTGTTTATTTTCATTATGGAAAAAACAAAGTAAAGATAACATTATCCAAAGTTACATACAGACAGTGAAATGCAATAACTATTAAATGAGCACATAAGACATGGTTCGATTCCCCCTGGAGGCAAACCATGATTTAAGTGGGGGCCATGGAGGTGGATTGTTGTGCTAGTCCCCCTGAGAATTAATTGAGGTGTGCGTAAGCTGGCCTGGATACTCGGTCATCTAAAAAAAAAAAAGAATAACTAAACGAAAAAAAAACTAAGGAGGGGCTATGGGAGAGCATAAAAGACAAAAGTACAAAACGCATCTCAACAAGTATTAAATATAGTGCAATTGTAGGTCTTTTCAAGATGACAAAAGAATTCGTTTATGAACTTGGAAAACAATGATGGCATGCTTAACAAACATGAGAGTTGAGACTACTTGATCATTATGCAAAGCCTGGTGAAGAGCATATCATGAGCAGAAAAAGCTAGAAAAAGAAAAAAAGATTTTTTTTTTTACCTCATAAGAAAAAGAAACCTTAAGAGGTCAATTTTAACAGGGTGTTTTCCTACTCTTCAAGCATGTTGTCCATGAGTTTGAGATTTGGCACAAATGTACAAAAAGACATATACAAAGAGAGAGAGAGAGATGTCTCTTGAATCAGTATAAGGAATTCTACAAAACATTTATAAGCGCAACTATTGTATCTTTCTCAGGAGGATAATAAGTTCAGTGCACTACAATAGTGCTTTGAAGCTATATATCTTGTATACATTCAACAAGTTCATCATGTGGAGAAGTTCACTATCCCATTCCCATCATACATTCACCATCAGCTCAAGTTAAATTGACATTATGAATCAGAAATGGAAAGCAGCTCTCAAACGATGAAATACAAAAGCAGTATTGCCCTAATGAATTTGGTACTATAAGAAAGTTAATTCAACAAGTCTATAGCCATCAAGAATTACACCTAATGGGCTGAATCACAAGATGCAAGGAGGATCCAAAGTTATAATCCTGTACTAATCCATGCGGATAAACTCAATCACACAAAATACTTATCATAAAGCTCATAGCAGCCTCTCTCAAGATGAGCTCAGTGAACGGAATAACAGTTTAAAGAGAAAGGTTTGACAGAAAAATAGGGAAGTCTAAACATATTGCACTATTTATTGAAAGACACAGGGTGTTGTATTAAAATAAAAATAAAAAGATGACAAAAGCTTCTTCATTTTCCTCTTTTATGGATGTTCTCAAGTCTCAGCCAGATTAAATCCTCATAAAAAACATATCCCAAAGTGGTTTGCTTTCGTGGCTTACATCTGCATACATGCCGTTTTCGAACTAAAAATGAACGCACCCGATCTTGTTCGGATTGAATGTATGCTTAGGTTTTGTTAAATGAGGAAATCAACCACAAATGAAGATCTTTATGCAGTTGTGAAAAAGAGCCAAAATAAGTTCCACTTTCTGGGGAGAGAGAGAGAGAGAGAGAGAGAGAGAGAGAGAGAGAGAGAGAGAGAGATTACCCTCTATCTTGGTAAAACATTGAAGTTGAGATAAGCCATAAGCATGAAGGTTTCAAGAGTGAAGAGAGAAAAAGAAAAAGTAAATATTGAACAACAACAATACAGATAACAGAAATAAAATAAATTAAAAAGTCAAAAGAAAGGAGAGAATCCACTATCCAGTGAGATGTTAATGAACAAGTCTGTTGCTACAGTTTGGGTATCGCTAGTTTTCAGATGAGAGTTTCTTCTCATTCTAGGTTCAACTTGCTCAGTCTTCTCTCATGGTTTTATTTTGGTGTCTTATCCTCTCGAACGAACTGTCCTCTGTCTTCTCATGGTTTTATTTTGCTGCCATGCATGTCGGCTTAACATAGCTCATCGATGGCGTACACTTGTGCTTAGTGACGGAGCCAGTTGGTGGGCAGGGTGGCACATGCCAACCTGGTTCTAGAAAAGGTTTTATTTTACACTAATGTATTAGGAACCATCCGGTATTCAAACACCGTGATTTTTGACACATACGATGCAAAAATAGCGTTTTAAAAGATGAATGGTTCGGATCATTAAAAACATATCACAAATACTTTCATTTAAAGAGCACAAGAGAATTGAATCAAGCCTTTATTTTTATTTTAACAAAAATAGAAAGTTCAAGATAAAGCTTGAGTTTGCACTTAAGCTTTCACTTCATATTTTTACTTAGAAATTCTAAATGTACATGTATCGTGATCTCATCGCATCTTCTATTTTAGGCATAGAATTGTTTCGTGATAATATCGTTATCATTCTTTGTGACCTTCTATTTAAGGCATAGATTAGGCGTAATCATATCTCCTTGTAATCTTCTAGTTTAGGTACAATTTTCTACATTTTCTCTATTTAAGCTTCAGTAATGTAACCTTTCTTGTTATTCAGAAATATATACGAGTTCTCTCTCCCATATGTTTTGTCACATGGTATCAGAGCCATAAGAACTAGGCCAGTTGAATTTTCGCTCTCCGGCGGGCAGCCTAAGCCTTGCCGCCGTCTGGCGGGCACTCATATGTAATATAGCCGTCCACCGGGCGCTCATATGTAATATAGTTTCTTCATATCTTCTCTCAAACGTATCATGGTGTTTCGGGCTCTGTATATGTATCGCGATCTCGTCGTATTTTCTATTTTAAGCATAGAATCGGTTCATGATAATATCGTTATCATATTTCTTTGTGACCTTCTATTTAAGACATAGTTAGGCATAATCATATCTCTTTGTAAGCTTCTATTTTAGGTACAAATTTCTAGGTTTTCTCTATTTAAGCTTGAGTATTGTAACCTTTCTTATATATAAGTTTTCTCCCATATGTTGTCACAAAAATATACTTCATCCGCATCCGCCCCAAAATGAGAGTCCCCTACGAAAAGACGTGCAATTTTTGGATAAAATATAGATTACTTCTGTAAGTGATTTTTCAAGTTTATTTGCACCAAATTAAAGATCTCGATTAGCTCTTTAATCTGGTATAAAAATAATAATAAAAAATAAAAATAAACACAACTATAAATGAAAGTACTTTTATTTTTATTCAAAAATTACATGTCATTTGTAGGAGACTATCATTTTAGAATAGAGTGAGTACAATAATACCTTTAGACTTCCGTTAAAGGGAGCCAGCCCCGAATCTAATTCCCGGCTCCACCACTGCTTGTGCTCACTGCTCAGTAATCATCTATTAGATACCACATCCATGTCGACCAGAATAACCAAGCCTGGTTGAGCAACGTGTCGTTCAAGCTCAACTCGTGTGTGTAAATTACAAATTGTGGTAGCTATGATAACTAATTCGCTAAGCCGAACTCATTTATATAGCCCAATGGCCCCAACCTGACATTATATTTACAGTCAACTTGTTTCCACAGTCGGGGAAACATTAACCAGCTTCTAAAGAACTGAGATTGAGGTCTTTATCAGTGACCAGTAGCAGAGCAACTTGGGTGGGGGTGCCAATTTGTTGACAAACCTTCTATCTGTAGTCTATTTTAACGTCCTACCATAACCATACAATTGTTGACCCCAGCTTTCAAAACTTTTCTAAAAGCCTTAATCAACCTACCATGTCCCCTTATCCAGTAGTCGTAAGCCAAGAATAGTGAACTTCAAACATGCACCAAAAATGTGGAACTTTAAAGCCCATAGAATAGATCATCCAGTTGAAGCAGCAGCGCTGCTTCTAAGGAGATTATTTTCAATTTTCAAGAGGAAATTATTCAGTTCCCCTAGAGCACCCTATGGCCATGTCACACAGCAATTCCTATGTACCACCTCCCTGTGTTGTTGGGTAAATACTCAACATGCAGGGCTAGGTCCCATTATTTAAGCCAATCACATTCAATGATGCCAAGCAAAAAAAAAAAAAAATCACATTCAATGAATGCCACCAAGGGCCATAAATGCTCTCTGCGATACGGAATGAGTTCTCACTTTCTAGGGACATTATAGAAATACTTCTTTACAAGGAAAGATGCCAAACATCAAGATATATATTTATCCCATTAAACAACCCTAGCTTCGCCCCTTTGAGTGACACTGTTCATTTGCAATCTAACCTACCACTTTCAGCAATAATTGTTTGATGTATATAATGAATTCTGCACCAAGTCAACCTTCGAACCTGTTTTTAATGATAACTCTCATACTTTGTTGCAACATCTATTCTGCACACATTTCTCAAACACCCTACAGATTAATAATTTATTCTGACCATAATCCAAAGATCAACAATTCACAATCTTGAATGGAAAAATATGCAAAAAAATATGGGCTCCCAAACGGGCCCTTTGTTTTGCTCTCTCAAGATATCCTGTCACACTCTAATTCCTAACTTTAGGTTTAGGAGTAAATGTCGAAGTTCGAAAAAAGTCAGCATATTAATTTCTTCTTTCAACATTTCTTACTAAATAAAAAACACGATTTAGATTTTATCCAAATTCAGATCCCTCGCTAAATCTATAACCTCCTTTGTTCTGAGACCATATGTGTTCCTTGCACGTCCACCCAAGAAACATAAATGCCTACATCAAGAAACATACATGCCTAAAGCATTTTCTAGTGTACAAGAGTAATCACTGATATATGACAAATTTTGGTGTGCCACTCACATGCATTAAGGCATCTCCTCCAAGAGTTAAACTTATTTCATTTTGAAAAATTGGTGATGTAGAGTGTTGATGTCCCACACATGCCTAAATTCGAAATGGTAAAAGTGTCAAACTCCTCAAACAAATAGCTTTAGGTTGTTTATGGATTTTATGCATAATACAGGAGTACCATATGGAGAACCGTGCTTAATCTTTTCTTAGAACCATGCTCCAAATTTCTCAATCTAGCAGTTTGGTGTGCTTGACTTGCGTGCACAGAGGGATGGGATTGTAAAAGATAATGCTAAAAAGCAACACATAAAGAATGCCTAATGTGGATTCCGCAAGTATGGACATGACTATAAAGGACAATGAGAGTGTTGGTAATGGGGCTTTTTAAACGTTTCTGACCCAACTGCGTGACGAGTTAAGAGGCATCTGTCTTGTCCGTCCTATTGCAGAATTAAAACTGGAGTAAGCTTGAAAGAGAAGATACACAGTCTCAAACTTATTACACAAAACAAGGTTTCTAATTTGTTTTTCTTAGCCTTGTGGATGTTCACACGGGAAGGGCTGTGCTAGGGCGTGTGGTCGACGCGCTGGGAGTGCCTATTGATGGAAGATGGTCTCTAAGCGATTATGATTTATGAGCAAAGATGTGTTGAAGTTTTGTTTTATGTACTTAGCCACCTGGTTGTCATTTTTTTTGCCTTTTCGGCTCGGGTTTTTTCTAAGTTAGTTTTTGTTTCGTTATAAGAAGAGGTTTTGGCCAATGGCCATGTTTCTGTTTCCTTTAAAGGGTGTGTTTTAAGCTTCATCGAATATCTCTTTCTTATGGCAATAAAATTTCTTATTACCCAAATAAGGTGGGGTAATTACACTTTACCCTAGGGTAGTTAGGCCTGAAAACACAAAATATCCTTACATTCCAAAAACCCGCCACGTCCTTTGGACCCTCGTGTAAAACCATACTCAACATTTTTACGAAAAGTTCTGTTTAACACCTAACTATATTGTCGTTTGCTCCTATTTTCTTAAATACACGTACCACACTATAATCACTTTTCTCTCTCCTCTCGCGTCCACCATGCACCACACTCAATGCATCATCACCACCAACCACTGTTAAGTTTTAAACTATAAACATACATGATCGCATATTCACATGTGTCCCAACTGAACAAGAAGAAAAAAATTCCATCCATAATATAACATAAGCCACCCTTATCAGGAAAAAAAAAAAAGTAAATCATCAATTTCCATGCAATTCTTGCTCTTAAACTGGTGGTTCAGGAACGAATCTTTCCCCAGGCCAAGGATTCAGTCCCAACAACTCAATTCTCAAATTGGTACAGCAGCAGAACTAGTATGTTGTAGCCCTTTAAGGAAAAGGCAAGGAAACTGGTAGCAATGGTATCTGCAGAATTTCAATTTATAACATACGTACTTGATACAGGTGATGATGGCCGATGCTTCGAAACCATTCCTGTGAGCCAATGCAGAACATCTCGTCTTGCTTGCCACTTCGTGCTGGCATTGATGAATCCCTCCGATCCATATGCCTGAAGGTACTCCTCTGCAACAACATACACCATGTGCCTTATACTCCTCTCAGTCCCCACTACAGCGAGGACTGAATCGCCATTCTCATTCTTCAAGAAATAGTGAACTACTCGGTTTCCTTTCTCTTGGGAAATGATGTGCTCCTCCCACTCCACAAAAACATTGTTTTCTGCAGACATCCTGCTAAAAAGAACAGCCAGAAAAGATTGAGTTCTAATAAACCACGCAAATTTCTTGAAAGCTATTTCATGATAAGTGTCCAAATTCAAGTGATTATCATATGTGTTCAACTCATCTAGCTAGATAGAGAGAAACACAAAAACCATAGAAGAATTATAGGTCCCGAGTATATTCTCAATTCTCTATAGCCCAATTCAAGTTAAACTCATTTTTCTGAATTAACCAATGTGCCCTCAACTAGAGTTTTTCTCTTTATAAACTAAGGTGTTGCGAGAAGGAGTCAAACCCTCTGGCTATATGATTGGACCCAAGTCGCATAATGCCATAATGCGTAACACCTCAAAATATAAAAGTTCTCCCACTGGTGAATTATGAGACCAAGGGTTGAACCCACCGACAACAGTAAACCTGAGATACGACCCTAAACCCCCAGGCTAATCTCACGGCTTACAAAGGAGGATTTCGAAACCATCTATCACAGGATGCAAAAAACAGCCGCCGATTACAGAAAACAAAAACTAGGGTTCTTAAACCCAAAACCCAGGTCAAAAACGAAATGGTTTCACTTAGCTTTCAAAGTCCCACTTAATCCAAAGGCAGATACAGAAGGACTCAAACGGCATTCACAAACCATTAACTGACCCCGAGATAACATAAGAACTCAGTTGTTTAACTTGGAGGACACATGCACAATTCTAAAAGAAAAAGAAAACAAAAAGGTTTAGAATAGACCTGAGGGGACCCAAAAATGGTTCAAAAGAGAGATATACCTTCAAGAAAAAGAAGAGCTTGGGTTATCTTGAGTCTGTGTCAAATGTGGTGGCGGTTCGGGGAGGTGAGTGAGCGGCAGAAGAAGGGTTTGGGGAGAGGAGAGAGAAAAGAAGAGAGAGAAACGGAGGGGACAGACGCCATGAAACCAGTCCTCAGGGTAGCAGAGCTTGTTGACGTGGGTGCCCCATTGACATCTGTTGAGCAGAAAAAACATTGGGTTGAAATAGGGAGCAGCTTGTCTCCAGCAAAGACTGTGGGCTGGACCCTGTTTCTGGGCTCACCCGTATAATGATTTTCTTGAATATTAACATCTAAATTATTTTGTTATTTATTCGTATTATATTACTCCCTCCGTCCCTTTTTAAATGTGTTACTTGGGATACTATGCCATTTTCAACGGCTTATAACTTTTAATGTAAACCTCAAAACATATGCATTATGGATCTTGTTTGATAGATCTTAATTATTTCTATTATACAAAATGTTCAAAATCATAAAAGCTATTATAAATTAAAAGTTATAAGCCGTTGAAAATGGCACAGAATCCCAAGTAACACATTTAAAAAGGGACGGAGGGAGTATTGTTTATAATACAAATAAGTAAGTAAATAAGTAAATAATATCTTCTATGTAAGAAGAAATAATGGAAAAGATTGACCACAGACCTCCCATTTAACGTGCAGATCAATTATGGCAAAAGCCACTTTGTGCATTTATTGCCAAAGGTTAGGTCTGTCTCCTATCCTTCCCCCGCCCATACCCCCAATTATTGGGGACTAAATGGGTTATGTTATTGTTGTATCAATTATGGCAAAAGCAATCACATAGTGCTATTCCGTTGTACCAAAAAAAAAAGAAATCACATAGGAGTACTTCTATTGCAATTATGGAATTCCAATATATTACGAGATAGTTAAAACAAGAATCCATAAGAGTGAAGTCCTTGAACATCATCGAAACTGGCATAAGAGTAAACTTGTTGATTAAAAAAAAGACATAGGAGTAAAGTTTTATTGAGTGGCGTTAAGAGTTTATCCAATCTTAAGTTGAAAGATATCTCGGTTAAGCAATGATGTTTTTGCAAACTCTCTCTCTCTAAAAAAATTGATTAACTTTCTCTGCAAGTTCTTTCTCCAAATAAACCCTAGCAATCGCCGCCCATAGGAGGGGAGGCCGTGTGCCCCTCACCGAATAATATGGAATCGGCCTCCCTTCTCACCCTCCTTTCCCTTTTGTGCTTTCCTTTCCGTTTGAAATAATTGTTGGCTCCTTCCCTGCTCTCTACCTCTCCGACCGCTTCTTCTCCAATCGCCATTCACCACTCGCTATTGTTCTGATCTTCATGCAACACCGATTGTATACCCAATGGACCTCGGGTTGTGGTCCGATGATGGAGGTCTATAAATCTGAACTTGGGTTGTCGCTGTGGTTATGGTGCAGGAATGCTGCCTCGCGCCGCCTCCTTCTTTGGTCTCGGGTTTTGGCTGTGGGTACCGATATTCTGACCTCGGGTCATGGTGTTGGTCGTCCGTTTGTCTACCTTGGCTTCCTAAGCCTGCCGGAAAACCACAGGGGCATGGATCTCCTCTTTCTGGTTTGCCCATGGGCTGAGATTTGTGACCCACTCTTTAATTTTTGGGCCTTTGCTATTCAACTTTCGGGGCTGCCAACACATATTAATCATCATATCTTTATTTTGGGAAGTTGTATGGTGCTCCAATCATGTTTTTTTAGCAGTTGGGTGGTGTGAATTTGGATTAATAGCTTATTGTGTTTTCTTTGCCAATGTTAGTCCACTGCGTTTATGGGCTTCAAACCACAAAAGGATGTTTTTTTAATGATTGCCAATGAGCGGATCATTTGTTTCTTTTTTCTGTTGCATGTGTTCGTCTGTGTTCTTGTGTGTTTGCGTTCGTTGTTTGATTGTATTGTCATGTTAGGCCTGTTCATGCATGTAATTGTTCATGATTGTGTTTGTGTTCGCTAGTTAAGGGACACTCAGGTTGGCATGTGGATTGGTTTCTTGGGCAAAGATGGATTGGAATGGCTTGGTTATGGCTCAATGGATTAGTTGCTTGGGTGGTGGTGGGTTGAGAAGGGGGTGTTAATTTAGATGTTGTTAATTGCAAATAAGCTGAAGGGTGCATCAAAGTTGAATAGGGTATTCTCCTCGACCATTTCTTTCCAATAACCACGGTTAGCTGTAGTTGGCTTATGCCATCTAGTTGCACGACGCCTAACAGTGACGCAGAGCTCTCGACTATAGGTGCATTAGTTACTTGGTTTGTATCGGTTAGATCCTGTTTGGTATCTACATCAAGCATGCAGTTTCTCGACAGTTGAGCGCCGATGTCTCCTTAAATATCTTCGGTAGTTTATCTGTTTAATTGTGTGTTGGAAGAATCGTCATTCACGTAGAACTACCGTGACAATAGCAGCTCAACGTCATACATTAATCACGGACATCTGACGGCCAAAGCAATCTCTCGCTGGACATATATTCTTCATTTGTTTTGGCTCTGTCTATGTTCTTCTCGTCTGTATGGTTATTCTTATTCTGTTGTCTTTATATTTGGTAGTTTGTAATAGCATTTCTCATGAAATGAAATTCTCTCTATTGGCTAAAAAAAAAAAAGCAATGATGTTTCATGGAAACTTCTTTTTGTTGTCACACTTCGGTAAATTTGAAAGGATCATAACAAAAAAGTTTTGATAATTTAGAAAGAATCGCTAATGTTAACCACAGAAACATCATTGCTTATGCGGCGGAGATAACTGAGGCATTCAGGTCCCCTTTGATACAATGACAGCTATCATACTGCACTGATTTGGTGGAATCTCCTTCTGCAACTTATCAAATTAAACACAAATAGTTGCTCATCAAATTAAAAGCGATGTAATTAAATAATAGTCCTTATTAGGCACCCCACATACGAATTCGTCCTGCCCACTTTTTGGGCTTATGTTTCCATCCTTTTGATAGGTGAATTACCTTTATTATCCTTTTCAATAATAAACGTATGTATGCATATAACTTCTTTCCTATTTTAGTGGATTGGATTCCTGTAATTACTATATTTCCAAACGGATAGATTTCCAAAATCTAGGGATTTCAAAAAATAGATTTATATTGTTTCCCTAATAAATGATTAGTGGGGATGATTTCAATACCATATTTAACGGATAAGAGGGTGTGAGTGGTAAAGAATAAGTCAACATCTGTAACAATGTGTAAGTTACTAACGATCATAATAAAAAAAGTATATGGGTCAATCATATTACAGTAATCATGGTAAACTACTAAATATATAAACGGATTCGTATGTGAAAACTACGTAGTTTTGATGATATTTTGGCTCAAAACACTTGGCAGGGAAGGGCTGTGTTTGGAACCACAAAAACCCATTTTTTTGCTGCTACATTACTTACCTGAAAGGTGCAATTTTTGTAATCAAAACTGCCATACCCTGGTCTTCAGCAACCTCTCGTGGGAGTTCTGTATCCATGTCCAACATATCAAACCATTACCAACTAAAATCAAATCTAGACACCTCATGCAGCTTTGATCTTATCAGATCAACTACAACTCCATAATAAAGCAATTAACTCCCAAATCAATAAAAAAAGAGAGAGCCCATCTGAACATATTCCAACCATTACCAAGTATTAAGAACAAAACCATTTCAATGTATTCCAAAAACTAGTCAGCCAAAACAACTTTGGATCCAATTGCATCTAAAACAAATACCAAATGCAGTGGTGGGTACCCAAAATTAAAATCAAATCCGTGCACATTCAAGTCAATATTGTGAGTTACTCGAATTTGAATTGACCAAAGCTTCTAAAAACTCCTCATCACGGAACAATGACTCAGCCTCCATGGGAATGTGGATTGATTCCTCATATGGCACCTAAAAATAGCCAATTATAGAAAATGTAAGATCTTAATCTAGCAATTGGAACCAAAAAAAAAAAATCGAAAGTTAAGTACAATAAAGACCTAACTTGTGTACTGCAAGATGCTTGACTTTGCAAATGCGCCATTTGCGGATAATAGAGTACTTCGCCATCCTATTATGAAAGTAACATGCCATTATTTATTTGAAATATATCGACATAAAAAATATTAAAATCATACCGTTGGTTGGTTTGACGATGGATTGGGCACAGGTATCTCGATGTTGGATCCTTCAACGCCCTAAGAAAATGGTGAAACCTTTGTGAGTATATTGCACGATGTAAAAACCAAAAAAATTGATATTTAATTATAGAAACATAAAATTAATACCTGACTAAAGCGAGATCTTGGAATATTTTTTCCCCTTTTCGTAACCTTCTCATGCCAAGCCTTTTGTCTTTTACTACCCTTGATTCCACGGTTGGTCACTTTCAGTTTCTTTTTCAAGCCCTTTGCTTTTTTTAAATTAGGATCGATGAAATCAAATCCTCCACCAACTTGAATGGCAGGAGACTTGGGACCACTACTTGAAGCACCAAAACCACGTTTGGAAAGAAAGATATTGTCTACTTGCGCACACAAAAGCGTAATAGTATCCTCCACCAACTTATATGTTTCATCATCTTCAGATGCTTGAGCCACTAATGTCACCACTTTAGGACAAAGATGTCTATACCGTGCTGATATTACCAACTTCCGATCATCATCCTCCACCATAACTTCTTTTCCCTTGGATGAACAACTCTTTGCATCTAGCCTCCATCGGCCTAATATGTATTTCTCAAGTATTACCATGACATTCATTTGCGAGAGCACTTTGATTACATGACCACAAAGAATTTCAAAGCTCTCAAATTTTCGACAACTACAACTAACTTCCGTAAGAGTTTTAACTCCTAATGCATCAAGTTCTACCCTACCCATGACAACATACTTTCTTTCTTGTCCATGCCTCTGAACCACAAATCCAATTTCATCTCCTAACTCTCTAGTTTCCATCACTTTGCAAGCAAGAGAAATATCAGACTCTTTGCGGAATAAGTCAAAGAGATTAGGAGTGTAAAATTTTGCAATATGAAGTGACATCGAACAACTTCGAAACTTTATTTGAACCATTTTTTCTCTAGAGTCAAATTTCGCTTGTATTTCTTTGTACCGTTTCTCCAAAACAGCTTGATAAAAAAAATGTAAAAAATAGACCAAGGTTATTGTTCAACTTCAAGTGTCTCTTTATTTGGGCATTCAAGCTCTCACTCAGTTGAGTGCTTCTCATCCCCGCATTAAAAGACCACTTTATGTGCACATGGGCCCACTTCTCTTAAAGCTCCCAAGCTTTTGTCACCCAAGCATTATCCTCCAACTTATAATTCTTAACCAAGGCTGTCTAAGCTTCAATTAGTTCTGATTTTTCTTCATAACCACACATGCAAGCATTGAAATCATTAATAAATGCGAAAAAAACCTCACCCAAGTAGCCTAAGTGCTTCATTGTATTTTGATTAAGGTGGAAAGTACACAATCCGTGTTTCACATCCGGCATAACTTCAGATAACGCGTTAGCCATTGCTTGATCTTGATCCGTGAAAAAGGTAAGAGGCTTCTTCCCCGACATTGCTTCCAAAAAAGTTTGGAATAACCACACAAATGATGGGGTTGTTTCATCATACATCAATGCTACACCAAAAATCACGGTCATACGATGATGGTTAAAGCCGGTGAAAAGATCCAATGGCCGACACTCTTTATTAGTTTGAAAAGTCGTGTCAAAAGACAATGTATCTCCGAAAAGCCCATAGTCCGTAATCATCTGATAGTCAGCCAGGAACATATTGGTTATCATCTCATCCATATCCAATTGCATGGTGTGAAAGAAGTAAGGATTATCCATGGTTTTTTTTGAAAATATTTGATCAATATCCCTGCTTCCCCATATTGCAAATCTCTCTCTCTTCTAGAACGCAAGTGAGTTTTAAGATCCTTTCGCATGAACCCGACAAATTCCTTCCCTCCGGATTGGGCATTGATGAGATCATGTGACAACTTAAGACGTACGCCAGTAGACTCGGCAACTTCAGCATTTAAAGCTTGGGAGTCACACAAACCCCTTTGAGTTCTCATCATATGAACAGTGTCAGGAGTATGCAAATCATGATTGTGGTTGCTATCAAACTTTGTCACACTCCATTTTAATGATGCCCGATCAAGCGATATGTACATCCATGCCCCACAATTTGTGCCTTAGTGAGACTTCGATAATCTTTTACTCCCTACTTACTACAAACAAACTTTCTGTTAATAATCATACCATTCGTCCTGCTTTTTGTTGCGTAGTCTTTTCGAATGCTAAACCCTCTAATCCTTCCGAATTAGTTGTAGAACCGAAATGCAGCAGGCTCAGAATCAAACTCCATACCAATACATGGTGTACAATCCTTTAATAATTCTTCACTATCTTCAATAGCCCCCTCAACTCCACTGCTATCCATCTGAAATGAATTATAAAAAAAAAGGTGTTAACAAGTCCAAAGCAAAACAATAAAAGCGAGATTAAAAAAAATCAGTCTTGGGTTCTTTTTCTATTATATTCATAAGATGATATATGGACAATTCCCCATCACTTTGGTGTTTGGTTTCTAAACCACCTTAGCCTCAATAACAAAAATTATGCAGGTTCAGAAACCACCTCAGCCTCAGTAACAATAAAGTTGGGCATTTGTTTAATAAACCTCTCACAAAATGGTCTCTCCTTTTTTAATTCATATTCCCATGGACCCTTCACATATTCTGCAACCAAAAGTCCTACAAGACCATATAGCTAGGATGTGAAAAAGGTCCAAATAAAGTGCATTGGTAAGGAAAAAGTGCCCATAAGCAGAACAAACCAAAATTCTCCATAAATTAATAATTGGAGAACTGACAAAAGAATGCGTACAGTTACAGTAACTTAAATTAGATAACAAACTTGTAAATCTTATGGCATGGTTGCTAAGGAAATCATATCAACTATACTGCCCTTGATGTATCAATAGTAGAGTTGCAGCAATCTTGTGGCCTACCTACAAAGGATAGTTGAGTCTTATATGCATGAGTGTAGCAGAAGTTTTACCAGTCTATTATGTTACAACTTACAAGCAGCCATCTGAACAAGGATTTTGCTTCTGAAAACACAAACAAGAATGATCGGAAAAGGCCATACATTTTCAATGAGATTGAGAGAAGAGTAGCAGCTGTTAGCCCAAATATTTTCTTAGAAACATTATCGATTTTGATGATCAGTGGACTCCGAAGAAGAAAGAAACGTGTGCACCACTTTTGTGTTCAGAGATTTATTTTGTATTCATTTACACTATCAAGAGTAGCTAATTTGTGAGCTTTTATTGTAAAAGGGAGTGTGACCCCTTATATATCTCTTTGTGAGAGGTTCTCTTTTGTGAGTAATTTTTATGTGAGAAAAAATTACTCGGATAGGTGTGACTAGCACCGGAGTCAAAACTAGTTGGTTAGGTGTGACTAGCACCGGAGTAAAAAATAGCCGGAGCGATTGGGGGACATTGCTCGTTGTAAAGGTTTCTCTAGCACTCGCGAAGCTAGAAAGTGTAACTATTGGAGATAGTGTAGCAAATCCCAAGTTGGACACTTGGGGAGTGGACTAGGCCGTGAAGTTGCGGACCGAACCACGATAAATCTCTGTGTTTGATTTCTCTCTTCCCTTTACTATTTATTTTTGTCATATATTATTATGCGCGCTTGAATTTATTTAATTTTATCGATAAATCTCTGTGTTTGATTTCTCTCTTCCCTTTACTATTTATTTTTGTCATATATTATTATGCGCGCTTGAATTTATTTAATTTTATTGGGTGTTGCATCTAGTTATTTATTTCCGCATTATTTTTTGAGATGCACAATTCACCCTCCCTCTTGTGTTGCTATCTGGGCCAACAGCAGCAATAGATGAAGCAGTGTTCTGGGAGGAAAACAATGGGAGGGAAAATAGGGGAGAAGAGTCTATGGCTATGGTTTCGATGGTATTTGGGCGCTAGAGAAAAAATGGGTTTTTGGGGTTCCAAACACAGCCCTTCCCTGCTAAGTGTTTTGAGCCAAAATACCATTAAAACTACGTAGTTTTGACCGCGCAGCAGCGCGCACAACATGGTTACCATGATAATTGGTAGAGGTTGAGGCGTATATTTTCACCATGATCGGAGTTGATTTCACCATGGACATGTATTTGAGTCTTTTTTAATTTTTACCATGTTCATTGTATTGGGTCTGATTTTACCATAATTTTTGTTCGTCGCTCATTTTTTACTATAATGATTGAACATTACGTGGATATAATTTTACCATCACTATTTTTAATTTACCATGAGAACTGTTGTTGTACTTTTTTACTATAATAAATTGTGCAATATATCTTTAATTGAATATATTCACCATGTTTTAGGATGCTAATGCTTATACAACATTTAAGATCAGTGCCCCACCTTTTCATTCTCATCCGAAATATGGGATAGCATTATATCCCACCACTTTGTATTCCCTCCATTTTTTAAAAAATCCCTGAATTTCAGTGCTCACAAGATAATATTTGGAAACAATATCATCCCACCATTTAAAAACTTCCCTGATTTTAGGCAACACAATCATCCACCATTTTTCAAATTCCTTGATTTTAGGCAACACAGTGATCCACCATTTAAAAAATTCCTTGAATACAGGCAAGAGAATCATAGTAAAATACTTGTAGTATACATATTTCAATGATAAGTTAAAAAAACATGTTTCAAAAATTGTGTGGTAAAATCTTTAGACAAAAACACAAATACTAGTAAAAATTTAAACTTGACTATTTTTTTCTTGTTTGAAATCATATTGCATAAAAATTTTGAAAGGCGTAAAACAGTAACTTAATTATTTAGTTTTTTCTTATAACTTTCTTTTCTTTGACACAAAATTATCATTATTTTTACTATTTTAGTTCCCATAAGATATATAGTTTTACATTTTGATAATAAAAACAAGAGTATCAATAATCACCTAATCCCACTACTTGCATTAATATTTTTTTTACATTTTTTTTTGGTTTCTTTATCTTTCTCTAAATCTAAAGCTCTAACTAGACTCATTTTTCTTCTCTGTGTGTGTGTGTGTGCGCGTGTTTTTTTTTTTTTTTTTACACATTTTACCTAATCGCGCTCTCTCTCTCTCTCTCTCTCTCTCTCTCTTTGTTTTTTTGGCATTAGAGGTAATAATGGTCAAAAATAATATTTACATGCGTAAGTATGGTGTTATAGCATTTCGTTATTGCTTTTAGCAAAGTTATGTTCCCTCCATCCCAAATATGCAAACCCTTTTAGGAAAGCCAATCTGTAACTGTCATGCCCTCATTTTTACAAAACATAAATAAAGGAATCTCTTACAATAAATACGTCAAATGATAAAGATTTCCATAAACCTTTCCCATGAGGTTTCCATAAAATAAAATACATCCTTAGCCCATTGGCAATCAAGTGTTTGGGCACCCTTGCCCTAAAGGTGGAATCAAACATTATCCTTTAAGTTATTACAAAACCAATGTCAAGAAAATAGTGAAAAGATTAGAGTTACATTATCATCTCCCCAAAAGAAAAGTTAATGCATAGAAGATGGATAAAATAACTCATTGTCATGTATGCTCATCATCCAAGTCATGCACTTCAAACCATGCACGATTAAAGCTGGGTACTTGAAAAATGATAGGGTGAGCACACGTGCTCGTAGGAGAACTATTCTACTACCGCTAGGTGTATAAGTATGATACATGCAGATGGGATCATGATATATGTCAAATGGAGGTACCTATGTGAGTAACGGTAACCAGATCATTAGAGAAATGATTTGGAAGCATCGAAGTACCCAAATGGTTGTCAAGTATCCACCAACAACCCATATGTTCAAAGTCTTTTCTAAGTACCCAAACACCACCCAAGTATCCATTTTATTTCACCTAACTATCCAAGTTTTCACACAAGTCTAAAATCGAGTCTACACATCGAGTTTCGACAAAACACAATAGATATTTCGAAAATCTCATTTCTCACTTCTTTCATTGAAGAAAAATCATCATTTCATTAATACTAGAGATTTAATCCCTCCGCCGAATTCCATAGGCTTTGCGTGCCTCTGTCGGATTTTATAGGCTTCGCGTGCCTCTGCCAGATTTCATGGGCTCCGCGTGCCCCTGCCGAATTCCATAGGCTCCGCGTGCATTTATAAAAAAATCTCACCAAATGATGACATTGGTTTAAAACATCTATTTTCCCCAAACATTTCATTCAATTTTTATAACAAGTCCATTTTCCCCAAGTTAATTTCACCATTACACATCTTCCGATAAAATGGGTTACGCACACACTCACACGCTTTCTAAAAACCAACAAACGTTCATGTGACACAAGATGACATATTTACTTATAAATT
The DNA here is from genome assembly GCA_020921065.1 of Vaccinium darrowii. Lineage (NCBI taxonomy): Eukaryota > Viridiplantae > Streptophyta > Magnoliopsida > Ericales > Ericaceae > Vaccinium > Vaccinium darrowii. The sequence goes on from CM037156.1 coordinate 25,777,430, forward strand.
CACAATCCTCGAGTCAAAACATGGGTGAAAATGATGCCAAAGGTCGATTATGTGAAGGAATGAGCAATTGGGGACCAAACGGATATTAAAGGGTGGCTGAAAATCACCCCAAGGACAGGGGCAACTGCTGGAAATTGTTGGGACAGCAGCATATGAACAGTAACAGAACAGATTTTCACCTCTAAGGTGTGGAATTTTAACCCAAGCACAAATGAGATATATTAGGCTCAAAATAGAGATGCTAGACAATAATTAAATATGGAGGGAGGTCAATTTCACTCCCAATTTCATCAATCAACAAGTAATTTTATAGATCAAGGAATCTAAGTTGGGAAAACCCACATAAATAGGGAAAACATGATTCTCAATGAAATTGAAGGCTAGAACAAGACATGTACAACACATCACAAGTATACAACTAGAGAGAGTAGACATTGTTCCCCTACCTTAAGGTTTTGCTTGAAAAATTGAAGATGAGTGAAACCCTAAGTGTAGAAACATCAAAATCCCGAATGTGGAGCTCTCAGTGTGAGTACACGGCAACCTAAGCTCCATAGAGTGCGTAGAGCGCGAAAATGGCCGTGGTTCTTGAAATGGTTGAGTGAGGAGTGAGAGATTTAAGCTTGGAGGGAGTAAAAATGGTGGAGAGGGAGGGCCGGTCGGGTGGAGGAGAGAGGGAGAGTGTGATGTTTTGATTTTTTTACAAACTTCCCCCACACACTTCTAATTTAATCCCCTAATTACACCTCACATCTAAATGTCACTTGTGTATATAGGGAATACTTCTAAAACGGGATTCCCGTTTCCGGACCTCCATGATCCAAATATTTTTTTGACGATCCGATATATACGGTTTTTGTGAAAACTGCTTGGATCAAGCCCTTCCCGGTATTATTTTTTTTGAAGATTTCCCGCGTGGACCCTTGAAAACACCTTCTGAACACATTGGACGGCTCGGATTTTCCAAAAATAATTTGCTACACAAAAAAAATAAATTTTTTCTTATTTTCGGGAGGTGTGGAATAGAAGTTTTATATATATATATATATATATATATATATATATATATATATATATATATATATATATATATATATATATATATTTGTGCGAAATGCTTGTTTCTTCTTAAAGGAAAAGAAGCCTAAAATAATAAATAAATAAAGCCATCAATGCAAGCAACATCATTTCGCCTGTGACATTAACACCGTTAGGTGTAAGGTAATGACAGAGGAGGTTAGTGACAATTACTTTGAAAAGCAAGGGAGGACTGTGGATTTTTTTTTGTTTTTAGGGTACACAGTAGAATTTCGTAAAGCAAAGAGGAGGTCAGTGTATTAGTCAGAAATCTCAGGGGAGGTAAGTGAAATTTACGCATCATTTAAAGTTTACCTTCAAAAACTATATTTAAAGTTAGTAACTTTGAAGGGTTTAAACGGTTTTCTGAAAGCATCAAGCTAGTGCTAGAAGAGTGCAATTTTGTTCACCCTCCTTAAAAGAGGGTGAACAAAACTCTCTCTCTCTTGTTTGTTGAATTGGTGTGAGTCTCACCACAAAATGATGTCATGCTTACTTCTGCAATACACTTTTTGGTAAGCTTGACATCACTTTGATGTAAGCATGACATCACTTTGTTGTGAGAACCACATGTTTCAACCAATAAGAGAGAGGGTTTTGTTAACCCTCTTTTAAGGAGGGTGAACAAAATTGCTCTCGTGCTAGAAATCGAGTGCAATTTTGTTCACTCTCCTTAAAAGAGGGTGAACAAAACCCTCTCTTTTATTGGTTGAATTGGTGTGGGTCCCACCACAAACTAATGTCATGCTTGCTTCTGCAATACACTTTTTGGTAAGCATGATCACTTTGATGTAAGCATAATATCACTTTGTTGTGAGACTCACATGTTTCAACCAATAAGAGAGAGAGTTTTGTTCACCCTCTTTTAAGGAGGGTGAACAAAATTGCTCTCGCTAGAAATCAAACATGGACTTTGTTCTTTGGATGCACCACGATTAATTTCCGATAAATCAATTTCACTTTTACTTGCAAGCGGCTTAATTAAAATATGGACAAAATTTTAGACCAATTGACCTTATAAAATTTGATAGCACCTACAAAATTTCGTGATGGCGAATCTTGATTCCGAGACTTTAACGGAGCCCACCACTTGGTGTAATGACGTGGCACTGGATGGTAGGCTCTTTTAGTGGAGGGTGTGTGGTAACGTCCATACTTGATGCAAATCCTATGGCCCCTTCAGCATGAAGATAAGGCTTTGAAAAAAAAGAAAGCCCAACAGCCACCCACCAAAACCTTCTGAATTTCCACTTCCCATAGAACAGCAAAACAAACCCCACAAGCTCTGAGCTTTAGAAAAGAAAATCAGAAAGATGAATTCTTTTACACTCAGATCCCAACTCTTCTACCCAAAGCACAATCACCTCACCACCCCCTCTGCTAAGGCAAATCCTCCTTTTCTCACCCCTATCAAAGCCACTTCACATTTAAAAAACCATAAAAATCCATCCTCAAAATTCCTTCCTCCAATACAAATGAAGGTCACTAAACAAAGTCGAATACACAAACCCCAAATCCCAGAGGTCCTTCCCGAATCACAAGAAATTTGCAGAGAAGAATCTGCACATGTTTCCCCAAATGAGTATTCAAGATTTGTGATAATGGGAACAGTTTCCATTGGATTAGTGTTGTTTCTGATTGGAGTGGATGAACAGAAGGCACTGGCTTTTGGGCCTGAAGGGCCACTGATGGAAGATTTTTGGGATAACATGAGAAGGTATGGGCTTTATGCTCTGACAGTGAGTACTGGTGTTGCTTACACCCTCTTTCAGCCCATATGGGAGCTGTTGAAAAACCCAATCTCTGCGATTCTTGTTCTGGTAATCTTTGGGGGAAGCATCTTCATTGTTTCTCAAGTGCTTAATGCTATGGTTGGTGTCTCTGATTTCAGCTATGAATATGCCAATTAGATTTCAGAGAGATTTCTTGTAAATTGTTTTCTCATTCTTGTCTTTGTACTTTTGTTTCCTTCAATAGCAAATTAAAACCACGGAAACGCTCCGTCGATGTGTGGTGGTAAGACTGTGTACATCTTATTGATTCGAGACCTAATTCTAGGAGTTTCATGCACTCACTTGCCCTTTTTTATAACTGTTTTATAAAGTGCATCTAGAACTTATTCCTTTCAAGTATGGAACAAGATTGGATGCCTAAATATTGTAGTTCTTCTTCTCACCTTGTTGGTTGATGATACATCCCAGTACGGCAAATTGAAGCACCGGAGAATCGAAAGGTAGCGTTTTTACGCTTTTTGGTCTGGGCAAGTCAATAACCAAGCTCCACCAAGTTAAACCCAAATCACAAACTGGACATAGCTTTTCCATAAATCAATGAGAATGTAAAGGGCATAAAATCAAGGGTGTTTCCAACTTCCCATTAAATTTGGAGGAAGCTATTTACCACAAATTGCTCTTACATTGCCACATAAAGGATGAAATGCAATTCACTCAAGAGTCGGCGACAAGCTTCTAACTGATCAGTAATATCAACCGATGACAAATATCGTTTTTCTGGCTTTACCTGTTCCAAAAACAATGGATACCACAAGCCATAACATGTATTTACTGAAAACAAGTCAAACACATTGCACTCTCGTAATGCCAAATAATCTTCTGGGGAAATTGTAATTTTTTGGGACTAACCAAGTTCTTTGGGCAGTTTGGTTTGGGGTCTACTGCTGGTGCTAACTTTTCCTTAAACAAGGTCACACTAGAACAGCAGTACAAAAAGTCCAGGAATATCCAAAGAATAGCCAGAACAAACTTTATGGGACGGAGGGAGTACATTTTTAGCAGGAAAAGCAATGGCCATTCTAAAAGACCTAGCTTTATATACTAGAGAGTGTTGTCCTCGTAATTTATAGCTCATACTAGCAAGAGACAGAGGAAACAGAAAGAGGGTAGCTGAAGCTGTTGGCGTACTGGAAAGAAAGGCTTTCTCCGGGCCCCAGAGCTTCCCCGTTGTTGACAAGGCAATCGTCGTAGCAAATTCTCCTGAATATTTGAGGGTTGATTAACCTAGCAGAGCTGAACCAGCCGCAGCTCAGATGGATGTTGGAGACACTGCAACCTGATACGCAAACGTTGAGGACTTGGACCGTGTAGGTTGGGATGCCGTTGGGGAGTGGGGCTGTTGGTCCTTGGAAGATTGCGATGTTGTCCTTCGAGCATGTTCCCCCAATCCGATTCACAGTTTTACCACCACCACCTCCCTCACCGTCGTCAACTAAATAAATGTTCAAGAGTTATATAGAAAAAAAAAGAAGGTTAGAAATGAGACTGACTGATAAAAATGACACTCGTTCTCTGGTTAAAAAGAAAAGGGTAAATTGAACTCTGCTTCCTGAAAGCTATATCCAATTTTCAATGGCCTGAGCTCTGAGTCATTTGTTTCCCAAATTTAAGTACTTGGGCTATCCGACGCAGAATGGAAATTTTCGTACATAGGAAAAGCCCTAAATGAACAAAACATTAAAACAGCGAAAGGCTATGGAGTATGGAATTGCTTCATTACCCACGTCAAGTAGCTTCCGAGCAAAGCCAGTGTTATTTTCTTGAAAGCCAGCTGCATTACCAGTTGATTCGGACGACAGACAATTTCCCACGACTGCATAACGAAACCTACGTTAGACAAGTCGCGAAAATCGTAACATAACTTTTTGCTAAAAGATTAGGAAAAAAAAAACCCCAAAAGAGTCTGAAAAGCAGTGGTGGATTCACTTGGGCCTGGGAGCAGTCATCCGGGCCCAAACTCATCCCCTTCAAATCCCTCATCGTAACATCTTCCATTAGTATCCCTGATACTCGGAAGTTAACCACCATTAATAGACTTCTCGGTCTATAATAACAAACCATATTTTATAACTTATGAAACATGGATGAAAACTATAACATCGGACTTGATTGCTATAGAAAAAAATCCGTGGTCCCAACAGCAAAGTGTTCCCTCTGTGTGAAATTTTTGGATGCACTGCGGGCACTGCACAGAAGACTTGTATTAACTCTTGTAGCATGCATTAGTGTGACTAGGACTTGTGGACCAAACTTATTTCCGGTACCGCTAGCAAAACATTTGTGCATGTGTTTGTGTAATTCTTTGGTCAAACCGAACAATTTAATGTAAAAATTATAAAACTTTAAGAGAAAACGACCAAAATTTCCATACCGAAAAGTCTCAAAAAAAGTTAGCTCATACTGATGTTTGGAAACCTAACACAACAAGAAGTTTTCTCCCGGCCCACTTGTGACTACATAAAAGGCGAAGGAAATTCTCAATGAACAATTGAACATAAACAGGCCAAATGCATAAATTACATGCAGGGGTTCTACAAGGACAAGTCAAGTAAAGCCACAGAGAGAGAGAGAGAGAGAGAGAGAGAGAGAGAGGTACCAAATAGAACAGCACAAGCAAAGCCCAATCTTACGGCGATGGAGACCATGCAAAGTCTTTGGGAAGCACCAGCGTTTCTCATTGCACCGTTTATTTTTGGAGGAGCTTTGGAAGAACTTTTTGTTACTTTAGAACATGAGAAGAAAAATGTTTTAATTTGGAAGTGAAACTTTTGGAAAGTGAGAGAATGAATGTTTGGTACTTACAAAAGTCATGAGAAAGTGTTTGCCAAACTGCGAAACCAAATCTAGGATGGATGTATAGAACAATAATAAATACACACCCTCTCTACTATATTCTGTCACACCCCCTCTCACATGTAAGGGGATCCACCCTGGGAGACCCACCCCACATGTGAGAGGGGGTGTGGTAGAGAGGGTGTGTCTGTATCATTTTTGGGACGTATATATGCAAAAGTGAATCCGGGGTGGGCCTCAAAAAGTGTGTAGCACCAACTTCAGGTTCCAAAATGGACCCGGCTTCTCAACAATCCAACTAAAATGATGCTTCTATTGTTCAATCGCAGTCGCTCATCTCGAAAATTAATCGTTCAAATATGCGGAACTATCCTTCCGTCCTTCTTACGTGTAGGATATATAGAACTCAACACTTTTGCACGATTGAGATCACGCGAACAACACTTTGCTGTTTAGTTGAGCGGGTGCTTGAGAGCCTCATTTTCAACTTTTTATTTTCAATTTTTTGGCTTTTTGGAGGATTATGGTCATAATGTACTTTTGATCTGCTAGGAGTGATAGTGAAAAATGTGCAGAATGCATTTTGCAATAGAAGTAGAAGAAAAGAATGAGAAGTAGAATGAGAAAAGCTCTTCCGGAGCTCATTTTGAGTTCTTACTCCAATTGTCACATTTTGAGAATTTATTTTGCCTGATTGTATTTTGGGTTTTGTCCGCCAAATAGCCAAAACTTAAAAGGAAAAACCTAAAAATGAAAAAGCTTCTCCGGAGCTTATTTTGAGTTTTTGCTCTAATTGTCAAATTTTGAAAATTCATTTTGCATGAATGTATTTTGGGTTTTGTCGGCTAATCAGCCAAAACTTAAAAAGAATAACTTGAAAATGAGAAAATCTGTCGACCAGGCAAGCCTGAATTGTAGACACGTCGTTTCCTTAAAAATAAAATAAAAAAAAGCAGCAATTTTGAATGTATCACAGAACTACCACTAGGAATGTGGGAAAAATTTTTCAATGCTGGGCGGGCACAACCATCTGGTACCAAGCGCAATCTCGTCCATCCAAAAGTGTTTTGAATGGCTCAAATTTCTCCCACACTCTCCTATTTTTCTCTTTAAAATCTAAGCTGTCCAAAATACTTTTAGACGGTCAATATGTGTGCTAGGATACTACTCCATGTAAGATGGTGTCGGTTTGGCACTGAAGAATTTCTCGGTTTCTGGTCTCTGGAACAGTTATTGCAAAGGTCTATTCTACGGTACCACCCCTATCTTTTGTCTGGTGGCTATGGTTTTGATTGTTCTTGGGGAAAGATGTTACTAGCTGAATTGCACCTCGAAACTATGTCTATCAATTCAACTGTCAATGTCGGATTTACAATTTTAGCAGTGCTCATTTATTATGTATACAATTTATGGGTGTACATTAAAATATTACGCATCCAAGTGTTTAGCAAGATACGACAATTAGGAAGAAATATTGGCTGATTTGTGGTGTATAATTTATGGTGCAAAATGCAAATGGATGCGGTGTTCTACTAACAAAAAATTATTTTTTTTAAAAATCGAGATATGTCATTCTCTCATAATACATCACATAAAAACCGTGAAAAATTAGTTTTTTTCAAAAAACCACCTTACTGGAAGTTTTTGACAAATAAGACAAGGTAAAATAACACGGATTAATTGGGTTGCAAAACTGTCGAGAAAAATTATGCATATGTTTTATGTGTACCTACCAAAATAATGTCAAGTTTACCTTCTTCTTTTTTTGGACAAGAGGCAATGTTATTAAACAGCCCAAAGGCAGAGACCCGAATGCAATACAGACTTCATCACAATAAAATGGAATGAACCAAAATTACCAAACAATCTAGACCCGAGCACAACACTAGCTGACTCGATGGCACATACTTCAAAAGCAGACTAACAAGAAGGTTGAGTGAGAGAGCCAGTTTACAACGTAGTAGTAGAGGATTCAATAACATACACACACCATGAAAACATTGAAAAGGTATAGATGAAATCTAAGACGAAACATCCCACATTGGGAAGAGAAAAACACCCCATAAAGGAGAATACAAAAAACCTAACAAAACAAACAAAAAGATGGAAAGTTTACCTGAGTATTGAAATATTATAGACAATTTTTCAAAAAATGGAACCCCAATGGATTGTTTTTTCTTGAGGTCTCAAATTTTAAAAATTTACACGGTAGCTCATTTGAAGCATGTCCATTCAGAGTTTGACTTATAATAGGGCGTTTTCTTGGTTAAGTAAAGATTTTATAGACAATGAAAATAATGAGTATACTACAATGTTATAAAAAAAATATATAGAATTAAAGCGGCATACCCCACTAGAAATTTACAACCAAAACCAAGAAAGAATGAGGACAAAGCGAAGAATGAGAAGCCTAAAATAAAGGCCTAAACTAAGAAACCTCTTGCCTCTTGCTAACTGATGATGAGATTGGTTTTTAAATTAGTTAAGGTGCTCTTAAATTGACCCGGACGTTTAAAAAATAGATCTTTTGAAAATTGGTCTTTAAAATTAGTTAAGGGCTTAAGGCAATCTTAAACTGACACAGACTTTTAAAAGACAATCTTTTGAAAATTGGACGTCACACTCGTTATTACTCAGGCCCGTGGCTGTGTGCGTCGAATCAAATGATGAACCATATTTATTCGAGTAAATTTTTAATTAAGCATTTGTTGTTTTAATTCCTTTATCAAAACTCAAAACTCAAAAGGCAGGACTCAGGAGCGCTCAGGAGTGCTCCCCAATGAGAACATTCCAGAGCTCTGGTCTGAAGTAGTTGGGCATTTATATTATTTTTGGTGGAATATAAAGTACCTTTTCCGTAATGTCTCCCGTCCTCAAACTAAGGACTTAAAAATACTATAATTTTTTTCAAAAAAAAATTCAAATTAATTTTAATACTGTAATTTACTTTAGGCCAAGTTTTTTCGTAGGATACAGTTTGACTTCTTCTTTGGAAAACATAAATTATTTTTAATTTCTCATTTTTCAGACCGGATAAACATTTTGAGGCGGAAGTAGTAACACATAACATGAACTCATGGACTTTGTTCGGTTTGGTTTTCAAGACCCAGATTTTAAATTATTGCTCAATCACTATCCTTATTTTCCTCTAACCCTTACCTGCATTTTTAATTTTTATTCTCATTTCTCTCTCTAACTCTCTCCAATCATTACCCCATATTTTCAATTATCACTCACATTTCTCTTTCTACTCAAAACCAAAATCCCAAATCCCCAATCCAAAACCCAAACCGAACACAACTGAAAATGTTGTCGTGAAATTAATATGTTCACTGAACCGCCATGCAACCCTTTGTAAATGTTTGAGATTAATAATGGAGCCAAAAGGGGGCTCGTAATGGCTGTAGCTCTCTTACATTTAAAAAAAATTCTACTATTACATTGAAAAATAAGTATAGCATCAAACTATATAGCCCCGCTCCCCTCCACAGATATAGTCTGCCCTCCATGTTCAAAAATTCTGGCTTCGTCCCAGTTTGTGATAGTTCTGATATTTGGTCTTGAAGTTAGTTCATGTCATTAGAAATTTATACTAGAACTCATACTTTTGTATAATGAATTAATATTTAATTAGTTAATCCTTAATCAATGATAAGTCCTCAATAGTGTAAATAATGTGGCTTATCTCTCTCATTTTTATCACACATCCATGCTTATTATGGCTTTTACACGATTAATATTGCATGTGGGTGCATTTTGTAATTTAATTTAATCAACGGATATCTGTAATCTCAACGTGGAGAGATTCATAAGTATTTAATAATGTGGAGCTCTAAAAATAATTGAGATAAATATGGGAGTCCAATTATAATTATTTAGTGGTGTGAATTATAATTTGTGAAATAAGAATAGAATTCAGGTGAGATTAGGTTTTCTTATTTACACAAGCAGTCTAAATTTATTTTTCCTCAGGTCTCTGTTTTAGTCCTATACATATATCGTTAGTCATTTAGAAAATCATAATAAAGGCTGAGAGAGAGAGAGGGAGAGAGAGAGAGAGAGCGCAAAGAGACCACCGCACTTGGCTACATGATCAAGGTATAAGGGAACACGACAGGAGATCGTGAGGCACTATCGAGCAATGTTTGTTGCTTACAGTAATTGAGTCTGTCAAGTTTTAAAATGAAACAAGTTAACCAGTGTTATTGTCTACGGGTGAGAGGTACATCCAAATTCTGACTCGTAGGAGTTGCGTTGATTTTTTGTTGCCCAATATGTACGTGTTTTTACGGGGTTCTGGAATTTGTTTCTCAACACATACAAAATTTTATATTTTAATTTTAAAACAAAAATACATCCAGAGCCATTAATGAGTGGGTAAGGAAAGGGAGAGTAATAAAAGTGAGATCAGACAAATAATGGGGCTTTGTGAGAAGTGTTGCCGTCCAGAGCAGAGACTTTTCGTGGCAATTTAAGAAGAGTTATTATTACGGAGAGAGCCTCCTCCTCGTTCACATCAACTAAATGAAATCTGAGTATTCAAATACACACGTGCTCTGAATAGTTCTTTTTATTTTGACCTTTTAAAATTATGATGATATGATTTGGTGTGTTTTGACATAAAAAGTTAGCTGATTTATTTTTTCCTTTTTTTTTCTTTTTTTAGTTTTGCATCAATTTTTTGTGTATTATTGGTTCATCTCAGCGAAAGGAATACAAAAAGTAAAAAATTATTGAATCTTAAATTTTTTTTAATAAAGACAAAAGTAAGTAAAAAAGACAGATTTTTATACTTTATTTCGATCTTATAATCAGAATATTTTACCTTTTTGGATTTCTTTCATGGAGACGAACCAATAATATACAAAAAATCGATGCAAAACTAATAAATGCAAAAAAATCAAATAACAATAAAAAAAAATAAGCCAGCTCTACTTTTTAAGTCAAAACAAACCGAAATCAAGCCAATCAAGCCTGTGGACTAACAATCCAAGTTGAGAAGTTTCACAGGTAAGCAATGAGGGGTTGGCTAACTTCTGACCTTATCGAACAAGGCCCAAGTTTAATAGATAAAAGAACCACTAATTTGATTGGGTATAACGGTCAAAGTTATATTTCTGAATTTCCAAAAAAAAAAATGGTCAAAGTTGAATTATAGCGTATCTTTAGAGACCTCATAATGTTTATTCGATTAAAGTTCAAGTTTTTACCATCTAGATTAAACATGGAGTATCACATACAAAGTTCAAGAAATTGTGAGATAACCACACGCAGTAGCGACTCCAGGAGTTCAGAAGCGTGTGGTCATTTATAAACATCAAATACTTTTACCAACCGTGAATCAAAGAAAAACATCATATTAATAGCAACTAAAAATCTTAATCCAACAAAAATCACATTGAAAGCTTAACCTAATGAACAAATAATATCATCAATTTAGCCATATGCCAATATTCTCTATTATAAGTTTTCAACACACACACACACACAAAAAAACAAAAAAGCTACACAAGTTTCTAAAATTGCTCGACGTGGTCTCATGTTCTGGAATCGTTGCATGATAATCTCTATGTCTTGTGTCATCACTAAATTTATGAGGGTTCATTTATTAATTTTTTTCAAAATAAATCGTGGGGTCGGCTGACCCCACTCTTATTACATTGTTGTCGCCACTGACCACACATGGGGTATTATTAATCTCATTATTATTAAGTTAATGAGATTACATTCCCCATAAATTTGTAGGCCTTTTTACTATTGGTTCCGTCAACAAACAGATCTTAAGGAGCTTACATTCCCCATAAATGGGTGGGTTTCCGACAAAAGGTGGTTATCCAGCGACAATGGGTTTCAGGCGAGGGTCTGAATCAGCGGGTTTCCGGCAAGGTTAGGTGGGTTTCCGGCGACCGTGGATTTCCAATTCACAGTTTTGTATGGAATGTGTATATGTGTGAATCTGTAGCTTTGTAATTGCATTGGATAGCCTAAATGCCTAAACTACAGGGCCCCTTCATCCATTATGTGACTAGCTAAAGTAGATATTGACATTTTTCCGAGGCAAAACGCCTAGAACCTCCTGAAGATGCTCTTAGATATCTCATAAAATTACTCGTCTATTCCTTTATGTCAACAAACGTCAAACGATCTATGGAGGGAATGACTTTCAGCCAAACAGGTGAAAAAGAGTACGGAATTTTTGCTAAATAAATTATACGGCCAAACAAATGGGGCCTACATTTGGTTGAGATAGGTAATAGTAATTATTAATCGTCAATTCATAGATGATACAAGACCGGCCTAGAGTATTTTGGGTCTTAGGCGAGCTTGTAACAAGAGCCCCTTCTATAATTTTGTACCAACTAAGGCTGAATTTGCCATAAAATTTTACGATTTTATGGGATTTTGCATTTTAGGACGTTAAATTTATGAGTCCCATAAAATCAACGTGCTAAAATAAAAAATCGCATAAAATCATCTAGTTGATTTTATGGGATTTCTCATAAATTTTTTTTTGGAAACCTAGCCTAAGTTTTAAAAGTCACCTTGAAATATAAATTGATGGGTTGATTGGGTTCTAGCTCGGAGAGCATATACTACCTTTTCAAACTCTCACGATTGATTAATTGCCACTTGGCTATACTCCCTCCATACATTAAATTTGGGTTGGTTGGCCAAAACAACAGAAAGGTAAGATTCTGGTGCGATATCATCAAATTTTGAAAAGTGAAATAGAAGATCGTTAAAAAAACAAAGATACAACAAGATTCGAACAGGTGGACTAATTAAAACATTGCCGGCCTACCAAAGCACTTTTAGGTGGTTGCCTGGTAAGCCCATGACAAGAGTTAGGCCTAGTAATAGCTTAAGCTTAAAAAATGGGCCAAGTTTCTTTCCAGCCCAACTATGGGTACACTAAATGTGTACCGCAATGTGTGGAACTCATTTTGGGACTCTACACTAATAAATCAAAATCGTTCAATTTGTTTTAATGGCTCTTGTAAAAAATCAGCTCATTTGATATCGATAAATTGCTTGTCAATTTATTCAAATTTTGTCCATGTGAATTAATCAGGGATAAAAATCGATCAAACTCTTAGTAATTTCCAGGTGAATTGATTTTTTATAGAGACTTCTAAAAAATTATTAACAAGTTGAACGGTTCCGATCATTCGCGGAGAACCCTGAAACAGATTCCCATGAGCCGGTGTACACGTGTTGTATATCAAACACTGTACCTATAGTTTTTTTTTTTTTGGGTTGCTTTTTGCCTTCTCAAATCATCAAGTTTCCAATCGCTTCCTCCACAGGCTAATTAGCTGTGCAGTGTGCAAGTAGCTTCCCCCAAGCTACCCCAACAAGGATAGGCAAAAGCCCGTTAGGCCAAGTTTTTCAAAAGATTTTAGCACCCAGGTGCTAAAATCATGACTTTTTAAATAAAAAAATGAAGTCGTTCCGTGTATCGTTTTTCAATTTTTTTTGCACCAAACTAAAGTACACGAGGAATACTTTAATTTGGTGCGAAAAAATTGAAAAACGATACACGGAACTACTCAATTTTTAGTTTGAAATATCATGATTTTAACACCTGGGTGCTAAAATCTTTTGAAAAACTGAGCCATAATATATTTACTAACAAAACCGCTTGAAATAATGGAGGAGCATCATCCCAATACGGTGATTAAAAGGCGACAAGCAACTGGATGATGATTCATACAAGAAAACAACATATGACTACATTACTCCATTATATGACTGATGAGGTGGCCTATTTTAAAACATTGTACACACACACATCTAAGATAACCCTTCAAAGAATCACCAAAAAATATTAATTTCGTATGGGTATCTAATGCTTGCTTTGATACATGTTTTACCCATTTTATATTTGCTGCCGTCTGATCTCTATTCTCTCCCACCTATATAAGTGACCAGTTTCTTCAACTTGCCTATAAGAAAATCCCAAACATCTTTCTCGCAGACATGGGTTTGAAATGGCTGCTTCACTCTGCATACGCGGCCATTGTTTTAGGCCACCCAAATGACGAAAAAATTGGCGGAGAAGGAGGGAAGGGCTTGAAGGTTTCGAACGAGAAACATGGCGACGAGGTGGAGATTCCTAGTTTGGAGAAGTATCCTTCGGGGTTCCAAATGCCTCTGCATTACCCTCGCTACAAGAAGGCGGATTATGAGAAGATGGAGGCGTCGAAGCTGGACATGTTGCTGAGAGAGTATGGCTTAAGCTGTAAGGGTACCCTTGATGAGAAAAGGGTTTATGCTATGGGTGCATTCTTATGGCCCGATCAACTTTGATCGGGCTATAATTGTTGATCGGAACCGAAACGCGGTCTTCTAGACAGCATATGTAATGTTGTCTTGCTGCCTCCGTAGACCTTATAGGAAGAGCAGCCAGTTAAGGATAACACGCTATGAATTTCTGAAAGTAGTACTAGTTTGTTTATGGGATGTGATTTTGGCACTCCAAATTTTGGTAACCAAACTCCAATATTTGTTTTTTAGTATTCAGCTTAAATGTGTTTTGAATATTAAAAAACAAATATTGGAGTGTGGTTATCAAAATTTGGAGTGCCAAAATCAATTAGCTTTGTACTTCTTCAGTAAGTCTAAAAGTAGTAGTTGTGTGTGATTGATTTCCACTTCTGTATCGTACGAGTAGTTCTGAGGAGCATGTTGTAGTATGACTTTGTATTGATGTTGTATAAAATGAAGGAAAAATAGCCTTGTACGATAACAAAAATGTTTAAAGACATCCCAAGCGCAACGGTAACAGAAATGTTAGGTACACATAATTTGGTATCCACAATTTATCCAAACACACACATAAGTGTGTGGGCTCCACACACACAAGTGTGTATGTGTGTGTGGAACTCACACACTTGTGTGTGTGTTTGGGTAAATTATGTGTACCAAATTGCGTGTATGTAGTGTTGCTGGCTTCAAGGATTGGTGGGGCCCACCACTTAACACAACAAAAAAATAAAAATAAAAATATCCAAAAACTTCTGGCTCTGTGGGGGGGGGGAGCCCCCACCCCAGATCTGGCTCTATTTGGAGAGGAGAAGAAGTTTCTCGAGAGAGAAAGAGGAAAGGGTAGAGAGAGAGTGGGAGTTTTTTGTACTACTAGTTTTTTTTTTTATTTGTCTTCTTTATCCACCACCAAAACCCATCAATGGATAACCATTCCCTCCACCATAACAGCCCAATCAATCAATCGCCGCAGGCACTATATTTTAACAATCAAGAATATACACAACGAGCAGATTGCACATAAGCCTCCAAATATTAATCTCACTCTTAGAATTTACACAACGAGCAAAACCAAGTTGTTTTTTTGTAAGCAAATTTATTTCACCAAAAGGAGGAAAAAAAAATACACAATCACGGGGCATACCCCTAAACAGAACTATAAATTGAAAAAAAAGCCAACAAAATCCAAACAATACAACCAAAAACCATGAGAAGCAACATAAGACCTCTAGTTGTTGCATTCTTCTGCGAATTAAAAAGGGTAATTGATTTTGGTAATTCACTTTTTAATAATTACATTTCAAAATTTGTCTTCTAGTGTTCAAAATACACATAACGTGAACACTAAAAGACAAATTTTGAAGTGTAATTAACAATATTTGGAGTGCCAAAATTATTTCTCTTAAAACAAACCCCAATTGTTGCAAAAAATTATCCAATTAAAAACCCTTCTTTGTTCATACACCAATATAAAGTGGCACTAATAAGGCTATATTTCTAAAAACATGTTTCAAAACATGCTTTTAAAAAGTGTATTCGCAAAAAACTCTTTTAACATAAGTCTTTTAAATTTCAAAATTGACCGAATTAAACGTAAAAGTCTGTTTTGAAAACACGTTTTAAGATTAACTTATTTTTTTTGGTTAATCCATCATAACCAACGCAGAAAGAGTGTTTCGTAAACAAATTTTTTAAAAAAGCGTGCTTGATAAACACGATTTCACGTATTTTGGGAATAAAGTAAAAAAATTTGCGTTTTAATTAATAAAGTTTCGAAAAAAATGTAAATCGGTTAATTTGCCTAAATAATAGGTCAGGCTTGGATATTTACAAGGAGTATTAGTTCTTTTTACTCCTTCTTCATTTTCAAAGATTTTACCCTGAGTTGGAGTCTTGGAGATGAAATTTTCCCTAGCAATTCTAGGCTCACCTTCAGGGTTTACCTCTTTTATATGTACACAACCTTCTTACCCCTACAAACGGAGAAACTGTCACTGCAATCCGTTGACTTTACCTCTTAATGCTTCAGTGAACTGCTGATACAGTGCATCTTCGATGAACGAAAACTCTCAAGAATATATAATAGAACAGAGTGGGTAATCTCACTCGACTAATTGGCAATGGAGCGCCAATATCACTTACCTCCAATACGTATTGCATATTTTAACGCGGTTGATTGCCTGATAAAATTAATGTGGCCAATTTACCAATTATTGCATTCAAAGGCGAAAGCAGAGGAGTAACTAAACAGGTATCACGTCCCTGAACTTCCACGGCCAAATTTGGCTAAATTTTAGATATGTAGGAGATCCACACAGATCCTGGACCTTCTGAAGGTGGCCAAACATGAGTCTTGACAAGTCTTGACGTTTTTTGGACGCAAAATGCAGCTAGAAACTTCAAATATGCTCCAATGAATATATTCTTTAAAAGAATTGACCGACTTGGATCTCTTGTCTAAACAAAGCAACTATTCCACGATCCCGAATTTTCAAGTGATAGTCTGAACAAATTTTTTTGTTATAGGACATCAACACACATTGTTGCTAGGTTGTTATGAGATAAGGAATAAACAACATCCATTGAAATTTCATCGACCGAACCACGCAAGCAATAACGTGTTAGGGTGCAGACAACCTTCAACAGTGGTTTAGCCCAGGGGTGTAGGGGGCGGAACCCCCATGGAACGTTTAGGAGCACACCAAATTACAGTGAAAACGACATTTGTTGATGTGTAATTTCGGTCATTGGACCCCACCTATTTATATTGCAGTTAGCATGTAAATAGGGTTACAAGTTTTTAGAGAAAGACTAAGAGAGACGAGAGAAAATGCAGATCTCAAAGAGATTGCTTCTAGGCTTGGACTCTTGATTCGACTTCATAATGGACTGGTGTAACTCCCGTTGTTTTTCCTCGCGTTGAGATTTTCTATGTATATCTTGTATCTCGTATTTTTTCTTACCGTTTTTTCATTACGTACGATTGTTTGTTCTTTCATTCTGTGATTCATTGTTCCCAAAATTCAAAGGGCATTGTGGAATTGAACGGTTGTTCGAAAATTCTAACATAACTCACGGTACTCTTATTCAAAGGGCATTGTGGAATTTTCTTCTCTA
Organism: Vaccinium darrowii; assembly: GCA_020921065.1. NCBI lineage: Eukaryota > Viridiplantae > Streptophyta > Magnoliopsida > Ericales > Ericaceae > Vaccinium > Vaccinium darrowii. The sequence goes on from CM037156.1 coordinate 25,794,475, forward strand.
TCTGTTGTCGTCTCAATATTCATTGTAGTTCTTAACAGAATATTCGAATGCAAAATTTCTTAACAATGAATTATAGTGGAGGAAATGGAATTGAAACTCCCCTTCTTTATTCTTATCTGGCGGAAAAATCGCACCCGGAAAGAATCCTATCTTTTGTATTCTTGCTATTAGAAAAAAAAAAAAAAACCATAATTTCCCAAATAATTGCACAACTCGTCTAACTGTAGCAGTTCAAAAACCTCTATATAAAAGGCACCATATGCATTGATCACTCCACAAACTTCCATACAGAACTCCTCAAATACCAACACATTACACAAAAACCCTTCAAATTAAGCTAATCCCGAAACCCTATTCTCTCCCATATAAACTATGCCCTTTGGTCCACAGATGGAGGAAAACCAGATACAAGAGCTTCAAACTACTAGCTGCTTTTACAAGAATCATCAGCTCTTTAAGAAGGCCTTGCAGTTTCTCGTTTCCCTCTCCCTATTTTCATTCCTTTTTCTCTCTTGCTCCTCCTCACCCAACTCCCATTTTTTCCACTACTTGAAATTTCACTCCTCCACGTTGGTTTTGCCGATTTTAAGCCAGGCCCTTGACAGGAAGTTCATATTCCTTATTTGCAATGGAATAGTCGCTGTTCTCGCGAAAACCTTGAGCTTTACAAACAGCTCTTCTCCAAGTTCTGATTTTGTAGAAGATGTGGTGAAGGCCGTGGCCGAAACGGGAGCACCGGTTGAAGATAGGGCAATAATAGAGTCTCTAGAACATGCCTCCGCGGGCATAGAACAAGAAGAAGAAGATGATGAGGATTTACGAGGAGAGAGTCCAGCTCTGATATCAGGAACAGAAGAAGAAGATCAAGAAGTAGAAGAAAGTGACTGTTTGATTCCACCATTAACAGCAGAAGATGAAGGGAATGAAGTGAACGTCAGTACGGAAGAATTAAACAGAAAAATCGAAGAGTTCATAAGAAAAATGAAGGAAGAAATTAGAATTGGAGCTCAACAACCACTCATAGCTGTATAATGCACTGCACTCCCAATATATTTAGAAACGAGCTTCAAGTGATTATTGCATTAATCTTAAACCACTGTTTTTTTTTTCTTTTGGCTGGGCAAAAGTTAGGATTGTTCGTTGTAATTAGTGAGGTTTAAACCTTCAAATGCACAAGAGTATATGATACTTACAACTTGGCTATCGTTCCACTCATTTTAAACGACTTAGTAGTCTACCGTTATATTTTTAGCACAAATTTCATTCCTTTCCTCCATGAAAATGGGACTTCAATGAGTCCAAGGTTGGCTTTCAATGATTCACGGTCAGAGGGTTGTAGAAGTTACTAGAAAAGGATAGATGTAACTGGGCAAGTGTGCAAAAAGGACCACGCATCAAGCATAAAAAAGAGCAATGCATTACCAGAGCACATAACGTGAACGATTCTATTAGCCACAGTTCATTAGGCAATAATGATACTGCACATAAAATGTCAAAAAAGTTACACCTAAGATTTTCAAAGCATTTTTTTTTTTTTTTTACAGATATCAATATACTTTTACAAATATCGTTATGCATGTCACAGATGTCAATGCACTTTTTACACATTGACCACTATTTCTGGTGTAAAATACAAGAACCTGGGGATGCCAGATAGGGAGCTTAGTTGCATATATGTCTGGTGATTATGTTGTTGACGTTTAGTTGTTTAGCCACACTTAACCTTAACCCGGGTCCTTATTCATTTGCAGTGCCAGGTTCCCAACAAGTCTGGGGAGCAAAATCTTGAAAGCTTTCTCTTACTTTTAGGGCATAGCTTTGCGAAATAATGTTTCAAACTCATAATTAGCCTTGACTAACTTTGGATAAAATCAGAACTATTATATGTCAAATCTTACACAACCCCACCTCCAAATGGATTATCTGAAATTTTCCTAAAGCTCTCACTCATTTATGTCAAATTAAGGGGTCGTTCCACTAAACTTATGGCTTTTGACTTTTTGGATTGACATATGTGAGGAGAATAATCTGTCTCGTTAAACGTAAAATTTAAAATGTTCAATAATTCACTTAGTAAAACAGACCCAAAGACGTTCATGCCCAAGCTCAAGCGCAAGCGCAAATATTCTACAACATTCTAAACATGTAATGAACATTCGTTGCACATTAAATTATAGAAAGAAAGATGCGATTGAAGGAACACAAGAACCAGAATTTTACCTACGCAATGATGGGACTTGGAGCAATCAAATAGTTATGCAGACAGAAAGACACGAATCCAATAGAAAGCAAACCAAGATTCCGATTCCTACGCAATGTCCCTTTTGGGAGAAAAACCAATCAATGATAACCTCATTTACCGTACTCTGTAGATGTGAGGCAGGTGAAGGGAACCGGCAAATGACTACAAAAACAACTTTCCACGTGTTACCATCTGCTTACACTCCAACCACACCGCCCTCCGACATATGACCGACGGAGGGAGAGGCACGGTATTCTCTGTCTCCAAATATCTAGTCATTTCTCTCAACACATCGTATGACTACATTTTTAGATTCTAACTATTACAAGAAGTCGTGTTTTTTTTTTTTTAATAATCACATCAACATCTCATTCATGAGAAAGCCATCTGCCATTTACAAGATTTCATCGCAAAAAACAAAAAAGAACCAAAACTACTAAGCATCTAGACAAAGAACACTGCAAGAAGTCGTGTCGGTGTCGTACATTGGGTCAAAGTTTTCTGGGTATATAGCATTTTTCTCGGCAGGACGAACCCAGATCATGAATCTAAACAGGTTAAGCAGTGAATCAGTGATCAACTTAATACTACAAAAACCTCCATAGTTTTGATGCAAGGTTCCGACACAGATTTTTGCTCTGCAAGAGAAACCCAGATCATGAATCTGATCTGGTTAGGCAGTGAATCAGTGATTAACTTAATAATTACCAAATCCTCCATAGTTTTCAATTTTCGTGCAGGGTTCCCACAATTGCAATCTCCAAATTGCTTTTCAAGAAATAAATACTGACGAAATGAGGGCTGATAGTGATAGTTCTGTGGAAATAATGTGACAATAGTTTTTGCCCTTTAGTCATCTATATAGGATTGAACTATAGCAGAGGCACCCACCATAAATATATGTGGTTAGAAATGTGAGACTCTTCTTTTCATTAATCAATATTCCTTCACTATAAAAATAATTGCCACGATTCACTCCTGCTAACCCTTTGCCTAATCATGTGACTTAAAAGATTAAACTCGAGTTATATAGTAGCTGCTCGCAATCGTTCATATTTAACTCAATACTTTCTTTTTCCCACCAATGGGGAACATTTCCCAAATGGGTTCTCACAGTCTCCCTTACTTAGGACCAGGGACGGAGCCAGGAATTTCACTACGCAGGGGCGAATTTTTTTTCTAAAACACTTTGCAGGGGCGAGACTACATAATTCATAGGAAGATTTATTTTTTTCTATATAATACTAAAGGTTTTTTTCTCCCTTGCAGGGGCGACTGCCCCTACTGGCCCCCCTCTGGCTCCATCCCTGCTTAGGACCGCAACAACACAATTCCAAGGGGTTAGCAAAGTGGTATTGCTATACTTAGGGTTTGCTTTCAACTAAGGTCTTAGGTTCGATTTCTTTGCCAACAAAGTCTTGGGGCCATTGGGGGTTATGCCCGGTCTTTACCTCCAAGGTCCCGGAATTAGTCAAGGTGCGAGCAAGCTGACCCGGACATCCGAATATCAAATAATATTAAAAAAAAAGTCTCCTTTGCGCCCTATGGTCCAATAACTTTCACACCCACCAAGCAATGTGAGACAAGTATCTGCTCAAGCTTGTCTCATGTCGGGCCCACTCAAGCACGTCAAACTCTTCCCTTGTTGGGCTCACCTAAGCACGTATCCTTGCGGGACTCGCCTTACACTTTTGGTACGTTAGTGCAAGCTCTAGTACCACCTTTGTTACATCCCACGTCAGCTGATCTCCTAGCCCTTTGTCTATCCACGTATCACGTGTCTCAAAATGTTAACCTCGAGTTATACAAATAGGTGCTTGTGTTTCCTTATACGTCGAGTTCCATTTCGATATTGGATCGACGTGGGATGTTACAATAATACAGTTGCCCATAACATGGAAAGGTGGACCTACATGAGAGGGTCCCCCTAATTAATGGAAGTCAAAATGAACAATAATCTTCCTGTCTTGTTACCTGATATGGAGGGAAGAAAGATCTAGAGGGGTCTCTGATTGGTATGATTTATGCTAAGCTTTTTAACATGGAAAAAGCCTGCTCTGTCTTTCTTTCCGCAAGTGGAAACATTCAATAATATTGTACAAAAGCTCCCACCCTTCTAGTATCTTCTATACGGTACAAAAACATATAGGGTCGTATGAATACCTCTTAAGTTTTCTAACACAAGATCTCTTCATGATTATTGATGCAGCACGAGTAATCTAACGTGGTTCCTAACGTAAAACGAAGTTTAATGAAAATTCTTTTGGTATAAAACGCTTACCAAAGTAACTAATTCAGGGCATGTTTAACAGAAAGTAACCATGAGGGTTAAAAGATCATAGAGTATGCAATAAAGGGTTGATATTGCTATTATAGCCTAATAAAATACTCTAAATTTCTGATATCGTACCATGGTAGGCACAGTATATATATATATAGAGTAAACTTCCGGTCCAAACTCCCTTAACTTCTTAAGTTACGGACCTCATTGATCCCGATCGAATTTTGATGATCCGAACCGTCCAATGTGTTTAAAAGGTGTTTTTTAGGGCCCTCGCGAGAAATCATCAAAAAAAAATACCGGGAAAGGCTTGATCCGAGCTGTTTTCACAAAACTGTACATATATAGTTTTTGTGAAAAACGGCTCGGATCAAGCCCTTCCTGGTTTTTTTTTTTTTTTTGATGATTTCTCGCGGGGACCCTAAAAGACACCTTTTAAACACATTGGACGGTTCGGATCATCGAAATTCGATCGGGATCAATGAGGTCCGTAACTTAAGAAGTTAAGGGAGTTTGAAATATATATATATATATATATATATATATATATATATATATATATATATATATATATATATATATATATATATATATATATATATAACGGGGTGTTTCACTTTTTTTTTGAACGGCAAAAAAGAATTTTATTAATCTTTAGAACCAAGTTACAAAGATTAAATGGAACCGAGCGAGCGGCATCACAACGCTAAGAAACATCCCAACTAGGTTGGCACCCCTCCTAGCGACAATCATATGCCAACGGGGTGTTCCACTTAGGTGCACTTTTAGACCTCTTGGCGTTGATGTAGAAAAATAAGGAATGAGGAGAGCTGCACCTGCTGTCTTTGGTGATTCCGGTCCACTCCGGTATTATCGGAAACATTCACTTCGAAGAGCTCATTGAATAGAACAAGTGTATCAAAAATTAGCTCAATCGGATATCATTAAGTACCTGATCCGAACATTTTTATCTTGACAAATGTATCCGAAACACTAGATCAAACCCATTGGAACTATTACTGCCGAGTTATATATGTACCCGTTGGTTTTTTCCTTATTTACTTCTTTTTGCGTTTGCTAGGTTTGTGTCAAACTTTTAGTGATTATTGGTTAATCTCGACGAGAGAAATTGGAAAAATATAAAATTACGACGTTTACCCATTTTGTTTTAGGAAAGGACTAACTTTTAGCATTTTACCGAAAAATGACTTTTAGCAAAGTCATTTAAAAACAGGAAACTCAAAAGAGCAAAAGGATTTATTCTCGATGGTTCACCATTCCTCATCCCAAATGTTGTAGAATGTATTTTCCTTCCCAGAAAAAATCCACATAAAACATAGATATATATTCCTCACTTTTCTTGAACATTAGATTGGCCTTTCTCTAGATCTCGCTATTGGTTCTGAGATGCATCAGGACGTTTCCAATCCCTACATGGACAAGATAATCGGAATAACCGCGGAAAAATATAGGAGAATTTTAAGAATTAGAACAAATTTAATGTCCAATGAGGGTGTCACAAGCTAGTGAGAGAGAAAATTGAGGAAACCCTGAGAAGCTAGGGAAAGAGAAAAAGAGATGTACTTAAACTCTAACTCCATAATTTGTTTTTTCACGAAAAATTATTTAGTTGGTATCGTCACGTGGTGCCCCAGAGTCTTCTATCATCACACTCTTATATGGATCCCATGATAAAGTACATGTATCCCACGTCAAATGGTTTTTTTTTTTTTTTTTTTTTTTAATGGGAGGCAAAATTTTATTTATGTTTCAAGGTTGGCTGCACTGCACAACATGGGGTAGCCATCCCATGTAAATCCCTCAAAAAGGTTTTAGATACAAAACTTGGTAAGCTATGGTAGTGAACAAAAGACCTGGTCGATAAACTCAACGCATGTTTTGCCAACGCATCCGCCACAAATTTTGCCTCAGGTAGATATTGGTAATGGTAGATTCGATGTGTTGCATCATCCGAAACCAACGGTAAAAGCCATGTACAAGTAGTAGAATCAGTTGCCGATCTAAGAAAAAGTGTAGAATCAATTGCAATTACCTTAAAGGCTACTGGGAACATCGGCCTTGTTTGTTTGGTGGGATATGGAAATGGGAAAGAGTGGGACCCAAAATTTCATGTTTGCTTCCCTTATTTTGGATGGGATTTGAAATCCCATGACAATTTTTATCTCAATCTGTACGAGATATATCCAATGGCTAAAATAACAAAAAGTGCTTTCCAATGGCTATATCTCGTTGAACACAAATACCGGATATAGATTTTCTCCATCAATTGATATCCTGAGCAATATCCTAAGGATTTCATATCCCATCCATTTATCTCCGGTCAAACAAACGAGACCATCTATATTTCTTATGCCAATCGTCGAATCAAGTACTAGGCAACATCGAAGAGCCCATAATTCAGTTACCGTGCTTGTAGCTGCCCCATTGTGGTACGAATCCTATATGGTATGAATCCCATGTAAAATACTAAGTAGTAAAAGGTAGTAACAGCCTGTTTAGTTGGTGGAGAAGAGGGGTGATTTGTGAGGCGCCTTTATTATAAATCTACCCTCAAATCCGTCCTCCTTCTATATCCATCCAAAATCAATTCCCGTAAGGGGCATAAAGGAGAGACCCTACAGATCACCACTTGGGGACATCCTATGCAGGGTGGGCCATGCCTTCCAAATGTTGGGCTTTTATTAGGGATAGCCAGTTAAGGATATAAAACTTGGGCCCAGGATGTTGAGTGTCATATGTTAGGTACGTTTTGTTTGCTTATTATAGTTCAAATGTAAGTTGAGCTTTGATTAGTGGAGGCTTGGTTAAGTATTTAAAGGAGACATGGACTATTTTGCTAATCCTTCATCCGGCTCATTGCTAAAATCAAATATGAACCAAACAGGCCTTAATCCATACAAATGACAAGGAGAAGAAGGAAAAGAAGTGAAAACGAAGACCCTAAAAAGCATTGCCGAACTTGGAGTAATTGTCCCATTCCTGACATTTAAAACAAGTGGTCAGAGACTTGTGTCATCTTACATAATAAAAAAATCATCCGATGATCTTCACAGAATACGACATTGCTTATTTAACCTAATAACCACAACGCAAGTTGTATCTTAGGCTTAATTTTCTTTACATTTGTCAGGTCGGAAGAAGTTTTTTGAATGTAAACGGTTTAAACAAGATGGCTTTGCCTTGCCCAAAAAGTCGGGCACAGCGAGCAAGGGAATGCAGTTTGGAATCCAACATAGGTTGCCATGGTTCAATTTAATTTCTCATATACTACGAATCATTACAGAAGCAGGGGATCGAATACATAGTTGAAACTTGAGACTTGACATCCAAGCGCGACACCATAGAACTTATATGCGACTTGGGATTTCAATAACCATTCAGCTGTTCTGGGTTCCCTGCAATATAATCGAAAATCCCCTCACCTTGTATATCACCATACGATTCAGCCGACCACGATGATATCTGGCCGAACAACATTACTGCCACCAAGAACACAGTTGTAGACAGGATTAGAGGCCAAAAGTAGGAGAGAACAGAGAGAAACCGAGGGGCCACGAAAATGAACCCTCCAGCGATTAAAAAGGAGACTAATGCTATGCCAATCTGGTACTTGTACTGCAGAAGTTTTTCTCGGATACCCATTGGCCTCCTGATTCAGAATCACAAACTATTGTGATGAATTTTTTGATCAAATTGGCTTTCCACCAGGAGAAGAAGGTAAGGAGGGGTTATAACTCTTCAACTATTTGTCCTTGCAGAGATTCTTTCTTCAAAACGTTGTACTTAAACTATAATTTTTGATTCCAAAACAAGCATTTCTCCTGGCTTATTCATATCTTCTTTGACTAGTGAATTTGATGCTTTTGATGCCTTAGTGTATAATCTAAAAGGTACTATGAGAGCTGTTTGGCATATGTGCTTTGTCCCCTCTTTTGTTTGCCAGTTGCTTTTCATCATTCTTTCCATGGCATGAATTTTGCCAAGTTAAAATTAAGACTCAGGAAAGGCATAACTTTCTTGTTCTCCTTTCTGGTTATAGGTCATTGGAAACGATCACGAAATCGGATGAAGAAGGAATCATTGTCATCTTGGCCCAATTCTATTCTTTTCTTGAGCTTTCAGTTTAATGAACAAGATAGTGTGATCCAAACCAACATATTAAACTCTCTCTTTCTTTGACTTTCTATGCCTAAAATACGTCAGAACATTGAATTGAGGTTTTTATGATACATTTAGATACTTGATCATATAGCATATCACTTTCGGTAGCAGTTGGAGGGAATCAATTCATCAGCAACATCATATAAGTGTGTAAAAATTTCAGGATAAACTGATGATAAGTAAGGAAAATGTAGCCCAAGTCGTTTAGTGGCTTTTCTTTTCCGTGTTACATTATGATTTATGCCCACTTTGACTGGAAAATGACAAGTACCCCGAAAAATTACTTCGAAAGTGAAATCAGTAGTTTAGATAAATACGCAGTGAATCTGAACTACTGATTTCACTTACAGTGTAATTTTCGGGGTAAGTTTTTTGAGTACCTAGCATTGCTCTACCACATTGAATTCATAGGATAATCGATGCACTTCATGAATTCCATTTGGAGTTTCATTGGATAAAAAAGAGATATTGGATTTCACATTCATGCCAATTCCAAAGCGTCATGATGTATGTATATATATATACATATGTTGATTGAAGTACTAGTCAATCAGGTCTTTATGCCTCCATAGAAGTACAACTTTGCATCACAATGATCTAAAACAATAAAGAATTTTCAGCAGGTGACTCCAAAGCAAAGGTCTGGCTTCTTAATTCTTAAAGATCGTGAACTTTATTGACCTTAAATCCATTGATCGAAATTAGATCAATAATTTATCAGATTGCAGGACTATTCTTAAAGTAGCAGAAGCAAGGAGTATAGAAACATTAGGGGGAAACAAATTTCTTGTTAAAAACATCTACCGATGAGGGATCAAAGTAGACGAAACAAGGTCTTATGATCATGAGATTCTTCTAATTTTTTACGGAAAAAGAAACAAAACACGCAAATGTCTTGGGAGGATCTAAAATTTTACTAACATAAGTTCAACAATAGAGCGTGACGGGTTATCATTTTTTTCAAATTTTCATAGTATTATGTATGTCTCTCCATTAGGGGTGAAAATCGGTCGGTTCGGTTCGGTTTTCGTGGTGTTCGGGACCGAACCGATCGGTTCGGGGTGACTTTGCAGGGAACAGATCCCGACCGAAAAAAACAATGGACCGATTGGTTCGGGGTGGTTCGGTTTTTTTTGGGTTTTTTCGGTCCGGCGTTAAAATTGAGATGGATGACTGTGATTTGTTATTTTTTGCGGGGTCAATTTCAGGAAACCGAGATAGGGGTGGTTTTCGGTCCAAATATGGGTGGTTTCGGGGTAATTCGGTCCAAATCGAGATGATTTTAGGGTCTTTCGGTTCGGTTCTGTTTGACAAAAATTCTGGAAAACTAAAACCGAACCGAGATGTATTTCGGTTTTTTCGGTTCAATTTTTTCGTTTTTTTTCCAGGATGGACTGACCGAACACCGAACAGAATTTTCAAATTTTCGATCGGTTTGGGTCCCGTTGGTTTTTTTTTCACCCCTACTCTCCATGTATGATTGCAGTTATGCAATCTCTCAACCGTTGATCACCAGTTCTATTCCCCCAGTTATTCTTCATTTAAGTTTTTATTGGAAAGTAGCCTTCTAAGAGTGAGAGTCGCATATGGCGAAGTCAGTGTCAAATTGGGTCAACCAATAAAAGGTACTCTTTCCGTTCCTTAAAAAGTGTAGTGTATTTCAATTTGGGCTGTTTCTAAATAAGTGTGATGTTTGAAGGTAAAAGTTGGTCCATTTCCTATTGCCCTTAAAAGTGATTCATTTTTGAAAAGTTAGTGGCTAAAGTTCAATGCAATATCTTCATTAAGGGCAATAGTGGAAAGTAAATGTAAAAGTTTATGTGAAATTTCTAATGATAATGCTTTCTTGATAATTTGAAATTACGAAACTACACACTTAAAAAGAAACGGAGGGAGTATGATGAAAAAAGTTGGAAAATTTTGTCCAAAGCCGAAAATGGCTACTGGGAAGCTTTGGGATGCTTCCGGAATGGCTTCGAAACTAAAAATGTGCTTAGGAGGTTGCTAGGATTCCATTGAGAAAAGTTAGACGAAGTCCATCCTGACAGGAGATTCCAGAACTGTTTTGAGACTGAAAACGAGTTTAGACAATTACCAAGATTGTTCAGGAAAAAGTTGTAAAAGTCTATGCCGGGTCAAAAAATAATTGTCGGCGGGCCCCAGGATACTTCCGATAGTGTTTAGAGGTTTAAAACATGTTTGGAGGACTTTACGGTCGTTTGAAAAGAAAAAAATTTCCTGGGGCCAAAAAATGGCTACCAATAAGCCCCGGGATGCTTCCGATACAATTTTCAGGCTAAAAATATGTGTGTAAGACTCTGTGGGTCTTTTTGAAAAAAAGTTGAAAAATATCGCCCGGGCCGAAAAATGGCTATTGGTGGGCCCCAGGACTGTTCCAATACAATTTGAGGATGGAAATATGTTTTGTAAGTTCTGCATGTCTTTAGAGAAAATTGGAGAAAAAGTTGGTTCAGGGTCGAAAGCAGTTGACGGGAGATCCCTGGACACTTCCAAATCTGGTATAGCTCGAGGAAATCACTGCCAACCCCGAAAGATGCATGCCGTCATTAATACGTGGCTTGAGTGGAGAACTAATTTGGGAGGATGTTTAATGCAAAGTTGGATTTACTGCCAGGGTCCGGCGCGAGAATTCTAGCAACGTAAAATGGTATCCGGAGGCGTTTTTAAGTGCAGAATATACTCGTTAACTTAACAGTGAATTTTTGGTGAAGATAGAAAAAGTCGACCAGGCCCATAGCAGGCTGCCTACGTAACCCGATGCAAGAGGAAATCAAGTCAGACGTAGTTTGGACTTATGTTTGGGTTTTTAATTGAAAATAGCTCAATACGAATCAAGTGTGGTCGCAAGTTTTTCAAGTCTAATTAGAAAATACATCCTGCAATAAGATCTGGGCGCGAGAGAACGAAGCTCATCTTGAAAAACATCAACTATGTAAAGTTGTTTTTGAAAGTAACAAAAAATGGCATTTTTTTTTACCTTTTCGGTCCCATTGTATTGATTTCGTCGTATTCTGTTCCCTAATCTACTCATTGTTAACATTTCGTCCCCAACGTTAAGTCCCCATGCAAAACACCATTCCAAGGGCATTTTAGGATCTTTGCTTCTAGTTCATCTCTCTCTCTCTCTCTCTCTCTCTCCTGGGCCCCGTTTCAGGGTCATACACAAATAATTTGAGCTGTCTATTAATTTTAAAATAAATGTTCGAGTAGCCTTTCAAAAATATCATCTCTAAAATAAAAAACACCAATGATGACCTTTTTGGCGACAGAACACTATGGTTGTCACCGAAAGTGTACACATGGCAACACAACAAGGAACAGTGTCGTCAAAAGTTAATTAGCAACGAAGACACTATAGGTGTGTTGCTGAAACATATATAGTTTTCGGCAACAAATCTTTTTTGCTTGTTGCTAAAAGTAATGAATTAATTTAGGCAGGAACGGAGTACTTTACATGCCACCTTGTTAATTGTCTAGTGTGTGTCGCCAAAAATTCCTTAATTAGCAATGGCAACATGGTTTCGAGTCACTGAAAGTTTAAAAAGCAATATTGACATGATTATTGTCCTCACCCATTTTTTTTGAGAAAAATTTCTTCAAAGAATAGCTCTGATTGTCCAATTATTTTACTTTTGTTTCGAAAAATGATTTATTTGGTGCACCCATTCGCATAAGTGGTGAAAGATCATCAAATTTACAACAATAATTTTTTTGATGCAATATTCATGCAATGACGCTTCTATTGTGTGGATGTAGACATGCGATGAATTTAATATAGTGTATAAATTGTTTTTTAATTGGACGTGTGGGTCCATAAATGGGATACTTACGAAATGTAAAAACCTGTAAGGCAGTAAACAAGCTTTCTTGACATAGTAGTGATATGCTTTATGGAATTTGAGATGAATGAAACTAGGGAAGTCGGAGGCTTCTGAGGGAACCGACGATTCCCTTAGGGTTCATCAAATCTAGAAAATCCCAAAGTTAGTGTTGCGGGACTGGTTATTGCCATGATCACCCCATGATGTGCAAATTTTTATTCTTGAATTTATTCTGGTAGTTTTTCTCTGTTGATACTACAATAAATCAAGAGTCACTGCTTGGTTATTAGTGGAGCAATCCCGTTTTTGCTCAAACACCAGAAATTTGTGTTCTATACTTGACATTTTGAAAATCTGGTTCTTTGTGCGAGAGAAAGTGAGATGATGGTTCAGTTCACCAAACCGCTCATCAGTGGTGTTTTGACGTTCGTGGTTCTAGCCGTTTTATCCTGGGAGACAAATGCCGAAATCTGTTTTAAGGAGTCTGTGGTTCCACAAGATTCGATTCATCGTTATTTCCATAATACATATTGTATTTCGTTAATTGTATCCCATTTCTGTTAGCTATATTTCAATTTTGTAATTTTTTTTTTGTATAAGAAATTTTTCTCTTGATACTACCGTTGTATTTTTCCCAACAGTGTTTAGTGTCACGCATTTGGTAACAGATGGTTGGCGTGTAGCCATAGACTATTGGCGTCAATGTTGCTGCTTTTGGTGACAGTTTTTCTTGCCACCAAATCTGTTTCTCCTTGTAGTGGCTCAAACAGTTAACTCCAAATACTTGATCTAACCTTTCAATTTTTTCATTCATAATTATGGATTTTGAATTTTGAATGAAAAATATCGAAGATTGGATCAAGCACTTACCGTTGATTGAGCTGATTTTCTACAAGCCTACTAAAAAAATTTATTTTTAAATTAATGAATAACTTGAATTATTTGTGTGGAATCCTGGAGTGAACGGAGCCATGGGTTAGTTCAAACATCAATATTGTGCCCATCACTTACTCGCCATCGCTGACCTTGTCTGAGCACCTCCTTCTTGCTATAATGCTCCGCTAGGACCAAGATGCCATTATGCCAAAAATAGCCTTTCCTAGTGGTTTTTTGTAACGGCGGTAATAAAACCACTGGCAAAAGGATCTATTACAGGGCGGTAATGATGAACACCGCAAAAGGTATTATTAACTGCGGGAGTAAAATAGCCAATAATGGTTACTATTAATGGTGGTAACACATTACTGCCGTAAAAGTAATTATTAACGGCGGTAAATCAGAAAACTGCCAGTAATAATGGCAATATATAATATGAATGTTATTGTTTTCCTAATACAAAAGAAAACATCATGTAGCTCAGCGGTTAAGTGCTCGGGGTACTATTCTATATGTATACACCCCACTTCTAGTGAGGGATCCCACGCTCTACTTAAAGTGTGCGAGTCACCAAATTCTTAAATTTATCGATCAAATCTTGATGATCCAAACCTTTCAATGTGTTTAAAACATGTTTTTAAGGGTCCACGATTGGAATCATAAAAAAAAATGACCGGGAAGGACTTGATCCGCGCAGTTTTTGATAAAACTGTACATATAAAAATTGCTCGGATCAAGCTCTTCCTGGTAATTTTTTTTTATGATTCCACTCAAGGACCCTTAAAAACACATTTTAAGCACATTGAACAGTTCAGATCGTCAAAATTTGATCGGGAAAGGTGAGTCCCACACTTTAGCGAAGTGTGGGATCCCTCATAGAAAGGGGTTTCTAGCACGCACGCACGCGCACACACACGCACTCACACACACAATCTAATATATATTTTTGTTAAAACCTTTAATGGCGGTTTTTTACCACCGTTAATAGTACCATATGTTTTCCGGTGGTCTTTTACCGCCATTTTTGCTTTCCCGACGGTTGCTTTGGTAGCGGTCTCAATTTCTCTGTCATTACCGGCGGGTTTAGGGCTTTTGGTGGCAGTTGTATAGCGCCGGTAAAAGTGATATTTGGCTTAGTTTGCTTTTCTTGGCCAATGTGAATAACCAAGATGAGGAATTGGGATAACTGTGGCATTCAAATATCTTCTGAAACAGCATGGTTGGTCCCTGAAGTAGTTTCCACCCTTGTTTGGCCAAAAATGCAAGGGTTAACGATTAAAAGATCATGAAAACCACCCCACATAGCCTACTCCAATTGACCCAATGAAGCTTAGTTTCATCCTCTCTACTTTGCTACCAGAAATTGCTAATTTGCTTGCTTAAGTCTCGACGTAACCCCTTGGATAACTGGAAACATTGCATGAAGTAGTTAGGCATCGCCATCAAAACCAACTACAGAAGCACTTCCCTTCCTGCTTGGTTTAGCTTTGTTTCCACCCTTAAAGTTAGCACACCGTTTTTTACATAGGCAAACACTGCTCTCTATAACGTTGTTAGGTTTTTTTTTTTTTTGAATTAAGTATTCGGTTTGAAGCTTTTGATTATGGTTTGCTCCTTGTCAATTGTAATCTTTCCTTTTTATTGTTAGTTGTAGTTTGTGCTTTTATTCTTATTAAAAATTTTGAGAGCCAGAGCGGTAGGGTTAGATTTGCTAATAGTAGTGGGAGAGTCTGTTTACTTTTTCAAAGCTCTCTCAATACTCGTCTCTGCCGATCAAATATTTTTTTTGATCTTTTTGATTTAAATCAACCACATACTTTAGAAGCATTCTTGCATAGTATATGTTTGGCTCAGAGTGCCCCTATGAATTTGGTTACACAATGCCACTCCCTACGACCGCTCTAAAAATAGACTTGCGGATGCGATGTCAAATGCCATAAAAGACTTAATTGAAGCCCTTCCTACCACCAATTGGTTTTAGGAGAGTTGGTGGAAAGGCGGTCCGACAAGTGGTATCAGAGCTAGGAGGTCAGGGTTCGAGTCGCGGGAGCGTCATCGTGAGGGAGGGATTGTTGGGCCCGGAGTGCCCCCATGGATTTGGTTACACAATGCCACTCCCTGCGACCGCTTTAAAAACAGACTTGCGGGTGCGATGTCGAATGCCATAAAAGACTTAATTGAAACCCTTTCTACCACCAATTGGTTTTAGGAGAGTTGGTGGAAAAGCGGTCCGACAATATATATGGTTATTTGCTACTATTAGTACATGCCAGGTGTACACTAGGTTCCATTACAAGCTTTACTATATCATGTCCCTTTCATTGTTAGGTTGCAGGCAGTATTCCTCAATAACAAAATAATTAGTTCTCGGAGAGTATTGAGTTCAAACAGTATTTAAGGGCCCACTTATAAGAACAAGTCCAAGATTAAAGACTTTTCATGCTAACAAATTATACCCAGATGGATTATTTTTCCCCTCTTTTTTTCATTAATCACATCATATTCATTTGAGAGTATTCGATTCGAATTTGGACTTCTAACATTAGGCCCTACGCGTGCCCTATTGTATAGAGAGAACATTCTTTCCATCGCTGGCGGAAACAAATGTTTTTTCCAAATCAATCACAATAGTCCGGTGTAATAGTATACAATCGCGTGAACCGCTGTGATTGATTTGGAGGAAACATTTATTTCCACGGCCGGCGGAAAGAACTTATTCTCTATTGTATAACATCACTAACAAGTACAGGGATGATTATTAGGTTAAGACAATAACCACTTCTTGATAGCAATTTACCTACTCAAACCAATGAGGGACGCACATTTAGCAAAACCCATCTCATAGCTTATCTTGAACCCATTAACCCCAGCATGACATAAAGTGACATACTTTATCATGCCTATCGGAGAAAAAACGTAACGGGATTATCACCCCTAGCTCGCAGGTTTAACTCCCATGGCCGGCCAAAAATTCCTTACACCATTTGATAATTTGTCCGATTCTTAACTTTAGAACTCCAAGAATAGCTGGCCCAAACACCCGTTCTTTTAAAAAACAATTATCTTGAACTCCTTTTTCTTTTCTTTCCAAAGTGCAGCCATTTCAAACATCAGTTTCTGAAAACAGTTAGTGGGCATTCCATTAAGCAATAGCTCAAATCAAGAACCCCACATATTAATCAATATCCACTTTGATTGTTTGGGGGTTTTGTCCTCTTCCTTCTCTAATTTAAGGGGGTGTTGGGGTGTTGGTGAAGGATGGTGAATTCTTCCCTCCATCGTCTAACCCAAACCACCATTGCAAAATGCTTGAAAAGTGCCTTATGGCAAGTGTCTTGCTTAATTCTCTTGGTTTTTTTTTTTTTTTTTGGGTTTTGTTTTTGGAGTCCTGTATTGGGAATCGTATACTTACAAGCAAAGCTGATGATGAGGTCTTTCTCTTCATTTTAATCTAAATTTGCTTGAACTTTTAAGCCACTTCAGTTAGGCCCTTTCAGCTTGTGGCCGTCAACACCTCATTTTCATAGTTTCAATCCAAACTCTGCTTGAATGCCTCCAAACTTATTAGTCATTAACCAGTGCTTTTAGGAGATTTTAGCGCTTAAGCAAGTCCTAAACTAGATATATCCAACTTTACTCATATTTCTTGTCTTCAATTACTTATGGTAAGACCTTTTATTTTTTCTTATTGAAGGTATTATACGCAAAACAAAAGGGGAAAAAAAAAATCCCCACGAGACTAACTTGTTACATATATCTTCCGAAAATTAGGTGAAACCGCAATTATCAAAGGCCTACGAACGCGGAGTTTTGTCTTTTCATTTTATCCCCTAGGCCATCTTAAGTTCTTCAATTTATTGTTTTGGCACGATAGATTATGTATGGGTCCAAAGTTACCACAATCAATTTCTTTCACTACATTCCACAATATGCGCTATTTAAGCCGATAATTGTATGGTTATAAAATAGTAGACAAACTAAATTACCAGACGGTCCACCGTCAAAGCCCGTATCACTAAAACCATAGATATGTAAAATATTTAGGCGAAGACGGGTCTGTGAAAAATCTTTGAAAGGATGGGTTGTTGAAGATTTTATGAGATACTGTATGATTTCTTCATAAAGTTGTATAGAGCAACAGATAAATACTATTATTACTATAGATATCATGTATTTATTTTCAAGAAAATGCAACGGTTACTGTCAAATGGATGGAAGGAGGAACGGAAGCCGGCCCAGCCGGCTTCTTGTGATTTGTTACTTTCAGTTTTGCTTCATAGCAAGGGAAGCCCATCCCTCTCTTTGCGGTCAATTCTCTCTCTCTCACACACACAAAACCCACACCCACCCCCCTTTCTATATATCACCTTAAACCCTGGCTTGCTTGCCATCATTGGGTTTGTGTTGTTTTTGCATTTTGAGAACGCCCAAAGAGTGTTGAAAAAATGATGGGCATGGAGGAACTTGTTGGAGAAGAGCTTGCTCTTGCTCACTCAGACCCTGTGGTCTTGGAACTGAATAGATTGCAGAACCAAATCAAAGGTCTCTCTCTCTCTCTCAATGGAACCCGGTCCCTATAACGCCCCTTCCGCGCTACACGGTATAGCGCTTACCCGAGCCATTCATCTCCACAATCAATGGTTTAGATTAGCATAAGCACTCTTACCGGTAAGAGTTCCAGTAAGAGTTAACAAACCATTGATTGCTGAGATGGCGTAGATGGAAGCGTTACAGGGACCCGATTTCATCTCTGCATATGTATTACTCCAGATTTTTTATTTATTGTACTACTAACTTGCAGTGGAGTGCCCCTGAACATCACTGGGACTGCTTAGAGTTTTGTATATAGTTATTTGTCACTTCACTTTGATCATTAGGTGGCTCTTACATTGAAGTTTATTTCTCTCTTTTCTTGTTCCTCTGTTCAGAAATATTTTGGCTTATTTTCACTTTCTCCCCTAAACTATTTCAAATGTGTTTATGTCGGTCTCAAACTTTTGAACCAATATATTTAATCTCTAAACTCTTGAGAAGGTTGCAATCAAGCCCCCTAGAAGTTTGCTCAGGAAAATAGACCATCACCGAGGCAAAACTAACTTTTTACTTCTTGACGGAGATGTTTATAATTTAAAAGTAATATAATCCTCCAGTAAGACCCTTCACTTCCGCTTTCAATCCTCGCTATATGGTCCTGTTCTCATTCATCGTTGCAAATTTTAGTGGTTTAAGATGTTTTTTAAAAGACAATTTTTCACTCCTGCTCCCGCACACGCATGCGCTCGCATTATGCGACATGGCTTATAATGTTGCCTTCTATTTTCTTGGTCAAAATACTAGGAGTTGGACCAGCGGAAGGTTTGTTGAACTAGCAATTGGGAGATTTCTCTTTAACAATATGATAGATAAAGCTAGCAAATTCCTAGTTTAGGATGTACGCTTTAGTTTTATCTCTGTTTTCTGCTCTCTTTCTTCTCATCTCTGGCTTATTTTTTCTATTAACAAACTGGCATAAAAGACTGGGATTTTCCCTCCACAACTTGGTGAAAAGACGATTTTGCCCTTCATTTACCTGTGTGTGCCTGAAACAGTCTATTTGGAGAGAAAATGTTACATATTGGATTTGATTGCAACTATCCCAATACTTTAGTGATTAATTATGTTGATTTAAAAGTTTAGAGACAATATAAAATAAAATGAAAATAACCTGAAACATTTTTGTGATTTTGACTCTTTGAGATGTTGAAGATAGATGCACAATTGCCTCTATTAGGTCAAACCCATACAATGGTAAATACTAAGTACGAACACTGACTCAACTATCTCAGCTATGGATACGGACACGAAATTTAACAGGGATACAAACACCGTGGCGACTCCGTAAAAGCCGAAAATACCTATATTTTAATGGATAGCTAGACTTACATGTATTCGCAAACACCCAAAAATAAGAGAAATCCCCACTACCTTAGCAGTAAAAATAAAAAAATAACACCCTTGACACATTAATTAAGAGATGCTCCATGATCCTATCAAAAAAAGGTCACAAGTCTGTTAAAATGTTTTAAAACTTGAAATAACCAGTTTGACTTATTTTGTGTTCTGCATCACAACTATTGTCAGACTACTTCATCATCTAACAAGTATCAATTTTAACCCATATTCCAGAGAAGGACAGAGAGTTGGGAGTTGCTCAAAACAATATCAAAGCATTAAGAGCAACTGAAGTCCTGAAGGATAAAGCAATAGAACAGGTACCAAAATGAATTCAAGCATACAATATAAGTAACATGATGCATATCAGTGCATGTTTTTGACATAATTTAGATTTCTTAGTGTATTAACAGAAAGATCAGATTCATGGTTACCTTTATGTGCCTCCGTAGTATTCTCTTAACCTGTGACGTGTTTTCGTAGCTTACAAATGAATTCCAAAAATTGGATGAGAAGCTGAGGTTTGCTGAAAAACTTCTTGATCAGAAGGTAGGTCATCATCTTTCGTTCTACTTGAAATGTCATTAAGTGGTATCTCAAAGCTGCTGGTTTTTATATACTTGGTCAAAATTTGATAAATGCAGAACCTTGAAATCAAGAAACTAACAAGTGAGAAAAAAGAAGCATTGGCTGCACAGTTTGCAGCGGAAGCAGCTCTTAGAAGGGTGCACGCAAATCAAAAGGATGATAAGTCGGTTCCTATTGAGTCTCTCATTGCTCCTCTTGAGGCTGACATCAAAATGTACAAAAACGAGGTACATAAATGGACGTTTGAAGATTTTCTCTTCAAGGATAAACGGCATAGTTAGTTGCTTCCTTGCTTATGCTATTTTTTCTTCTCCATTTGTCGTCTATCCACAAGTCTATTGTTTCCGTTGGCTTTACCAGATTGCTGCACTGCAAGAAGATAAAAAGGCCCTGGAACGGCTCACAAAGTCTAAAGAAACAGCTCTGCTTGAAGCGGAGAAGATTTTGAGGAGTGCTCTGGAAAGAGCTTTAGTTGTAGAGGAGGTTCAAAACCATAATTTTGAGCTGAAGAGACAGATTGAAATTTGCCAGGCATGACTGCAACCAAAATTTCCTGTCTTTCATCTACTAACTGTTGACTAGCTTTCCTAATGAGAATTAATATTGCAGGAGGAGAATAGAATCCTCGAAAAAACCAATCGTCAAAAGGTGTTAGAAGTTGAAAAGCTTAGCGAAACTATCAAAGAACTTGAGGAGGACATTCTGGCTGGTGGTGCAGCTGCCAATGCTGTTCGTGACTACCAACGACGGATTTATGAACTAAATGTAAGACTTCGATTTTGAATTGGTGATATCAACTATTGCTCCATGGTATTTTGTAGGCTAGTAGCAACTTCCCCCATCCACCTTTTATACCGTCCAGAAAATATTCTCCCACTTCAAAACTAAATAAGTAATAATAAATGAATTTCCTCTTTTACTCTTTAATTTTGAAATTAGTAGTACTTAAAAAGTAAGAAAATGTAATGATTGAAGGATAAAATGAGAAAAATATGTTTTTAAAAGTGCAATGATCGTGTTCCCTTATTTAGTTGGAATCCCCAAAAGGGACTACTAAATAGGGACCTAGGGAGTATTATTTATTTGTTGTTTTTATGTTGTGACAACTTGAATGCAGCTATATAATGATAAACTATGTTAGATGGACTCACGTAGGGGTGTTACTGTTAAGTGCGGGATATGTATTGGATTCATCAAATTTCCTCACAAGGACACGAGGACAAGCCAAAATCTTCATGTTCTTGAGTACATTTGTTTCATGTTATATAGATATCGCACTTACAAGGTTCTTCTGGGGATTTCATGCTATGTATGAGCCTCATGCATAGTTCATAGTAATATTACAAAATATAACTGTTAGGTGAAGGTTCAACTAAACATGTCGAATACGAAGCATACCTTTGGACAACGAGCACCTAGCTTTATCCAAGCATCGAAGAATAGTCTATCTATGTAATAGGAACATTTATCCTGCCTCTGCATAATGTTATAGGAGGAGAAGAAGACCCTCGAAAGGGAGTTAGCAAGGGTTAAAGTATCAGCAAACCGAGTTGCAACTGTTGTGGCTAACGAGTGGAAAGATGAGAATGACAAAGTTATGCCCGTCAAACAATGGCTGGAACAGAGAAGGCTGCTGCAGGTATTTTGCCAGCAAATGTTATTGTAAACAGAATTTTCTCTAAATCCAAGTTCAGAAAAGTATAATGAATGCAAGGAAATTAAATTTCTTGTCACAATGCTTTCAACCTCCTTTGGGTATGGATGTGCACAAAATTCAGCAAGTCAAAAACCTGAATTGTGAACATTCTTATATTTTGTAGGCAGAGATGCAAAGGCTAAGAGACAAACTAGTAATATCAGAGAGGACAGCTAAGGCAGAAGCACAAATCAAGGTAAAGAAAATGGAATAATGCCAGCTGCTTCCACTTTCTTTTTCAGAAAATAAGCCACATTGACATGAAATTGCTCCAGGATAAACTAAAGATGAGGCTGAAGACCTTGGAGGATGGTTTAAAGAATGCGTCAACTTCCTCCATCAAAACTAATGCATTTTCTGGTTCTCAAAAACCTGAAAAATCCACTCACATCTTCGGATTCTTACCAACCAACACTGGTCTAAAGAAGAGATCCACATCACAGCCAAGAGCATCTGCTATACAGAAAAGTTCGCCATTGCGGGAGCCAAATGCAGAGGATGAAACAACCATCATATCTGGAGAACTCAAAGAAAATAACATGAAAAAGAAGCATGGCTCTGGGGAAAATTTTCTGAGGAAAAGTTTGTGGGCATCTAGAAGTAAAGTTGTTGACAGTGGTGAAAAAGAAAACAAGGAGGTGAATGGAAACACCGCTGTGAATGTTGACAAGTTTAAGGACAATGAGAGTGCAGTTTCGAGGGACATCACAACAAAAAACTTAGGCAATGAAGAGTCGCAGCATAAAGAAATTGAAAATGATGATGTGGTTTCAGGGTTTTTATACGATAGGCTTCAGAAAGAGGTCATTGCTCTGAGGAGGTTTTGTGAAGTGAAAGACGGAACTTTAAACGCTAAAGATGAAGAAATCAAGGTGAAGTAGCACCAAACACACACACACACACACACACACACACCCACCCACCCACACCAACACACACGCACAGAGACAGAGACAACACACGCATATATACATTGAATATAAGTGCTACCTTGATATACAGATGCTCATGAAGAAGGTTGACACATTGACAAAAGCAATAGAAGTAGAGTCAAAGAAAATGAAGAGGGAAGCAGCAACTAGGGAGAAGGAATCTGTATCAGCTAAAATGGATGATAACAAGAAGATAAAAAATGAAAGCTCCTCAAAAAGGTTTGTGGATTTGCCATACTTAGAAATCCATCGGGTGTCCCTTCAGGGACATCCGATAGAAAGCCATGGGGTACTTTCCCGGCATGGAGTACTTGCTTTTGTTAGTTTTTCTATTGCTCTACTATTCAACATCCATGTTGGGTTTTGGTTTTCTAACCTGCTGAATAGAGTCAGTATGTCATAATTCACTTCAAATACATTGGTAAACCTTTTGGTATTTTGCAGTGGTAATAGTGTTCTGAAAGCATGGTGAAGATACTTTTGTCAGATGAAGAACAAGGGACTGGGAATCAGCAGCTCCACCAGCCACATCTTGTGATTTTTCCTGTGTAAATACGAGTACTATTTGAGTGATGGTACAGAGTTGGAATAATGCTCTGATTTAGTAGGAAAGAGAAGATTTGTCCTGTTATGATTTTTGTTGGACTCATTCTCTTCTTGAGATTTACATGAATGACATTCCACAATAGGTTTGATTGCATCTCTTTGTCAATAGCAATTGGTAACTGTTCATTAATGGGAACATGTGACAATGTTTGTTATTGGAATTGCTGCAATTAAAATGGATGAGATTTCCATGAGAGATGGGGCAAAAAGAGGTCGCCCTAGACAGAGCTCAATGGAAAAATATGATTCATGCAGCCGATCCCAATTGATTGGAACATAAGACTCGGTTTGGTTTGGTTATGAGGCAAAAAGATGAACCAGCGATTTGAAATGACGTGATATAACAAGTCCATAGCTTAACCTGAAGAGATTCAATCTGATATTGTGAAGAACACCGGGAAAAGCCCCTGTGAAATGAACCCAAGCAGAATACTTCTTGAGGAAATTGAGTTCAATACACTTCATTGGCAACTGAGATGATCAACAATTCACTACCTTGAGCCAGAAGGACTCTTCTGCTTCTGATGCAAGTCTTATTCTATAGCTTCTATAGAGCGCTACGAACAGAAACAACTCTCCCTCTCTCCTAGTGGTTACACATTCCATTTCTATGAACTGTTTTTTACACACTATCCATTCTATTGAAATCATAGTTGCATCTACCAGTAATAGGAAAGTAAGTAATCTTTTTTTAGAGGATCTGCAACTCTGGAATGGTAACTAAAGAAGGCCGCCAAAGGTTAAAATTCTAATCTCACCTCCATCAAAGGTTAAAATTTTCATCTTCTTTTGTCGTGGAGAAAACATATCTAAGCAATTTCCCATTGTTCATGGACCAATACTCAACTATCTAGTGTTGATTAAGTTGCTGTCACATCTCAGGCAGCTTAACGTGCAGGCCACCTTGTTGATGTTAAGAAGTTCCTGTAGAGAAAAGATGTAAATTTCTTTCTGGAAGGAGGGTTGTTAGATATCATTAGTCCCACATTGGTGGAGTATGGAATGGGTGATCACTTAATAAGTATAATATTGGGAAATCTCCACCATATAACCTAAGTCTTTTGGCTGGATCTAAAATTTCTATATGGTACCAGAGTGGAGCTCAATCCATTACACATTTTTATAACAAAGTATCTAAACCCCACAGCGATGGGCCTAAAAAGAGACTACAGGTAACAACTGTAAAACGGTTGCATGTAAGGGAGATAATGACATAAGTTCCACAATAGTTGGGTATAAAATGGGTGATCACTCAATATGATGAAAGGACCCGTCCACTTAATAGTTTAACCTTTTGGGTTAGATCTAAACTTTCAACAAGGTTAACTTCTATGATGTCTTGGAAAACTAATTTTTGAAGAGCTGGCAGTGTTTTGAGATCATGCACTCCGGGATTTGACTCTTAGCGTCTCCCAATATGAAAATGATGACTTATGCCAGAGTAAAACAGCAGCATTCCTAAATGCACCTGAAGGGCAAGTGAGATGCAAAAAGTCAACCCCTTATAATCAGCCGAGGAGAGTGCAGGAGATTAAAGCATGGTTTCCGATGTTAAGGCAGTGTGCTTAGTTATCTAGGAAGACAGAACGCCTTACCTAACTGAATTCAAATCACCAGAGGCATCAAACAGATTATACTGGTTATAATTCCTTCATTCTGCAAGAACTCTATTATTCCAGAGCAACAAAAACACCTTAGCATATGTACTACAAGCAGTGATGGGAGGCCAAATGAAGACAGATTTGAAACAACATACCTCACACCTATCACATGTTTAAAAAAAAAACGAAGTGGCAATGACGTACTTGCATCCAAGTTGCTGGATATTTGGATTATTTATTGTACATCTCTCCAGCAAATCGGAAGACGGCCAATGTGAGGCTTGGTATCAACTTGTCAACCAGCTTTTCTGTGGTGGGTTCTGAAAGGTACATGTGGGTTGGAAATAAAACACCACAAAGCTTTTAAGTGCAAATACTCAATCACTGTTTTTTTCCTGTCCCAAAGGAACCAAGCTAGAAAGAGGCTGGAAGTAGGTTCAGCTTCCAAACTACAGTTTCCCACATAAACATCTTGGAACTCCTACTTCTTGGTTCAATATTGGTCCACTAAAGCCCGATTGCAAAAACAAAACAAAAAACCATCAATTGTAGAGTAAAAAGCCAAGCATGAATTACGTATTTCCATGTAATATAACAAAAGATCTCTCTATAACGAAACCTGTATAAGCACAGACAGACCGGAAATGAGAACTCTAGAAAATTGTCAGTACCATTTATAGAGATGTGATTCCAACAAAAACGGCTGCATTTTTTGGGAGGTGAAAATCCTGACGAGGACAACAGCTAAGTATCAACTTACTAGCTCATGTGAGCGTCTAGACTCCAACCATAACTTGGCTGCAACCTTCGTTGTCGTAAACCAGCCAACCTTGTCAGGAGACTCGTGGAATGGAGCATTTAGTTCCTTCAGACGTGACTCCAACACTGCTGCCAAACTTGTGTCTGGATATCTGTGTTTCCCATGCCCAGTGTTGATACCAAGCAGTGACGGAAGGTCCTCTCCACTTTCCAGCACCTTGGACAAGTCATTCATCCAAACATGTAATGCAGTCACAGCTGCCCCATGCGAGAGGCTCTTCAAGTTTAAAGACCAGAGCACTGGAGACTTTGACTGTATATCCGTGTATAACTCAAGAGTAAGCGCAAGGTTGAACAATTCACAAGCTCTCTCCAACATATTGAGATTAACACAGAGATCGATTAAGGAATTACAGTATGGCCTTCTAATGTCGGCGCCTACCAAATTGATGAGTTCGCGCGTTTCCGTCGTAATGTTCTGTTCTTCTCCATTTCCCCCCTCTACAAGGAGCTTCACCACATAACCAAGCTTTGCATTAGCCTTCTCAATGCAGCTGATAAGCTTACCAAGTTCCTGTTCTGGTGTGCGAGCCAACACATTGAGAAGACAACAACAGAACCGTTCATCTGGAGTTAAATCTAGCACCAAAATCCAGTTAAATGTCCTAACAACATCATCTGTCCGGTTGGCTTTTCCATAGCATTGAACGAGTGAAGTCAGGATAAATATAGTAGGCTCAAAACCTGCTGCCAACATCTCGTCAAATAAGGCTTCTGCTTCTGAGACTTTCCCGCTGCAGGAATATACAGTCATCAAAGAAGAGAAAGTCCTGCTGTCAGGTTTGCAGGTTCCGGATCTCTTCATATCCTCGAAAACCTCCAGAGCTTCATCAACATACCCTAAATCAGCAAACATGGCTAAAATGGTATTGTACAAGGTAACATTCAACTCCAACCCTTTCTCCTTCATCTCTCTATACACTCCTAAGGCATCGTAACCATAGCGAGCTCTGCCAAAGGCCCGAAGTAGTGCAGCATAGGTTGCCCAAGATGGTTTAAACCCATTGGCTATCATCTCCTCGTAAATAGACTTGGCCTGCCAAGGTCTCTTGGCTCTTCCCATGGCGTCTAACAACGAGTTATACACAGTCAAGTTAGACTTAACATTAAGTGCTTTCATCTCTTCATATACATTCAAGCACCCCTCAAAATTTCCCGACATCCCATAGATCTTAATCAGAGTAGCAAATGTCAGGGCATCAAGGCGCCACTTTTTAGCTCGCGCACGGTCATACAAACTCAAAGCCATATCTATGTTACCAGTCCGTCCATAGGCATCGATGATTACCGCGTGGTGAATATCATCCGGTTGGCAACCATAGGTAGGCATCTTCTCGTACCACTCCACAGCCTTCTCCGGCAAATTAGACTGCCGTGCACAGCTAATTATAGCCGAAAACGTAATATTGTCCGGCTTAACCCCTCTCTGTACCATCTCATCAAACAACTTCTCCGCTCTATCTAAATCCTTACACTTTCTGAAAACCTTAAACGTCACATTGTACAAAATCACCTCTTTACTTACCACTTCAAGTTTCTCCTGAAAGTACTTGAGCGCAAACGGTGCCGTTTCGGGGTTTGACATGCTATTGATAACAACTACAGCATCATGCTCCACAATCTTCTCACCCAAAACATCTAATGTGCCATAAACATCTTCCTCATTTGGGTTACACGAATTCAAAGACTCTGCAATTTTAACAAGATACGCGTACCTGGCGTCGTAGGTTCGCTGACGTAGCTGTGGGGCCCTTGGGCTTTTCGGGTTGACCCAAACGTAGCTTTTGGATGAAGGATTGGGCTTTTCAGATTCTGGGTACAACCCAGAATCTGAATCTTGTGATGAACTTGAGTTGTGGGTTTGTTGTACAATTGGGTCTTGAATGGAAACTGGGGCAATTTGGGGATAGGTTCTTTGGTTAAGAGAGAAAGGGTAATTGAAGTGTTGTAGAGAAAGGGTGTGAGGAAAAGGGGTGGTTCTGAGGAGAGGTGGAGAGGTGAGAGAGTTGGAGAAGAAATGGTGATGGTCTTGAGTGGGAGAAAAGGAGGAAGAGCAGAGACGGTAAGCCATATCCACTCTCCAGCTGCTGCGTGACTGTGGACTGGGGTTTCCGGAGTGGCTTATTAGCCTAGAGGAGGAGGCCTTATCAGGTCAAAATTGTACAAGTACCATAATAACCTTGGAGAATTGAGGCCTTATTAACCTTGCTCGATTATATCTTGTCTCCTAAACTATCACGTTTTTTCAAATTACCCCTGAACTATAAAACCTGATACTTCAGCATCTGAAACTACCAAACCTTTCAACTTGAGCTCTTATTAATCTTATAAGGGTCTGTTTTTAGGAATGATATATAGTAAAGGGGTTTTTACTTCAATAAGGACATTAACTTTTTCCTTAGTGCCAAAATGACAAATCACCTACACATTCCAAAAATGCCCCACTAGCCAATGAAAGCGCCTAAACCCCCAAACCTAATGAAAGTGCCTAAACTTAAACCCAAACCCCAAGGTACCCTATGAAAGTACTTAAACCCTAGGGTACCCTATGAAAATACCTAAACCACTAAAATCCTATAATTGGAAAATGCACCCTAAACTTAAACCCTAGGATATCCTATGAAAGTACCTAAAATACTAGGTACCCTATAAAAGTGTCTAAACAGCTAAAACCCTATAATGGAAAGTGCACCCTAAGTGCCTAAACCCAAAATGCCTAAATCTACTATACCCTACCTCACAGAGCTTAAACCTCCTAAAATTGACCCCACCCCCAAAATTGAAGAGACAGAAAATTAATTAATTCCTCGACAATCCCAAAATTGAAGGATCTGAGCTTTCTTTTGCAATTGAAAGCTGTCAATCAATTTTACCGACGTGAGAGAGAGAGAGAGAGAGAGAGAGAGAGAGAGGAATAGATCCACGTGGGTGGCTGGGGTTCAATTGTTCCTGAACCATGTCAAACAATTACGGAAAGAGAGAGAGAAAAAGTAACGGGTGAAAGCGACACATGACTTTTGCTTACAATCAGAGTACGGTCAGAGCACCACATGCGCATGAGTGGAATTCATTAAGGGTATTTTTATCTATTTTTGTTCTTAAGCCGTCAAAAAATTCCTATCAATGTATTGGATGCCTTACAATAAGTTAAACTGGACTAAACATCATTTAAAGCCCCAAACTTGGCCTTTAGACCAATTTTCTGATCTTATAAAGGTCATCAAAGAGCCTCGAACGGTGTGTGGGCCACAGCCAACATGTGAGTGTCAGAGTGTGTGTATGTATTCATGGTTTTAGAATTTTGTTATTAGCCCTCTTAGTAATATCTTCTATCTTTGACTTGATTTTTTACAATCTTTTTTTTATTGGCCTTGAATTTTTTTCCCAGTCTTTGTTGATATGTATGCGTGCGTGTGTGATATGTACTCGTGAACAGGGTCGACATTATTTTTGAATCTATAATATATAAGATTTTGAAATACTTTTTGAATCTACGGACATATTTCATGGTTGTTGTGAGGACAATTTGGGAAATTCAATCCTAGCATATATATATTTTTTCCCCTCAATTTTTTGGTACTCATATTTTTATCTTCAACATTCCAAGCTCCGTGTTGAATTGGATAAAGATGGAGAAACCCAAAGATAGAATTGGATAGAAAACATTTTCTTTCTATCCTATATGATAATGTGGACGACTCCTTCATCTCGCTCTTAACAAGCTGCCGATCTCTCGCTCCGTTGGCTTACACCTGCAACCACGTTTTTTTTCTTTGGAAATCGGAGTGTTATCTCAACAATGAAACCACAAACTAAACGAAACAATTTGAAGTTTACCCCACACAATGCAGATGATTGTGAATTGATAAAATATCAATAAATGCGTCATATGAAGAAATATGTCCCCTCTCATGTTAATTTTTACATGTAAAAAAGTAATATGTTACTAATTTTTTTTATCACTTCATTCTCCAAGACTTAATAGATAAAAGATAATGGAAAATTTCAAAGGAAAAATACATTATAAATTAATTTTAGCATGTTGATTTTTTTTTTTTTTTTTTAAAGATTTAAAGTCATAGCCATTGTCATTAAAAAGTAGATCCAAATGATCAAATTACAGAGATCAGGATATCAGGA
This sequence comes from Vaccinium darrowii, assembly GCA_020921065.1. Classification (NCBI taxonomy): domain Eukaryota; kingdom Viridiplantae; phylum Streptophyta; class Magnoliopsida; order Ericales; family Ericaceae; genus Vaccinium; species Vaccinium darrowii. The sequence continues at coordinate 25,824,211 of CM037156.1, forward strand.
TATCAAGACCAGGGGAACAAACTCCCAAAAACAAATTTTGAAATCTCCAAAATAACAACCCTGGATTACAATGAGCAACATATGCACAACAATGGCAAAAGAGGCTTGCCAACCAAACGATGAGTTCCACGAGCCATTAAGGGGACGTTGTCATTTCTGTCATTTACATCCCATAAAACACCAACGGAGTGGGCATTTTCTAAAGATACCAAATTTTTAACATTACTAAATTTGAAGTCAAAATTGAAAGTGCGCTATGGACAATGCATAAGGGTGTAAATTTGGCCCATGGCCCGAAGCCCACACGAGCCCGTTGAAATTTAGCCCAACACAGGCCCCATGGAGGGCTTGTGCTAGAGGTTTTAAAGGTCAGCTCCGTTGGGCTACCCAATTAGCCTAGCGTTAAGCCCAAATATTTTAGCCCTATTCAAGCCCAATATTCCAATTAGTTCCTAACTTGATAAATATTTCAATTCTATTTTTACAAGTCTCTTCACAGCTCCTCTATATTTTTTTCAATTCTCTGTGTGTGTGTGTGTGTGCTTGTGAAGCTTTTCATTTTAAAGCTCTCAAGTTCCTAAAGCATTTAAATTTAAAAAAAGAAACAAAGTTCTTGAGGCTTTCAAGTTTCCAAAAGAGTTCCTCTCACAGCAACGAAGTTCTTGAAGCTTTCAGTTTTCAAGTTGTTGTATGTTTTAAAAATTTAAAAATTAAATATTTAGTTATAGTAGTAGCTTTATTTTTTGCCGTTATGGATCCTAATGCAAAAACTGGTAATATTAGTAGTGTTTGGTGTTTTTGGGTTGGCTTCTTATCAACTTGGGTTGTTGGCGTAGGTGATTGAGGTGAAACGGTCTGTTCCATCTGTTTAGGCATATCTCTTTTGCCTTGTTGCTTTCGTCTTCATCCTTTTTTCTCCTTGTATATTTTGTTTCGAATTAATAAAAAAAAAATTTGCTGAGTTAAAAAAAATTGTTGATGAAGAGCAAGAATACATCAGTTGGGAGGTAAAAAAAATTGTTAATGAAGAACAAGAATATAGTAATTGGGAGGTACTGATCATGTTCTTGGTCTTGTATTATTGGCACCGAGGCTAGGAATGGGGATGGTGCTGTCCCCTTAGGGACAACATCCATGTTGGGCCGAGCACGGCGACGATGGGCTGCTATGATCTTTCCAGTTTCCCTTTCATTAGTCCATATATTAAGGAATTCCGAGTGCCTACTTTCTGAAATCCCTTTTACTCTGTTTTTATCATTTCAGGGATATTTGTTCTTCACCTTTGCCTAAGCACATTTGTATGCTAGCGGAGGGAATGTGTAGATGGTCTTTTTCGACTAATTAGGAGGGGGAAAGGCTACAATACACACCCTTATTTAGGTGTGTATCATATGCACCCATATAAAAGTTACGATTTTTTTATATTTTTTATAAAAGTTATGAGACCACCAAAATATTATGAATCATAGAAAATGTTAAGAATCTATTGTTGAAAAGTTACGAAACACTAAAAAATGTTACCAGTGCCGATGAGTTGGTACGATATAAACAATACAATAAGTGTAGTACACACCTTTAATGATTGTGTATTGTAACCATTCCCGAGGGAGGAGGGAGTAATACATATTGTACATGTCATGGAATATATTTCATTTATCTTTTTTCCACTTATGACGTGTATTTACAAGAAAATATATTCCATTTGTGTGCGGAACTGTCTCAAGAAAATAATTCTCTCTCTGTTTCGGAAAGACAGCGCATTAGGAAATGACTTGTAATTTCTGATAACCAAGTAAAGTATTTCGGTTTAAAATTTTTTTAAAAATATTTTTTGATACCAAATTAAAGAACTAATTAAAATCTACAATTTAGTGTCACAAAATTTTAAAAATTATGTACGGAACAACTTAATTGTTTTGATCTGAAAATTGACGTACGTCTTTTTTCGCAGTGAACTATCTTAACGGGACAGAAAGAGTATGATTCGTTATGCCACATGCCGCGCATAGGTTAAGAAATTTGGTGAAATATACCAGTGCATGTGCTGTAGCAGCTGTCTTGGACCAATGACCTTGCAAAGTGAAAAAAACAAAATGGATGGAATTGTGGTCCATTGTTTCCAACTCGAAAAGAAAGGTAGTTGTTCAATAGAATCACACGTACAAAATTGATTGATTTATGAAGACTTTTATTAACCAAAAATAGTACATCTTATATAATCAACCCTTTCTCAATTGGCCATTAATTTGTAATTTGGGACCAACCTCAGACTACCAACTCATTATTGTCCTACGCCCAAATGCTATCAATGATATGCACCGGCTTATATTTAAAATCATGCTGCTGATTGCACTTCATACAAGTGCGGCATGAAGCAATGCCTATCCAGTAGTTTCCTGAATTTAACATTTAGTCAGTGAACACGGCTCGTCAGCAGTTTGCCTAGAACTGCACCCCGTGCAGTTCGACGCCAAAGTGTTTGTAAACCACACCAAAGTGTTTCGACGAGATCTACCATATGAACAGAATCGATAATTGGCAGAAAAATGCCGGACTGCACCTCTGTTCGGTTCTCATCAAACTGCTGAAAGCGGTGTTCTTAATTAATGTTATAAGTCCTGCTATGTTAGTAGGTTTAAAAGGGTACGTGGAGATGTCGGGGTGTTAATTGATACCGGTTAAATTCCTCCTCTAGAAAAATTCACAAGTTGTCACACCCCAAAATGAGAAGTGACCGGCCATGAACCACGAGGCATCAACTCGTGAAACACGCAGCCTAAAATAAAATAAAGTCATCGGACATCAAGTTATCCATTTTTTTTTTATTTATCAAACCAACCAAGGCCAAATAGGTCCCAAATCATATCCATAGGGCACAACTATCCCATAAACCATAATGATAAGAATATATCACCAACAGAGAAATGATTTTTTTTTTAATTTCTATCAAAAGGTTTAGCAAAATGCGGAAGCGTTAATAAAATTACAAAACTATAATGCAATATCCTATGGAGGTTGACACAATAAGTCCCCAAGACGCCGCCAAGAGTCCTCACCTATTGACTTTATTTGCCTGAAAATGATGTTGGAATAAATTCGTCAGCTGATAAGCTCAGTGAATGGTAAAGCATGTATATTAAATAAAGTTCTAAAGCAGAGATTAAATTAAATTACCATATCATCATAATTTGGCACAAGCGACGTAAGATAAAATAAAAATAAATCTTAATGGTGATCACAAAATGATATCCAATAACAATGGGGAACCACAACCAATAGTACCATGGCCAACAGAATAATAATCTCATAATTGGATCCAATATCGAACTTAGAGTCACCAGGTGTTGGCAAACCATGGTACTCTTCCCTAAGTCGATCCGGTGAAAAGACAGCCGTTGAGCAAAAAGGGTCACCGGCCTAACCCGGGTCTCTTCCCTAATGGCCAGGGTCACCTATTCAAAGGAATAATTTCTCTGGACTTCCAATAATAAAAGTTTCCAATAATAATCATAAAGTTGTCACAAAAAAGAATACATTTTATCGCGTGCTAATTTAGAGAATGAAATACAAATAATTTGCTTTTCCCAATTAACAAATTTTAAAATTTTCAAAGAATAACTTAGGGACACGGAAAAGTTTCGAAAGTACGTAACATACTTAACCACTCACCTAAATTCAAAAGTAATGCAACTCGAACACGCTAAAAGGGAATTAACCTGTACAAGAAAATAAAGAATACCAAGTAACTAACCAATTAAATTTCAACTATATAAGTTAATACTGCCATATACTTTATAAAAACCTAAACATAACCAAAACCCCATTTGTTATTAACCATGAGAACTTTAAAGTGTGAAATCCCCTTTGTCAATTTCCAACTACTGTATTTCCTACTTCTTACGTGTACCCATCAGTCCCCACTTCCTAATTTCCAATCAATAAATTTTATCCTCGCATACCCATGTACACAACCTACACACCAACACAAGAACACAGCCCAAACCATTGATCTCCTTTACTGCCATTAGCTTTCAATCATTTTTCCACACCAAGTTAATTCTAGCAAGTCCCCACCCCCACAAATCATTACAACAAGCCACGCACAATCTGATACAAATCATCAAAACACCAAATCATCTTATGTGCTCTCTCTCTCTCTCTCTCTCTTGACCGCACCATCAAAAGCAACCCATTAAATTATAATAGGATCATCTCTCTCAATTGTTACAACTATGAGGTAAGGAAATAGACAAAATTAACATGAACATACCGATCGAAACCGAGAACCAAAGCACGGAAACCTCCTCAAAACTCCACGCCTTTTGACTGCTGCTATTTTTATCCAATGCTTCCTCTTAGGGAATCCACAGTGGGCTAGCAAAAAATTGCTTCTAACTTATATCCTAAGGTGTACACATAAGTAAAATTGGGGTCCACTTTTCACTCCTAGAGCTTATTAAATTTGGAGAGGATGTGTGCACTCAATGGGCTAGCAATATCCTTCTCTATTTTGTAATAAAAAAAAATTAAAAATATGGGACCCATACATTGATAAGCCCAATGGCTACAATATTGAAAATCCCTTATTTTTTGCATCCTCCCAAAAGCAATAACACTACTACCCTAATGTCATAGATTAAATCACATCGTCACTTGACCCCTCTCCCACACCGCCTTAGAACGCGCCAGAATTGCATTTTGTTTCATAATGAGCCAAGCTTTCCCTGCTTCAGTTGGAAGTGAATTTGGATCCGTCATCATTATCTCCTTGTCTGACCTCTCTCGTTCTCGTTCGAGCTTAGCTTGAATCTTCATTTGTTCTCGTTCTTTTGCAAAAATGATCTCTTGTTCAGCAATTTCCTTTTGTTCCTTTCTCATGTTGCTTAATTCCGAAACAATTACTTGTAGCCCCTCTAATTGATCAACATTCCTCTTCTTGCATTCGTTCTTCTTTGCTTTTTGTCCATGGGGACGCATCAATGTCTGCGGTCCATCACTCAAGTGTAGTGTGTCATCGCTAAGGCTAACCGGTTCTGTAACCGAACCCGATGCTGTCACAGGGGTAGATGGAATGTAGCAATCTTCAGTTCCATCAATATTTAGATTAACTTGTTTTTTCTTTTCAGCAGTTTTTTGCTTTCTCCCTTGCAATTCTTCAATATGTTCAAACCATTTTGCGCTATCTTTAAGTATTAGCCAACAACCATCCAACTTGAAAGGGTGACCTTGTTCCTTGTAAAACAAACTTTTTGCAGCCCCTATCTGCAAAAATAACATTTATGTATTCATTTGAATCCCACTTTAGATTAAAGAAGGTAAATAAATTTAAGTATGGACTAAACTTACTGAATCGCCAACGTTGTAGCCACTGGTTGGAGCTCTTTGTATGGTCCGAACAAATCCAGAATATTTGTTAACTTGAGACTGGATGTTCGACCAACGATGCATCAAAGCCGAGCTAATCCTCTCATTCTCATAACCAATTATTTGGTTAAACTCCTCCCAAATTCGATCCCACAACCTTGCTCTCGGTTGGTCGATACCCGTTGCAGCATCTTTGGAGACCCTTAGCCATGCCTTGCATAGTGCTTCGTCTTCATCTTTTGTCCAATTAGTATTTCTTACCTTCGGTTGCACTTCACTATTTTTTTTTGGCTTTTTGCGAGCTTGTGAATCGGTCTTTTAAGAAGATTGATGAGTTGAAATTTGAGACGACTCTGAACCGAACTGGTTGAGCGGAGTGAAGGGGAATTGTGGGTTCATGACATATTGCGCAAAAAATTTTGCATCGAAAGAGGTGAACTGGGGGTTAGATTGATTATTTGAAATTGAAAGTGTAGGTTCCATTTGCAAAGAAGGGTGGAGTTGAAACCTTTGATTCAAAATTGTATGAAAGACAACTATATTTATGGAAAAGGGCTATGGAATTCAACGGCACTTTTTTTAAAACAAAATCCTTAATATATCTTCTGAATTTTTTTTCCAAAGGCACTTACCTTCAATTGCATGATTTTTGAGAGATTTCCAACGACAACTTTATCAAAGCTTTTCTATTAAAAAAAAGAATTAAAGACTTTGGCCCCACTTAGAGCTAGCAAGAAGGCTACCTAAATTTAACTTTTGTGCTAGAAGCCAATTTTAGGAGCCACCCTTAGGAGCTTGTTTGGGGAGCCCATTGAAGGCAATACTTGAGGACATGGCTAGGTAAATGTTAGGAGCCAAACTTAGGAGGCATTTTGAGAGCCCACTGTGGATGCCCTTAGCATTCTCTCAAAATTATAACCCTAACCCATAAGTATATAACTGCTTAGAAGGATAACTCAATAAAACCACCCACTATTCACGTATCCCTAAATTATAGCTAAGCACTTAATTAAAGTAACATGGGTAGCAAATAAAAATAGATATATTTATCTTATTAGCTTAATACTATATTACTATTCAGAATGTAGTCTTATATACCCAAAATTACAATAACGCCAATAGTACTTGTAGTGTGCGCCAAAATAATTAACGTGGACCCAACTATAAGAGCTAAATTTTAATGTGAAAATAATTATTAGGAAAAGAAAATGTCGGGCGTCACACAAGTCCCCTCCAATTGTGTTTTGAATTTAGATTTGAAGAGAGATTAGTGGTGGAAAAGTAAAAGCAAAGGGAAAGGGAAAAATAAACACTTTGTTCACTTCACATTTCCAAAAATTTTTTCAAAAAGATTCTTTCCTCATCTCTCCAATCATTAATCACACTTCTCTCTCTACTCATACCCCTCTCTCCAATTCACTTTGTTTGGTTGAGAGTTTTGAGAAGAATATTTTGAGAAATATTTTTGAGATAGTGTTTGGATAGGTTTTTGGAAAAAGTAATAATTAGAGAGATGTGTAATAATTGGAGAGAGATAGAGAGAGAAATAAGAATAATGATTGGAAAGAGAGATATGAGTAGAGAGAGAAATGTGATTAATGATGAGAGAGATGAGAGATGGAGAAAGAATCTTTTTAGAAATGTGAAGTGAACAAATTCTCAAGTAACTTTTTGTTTTTGGTTGCACAATTTATATCAAGATTCAACATAGCCTTCTATCGAGTGGAGAAATTATTAGATTTGCTCCTAGAGCACCACGCTTTTTTCATTTCTAAGTGTGTGATATCTATACAAATGTGTGGCGGAACAGGCTCTTTGATCACCATGTGTGCTCTAAGAGAACTAAAGGACCCCCCTTCGAGTAGTAAGTGCTGGAGTAGGAGCCCGTAATCATGTTTCCCTTTTTTATTCAGCAATTCCGGGTGCCTACTTTCTCAAATCCCTTTCATTCTCATTTGATCATTTAAGGGGACAAAAATTTTCGCCTTTGTCCAAATTAAGTTTCAGATAAAAAATATGCTAGTTGAGGGAAAGTTTGGAGGATCATATCAATAATTCTACCCCCATGTGGTAAGTGGTGGAGTTGGGGCCCGTAGTCCCGGAGGCTTCCATGATGTTTCCCTTTTATATTAAGCAATTCTGGGTGCCTAATTTCTCAAACCTCTTCATTCGCTTTTTATCATTTTAGTGCAATAAAGTTTTTCCCCTTTGTCATTAAATTAAGTTTTAGATTTAAAAAGAAAAGTCTTTTTAAATTAAGCGTATTTGTATGCTAGCCGAGGGAAAGTTTGGATGATCATATCAATAATTCTACCCCCATGTGGTAAGTGGTGGAGGAAGAACCCGTAGTCCTAGAGGCTGCTATGATGCTTCCAATTTATATTAAGAAATTCTCGATGCCTACTTTGTCAATCTCTTTCATTCTCTTTTTGTCATTTTATACAGATTTTGATACAATAAAATGGAAAGAACCAATGCTACCAACAAACCAGACCCGAGCACTGCACTAGCAAGCTCAATGACACATACTGCAAAAGTAGACCAACAACGAGGTTAGCAAATAGAGCCCCTCAAAGATGTGGAAGTAGAGCATCCAAAAGGATGCACAGTTCAAGCCATGAGAAGGCATAGACGAAATCTGAGACCGGAGGATGAACACTCCGTAAACGGAGCACATAAAATAAACAACAAAATAAAAAATAAATACAACTCCGGTCACCCAACACTGCCAACAGAATCGTTGCCTCGATGCCGGTGACTTATTCGCCGAAGAAACAAAGCCGATCCACCCATGCAACGCCAGTCTCAATTGCACCCAACCAAATGCCGACGGGAGGAGGAGGGGATAGGCGGACAATGGAGATGGAGGGCGGAGAGAAGATCATCCATCAAGATCCGGCGGAGGAAGGTTGAATGATGAAGGAGGGAAGAGGCAAAAACTAGTGGTGGATGGCGGATAGTGGATGGGAGCAGCAAATGGGTGGATAGGGGTGACAGTGGGTGGAAAGACAACCAGATTGGAATGCATGCGGCGGCGGTGGATGAGGAGGAGAATGGAAGAGGAAGACGAAGAACGGTTGAGGCCAGCTGATGGTGATGTTGGTGAGTAAGTAATTAACTATTTAGGCGATCCATACATTTGGCGTTGACCCCCTCACATAAATAAAAAAGTATTGTAACATCATGTGAACTGCCGTAGGAGCAGTCAATAATTTTTCATTGTTGGGAATGTACTCAAGTTTATACCTAAATTACTATTGTTATTTACAAGTGTGATAATAAAAACCAAAATTTCAGTATGGACCGGTGCTAACACTGGTCCTAGACCAGCTCCGCCACTGCGATGGAGACGAGAAAGAGAACGAAGATGCAATCAGAGAGAGAAGTTTTCATTTACCATTTTGTGTAAAACCCCCTTTTCCACCACTACTTTTGTGGACCTCATTGACTATGAATAGTTAATCTGAACCGTTCATCTTGTAGGGTCTGCACAATATTACATCCCTACAAAAAATCAGCTTAATCAGACATCAACAGATTTATCAAAATTTAAATTTTGTTTTGTAAATGGATGGTCATGGATTTTAAGTTTAAACTATCCTTGACCGTCCATTTCGCAAAATAAATTCAAAATTTTATATATCTATCGATGTCCAATCAAACTGGTTTTTTGAATGAATGCACTACTATGCGGACCCTACAAGATGAAAGTTTAGATTAAAACAATAAACTCACGGTTGGAAAAGGAGGATTTTACACCCGCAATGTAAAGAATATTTTCTCTTTTGGAAATTGTGGGGTTTCACCTGTTTTCATTTACCATTTTGGGTTCTCTTCTAGGGCCTTTGGTAAACAGAAATTGAGGATATACAGTTATAAGATTTCAAGTTTGGTGTTTTCATGTTCTTTATTTTGGGCAAGTGATCCGAAGGCTTATTAGAACTCCATTTCCCTAGGAACAAAACCTTAATTAGACTTCTGGCTTTGATTCATCAAACAGAAATCCAATCCTATATAACATGGTAACTGAGTCGCGCAAACAGACCTAAACATCTGGTTATATAAAAAAAATGGTAGCTGAATGATAAAACATTGTACGTGCCCAATCGCAGCTCCATGTTATGCTTTGGGTAGTCAACTAGACACCCAAGGATTGGAGTGGTATATACATACATGTACATATTATACCTGAGGTAAGGTAATTTTAACATCATTTAGGGATTGTTTGATAAACTGAAAACTGAAAGCTGAAAAATTAAGTACTGAAAACTAAATGCTGATTTTTTGAGCTCAAAAGCTCTTTGATAAAACATATTAAGTACTTAATTAAAAAATGAAATTTTTTTTTTGTTCTAATTGTCTCTTAATTTTTACTAATGGTCATTACGTATTTGTGGTAGTGGTGGAGTGGGTCATTGGGTGGGGGGGTGTAATGGTGGTGTGGAATGATGGAGATTTGTGGCGGCAGTGGAGTAATTGTGGTGCAATGGTGGTGGTGTAGTGGTGGTAATGTGATGGTTGTGGTGTGGCATGGCATGGCATGGCGGGGGTAGTGGTGGTGGTGGGCTGGTTGGAGCATTAGTGGTGGTGGTGGTGGAGTGATGACGGTAGCCTGGCAATAGTGGTGGGTGATATATGGGTAATGGTGATAGTGCTGGTGGCAGCGGTGTGGTAGTTGTGGTGGTAGTGGCGTGACGGCGATGGCGGTGCAGTGGTGGTGATCCTAACTGAACTTTAAAAATATGTAGAAGGATTGAATTATGACGACTTTTATTGATCACACATTTTGAATTTTTGAACTCATCGCAAGTGGCATTAAACCAGCGCGAAGGCAAAGGCTCGAAGGCATACAAATTTCGATACAATAAAATGGAAAGAACCAATGCTACCAACAAACCAGACCCGAGCACTGCACTAGCTAGCAAGCTCAATGGCACATACTGCAAAAGTAGACCAACAACGAGGTTAGCAAATAGAGCCCCTCAAAGATGTGGAAGTAGAGCATCCAAAAGGATGCATAGTTCAAGCCATGAGAAGGCATAGAAGAAATCTGAGACCAAACTCCCACGCGCGGCGCGCGCCGGGGGGGGGGGGGGGGGGGGGGGGGGGGGGGAGATGAACACTCCGTAAATAGAGCACATAAAATAAACAACAAAATAAAAAATAAATACAACTCCGGTCACCCAACACTGCCAACAGAATCGTTGCCTCGATGCCGGTGACTTATTCGCCGAAGAAACAAAGCCGATCCACCCATGCAACGCCAGTCTCAATTGCACCCAACCAAATGCCGACGGGAGGAGGAGGGGATAGGCGGACAATGGAGATGGAGGGCGGAGAGAAGATCATCCATCAAGATCCGGCGGAGGAAGGTTGAATGATGAAGGAGGGAAGAGGCAAAAACTAGTGGTGGATGGCGGATAGTGGATGGGAGCAGCAAATGGGTGGATAGGGGTGACAGTGGGTGGAAAGACAACCAGATTGGAATGCATGCGGCGGCGGTGGATGAGGAGGAGAATGGAAGAGGAAGACGAAGAACGGTTGAGGCCAGCTGATGGTGATGTTGGTGAGTGGATCAGCAAGAAAAAAAAAGGGGGGGGGGGGGGGGGGGGTGGTGTGGAGGTGGGAGGGGGGTGCCCACCCCCCTCCCACCTCCACCTCCACCTCCACCCCCACCGAGGGGAACTTTGCTGGAAAGCTAGAGAGAAGGCAGAGAAGAAAGTTTAAAGACACACATTTTGAATTAGTTGTGTAGAATCTGAAGTGTATTTACATACGTGGTCAGTACTCAATCGATACACATCTCGTTTGCATCATGGTATTTCTGAGCAAAATGTCTCACAAGCAAAAGAAATTAGGGAAGGCCGGAAGGGTTATGAATAAAAACCAAGGACAAAAGAGTAATTTTATGAGGCAAAAAAGTTTGGGCGAGACAAAATGATGAATAGTATACATTTGGGGCTCTACACACTATGTAAGGATTCAACTTAGCCTTGGAATTTCTTTTTATAACTCAGGAGTCTGGATCAACTTACTCACACTTCGACTAATTCTGGAGTTGCAATCTCACATTCCACATGCGGGATCTCAATTAAATTGGAGCAAAACTCCACATAGCCTTCGATTGGCCAATGGTGGAGTAGGAGCCCCTAATTCAGATGAAATGGCTATCACTTGCAAACTAATCATCTTGTTGGTCCTGTGTTCTTGGTACCCGAGGCTGCTATGTTTTTCCCTTTCATACTAAGGAATTCCGAGTGCCTATACTTTCTGAACCCTTTCACTCTCTTTGTAGGAAAATGCTACAATACACACCCCTTATTTGGGTGTACCATATGCATCTATTGTATGGTCCAGATTGTGTCACCTCATCGACAATCGTAACATTTTTTAGTTTTTCGTAACTTTTCAGCAATATGATTCGTAACACTTTGGTGTGTCTCGTAACTTTTATAAAAAAAATTCGTAACTTTTCCAAAAAATTCGTAACTTTTATAGGGGTGTGTATCATACACACCCAAACAAGGGGTGTGTATTGTAGCCATTTCCATCTTTGTATCATTTCAGTGATACAAAGTTCTTCACCTTTGTCTTGAAAGCATATTTGTATGCTAGCTGAGGCCAAGAAATTCTGGATGGTCATTTATTGACTAAGGGGGTGTTCTGCTAAGGGTGTTTTTAGAATAAACTGGTCTTTAACAGTTTTTTATGTGATGTATTCTGAGAGAATAAACTGTCTTGGTTTTCGGGAAAAATTATTTTTTGTTAGTGGAACACCTCCTAATAATATATGTCTTACTTGTCAAGGAATATATGTCATCTTTTACCACTCATGACATGTATTTACAAGAAAATACTGTGTGCGTGGAGTCTAACATCAATAAAATATTATCTCTCCATCTCGCAAAAATAGCGCACTTGAAAAAAACATGTAATTTTGGATCACCAAGTAAAATATTTCTGTTCATAACTTTTAAATTTTTTGACACTTAATTAAAGAACTAATTGAGATATACAATTTAGTGTCATGAAATTTTAAAAATTAGGCACGGAAAAACTTAATTGTTTTTATCCGAAAATACATGCCACTCTCCGTTGTAGACTATTTTTACAGGATGGAAGGAGTATGATTCACTATGCCACATACCACACATAAAGACGAAGAAATTTGGTGAAATGTACAGGTGCATTTCTTGTATAGCCCTCCTACTTATTCGCCTTTTGAATTGCAGAAATGCTAGGTTCTCCGAAAAAATCCCATGAAAACTACCTAGAAAGTGAAATCAGTGGTTCAAATTTACTTGGATATTTATCTGAACTATTGATTTCACTTTCGGGTAATTTTCGGGATTGTGGCCCCCCTTTGCTAATTACAAACATACATGGACCAATGACCAAAAGAAAGGAATTAAGGTGACATGTTTAATACTACTAGGAGCACAAGTCCCTAACGGAGCTTTAAAAATATGTTCAATGATTGAATGATGAAGACTTTTATTGACCAAAAAGTGTACATCTCACACAACCCCATCTCAAATGGGCATTCGGCCACCAAACCTAAGAATACCAACACATTAATTATTGACCCTTTTCCACACTTAGTACATATCAAACCCCCCACATGCACCCGAAAACCATTGGACTTTTTGGTTTCTAACAAAAGGAATCACAATCACAAACCTTTTTCGTGACAAAGCACTACATTTGTTTTTTTGGTACATCGGAAATTGACAAAACAACACATTACATGGGTGTGCAGCCACCGTGCCCAGATCCAGACCCACACCCATCATAGCATGGCGCTGGCTTCCCACACCCTGGCCTCCCACACCCATCATAGCATGGCGGTGGCTTCACACAGCATGGCGGTGGCGGTGGCGGTGGCTTCACACAGCATGGCGGTGGCGGTGGCGGTGGCGGTGGCTTCACACAGCATGGCGGTGGCTTCCCACACCCACGATTACACGATCCCCCACGATTACACTCAGAGCACGAGCCACAACAATCCTGAACCGGTTTAACCGGTGGGCATCCATGTGCCGGCCTCCCACACCCATGAGAACATGGGGCCCCAGGTTTACAATCACAACGTGGACCAGAACATACCGGAACCGGGCAAGACGTTGGGTATCCAATTGTTGGTCCACAAATAATTGTTGTTACTTCGGTATTTCCTCCTGCAGACTTCCCGGTGTCTTTGGGCTTGCCATCTTTGTCCTTTCCGTCTTTTGGGGGCTTTGGAGGCTCTTTGATGATCTCAATGCCCTTGATTGTTTTCCCACCCTTACACAACAACTTGCAACGAATCTTCTCGGGGTCGGAGCTTTCTACGGTAATTGTTACTGTATTCTGCTTCTCGTCATAAATGGAGCTTTTAATTTCTATTTTCCCCCAAAAAGTTTCACATCAAACATAAGTCAGTTCTTATCTGGAAATTTTGTAAAACATAATTTGATAATTGATCATCGCACTTCCATTTCGTTCTCTTGCACTTTTTTCTTCTTGTTATTCAATTCCGTGAAATAATCAGAATATTCTTACTTCTTAATCCACTTTTAACATGTGAAAGGCAATTTTATTTATACAGGGTGAATAAGAACAAGAAAGTGAATTCAAGAGTATAAAAAGAAGCGCAGAAATCATTTTCCCATCAATCATTAAACCGAAATAAACATATGATGGGTGCGGGTCTCACCGCAAAAGTTGGCCAGAATTTTCTTGATCTTCTTGTAGCAGCAGGAGCACTGAAGGTCCACCTTCAGCACCATTTTTGTAACCTGTTAAATAATTGCATAAAAAAAAAAAAAGTAGAAGAATTATATGGACAGCACCGTTTGCAATCCACAACTACAAAAAATTAAAGCTAAATTACATATATATACTAATTTAATTTGGTATGAGTAGAGATATATAGAGGGAAATAATGTTCACAAACCTTCTCAGGCATTCTTAATTGAGAGAGGCGGACACACGCTCAAAGAGAGAGAGAGAGAGAGAGAGTCGTCAAGGAAATTTCTTGACCTTTCTGATTTCTAATGAATCAAGGTAACCATATGTTCTGGTATAAATAGCCACTATCTTGAAAGGCCTTGCTTTAATTATGTTAATGGAATGGAAAACGTTATTTTCCTAATGGAATTAGGTTAGGGCGGCGTAAGAGCTAGTAGGCTCGAGCCAATAACGTGCCAACACGTGTGAAAGACGATGTAATGCATGACATCATCAACACCGCCTTGTCCAATTTGTAATGAGGTCACTGAGGTGGCCTATGATTGCCTACGCTTTATGCATGTCATGGCCTATGATTGAGAGACATGTCACCTTCAAACTGATTAATCAATTTGTGGGGAATATTTGAGGGAAAATACTATGAACACAGATGATCCATGGAACAATAGATTCAAATACGTACATTTATATATGAAGTTGTCCGATGAACATGAGACCATGAATAGTATATGAGACCAATGTGTACAGAATGATTTTGCACATGTAACAATGTGTCTGCATACGTACATATGTATATATATACTAGCATACATATGTAATTCTTGTTCGTGAGACTATTTTTGGCATTATCTCATTCTTGTGCATGCAGTATATAATAATGAGGAAATTGAGGGTCCATGTTAAATGTGTCCAACATCACACAATCATATGCTTCGCTTCTTTTTCTATTTGTTCTATTTCCTTCGGCTCCTTCAATACTCGAACTTTTCTTTCTCGAAAATGATTCTTCGTCATTTCAGCAATGATTGAGTACTTGTTAAATTCTTCCATCAAATTACAAATGCGACGGCTCTCAACATCTCCCACTTTGCATTTTCTACGTGATTCTTTTTCCGCTTTCTTTCCCAGAGGATGCATTGCCTCTTGGTAATAATGTGAATGGAAGTCTCTGCAAAACTTTGCTGTACTAGATAGTAAAATTTACTTGTACACTTAGACTAACTACGCTTCGGAAAATAGCTCTGTTACTCACAGCCACAACCATCTCTGGCCACTGCCAACAACCCACATCCGTTGATTGTCAGCCATTTTAGCACGCTCATAGTAGACAAACATAGAAACATGTATCCTTCTACTCTTTTTGCAACCATTTTCGACCTCCATTGTTCATTGAATTATACGAAATCAACTAGTGATTTTTATAAGGACGGTGCCGACGTATTGAACAAAGAATAATGAAAAATTCATCTACTCTACGAAAGCCAAATTGATGTTTGTTAGGTGAGGGATGAGTGCCTGACTCTGATATTTATGAGGCCCCAGTCAAGTTTTGAAAATGGAGCCTCTCAATTTTTCTATATAAGTTACTTTTTTGAGATGAGCAACAAAATGGTCTTGTGTCAGATTGGTACATTGCTTGTAATAGTGTGGGAACCCAAGGTTGCGGATTCCAACCTCATTGCCCTCTTGTTTTGAAACAAATATTTGTAGAACCTCAAAAATTGTTCATGTAAAAATGTAAGAAAACGGGATTGAACGTGTGACCTCCTATATGTATGAAACCCTTTCTTCCACTGCACCATGCAAAACTATTTACTAGATACTTAACATACTTAATATTTAATATATCCCTCTATTTTGGGGCCCTATAAAAATGGGCTATTTTTTGTGGGCCCCAGATGCAGACTTACACAGCCTTCTCTCAGGGCCGGTCCTGAGGATGAGCCTCCACATGTAACTGAAGGTCCACGGAGGGAGTATAAGGTAATTAAGTTACTACCTACTTTGTTCTTTTTGTACATGGCCACAAGAAATATATATACTATATGTCAGCCCATAAGTTACCAAATTAACTTTCTTCAAAGCCCGACTTTTAACCTTGTACGTCCCATAATTGGGATTCTCACAGCGAGATTATGTCCCGATCTCGTATGACTGGCTATTTTGCTAAAGAAAGAGTTTTAGTGCTTGGTTGCACACACTTCTGGGGTGTCGGCCATACCCTCTACGCGTAGGTTGGATGAATGTGCAATTATCGATTTCATTGGGATCCGCACGTGAGGGAGCGCATTTCTCGGGTCATCTGTTGTTGGTTGCGATGTACTCGAGGTCTTATGTTGAGTTCAACGTCGCAATTAAATCTCTTTTTTTAGAAACTTTATATCCAGTTTAAAAAAAATTATTTTCAAGGTCAGTGATTGCTCGTGTATTAAAGTGGTTATTACTCCTTTCATCTATTGTGTTTGTCTAACTCTAACAGTTCCAGATTCGAGGCTGACTTATCCTTCTGGTGCTGACTTTGGGCCAATCTTCTCTGGACTAGGCTGACCTGATGTCTTGTTTGGGCTTTTCTCTAATGGTTGTCATATTCAAGTGGGTCCAGACTCCAAAGAAGTAACGAGAAAATTCAGTTAGACCAAAATTATCAATTCAGTGGGTAGTGGGTACTGCGTACCCCATGGCCTTATGAGCCCCACCATAGGTCGACAAACAGATTTCACGATTCGACAAGCAGTCATCACCCAAAACATCGCAAACACTACATATTGCATCAACCATTTCTTATGATTCGTACTCGCTCAGCGCAGTTTGGGGTTTGCTTCTCCGATGTAATCTCTTTGGACCTTTTGGAATAGGATGAAAGGTTATAGAAGTTGTTGGACCTCGCCTGAGCCCCAGTGAGATCGCCTGAGAGGATGACTTGCACAAGTAGCACCCGTATTAGCGCCTAGCCCGGACGGTGGTAGTCCAGGAAGGCACTCTGACGGTCAAGTAAGTGACCAAAAATGTAGAAAGTAGCCGGAAATGTAGTGAGAGAGAGAGAGAGAGAGAGAGAGAGAGAGAGAGAGAGAGACTTTGGAGAGAAGGATCCCGAATTAAGTGAGTGAGTCCCCCTTTTACAGGCAAAGGGAGACTTGCTCACTAAGTCATTTGTGTTTCTCACGCGCTTTGATCATATCTGACACAGAAGGCATGCAAGTCATGAGTGCCTCGGGCAGCTCCGCTACTTTAGTTGACGTCATGCCCTCACACGTCCGATAAGTCAACAAATCTAGGAATAATTCCTGGTCCATCACGTTGTCCGTCAGACGCCACCTGACACCACGTTAATCACCTGTCACTAGTCACATTAATCAGTGCCCTTATCGGCTAAAGCTTCCGAAGTCTTGGACGCTCGGCATAAAAAGGAACGCTCAGGCCCAACAACCCAGCGTAGAGTCACCACTGAAGCCCACCGGCTTGGCGGTGACAAGATGTCCTGAATCCACCGGTTCGGTGTGGCTAAAGGTGCCGACAACGACCACTGGATCGGTGCATACCCCTGCCATGAGATCAAGACTAATCGCTCTCCCTTCGGGGAGCCTTGGGGCCGAGAGGGCTAATTTGGATGGAGCCTCCGTTTTTGTCCAGGGGAGTTCCATTGCAATCCTTCGGCAGCGGTTGCTTCGGTTGAGCTTGACAACAGGTTGGCGCTTTAGCCAAAGCCTGCACCTCCGCCGAGGAGTTGTGCCGCCCCTGCCACTCGGCACTTGGCTAAAGTTTGAGCTGTGGCCCATGACCCTCAGCTACTCAGTGTCATCTCAAAACCACTACACGCAGCTAGATTGTTTTCTTCCAGCTGCACTACATTGTACAATGGATAAAAGCATGAACATTGGAAGCTAAATAATGAATGGCGGCACCAGAACCCAAAACATAGAATACACAAATGATTGAAGATGGACCAATGCTCTCCCAACTGGTGTCTATGACAATATTGATAGAATCAATAGGAATTTTTCGTGGGGAGATACTCCCGCCAGGAAAAAAGGTTCATTTGGTGAACTGGGTCTTAGTTTGGTAATCCAAAAAAGCTAGAGGTCTGGGTTCTGGGCTGCAGGATTCACGATGAGATTAAAACCTCTCTCGGTTCAACTGATTCGAAAAAAAGTACCTTGCCAATCACTCTTTTGAAAATTTTCCTAAATGTAAAAATGCCTCCCATGATTGAAAAGGAATGATTAAAACCCGAGATATTATGAAAAGAGCAATGGAATATGATTGTGGGCTCTGGTTCTAATATTAATGTTGGTGGTGTGGTAAAAGGCCTCCAGTTGAAAAATACCAAGGTCAAGTTGCAGCTTTATTTGAGTTGGTTTATATGTAAATCACTTGTGAGTTGTGAGAAGGCCTGGGATGTGGATGCTCACAATTCTTTGCTTAACCATGATGACATGGAGCTGGTGACTTGTACTATTTTCCCCTAGTCTATAGACATGGAAGATACGGCACCTTGTTGGGCAATGGATGGCAACGGTAAGTTCAGAGTGAAATTCGCGTATGAGTTGATTGTGGATTGGGGAGTCAATGAAGACATTTGAACTTGGATTTGGAAACTCCCGTTCCACAAAAATTAAAAGGTTTTGTTTGGGCGTCTTCATGGGAAAGTTTTGACTAATCTGTAAAGGTTTACTAGAGGCATGACAAAAGATAGCACTTGTCCTAGATGAAATGCTGATGTTGAAAGCGTGATTCACTTGTTTATAACCTGCCCTGTAAGTTCTTGTATTCCGACTAACATCTCTCTTTCATATTTTTAGATGGAGAATCCTCAAATGTGACGGAATGGCTACCATCCAACGGTAGGAAGCAGGACAATGGCAGCAGGATTTATCCTGGAATATCCTTGTCGTTTCATGCTCTTTGGCATATTTGGAATCATCGTAATAAAAAGATTTCGATAGTGTTTCCTGTGATATTCCTTCCTAACAGTACCGTTAGGAAAATCTAGAACTATGCTAAAGAAGTTTTTGATGTGTTTAAGCCTAATTTTAGAGGCTATTGTTATATTCCTGTGTTTAAGCCTAATCCCTAGTTTTTGATGTGTTTCCTGTGATATTCCTTCCTAATTTTAAGCCTAATTTTAGAGGCTATTGTGACTCAGAACGATTGAATTGATTTCCAGGTTGTGGGAAAATGATGATGAACACAGATGGGAGTTCAGGAGGGAATCCTGAGCGAGTGCGCTTCAGATGAGTGATTCAGGAAGAAAGAGGCTTCTGGATTATGGGTTTTTATGGACATCTCCCGAATTTTAGCAGCTGAGAAGCAGAACTAGAGGAATTTATAATGGTCTAAAAATGATTCTAGGCAAGGATTTTTGCGGAATCGAATTGAGTCTGAGTCGGAGAATGCGGTCAACCTTATCAAACTCCCACAGGAAGGCTCTGGTTATAGATTACAAGGCCATGACAACTATTGCAAACGGCTCTGTTGCGCATACTCTTTGAGAAGGAAATCGAATCGCTGATGCACTTGCCAAGATGGGATTTGAACAAGATGAAAAGTTTGCCACTCTCTTGTGACTGCTTCAGATGAGGTCCAAGGCATAGTCGCTGAAATGGAGAGAGTGGTGGCCTTTGATCGATCGGGGCTCGAACCTATAGTTTTGCTGTTTTATTTTCTGCTGTAACGAAAAAAAAAGTATGAACCAAGTTCCGAGCAAGCCATATCAGCAAATGGACTTCACAACCAATACGAACATTGCTCATAAGGTCATGATTATGTCAAAGCAAACAACTCAATAAAAAGATAATGGTCAAATAGACAGAAACACAATTTGTTTGAGAAAGACTATTCCCAGAGCATCAATAAAACAAACAATGTTGTGGTGCTGGGGTAGGAGAAGCAGCAAGCTTAACTACTATGGCTCAAAGCCACAGAAGGCTATTGACATGGACCAACCAAAACGGCTCATCTTTCTCCTTGCACATATCAAACGAGTAGGTCTCTCCTGTTTCCGCATTGTGAGCAACATACCTGACCCCCTGGTGCGCTATATTTAGTGAAGATCACTACTTCACCATTGTTCACCCAAGCAATTTGCTCAAGATTTAAATAACTTGGAGGAGATTCATAGTACTTGAAGAAGTAAGACCTTATCATGTGTCTTTTCCCTTCCAAATCAAATTTGCAAAGCTTTTTCCACTTACCACTCCTAGGATCAGTCAACACCCATACCTCAAACACCAATCTTTCGAAATCCCACAACATACAACTTAAGGGAGTTTCTTGTTAATCAGAACTTAATAATAATAATAATAACACACTTTATACCGAAACTAAAGATGTACATCTACAGGGATTTTACAAGCCTGGTACTGCCTATATGTCACACAACGAAAATGCAGTTAAAAAGTCGAGAGCCACAAAGTAATCAACGAAAGCATTTTGTTCTTCTGCAGCTTTCCTTACCAAACATCTGCCACCTTGTTGGCCTCCCGATAACAAAGTTGAGTTTGAGAAACTCAAAACTCTTATACAACCTGATGTAGCAGTAGCAGCACCTGGAGTTAGCTCAATCATGTTCAAAAAGGAAAAAACATTTGGATGTAAAATTCCTAGTGGAAATTTGTATTCAAGTGCTTATTTTGCTTTGCCGTATTTTAATCTTCTGTTTTTATTGTTTTCTGAGTTTCATCTTTGTTCAACATTTATAAAAATGCACTTCTTGGAGTTACGAGAACAGACAACACAAGCTGTGGTGTCCTCAAAAATCCGGTAACGTCTCTTGAATGAACCTCAACCCGAGTGAGCAGCGAGTGTACCCCTTTGGTTCACCTACACACGTAACACACGCCGTTAGCACCCAACCTGGCCGGAGTGTGGCCAGGGAAGGCACTCCGACGATCTAGTAAGTGATCGGAGAAGAAAGGTGTATGGAAAGAGTAGTTGTAGAGAGAGAAAGTATTGTGTCCTCACTTTAGGGCTTTCTCGCTTCGTATTTATAGGCTCCTCAAGTACAGGGGCAGATCGGTCATTCTGGCTCGGATGACGTCACCGAGCGTCACGAGCCGGATTGGTATGCATCGCATGCACGCGTCCTCCAATCACAGTTGAGCACATAGCGTAACCGTTTCGGGTGCTGTCATGCTGACGTAAGGACAACTGTCTCATGCACATGTGCCTTCCCAAGTTTGTTACTAGCGTTTAACCGCCTCGGGTGACGTCACGAAGGTCGTCACCGAAATCTCGAATCATCCTTCCGAGCCGTCTCGGATACGATCCGTCTTGGATGACTCGTCCGGTTTCACAGTCTATCGGTCGAGACTGCAGGTTATCTCGGATGGGCCAAGCTCGGTCGGCCCATGGTACTTCGTTCGGTTGGCCCGGAGATCCATTCGGGCCCAATCCCTTCTGGGCTCATCAACCGAGCCCCATTTGGGCTGCAAGATTTCGGCCCACTACACAAACACATAGAGTTGCTTTCGAATTGTGAGCTATGGTAATTGGACGATGGCTAAGATGTAAAAATGAGTATTAATAAGTCGAGTCAGACAACACACGTAATTAACCTTTACTTAGATGATCACCATAATGGAAACAATCTAGAAATTATTACAAATTATATTGACGAATCACGGTGATCGATGATCGAGACAAACAACATTAAGGATGGTATGCGGGACATTTAATTCTAGGCACAACAGCGGGTGCTTTAGTCAAAACCACACCGTTTGGTGGCCCCTGCCTATTCCAAATGCCCGCTAACTGACTCTTTGTTTGGGGACCATTTCTTGGCTTGAACCCACACAATAGCCTATTTGTTGGTAGGGCCGGCCCCGATGTTTAGGTTGCCCAAGCCCGACCGCAGGCTTGGTTGGCCTCTTACTATGTCATACAAAACAAAAAGATATAAAAGTAAAAAAAGAAAAAATCATGGTTACATTGTGCATTTAGCTTGAATTTTATCAAAATGTAACCACAATTATAGTGTTTTATGATTCCGATTAAAAGAAACCAACTTCTTCGTGCATTTTTTGAATCTATATCAGATTTGGATTCATTCCGGTCCATTGACAGGCCTAGAACGAAGGTAAATTTTTTATCAATTTCAACTTAGAAACTTAAAAAGATATGATTGTAAGAGTTTTTTTTTAAAAAAAACAATAAAAAGTGTTTGCTTCATAGTTGAACATGTGAGAAAAATAATAAACCCGGTCATTTCTTTTTCCCTTTGAAATCCCACCATGGTGATAATTTTTTTAATCAAAATTTAATGGTACACTTGTCAAATGCAAATTTCCAACAAAATTAATTTATTAATGTGATTTTTGAAATATTATGGACGGAAAGAAAAACCAAAAGAACCAAAACTAATAAAAATGGACAAAATAAAGGGAAAAAAGCAAAGTCAAAACATTAAGGAACAGTGCCTGGGGAGTCTCGAACCAGAGTTCTCGCATGAGGGGGCATCATCCAATTGCCACATTACCCAGAGCAAGCGTTGTGCTTTAAGTGGAAACTATTTTAAATTTATATCTAAGTTTCAGGGTTTTTTTTTTTTGATTGCCCCAACCCGGGGGTTGCCCAAGCCTGGGGGCTTGTGGGGATTACCCCTGGGCCGGCCCTGTTTGTTGGAGGGAGAAGAGAGTTGGATATATAAGGGTGGGGTTGAGCAAAGAAGGGTTGGCCTTTATCCAGTGTTTAGTTCGCCTTTGACACCCAGATTGTTTATCTTCCAACAAACATGCAAGGGTCTTGGCTTATCCCATCTCAGACCTTATTGTTGGCTTATCCAGGTTTGGACAATTACCGCTATGCCCCTCAAAACCTTCCAGATATTTTTTTATTCTCCTTATAAACATTATAGGAGGGTAACCAAGTAATTTGTCATATTATTTCTTTATCTACGTACTCTTATTCACCCATATCAACTATCAAACAAACTCTTAGCTAATACCCCATTTTTAACGAATCCTTCCCACCCTCCTCCCTTAGCCCAACAATGCCTAATAATTGAATATTCAAAAAATTTAAAGGTAGTAATTTTAGCAATACACTTTTTGATCAAACACTAAAAGACAAATATTGGAATGTGGTTATCAAAATTTAGAATGTCCAAATCATTTCCCAAACATAAATTGGTGTTCTATACTCAAAAGATTACACCAACCAAACACTTAATCCACCATAAATTCTATCAATCGAAACAATCCTCTCCTAATTATTTAATCATCAACGATATGATGCTAGAAATCTCTCTGTTCTCTCTCTCTCTCTCTCTCTCTCTCTCTCTTTTTCTTTATAAGAATCGGAGTGTTTTCTCAACAATGAAACCAGAAATATAAGTTCCACAAACTAGGAAAAACAATTTGAAATTTACCCCACACAATGCATTTCATTTTCTGAGGATGATTGTGAACAGATAAAAATATCAATGAACTCGTCATATGAAGAAGTATCCCCCCTCTTCTGTCAATTTTTACATGTGAAAAAGTAATATTTTAATTTTTTGTCACTTTATTCTCAGGACTTGATAGATAAAAGACAATGGAACATCAAAGGAAAGTACATTAAAAATTAAGCTTGGCATGTTGATTTTTGTTTTTTTAGTAGATTCAAATGATCAAATTGCAGAAATCAGGACATCAAGACCAGGGGAACAAACCCCCAAAAAACAAGTATTGAAATCTCAAAAAAAAAAAAAAAAAACCTTGGATTACAATGAGCAGTATGACTGTGTTCTCTTCACATTTCCAAAAAAATCTTTTCCCATCACTCATCTCTCCAATTATTAATCACATTTCTCTGTTTACTCATACCCCTCTCTTCAATCTTTATTCTCATTTCTCTCTTCACCTCTCTCCAATTATTATACTTCCTTTAATTATTACTTCTCCAAATATCTATCCAAACACTATCTCAAAAATATTTTTCAAAATATTCATTTCAAAACTCTCAACCAAACATTCTATCATTTGTATCCCATAAAACTCCAATATTAAAAAGAAAACTCTGCATCTGATGCGCTTCTGATTAGTAGAGTAAAACTCTTTATCTTTTTGAACAACCAAAAGGAAATTTTATTAATTTTTAGAAACATATTACAAAAAAGTTGGAATAATTAGTCGTAAATACACAATATTTTACCTATTTGAAGGGAAGGACAAGAAAATGTTGCAATCAGATGTAAAGACGTACATTATTTTTAACTATAGTATGATTTAATAAAAGAATAAAACACACCTACTCTCCTTTTATTTTGGTCACAAACACCCTCACTCCTAAAAGAGGCTCTCTCAACTGCTACGACCTTTAGGCGCACTTTTCCTTCTCTCCCTCTCTCCTCCAAGCAAATCTCGCTTTGTTCGTTGATTTCTTTAGCTTTTACGAAATTTAGTGAGTTGTCACTAGTTTCACGAGTTAACTAGTTGGTGATTTTTTCAAGTTTCTGTACAAAATTAGAACGTTTAAAAATTAGTGAAATGTCACTAACGTTTTGGGTCCCGGGAAGTGGTTGTCAGAGGTGATGCAGAAGTGGTGTGGTGGTCAGCCGGAGGTTGTGTTGGTTTTTTTAATTTATTTTTTATATACGAAATTAGGTGTTCTAAACCAGGTATATGAAGTTTAGTGACTTGTCACTAGATTTAAAATAAGTTATTTCATTGATTTCTTTAGCTTTTTATGAAGTTTAGTGAGCTCTCACTAGTTTTAGGAGTTGACTGTTGGTGCTTTTTTTTAAGTTTCTGTATAAAATTAGAACTTTTAAAAATTAGTGAAATGTTACCACTACAAGAAAATTGCCCTATTGCGACGAAATATGTTTCTCGCAAAAGCATTAGATTTCCTCGCCAATGGTGTTTGCAAGGAAATATTTCATCACCAACTTTCCTCGCCTATACTGCGTCGCTAAAGGTAATAGCGAGGAAATTTAATTTTTCCTCGCCTTTTGGTACAGATCAGGCGACAAATATTTTCCTCGCTAATTTTTGAAAAAGTCGTCGCCAAATCTACTACTTTGTCGGAAATTTCCTATGATCAACAAAATAGGTGAGGAAATATTTCGTGCTAATTAAAGTTTAGGCGAGGAAAAAAATTTCGTCGCTAATTAAATAGGGCATGGAAAAAAGGTATTTCACGCACCGTATTTCTTGTTTCCTTGTCAGCGCCCGGAATCGAAGTTGAGACCTCTGGGTTTTCCCTCTCAGCGATATATAAACTCTTTCTACATTTTTTTTTCACCTCTCCAAATTTGTCTATTAGTCAATTAATTATGTTTCTATCAAATACTTTTGTAGTGTATACTTTAGTTCGTGCCACTTTACTTTTTTCATAACACAACATGATTTTTTGGTTGAATCTGTTCTATACATGGTTATTTGACAATGATATTTTTTTTATTCTTGTTTTGAAATTGGAATTTACAGTTCTAGTTTTTATGAAAATAGATTTTGTGCAATCTAAACTCGGTATTTATTTTTTTAATCCAAATTTATTAATGACACGTGCCATCACTGTTAGTGTTGGATGCTAAAGGGGTTTTCCCTAAAGTAATTTCACTTCTTATACTTTTGATAATTGATGTTCTTATTTGTATAAAAATATGTGGTTTTATGCAAAATTTACATAAGATGAATTAAACTTTCACAAAGGATAACTAAGTAAATTCTCAAATTATTTATTTATTCACCCATT
The DNA here is from genome assembly GCA_020921065.1 of Vaccinium darrowii. Taxonomy (NCBI): domain Eukaryota; kingdom Viridiplantae; phylum Streptophyta; class Magnoliopsida; order Ericales; family Ericaceae; genus Vaccinium; species Vaccinium darrowii. The sequence continues at coordinate 25,849,981 of CM037156.1, forward strand.
CTTATTCACCCATTTGAACTATTCGCCGAAAGCGCCTTAAAGACACAATTTGAAATCTTTTCATCTTTCTACTTTGTGATAATATTTTATTTTTTAATGGAACTTGTAAAAGACGGATGATTAATCTTAAAAATGAAACCTAATTTAACAAAAGAAAAACAAGGTGACAATGATGGCAATGACAAAAATACCTTAAAATTAAGCAAAATTAATGCTAATTCATATCATAATACAAAATTATCAAAACTATATATATCATAATACAAATACACGCACGCATACACTCAATGCAAATGGATAAGTGCTAAATTGTATTCAACCTTGAAATTTATCTTACATCGTTGTAATAAAATATCAATTGACCGATAATGAGAACTAATAACTGTGATTTATAGTATTTCATTTTATAACATAAATTCATAATAACTGGTGAAGTACAATTTATTAGTAGAAATAAAAGATATCACAATGGAATTTCAAAATTCGTTGCTGCTCCTATTCGTACTCAAGACCTCCGGTTCCCAAATAACCACCCCTACGATTGAGCCACTTAATATTTCATTGATAATATTGCATCATTTAATATAAATTAGATTTTTTTAAATAAAACAACTAATTAGCTTAGATTTGGTGAGGAATCAAGATTTGGTCGCAAAAGGGTACCTTTTTGGCGAGGAAATCTGAGTTTCCTCGCGAAAACCTACCCATCGGCGATGAAATTTGGATTTCCTCGCCTAATGTTATTTTTTTGCGAGGAAAGATAAGTTTGTTGCCAAAACATACCATTTGGCGACGAAACATTGGTTTCCTCGCCAAAAGGTACCCATTTTGCGACGAATTTCCACTTCCTCGCGAAAAAGTCCCATTTGACAACGAAATCCAATTCCTCACCAAAAGATACCATTTGGTGAGGAAATTTAGATTTCCTCACTAAGTTTTGTCACCCTAAGTCCTTTTTTTTGTATTGTACTAACTTTTTGAGTTCCTGAAAGTGGTCTGTTAGAGGTGGTGTTTTGGTCAGCTGAAGGTTCTGCTGATTTTTATTTTTTATTTTATATCTTTTATGTACAAAATTAAGTGTTTTACACTAGGTATGAAATTTAGTGTCACTAGATTCAAAATAGCTTTATTCGTTGATTTCTTTAGATTTTATGAAGTTTAGTGAGCTGTCACTAGTTTTAGGAGTTGACTAGTTGGTGATTTTTTCAAGTTTCTATACAAAATTAGAACTTTTAAAAATTAGTGAAATGTCGCTAACTTTTTGGGTCGCCGGAAGCGGTGTGTGAGAGGTGGCGGAGAGGTCAATTGGAGATTGTGTTGATTTTTTTTCAATTTTTATGTACGAAAAATTAGGTGTTTTCAACCAGGTATGAAGTTTAGTGACTTGTCACTAGATTTGAAATAGCTTTATTAGTTGATTTCTTCAACTTTTATGAAATTTAATGAGATGCCACTAGTTTTAGAAGTTGACTAGTTGGTATTTTTTCAAGATTCTGTACAAAAGTAGAAGTTTTAAAAATTAGTGAAATGTCACTAACTTTTTGGGTCGCGGGGTGGTGATCAGTTGAGGTTGTGTTGATTTTTTTTTTTTGAATTTTTATGTAAGAAATTTGGTGTTTTCAACCAGGTATGAAGTTTAGTGATTTGTCACTACATTCGAAATAACCTTCGTTCATTTCTTTAACTTTGATGAAGTTTAGTGAGCTGTCACTAGTTGTACGAGTTGACTTGTTGGTGATTTTTTCAAGTTCTGTACAAAATTAGAACTTTTAAAAATTAGCGAAATGTCAATGGCCCTGTTCGTTTCCCAGTTTAGTTTTGGTTTTGATGACATCATCATTTTCCTCATTTCTCTCTCTATCTCTCTCCACTCATTACACCTGATGACATCATCAAAACTAAACTAAACTATCTAACCAAACACAACCATTAACTTTCTGGGTTGCCGGAAGTGGTTTGTCAGAGGTGTTCTGGAGGTGGAGTGGTGGTCAGCCGGAGGTAAGAGTTATTATTGTTTTTTTAAATTTCGTGTATGAAATTAGTAACATTTTACTAATTTTTTTAGTACCCGGAAGTCGTCGCCGAAGGTGGGAAAATAGTTGGCCGGAGGTAGGAGCCGTTTTTTTTTTTTTTTTTTTAAATCAACTTTTAAAAATTAGTGACATTTCACTAGTTTTTTTGGTTGCTGAAGGTGGGGTGGTGGCCGGGCAAAGATAGGAGTATTTTTTTTTTCGAATTTCCTGTATGAAATTAGAAGTTTTAAAAATTAGTGACATTTCACTAATTTTTTTGGTCGCCGGAGGTGTGGTGGTGGTCTGCCAGTGGTAGGAGTTGTTTATTATTATTATTATTATTATTATTATTATTATTATTATTATTATTATTATTATTATTTATTGCACAAAATTATAAATTCTAGAAATTAGTAACATTTCACTAATTTTTTTAGTCGTCAAAAGTGGTCGCCGGAGATGGGGCGGTGGTCAGCCGGACGTAAGAGTTCCTTTTTTTTTTTTTTTGAATTTCCTCTATGAAATTAGAATTTCTAAAATTAGTGGCATTTCACTATTTTTTTTGGTCGCCAGAAGTGGTCGCCTGAGGTGGGGTGGTGGTCGGCCGGACGTAGGAGTTGTTGTTTTTTTTTTTTTTTTCAACTTTTAAAAATTAGTGACATTAAACTATTTTTTTTCAAGGCGATAAAGATGTGCATCACAACACACAGAAACCGCCAAAGTGTGGAGCCCAATGCTGAGACAATCGATATCCAACAAGGACCCATGGGAAATTAGAACAAAACTAAAACAGCAACAGGTGTTGATAAGGGGTCAGCCTAGAACAAAACTTGATTTGGCTAAATCTAAAAAATTGGTTTTTTGGTTTTTTTCGTTGTCCTTGTTCAAAAAAAATTGCATTTGTAAGTTTTCGGTCGATTTTTTGTGGTTTCTTGGCTTGTCTCGATGAGAGGAATCTAAAAATTATAAAACTGTTAACCAAACTTAAAGTTTCGCGAATAAAGACGAAAAATTATTCAAAAAACCGGTTTTTTGAATAATTTAAAGTTTTGTGAATAAAATTATAACTTTAAGTTTGGATACTCACCTATGGTTCCAACACTACTCTCTACTTTTGCTCTTCACTCTCTACTTTTACGACAAAAGTGGAGGGAAATGAAGGAAAGTAAAAATGAGGGAAAAGTAGAGTAGAGAGGCAAATGCCTTGCTACTAGTAGCAAGCCAAAAGGAACAAAGGTAGAGTAGATAGCCAAGTAGCAAGTCTATTGGAACATGATTTTTTGATTTGGCTAAGCATAGTAGCCAACAAGGAGCAAGTAGCAAGCCTCTTGGAGATGCTCTTGGTATTTTTCTTTGGATTGTGTTCCCGTTTTCCTAATTAAAAACATACTTGGACCAATGACCAAAAGAAAGGAAGGTGACATGTTTAATACAACCATGAGCACAAGTCCCTAACGGAACTTTAAAAATATGTACAACGATTGAATTATGACGACATTTATTGACCAAAAAGTGTACATCTCACACACAACCCCATCTCAAATGGCCATTCAACATCAGACTACCACCACATGAATTATTGATCCTTTTCCACACATTATTGGTACTTGTCCACACATATCAAACCCACCACATACACACAAAAACCATTAGAACTTTTGCTTTCCAACAAAAGGAATCATAAACCAGACCTTTTTCCATGACAAAGACTACATTTGTTTCTTGGTACATCGGAAATTGAAAAAGCACTACATTACATGGATGTGCAACCACCAGACCCAGACCCATACCAATACCCATCATAGCATGGCACTTGCCTCTCATACCCATGATAACATGGTCCTCCAGGATTACCCTCAGAGCACGGGCCACAACAATCCGGAACCGGGTTTATCGGTGGGCATTCATGTGCCGGAACCCATTCAGGGATAATTGGTACCAGCACTCGAATCGGCACCGGCACTCGAATTGGCACCGGCACTCGAATCGGCACCGGCCTCCCATACCCATGATAACATGGGCCCCCAAGATTACCCTCAGAACATGGCCCACAACATACTGGAATTGGGTAAGACGGTGGGTATCCAATTGCCGGTACAGGATTAGGGGGAGGCCGTTCAATTGCCGGTACAGGATCAGGGCTCCTTGGTGTCGTGGGATCTGGTGGCGGGGTAGTTTCTTTGGGCTTTCCTGTAGTCTCCTCGGTGTCTTTGTGATTGTCATCTTTGTTCACTTTTTCGTCTTTTGAGGGCTTCGGAGGAGGCTCTTTGATGATCTCAATGCACTTGATTGTTTTCCCACCCTTACAGAACAACTTGCAACGAATCTTCTCGGGGTTGCAGCATACTACGGTGATCGTCACTGTATTCTGCTTTTCGTCATAAATATGACTTCTAATTTCTATTTGTCTCCCAAAAGTTTCACATCAAACATAAGTCAGTTATTATCTAAAAAATTTCTATAACATAAAATGATAATGATCATCGCACTTCCATTTTGTTCTCTTGCACTTCTTTCTTCTCGTTATTCAGTTCACGTGAATAGCAATAAGAAAACGAATCCTAGAGGATAAAACGAAGTGCAGAAATCATTTTCCCATCGTTCATTATACTGAAATAAACATATATATGATGGGTGGGGGTCTCACCGGGAAATTTGGCCAGAATTTTCTTGATCTTCTTGTAGCAGCAGGGGCACTGAAGGTCCACCTTCAGCACCATTGTTGTAACCTGTTAAAAAAAAAAATATAGAAAATTTATATGGACATCACTGTTTCAAAATTTATTTACTGTCATAGGAGACACGAAAAAGTAGAATAATGAATCTAGAAAATGAAGCCAAACCCAGTAGATAACAGTGTTAAAGAAAGCAATCCACAACCACAAAAAGGCTAAATTACGTACTAATTTCATTCAGTATGAATTGAGATAGAGGGAAATGGTGTTTGCAAACCTTCTCAGCCATACTATTCTAATTTGGTATGAATTGTTGTTGTTGTTGATAACTTAATTGAGAGAGGCGGACTCACGCTCAGAGAGAGAGAGAGAGAGAGAGAATTTCTTGACCGTTCCGATTTCTAATGAATCAAGATAACCATCTGCTCAGTATAAATAGCCATTATCTTCAAAGGCCTTGCTTTAATTATGTTAATGGAATAGAAAACGTAAGGCTCAAGCCAACACGTGTCAAAGAGGATGTAGTTGACCACATCATCAAAATCGTCTTGTCCAATTTCTAATGAGGTCACTGTGGTGGCCTAGGATTGCTGACGCTTTATGCATGTTATGGCCTATGATTGAGAGAACCATTTCACCTTCCAACTGATTAATCAATTTGTGGGCAATATTTGAGGGAAAATACTATGAACACAGATGTTCGATGGAACAATAGATTCAAATACGAACATATCCGAAGTTGTTCGATGAACATGAGACCATGAATAGTATGAGACCAATGTACAGAATAATTTGTATACATGTAACATATGTGTCTGCATACATGCATATGTATATATATACTAGCATACATATGTAACTCTTGTTCGTGATACTATTTTGGTATTATCTCGTTCTTGTGCTTGTAGTGTATAATAATGTGGAGGTTAAGGGTCCATGTTAAAGGTGTCCAACATCATAATCCTACGATCTATCTCTTTCTCCTTCGCTTCTTTCTCTATTTGTTCTATTTCCTTCAACACACACACACACACACACACCCCAAGTTTTACGTAGTTCGGCATCTATAACTACCTCCACGGGAAAGATATTTCTTCACTATATTTGGAAAAATAGAGATTATGTTGAGTGGAGGCAAGGTGGGCCTAGTCCAGCATCCTGCCAAGACGGAGGCCAGGTGGGCCAAGTCTCAGTTGACCCGTTGGCACTTGGGCGAAATATGGAATAAGGAAATAAAGTTGCGCCTTCACTAACACCTACGGGTTTTGGTGAGATGGTAAACGCTTGGATGACTGTAATCTCAAGGGGGAATAAGAATGTGATATCCTGTACCAATGATTCCAACGTTTGGAATAGACTGGAACATGAATGTGATGCCAGGCTTTTCGATTCCAACGTTTGTTAGAGACAGGAATAGGAATATGATTCATGATGACATATTCAACCAGGAATCACATTCCTAGACTGAGTGGGAATTTGATCCCTTCCTTACCCCATGGGAATCTCAGATTCCTGGCTCATTCATTAAGAAAAGGAAATGTTGACTTTAATAAATTTTCAAAATAATTGTTTCCTGTGTAAGATTATGGAATTAATCCAAACACCGAAATGACATTCCTCCAGGTATCAAATTCCTAGGAATTCAATTCCCAGTAATCATATTTCTATTCATACCTAAGAAAATTCCCGGGAATTTGATTCTTGGTAATCATATTCCTATTCCTACTTAAGATTCCAGTCATCCAAACATAGCCTAAAAGTGAAATATAATTAAAATGGATATTTGATACTTATTTGAATAGTTGCTTATTTTGTAGGAATTGGTTGAGTTACACATGGATAGATTCTACATCCAATCCTATCTCCAATAGCCAAATTTTGAATTTAAAGGGGAGAAGATTAAGGAAAAATCTTATTCCCTTTTTTATTTTGGAAATATCTATCTCAATTCAAATGGCTAGAGCACAAGGAAAGTCGGAAAATTCAAAGTCTTTCACTGCCTTAATAGTATCCTATTGATTGGTCCAAACGGCTAGTACAGGAAAGGAATTGATCGTTGCTCTCATATATTTGCTTCAATCAAGTAAAAAATGGAATGAATTTGGAATGTCTTGATTAAGACCATAATGGAATGGCTTATTTCCAAAGGTTAAGATGCACCATGTGCTTCCAAGTTCCAAGGGCAAGTTCAAAAATGTTGGTCATTTGAGAAGACCAATTCCTGATTTGGTTCCAATGCCTAATTCAAAGAAAAGGGATTGACTTATGCTTTCATTGTGTGTTTTGTTTCCAAAGGTGAAAAGATTGGTTCCAATGTTCATTTTATTGAAGAATAAAAGGACCATTTGTTGAAGCAAAAGTTGGGCAGAGAATAAAAGAACCATTTGTTGAAGCAAAAGTTGGGTGCTTTGGAAATGCTTTGTTTCCAAAGGTGAGATTGGTTCCAACGTTCATTTTATTGAAGAATAAAAGGACCATTTGTTGAAGCAAAAAGTTGGGCAGAGAATTTGAAAAGAAACAATCATCAATTGAGCTTTAAAGTTGGTTATTTATTAGGAGGAAAAATTAGAGCTTAATATTTTGTTTATCTACACTTTTGAGAGTGTTTAATTTGAGATTTCATTGTAAAAGGGAGTGTGACCCATTGTGAAAGGTTATCTTTTGTGAGTGATTTTTGTGTGAGACTAAATCACTTGGTTAGGTGTTACTATTACCGGAGTCAAAACTCGTTGGGGTAGGTGTGACTAGCACCAGAGTCAAAACTAGTTGGAGCGATTGGGGATATTGCTCGTTGTAAGGGTTTCTCTAGCACCCCTGAAGCTAGAAAGTGTTAGTATTGGAGATAGTGCAGCAAATCCCAAGTTGGACACTTGGGGAGTGGACTAGGCTTTGAAGTTGCGGACCAAACCATTATAAATTTTTGCGTTCGATTTCTCTTTTCCCTTTCTCTTTATTTACCGTCATATATTACTGCATGCATGCTTGAATTGATTTAATTTTATTTTGGGTGTTGCATTTAGTTTTTTTTTTTTAATTCCGCATTATTATTGAAAAACACAATTTACCCCCCTCTTGTGTTGCTATCTGGGCCAACAAGTGGTATCAGAGCCAAGGTCAAGGATTCAACTTTCCTGGATAGCATGCTGCTTGCAGGCAGGTGCTGGAGGGGGGATTGTTGGGCAGAGGCCAAGTGGGCCACGTCCAGCATCCTAGTAGGGCGGAGGCCAGGTGGGCCAAGTCTCAGTTGACTCGTTGACGCTTAGACGCGATAAGGAATAAGGAAATAAAGTTGTGCCTTCACTAACACTTATGGGTTTTGGTGAGAGGGTAAGCGCTTGATTCTAACATATTACAATGTGAAATGAAAAACCCAACCAAGAGCTCCTAACACAATGGCTCTATACAATGTTTTTCACTCACTCCACACCTATTTTTTCTCACGTACATTTTTCCTCCTCACAACCGAAATGCACGGCAACCCCTCACTAGGGCAGCTTTCCCTCTTGCCCCTCTCCGGTCTACTCTCAAACTGTCCACCCTCACTCTTTCTAAATTCACCTCACAAACCCAAATATATGGTACATGACATAGGACAAGTAACCAAACTCTTAAAATCTCTAGAAGGATCCGGGTCTGGCATTGAAAAACTCTTTGAAAGTGAGCCGGTAGTGGCCCCATTCTACAGAAACCCATTAAGACTTTGTAAAGTCACCACCTAAGCTTTTACTCCTATTTCTTTCATCGAACCACATTCGCATTTCCTTTTCTTTGTCTTGTCAACACATGACTCCACCTGCCAGAACACCTTAGCTTCTTTTCTCTTTCTTTCAACTTTAGCTGTTGCTCCCTTTTTTTTTTTTTCTCTGTTTATCATTTTCGAAAAAAACATTATCACATGAGCGAAATCCCAACACAAATTACAAATGCGAGATCTCTCAACATCTTCCAGTTTGCATTTTCTCTATGATTCTTTTTCAGCTTTCCTTCCCAGAGTGTGCACTGGCATTTCACAATTCATTTTTGTTTGGGTAAACAAAAAAATTATTCATTTTAAACACAGCTGCTATATTATAAAAATAAACAAATGTAATATCATTAGAGAAGCTCTTAAAGTTTAGCATTTGATTCGTTGTTGCTTGAACGAATCACATCTAGAGAGGCGCATGTGCAAACTTTTTGGGTGCAAGTCTCACTAAGAGAAAAAAAACACGTCCATAAACTGCTCGGTAATTCTCCTCTCTCTTTTTGTTTTTTTTTTTTTTTGGTTAACCAAGTCACAGACGTTTTTTAAAAAAACTTCTACTTAACTAGAAGTTATATGTTTAGGAATTGAGCCCATGCCCATGCCCATTGCAAGCCGAACGCAGGCTATACATTTTTAGTGGAAGCATTCTTTGTTGGAAATTATTTGTTAGAATTCCTGTAAATTTTAGTAACTTGAGACAACAACACAACAATAATTAAATAATCATCCTGTTTTCAGATATCACGTAAGTTTTCATCCCGGTAAATTTGAACGGTTATATTTTCATCCTTTTCTCTCATGTGATATACCATATCTACCCTTATTTAATATATTATTTAGTTGCCTAATTAAGTGGGACTCTAATTAGTTGTTAGTTACCTCAAATCAAGGGATTTGACCCCTTCCATGACTTTCAAGTTTCAAAATATTGACGGAAAAAGAAATGGAAATTTTGATTCTCAATTTTTAAATCTTCGGAGGATGTATATTTTTGTATCTTTAACTTCTTATTTCTCAAATAAAGTTTTACAAATTTATAATAATTTTTGTAATGCACTTATTTTTACCATAAGTTTTGAATGCATAAAAATCGATCACTAGTCATAGTAAATTTAATGTATCAAACTTAATTAGCATTTTTACCATATTAACACATTTCATGGTAAACTTGAATACCGTGAATACCAGCCAATGATCCAAAATCTAAAACACATTTCATGGTAAATTAGCGAACAAAAATGTGAATTGTATATGAATAGTGGTAAAAAAAATAAAAAAATCTTACAATCGAACCAACTAAAATCATGCTAAAAAAATATATCTATAGCAATGACTATGGTAAACTCAAGTGAACATAAATTTGTGTATGAGTCATGGCCAAAAAAAAAAAAAAATGATCTCTAAAAATTTCATGGATCCAAGCTGCTGCCCATCGTTCCCCCGACAATATCCCTCTGTTGTCGTTGAGTGGCGTCCCGCCGCCAACTGCCATGAATGCCCAATCAAAGGCCATTAAAAAAAAAAAAAAAATACACAATTGGAAAACGAGGAAACAGAAATCAAGGTAAACGTAGAATTCTTTTAGAACTCAAATCATGGTAAAAATATTAAAACATATGACTGTTTATGCTAAAAAAAAAAACTTCTAGAATTGAAATTGCTTTCACAAAACAAGGGAGACCAATGAGGCATTATTAGTGATGAGCAAAACCACCCACGCATCAAAGGATGGAAAAGGGAGAATAGAATCAGCAGCGGAAAAAATTGAATTACGGGGATAATTATTGTTTTTCAAATCAACCCAAAAAACAGACCAACAAACAGAGACGGCTAACAAACCAAGAGAGAGAGAGAGAGAGCATGCCAAAGGAAAAAGACCCACCAAACTGACAAATTCCGGAAGACAAAGACTAACAAAGACAAGATGAGAGAGCATTTGGGCCATTCACTACGGAAACTAGAGGGAAATAATAACAAGAGGGCATCTCTTTAAATCAGCCACAGTAACCTTGAAAAATAAAACTCGATTTGGCGTTACTGAAGTGTAGGAGGTCGATCGAGTCTTGATTAAAACTCCGGAGGAGGACAACGGAATCAAGTAAGTCCGGAGGAGGACGATGAACGGCGGAGGAGGACAATGGTGGAGGGGGTCGATGGGTGAAAAACTCAAACTGGCGTTACAAAATCTAATCTAGGTTTTAAAGGGAAGATAAATATTGCTAGCGTGATTTGTGGGATCCCAATCCCGAAATTACAAATTAGGTCCTTTGAACTTTTAAAACAGTCCTATTTTCTGCAGCTCATATATATATATATATATATATATATATATATGTAAGTTTGGGATTATTTGAAATATGGGATGGAAACATAACTCCAAAAAAAGGGTAGGATGATTTTATATAAATAGGTGGGTTGGAGGATGATTATTTAAGTGGCCCATAAAAATTTAGATAACTATGTAAGCACAAACTTAGGGATTTAAGAGATTACTTATGTGGATCGAGTCACACATAAAGCGCTCTCCTAAGAAAAGATACGTCCCCGCTTGCACCGAGTTGTGTGACGTTCCACTTCCAAAATAAAACGATCCTAGAAAGGTTTGTGTGTAGCTAAAACTTTCCTTGAACCAAGAATTGCCCGTATGCTATATGCTCAAAATATATGCTTCAAAGTATGTATTGAAAATACAAAGAGTGGAAATGGAAAACATATCAGTGAGTGTTTTGTTTTTCTATAAAAGTGGTGTTCTTTGTGTTCTGTAGAAGAAGAAGAAGAAGTATTTTTTTCTTATTAGTACTGTAGGCCTATATAAATCCATGTAGAAGAGCATTACAGGAGATCTGTTACTGCCATGTGATGGCAGATTTGAATTTAATGGTAATGAGCAGTAAGGATAGATTTAAAGCCATGAAAAATAATCCAATAACATACATCTGCCATCTAACATTCTTCAGTTTGAAGACCTGGTCGAAACTGTAAACTAATTAAAGAAGCACATTTGTTCAAGAACCTTTGTGAGGTAGAAAGTGATGCCATATATAAAGTTGTTGGGATTTTTGCACATGATTTATGATGTTTTTGAAAAAAGAAAAAGAAACAAATAAACACTAGTTAATGTGGCATTGGAAATATGGTTCGGTGGAGAGCAATAAATTGATTTTGGTGGTGCATTGAGTTGGCAGGAGAGTAATGCCCGTGCATGGGTAAGAGAAAATGGTTTGATGGGATAATAAAAGGTTTGGGTGGTGAGTTCTCCAAGTCAATGAAATAATTCCGGCTGTATAGTCCCAAGGAAATTTGTTGCTGAAGATGCTCGGGAATTCCAAATGAATTTAAGTGCTTCATTTGTTCTTCCATGCGTTGTATTTAAAAGGGAAGGGAAGCAAGTGCTGTGTGTGTAAAGGAAAAGAAAGAATAACATATGTGCAGTGTGTGCTGCCGTGTGTGAGTAGAAAAAGGAGAGAGAGAGAGAGAGTACGGCAGTGTAAGGAAAAGAAAGAAGAGATAAAAAGAGTAGTGTGTGTTGAGAGAGATTGTGAGAGAATATTGGTGAGTATGTGAGAGATAAAAATACAAGTGAGTGTGGGACTTGGGTTGGGTATTTTTATCGCATTGTAACTCATCCAATATAGTGAAAAGTGTTATCTCTCTTGTGGACGTACCCGATTTTGGGGAACCACGTAAAATCGTTTGTGTTCTTTTTGTTTCGGTTTATTTGTGTGTGTGAGTGTGTTTGTTTGATCGATCCATAACAAGTGGTATCAAAGCTTATAGCAGACGATTTTTTGGACGGACCGGTTTGGATGGGTTTGTGTAGAAAACTCTTGACGGAGTGGAAAAATCCCAAGTGACTCGTGGTGGAGCAAGGTGCATGCGGCATTGTGGCACGCAGCAAGGACCGTCACGTTGGAGTAAGGTGGATGGCTCTTGATCGATGGAGTGGGTGTGGTGAAATGCCCGGTTCGATGACGGTGTTTGAGTACAAGAGGTGGAGAAGAAAAGAAATATGTGGTGGTGAATAGGCAAGCCGCGGATGGCTATACATTTAAATGAAGAAGGAAAGATGAGGTGGTGAATAGGCAAGCCGCGAATGGCTATACGTTCACTCAAAGGCTCCCGGTGGCGGAAATTTTGGTGGATGACGGCGTTGATGGCGTGGCCGTGGCCAGTGTTTTTCTACAGTTTTTTTGACTCGTGGTGGTGTAGACACCTTGGAGTGGTATGGATATGTCGGTTATGTTCAAGCATGAGAGATGAAGTCACGATAGGCACCCGGTGTGGGGGTGCGAGGCACGTGAGTATGGGGGTGCGTGTTCACATGTGCATAAGGGGGTGATTGTTAGGATTTTTGCCATGATTTATGATGTTTTTGAAAAAAGAAAAAGAAACAAATAAACACTAGTTAATGTGGCATTGGAAATATGGTTCGGTGGAGAGCAATAAATTGATTTTGGTGGTGCATTGAGTTGGCAGGAGAGTTCTCCAAGTCAATGAAATAATTCCGGCTGTATAGTCCCAAGGAAATTTGTTGCTGAAGATGCTCGGGAATTCCAAATGAATTTAAGTGCTTCATTTGTTCTTCCATGCGTTGTATTTAAAAGGGAAGGGAAGCAAGTGCTGTGCGTGTAAAGGAAAAGAAAGAATAACATATGTGCATTGTGTGCTGCCTTGTGTGAGTAGAAAAAGGAGAGAGAGAGTACGGCAGTGTAAGGAAAAGAAAGAAGAGATAAAAAGTGTAGAGTGTGTGTTGAGAGAGACTATGAGAATATTGGTGAGTGTATGAGAAAAAATAAAATTCCAATTCTAGTTCGAACACGTGGCTCTCATGTGGCCGCCCTCACACGACCGCCCAGTGGAGTTCACATGGCACCCTCGTGGCGCTTGTGTGGTTAGGTAATATTTGCTTGCCCCAGGACTCGAACCCAAGACCTTGACTTCCTCGCGCACGCGCATGTTACCAACTGAGCTAGCACGCTTGTTGTTGACAAAAGACCAACAAAAATATTTATACTATATTTTCGAAAAATTTAGCTGAGTACTTTTTATGTCAGTTTTAGATTTAATATAAGATGACAGTTTTAAACTGTCATCTTATACGTTTAATGACACTTTTTGACAGTCATCTTTTATGATCAATTTCATTGTCGGTTCTAATTAAACTTGACATTAAAATGGCTTAGTTTCAATGTCACTTTTAAGGAAAACTGACATTCAAAGGTTATCCATATGGGCTTCTGGAAGCGCCTTGTTTTAATGTCAGTTCTAAGCAAAAATTGACATTAAAGAAATAGATAATAATGTCACTTTTATTATAAACTGTTATCTTATATCGCAAAGATGACAGTTTTTAGAATAGACTGACATCAAAACTCTACCCTCATATTTTCGATGACAGTTTTACAAAAACTGTCATTGTTTCAATTTTTGGTGTGTCATCTTTAACCATTATTGTAGTAGTGGATAAAAATACAAGTGAGTGTGGGACTTGGGTTGGGTATTTTTATCTCATTGTAACTTATCCAATATAGTGAAAAGTGTTATCTCTCTCGTTGACGTACCTGATTTTGGAGAACCACGTAAAATTGTTTGTGTTCTTTGTTTCGGTTTATTTGTGCGTGTGGGTGTGTTTGTTTGATCGATCCATAATACAAGTGGCACTCAATGGCTGATTGGGAGTAATCAAGAACTGGGAGTTATTCTTCATGATGTAAAAGCTTTGAGCAGGAGTATTCAAGTGTCTTCGTTTTCTTTTGCTAAAAGGGCTTGTAATAGAGTAGCTCATGTTTTAGCACGTCGGGGTATTCTTGGTATGGGGTCTAGTCTTTGGATAGAACCCCGCTGTCATGATTACTTGATCCCTTACTTAGGGATGTCCATTCTTGATGTAATGGTTTTGATGGGTTAATAATAACATTTGTTATCATTTAGCTAAAAAAAAAAAGAAGTAAAAACTTTACTCGTTAAAGTTTAAAATAATCTCACTTTTTAAAGTCAAATAAGTTGAAAAGGCAAAATAATTTATTAAATTTCATCAGCACATAATGTGATAAGTCAGCATACAAGTTATAGGAAATGGATTGTCCTTTTGAGCTCAATTTATGATGGCATACCAACGTCCAATTGGAATCTGTACTGCCTTGTCGATAAATCGACCTCTACGCAACCACGGCGAGAAATGGAAAACACAACCAAAGCCAAAACAATACAAACATCAACTAGGAATAAGCACACAAAAAAGCAACCAGCCAAAAACACAAAAAACTATCTGAGTTAACTGGGTCACCCATTGATGAGTTACACCGGATCACACGAAGTTGCACTGAGTTGATGCCGAGTCACTACTCCGGGCGTAGATCCAGCCGCCGTCATCGGATTCTGGTGGCTTTATTCACCAGAGAATGCACCGGCCACCATGGACTCATATTCACAACTGAGGGAAAACCCAATCGAACAAGAGGAGTGGGCGATGGCGGCTGATTCGAGGAGGTGAAAGAGATGGGTGGTGGTTGTAGGTTAGGCAGTGGGCGGCGGCGATCTGATTCAAGGAGGTGTCAAACGGGTGTGAGGGTGAGTAGATGGTGGCGGGGCGGAGACCAAGCGGGGAAGAAGGGCCAAGAGATGGCGACCCCACCCCCCGAAGAGGACCAGGCAGGGAGGCAGTGGGTGTTAACTGTTAGAGCATCCTTATCAGCCTACCCAAAATTTTCACCAAATTTAACCTCAAAAACACCTTTTATAAATTAGCAAGTCACTTTATCAAAAACTCATAAAATCAGACTCTCTAGTTTAACTTTACTATATTAAACTATTCCTCTCAAATCTATTAAAAAAAAAAAATTCTCCCTAAAACTAAATCTCCCCACCTGGGGAGATGTACTCGGTCCAGAGAAGCAAAGAAAAGTGGACCCCCCACTATTGACCTTTCCCCCCCACAGCCACACACACGTCGCCATACGCAGCAACCGAAAAAAAAAAAATTTAACTGGTGCGTGAACAGTACCGCACCAAATTTGGTGCGGTACTGTAGCAAAAATGATTTGAGGAGTGGGAATAGAGAGGCTGATATTGGGTGTTTTGGGGGGTTTGGCTCCCTATTTTAACTTTTGAGTTAAAATGGGGGGTTTGATAAGAATGCCCCTAAGGGACAAGGAAGACGAGGGGCGGTTGCACTGGGTGGGCGGCTGTGGCATAGGTTAGGGATAAAAATACTAAGAAAAACTCTCACGAAGAGAGAGAAGCTCTCATAGGGAGAGAGAGAGGGGTTAAGTTCCACTAGTAGCGAAACACTATTAAATGCTTAGTTGACTCATCTAAAACAATTAGTAGCTTTTAGAAGGAACAAATAATTTATTACTTTTGGCAAGTCTCCAAAAATTGTCTATAATTTAAGATTTATAATGCTTTATATACAATATGAATTTCGTTTATGAAATACGGATGGCAATCTTGACCGAACAGATAGGAACCTGAACCGTAACAGTTTTTTCCCGGAACTATAACCGAAATATTCCTCGTGAGTGCGGGTATGGTATGAGATGTAAGATAATTGAATGAGTTTAGTTCGGTTCTGGTTTGAGCTAATAACCAAAACGTTCCCAGAAACCGAACCGAACCGAATATGTGTAATTACAAAATTACCCTTTATATGTATATTAATTACATTTAATCCCTTCATATATATGACATTACACACCACCAGCATTTAGCCATTTAGGGTTAGGGTTACACAGAGAGAGGTGATCTGCGGCTGCCGATCTCACCTCTCTCCCTCTCTCTATCTCTCTCTTTGCGAAATGCATAACCAAAGCACATTTCAATGCATCTTTCATTTTTTTTCCGATTCCTGAGCGAATTTTCTAGTTGTTTGACCACACACACGTTTGGTTGCTGAGAATGCAGAGGAAAAAAGAGCCATTCGAGTTTCTGTTTGATCTACTGTCTAATTATGTTTTGTAGAAGTTTAACTTGTGTATAACTTCAATGCATTGAATTTCTACTTAGATGTATATTAGTTTTACAGTAAAAATATCTATAGAAGCATATCTGCATACCTTTTTAAATGACGAATCTGTGGCATTTACAGTTTAACTGATTTTTGAAATTAAATTTCATTCAAAATTATTTCGTTTTTTTTTTCTTCTAATTTAACTGGGAGTACCCGAACCAATCCCCGATTGGTTTAGTTATGGTTTCAATTTCCCCCTATCCGTTTGGGTTTCGGTTTGGTTCTGGGTACCCATCTGGTTTTGGGTAACGGGTTTGGATATGGCAATACCCAAACCAACCCGACCCATTGCCATCCCTCAAATACCCGATCAATTATGCAGAAAAATATTGAAAATTCTCTTTCAAACGTTGGGAAAAATTTGTGAATGGATTTTCATTCTTGCGTGGATAGGTACACAACTAGCAACTTTTGGAGTTAAACTCCATGTGGGGAGTTTTAGAATTATTAGTGGTGGAAGCAGCGGCGGAAGAGGTGATGGTGGTTTGTCAAGGCTTTTGATGTTTTAGACTTATTAGTGTGCATGTGGAGTGGAGATACTAAATGAAGGAATTGTGAGTAAAGGACAGAAAGCTATAAAAGTGAACAAACAAAATAGCAAAATAACACAGTTAACAAATATTGAGCTTGTCTATAGTTCCACAGAATCTATTTCGAAGAAATGCATATTTTGAGTCTGTTCCAGTTCCTTATTTAAGTCAGGAATTGACTTATTTTGGCTTTTTGGGTTTATATATTGGAAAATAATAATCTGTTTCTTAAACGGCAATATGTCAATTTTGACAATAAATCGGGAATTGGAACAACCTCAGATATTTTATCATCAATATCGGGTCTCAATAATGCATTTGGATGGAAAAGTATTTTTTTTTTTTTTTTGAACGGCAAAAGAATAAATTTAATTCATTAACCTTTGAAGGAATTACAAAGATTAAAGGAAACAAAGAGAGGCATCAAAGTAGCATAGAGCGAATCGATATGAGACTCCCAAAGCTAAAATGAAGCCAATCCAGACCCAAAAGAGGTTAGCAAGGAGCCAACCGACAACAAAAAATATAGAGATCAAAAATCAAGGAGACAGTCCCTCCTTGTTACAGAAATCAAGTTGAAACAGAAAAAACAATTCAAGACCAGCCTTGAATCTAACTATAGAGACTCCAGAATACTTTTTAATCTAAACACAAAGTCATCCACTGTGTAGTCTCCACATCCCAGCTTTGTTTTAACCCATAATGCTACTCTAACCTTTATAAGCTTAATAATGTCCTCCCAATTAGGCTGAGATTCTTCAAAAATCAATTTATTCCTAGCATTCCAAATGGTCCACATTAGAGCCACCGGAATGCAGTCCCAAATGATCTTCTTTTCTTGCTTTAATTTCCAGTCATTCCACCAAATAAGCAATTCCACAAGAGACCTTGGTGTTACCCATATCACTCCCCACCAAGCAGAGCCGACTTTGGGCTGAAGCTCGTAAAGCCACCGTTTTAAGCCCCTAAATTTTTACTAATTTTGAGGGCCCCTAATTATATAGGTCCATCTAGTAATTAGACCTACATAAAAATTAAAGTTAATTTGTTTAATGATTTTAAGGCCAAATTTAAAATAAGGCCCAAGTAAAAGAGCCCAAATATGATATAATTTGGCCCCTATTTTGTTACTATTATGAAAACTAAGGGGGTCTAAGTGTTAAAAAAGAAGTTAAAAGATCTTCGCCTGCTGAGTACTTGTTTTCGAGAATATCCTCGCCCTACTAACCACTGGTCTTCTTCTTTTGTTTTATTTTTGTCCTCGTTATAGCTGCTCTTCTATTTTTTAGTGAAAAAAACCCTATAACCTTTTTAACCCATCCATAGCCCACTAATCAATACTTCACCGAATAATAGTTATCGACATTGGGAACCTATGCCCTCAAATGATTATGAGAGTATTTTTTCCCTCAAAGTATTTTTAATTATTCAAAGTAGATTGAGGGCCCATTTGAAAAGGTTTGCTTTAAGCCTCACAAAACTCAGAGCCGGCCCTGCCACCAAGACAAGATTTTAGACCAGACATTCCATACCAAGTTACAGTGCAACAAAAGATGATCCAAAGATTTAAGATTAGAAGTACAAAACTTGTAGATCGCAAGGTCAGCATTATGTATGATCCCAATATTTAGAAGGTACTCTGCAGTTTTTATCCTTCCCAAATGTACAAGCCAACCGAAACACTGGACCTTATAGGGAGCCACATTTCTCCAAATTAAGTCACAGGCATTGTTAGTTAACATTGCTTGAGGTCTAGCAAGATCATATAAGGATTTAATTGTGAAATTGGTTGAGTTTGCTCCATGCCAAACCAGTCTGTCCTTGTCTGGTATGTCGTTTTCGTACCAAAAATATAATTTATAAAACAGGGAATTAACTATTATTCTGAAGAACAGTGGTTAAGTCCGAGATCGTCCACGGAGAGTAAAAAGCTAAGTTGCGGTACTTTCAATTAATTTCTAATTTAATTATGAGAACAAGAGAAATTTGGTTTGGATTTGATTGAACTAATTATTAAACTAAAATTAACTAGAAAGCGATTAAAGTTTAGAAACAAATGAGAGAAGGGACTAGGGTTCCGATTCCACCTTCCCCTTGCAATATAATCGAATAAAATTCAGGGTAATTATTCTACATAGAAAAATTGGATTATCGCTAGGGCTTGCAATCCCCGTCGACAATCGTCAAGAGGATTCACAGGATTCATACACCGTAAAGGCTATCTCAACATAGCGCGGGTCGTCTCACCGGACTTAACGGGCGGCACGACCCGTCTAACGTCGTATAACCTATCTCAGAGACTATCCTGAAACAATGAAAACTATTGTATGACGGTGCTTGATATCCGGAATACAAACACAATAGATCGATAAATAGGAAAAATATGTTCTTTCATAAAAATTATGAATCATCCAAAGTCATACAATTATTGTTGAATAAAAACCCCAGAAATTAAACTATTACATTACTCGGAGAAAGTTTCCTCGTTACCCCAATCCAAGGATTTAGCCGATCATGGAGTTAGAAAATATAAACATGAACCAGCGGGACTCCATCGCAGCTTTGTCGCATGAAAGAGTCACCAGCACTTCCGAAATTGGCAATCTGTTGTTGTGAGCCGCTTCCTCAGATCCGAATCCTCTTCTGTTATGTCCGGGATCTGGTATGGGTACTAAGCCGCAGCCTCGTGAATATCTCAAGCCCTTTGTTCCTTGTCCTTTTATAATGCTTCCCGACCGACCTTGTAATAAGGCCAGCAAAAGGCCTCTTTGAATTGTAATTAATGGGCCCAATTTTAATTACCCAAGAAGTCTAGCTGGAACTAGTAATCACGGCTCACATGCAAATTCAATATACAAACCACGTGGAGTATACATTGGTTTCAAGCTGCAAATTCCCATTTAGGAATATGATTCGGTGCTTCTCAGTTTTTGAAATCAATAATAAGCTTGGCTCCATCCTCAATTAATTTGATCAACACCGTATAAAATTCTCAATTTAACATCTTTTCCATTCAATTGTTCCACAGGTCCTGAAACGAGAAAAACGAGTATCAACCTCCAAGTAATATACTAAACAGGCGTAACAACAATAAATTAGGGGCCGCTAATGGGCACATTTGCGCCCCTATCATTGTCCCCAATGGTTACTCTCACCCCAGCATCATCCAGTAATTGGCATAGATCATCCTTCATTTCTATCTCCCAATCAAATAGTCTCCTTCTGAAGTTAAATTCCCAATGGTTTGATTCAGCTTTCCTCGCTAAGACATGACTCAGTAAATCATCTTTAAGAGTAACAATTTTGAATAGAGATGGGTATGCTTCAGCCAGACCTGGATTTCCAAGCCAAACATCTTTCCAGAACAGGATGGTATTCTCGTCACCAACCTTAATTTTGGCATTTTCAAGAAAAAAGGAAAGCATCACAGGGTTCTTATCTTTCACTTGCATAATATCCTTCCAAATGGTAGAAACTTTTCTCTGAATCTTAAGTTTTGGTATTGAATTACAATCCCTCATTTTGTATTTGGTTTTTATAACATTCCTCCACAATGCCTCCTTTTCCAATCCAAATCTCGACCACCATTTCATAAGAAGAGCATCGTTCATATCCTTAATACTTCTAATGCCTAACCCCCCACATTCTTTTTTCTGCGTAATCTTTATCCAAGAAACCATGTGAAGTTTTCTTTTCAAATTAGACCCACCCCACAGAAATTTAGTTTGAATTGATTCAATGACTTTCACTACTCCATTAGGCATTTTGGAAAGGGACATAAAGAAAACAGGCAAGCTACATAGGATTGATTTAATTAAAACAATTCTACCACCAAAAGAAAGGTACCTCCTCTTCCACATTGCTAGTCTGGCTCTGATCCTGTCTATGACTGGTTTCCAAGTGGATTTCAGCTTTGGACTGACCCCAATGGCATGCCTAAATATTTGATTGGCAGCTTTTGAGTTTGGCAATTGAAAACTTGAGCCATTTGTTGTGTGATCTCTTCAGGTAAGCCAACACCACAAAGGATGGTTTTGTGGTAATTGATTTTCAAACCAGACAATTCCTCAAAACTTCCCAGAATGCTCTTGATTGTATGGACTACCTCAAAGCTTGCTTTACAGAAAACCAGTGTATCGTTTGCGAATTGCAGATGAGTGATGATAGGACCATCATTTCCCATAGCCAGCCCACTAAGAGTACCTTGATCAATAGCCTTCTTGAACATCCAGTTGAGTACTTCTGCTGCTAAGATGAATAGAAAAGGGGAAAGGGGATCACCCTGTCTCACCCCTGTTTGCATTTGGAAATTCTTGCTAGGAGAACCATTAACCAGCACAGAAACCCAAGCAGTGGCAAGACAGTCCTTAATCCATGAATTCCATTTAGGAGGGAATCCCATGGAGTTCATTAATTCCAGAGTGTAGTTCCAATTAAGATTATCGAAGGCCTTTTCAAAATCCAGCTAGATAATCATGCCTTGTTTCCTTTCTTTCTTCCAACCATCTATAATTTCATTTGCAATCAAAATCCCATCTTGTATATTTTTCCCACCCGAGAAAGCTGACTAGACCTCTCCAACAACTATAGGGATTGTGCTTTTGATTCTAGTTGCCAATACTTTTACAAGTATTTTGTATATAGAGCTTATCAGAATAATGGGTCTGAAATCTGAAAGCTCAATAGGATTTTCAATTTTTGGCACTAGAGTAATGAATGATTGATTGATGCACCTTGGTAGCCTTCCGTTTCTGTGAAATTCTGCCATGAAGGTCATAATTTCACCTCTCATAAATCCCCAACTCTTCTTCATACTCAACATATTGAAGCCATATGGGTCAGGTGCTTTGTTCCCATCACATGATTTGATAGCATTCCAAACTTCATCTTTTGTAAAACCAGCAATCAGAAATTCACACATCCCTTGATCGATAATGTTTCCCCTCCAGTCTATGGAACAAGGTCTAATTTTCATCACCTCCTTATATAAATTGCTAAAGTGATCATGCGCAGTAAGCTTAACATCCTCAGGTTCTTCCACTGTTTGCCTTCTCACTAAAATAGAATTGATACTATTCCTTCCCTGCCTTGTTGATGCCATAGTGTGGAAGAACTTTGTATTTTTATCCCCCTTAAGATGCCAATTTACTTTAGATTTTTGCAGCCACATACTCTCAATGAGTCTACCAAGTCTACATGCCACAGCTTTGAGTTGTCTTCTTTGAAATTTACCCTCAGCAGTTATGGAGTTGTCTTCAGCTTGAAGGTCCAGCTTGTGGAGTTCAGATTTTACCACTTTACTTTATAGCCCTGATCACATGTATTATTTCAAACGAAATCCCAATGGGTGTGAAGGGCTAGACCTTATTCAAAATAAGAATAAAGTGCAAAGTTTGATTGATTGTAAATTGTACTAATTGAAAATGAACGAATTAAAATTCATATTTCGTATGGTCTCTATTGAATAACTACCTTAATTTTGCTGATAATGGAGCTTGAAGCGATATCCAGGAAGAGAATAAAACCTTCATCTCCAACTCTACCTCACTTGAAAACATATAAGATTTCTCTGTTGGATTAGCAATCACTACCAAAAAGCTTAACTCGCATCTACCCATTTGCCGGAAAAATAAAAGACCAACTTTCTGTCGATTGTAACGATGAGGGGGTCTATTATGTTGAAGCCCGAGTGGGTAATAAACTGTCCAAATTAATTCCATAGCAAACCATACATCTGGTTGACACACCATCTGCTTCCTCATGAATACATTGATCAAACAGACTGATCAACAGCAGGAATGTAATGAGGGATGTAGTGAGGTTGCCTTGTACTTGGTACTTTTCTGCTACTTGCTACTTGGTTTGTGTGCTCATGGTTAGGGCTTTTGGATTGCTTTTATATTGTTCTTGTTGCATAGATATCTCTCATGCATTGAACTGTACATGCTTCTCTTTCTGTTGCACTTATTGATTGTTGCTATTAGATATTGTCCATGCTTCTGGTTGTTGTGCATAATCTTTCTTTGCAGAACTTTTACAAGTATTAAGGAAGCTTCTCTTATCTAGTTAATTTAAGTTTTTAAAGTTCTTAATCTAATTAGAATTTGTTTACTTGTATCCTTTCTATTTAAATGGTTTCGTCCCGGAAATGCCAAGGGGGGAGATTGTTAGGTTTATTAGCAATTTCTAGGTTTATCATGCCATTTGAGTCTGTAATCTATATTGGGTTGGGAGGTAGAGTTCCAAGTGTTTGAGTTAGACACTCCACTCAAGTGTCTTGGTTATCCGAAAAGGTATAACCATGCATTTCATTTGCACATTCAGGTCATTCAAATGTCTTGATTTATTGTCCATGGTCTTGGCTTAACAAGTGCATTGATTAAAGTTTGAAATCCCATGATTTTGGTATAGGCATTTAACAGCTTGCTACATTTCCTTACGTCTGCAGACGCGGCCTTTTTAGTGACATCCTTTGACATGTGTCTTAATCTTGGCCTTTCAAATCTTTTTAAGAGCATTACAAAGTGTTTGTACATGCATGTTTTTGAACAGCCTTCATTGTGCCACATGCCTTAATTCTATCAGAGCATTTTCTTGTGTTGCACGCGTCTGTTAACTCTTTAAGTGACCATACGTCATGTTTTGAGCGGGTATTTGTTGGCTACAAAATTATACACTATATAAGTCATTTGTCTTCCACTTTTTCATTAGGACTTGAGAGAAAAATAGCTATTCTTAGAGAGAGAAAGTGCTCCCCCTTTTTCACTCCTATTTCCTTATGTGCTAGGTTTTTCTTGAGATGATTTAGTGTTCCCTTAATCATTTTTACTCTTTCTAGTGCTTTCCCTTCAATTGGCTCTACAATGAGTTAATTTCCCAAAAAAAAAATTCAAAAATCAAATCTTTTTCATTAGTCATGTTTGCATGCCTTCAAGTCTAATTGGTCAGGTGAACCGGAGCTGTTGCGATACGGAGATCGAGATGGTGACTCTCGTGGTATTCATGGATTCAAGAAGGAGCATGGGGTGCTAGTTCAAAAGTTGGAGTTAGGAATAACAAGTGGCTTGTGGGTAAATTCCTTGTCTTTGAACTTCTTGTACCTTTTAAATTATGAAATATAAGTAGCGTGAGGCTGTGGTTTTATGCTTAGGATATTAGGCCCCATAAAGTTTCCATGTATATTGCATGTCTTGTCTCGTTACTTTGATTTCTTCGTATTGAACAACTTGGTTGTTTGAATGGCATAGAATTTGGGTGATTGAGTCTCACAAGGAATCGTTAATTTATTAGTTATGAATGAAATTTCTAAAATATTTTCTCCTTTTTCGCTGCACAATTCATTTTTCATTTTTAGCACCAATTGCTAAAATTCAAGTTTTCATAAAACTGCTAAAAGCTAACTTTAAGTCAATTTGTTTTCCATTAGCTAAAAGGTAAGTTGCTAAAAGCCAATTTTCTCTGACACACCTTTTGCTAAAAGCAGGTCGATGAAATCACCCTGCTGCTTTTAGCAAATGAAAATCGAGATGCTTAAAGTTTTTAGCAAACAGGAGACTCAAGGTAGGTAGTTGTGCTGATTTGGCCCATTATTTTATTTTATTTTAAAAGGAGTCAATTTGATTCATATAAAAGGCTGAAGGCAGTACAAATTTCATCACAAAATATAGGATTGAACCAAAACTGACAAAATCTAGACGCGAGTACATACACTAGTAGGCTCAGTGGTACCTCTGCCAAAGACAGACCAACAGCTAGGTTGCTGGGCTAAGAATCCAGCCCTCGATTTGAAAGTACAAATTCCAAGGTATAACAGCTCAACCCCTAACACTAAGCACTAGATGAAATCGAAGAATTAGCTAAATTATGCAATCCAAAAAATCAAATGCCGGCCAAGCGAAAACAACCGGTAGCCTTCATAGGTGTTCGCTCCAAGGCGAGCCCCCTGTGACACGCAAGACTCCGTGCAAAGATTAACCTTGTTGATAAATCGACCTGCAACGTAACCACGACAAGAAATGGAAAACACAACCATAGTCAAAACAATGCAAACATCAAATAGGAATAAGCATAAACAAAAGCAACCGGCCAAATATCTCAAAAAAGAAACAAACTGAGTAAACTGGGTCACCTATCGCTGAGTTACACTGGATCACACTGAGTTGCACTGAGTTGAAGCCAAGTCACTACTCCGGGTGCAGATCTAGCCTCCAGAGTAGGACAAAGAGACGGTGACCCCACCCCCCAAGAAAACCAGGCGAGGAGGCGGTGAGTGGTAAGGGATGAGGAAGACGAGGGGGGTTGTAGCGGGTGAGCGGTGGGGGTGGGAGGGCAGCGGTGGGGTAGGTTAGGGATAAAAAAAAAAAAAAAAAACTCAAAGAAAACTCTCACGAGGGGAGAGGACGTATCAAGTGCCCATTATTCTAATTAAAAGTCACTTATCTGAAGTAAACTAATGAGAAAGAATAATTGAAAAAGATTCCAACCGAGCACTGGGTTTCAGATCTTCTCTACCGAATCTCTATATGCTAGTTTGCAAAAAATTGTAGTAGCAGATTTTGTGATTTTAGCTAAATGCTGTTATGAACATTTGCCAAAATTTCCCACAACAGATTTTTAGAAGCTGCAGATTCCTAGATGCTAAAATAGGAAATAAAAATAAATTCTAGAGAAGTTAGATTTGAGTTGCTAGTTGGATCAAATTTTAGATTCTAAGTACTCTGCAAACTAATTATCAGCTTTTTGCAGCCAACAACATCAACTTTTAGTACAGCTTAATGATAATCCCACAACTATAGCAAATATGTATACTGGTTCAATTAGAATCTGAAATCTAGAATCTGAAGCTAGAATCTAAAATCTCTATCCACAGGGTATCGCAACTTTCGCAAGCATGTTGTGTGGAGACTTTTTGAGTCCCACACGAACTATCGGACATGCACATTCATTATCTTCATTAACGAGTCTTGCAAAAAATCAATTAATTTATTGAAAAGTGCTTGATCAATTAGGCTACTTTTTTGTTGAGATTTGTTTCAGAATTTTTACCAACAAATATTGAATAAAAAGTTGAACAAATTGATCAAGTACTTATCAATATTCGAATATGCTAATTGTTTGAGGGAGTACTAAAAAATTAGGCCGAGTAAAATAAACATGTCGAATTAGTTGTGTGGAATCCAAAGTGTACCCACACATCATTGAGTACATATCACGGTATTTCTGAGAGAAATGTCTCACAGCCAAGAGAACACCGTGTTCGGTTGAGTTTCTAAACTCAGGTTTCAAAACCTTGGCTTCAAAATTGGTTTCTTTTCCGAGCTTGTAGGTCCCACCAGTACTACACACCCTCTTTTCAAGTCACTTTTTCTTTCCATAATTACTGCAAATCTCTCTCTGTCTCCCACGCCTTTCCCAGCCTAACAATGCTATGGGTATGCCACATGTGTACTCCAAATGCACACCATCCCGAGGTGGCAAATGAGAAGAGGCCATTTTTTGGGTAAGCCCCACATTGAGTCTCTCCTCATTTGTTACTTTAGGATGGTGTGCATTTGGAGTACACATGTGGTGTACCCATATCATTTTCCTTCCCAGCATAACCCACCGACCAAACAACTTTTTTTACTTTTTTCTCTCTCTGTCATGTACCTTTTGCTGACTTTTAAAAATTACCTTGGGAAACCATCTTGGAAACCGAACAGGTTTTTGCGAAAATGGTTCCTCAATAACCGGTTTGGAAAACCAAACCAAACAAGGCCTAAAGGGAAGGCCGGAAGGGATATGAACGAAACGACAGAGCCTTTGATTGGCCAATGATGGAGTGAGAGCCCCAAATTAAGATGAACTGAATATCACTTGTATTCTGATCATGTTGTTGGTCTTGTATCATTGGTACCCGAAGCTGCTATGGCGTTTCCCTTTCATTTGTTAAAGGAATTCCGAGTGCCTACTTTCTGAAATCCCTTTCACTCTGTTTTTATCATTTCAGGGATATAATGCTCTTCACCTTTGCCTTTAAAGCATATTTGTATGCTAGTTGAGGGAAAGTGTAGATGGTCTTTTATTGTAAGGAGGAAGGAGTAATATTACATATCTTACGTTGTCATGGAATATACTGTATTTCATTTATCTTGTCACGGTGTCACCACTCATGATGTGTATTTACAAGAAAATACCATGTGAGTGGAATTGTATCAAGAAAATAATTCTCTCCGATTCGCAAACATAATGCAATGGGAAAACATTTGTAATTTCTGATCACCAAGTAAAGTATTTCCGTTCAGATTTTTTTTAAAAGTTTTTTGACACCAAATTAGAGAACTAAGTGTGAAATCTATAATTTAGTGTCAAAGAAATTTTAAAAATTATGCACGGAAAACCTTAATTGCTTTGATCCGAAAATTGCACATCTTTTTTTATAGTGAACTATCTTCGCCCCGGGGGAGTATGATTATGCCACATGCTGCACATAGGTTAAGAAATTTGGTGAAATATACGAGTGCATGTCTTGTAGCAAGCAGCCCTTGGACCAATGATCTTACAAAGCGAAAAAAAATAAAATGGATGGAATTGCGGTCCACTGTTTCCAACTCCCAAAGAAAGGAATGTGATATGTTCAATATCAGCACGTATAAAATGATCGATTTATGAAGTCTTTTATTAAGCAAAAATAGTACATCTCATATAACCCCATCTCATCAATTGGCCATTTGGAACCAATTAACCTCATACTACCGATTCATTATTGATCCTACGCCCATAGGCTATCAATGATATGCACTGGCTTATATTTAAAATCATGCTGCTGATGGCACTTCATACAAGTGCAGCATGATTCAGAGTATACTACCCACTGCAATGCCTTCCCAGTAGTTTCCTGCAGAATTTAACAATTAGTGAATGAACACGGCTCGTCAGCAGTTTGCCGAGAACTGCACCCCGTGCAGTTTGGCATTTTCCAACCGCTTATCAAATTATTGTTGGGAAACAAATCCCAGAATCCAGTAATTACGCGTGAAGATTAAACTAAAAAAATAAACACAAACACTGTGAGGCGGAATTAGGGTTTACCTCTCATCTATAGACACGAACGCTGGTTGACTTGTTTATTTTAGAACTTGACAGACCCGATTACTGTATGCAACAAACTCTGCTCAACAGTATCTCATTGATCTTCTGTCATATTCCCTTATATCTCGATCATGTAGCCAAGGGTTGACTTCTACATGATCTCTTTGTTCTCTCTCTCACAGCCTCTATTCTAATTTTCTGAATGACTATTCTGAGACCTAGAGAACATAACGATATATTTATAGGGCTAGACCAGGGACCTGAGGAGAAATAAATCCGGACTCTTTGTGTAAATAAGAAAATCTAATTCCACCCGGATTCTATTCTTATTTCACAGTTTATAATTCACACTACCAAAGAATTATAATTGCACTCCCATCTTTATCTCAATTATATTTCGAGCTTCCCGTTATTAAATACTTATTAATCTCCCCGTGTTAAGATTACAGATACTCGTTGATTCCATTAAATTACTGACAATCTCCCACTAATCAACATCTTCTAAAATACCTTGAAACTTTTCACTTAACTCATTCGATATTTCGGATATAAAAATCCACCTGCAGGGTTTGACATAATCGAAACTTATAAGCTTACTCAAAGGGGTATCATCAATCCCTAACGGGATGTGGATTCCATCAATAATTAATATCCGTATATTTCATGCATATAATGTCATGACCCAACTCACCAAGACTATTGATCGTGAAAAAGATCTCACTTTATAATGAATCAAAGTCAACAACATTAAATGTATATATGTATTAATTATATCCGAATTAAGAGCATAAGTATTCTTAATAACTATAAAGTTCTAATTGTCTTAAAATGTCAGTGCTAAGACAATTATCTTAAAGCGGTCCTATTCAATACACACAAAATGTGCTAGCACAATAAGTCGGAACTAGAACCGTTCCTTGTAGTCAAGACAAACCTACTAAAATTGTGAACTAAAACTTATATTCCATCTAAGATTGTGAACCAAAACTTATATTCTACAAGAACCAATGATCCAATCTTCTGTGTGTAAGCCATACTCTACACACTAGATCATCTACTATGTAGAATAAAAGACACATGCACAACATACAGTTATATTATGCAAACATTGCCCATAATAGATTCTCATCGAAAAAGGGGTAAAACTGATTAATAATTAACTAATTAAATATTAATCCATTACATAAAAGCATGGCTTTCAACATAAGTTTCTAATAATCTCCCACTTAGACTCAAAACTATGCTACCACGCATCTCACTTCCATTACCTTTACATGACTATCAAAAGTCTAGGCATGTAAGTCATTCATAAAAGGATCCGCTAGGTTATTTGCTGATGTAATCTTGGTCACAGCTACATCACCTTTTTGTACGATCTCTCGAATCAGGTGATACTTACGCTTGATGTGTTTGCCCTTCTTATGAATCTTTGGCTCCTTCGAGTTAGCAACTACCCCACTATTGTTACAATAGATTGAAATTGCTGATTGCACCGAAAGTACCACTTCTAGATCCATCAAGAAGTTCTTGAGCTAAACGGCTTCTTGGCTACTTCAAAAACTGCCACATACTCGGCCTCCATGGTAGAATCAACACTACACGATTGCTTGATACTCCACCAACTCATGGATCCACCTCCTAGGGTAAACACATATCTCGATGTTGACTTTCTGGAACTCTTATCAGATATAAAGTCTGACTCTATGTACCCACAAGGCACCAGACTGTCTGACTAGTACACCAACATATAATCCTTAGTTCTTGTCAGATACTTGACTATACATTTTATACTAGTCCAATCTTCTTGTCTAGGGTTAGACAGAAATCTGCTAACAATGCCAACTGCAAAGCAAATATCAAATCCTTCATATTGAACTAGCTGGATAACCACACTTATACCGAAGATAACACTCTGACATCGTTTCTGATGAACAAGATATCATCCACATATAGCAATACAAACACCACCACATTTTCATTGCGCTTTTTGTACACGTACGACTTATCCAGACATTGATCAAAATCAAAAGATTTGATTACTTGATCAAAATGGATATTCCAAGACCTAGATGCCTGCTTAAGTCCACAAATGCACTTCTTAAGTCTGCACAACATGTGCTCTTGATCTTTTGCCAAAGTTCTGAATCTTTATCTTGTAGTGCCTCTTTGTAGTTCAGGGTTTGACCTGTTGTTCTTCAGGGATCATATCACAAGATTCTCCCAACAACGTATACCAATTTGGTGAAAGAATAACCCTCCCACTACGACAAGGTACTGGTGTGCTAACAACAATTTCATGTGATGTAGCCTCTTGTACTATTCTTGTTGAAGAAGTCTGTACCGGTCTATTTTCTCTCAATTCTTATAGAACAATCTAACTACTGAGCTTGTGATCTATGACATAGTCTTATGATCCTTAGGACTATAAAATATAACAACTTTCATTACTCTAGGGTACCCCACAAAAACAAACAAACATTTGCCCTTAATTTCAATTTTTTGCTTTCCCTTTCAGCACATGTGTTGGACTACCCCAATTCTGAACATGCCATAGACTAGTTTTGCTCCCAGTCCACAGTTCTGTGGGTGCAGTTGGTACTAGCTTAAATGGTACCAAGTTAAGAATGTACGCTATTGTTTCTAGGGCATGTCCCCAAAACGAATTTAGTAAATTTGAATAACTCATCACTGATTTCACCATATTCATAAGAGTCATTTCCTTCTTTCTGCTACACCATTATGTTGTGGCATACCTAGCGCAGACAACTGGGATGTAATCCCTTCTGATACCACTAGTTCCTAATCCGGACTCCATGTGTAAATAAGAAAACTTAATCCCACTCAGATTATATTCTTATTTCACAAATTATAATTCATACCACTAAATAATTATAATTGGACTCTCATCTTTATCTCAATTATATTTCGAGTTTCACGTTATTAAATACTTATTAATTTCCCCGCATTAAGATTACAGATACCCGTTGATTCCATTAAATTACTGACAATTACATGATTGTAAGCCACACCAAAGTGTTTCGACGAGATCTACCATATGAACAGAATCGATAATTGGCAGAAAAAAGCCAGACTACACCTCCGTTTGATTCTAGTCAAACTGCCGAAACCGGTGTTCTTAATGAATGTTACTCCTACTTTCTTTGTAGGTTTAAAAAGGTGGAGATGCTGGGGTGTTAATTGATACCGATTAAATTCCTCCACGAGAAAAATTAACAAGTCCCCTCCAACCGTGTTTGGACCTAAGATTTGTACAGTGATTAGTGGGTGGAGAAATAAAAGCAAAGGGAAAAATAAAGTTTTTCAAGTAACTTTTCTTTTTTTGCTGCACAAATTATATCAAGATTCAACAGAGCCTTCTGTCGAGTCGAGAAATTATTATATTTTCTCATGGAGCACCACGCTTTTTCCGCTTCTAAGTGTGGTTTCTACACAAATGAATGACGAAAAAGTTCTAATTAGTTTGTGGTTTCTACAAAAATGTGTGGTGAAAAAGGCTCACTGTGTGCGTTCCAGAGGCACTAAAAGACCTCTCCTTCGATTGGTAAGTGGTGGAGTAGAAGCCCATAATTCCATAGGCTGCTATGATGTTTCCCTTTTATATTAAGCAATTCCAAGTATATACTTTCTCAAATTCCTTTCATCCTCTTTTGATCATTTTATGGGATAAATTTTTTCATTTTGTCATTAAATAGAGTTTCAGATTAAAAAAAAAAAAAGAAGTCTTTAAATACAACATTTTTATACGGTAGCTGAGGGAAAGTTTGGATGATCATATCAATAATTCTACCCCCAAGTGGGGTGGAGTAGGAGCTCGTAGTCCCAGAAGCTACTATGATATTTCCCTTTTATGTTAAGCAATTCCGGGTGCTTACTTTCTCAAGTCCCTTTCATTCTCTTTTTATCATTTTAGTGCGACAAAGTTTTTCACCTTCGTTATTAAATTAAGTTTCGGATTAAAAAAAAAAAGTCTTTAAATTAAGCATATTTGTATGCTAGCTGAGGGAAGGTTGGATGCATATCAATAAGTCTATCCCCAAGTGGTAAGTGGTGGTCCTGAAGTAATAGCCCATAGTTTCAGAGGCTGCTATGATGTTTCCTATTTATATTAAGCAAATCCGGGTGCCTACTTTGTCAATCTCCTTTATTCTCTTTTAATCATTTCAGTGCCATATATTTTTTTACTTTTGTCATTAAATTAAATGCCTGATAAAAAAAAATCTTTAACTTAATCACATTTCTGTCCACCCAAGATTGGAACCCACCACTTTAAAAATCAAACAAAAAGGAAAAGGGGAAAAAATAGAGGAACACGCTCCCTCTCCAACGAAAGGCAAATCTCTCTCTCTCCTTCCCACCCTCTATCTCAATCGATTTCTCTCTCACAACCGATGGAGACGACAAAGAGGACGAAGATGCAATGGGAGAGAGATTGTTTTATTTTGCGTGAATGAAATGGAGTTGCCCTAATTTTTGCACGAGGCAAAAAAAGAGTGCCTTGGGCAAATAAAAAAGAATGAAGAGAAACTGTTTTCATTTACCATTATTTTTTTGCAAAGGCAAAAAAAGAGTGCCTTTGAATGAGAATGCAAACAAGGCCCCTTGCATTGTGCCCAATCACTGCTTCATGTTATGCTTTGGGTAGTCAATTGAACACCCAAGGCTTGGAGTGGTATAGACATACATGTACATATTATCCTGAGGTCAGGTACGTCATTTTAACATCATTTACTCTAAAAATGAACACCCAAGCCACCTAACTCAAAATTTTGAACACCCTCATTCAACGTACTTTCTTTATTACGCATAATCAATTAAGCAATGTGACATTAATTGAACACATAGATCCATAAAAGCCTTATTTCGAATTTCGGGAGTCGCCATCGAATAAATACCTGACTAAAATTTCTGGAGCTGCCATTTATTTTGTTTGAATAATTGGTCTCACAAATTCAGGAGAAATTTGCATCTTTTTCTATCAAGAAGGAAAGCAAGAGAGAGATGTCCCTGCCGTTTGGAGGAGAGAGACATCAATCCTCTCAAGAGGAAATGGGAAGACGACCAGCATCTGCTTGTTTTTTTTTTCCCCCGATTTTGTTTGATTTTGTTGAGTTTTAAGTGGTGGGTCCCAATCTAGGTGGACATGCCACATAAGAACTTTGTGTATGTATTTGTATGTAGAGGTAGACTTATTGGTTTTAATATTACAGGTCTTGCTATTGATTTGAATTATCATATCTGACTTGTCATGGATATATTTCATTTATATTCTAAAAAATATTTTCACCAGCCATGTTTATTGATGTGCAGTCTACTGTATTAATAAAATAATTCTCTCTTTGCAAAGATAGTCCACTGAAAACTAACGTGTAATTTTCAGATCATTCAGTAAAAGTATTTCCGCTCATATCGACACCAAAGTAAAGAACCAAATGAGATTTAAAATTTAGTTGATTCACTATGCCACATGCCGTATATAAAGGTGAAGAAATTTGGTGAATATAAGTGTCTTGGTGTAACATCCCGATTTTTAGAAGCATTATTTTCATTTAGTGGAAAAGGTTCATTTAATTAAAAAAAGGTTACCATAATTAAGCAACAGAAATAAATAACATAGAGTGATCTTAGTTTGACAATAATAAAACAAGATACTTCTTGTGAATTAAATTACATTTGTTCCACAAAATAATACTCCCTCCGTCCCCAAAAGTTGGACACTTTCATGTTTTTACTTGTCCCATAAAATTTGTCCAGTTTGAAAAGTTAAAAGCAAATCTTGGTGAACTCTCCATTTTACCCTTTCTTTTGCGAATAATACAAAAAGTCATTTCACACTTTTCAAGGGTAATATTTGAAATTTTAAGTTTTCATAATATAATACATTTTTTCCCTTAAAAGTTGGAACTCCCAAGAGTGTCCAACTTTTGAGGACAGAGGGAGTACTAAAATAGCAGGGTTCCCTTAAGGTTCATGTTCAAGACCTAGTCTTCCAATGGCGCCTTCTCTTCAGTCTCTTCCTCCATCTGATAGTATGGCTCCTCACCTTCACCGTCCATACCTGGCGTGAAATACCAAGGCCAATAATAGCACCAAAAGGGATAATCACTCAATAGCTAACTCTTACACACTAACTCTTACATTACATTCATCCACAATTCATATATAACGTTATGAAGTATAGAATTACGAAGAAAATAATCATTTTCTAGCCTTTAACATAAATTTCATCTAAGTTCTCCACCTCGAGAACATCCATCCATTTTAACCACCAAGACTATGACCATTCGTGATTCATTCTCCCCTTACTTGCCCTGACCAGGAGCCCAGATGAAACAACTTAAATTATTTACTTAGTTGGAGTCATCAACAGTCTCACAGGGCTGAATTCCCCAAGAACTGATCGTACCATTGGCCCCACGAGGGACTAACCATAACCTCGAGAGTATACAGACCATGACCTGGACCTATAATATAAATCACCTTTTATCACCTAAATTCACAAGAAGTAATCACACAACGGCAAAACTTAGGGTTACCGAATCAAAACAATCTCTGACTAACCACCATTCATAACATCTCATAACAACCATAATCCATCTCGCTGACCGTTAATCATATCACCGAGACTCTATAGGATGGCCTCCCCAAATCTCATCACATCTCCACTTTAATAACTTCCAATTTCCTTTAACTTAATATCGTGTAGGTGATCTCTACGTACGTAATCCAACCCAGTGAACTTAATAGTCCAATGTAACAATATCAATACCATCATTCATTGCAACAGAGTAATTGCAGAATAAGACAATACTCATAATTTAAAACGTGGACGGATAGCACATAAGTAGTTTGGATTTGTCCTTGTGACTTTTGGGTTTTTTGGGTTCATGGTGTCTTAACACAAAAATTATTCTATGAATTTTTGTTCTTTGAGGGTTAATTAGTAATTTCATGAACCGTAGTTAGTTTGGTAATTTAATAAAACAGCCTTTGTAGTTAGGTTTATATAACCTAAGTAGTGGATGCATAATTTACTAAAGTATAGGAGTAATGTTGTAACTTAACAAAGTATAATGATGATTTCATAGCTTATAAAAATATAGGGGCAAAATAGTAAATTGAAGAAATACATAGGCGATATAGTAAAATTGAAGAAATACGTAGGCGATATAGTAATTTGGTGAGGCGTAGGTGTAGTTTTGTAAATTGCAAGGCTTAGGGATATTTTAGTAATTCAAAAAAGTAAAAGGGTATTCTAGTAAAATAATTAGGTATAGGGTGTAGAGGAAAAATTTGGGTATGCTATTTCCACGACTCTATGAGATTAACAATATTCACTTCGCTGGAACCCTAGCACTGCAAGACAATAAACAGTTAAAACACCTTTGCCTCTCGTCGGCAAATGCCCTCCAATGCTTAAGTTAGTATCGCGTTACAAAAATAAGCCAAAGCATACAAAGCATGTAAATACGAATTACAACGTACCTTTTTTCATAGGTGTTACACCTTATTTAAAGATGCGGGGTACTTGTTCTCCAAGTAACCCTCTTTCCATGGACTCTATACACAGTAGAAGTCTTTTTTCTTTTAGGGATGCATCCCTACTGGCTACTGCCATCTTCATTGATCCTGATTCCTAATTTGTTTAGGAATCACAATCCTTCTTGTATGTGAAAACTCCATCTTTATCCTTTATTTGGGGGATTCTGCAATATCTCTTAAGATTCTAGTTCTAGAACACTCTAAAACCCTTTAGATTCCCATTGGCTATACGATGACCATATTGTTAGTATCTGGTCAGCAGTTGTAAACCTTCTTATTGTGTACCCGAGCTGACCTATGCCGGTTGGTTATATCACGGTGGTCCTATGCATGGGTCTCCCGACCTTCCTTATGGTTGATAGCTTGATTGTGCACCCTCACATGGTGCTTGCTGACATGGCAACTACATTGCACGTGCTCGGTGTGACATTATACTGTTCAAGCAAATACCCCTCAATAGGGTATTTTGGTAAAATGACTAAGTGATAGGGTAATTTGGTAATTAAACTAAGTAGGGCTAATTAACAAAATGTCTATGTTTAACGGTATTTAGGCCATTTAATATATTGGGTGTACTTTTATACAGGTGAAATTGCCCAGGGCAAAATAGTAATTTCATAGATATTTGTTAATATTAAAGTATCTTGCACAATAATTGTTAGAATTAATTATATTGAAAAATATTGTCATTAATAATACCTTAAACATCAGCTAGGAAAATTGAATTAACAAAATCAGGGGTCAACATATGGGAACCCATATTTTCGGGCCAATTTAATATGTATCGTAATCATTAGGGTCAAAGTGTAATTTAAGAAATAACTTTTCAAATTCTTCACGAGTTTGCCCGTTGTACCGGTACGGTGTGGAGTCCTACCGATACAGCCTTGAATCAGAATCTAATCACTTGGGTACTGGTACAAGCCTAGTTCTTGGCTTGATTTTTTTCTCATTGTACCGGTACAGAGATGGGTAGTATCGGTACAACACTGTACTAGAAACAGGCTATTATTTTGGTAAAACCATTTTGATGCTTGATTTGGATTTCCTTCAACTCTAAACCTTATAAATCAAATATAGAGATCAAAATCTACTTAGAGAAGGAGGAAAAAAGTTTTACTACCTTTGGTCCAAAAAACAAGCTTGAAACGGAAGTTTTGGCAAAAAAACGAAACGTCGAAAAGGATGATGGTGGATGTGGCTCCTCGGTTGGAGTTGGCTTGCTTAGTAAGTGTATTTGTGAACCTTGGATGTGGTTTATGAGTTGTGTAGCTCAAATTTGGGTAGTGGTGTAGTGTTTGATCAAAATCTACTCTCTCTTAATTTCCTCTCAAGCTTCCATGTCTACACTTTGTTTTTTGTGCATGGCAAACGAAATTTATTAATCTTTGAAAACGGATTGCAAAGATTAAATGGAACCATAAGAAGACGGCATCATAACACAAAAGAGACATCCTAACAGGATTAGCACCCCTCTCCGCGACAATCATATGCCACCATAGACCCGAAAGGGAAATAACAAAAGGCTAACAAGTGGTCGACCTAAGCAAAACAGACAATCCAATCCAAGATGGGATACGATTACACTTATGAGAATAAAAGGCCAGCTATATAACAGCCTTCACCACAAGCAGTTAAAAGACAACTCCAAGATTTGCCTACACCTTATATCTCTCTCTTGCACTCTGTTTTGTTTTCTAGGTTGTATAGTAGATTTGGAGTGGGTTTACAGCGGTGGGGAAATAAGGGACGAATTGGGGTTTATGTAGGGGTAGTGGAAGGTGGTGTGGGTAGCAAGAATAATAATGGGATAAGGATGAAGTGAGGTTGAACTATGGGGGTGGTTGACATAAGGGGGAGGCCTGATTTCTACAGTGGATAAGAGGGAGGGTGGTAGTTGTATTTAGGGAGGGATAAGGATGGTTTGTGTGGGCTTGTGATGATGATGTTGGGAAATGATCGCTACAAGAAAAATGAGTGTTAGTGACAAAAAACTTTGGGGCAATTCAAAAGATGTCACTAATATCATACTTTCAGTGACAATAGTGAAGTCGTCACTAAAAAGCTATATTTGGTGACAAAACAAAAATGTTGTCACAAAAGATTATTGTTCAGTGACAAAAAAAAAATAAAACTTGTCACTAAAGAGATATACATTACTGAGAAAACAAACAAATGGCCTCACTTAATATATGCACTTTTCTAAATTCTACTTTTTTTTTAATTTTACCTTTTTTTTAAATTTGATATTGCAGAAAAAGTTTTCTTAGTGAGAAGATTTTTAATGAATCAAAGTTGAGATTAACTTTTAATTGAATTTTAATAATTTATTTGAGAGAAGCCTAAGGAAAGTTTTAGTATGCATGAAGGTATGTGTGTGTGTGTGTGTGTGTATTATCAAAAAAGAAAATAATATTTTATATGTATTCCCTCTGTCCCTTTTTTAGTGTCGACATTTTCATTTTGGGTTGTTCTTAATAAATATGTGCTTTGAAAAGCTAATGGGTAAAAGTTTGTAAAATTATAATATTTGCCCTTTTAAAAAGTTAGGGTAGGGTTAATTGGTAAAAGTGATTTAGAAATTGGAGATAAAAGTTGATGTGAACGGTTTAATGATGACATTTTTTTAATATGTTGGGTTGACAAAGTAACACACTTAAAAAGAAACACAGAAGTAGGGAGTATATCATACATGATACACACATGGCAGTTCTAATATTACTATAAATATATTTTGACAAGAGAATGATAACAAAAAATGGGGACCTGCTGCTGCAGCCTGCAGTGGTCCAGAACTTGCACGTAAGTATCAAGGTTAGCGAGAGGTCGTCAATTCGAAACCGGAGCCAACAGATGGAGTTGTTTTTATTTTACTTTTTTGGATATTGTCACTAAAACTTACCCTATAGTGACAACTTTCTCTGCATCACTAAAGAAATGATCATTAGTGTCGCATTTGCAAAAAATCGTCACTATTACTCTTTAACAACACACATTAAGTGACATCTCTGTGACAACAAAAATTTTGTCACTAAAATATTTGAATGAAAATTTGTTAACTTTTAGTGACAATTTTTGCATGCCATTATAGATCAATTTTCTTGTAGTGGATGAAGGAGAGGTTGGTGGTGGCAGCCGAAAATGGGAGAAGATAAGGGTGGAGGTGATTGTGTGAAATGACAAGAGCAGGGAAGGTGGTTAATGTTAGGTTTTTGAAATTATTAGGATCTTTAGTGTAAGTTTAGATAATTAGGGGTGGATAGTGTAATGAAATGTTAGTAACAATAATTAAGGAACACTACTACAAAAACCTTAAACCATGACAGTTAAAAAGTGTCATGAATCACAAAAGATGACAGTTTTAAAACTGTCATCTTTGGAGGTGATATTAAAAGTCTAGATTTTTTATGACAGTAAAAAAACTTTATTGAAACATATAAGATGACGGTTTAAACCTGTCATCTTTGCAATAAGATGACAGTGTAAACATGTCATCTTTACAATCAACGATGACTGTTTTAAACTGTCATCTTATTTATCCTCCATTCTTAAAAAGAAAAAATAAAATTCCAATTCTAGTTCGAACACGTGGCTCTCATGTGGCCGCCCTCACACGACCGCCCAGTGGAGTTCACATGGCACCCTCGTGGCGCTTGTGTGGTTAGGTAATATTTGCTTGCCCCAGGACTCGAACCCAAGACCTTGACTTCCTCGCGCACGCGCATGTTACCAACTGAGCTAGCACGCTTGTTGTTGACAAAAGACCAACAAAAATATTTATACTATATTTTCGAAAAATTTAGCTGAGTACTTTTTATGTCAGTTTTAGATTTAATATAAGATGACAGTTTTAAACTGTCATCTTATACGTTTAATGACACTTTTTGACAGTCATCTTTTATGATCAATTTCATTGTCGGTTCTAATTAAACTTGACATTAAAATGGCTTAGTTTCAATGTCACTTTTAAGGAAAACTGACATTCAAAGGTTATCCATATGGGCTTCTGGAAGCGCCTTGTTTTAATGTCAGTTCTAAGCAAAAATTGACATTAAAGAAATAGATAATAATGTCACTTTTATTATAAACTGTTATCTTATATCGCAAAGATGACAGTTTTTAGAATAGACTGACATCAAAACTCTACCCTCATATTTTCGATGACAGTTTTACAAAAACTGT
This sequence comes from Vaccinium darrowii, assembly GCA_020921065.1. Lineage (NCBI taxonomy): Eukaryota > Viridiplantae > Streptophyta > Magnoliopsida > Ericales > Ericaceae > Vaccinium > Vaccinium darrowii. The sequence continues at coordinate 25,889,763 of CM037156.1, forward strand.
CATTGTTTCAATTTTTGGTGTGTCATCTTTAACCATTATTGTAGTAGTGGAATAAAAATAATTCAAAATTTTATTAAAAATATTGAATTATTACACTTGTAGCAGCCCTCTTATTTTTATTCCGTCCAGATTGAATTCTCTTTTCCCAAATTACACAAAGTGAAAAAACAAAATGGATGGTATTGGGGTCCATCGTTTCCCAACTCCAAAAGAGAGGTAGGGGATATGTTTAATGCTACACAAGTCGAACTTTAAAAGATGTACAATGATTGAATTATGGAAACTTTTATTGACCACACATTTCAAATTAGTTGTGTGAAATCTGAAAGTGTATTTACACATGGGTAAATACCCAATCAATATAAATCTCGTTGGTATTATGGTATTTTTGAGCAAAATGCATCACAGCCAAAAGAACTTAGGGAAGGCCTGAAGGGTTATGAAGCAAAACCAAGGACAAAAGAGTAATTTCAGGGAGCAAAAAAGTTTGGTCAAAATGCAAGTGATGAATAGTATACATGTGGGGGCCCTATATTCTACGTAAGGATTCAACTTAGCCTTCGAAATTTTTTTTATAACTTCGGTGTCCTGTTCAGCTTTCGCACACCTTAACTAATTTTGGGATTCCAATCTCTCCACCCACATGAGGAGAACACAATTAAATTGGAGCAAAGCTCCACATGACCTTCGACTGGCCAATGGTGGAGTAGGAACCCCCAATTCAGATGAATTGACTATGACTTGTAAACTAATAATGTTGTTGGTCCTATTTTCTTGGTACCCGAGGCTGCTATGTTTTTCGCTTTCATAATAAGGAATTCCGAGTGCCTACTCTCTGAACCATTTCACTCTCTTTTTATCATTTTAGTGACATAAAGTTCTTCACATTTGTCTTTAAAGCATATTTGTACGCTAGTCGAGGCCAGGAAATTATGGATGGTCTTTTATTGACTAATAATACATGTCTTACTTGTCAAGGAATATATGTCATCTTTTCACCACTCATGACGTGTATTTACAAGAAAATACCGTGTGCGTGGGGTCTAGTATCAATTAAATAATTATCTCTCCATTTCGCAAAGATACCACACTAGGAAAAGAGATGTACCCTGCAGCGCAGCATCTCAACTTTCCAAAAGTGTTTTCAATAATCCGGATTCGCAAATGCTTTCTGTTGTGTGTGGCTTCAAAATGGTGTTCACAGCATTTCTAGTCCGGACCAAGCCAATGGTGGTCAGGACCAGCACTCGCGGTACAATTCTAGAGGTCCGAGAATTGCTCGTCCAAAGTTGGTCCGAACGAGAGTACCTTGGTCCGGATGAGCGAGTCCTTGATCCAGACGAGCACTTCAAAAACACTTTATAGGTCTCAGCAACCTTGGTCCGGACGAGCAAGGTCTTGATTTGGACCAGAGCGGCATATATACAACAACTTATTTAAGTGTGTTTTGAACTGTTTTAGGGTTTTCTAAGCTTATTTTGGAGAGAGAAACTCAAAGAGACAGAGAGGCACACTGGTAGGAGGTTGGAGATTATAATCCGTATTGATTATAGCGGATTAGCTACACAGGTTGCGTAGTGAACCACGCAAATCTCTTGTGTTCTTGTGTGCTTGGTTTTCTTGTTTTCCTAGCACTCTTCATCCTTATTGTTCTTGTTTCTAGATTGATATTGCTTTCTAGAATCGTTGTATCTTCTGCTATATCGCACAACATTTTCTTAGCAGTCAAAGTGCTTTATTACCGATAAGGACCAGTAAGAAAACTTCAGCAAATCTAGACAATTGATTTCTAAGATGGATGGTTGTGATATGCATTGCAGGGTGAAGCGCATTAAGTGCGCTACACCATCCCCGCCCAGGGAACCTACAGCACGCTTATAAGTTTGTTGCACCCCGTGTAGCACATCTTAGCCATCCACAAGCGTTTTCAATGGTCCGGATTCGCATACGTTTTCTTACCGGTCAAAGTGCTTTATTACTGGTAAGAAAGCTTTAGCGAATCCGGACCATTGATTTTTAAGATGGACAGCTGTGATACGCGTTGCACCATACCTGCTTTGGTAATTTTGGATCACCAACTGAAATATTTCCGTTCATAACTTTTTTTCCAATTTTGTGACATTTAATTAAAACAAATTGAGATCTACAATTTAGTGTCATAAAATTTATAAAATTATGCACGGAAAAACTTATTCGTTTTGATCCGATAAATACATGTCGCTTCCTGTTGTAAACTATTTTTGCGGGACGGAAGAAGTATGAATCACTATGCCACATGCCGCACATAAAGGGGAAGAAATTTGGTGAAATATACCAGTGCATTCCCTGTAGTAGCCCTCTTACTTTCATGCTTTTTGGATTGCAGAAATGCTGGATATAACGAAAACTACTCCGAAAGTAAAATCAGTGGTTCAAATTTACTTGGATATTATTTGAACCATTGACTTCACTTTTGGGTTCTTTGAATTGTGTTCCCGTTTTCCTAATTAAAAACATACTTGGACCATTGGCCAAAAGAAAGGAAGGTGACATGTTTAATACAACTATGAGCACAAGTCCCTAACGGAACTTTAAAAACATGTACAATGATTGAATTATGAAGACTTTTATTGACCAAAAGGGGTACATCTCACACATAACCCCATCTCAAATGGCCATTCGGCCACCAAACATCAGACTACCACCACATTAATTATTGATCCCTTTCCACACATTATTGGTACTTGTCCACACTTTCTACATATCAAACCCACCACACAAACCATTAGAACTTGTGGTTTCCAACAAAAGGAATCATAAACCAGACTTTTTTCCATGACAGAGCACTACATTTGTTTCTTGGTACATCGGAAATTGACAAAGCACTACATTACATGGATGTGCAACCACCAGACCCAGACCCATACCAATACCCATCATAGCATGGCACTTGCCTCCCATACCCGTGATAACATGGTCCCCCAGGATTACCCTCAGAGCACGGGCCGCAACAATCTGGAACTGGGTTTATCGGTGGGCATCCATGTGCTGGAACCCATTTAGGAATAATTGCTACTGGCACTCGAATCGGCACCGGCCTCCCATACCCATGATAACATGGGCCCCCAAGATTACCCTCATAACATGGCCCACAACATACTGGAATTGGGTAAGACGGTGGGTAACCAATTGCCGGTAAAGGATTAGGGGGAGCCCGTTTAGGGCTCTTTGGTGGTGTCTCGGGATCCGATGGCGGGGGAGTCTTTCCGGTCTTTCCGGTGGGCTTGTCATCATCTTTTTTCTCCTTGTCATCTTTTTTCACTTTTTTGTCTTTTGAGGGATTCGGAGGAGGCTCTTTGATGATCTCAATGCACTTGATTGTTTTCCCACCCTTACACAACAACTTGCAACGAATCTTCTCGGGGTTGCAGCATACTACGGTGATCGTCACTGTATTCTGCTTTTCGTCATAAATATGACTTCTAATTTCTATTTGTCCCCCAAAAGTTTCACATCACACATAAGTCAGTTATTATCTGAAAATTTTCTATAACATAAAATGATAATGATCATCACACTTCCATTTTGTTCTCTTGCACTTTTTTCCTTCTCGTTATTCAGTTCGCGTGAAATAATCAGAATATTCTTACTTCTAAATTCACTTTTAACATGTGAAAGGCGATTTTATTGTACCGGGGTGAATAACAATAAGAAAACAAATCCAAGAGGATAAAACGAAGTGCAGAAATCATTTTCCCATCGATCATTGTACCGAAATAAACATATATATGATGGGTGGGGGTCTCACCGGGAAATTTGGCCAGAATTTTCTTTATCTTCTTGTAGCAGCAGGGGCACTGAAGGTCCACCTTCAGCACCATTTTTGTAACCTGTTAAATATTTGCAAAAAAAAAAAAAAATAGAAAAAATAGAAAATTTATATGGACATCACTGGTTCAAAATTTATTTACTGTCATAGGAAACACGAAAAAGTAGAATAATGAATCTACAAAATGAAGCCAAACCCAGTAGATAACAGTGTTAAAGAAAGCAATCCGCAACCCCAAAAAGGCTAAATTACATACTAATTTCATTCAGTATGAATTGAGATAGAGGGAAATGGTGTTTGCAAACCTTCTCAGCCATACTATTCTAATTTGGTATGAATTGTTGTTGTTGATAACTTAATTGAGAGAGGCGGACTCACGCTCAGAGAGAGAGAGGGGATGGGGTGAGTCGTCAAGAAAATTTCTTGACCATTCCGATTTCTAATGAATCAAGATAACCATCTGCTCAGGTATAAATAGCCATGATCTTCAAAGGCCATGCTTTAATTATGTTAATGGAATGGAAAAAGTTAGGCTCGAGCCAACACGTGTCAAAGAGGATGCAATTGATCACTTGATCAAAATCGTCATGTCCAATTTCTAATGAGGTCACTGAGGTGGCCTAGGATTGCTGACGCTTTACGCATGCCATGGCCTATGATTGAGAGAACCATTTCACCTTCCAACTGATTAATCAATTATTTGAGGAAAAATACTACGAACACAGAAGTTCGATGGAACAATAGATTCAAATACGTACATATCCGAAGTTGTTCCATGAACATGAGACCAATGTGTACAGAATGATTTGTGTACATGTAGCTAATGTGTCTGCATACATGCATATGTATATATATACTAGCATACATATGTAATCCTACGATCTGTCTCTTTCTCTATATGTTCTATTTCCTTCAACTCGTGCAATACTTGAACTTTTTTTTTCTTGCAAATCATTCTTCTTCATTTTAGCATTGATTGATTGCTTTTTAAATTCTTTCAAAAAATTAATTGATGTTGGGATTAAATCCAATCTCATCCGCAACGAAAGCACAACCAAAAAAAAAAAAAAAGATAAAACATACACGAAAAGAACACACCAAATTTTACGTGGTTCGGCCTCAATGCCTACCTCCACGGGGGAGATTTTTTCACTATATCTGAAAAAAAGAGAGATTACAATGTGAAATGAAATACCCACCCAAGAGCTCCTAACACAATGGCTCTATACAATGTTTTTCACTCACTCCCACACTCTATTTTTTCTCACATTTTCCCTTCTCACAATGACACAACCGGAGCGCACGGTAACCCTTCACAGGGGTAGGGGTTGCCTTCCCTCGTGCCCCTCTCCAGTTTACTCTCAAACTGTCTACCCTCCCTATCTCTAAATTCACCTCCTTGTTTGTTTAGGTTCTCAAGACCCACCCTACATAGTCTCCAATAAATTTTCTTTTTCTCTCTCTTTACTCATTACCCCAAAAACCTCCCTTAAAACCCAAACCGCTCACAAACCCAAATATATATTACATGACAAAGCACTACTACAATAATGGTTAAAGATGACACACCAAAAATTGAAACAATGACAGTTTTTGTAAAACTGTCATCGAAAATATGAGGGTAGAGTTTTGATGTCAGTCTATCCTAAAAACTGTCATCTTTGCGATGCAAGATGACAGTTTATAATAAAAGTGACATTATTATCTATTTCTTTAATGTCAGTTTTTGCTTAGAACTGACATTAAAATAAAGTGCTTCCAGAAGCCCATATGGATAACCTTTGAATGTCAGTTTTCCTCAAAAGTGACATTGAAACTAAGCCCTTTTAATGTCATTTTTAATTAGAACCGACATTGAAATTGATCATAAAAGATGACTGTCAAAAAGTGTCATTAAACGTATAAGATGACAGTTTGTCATCTTATATTAAATCTAAAACTGACATAAAAAGTACTCAGCTTAAAATTTTTCGAAAATATAGTATAAATATTCACTACAAGAAATCTGAGATACCCCAGCGCTTTTCCTACCAGCGCCTCCAAAAAACGCTGGAATTGAAGGTATATAGCAGCGCCTTGGAAAACCGTTTCTAGAAACAGGTCATTACCAGCGGGTATTATGAACCACTGGCAGATTCTTCAATTTCCCAATGGCCCACTTTAAGGCACTGGCATAGACCTCAATTTCCCAGCAGCCAGACCTCAATTTTCCAGCGGTCCAATAAGGCGTTGGCAAAGCCCCAATAAATTAAACCCAGGAAACAATTGGCGGTTCCGATTACCCAAAAAAATTAATTTTATTTAAAAAATGATGGAAAATCAAAAATTAATTTTTGAATAATAAAAATGAAAATTTTGATATTTCAATTGATAGGTGCAAATTGAATTTTTATAATTACATAATAAAACCTTAGCTTTTTGACTTGCCATAATGAGGGAAAATAAAAATAATTTTTTTAATAAGTATTAGAATTAAATAAATGGATTTGACATAATAAGGAAAAAAATGAGGGAAAATAAAAATAAATTTATGAATAATTTTTAATTAAATAAATGGACTTCCCATAAATTTATAAATAATAAATCAAAAAACATTTTTATTAACTAAATTGAGTTACGTACCAAATTCCATAATAAGGAAAAAAATTAGGAAAAATTAAAATGAATTTATGAATAACAAAAATGAAAAAAAGTTAGGGGGGAAAATTAAATTTTGATAACAAAAAATATAAATTTTGAAATTTTGATTTAATAAGTCAAAAATACATTTTTATAAAATAAATCTAATTTTATTTTTAAAACGAGGGAAAATAAAAAATGAATTTTTGAATAATAAAATGAAAATTTTGATTTTTGAGTTGATAGGTCAACATTGGATTTTTGTAATTACATAATATGTATAAAATGTTGATTATATTATGCGCTATTCACACGATCGCAACACAATTATGACGATCCACACCGTTCACTTTGTTTGTGTTGTTATTTTAATTACTCTCGCCAAATTTGAAGTCCATCGGGTATTGAAAGCCCTTTCATCGGGGATGTTGATTCATTATCAACCAACAAATTGTCTCCTTCGATCAAGTACGTAACGATAGTTAAATCACTTCATTTTATGCATGGAGGATATAATCACTCCCACTTACAATCTAGACGGTTCCGATTTGAAAAAAACTGCTCTGATGACCGTCGAGTCATGCATTATGGGACATTATTGCTCTTAGATACACCGAATGTGATCCGATCAGGTGGTTGCCGACATTTGATCGCCACCGTTTTCGGGGACAGTGATAGAAATGATAAGATATGAAATCGTAACGGTTTAGATCGAACATTCGAGAAATCGAGTCTTCACCTGCCTTTTAATCCTATACATCGAACTTACTTGGTTATGAACCAAGCTATTATGCTATAGGATAATGTACGTTAGCCACACGATCGCAACACAATTATGACGATCCAAAACGTTCACTTTGTTTGTATTGTTGTTTTAATCACTCTTGCCAATTTTGAAGTCTATCGGGTATTGAAAGCCCTTTCATCGGGACGTTGATTCATTATAAACCAAAAAATTATCTCCTTCGATTAAGTACCTAATGATAATTAATTTACTTTATTTTTTGCATGGAGGATATAATCACTCCCACATAAAACGTAGACGGTTCCGATTTGAAGAAAAATACTCTGACGACCCTCGAGTAATACAATTTTACGGCAATTTTGTGCATAGACATATAGTGTGACATATCCATCACCTATACAATAGAGTTCCACCCAATTTTTAGCCGCCCACCCCAATTTTTTTAGGCGCCAAGTATTGGCGGCCCCCAAAAATTAAACACTCCTTAGATGAAAACTCTGAAAACCCCTTCTCTTCCTCTCACTTTACTCTTCCTCTCACGAACAGAAAACTCTCTCTCTCTCTTCCATTCCGCCGCTCATCTTGTTCAAGTACCGATCCACCTCTCTCTCTCCCTTTCCCCCTCCGGCAATTCATCTCCCAAGCAGCCTGGCTCCGACCGCCGTGAAAGACACCACAATGAACATAAGATGTCTATACCTCTCTATATTCCTCCCTCCCTGAATCTGATCCCATCAAAGGACATGCCACTGCCACACTTCGATGCCTCGCCTCTGCCAACCAGATCCATTCGTAAGTCTGTGACGATTCTGATCTGCTTATTTCTCTTGCAAATTGACGATGGAGCTCGTTAGGTCTCTCTCTCGTTTCACCTTTTACTTTTCAATTCTCTGTTTCATTATTGTTTCGTTTTTTGTCCAAGTCACCTAGTGCAATTTATAATTTCAATTTCCTTTGTATATATTTGTTTTCTCTTTTACAACACCAACGCACTAATCAAATATTTTCGTGTGCATTTGTCCTTTTTAGTTAATTTTGCTGAATGTGTGATTAGAATAGGGAAAAATCCCGTATTTGTTTATGACAAAAAATTACTTGTATGAGGAAGAGAACACGATTCATACATGCATGTGGTCTCTTTGATTGGCATTTTAGTTTAAGGGGATTAAGTGATACCAGTATGTAGACAAAGGGTTGTCTTTGATTCATTATAAAGTCAAAGCCAACTTTTGGTATATTCAGTGTTTGACAAAATGTCTCAATGAGGCTGGCTTCTTGTATTTATAAAAAGGTAGAATTTGGTTAATTTTTCTTGATTGGTGTTACTGGATTTGATGAAGTTTATAATTGTGTTTTGTTATTAGGAATCACAATTGTGGTATTTTGCTACGTGAAACACGATTGGCCTTGAAGGCCGTGACTGTGGCAATGACAAACTATAATCCTCCAACCTTAGACATCATGATGTCCATGAAAGGTATAAGTTTTTTTAACTTCCGATGGAAACAAGGGTTACCCACTTAACTGCAATCTTCATTTTGCTTGTTAGTTGTCATACTACTTAAGTCTAATTATTTGGTGCTATGAAACTCCCTTGGTTGCGTACATGGTTTTATTGTCTATACCCATTTTAATTATGCCTTACATGGTGATCCAACTCTCATCATTGTATTCATGGGACCTGCTGAAGTTCCTTCCCAGTCAGAAGATATCATTTAGATTTCCACGCCTCACTATGAGTTTGGTGCCAACTTGATAGACCTGAAGGTACATACTTGTTATTGTCTCATTTATAATTGATTGATTCTTATGGAATTCAATCAAACCCCGGAGCAATTGATGATGTCTGCCGTTGATGCGTTTTGGTAGAATATTAACAGATGGGAGGCTTAATGCCAGAGTTAAGTGTGATTTGTCTGAAAATCTTATTCTGAAGGCCAATGCTCAAGTAATAAACCGCTATACGTAATAAGACTTTGTCTAAAAATCTTAAAAGTTTGGTTTCTGTTGAGGAGTAGGCATGTGTATGTACCATGTGTTTCTAATGTTTTGTGGCATTCTTACTTGTAAGTGGACCTCTTCTTTGTTGTTAAGCATGTTTCGTTTTAAGCAATACAGAGCACCCCTTATGACATGTAAGTTAGCGTCATATTTTTCCATTTAGGCATACAAAGTGTGTGTTGGTGAGTCTGATATTGTGCTAGTTGGGTCTATAAAGTGTAGAATGGTTGCTGCTGCAAACCTTAGAGAACTCAACTGGCTTTTTTCCTATCTTATCCGTTGGTCTCTAATCTGATGAGTTTAGATTTCTTTCGCTGATTGTATTGCTTTGGTCACATTTTTTCTTCTTCTTCCACTACAGGATTCTATTTGAGAATATATTAGTGCAATGCTTAGAAAGAATGCAAAGAGGAAACATTTTGGAACGAATGGTTGATGATACAGTTGGTGACTCTTTGAGCTGATGAAGGAAGCTAAGCATGCAACTTTTTGGGTAGAAGGATACATGGCTTATTCATTATTTGTATTCTGTACTAGTTCGCCTTTTGAAAATGACTTGAATATGTTATATATATGTACTAGAGGATGTTCTTAATTATCAATATAGAATATTTTGGGTATGAGTGGATGATTTTATATTTTCTTAATTGTCTTTAATTATGATCTTGTGCTACTAGAAATGTTTTATAATCTCATTCTGAGATAATGCAGGAGAATGGCAGTTCTAAAAAAAAAAAAAGTAATGATAAGAGATGACAGTTAAAAAGTGTGATGTTAGATTTTTAATTACACTAGAAAGCTGTCATCGTAAGTAACATAAACATGACAGTTTTAAACCAATTTTGATCACACTCTATAACCGACATCTTTTATGTTTAATGATGCTTTGTGACTGTCATATTTATGGTTAAGATGACAATTGTAACCTGTCATCTTATGTTTTTTAATGATACTTATAAAGTGTCATCTATATCGATATCAATGACAGTTGTAAACTATCATAAAAAATTTAGACTTTTAATGTCAGCTCCATAGATGACAGTTTCAAAATTGTCATCTTTCACATTTAATGACAGTTTTTAACTGTCATCTCTAACTATTATTGTAGTAGTGAAGGCACAAACAACCAGTACTCTTCAAATCTCTAGAAGGATCCGGGCCTGGCATTAACTTTATGAAAGTGAGCCAGCTGTAGTGACCCCATTCCACAGCACCCATTGACTTAAGACTTTGAAAAGTCACCACCAAACTTTTACTCCTATTACTTAACTAGGAGTTATATGTTTAGGAATCATGCCCATTGCAAGTCGAACACAGGCTATACATTTTTAGTGGAAGCATGCTTCAGTTTGAAGACCTGGTCGAAACTGTAAACTAAAGAAGCACCTTTGTTCAAAGATCGCTTTAAGATAAATGAAAGAAAATGGATACAAAAGATATGGTGCAACAACAAGAGATGGTGCAACAACGTTACAAAGGCTATCGTATGGCTTGCTATTTTGCTGAAGAAAGAGTTTTAGTGCTTGGTTACACTTCTGGGGTACCGGCCGACCAGACTCTCTATGCGTATGTAGGTTGGATTAATGTGAAATTATCAATTTCATTGGGATCCACACGTGAGGGAGCGCGTCTCTTTGGTCATCCGTATTTGGTAGCAATGTACTCGAGGTCCTATGTTGAGTTCAATGTTGCAATTAAATCTCCTTAATTTTTTAGAAACTTTATATTCAATTCAAAAAATTTATTTTCGAGGTCGAGTGATTGGTCGTGTATTAAGTGGTTACTCCTTTCATCTAGACAATTTGGAATTGTGTTTGTCTAACTCTAACAGCTCCAGATTCGAACAAATCCGCTGGATTAGGCACTTTTCCTTCTGGTGCTGACTTTGGGCTAATCTTCTCTGGACTAGGCTGACCTGATGTCCTGTTTGGGCTTTTCACTAATGATTGTCATGTTCAAGTGGTTCCAGACAGCAAGGCCTTGGATAATTTCTCCTTGGATATCCATCCATGTATTGGAATCTAACTGGCTAAATTACACTTACTTCCCTTGAGGTTTCTGACAATTCAAGCACATCCCTTAGTTTTTTCTGAAATGTCACTGACCTACCGTCATACTTCATCTCTTAACTCCTATCTCCATTAGTAGATCATGTGATTTTACAAATTTGCCCTTCCCTTTAAGTGATGACAGGTTTTTCTCTTTGTACTGTGTTGGTGATGTAAATCCCGATTTTTAAAATTTCAGTTAATTTTATTAATTGTGCAATTAGAGGGTAATTAAGTGTTTTATTATTATGAGTTGTTAGTAGATAAGGATATAATAATAAAAAAAGATAAATAATTACTTGAATTTTAGTTTTTTCTCAAACCCCATATTTATCTCCCACTCTCCTAAACTTCCTCCACCACTTGCCGTTAAATTTCTCTCCCTCTCCCTCTCCCTCTCTCATCCCACTACAAGAAATTAGGTCTTTGGAGACGAATGAAATCGTCATGAAATGCATGGTTTTTGTCTCTGATAGTCTTGGTGACGAAAAATAGTTTTGTCACCTATAGGTTGTCTCCGAAAGTCGCCTGGTGACGAAATTATTGTTTTGTCACCTACACTAAATTTTGGTGACGAAATTTTTCATCACTAATTTGCAAATTATTTGTCACCCACTCACTAGTTTCGTCACTAAACGTGACTAGAAATTGATGAAGGAAACTACTTAGGTGACAAAAATTTTCGTCACTAACCATGACAGAAATTGATGAAGGTGACAAAAATTTTCGTCACTAACCATGACAGAAATTGATGAAGGAATTTTCGTCACTACCGTGTGGCGCACATGTGGCGCCCGCGTGGCAGCTGAAAATTGAGAATTTTGTTCCTCCTGGGAATTGAACCGGAGACCTTGCATGTGCGCGCGCGCGCGCGAACCAACTGAGCAACCACTTGTGCCATTTAGGAACCTTTTTAATATTTATACTATAAAAACCGGATTATTCTTATACAAACCCCTATTAATATCATTTCTTTTATAAATTTTATACTTATACAAACACCTACTAATATCACTACTTTAATAATTTTTTTTATTTTTTAACACAAAAAATTTTCTTTTTTAACAAAAGCCTTTTAATAAATTTTTTAATCGAGTTTATACTATACAAATAATTGTTTTTTAATTCCGATTGTTTTACACTCCCCATTTGAACACCCATTATACAAACACCAACTAATATATTTTTAAATATATATTTTTTCTTTTTGAAAGGAAAATTTTTCTTTTTTAACAAACGCCTTTTAAATTTTTTTTTAAATCCAGTTTATACTATAAAAATAAGTTTTTTTTTATTCCTATTGTTTTATGCTCCCCATTTGAACACCCATTATACAAACACCTACTAATATCACTACCTTAATAATTTTTTTTTTTTTAACACAAAAAATTTTCTTTTTTAACAAAAGCCTTTTAATAAATTTTTTAATCGAGTTTATACTATACAAATAAATTTTTTTTTTATTCCGATTGTTTTTGAACACTCATTATACAAACACCAACTAATATATTTTTAAATATATATTTTTTCTTTTTGAAAAAAAAAATTTCTTTTTTAACAAATGCCTTTTAATAAATTTTTTTAAATCCAGTTTATACTATAAAAATAAGTTTTTTTTTTTTTATTCCCATTGTTTTATGCTCCCCATTTGAACACCCATTATACAAACACCAACTAATATATTTTTAAATATATATTTTTTCTTTTTGAAAGAAAAAATTTTCTTTTTTAACAAATGCCTTTTAATAATTTTTTTTAAATCCAGTTTATACTATAAAAATAAGTTTTTTTTTTATTCCCATTGTTTTATGCTCCCCATTTGAACACCCATTATACAAACACCAACTAATATATTTTTAAATATATATTTTTTCTTTTTGAAAGAAAAAATTTTCTTTTTTAACAAACGCCTTTTAATAATTTTTTTAAAATCCAGTTTATACTACGAAAATAAGTTTTTTTTTATTCCCATTGTTTTATGCTCCCCATTTAAACACCCATTATACAGACACCTACTAATATCATATTTTTAATAAATTTTCTTTTTTAACATAAGCCTTTTTATAAATTTTCTTTTTTTAATCTTGTTTATACTATACAAATCAGTTTTTTTAATCTGGTTTAATAGTTTGTTATAAATTACATTTAACATATATATTTTAAATGTAATTACAAACTCCATATTTACAAGCGTCGATTTAAACCGTTGGCATTTCACATCTCGTCATTGTCACCAAAATCGAAGTTCGTCGAGTCATTTTTTAGATTGCAAGACTCGACCCCACACTTGATTAATTTTTTTCAATCAAAACCATCTATCTTTTACATATTAAAGAGTACATAATTAATTTCATACAAAAAATAAAGTTAATCAGCTATCACTGCACAATTTTTTTTTGATCGGCAAAGAAGAATTTTATTAAAAACGGGGGAGCTATCGCTACACAATTGATCAAACAAAAAAAATATTTTTGTTAATGAAATTGTGTCTCGATAATTAAGAAGCTTTCTAAACCCGATCGAGGCAAATTTTTACGAGAAAATGATTAAATAAATAAGGAAAATTAGTTTTGGTGGAGTAAAATTAATCTACTAACGGTTAATAAAACCGTCGCTATAGTCCTGTTTCTAGTAACGGTTGATGAAATTTAGGAAGCTAACTTATTCAAAAAAATAGAGTAAATGGGTGACGAAAAAAATTTCTTGGGCCAAAGTCTTCTCTTTTGTGAGGAATATTTTTGTCTTCTATTGGTTTGCTCTCCTGGGGAGGATGTGGAGGGAGCATATTAGTGAGGAAAAAAATATTTTCGTCACCAAAAAGATGTAGAGGGAACATATTAGTGACGAAAAAAATATTTTCGTCACCAAAAAGATGTGGAGGGAACATATTAGTGACGAAAAAAATATTTTCGTCACCAAAAATTCCATTCTTCCACAAGTTTAGAGACGAAATAAAATTTCTTCACCTTTATTTTTGTTTGTCCTCCCAATTAGAGACGAATTATATTTTTCCTCTCAAAATAGTCATATAGAAGACGAAAATTAATTTCGTCACCAGAATTTCGTCACGGTTTATCATTTTTGTTGTACGGCCTCTTTCTCTCTCTCCCCTATTAATTGGTTACTCCTAATTATCTAGTAATGAGTAATATATTTATCACCCTATATTTAACAACTAGCGGATGCCAAGGCACGGCTCGAACAATTAGCGTGCACTCGAACAATTACCGTGTGTCACGCCCTCATTTTTTTTTTAATAATCAAAATTCATATAAAATCCACGTAGGACTTATCAAAGTCGTACATATATCCGTTGAAAGGTCAAAATCAAATATCCAATTCCCGAATCAAGTTCAACGCGTTTCTAACCGACGGATACCCATACCCAAGTACATTAACATCAAAAGGGTTTATTTATTACATAACTTGATATTGGCAAAAGATTTAAGAAAGATTGAAATTTTCAGAGTCGCCTTCCAAAATACATTGAGTATCAAAATGATAAAAATAGCTCCATGACTCATGTATGTTTCAACCATACATTCACACTCTTAGCATCCGCCTCATGCTCCTTGCCAATAACCTGAAAATGGATAGGTGGAGCTACACTAGCCCAGTAGGAAACTATTCTACCAACGCTAGGTGTATAAAGTATGATATATGCACATGAGGTTGGACACCAAAATGATTTGAGCACAGTATGACAAGGAGGACTAAAGCAAGAGATTAATGATCGCAAAATACTCATGTGTCCAAGAAATACCAAAGTATCCACAAATAACCCAAGTATCCAAATGGCACATAAATGTTAAAAAGAAACCTAAGTGTCCAATGAAATACATAAACATCCAAAAATACCTAAATGTCCCACTAACTCATTTGTCGACCCTTATATCATCACAAACTTGTCTTATGTCCAGGATCAACCATTGTCACAATCAAAACTATAAATCTCATTAATCCATCAACTCACATTTGTTCCAAAAACCACCAAGTATTTCATATGTATCCAATTTTATCAAATATCGTACCTTTCACAAAGAACCTCATTCTCAAACATTTCATAAAAGGTAACCACTTACTCTCGTCTCTCATACCCGACTTGTATCCGACACACATGTGTCCTACACATTAACCACATACATCTCATTCCTTTTAAACATTTGATTATTTTCCGAGCATGCCATAACGGCCCCGTGTCACTCCGGGCATATCCTTTCGGGCCCCGTGTCATTCATCTTATACTCATATCACCACTTATCAAAACACAAGTTCAACTTACACTTCGTTCAACAACCACCAAGTATTTCACTCATGTTCAAATAACAAATATCCTACATTTTTATTTCATGTGACATACACCGTCCATTCTTACAAGTTTATAAATATCAAAGTACGTTGGAAAATCAACATTATCACCAATCATACAAAGATAGGATAGGAAGGGGTATTTTGGTCATTAATGAAGTGCACTACGAGGATATACCAAGTATGGAATCAAACAAGTCAACTGGGAGGTCAAGGGATCAAGACGAATGAAAATTCATTTTTTTTTCAAGTCTGTACCGGTAGAGCACTTTTGTGTCTACCAGTAGAAAGAAGTAACCAAAATCCAGTGAGTTACAGTACCGGTAGAGCACTTTTGTGTCTACCGGTACAAGAGGCAATTTTTTTGCACGAAAGGTGCCCAATCAACAGCTTTTTTCGAATGAAAGGGGGTTCCAACCCAAGTCAAATTAGATGTTACAAACACCAACTAAACATAAAATAAGAGTATATCAACTACCACTTGTAGATTTAGTAACCAATTAAGCAGAAACCAAGGTCAATCAAAACAAAACCCATTTCAATGGAAATTTTCAAGATCTAAAACCCATTTATGGAGATATTCAAGTTTAACTAGAAATTTGTAGGCAACCCAAAGGTATATGCAACAAATCAACAATAAACAACAAGAGGGAGTAAAAATTTGTCCCCAACCTCAAGGATTAAGCTTTAATCAAGCCAAATGCGAAACCCTTACTCCTTCTAGCAAACCCCAGCTGAAGAGTTTGAGTGTAGATCTTAGTGCATGTAGGTGAAGAGTTTGAGTGTAGATCTTAGTGGGTTTTGAGTATTGGAGTGTACTTTGGGAGAAGGGTGAAGAAAATTTGAGGGGGGAAGGAGAGGGGGAGAGATGTCTGCCATAAGGGAAAAAGAGTTGAGTGTTTTTCTCAAAAAAAAAAAAAATCAGCCCCAACTTGCCTTATACACATATCCCTAATTGCACTCACAGCCCCTCATGTTCAATGTATTTTATATACACCCAAATGCAATTACAAGACTCACATTGACCCCACTTGCATTTTAAAACACTCCCTACATTTCCCCATCATTTTTTTTTTGCGGAAAATCATTTAAAAACACGGGTTCTTACTGCGTGCACCTTAAAAACATTAGAGTTGCGTTAACCTTGAAGGAAATAACATTAGATGTCAAAAAGACGCAATTTTGTGTCCACCTTAAAAACATTAGAGCTGCATTAACCTTGGAGGAAATAACAAACAATAAAAAAAATGGCCTCAAACTCTAATTTCAAAAAAAAAAAAAAACCAAGTGTTTGGGCTAATTTACGCACACCTCAACTGAATAGGGATTACCACCTTAAAGCCCAACAACAATAAGAAAACTTCAACAGCTTGTGAGCACCACCGTGAAAAGCAGCTTCCAAAACAAACTTTGACAGCTGCAACACTTTCCAAATTCTGAACCATAAAAGTCTCCTCTGATCAAAACAATAGCACCTGGATTTTTGAGGGACCTTGGTACCGAACTTCAGATCAGCATAGCAACTTCCAAAACAAAAACCAGCATCAACAACTTCAGCATTTAAGTATGAGCCATAAAACTTCAATTTCCACAGGTATAAGGACCAACAATCGGCTCAAAAGTATTTGGCATTCAATGCTGCTTCGGGTGTCCTAAGCAAGGTGTGAACAATTGCCCCGCTCACATCTGCATAATTTGGTGACAATTAGAACCAATTTCTTGTTAATGTTGACCCAACCTCGACTGATCTAGCAGCTATATCGACAATGAAACTGACATACAATTCTAGCGGTTTACAACAAAAAAAAGGAGCCATAAGTATTGTTTGTTGAGAAATGGAAAGCTTGGTAGCCTCTTCCGCTGTTGTACATCCACATGCATGTAGGTGTGCATAAAAAATAGTAACCTATCTCCGGTTGCAACCTAAAACTCCTAGACTTCAATCATAAAACAAAAACCATAAACTATAACCAGATCCCTACAAATTGTGTTCAACCATAAATGGCCGGCTACAAATTCATCAAAGTGAACATGTTCTGGCAACTCCATTGGCTTGTCTGTCCATGAGCTTGTGGAAGGAACATACTAACACCATTAACTTATAATGAAATTACCACCCATAATGAATAATTTAAACCATACCAAAGGCAAGGAAGGCTGACTATAAATCAACACATGGTAATGAAACTTCCTAATAAGTCTAACAGATAGACATTTCCATTTACACTACCAAGAATATGTTGTGTCTGCAGACGCCCAGGTTCACCCAAATTTGTACGCCATGTTATCTGAAATTTCCCAAGGATGTTACTTCCCTCAACTTCCATTTGTGTCGACCCTTGTGTGGATGATCTTAACTGATAAAGATAGTTGTAAACTCCTCCACCTGATTTTATGAGCATGGGTGGCTTGAATATCTCTCTGCCACACAATTTTAGCATACAAATAGATCACGCTCGAAACTGATGGAAAAAAGGTTCCTTCAAATTCATTAAAGCATATAAACAACAAATCAACACCTCGTCAAACTGTTCTCCGGACGATGCTGATCAACTTTAAGGATAGTTGCACTCCAATGCTGAGTTGGCCGGCTCAAAGTCAACTTGGTCCATTTAAAGGTTGGCTTACGTATGATTTTCAATGTAGGCCTCCAAAAATGTAATTTCCTTATATATACAAATACAGCCATGTAGAAAGGATGAATCTTCGAAGAAAATTTCTGAGCATGGCACTGATTGCAAATTACATGTCATATTTTACCAAAGTGAAACAACGTATTCACTTTATGCTCTTTGGAGGGGAAAAAAAAGAAAGGAAAAAGATTTTCCAAATTCCATATCCATCTAGTAATACGGGGATAGTAAGAGAACCTACCTGAATGCTCAATCTATCCTAGTTGTCATAAAATGCTTAAAACCAATGCCTAAGATCAAATACCATGTCTGTAACGACCCGCCCCCGCCTCGCACAATAGTGTCCGCTTTGGCCACCCAAGCTCCTTGGACTTCCCAGTAGGTCACCCATCCCAGGATTGCTCCAAGGTGAGCACGCTTAATTGTGAAGTACCAACGAGCTTTGACGCCCGCGCGGCTTTAAAAGGCCTTGTGCAAGTTAGGGCATAATCTATTCTCTTATATCATAGAACTTTGTTGCATCCAGGTGGGTCCTAGGCTGTCACATTCTCCCCACCTTATGATGCAACGTTCTCATTGCATATTGACCCAGCGACCTTCCCTCGAGAGGAATATCACTTAGTTTTGCATAGCACTTTCTTCCCACGCTGGGATTCAAGAGATGGCTCCTACCCCGTAGTCCGGGGTTGTGCTCTAATACCAACTGTAACGACCTGCCCCCGCCTTGCACAATATTGTCCACTTTGGTCGCCCAAGCTCCTTGAACTTCCCAAAAGGTCCCCCATCCCTGGATTGCTCCAGGGTGAGCACGCTTAACTGTGAAGTACCAATGAGCTTTGACGCCCGCACGGCTTTGAAAGGCCTTGTGCAAGTTAGGGCATGATTTATTCTCTTATATCATAGAACTCTGTTACATCCAGGTGGGTCCTGAGCTGTCACAATGTCCCTCCAAAGGTGAAATTTTCAAGACCAAGCAATCAATGGGCAGATGACACAAACAAACAGCTAAGAAGATTTCAGATGATGCTCATACTGCTAGTTCAAAAGTTCAATCAATACTTAATAAATTGAAGTCCTATGTTACATGGATCCTTCATTTTGGTTGAAGTACCCCTGTCAATACGTCCGATACACGTATTCATTTTGTACACTCAGATCCTCTAATTGTAAAAACACAACACTTGATCATAAACGTATTAAGCAGGGCCAGCCTCAGGTAGAAGACGACAAAGCAAATGCTAGATTTTTAGTCTTTCAACTAAGCCCCAAACATATCATTTTTAAGAATCTAAATTAAGCATACAATACTATAGGCAGAGAGAGAGAGAGAGAGAGAGGGCACCAATGGTAGCATAAGGTAAGCAGTAGCATCCACCAAAACATTGTGTCTATGCTAGGGAAAAAAAATTTCATGAACACTACCATTTTCCAATCAGAGAGAACAAAGGAAAAGGCATGAGTATCACAAATCAAAGTATACCAACATGTAAAACCAATATTCTAGATTCCAGCGATTCAAATTATAACAACAGGTTAAACTCTTCAACAAACCTTGCTAAATGAGAGAGAGAGAGAGAGAGAGAGAGAGAGAGAGAGGCGTTTACCCAAAATGAGAACTCTTCAATAACTTTGCAAATTCAAGGCGTACTCTGCAAATTCTAGATGAGGAAACGGAGTTGATTAGGACTTAATGACTAACGAAACAGAAAAATAATTATGTGAGTGGCTATTCCTGATGTACTCAATATAAACATCACAAACACTCAAAAGCAAGATAATTCAAACTTTGAACATAAGGAAGTCAAAAAAAAATTAGTCCAGACGCAGAGAAAAGAAAAAAGACAGTGATGATATAGCAATTTGCATAACCATCCTTGGTTCTGGTGAACTCCAGCCTACACTTATCTACGCCAAAAAATCCACTTTCCATGTTTGAGCTTGAAGAACATCAAAAAATATAACAAGGTGAAATGTTAACATCTTCATACTTGCTGATACTTCGTTTGCAAAGTCTTTGGAAATTGCTGTAGCTAAAACTACAAACTGTCTGCCAAAGCCCTAATAGCATTAAGAAATTGAATATGGCGTATACCATTTCTTTTAATATTTCAATACACCAAATATCAGTTATTAGTGGCAATGGAAGACGAACATTTCTTTTAAGAGTTCCCTTGCATTGAATTTTAGTAATCTCCGGTTGTTGTTCTTGAAATATTGAAACAACTAATTTTATTAGTACTTGCTGACTTAGTTGTAACTTGTAGAGAATAGAGAATTAAATTCAAGCATTGTCTCAAAGTTCCAGCTGTTTGGTGTTAACTGCAGTTTTTCATTGCTTATCTGTACTTCTGCCTAGAGGTTCGGCAGGGTTACAATTTGTAGCCTATCTAATAAATGTGTAGCACAATGATTGCAAAATGATTTGTCGTTCATTAAAATACAATTTTCGAAGTTGCAACAATTGACGAGTCATACCATGAATGTTGTGGGAAAGAGTCATTGTGTATCTCCTAAGAATGACAACAATAGTATCAAAAAATGACACAGAAACAAATGACTTGTTGTCCGCAAAAAATGACTTGAGTGAAGCATTTTATCGAACACATGGGTTGCAGCATTTGAAACAACTCTAAATTGAAACAGGTGTGAAAGTTTACCATTCCTAATTAGACAAAGAAACAGAGAAGAGAAAGGAATGTGAAAAAGCTTAACACACATAGACACAGAAGTTTTCCATTCCTAATCAAACAGAGAAATAGAGAAGAGAAAGCTTCACACACACAGACACAGAGACTTATAGAATCTATGGATGTTTCTAGGAGGGTGAGGACTGATTTCGCCTTCATCTATGGACGTCTGGTTGGGGGGGGGGGGGGGGGGGGGGGGGGGGGGGTGTGTTGCAGCAGTTGTTGAACGTGGTCTGTAGCATTTGTTCCAAAGTCTGGGGGCTACTGGGCTGTGATGTTGAGCGGGAAAATGTGGTAGAGAGACATGGGAGTTCGTGGAGGACGTGGGTGAGTGAGAGAGCCAGAGAGGGGAGAGAGAGTAGACTGGAACGTGGGTGAGTATGAGTAGGTTTGGCTAAAAAAGTTAAGCCAAATTTGGCTTTTTGGTGTTTCAAAAAGCCAAGAAAAGTTGTTGGGTTTGGCTAAATTTTTGGAGATTCAAATGCTATTGTAGCTCCTTTTTACCCGGTGTCAAAATTATGCCCTGCCAATTTTTCTTGGCTCTTAAACCCTTACCTTTCTCCAGTAATACCCATTGTACCCCTCCTTTAATGTTTCTCGACAAACCCTTTCCTCCTTTATCTTCCTCATCACACAAACTTTTATCTCTCTCTCTGTCTCTCTTTCTCCCTCTTTCCCCGTACTCCCTTCATCCCAGTGACTCCCACCGCAGCAGATCTGGTCGACGACAGCGGGTGGAACCTCAACAACCGTTCAAGTTCGCACTCATACAGCACCTCCCTTCTTCGAACCGCATCTTGTAAGTACATTTTCGTTGTTAATTTAGGTGTTAATCTTTCAGAACCAGTTGCTTAAGCCATACATTTTCTGAGTGAAGTACTGTTTGATGTTAAACATTTTACTTCTATTGGCCTTTTAATTGTTTCACAGAACTGCATATCTATCTATTTTCTATGTTAATCTTTGAAAAACCCTAAGTTTGTTTATAGTTCTGCTTGCACCTCATACATCTGGCCGTTCTACCCTTGATCCACAATGTTTGGAACTTAAACTGTTTTCCTTCATGATTTAAGTGTGATCCCCTTGTTGGTTTTTTTTTTTTTTTTTTTTTTTCCTTTCACTAGTTTAAATTCCTCCCGTTCAGAAATTGTTCCCTTGTTTATTTGCTTATTTCCCATTATAGTTGCATATATCCTACTAGTTACGCAACTTAATCTCTAAATTTTTACTATCTGACGGAAAAATAACCCAGATGCACATATATGGCCCTAGTAGAAAGATGTGGTTGTTTCAGGAAATTTTGTTGTCCCCTTCCCATACATTGTGTATACTTTTTTCAAAAATGTGTTATGCTTTTAAACATAATATAATCAGTTCCTTTGAACACATAATTTTTTAAATTTTTTGGCCACATTTAAATGGTTAAAATAAATTATTGATAAATAACATAGAAGAAATTGATCTCCCCAAATTAATTTTGCATATATTTGTTTGCACTTTTATGTGTCCCCATTTTGTTTGTGTAGTCGATGTATGATTATCTTTGCTAGCGAAAGGCACATCTAATAGTTTAATTCCTCCTCAAAATTTTTGCGTTAACCATTGTCGTAAAGGTTAAACTCAATGAAAATGTCGAAATATCCAGTCACATTTTGTGTAAATGTTTCACAGTAAGATCTTCATGCTGTCAAACATGTCTACCACTGCCACATCTGGTTGGTCGATACGAATGTGCAATTGTGGTCATGGAGCATGCTTGGTAAAAAGATCCGGGTCAGTAGCGAACCCAGGTCGGCATTACTACAAGTGCCCGCAAAAGAAAGTAAGTCAACTTTTTGGTATCGGACAATAAACTTATGTCGTCTGACCAATATGTTATTATTCTAACCAGCCCTGCACATTATGGATTGGCTGGTGTGACGAATATGTGCCCAACATGACCCAATACAACCCTGCCATTCAGACAAGTGACGCTACATCTGAACACCATCGTTACCAGCCCACAAATAATGACGACCTTGCACAAGTTTGGAACCAATAATCATATAATTGTTATAGATTTCAACTGGACATGGCCACAGGGGTCCACTTACAATGGGAGGGGCTAACTCATTTTTTTTTTCGAATTTAAAATCTGTAGGGGTCCACTTACAATGGGAGGGGTTAACTCATTTTTTTTTTTTTTGGAATTTAAAATCTGTAGGAGTTTGATTTTCTGACTATTTATGTTGACAACCTATTTTGGTTCACATGCATACAGTGAACCAATGCATTATTGCTCTCAAGTAGAGAATCCACTTGAGAGGTTCCATAGATTCTTCCCCTGAATTTTTGCTGACTAAAGTGTACATGTAAAGCCACATTATTGGTTCACATGCAACTTGTGGTTCTGTTTTCCCTTGTCCTATTGTACTCTGCCCAAAAAAATTCACATGCATACAGTAGACTTCCCACCTAGGATGAGTGTTCATATAAACTAGGACCATACTGTTTTTGTTCAAACACACTTCCAAAAGACCTATTTTCTAATTGGTAATTTTAAATCCAGTGAGAGAAGAACAACATCACAAGCATGAAAGTTCATGTGCTTATAAAATTATAGATTTCAACTACTATATGTTTGTTTTCTGTCCTATTGTTTGAATCTGTGGTTGTCTATAGTATGGTCACATGTGTTATATAGTTGGTAAACTCTTTTGTCACATATGTATATTTTCCTAAAAGACTTGTCAATGCATATGTATTCGAATATGTCATTGTCGTCTCCTGCAGCAAAATGATATTGTCGGGAAGTTTCGTGATGCCCCGTTGCAGCACGAGGAGTTGATGCAACGTGTCTTTCAAGGAGTGACATCAACCGGTCGCCACACGCGAACACCCGGCGTCCCAAGACAGAACCAAGTTAACGTCGAAATGGATTTCAGTGAGGGAGAGGGGTACACAATCGGGGGTGACGGTGACAATGACGCAGTTGAAATGCATACGGGTGGCCATCAAACCCCAAGGGTCAACTCCCCACCTTTTTCTAGCGGGCAATTTCCGCAAGGCAGCATCACACATTTATTACAGTAGGGCGTATACCCCGACACAAATGATGCCGACCTTAATATTGGGAACTACAATGGAAATGGTACAGTCGAAAGAGGTGGTCAACTATATGGCAATAACACATGTTCCATGCCGGGAAGCAGTAGTTGGGTTCCAGCTCCATTCAATCCGCAACAAAATGAAGACTATATTAATTGGGGTGGCGAAGCCAACTATTCCTTTTCGACCCCAGAATGTAGTAGTTGGGTTCCACCTCCATTGATCCCCCAACAAAATGAAGAATATGGTACTTCGCGTGGTCAAAACAATTACACATGGTCGAACCCAGGAAGCAATAGTTGGGTTCCACCTGCATTTCACTCAGAACAATATCAGGACAATGGTACTTGGGGTGGTGGAGACAACTACAGATGCTCAAATCCGGGTACAAGTAGTTGGGTTCCACAATCCAACCAACCGCCCCATACTTGTACTTCTGGTAATTGGGATATCGAAGATCATGACATATTCGAAGAGTGTGAGGAAGATGGAATGGTGGAAGATTTGGTTACTGTCGCACTGCTTCGGGAAGTAGAACAAAATTTTCACTGCCACCCTGATAAAAGACCTTTCCATACATCTCCCCTAACTGGGAAGGCATATATGGAAGATTTGAAGAACGCACACCCGCGGAGGTTTTCCCGGGAGTTTAGAATGAGGCAATCGACATTTAGGAAAATAGTATGGGAGCTTGAGAACTTGTACGGCTGGGAGCGTAGTAGGGAAGACTCAGTTACGTGCTTTGAGTCGTTTGCCATGTTCATTTGGTGGTTGAAAGGGTACAATAACCCGAAGATTCAAGAACGTTTCCAACATTCTGGGGAAACCGTGTCTAGGCAGCTCCACAAAGTTCTGGATTGCATGGATAAATTTGCTGACGATAAAATCAAACCAACAAGGAGCCAGAATGACCCTCCTCATCCTTACTTAGACAAAGTGTGACATGTATAAACCTTTTAAGGTATCACTCGAACCCTCCGGCTTAAGTAAAATCAAGTAATTTTTATTCACCACTAATGACAAAATAATTTGTGTGTTTCCGAATAGGGGAATTGCATTGGAGCAATTGACGGGACGCATGTGATGTGCAATTGGAGTGAGGAGGAACAGAGAACCTTTTATAGTCGCAAGGGGTACCCAACACAAAACATAATTGCTGCTTGCGATTTTGACCTGACGTTCACATTTGCATCGGCTGGTTATGATGGCTCCCTCCACGATTACACTATTTTTCGGCGAACAGCTTGCGATTGCATTTGTCCATTTCCTCGTCCAGAACCGGGTAACGACAGGAAATTAATTTTGCTTGGGTTGAGTAATTGATTTAGTTTTTGCACTTTTTTTTTTTTTAATTTGGATTGGCTGGTGTAATTGTATTTGTTACAGGAAAGTACTACTTAGTCGACGCCGGTTACCCAAATATGAAAGGGTACCTCTGATAGGTGCCGAAAAGCACCCGTTGAACCTCGTTAACTCGCACTTTGTTAAGTTAATTTGGTTGGTTTTTGATTAGCGTTCGTTGGTGAATGGTGTTATAGGTGCCGAGTGCTCAAGGACTTGGAAAACATGCTTTGGAGTGGTTTAGAAGCATCAAGGATGCGAAGAGGAGCAAAAGAGGACCAACGGGCCAATTTTTGGTACCATGGTCCGGACCATGCTTTCCCCGTCCGGACTAAGGTCTCTGCTAACATTAGGGAGCAATCTGTACCCGTGGTCCGGACCACCCTTTTCCCCGTTCGGACCATGGTGTCGGGAATTAGTGTTTTGACTATTTTTTGTGTAATTTGAGGGCCCTAGGTATAAATAGGATAACCTAACATTATTTTAGGGTTCCCAACTATTGAGAGAGGCTATTTGGAGAGAGAAACTCATTGTTCTTCATGTTCTTCAAGCGTTCTTCAAATCAAAGCTTGTTGATCATCGCCATGTCCGGCTAAACCCCTTTTCTAGGGGGAAGATGAAGTTCTTCACCAAGTAACCTTGTTTCTGCGTAGATTATGGTTATTATTCGGATCGGATTACATGTTAAGAACTCAATTTCATATGATCAATGGAATTATGGTTTTATTCTTCCAACCTATTGTGTATTTGTATTCACGTGTTCAAATACCGTAATCATGTAATTATTTTCAATGGTGCGATTGGAGTTCTGAGATAGATTATGCTCGTAAGACGGATCGTGCCGCGATAGTGAGACGGTCCGTGCTATGGGATAGTCCGTGCCTTTTAACAATCGCTATATCTTCTTGACGATTATCGTTAGAGTTTGCAAGCCCTAGCGATAATCCTTTGCGATTCGAATATTAATCATATCTATGCGATGCTTGGTTATGCAGTATGAACGGATTCTAATCCCTAGATCTTCTTCCCAAATAGTTTCACCTTTTAAATTATTGCACTCTTTAGTTCAATTATTTCACCGACAATCAAACCCCTTTTTACCAAATTAAATTAGAGGTTAATTGGAATTAGCGCAACTCAGCCATTTGTCTCCGAGGATCGACACTCGGACTTAACCGCTATTCTCCGGAATAAAAGTTAATTCCTAGTTATTAAGTATTTATTTTTGACTCGGCACGACACGGTCAAATTTTGGCGCCGTTGCCGGGGACAATTTGCACGGTTGCTTAATTTCGATTAATTTTTATTTTAATTCTTAGTTTAGGGCTTTTTAATTTTCTGTTTGCTAAGTGATACTCAGCGCACAAGCATCGAAGCATTCAATTGAGCAGGACCAACCAGTGAAAAGTGGTGCCGTGATATAAAAGCGATATCGTTGCTCACTGTGAGTCTTGTTTCTCTTTTATTTGCTTGTCTCTGTGTATGTTTGGTCGTCGGTCTCAGAAACCCCAACTTGTACCTCTCAATCTGGATATTGGAAAGAGACGTAGGGTTAAGAGTGAGACTAATTTACTTTCAATGGGGGATATACAGAATGGTGCTAATCCGCCAGGGGCAGCTGCCGCGCCCCTTGCCCCACTTAACACACACTTTTTGCCATCATCTTATGCCGCACCCTCATGCATCCAGTTACCACCATTCACGGCAACTCACTATGAGATTAAAACCAACATGCTAAATGCGTTGCCTAATTTTCACGGGTTTCCTAAGGAAGATCCCTACTAGCATATTGATGAGTTTATAACCATAAGTTCCACACTTCAAATTCATAATTTCCCCAATGAGGTGCTTAGGTTAATCTTGTTCCAATTTTCACTAAAAGAAAGTGCCAAACATTGGCTCAGTACTTTACCCGCGAACTCGATCACTAGCTGGGATCAACTTAAGGACGCATTCCTTAAAAAATACTTCTCCATAGGCAAAACAGTTCATTATCGGAAACTGATTACTTCGTTCCGACAGAATGACAATGAGCCTCTTCACGAGGCTTGGGAGAGGTATGGTAACTTGATTAGAAAGTGTCCGCACCACGACATTCCACAGTGGCAGTTGGTGCAATGTTTTTACGATGGGCTGAATTCTCATTATAGGATGATGGTTGATGCCTCGTGTGGAGGCTCCTTAATGAACAAAAATGAACAGTCGGCATGGGAGCTCTTTGAAACAATGAGTGATACCTCCCAGCACCATGCCACTTATCAGCATAGTGATAGGGCAACCAACGCGGCCAGTTCTTCAAAGCCACGGGGTATGTATGAGGTTAGCCCTTCTGACCACCTCGCGCGTAAGGTTGACTCTCTCGCTGAGAAACTTGACCAATTTTTGAGTTTGGGCTCGACTTCCACTCCGCCTCCTCCTACTTTTCAAGAGGCTTGTTCCCTATGTGCTAGTCCAGCCCATTATGTTACAGAGTGTCCGGCGAGAGACCAGTTTCCAGGTTTTGCGGAAGAGCAAGTTCACGCTGCTCAGGGGTACTCTAATGTTCAGAGTTATCCTAAACCAGGTGATCCCTCCTTTAACACTTATCACCCGGGTCTTAGGAACCATCCTAACTTGTCGTGGTGACAACCACAAGACAATGCCTCTGCCCCGCAGTCTAGGCCATGGTCCACACCATATAATCCTGCGGCCTATCACTATGCGAACCATCAACAGCCACCCCCTCATCGAGCGCCAACCCAGTCCTCGAGGGACCCTTCTTTTAAGGATAAGTTTCTTAAGGCATTTGAGATGATGACTGCAACCCAACAGCAGGTAACTGCGACCCAAGAACAGGTGAATTCTCATACTCAGTCCCTCTCACGGCTAGAGGCTCAATTGGGCCAATTGGCCAACTCAATGAACCGTAGGGAGGAGGGTAGGTTGCCTAGTCAGCCAGCTTATAACCTGAGGGGTCAGAATCAATGTGAGGGTAATCAAGGGACTGATAACTTCCAACAGGCGAATGTTCTCATGTCCCTTCATAATAAGAGAGAGGTCGAAACCCGACCAGCAAAGTCGAGAGTCGAGGAGCCCCAAGCTCCCTCCTCCCCACCTGATTTCGGGGAGGAGAGTTCACATAGTAAGGAGGCAAGCCCTCCAATCATTACTTCACCACCCGCCGCCACAACCATGGGCTCCAAGGCACCACCCTATGTGCCTAAAGCTCATTTTCCTGCTGCCCTAAATGGGCCATCTCCCTACACCAAAAAGGGATCATCTATGGAGGACACTCTTGAGGTATTCAAACGCATGGATATCAATATACCCCTCCTGGATGCCATCAAACAAATCCCTAATTATGCCAAGTTCCTCAAGGACCTCTGCACTCACAAACGGAAATCTCGAACACGTGTCCAAAAAGGTCCTTCTCACCGAGCAAGTGAGCTCTATTTTTCAGTCTGTCACACCTCCTAAGTTACAAGATCCTGGCACTCCTACCATTTCCATAGTCATAGGTAGTCATGTCATAGAGCGAGCACTTTTAGACTTGGGGGCTAGTGTCAACTTAATTCCTTACTCGGTGTATGAACAATTGGGACTTGGGGAGTTGAAACCCACGACGGTGACCCTGCAATTAGCTGACCGATCCATTAAGGTACCGCGTGGGGTAGTTGAGGACGTTCTTGTCAAGGTCAATGACTTTTACTTTCCTGCTGATTTTATAGTCCTTGACACGGAACCGGTGCAAACCCTAAAAAAACAAACTCCTGTCATACTTGGCCGTCCGTTCTTGGCGACGGCCAATGCTAATATTCATGTGAGGAGTGGGGAGATGGAGGTGACTTTTGGAAACATGACGCTTAAGCTCAATGTTTACAATCCCACAAAGCACCTGAACGTGGAAGAAGACTGTTTTATAGTCGACGTCAGTGAGGAACAAGTGACACAGGAGTCTAGTTTACACAAGGAGGTTAGTAACTTTTACAAGATTCTTAGTCTGAATAATAATTCTTTCACTAATTCCAGTTGTGATGATTCTTTAGAGACTTACTTATCTCACTGTGGTGATAATTTTGCACTTGATAAGTCTATTGAGCAAATCAGGTCATTGGTGGACTCTGCTCCTTGGTCACGTATTGAGGAGTGGATATCTAATGTGGAGTCACTTCGACCTTCTTCATTATCTCCACTCTTGATTGTCACAGAGTCATCTAACTGTGAGTTGAAACCTTTGTCACCCAATCCTCGTGTTAAATTGTTGGGGCCAGTAGAAATTATGTCGACTGTTCTATCTACGCATAATGATCAGTCTAAACAGGATAGGGTAATTGATGACATTGGACAGTGCATCAAAGAACCAGTGTGCGATTTTATCTTTGGATTAGAGCCCCTGGGTCCAACTCATAGAATTTTGTTAGAGGTACTTTTGTACCAGCATACCTTCCCTTGGTATGGTGACCTCACTCGTTTGGTGACTAGAGGAATAATTCTGACTCAATTATGTGATCTATTATTTTCCATTACTATGGAAGCGTCAAATTATATCTTTTGGGATGATCTATCTCGTGTGAATTTTAAACGGAGGATTAAATTTTCTTTGAGTATGGGGTGTGCGGTGAATCGTGACAAGTCTAGGAGACTATAAATCCTTGGAGTTTGCGACAACTCCAGTGTTAGCCGTGCTCGAACGGCTATCAATGGTTCGGTATAGCCACCTAATTTCTAGCCTTAAATTTGTGTATCTGGGTTTCTAACAATTTTATTGCCGTGTCTCGGATAGTCATAAAAGACGATTGGCTCTGATTTCTTTAAGGAAAAACCTTGAGTGATTTAACCTGTTGAGTCGTGACTTACCCGGGATTGTTATGATGATCTTCTCTACACAAATTTAAGTGAGGAATTAGGGAGAAAAGTAGTACCCGTGCCTTTCACGTGAAGAAAGTAGTGGATTTTATTGCTTTCATACTGATTCCTTTTGCTTTAAGTTGTGATTTGTTTATTTTTCTTTATTTTGTGTCTGTGAGGACTAACACATGCAGGTTTCATGGTTCAAGTTGGGGGGCCTCTTGCCTCTTCTGTTTTTATCTTGTGTTGTTCACTCGTTCGAGGTGATCTCTTTCCTCTCTCTTTATTTCTGTCCATATCTTTTAGTGTCTATGCGTTCAATGAGGACATTGCATGATTTAAGTTGGGGGGAGGGACCACTTCGTCGTTGTGCATATTTGGAGTCTTGAAAAAATAAAAATAAAAAACAAAACAATTGAAAATTTGCAAAATCTAAAAAAAAAAGTTGGCTCTTTTGGCATGGAATTTTGGGCTTGTTGTGTTTACTTGTTGATTGACTGAGTTGAGGCATGTTGCTCTTGCATTGGCATATCTTGTGTCACCATAGTTCTGTTTGCTAGTTTGTTTCAAGGGTGGCATCATGGCACTTAAGCATGGCACCATTGCACCTCACGTTTATGGGGTTTGATCACTTGTGAACTTTGCTTTGTTTGTTCTCAAAGGCTATGATTAGTGGAGACTTATACCCTAGTGAGCTTTTGTGCCTTAGCTTTCTTTTGGAGAGGTGTCAAAATAACTCTTTGTTTGTCTCGAAAAGAACTAAGTTTGTTGTCAATCTCATTATCTTTCGCAAAGTATTGGAATTGCATGTTTCATATATCTCTTGGGTTTGGTTTGTTACTTGGATGTTACACCCCTAGGAGATGATCACGGGCATTCTTTTGGATATTTGAACCGGTTCGTCTCTCTTGTTTACCTTATCCCTTGCGCGCCATTTTGAGCCTTAAACACTTAGCATTTTCTTTGTTGAACCCCACCTTCCATATTGTGTATTGAGAAAGGCAAGAGTGTAGAGGTATAATTTTGGGAGAAAGGTGAATTTTGTGTTTGATGTGTGGTGTCCCCCAAATTGAAAAAAAAAAAAACAAAACAAAAAAAAAACAACAAAAGAAAAATGCAAAGAATACCATATGTTGAAGAGAGGGGACACCAATGTGTACAAAAAGGATTGGTTAAATGGTGGTGGAATGTTAACAATGAAGTGGTGTTGAAATAGTGTTTGAAGGGGCACACGTTGTATATTTGCCTTAGCATGCGTGTCTTGGTATACTTGCTTATTCTTGGACACATGATTGTTTCACCCTAACCTTGCGAATTTATCCATTGCCTAATGATAAAACCTTGGTTAAGACCTGTTGGATTCTAGGGGTGTTGGGGTGTGGATTGATGGATTGAGATGGTTCCAATACTTGAGGCTCTTTCATGAGATTGTGCGTCCACTATATAAAGCGTTTCTTTCGTGCCATAGTGTGCGGAGTATCTTGCTTCATGTTCATAAAACCTCCAAACCGCACACTTGAGAGTTCATAATGCACCTTGTTTCGAGCGATTATACTTGTTGAGTGCATGACACGGTGAGAATTGAAGTCGAGGCTCGGTCCGGAGAGAATGATCATCCTTTGTTCACTTGTGATCACGACCCATATCTCTACACACACGCTACACTTGGGTGCCATGATTTCTTTCTCTTGACTTAATAGCATTTGGAACTATGTGGGTGTGTTTTGCCTTTGTGATAGCACTATATTCTTGGCTTGTGATGTTGGCAAGTGTATGACAGGTTTCGGATTTCATGTTGAAGGATTCCTTGTGTTTTGTGGGTGACCACTGCTGAAAACCCTCACGAGACTTCACTCGTCCTACCGGGGCCACCTGGGGGTTTAAAAGAACTATCATTTAGTTGCATTTAGTTGGTAGTTTAGTTTATTTCATTGCTAGGGACTAGCAAAGTGTAAGTTGGGGGGTGTGATAGGTGCCGAAAAACACCCGTTGAACCTCGTTAACTCGCACTTTGTTAAGTTAATTTGGTTGGTTTTTGATTAGCGTTCGTTGGTGAATGGTGTTACAGGTGCCGAGTGCTCAAGGACTTGGAAAACATGCTTTGGAGTGGTTTAGAAGCATCAAGGATGCGAAGAGGAGCAAAAGAGGACCAACGGGCCAATTTTTGGTACCATGGTCCGGACCATGCTTTCCCCGTCCGGACTAAGGTCTCTGCTAACATTAGGGAGCAATCTGTACCCGTGGTCCGGACCACCCTTTTCCCCGTCCGGACCATGGTGTCGGGAATTAGCGTTTTGACTATTTTTTGTGTAATTTGAGGGCCCTAGGTATAAATAGGATAACCTAACATTATTTTAGGGTTCCCAACTATTGAGAGAGGCTATTTGGAGAGAGAAACTCATTGTTCTTCATGTTCTTCAAGCGTTCTTCAAATCAAAGCTTGTTGATCATCGCCATGTCTGGCTAAACCCCTTTTCTAGGGGGAAGATGAAGTTCTTCACCAAGTAACCTTGTTTCTGCGTAGATTATGGTTATTATTCGGATCGGATTACATGTTAAGAACTCAATTTCATATGATCAATGGAATTATGGTTTTATTCTTCCAACCTATTGTGTATTTGTATTCACGTGTTCAAATACTGTAATCATGTAATTATTTTCAATGGTGCGATTGGAGTTCTGAGATGGATTATGCTCGTAAGACGGATCGTGCCGCGATAGTGAGACGGTCCGTTCTATGGGATAGTCCATGCCTTTTAACAATCGCTATATCTTCTTGACGATTATCGTTAGAGTTTGCAAGCCCTAGCGATAATCCTTTGCGATTCGAATATTAATCATATCTATGCGATGCTTGGTTATGCGGTATGAACGGATTCTAATCCCTAGATCTTCTTCCCAAATAGTTTCGCCTTTTAAATTATTGCACTCTTTAGTTCAATTATTTCACCAACAATCAAACCCCTTTTTACCAAATTAAATTAGAGGTTAATTGGAATTAGCGCAACTCAGCCATTTGTCTCCGAGGATCGACACTCGGACTTAACCGCTATTCTCCGGAATAAAAGTTAATTCCTAGTTATAAAGTATTTATTTTTGACTCGGCACGACACGGTCAACCTCGCACCGTACAAAGGGATGAAGTACCACCAGGCCGATTTTAGACGTGGGAGGGGAAGGATAACCAGTGACAGAGAATACTTCAACCGGGCTCACTCATCCTTGCGAAGTATCATTGAACGTACATTTGGCATTTGGAAAGCACAGTGGGGAATGTTAAAAAAAATGCCGAATGTGAGTCTGGATGATCAGGTGCGTATGGTGATAGCGTCAATGGCAATTCATAACTACATCCGTCGGGATGGTGAGAAAGACGTGATTTTAAGGAGCATTGAGAGGGAGACTGACTACGTCTTTGAAGACATTCCCGACCTGTACCCTGGACTGTTAAATGTATCTTGCTCAATTTATGGTGGCATAAAAGTTCTAGGAAATAGATTGTAATTTTCAGCTCAATTTATGGTGGCATATGTATCTTGCCAACTTTTCTCTTGCAGGTCTGAAGTGACGATGATCTTCTAGTGGGTTGTGTTTTCACTAGTTTTGATGCCATTTTGCTTCTTCCCTTTTAATTTTTGTACTGCTCAAAGATTAATAAAATTTCTGCTTTTCAAAAAAAAAAAAATATATTAACATCCAATTGAAATTTCCAAGTTCAGTTTTTAGAGTACTTGTGTAAGTCGCTAATTTAGTGACGGTGAACCAGTGGACAGTCGAAAATCTGCAAGTATTGTTTATGACATCTAACCAAGGAGAATATTATTAAACGCTTAGTCCTTTTTTTTTTTTTTTTTGGGGAAAAGGAGTCAATTTCAATCATATAAAAGCCCGAAGGCAGTACAGATTTCATCACAAAATACAAGATTGAACCAAAACTAACAAAATCTAGACGCGAGCACATACAATGGTAAGCTCAATGGCACTCTTGCCAAAGGCAGACCAACAACTAAGTTGTTGGGCTAAGAACCAGTTCTCGATCCGAAAGTAGAAATCTCTAGGGATAACATCTCAACCCATAACACTAATCACTAGATGAAATAGAAGAATCGGCTAAGTTATGCCATCCCAAAAACCAAAAGCTGGCCAAGCGAAAACAGCCAGAAAACCGGCAGCCTTCACAAGGTGCTTACTCCAAGGCAAGTCCCCGCTGACATGCGGGTCTCTGTGCGTAGGTTAGCCTTGTCGATAAATCAACCTCTACACAACCACGGTGAGAAATGGAAAACACAATCAAAGCCAAAACGATGCAAACATCAACTAGGAATAAGCATAAACAAGAGCAACTGGTCAAAAATAAACTAAGTTAACTGGGTCACCCATCACTGAGTTATATCGGATCACACTGAGTTGTACTATCGGATCACACTGAGTTGTACTAAGTTTAAGCCGAGTCACTACTCCGGGAGCAGATCCAGCCTCCATTTCTGTCGTCATTGGATTCGGGAGGCCTTATTCGCCAGAGAATGCCCCGGCCACCATGGACTCATCTTCACAATTGAGACAAAATCCAAACAAACCAGAGGGGTGGGGGGTGAGCGATGGTGGCTGATTCGAGGAGGTTCATCTTCACAAGTGAGACGAAATCCAAACGAACCAGAGGGGTGGGCGATGGCAGCTGATTCGAGGAGGTGAAAGAGATGGGTGACGAGTGTAAGTCAGGCGGTGGGTGGCGGCAATCTGATTCAAGGAGGTGTCAAACGGGTGTGGGCCGTGGGGGTGAGTAGATGGTGGCGGGCCGGAGGGCAAGCGGGGAAGTAAGGCCAAGAGATGGTGAACCAACACCCCCACCCCCACAACACCCACCCGCCCACACCACATCCCAATCGGACCAGGCGGTGGGTGTTAATTAAGTGTTAAGGGACAAGGAAGACGAGGGGGGTTGCAGCGGGCGGGCAGCGGTTGGGTAGGTTAGCGATAAAAACTCTCACAAAGAGAGAAAAGATGTGTCCCAACTACTAGCGAAACACTATTAATAAATGCTTAGTTGACTTCTCTAAAATAATTAGCTTTCAAAAGGAACAAATAATTTATTACTTTCAGCAAGTCTCAAAAAAATTGTCTATATTTTTAGATTTATAATGCTTTTTATATGCAATAAGAATTTTGTTTATGAAATACCCATCAATTATGCAGAAATATTGAAAATTCTCTTTCGAATGTTGGGGAAATTGTGTGAATGGACTTTCATTCTTGTGGATAAGTACACAACTAGCAATTTTTGGAGTTAAACTCCATGTGGGGAGTTTTTAGACTTATTTAGTGTGCATGTGGAGATATTAAATAAAGAAATTGTGAGAAAAGGACATAAAGCAAAAAAGTGAACAAACAAAATAGCAAGGTAAATGATATTCACACCCCCAAATTGTTATCCACACCCCCTTTTTTGTCTTCTAGTGCAATTTTCACATGAAAATTGCACTAGAAGACAAAAAAGGGGGTGTGGATAACAATTTGGTGAGTATGAAAATCACTCTCCAATAGCAAAAGAAAACAAAAGAAGAAGAAGATGAAGAAAACAAAAATTCTTCATAAATACATGTAAAACCATTAGAACTTTTGCTTTCCAACAAAAACAAAAGGAATCATAAACCAGACCTTTTTCCATGACAAAGCACTACATTTGTTTCTTGGTACATCGTAAATTGACAAAGCACCACATTACATGGATGTGCAACCACCAGACCCATACCAATACCCATCATAGCATGGCACTTGCCTCCCATACCCATGATAACATGGTCCCCCAGGATTACTCTCCGAGCACGGGCCACAACAATCTGGAACCGGGTTTATCGGTGGGCATCCATGTGCCGGAACCCATTCAGGGATAATTGGTACCGGCACTCGAATTGGCACCGGCCTCCCATATCCCTGATAGCATGGCCCCCCAGGAATACCCTCGTAGCATTGCCCACAACATACCGGAACCGGGTACATCGGGTATGCCATTACACAAACAGGGGGAGCCAGTTCACAAGGCCAAGGCGAAGGCGGAGGGGGAGGGGGAGGGGGAGGCGGAGGCGGAATTTTCTTGATCTTCTTGTTGCAGCACAACATCTTAGCCATCCAAAAGTGTTTTCAATTGTCTGGATTCACAAACGTTTTCTTACCGGTCAAAGTGTTTTATTACTGATAAGAAAGCTTCAGTGAATCCAGACCATTGATTTTCAAGATGTACGGCTATGATACGCACTGCATCATCCCCGCTTTCATAATTTTGGATCACCAAGTAAAATATTTCCGTCCATAACTTTTTCCCAATTTTGTGACATTTAATAATTAAAAACGAATTGAGACCTACAATTTAGTGTCATGAAATTAAAAAAATTATGCACGGAAAAACTTAATAGTTTTGATCCGAAAAATACATGTAGCTTCCCGTTGTAGACTATTTTTGCGGGACGGAAGGAGTATGAATCACTATGCCACATGCCGCACATAAAGAGGAAGAAATTTGGTGAAATATACCAGTGCATTCCCTGTAATAGCCCTCTTACTTTTCCTGTGGTAGCCCTCTTACTTTTATGCCTTTTGGATGGCATAAAAGCAAGATATCACGAAAACTATTCTGAAAATAAAATCAGTGGCTCAAATTTATTTGGACCATTAACTTTACTTTTGGGTTACTTAGCATTTTTCTTTGGATTGTGTTCCCGTTTTCCTAATTACAAACACACTTGGACCAATGACCAACAGAAAGGAAGGTGACATGTTTAATACAACTATGAGCACAAGTCCGTAATGGAACTTTAAAAATATGTACAATTAATTGAATTATGAAGAAGACTTTTATTGACCAAAAAGTGTACATCCCACACATAACCCCATCGATCTCAAATGGCCATTCGGCCCCCAAACATCAGACTACCACCACATGAATTATTGATCCTTTTCCACACATTATTGGTACTTGTCCACACTTTGTACATATCAACCCCACCACATACACCCAGAAACCATTAGAACTTTTGCTTTCCAATAGAAGGAATCATAAACCAGACCTTTTTCCATGACAAAGCACTACATTTGTTTCTTGGTACATCGTAAATTGACAAAGCACCACATTACATGGATGTGCAACCACCAGACCCATACCAATACCCATCATAGCATGGCACTTGCCTCCCATACCCATGATAACACGGTCCCCCAGGATTACTCTCCGAGCACGGGCCACAACAATCTGGAACCGGGTTTATCGGTGGGCATCCATGTGCCGGAACCCATTCAGGGATAATTGGTACCGGCACTCGAATCGGCACCGGCACTCGAATTGGCACCGGCCTCCCATATCCCTGATAGCATGGCCCCCCAGGAATACCCTCGTAGCATTGCCCACAACATACTGGAACCGGGTACATCGGGTATGCCACTACACAAACAGGGGGAGCCAGTTCACAAGGCGGAGGTGGAGGCGGAGGCGGAGGCGGAGGGGGAGGGGGAGGGGGAGGCGGAGGTGGAGGCGGAGGCGGAGGCGGAGGGGGAGGGGGAGGCGGAGGCGGAGGCGGAGGCTTTGTGATGATCTTAATGCACTTGATTGTTTTCCCACCCTTACACAACAACTTGCAACGAATCTTCTCGGGGTTGCAGCATACTACGGTGATCGTCACTGTATTCTGCTTTTCGTCATAAATATGACTTTTAATTTCTATTTGTCCCCCAAAAGTTTCACATCAAACATAAGTCAGTTACTATCTGAAAATTTTCTATAACATAAAATGATAATGATCATCACACTTCCATTTTGTTCCCTTGCACTTTTTTCTTCTCGTTATTCAGCTCACGTGAAATAAACAGAATATTCTTACTTCTTAATTCACTTTTAATATGTGAAAGGTGATTTTATTATACCGGGGTGAATAAGAATAAGAAAACGAATCCAAGAGGATAAAACAAAGTGCATAAATCATTTTCCCATCGATCCTTAGACCGAAATAAACATATATATGATGTGTGTGTGTGTGTGTGTGGGGGGGGGGGGGTCTCACCGGGAAATTTGGCGAGAATTTTCTTGATCTTCTTGATGCAGCAGGGGCACTGAAGGTCCACCTTCAGCACCATTGTTGTAACCTGTTAAATAATTGCAAAAAATATATATATGTAGAAAATTTATATGGACATCACTGTTTGAAAATTTATTTACTGTCATAGGAGACACAAAAAGTAGAATGAGGAATCTACAAAATGAAGCCAAACCCAGTAGATAACAGTGTTAAAGAAAGCAATCCACAACCACAAAAAGGTTAAATTACATACTAATTTAATTCAGTATGAATCGAGATAGAGAGAAATGGTGTTTACAAACCTTCTCAGCCATATTAATCTAATTTGGTATGAATTGTTGTTGTTGTTGATAACTTAATTGAGAGAGGCGGACTCACGCTCAAAGTGAGAGAGAGAGAGAGAGGGGATGGGGTGAGTCGTCAAGAAAATTTCTTGACCGTTCCGATTTCTAATGAATCAAGATAACCATCTGCTCAGGTATAAATAGCCATTCTCTTCAAAGGTCTTGCTTTAATTATGTTAATGGAATGGAAAAAAGTTAGGCTCGAGCCAACACGTGTTAAAGATGACAATTACATCGTCTTGTCCAATTTGTAATGAGGTCACTAGGTGGCCTAGGATTGTTGACGCTTTACGCATGCCACGACCTATGATTGAGAGAACCATTTCACCTTCCTCTGATTAATCAATTTGTGGGCAATATTTGAGGGAAAATACTACGAACACAGAAGTTCGATGGAACCATAGATTCAAATACGTACATATCCGAAGTTGTTCCATGAACATGAGACCAATGTGTACAGAATGATTTGTGTACATGTAGCTAATGTGTCTGCATACATGCATATGTATATATATATACTAGCATACATATGTAATCCTACGATCTGTCTCTTTCTCATTCACTTTTTTCTCTATTTGTTCTATTTCCTTCAACTCGTGCAATACTTGAACTTTTTTTTTTTTGCAAATCATTCTTCTTCATTTTAGCATTGATTGATTGCTTGTTAAATTCTTCCATCAAATTAATTGATGTTGGGATTAAATCCAATCTCATCCGCAACAAAAGCACAACCAAAAAAAAAAGATAAAACACACACCAAAAGAACACACCAAATTTTACGTGGTTCGGCCTCAATGCCTACCTCCACGGGAGAGATTTTTTCACTATTTCTCAAAAAAGAGAGATTACAATGTGAAATGAAAAACCCACCCAAGAGCTCATAACACAATGGCTCTATACGATGTTTTTCACTCACTCCCACACTTTATTTTTTCTCACATTTTTCCTCCTCACAATGACACAACTGGAGCGCACAGTAACCCTTCACGGGGGTCGGGGCTGCCTTCCCTCGTGCCCCTCTCCAGTCTACTCTCAAACTGTCTACCCTCCCTCTCTCAAAATTCACCTCCTTGTTTGTTTAGGCTCTCAAGACCCACCCTACAAGGTCTCCAATAAAATTTTCTTTTTATCTCTCTCTACTCATTATTCCCAAAAATCTCCCTCAAAACCCAAACCGATCACAAACCCAAATATATATTACATGAAAAAGCCACAAACAACCAGTACTCTTCAAATCTCTAGAAGGATCCGGGCCCAACACCCACCCACACCACATACCAATCTGACCAAGCGGTGGGTGTTAATTAAGTGTTAAGGAACAAGGAAGACGAGGGGTGTTGCAGCGGGCGGGCGGCGGTTGGGTAGGTTAGTGATAAAAATCCTAAGAAAAACTCTCACAAAGAGAGAGAAGCTGTGTCCCGCTGCTAGCGAACCACTAATTAAATGCTTAGTTGACTTCTCTAAAATAATAATTAGCTTTCAGAAGGAACAAATAATTTATTACTTTTGGCAAGTCTCAAAAAATTGTCTATATTTTTAGATTTATAATGCTTTCTATATGCAATATGAATTTTGTTTATGAAATACCCCATCAATTATGCAGAAATATTGAAAATTCTCTTTCAAATGTTGGGGAAAATGTGTGAATGGACTTTCATTCTTGTGGATAAGTACACAACTAGCAATTTCTGGAGTATAAAACTCCATGTGGGGAGTTTTTAGACTTTAGTAGCGTGCATGTGGAGATATTAAATGAAGAAATTGTCAGAAAAGGACATAAAGCAAAAAAGTGAACAAACAAAATAGCAAGGTAATTGACATTCACACTCCCAAAATTGTTATCTGCACCTCTTTTTTTGTTTTTTAGTGAAATTTTTGCACATGAAAATTGCACTGGAAGACAAAAAAAGGGTGTGGATAATAATTTGGTGAGTGTGGAAATCACTCTCCAATAGCAAAAGAACAAAAGAAGAAGATGATGATGGAGAGGGAGAGGTGTGAGAATTATTAGTGTCCTTGTCTCTTTTATTAATCTAAGAACAACACTTACAAATATTGAGCTTGTCTTTAGTTCCATATAATCTATTTCGAGGAAATGCATATTCTGAGTCTGTTCCAGTTCCTGATTTAAGACAGGAATTAACTTATTTTGACTTTTTGGATTTATTGAGAAAGAATGATCTGTTTTCTAAATCGTAATATGTCAATTTTGGCAATAAAACGGGAATTGGAACAACCTCAGATATTTTATAATCAATATTGGGTCTCAATTAAGCATTTGGATGGAAAAGTATTTTATAGCCGTGATCGCATGTATTACTTTAAACGAAATCCCAATGGGTGTGAACGGCTAGAGCTTATTGAAAATAAGAATAAGGTGCAATGTTTGATTGATTGTAAATTGTAAAAATGAATGAATTAAAAATTCATATTTCGTTTGGTGTCTATTGAATAACTGCTTTAATTTTGCAGATAATGGAGGTTGAAGTGATATCAAGGGAGAGGAGAAAACCATCATCTATCTATATCTATCTATATTACATTACACAATAGTTTTGAGAAATGTCCCTCTCACAACTGTCCTCTGTGGCACATTAGAAAGTCGTGATTGAATTTTAAAGTTTCTTCTCAACTAATCCAATGGCTGAAATTACTTTCATTTCAAAATTCAAAACCCTAAATTAAAGGAATCTATTCTATATTATAAAACAGAGTGGTTTTTGTCTACAGATACAAACCCAGCAAGCTCAACAACCGTCCGATCAACATTTCATGTTAGTTGTAGCCGTCCAATCGAAAAAGTACTTCCTAATATAAACCACCCTAACCTTATGACAGGTAAGTTCTTACCATTGATTGCTTTTACGTTGTTTCCTTAAAATTGAATCAATTATATCCATTTGAATTCAAATCAACTAAACAAATAGTTTTCCAAAATAATTTCCTTACATACAACTCAATAATTGGTTTTATGTTGTTTCCTTTTAGGTTGATTTTCCTACATTCAAAAAGGAAACAAACTCCATTTGGATTCATTTACAGAAAGGAAAAGATCATTTTTTTAAAAGTTGATAATTACATTTTTCTGTAATAAGTAGCATTTACAAATGTTTTCCTTAAAAAATGAATCTACATTTTCCTTAATAATCTATTATGAACTTAGGTTTTTCTTTTCTAAGCACACATATAATTCTTCTAATTTGTAAGCTTCTCCAAGAAGAGGAGAAATTAGCCTCCTTTGTACCTTTATCGGAGAATTATGTGTGTGCTTAGAAAAGAGTTAGAAGAATGGATATGAGTCATTAAGATGATCAAAACTTTATTCTGGAAGAGCAAGGTTCATTACTTCTGCTTTGTCAGAATAAGAGGTAATCAAATCTTTATATTTTTTTTCGTTATTTTACACGGTCCCTCCCTCTCTCTTTGGGTTAGATGTTTTGAGACCCTTTCGGGTCATGTTGTCTAGGGTAGTGTATATTGTTTCTCTCCATGGATTGAGATGTCTTCAGGTAACATCTATATAGGTTATAATCGTACCACGACAGTGTTGGGATGAATAGACGAGATCTATGGTTAAATTAACTTATTTCGTGACCATTTTATTTTGCAATAGGCAATTCTTTCTCATTTAATTATTTTTTATATGTTTTATATTGTTATTCATGTTCTTAATTTTTCTCTTTGGACAAAGTAGGTGTTCAAGAGTGATGAAGACAGTTGAAGACATTTCAAAAATTGATAATGAGAAAGTTCAAACATTCATGGTCAAAAGTGACAAATAAAAAGATAAATGGGAATAACATATATCTGAAGAAGTTTATAAATAGTAAACGTTTTACAGAATAAAGTTTGATGAAAGAGCATCACAATGCAACAGTTTACGAGGAAGATATTCTCTTTACACTTCTTTTTCGGTATTCATTTTTTTTTTAGCTGTTAATATTTTCATGTGAGATTTATTTATGTTTAGGTATTTCTAAAGTACACAGCAAATATGCTATTTTTCGACATACTTTTTTGGTGCATTGAATTGATGTGTGCCATAAAGATTTAATGTAGTTTTTTTTAATCTGAGATTTAATATAGTTCATTAGATGAAATATGTTTAAAAACTTATTTGAAAACATTACAAAAAGTCAGCTTGATTGGCGGGTTAGTCAACAATAGAGAGTGGTAATTCATTTAAATTGTGTTCAAAATGCGTTGCTTCGTGCCTTTAGGCACAGGCAATCCCTAGGGTAAATTGTAAATTGTAAAAATGAATGAATTAAAAATTCATATTTCGTTTGGTGTCTATTGAATAACTATTTTAATTTTGCAGATAATGGAGGTTGAAGTGATATCAAGGGAGAGGAGAAAACCATCATCTATCTATATCTATCTATATTACATTACACAAGGGTTTTCAAAATGTCCCTCTCACAACTGTCCTCCGTGGTAGTTTGGAGGGCCGTGATCAAATTTTAAAGTTTCTTATCAACTAATCTGATGGCTCAAATTACTTTCATTTCAAAATTCAAAATCCTAAATTAAAGGAATTATCTTTTACGGCTGAGATTGAGAGAAATGAATCAAGCGGCTTAGAGGGATTTCATTTAATTTGATCCCACCTAATCAGGGATTCCTTTTACTGCAGACAAGCGGCTTAGAGGAATTATCTTTTACTGCAGACACCAAAATATGTTGCTGTCTTCTAAACAAAATACTCCATCAGGCATGAACCCAACAATGGACGCCCCTCTCTCTCATACGTTCCTCCATTTGTCTTCCCCCCTCTCTCTCATACATTCCCGCAGCAACGGAGTACGATCAGATTATTGGTGTGATTATGATTTGATTTTGGGGTTCTTTTGTGAGTATTCTTAGTTCTTACCATCATATTTTTGGGTTCTTTTGTGAATCATTTAGATGAGCCTTAAGTTTTGACCTAATTAAGGCTAATCCATATAACTAATCAGCCTTAAGTTTTCACTTGATTT
Source organism: Vaccinium darrowii (assembly GCA_020921065.1). NCBI lineage: Eukaryota > Viridiplantae > Streptophyta > Magnoliopsida > Ericales > Ericaceae > Vaccinium > Vaccinium darrowii. The sequence continues at coordinate 25,933,253 of CM037156.1, forward strand.
TTTGATGAGCCGTAGTAACCTAGGAGAAAAAAGAAAAGTGACTACAGTTCTTACCATAGTATTTTAATGATTAGGTGATTACGGTTCTATCATTGGGTGGCTCATCTAAATGATTAGGATACTACGGTTCTTACCATCGTATTTTAATGATTAGGTTACTCATTGGATTTCCACTTGATTTTCACTACGGCTCATCTAAATGATTCACTTGATTTTTTTATGCGATTTCATTTTCACAGATTAGGTTACTACGGCTTTACGATAGTCTTCAAGCTCTCTCTCATTGGATTTTCACTTGATTTTTTGGTGCGATTTCGTTTTCACAGGTTAGGTTACTACGGCTTTACGATTTTAGGGAAATCTATCCGGACAAAACACACTCATCCATATTGCATAGCCCAAAGATAATCTATATGACTTCGAGATTCTCATTTTTTATCATAGTCCGATTGATCTCTATCTTATTTTTCTATCATAGCAGGCAGAATCACTACTAACATTTTTATTTTTATTTTTTTTTAAACGGCACTACTGCCATAAGTATGTTAAGATTTAGTTTTTCATATTTTAGTTTTCTTATGAGAACCTATTTGCCTACTTACTTGTTCCCTTCTTTATTTCATTTTTACAGGTTAGTTTATCGGATCTTTTACGATTTCAATGCTAGAAACTTCACAAGGATAGTATAAAGGTAACTGATTTAAGCCCATCTTTATCCAATGCACTTACTCGAAGCTTAATTTCAAAAACAAAAAGTTGGTGGAGGTGGGGTCTTTGGCAAGGATACGACGACCATTGGCGTGTCTGACACGGATACAACAATCATTGACTGTGTCAGTCTTTTCTCTTTATTTTGGAGGCTGGGTCCTTTCAGAAATTCACTATGTGAGTATATCATTTTTAATTGGGTTTTCCTGCTATTCCATATATAACTAAAAGAATGGAACCTCATCTACTTTATATTTAAAAAAATTCACATTTTTTTAGTAGTGAAGGTTATGCTTCTAATTTGTTGGTGCCGATTATTGAATTAGGATCTATTTTTTAGCGTGCAAATGGACGGTTGCCAAAAAGACCAACCAATTTGGGAGGGAGGGATTAAACAATCAACGCGCCACACTACGTGTCCATACATATCCCCACGTGTCACTGGCGTGTCTGACACGAATATGGCCACCATTGACTGTGTCGATCCTCTCTCTCTCTCTCTCTCTCTCTCTCTCTCTCTCTCTCTCTCTCACTCTCTCTCTATCTCTCTCTCTCTCTCATAACAAATAAGTAGGTTAGGATAGAATCACTACTACCTTTTTTTTTATTTTAAAAAAAGGGCACTACTTCCATAAGTAGGTTAAGATTTAGTTTTCCATATTTTAGTTTTTTTATGAGAACCTATTTGCCTACTTATTTGTTCCCTTCTTTATTTCATTTTTACAGGTTAGTTTACCAGATCTTTTGGGATTTCAATGCGAGAAACTCCACAAGGATAGCATAAAGGTGACTGATTTAAGCTCATCTTTATCCAACGCACTTACTGAATTAGATAGCTGAAGTTTCACCATTGTGAATTGCTCTACTCGAACCTTAATTTCAAAAACAACAAGTTAGTGGAGGTGGGTTCTTTGGCAGGGATACGACCATTGGCGTGTCTGACACGGATACAACAACCATTGACTGTTTCAGTCTTTTCTCTTTGTTTTGGATGGTGGGTCCTTTTAGAAATTCTATATGAGAGTATCCTTTTTAATTGGGTTTTCCTGCTAATCCATATAACTAAAAGAATGGAACCTCATCTGCTTTATATTTAAAAAAATTCACATTTTCTTAGTGTGAAGGTTATGCTTCTAATTTGTTGGTGCCGATTATTGAATTAGGGTCTATTTTTTAGCGTGCAAATGGACGGTTGCCAAAAAAGACTAACCAATTTGAGAGGGGGGATTAAACAATCAAAGCCCCACTCTACGTGTCCATACATATCCCCACGTGTCACTGGCATGTCTAACATGAATATGGCCCCCATTGACTCTCTCTCTCTCTCTCTCTCTCTCTCTCTCTCTCTCTCTCTCTCTCTCTCTCTCTCTCTCTCTCAAGTTTCTTAGCTGAAGAATACAATGTAGGCATGTTAGTTATAATTTTTAGCGTGTCAGGACTTAGGTTGTTGTGTGCGCTCCAAATAGGTACTTAATATGAAGATGGCAATGGGATACAAAGATGTTTTGATTAACGATGAAGAAATTGAAGCCACTCAATAGTTGAGGTGCCCATGCTGAGCATAGAGACCCATAGTTTTGCTTAACTGCATTGAATGAAATTAGATAGGTTTTGCTTAATTGGTTGGAAAGTACTTCTTTAAGTATAGTTTATTCGTCAGAATGGGAAATTATACTTAGGTTGTGTTCAATACATTGTGTGTTCTGTCTTTAGGCTGCAATTACAGCAAATGTGCTATTTTTGGAACAATTTTTAACGCCACATTGGGTTGATATGTTTTGTACTTGGCTAAGCCCGTTTATTAGATGAACTCTATTCAAAACTTCTTTAAAAACACTACTTCTAGGAGAAGTCGGCTTGGTTGGCAGGTTAGAGAAACCTAATTCAATTAAATTGTGTTTAGAACGCGATGCTTCGTGCCTTTAAGGATGGAGGGGATTGCGTTGTAAGGGCTCCCTTAAACTCTACGGTGATCAATTTGAAGACCCAACTAAGGTAAGACACGACTAATACTGAGAGTTGTGAATTGGGTTGTTTTCGGGATCTGTGTGATTATGAATCTAACTTCTGGTGCCTTTTAGGGAGGACAACTTAAGTTCTCCTTACCTTTATGTCACTTTTCTTTTTTCTCCTAAGTATCATTGGGTGGTTTTTTTACGACCTTGAAGAGTTCAGTATCTTCAAATTTTCAATTCAGGAGTATTATTTTCCACCTACTAATTTGAAGAGATCTCTCAATCATGGATGACATTACGAATTTAAGCCATGTAAGTCCCTTCTTATTTTACGGTATTATTGTCTTCCGCATACCATTTGTGCTCCCTCCTCATAACCTTTACCAACAATAGTATACTTTCTTTACCCTGATTCTTCAGTTGCGTCGACAACGGAATGTGGGTATTGTTATCCGCGATGCCCCCTCAAATGACATCCGTGTTGCTAAGGTAAACTAACCAACCTCTTTCGATTTCTATTGCATTTTACATCTCCTTACATACTTTGTCAACCTTTATTAAAGGAAAAGGAAATAGCTGGAGGAAAGGGTAAGGGAAAAGAGAAGGTCACATCTATGGGCAAAGGAAAAGAAAATGCAATTCAGTTGGTATGATTTTATCACACTTCATTTTTTAACTTTTTTTTGTTTGAAATAGATATCCCATCATTAATTTAAGTAGATCAAAATACTACGTGATGAGAATGGAAAGGAAAACGAAGTATTGCAAATTATTTGATGTTTGTGAGATCAGCTTTTAAAATTCTTTTTCGCCGTGCAAAAAAAAAATTAATTCCATGATTTAAGTTAACACTTTCGTTTTCTAGGTTGAATAAGCTATGGACATCGAGGGGATATCAAGTATCTCTTAGCTAAAAGAATACAATATAGGCATGTGCTTTATACTTTTCGGTGTGTCAGGTATCATATTTAAGTTTGCTTGACAGACTTCCCCATTTCTCTAGATAAATCATAATCTAAAATTAATATCTACATGTTAATTACAATAACTAGGTTGTTGTGCATGTTCCAAATAGGTACTTAGTATGAAGAAGTTGATACGAAGATGGCAAGGAGATACGAAGATGTCCTAAATAACGAAGAAGAAATTGAAGCTGCTCAATATTAGAGGCACCCATAGTTTTGCTTTTGCTTAAATGCACTCAATGAAATTACATAGGTAATGTTTAATTGGTTGGAAACTACTTCTTCATTTTGTTTTAGAATTCGTTTTTGCTGAAATTAGTTTGATGGGCCATGTTTGAGGTCTACTCGGAAAATTTATCTGGCGATAAGTATAGTTTATTTGTTAGAATGGGAAATTATACTTAGGTTGTGTTCAATACATTGTGTGCTGTGTCTTTAGGCGAACATTTACAGAAAATGTGCTATTTTTTGAACAATTTTTAATGCCACATTGAATTGATATGTTCTGTACTTGGCTAAACCCATTTATTTGATGAACTCTATGTAAAGCTGTTGTGAAATTTTATTGTACTCGCAAGCGCACGAATCGGACTGAAGTATAGCAATGCAAGTGCGAGGTCGAACCCATAGGGACTTGTGATTTTTTCGTAGGAAAACTAAATAAATTTAAACTGATTAAACCCTAACCTAGTTCCAAAAGCTGTGGTTGATTTTAAAACTAGAAATTAAACGAGCAAAAATAAATTTGACAATTGAACTAAACTGATATAAAAGAAAAGTGACTAGGGTATCGGAATCTACACACATGTATTCATAGCAACTACTCACAACCTCTTATTTATTTTCCTACTCTTCTTCACAGTAATTTGGTGGTTAAACTCTATTACCGTGGAAAATGCCATCGTTAAGACCTTTTAGAAAAACAGCTTATGTGTGCTCCTCCTCGCCGCCGTAACGTTCAAGACCAAAAAATCATATGTATCCGTTTGCAAACAAATCACAAAAGATATCCAGTGCTTGAAATTAAAAGCTACATAACAGGGGTAAGTAATTAGCTAGCAATTCCAAATCATGGAAAAAACATGATTGAATCCATATCCAAAATTACTAACTTAATTAATATGAGATTGGAGCGATTATTCGATTAAAATCAAACATTCGGAAAATAAATAATGAGTATGTAAATAATTACTACAAAACATGAGGTTTCATCCTTAACCCTAGTCTAGAAATCTAGCCACTCATAGATAAAAACAAGTCAAGCATTCGACAAGAATCCATAAAATTATAAAGCTTACAAATATTTCTTTGCTCTTGTTCTTCTATTCCCAGCCGTAGTCTTGTTTGGCCGTAGCCGCGGTGTAAAATTGAGCTCCCCCCGAACTCTTGTTGTGATGCTTATATAAGCACTTCAAAATAAATCTTCCCTATTCAAAGAGAATTACATATCTTTCACACCACTTAATTCTTGCCTTCTTGGAACTTTATTGTTGGGGAAACTTTCTATATCTTCTTTGCCGAATCTTTTAGAACTATAGACAAGACCTTAATTCCTTGAAGTGCAATCAGCTTCCATTTTAGCCGACAAGCCAGCCTTAGTTTTGGTAACTATTAACCTTGATGCAACTTCCTATTTGAAGTATATAGATGGATGGATTTGATCACAAGCTTTGTTTTTTCCACCAAATAAAATCCAACTTTGCGTTCCTTTGAATCTAATAGCAGAAATAAGAGAAATTATAATTTTTTTCCTGCAATTTAAATATTCTCATGTAAATTATCCAAAAAACTAATAATACTACTTAATTAAATAAAATCAAGAACCAAAACATGAGATATTGGGATTTTCTAGTGTCAATATTTTGTGCTCATCAAAAGCTTCTTTAAGAACACTACTTCTAGGAGAGGTTGGTTTGGTTGGCAGGTCAGAGAAGTATAATTCAATTAAATTGTGTTCAGAACGCGTTCTTTCGTGCCTTTAGGCACAGGCAAACCCTAGTCTATATAATATTACACAACGGTTTTTTCAAAATGTCCTAGGTGGCATTTCCATGTTGCAAAGATCTCTCATTTCTCTTCTACTCTATGTCTATATAAGAAAACTTGTCTTTCCAAAATAACTTTTCATTAATCATACAAAAGAAAAAGGAAAACGGATCAACAAAAAACACCACATGAAAGAAAACTACTTTCTAAAAAGAACAATCCTGGGAGTTTCAAATTTTAAAAAATTTCTCTTTCTCACTATCTCAATTACCAAAAAAGAAGATGAAGAATAAGAAGAAAGAACATAAAAAAAAACACATGAAAAAAACTCATTTCGAAAAAGAAACGCCATCCTTTAATTCATGTGTGAATTTCAAATTTCATAAATTCTTTCTTTTTCTTTGACATCCAACCATCATAGGAAAAATTAATTTAAGATCTCTCTCTCTCTCTCTCTCTCTCTCTCTCTCTCTCTCAAATGATTTTTGTTGTGAAATGGATATTATAAATTTGGTAAATCAACAAAAAAATAAGAAGGAATCTCTGTCACGCCCTCATTTTTAATAACCGAAATTCATATAAAATCCATGTAGGATAGATCAAAGTCGTAGTTGAAAAGTCAAGTCAATAGTACATATATTCAAATCAAATTCCTCATTTCTCTCTCTAAAGGGTACCCATACACAAATACATAAGTACAGAAAAGATTTAAAGTTATTACATACTTTGAATATTGTCCAATGATTGAGAAAACTAAAGTTACATAATCGTCTCCCAATAATATACTAAGGATGAGAAGGATAAAATAACTTCATGATCAAAAAGCTTCATGCTATGCATCCACACTCCAAAGCATCCAACACATGTTCCTTGAGCGTGTACCTGAAAATGATAGGTTGAGCTACACTAGCCCAGTAGGAAACCATTCTACAAACACTAGGTGTATAGAGATGATACATGCACATGGGGTTAAGATATGTCAAATGGATGTACATAAGTGAGTAAAGGTAACAAATCACTAGAGAAAGAACTAAGGTGTATCGAAGTATCCACAAACAACCCCAAGTGTTCAAAATCATTTCTAAGCACTCAAACACCACTCAAGTTTCCATTGTTGTTTCACCAAAACTACCCAAGTAATTCACACAAGTCTAAATACAAGTTCACACGTTGAGTTTCGACAAAACACAAAAGATGGTTTATAATCTCATTTCCCACTTCTTTCATTGAAGAAAAGTTATCATACTCATCACATTCCTTTTCAAACATTTGTTTATTCTCCGGGCATGCCATATAGGCCCCGTGTCACTCCGGGCATACCATAAAGGTCCCGTGTCACTCCGGGCATACCCTAGTGGGCCCCGTGTCACTCAGGGCATACCCTAGTGGGCCCCGTGTCACTCCGGGCATACCCTTTCGGGCCCCGTGTCAATCATCATACAATCATATCATCACTTATCAAAATATAAGTTCATCATAGTCCCATATATAACTCACATGCCGCATTATTCATTTACATGTATCTCGGACCCCCCACTCAACCCGAATGCACGTCAAGTGTTAATAAATGCACCAAAACCTCACCAAATCCGTTAAAATATGAGAAACAACTGACACCAAGCAATCCCCTCTATCATTAGATTCCAAAATGCTACTAATGTGGAAAATATCCTAATACATGAGAATTACGTGTTTTGGGAACAAACAAGTTCATGGTCAAACTACCCGACCAGAGGTCAAAAGAGAGCCAAGCAAACAATCCAATCAATAAAGTGATTGGTAATATGTAATATTTTGAGTGAACGAAACATTTGAAGGTACCCCAAGACGTCCAAAAGTCAAGAGAAAGTCTAAACAAAAAATAAGGTCTGAAGCTGTCTGGTATTGATACCAGAGGCACAGAAAAAGAAACAGAACCCGCTGGTATTGATACACGGACGCGAGGGTATCGATACCAGGCCATTTCGTGGAAATTTTTTTTGACAGATTTTCAGATTCAATGGGGGTTTCAACCCAAGCAAAAACAACTTGAAATTCATCAAAATATGGATAGAGTAGCAATCAAAGATTGAACAAGATCAAAACCTATCTTCATGATGATTCCAAGATCAAAACCCATATTCATGGTGGTTCAAGATCAAAAACCCATTTTCATGGTGATAAACAAGTTTAGCTAGAAATTTGTAGGCAACCCAACAACATATGCAACAAATCAACAAAATACAACTAGAGGGAGTAGAAATTTGTCCCCTACCTCAAAGATTTAGCTTGAAAAACCCCCAAGGAACAAAACCCAAACTCTAGCTTCAAAATCCAAGAAAGATCTTCAAACACTGGAGTGAAATGAGCATACCAACGCGTAGAGCACGAGATTTGGAGAAGCTTTTGTGAAGGGACTAAGTTTGGAGCTTGAGATTTGGCTTGATTTGGTGGAGAAAATGAGCTTGAGGAGCTATGGAGGAGAGAGAGAGAGAGAGGGACGGCTGAACTTGGGGAAGAAGGGAGTGTTTTGTCTCTCTCTTTTCTCCACCACACACATACATACATATATCTCACCACACACTTAAGTTAAATTGCACCCAAAGCCCAAATGTGGCTTGTGTAAACCAATTTCACCTCAACTCCACATATTATGTATATCTTCCAAACACTTAGTCACTTATATCATTTCCCACAATTCCTCACATTACCCCAACGTTATTTACGAAAAATAAATAAAATTTTACGGGCCTTTACAATCTCTTCGTGATGCTTCAAAATTACATATATTTTTTTTGTGCACGAAATAATGGGTTTTATTAAATGTTAGTAGTTTTTTTTTTTAGTTTCACTTATTGAACTTACACAATCATGACAAGGGTGGCGGTATAGCATGAGCCGGAATACTTGATGACAGAAACACTGCAGGTAGTATTGTATGGTTGGTTAAAGTTGTCAAACTTCATCAAGTGCCTTTAGGCACGGGCAAAGCACTAGTGACTCTATGTGATAGTCATTGATTTCTTTTATCGATTGTAACGATGAGCTGGTCTATTATGTCGATTATGTCTATTATGATTTCTTTTAAGAAATGACTACAATACACACCTCTTGTTTGGGTGTACCATTTGCACCTATTGTATGGTTCAGATTGTGCCACCTCATCGGCAATCGTAATATTATTTAGTTTTTCATAACTTTTCAGCAATATGATTCGAAACATTTTCTATGTTTCGTAACATTTTGGTGTGTCTCGTAACTTTTACAAAAAAAATTGTCACATTTACAAAAAGTTCGTAACTTTTACAAAAATTTCATAACTTTTATAGGGGTGTGTATCATACACACCCAAATAAGGGGTGTGTATTATAGCTTTTTCCTTTCTTTTATCAGAAAAATAAAAGACCATCTTTCTGTCGATTGTAACGATGAGCGGGTCTATTATGCCGAAGCCCGAGTAGATAATAAAATGTCCAAATTCCTTAGCAAACCAGACGTCCAGTTGACACACCATCTACTTCCTCATGAATACATTGATCAAAAGGACCCGACACCAGGAGTAAGACGATTCAAGAGAACTTCTTGAAATGTGCGCGGTAGCACAGCCCCCAACATACTTCTGTACATTGTTGGCTTGTTGCCACAGAATCATCGATCGATGGTTACACTTGCATCACATTTCTAAGAGCATGCACAGAAATTGTAAAGGGCTCAGGAAACAAAGTATTCCAAATCCCTGCCCTGCCTAAAGATTCAACTTTGCTTATGTGGATTTCGATGTTCAATCAAATTAAGCAAATACTACATCTCAAGGCCAAAGCAGCCTGCTCGTCATTTATCCCCGACACGTGTTGAGGCAATATTCGGGCTCATCCAGAAATGTGTCAATTTCGGCTTCAAAATCAAGATTTGGTTTCCCAAAACCTTATGTTTTGTCACTTGCATTAATAAGTTTACGGAGAAAATGTTATCTATTTGTTGGATACGATGTCCGGTGGGGGAATTGAAGCGCGGGTGAATTTGAGTGAGGAAGGATATATGGCAGAATCCGAGAGTGATCCTGAGCTACTAGCTAAATTCATGCTGCTATTAATTTGCACTTTCATACAAGTGCGCGCAACATCTGATTCAGAGTATACTTCCCAGTCAAATGCTAGGCCGCCTTACTCGTGGTTTCCTGGCTAAAACTTACAATTTCTGAATGTTAAGGTTGTGAGAGCTTCTCCAATGGCTCTGCCCATTTTTAAGAGTCAAAGTCATTTTTTTGGCTTGTTGCTACAGTGTTATTTGGTCAAAATTTGTTAAAATAATTCCAATGATGCTAAAGCGGTTTTTAGGCCGCTACCACTTGCCATACACCATTGGGTTGCTCCTAAGAGTCATTAGATCACAAACCTTGTAAGAAATGTCCAATCCTACTTTCATGGTCAAATTTCACCGAAGAATTGGCCAAGCTATTTTTCGGCTCCCAAAATGATATCCCGTTGGAGGAGAGAATTTCTGTCTTGAAGTCAAAATATGACTTTGGCTCCGAAAATAGCTCCATGTTGGTGGTTTATGTCCACAGCCTTGTGATGCTTGTGGATCAAACATGAATCGAGCGGGATCTACGTCAATTCAACGGCTCAAGACACATAAGTGTACGGATTTGTAGCCAGACATTTGTCTGTACCACTACCCACGAACGAAAAAAAAAAAAAAAACAAAGGAAAGACAAAAAAAAAAAATATGTTCTCAAATTTCTTTTCTTTATTCGCTCCATATTTATATCAAGATCCAACATAGCCTTCGATTGGCCAATGGTGGAGTAGGAGTCAATAATTCAGATGAATTGACTGTCACTTGTGAAATGATCATGTTGTAGTGTTAGTAGGATATATCATAGTATATGATATCTCCGAAAAAGTTTAGGAAAGAGGGATGAATAACTTAGATTCAGGGAATGAATTACTCGGACGTAAATATGAGCCATTCATTCCCCCTTTTTGTACACTTTTTTTTTTCATTCCCTTTTCTTGATCGCTTTTAGAAATACTTTTCACCTATCATGACATTTTTTAATTATGTTGTTCCTTTTTTTTCTTGGTTGTTGGTACCAGAGGCTGCTATGATGTTTCTTTTTCTCAACTTCGTGTCACTCTCTTTTTATCATTTCAGTCCTATTGTTCACCTTTATCTTTAAAGCACATTTGGATGCTAGTGGGGAAGTTTAGATCAGAGGGGGCTTCAAGTGGAGTCCAAGGTGGTCACCTGAATATTTGGGGAAAAAAAATTCTTCATAAATACATGTAAATTACTTTTTTTTTTAAAATATTTTTCATTTTGAACACCCTAACCAAAATGTTTAAACACCCTACATAAAATGTTTGAATACCCTATCTAAAATGTTTGAACACCCAATCCCAATGGCGAATACATTTTAGCCCATCCCATAAAACTTTTTGAACATGCTGGTGATATGCGTTGCGGTTATTATTATGAGACACTTAAAAACTTGATTTTGATGCTTTTATCTGTGTTTGAGGTACTTGGAATGATTCTAGAGAATGACCCATAACCAGATCTCAAAGCTCAAGCTCATTCTATTAAGAAATCAATGCTAAATATTTTATTATTTTTTTATGGCATTGTTAATATTAGTAGAATTTTGGGACCGTACATAGTAGAATTTTTTAACACCTCACAAGAATTCCAGGAGTTGCTACTCGTTTAGATAGATCTTTTATTGAATAATAATACATGTCTTTACTATTGATGTGAATAGTTGTATATTTTCCTTGTCATGGAGTATATTTCATTTTCCTCTTCACCACACATGTTTATTTACAAGAAAATACCATGTGTTTGTGTGGACTCCAATGTATAAATAAAATAATTCTTTTTGTTTCGCCAAGATAGTCTACTAAGAAAAGACGTGTAATTCTCAAATCAACAAATAAAGTACTCTATCTTCGTTCATAATTTTTAAAATTTTCTTAACGCCAAATTAATGAACTACAATTTAATGTCAAGAAATTTAAAAAATTATGCATGGAAAAACTTAGTTTCTTTTAACACAAAAATTATTTGTGTTTTTGCCTAGCGGACTATCTTTGTAGAACGGTGCGGTATGATCCACTATACTGCATAGAAAGATGGTGGAATTTGATGAAATTTACTGGTGTACCCTAATTATAAATGGGAAAATTCTAATCGTCTCAGTAGGTTGTTGATAAGATTTAAAAAGTTTATTGGAATATGTAAAAAGTATAAAAAAAAATGTGTGAAGATATATTAAAAAGTGTTAAGAAAAAAAAATACACTGGAGTTTGTATTTTTTTTGTTATATTATTTGCTTATTGTCAGCCCAAATGGCTAGTAATAGAAAATGAAAAAGTAAAGTGGAGGAAATTGTGGTCCATTGTTTCCAATTCCGAAAGAAAGAGAGGTGGTATGTTTAATTTGGGCACAAGTCACTAATCAAACTTAAACGAAAAGCCTTGTTCTCCTATAAATTTTAGGTGCATTTTTATAAAAATCTCATAAAATGAACATTTTATGGAGGGGTGATAAAATGGAGTTGTTTTCCCAACTGATAAAATGTAGTGGTTTTCCTATAGATTTTAGGAGGATTTTATGAAAATCTCATAAAATCATTTTTACATTTTATGTGTTGAGATTGGAGCGTCATAAAATGTGAGATTTTATGTCCCAAAAATGTGTTGAAGAACACGCAAAGATTCGATAATAATGACTTTTATTAACCAAAAATCAGTACATCTCATATAACCCCATCCCAACATCAGACTTTCAACTCATTATTGATCCTTTTCTATACTTTGTATATATGAAATAAAACCTTAATCCTAAAAGCAATACTCCCCCACATTAAACGAATAGGCTTTTTGGTGTCCAACAAAAGGAACCAAAAAGCTTGATCTTGACAAAGCACTATGCCACTACATGATTGTGCAACCAGTAGCATTTTCTTCACTGAAGTATTCATCACACCGACTTGAGTAACAAGCCCTACTCCCCCCGTACCCATAACTATCATAGCTTGGCACTGGCCTCCCATATCCCTGATAGCATGGCCCCCCAGGAATACCATCGTAGCATTGCCCACAACATACCGGAACCGGGTACATTGGGTATGCCGCTACACAAACAGGGGGAGCCGGTTCAGGAGGCTTAGGAGCCGGAGGAGGTTTAGGTTTCTCGGGTTCCTTGGGCGGCGGAGCCGGAGCCGGAGCGGGAGCTGGAGCCGGAGCCGGAGCGGGAGCTGGAGCCGGAGCCGGAGGAGGTTTAGGTTTCTCGGGTTCCTTGGGCTTGGGCTTTTCGGGTTCCTTGGGCTTTTCGGGTTCCTTGGGCTTGGGCTTAGGAGGCTCTAAGATCTCAATGCTCTTGATTGTTTTCCCACCTTTGCAACACAACTTGTCACGAAACTTCTCGGGGTCGCAGCATACTACCGTGATCGTCACCGTATTCTTGTTTTCATCATAAGCCTGGCTTCGAACCTCTATTTGTCCCCAAAAGTTTCACGTCACATAAAATCGTTAGTGTCGTAATCTGAAACTTTCATAAAACAACTGATTTCCGCACTTCCCTTTTAATTCTCTAGCATTTTTTCCCTTCTCATTATTTAATTCAGACGAAACAATCAGAATATTATTGCTTCTTAATTCACTTTTCATCATATATAAAGTGCAATTCTATTAATACCACGTGAATAAAAACAAGAAAAGGAATTCTATAGGATAAAAAAGAAGTGCAGAAATCATTTTCCCAACGGAAATTGTACGGATATAAATTGGGTGAGGGGTCTCACGGGGAAATTTGGCAAGAATTCTCTTGACCTTCTTGTAGCAGCTAGGGCACTGAAGGTCCACCTTCAGCACCATTGTTGTGACCTGTTTCATAATAAAAGAAAATTATAATAGAATTACATGAACGGCACTGTTTGGAACTTGGAAGCAGAGGAAATTTTTATTCTGGTCATCGGAAATACGAAAAGTAGAATAAGGAATCCACCAAATAAAGCCAAACCCAGTAGATAACAATGCTAAAGAAACCCATCCACAACCACAAAAACGCGGAATTACGTATCTCTTTTTTTTTTTCTTTTCCAACCGACCCAGCTTGCGCACGCCTTGACTCTTCCCTTCCCCGGTCCAATCAAAAAGCAGATAATCTACGCCGGACTAGGAGATTCAAAAAATACATATCTAATGTGGTATGGAAAAGACAGAGGGAATGGTGTTTACAAACCTTCTGATCAGCCATGGTGGAGACTTCTGGGGATAATCTGATCTGAACTCAGAGATGAGTGAATTGTTGCTGCTGTTGATAACTTAATTGAGAGAGACAGAGGGGGAGAGAGAGAGAGAGAGTGAGAGAGAGAGAGAGATGGGGTGGGGAGGAAATGAGAGCGATCTAAAAAGGCCCTGCTTTTTAAGTGGATTAATGGAATGGGAAAACGCTATGGTATTTAATGGAATTAGCTTAAAGAGTGCAAAAAAGTCTAATTTATTAGGCTCGAGCCAATACAGAACGGACGTGTGTGTTGACGATGAAATTCATGCGATCATCAAAGTTGTTGAATGGCTGATCAAAAAAAAAAATCAAAATTGTTGAATGTGTAGAGAGAGAGAGAGAGAGGGGTACCAGCCTACGATTGCTGACTCTCTACTCTCCTCCACACTTGCATGTGCTGGCCTGTGATTGACAGAGCCATCTCACCTTCCAATTCTTCAATCAATTTGTGGGCAATATTTTAGGTAGAAATAAATCCCAAAATGTCCAAATAACATAGGTAATATCATAGTCGGTCGATGTCCCGACAATAATATTTTGATGTAGGTAATATCGAAGCCGTTCGATGACTGTGGATCCACGTGTATTACCATACAATACTCGTCGGTCGGCTCGTCGCATACAATATCAAAATGATTTGTAGACATAAGCAGTGCCCAATAAATTTCGTTATGCAAGGTACTTAGTTCGGTGGATGTGTAATAATGGTTGAGGCACCCCACATGGCTGGCCGTACAGTGTCCCTAGATTGATTGGCAAGCATACTTGATAAAAAGTGCCTAATAGTTAGTAACAAATTGCCCATTAATTTAATTTTTATTTACAACTGTCTTCAATCTCACAACCGGCTTTGAATAAAAAGATATGGTCATGGTCATAGGACTCATACGAGACAGACTGGCTGGTAACCTGTGAAGGCTGTGATGGATGCGTGAACAATCTGAATATGGTAGAGACGTGAGAGTTTTAAATGAATCCCTCTTATATACATGATGTTCAATCACGCCTAGAGGCAACTGCGTACCGATTCATTTTACACTTTAACCAAACAATTTGCATAACGAAGTGAAATTATTCACATATTTATCGATATCCGATCGTACTAATATTTTGTACCGTCGAAGTTCTTTTCCGTGTTGGATCGTAGTTTAGACTTGAGATGTGGACACAAATTGAGAATATAGAGAGGGTATGGGGGATGGAGTATGGAGAGGAGATGATACACAAACAGAATAATCCATTAAACAAATTAGGAGAAATACTTATTTATGGATGAGGCGCAAATGGGGAATTTGCGCCGTGCGGATCTCGGCTTCCATCCCGAGATTCAACGGCTCCGAGCGGTGCATAATTTTTTTTTTTCATCTACAGTGCATTTAAGGAGGAGAGAGAAAAAGCATTGTCTGGAATTGTTGGATCTTAGGATGGACGGCTGAGATCCGCACGGCGCAAACTCTCCGTTTGCGCCGCATCCGTGAATATGTATTTCTAAAAAATTAGTTCATTTACAAAATTATTTAATTACTGTATTTGGAGGGTCCGAATGTTTTTTTTTTTATTTTCAGCACCTCATGAAAATTTAGGAGGGCCCAATTGATTTAAGGGAAAATCGATTCCTGGCAATAGACGACGATTGCAGATCGTCAATGCAGATTATGACGTTGACTGAAGATTCTCCGTCAATATACTCTCAATAATCTCAGTCGAGAAGCTCTTCCGCCGTAGAAACCCCATACAAGGCTCAACCTCGGGTTCCGGATTCGGATCTGATGCTTTTTTCAGCGCCGGAATACTTGCGATCCTCCTTAATTCGCCGGAGATGTCGCTGATGCACGCCGAGTGCTCACTGTAGTTCCGAATCGATGATGGCTACAGAGACTCTACAAAGATCCAACAAATAAAGGGCCTACTTGGAACTTGAAGAAAATGAAAGAAAGGAAAAGAAAATGCTCCCTCTGTTTCTATTTGTTTCTCCACTACGAAAAGTCGTGTCACTTTTCAAATAAAAAAATAAAGTGTTTTCGTGTATTATTTTTCAATTTTTTTTTTGCCGAATTAAAGTACTCATCGTGTACTTTAATTCGGTACAAAAAAATTTGAAAAATGATAAACAGAAGCACTTAATTTTTTGATTTGAAAAAAGGTAAGAGAGAGTGTGGGACAAACAAATAGGAACGGAGGGAGTAAAAAAAAAAATCTCTTTTGGTTGTTTGGTTCCTGGTTTAACCAAGGGTCAATTCTCGGGCGGTCCAGTTTTTGGAGCGTAATTTCCAGCAAGTCAACCTCATTTCCAAAAAAGCACGTGTAAGTATGGATCACCCGTTCGGATATAAGTATCTAAACTCCCAAACCCTAGGGTACCCTATGAAAGTGTCTAAATCTTAAGGTACCTTATGAAAGTGTCTAAGCCTAAAGCCTAGAGTATTATATGAAAGTGACTAAACCATTAAAACCCTATAATAGAATAGCGCATCCTAAACCGAAACCGTAGGGTTCCCTATGAAAGTGTCTAAACCTAAACCATAGGACACCCTATGAAAGTGCCTAAAATCCTAGGGTACCCTATGAAAGTGCCTCAATAATTAAAATCTTATAATAGGAAAATGCACCCTAAACCTAAACCCCCAAAAAGAATGACTTACTTTAATGGTAATTAAAAAAAATGACTTATCTTAGTGGTAATTAGATACTTTTTTTTTCTAGACTTAGAGGTAAAAATCTGTTTAACCAAGGCCGGCCAAAGCCCTAGGCTCAAGAGGCCTGGGCCTAGGACATCCCCAAAGCCAAACTTTTATGAGCACCTTCATAATTTTTTATACTAGGTTTCAGTAGGGGTCTTTTGGCCCAATAGAAAAAATAAATCTATTTTTTTGAGCAGCATATAT
Source organism: Vaccinium darrowii (assembly GCA_020921065.1). Taxonomy (NCBI): domain Eukaryota; kingdom Viridiplantae; phylum Streptophyta; class Magnoliopsida; order Ericales; family Ericaceae; genus Vaccinium; species Vaccinium darrowii. The sequence continues at coordinate 25,950,023 of CM037156.1, forward strand.
AAAGATATGCTATACTTTGGCCATTGGTAAGGTGAATGTATTGCACCCTTTTTATCTGAAATCAAATATTGTCCTAACACTTTCTTTTTAAATATTTCAAGTATTTATATGTTAACAAACATTCAAGTATATGAATTTGAAGGTACCATTTATTAAACATGTGTCAAATACAATCAAATGAGACTTCTATACCCTTGGAATTATTTTTCAATATAGAGTAAAATAATTATATAAATAAATTATTCTATTATTGTTGTTTAATTGTAAAAATATATAGGGCACCACTTTAATGATTGGGCCTAAGGCACCCAAATAGCTTGGGTCGGCCCTAATTTAACAGCCCCTTGGATCGAGGGTTTTCAGGAGAAAGAAAAGAAATGGAGAGAGAAGTGATTCTCTTGCACGTTTGGATGATTAAAAGGCGAGAGAGGGTGAAAATTGGGGAGAATGAGGAACCTTTACTATGCCCATTTTGTTTTCACCAGTCTTGGCGAGATTTCATGAGATAGGAGGGAGTTACCAATTTTGTCCTCATCGCCGCTGCACCACCACTTCGTGTGCTCAACCCACCATCACCGTTGCAACCCACCCACCCACCCACCCCCTCTCTCAAATCGCTGATATGCTACTGTTCTCCTCAACAATCTCTTCGTCTGATCAAGTTTTCAGCTCTTCGATGTACTCTCTTGGTCTGATCGAGCCATCACCATTTTTGCCCGTGACTATTGTGGACGTAGGTGATGCTCTGGTTGCTCTGCAGTGGCCGTAGAGTAACAAAAAAGAAGAAGAAAGAAAGGAAGCAAAGAAAAGAGGAGGGTATATTCGTAACAGTTTATATCACTCTCTTTTCTTTTCTCACCAACTCATTTGTCCATCCAAATGACGGTGAGAAAACACACTCCTTTCTTTTCTTTTCTCACTAATAAGGGAAACCACAACCCTTTCTTTTCTTTTCTTTTTTTGCCTAAGTAGCCAAAGGGGCTGTAAGGGAGTATTGAAATTCTAAGAGGAAAAGTGTAGAAAAAAGGAAGAAAATAAGAGAAGAGAGGGAGCCACAATTTTGAAGAACCACGCCTAAGTCAGAAACCTCTAGACTTGGACAAATGAAAAAACGTGAGGTTGCCCCTCAAAGACCTCCTGCCTATCATTAAATCTGACAATTTTTATTTTTTTTTTGGTATAACAAGAAGAAAGTAATGCAATAAGAAAGTTAGGTTGTACAAAAGTAATTTCTTGAGATTTTCATAGTACTAGCGTGAATGACCTTCCTTTGATAAAAGGAATTAGTCAAGGTGCGCAAAAGTTGGCCAATTTCCCTCCATTGTAAGTTCTCTCAAAGTTTCATCAATGGAAGCAACTGAATATAAGAGAAGGCAGTGGCAGAATAGAATTCGTTACTTTTCCTTTCTATTTCCCTTTTCGATCCAAATAAGAGAGAGTGTTTTTCTTCCTACTTTCTTCTCATTTTCTTTCTAGAATCAAACAAGAGAAAGAAACCCATTTTCTTTATATATTCCCTCTTAAATATTTTCTCTTATTTTCCTTTCCCTTCCACATGCTCCCAACAAACCCTAAATACGATATGTGGACAAGAAGCATAATATAAAGGGTAACATGTTGCGGTCTCCTAACGTTTCGATGTAATAAAAATAGGGGAAGAATCATCAATTCTTTCATCCGTTAATAGATTTAGTTAAATTTTTATTCCGAATAGATGAGGGGGGTCCATTTGAGCACTTTTAAAGTAAAGGGAGGTGCATGTGAGAGAAGTCAATAAATGAGTGGTCTCTCCATGGATGTGCTCTTCATCCTCTAAAGACTCTTATCATGCATGTTTCACTTCTTTTTTTTAATATCTTGGTATGCTAGATCAGCTTCCTTACACATCGACGAATCACTATATCGATTGTGATTAGGGATGGCAATGGGGCGGGGCGGGTTTTTGGCATACCCGACCCCAACCCAAAAATTACTACATGAACCCGACCCCGACCGGGTATTTTTTGGGTACCCCCGTTCCCGCCCCGATCGGGGAACGGGTTTACCCGCCCCGCCCCGCCTCGTAAGAAATTTTAAAAATTTGTTAATCTAAAAGCAAAATAAAAATAAATACCCATAAATAAAGTGATATTTTCGTGTAATTGTTAAAATATTAAGCTAAGAATGAAATTTTTTTAGTAGAATGATAATAAAATTAGGATAAATATATAATATCTTTAGTATAATGATAATTAGATTAAAATAAAAGTATAATTTTATATATAAATATATTTCGGGGCGGGTAATGGGGCAAGGTAATATAAACCCGAACCCGACCCGAACCCGGCCGGGTTTTTCTAATTTTCCCCCTTACCCGCCCCGGTACCCGAAAAGTTGATAAAAAAAAACCCGTCCTAATCGGGGCAGGTTAGGGGCGGGGCGGGGCATTTTGCCAACCCTAATTGTGATTCATTTTACATCAATTTTGACCTTTGATGTGTTGGAAATCTGGAAAACACCAATCTCAAATCACAATTACATAAAACTAATAATGCGTTCATTGTGTTGAAATATGGATTAGAGGAAAGAATCTCATGCTGATATCAACAAAGAATATGCATGAGTACCTTGTTGAAAGTTGATCTTCCTATTTGTGTCGGCAGTGTAATTAAGTATGTGTGTCGGTGGTTGATCTTCCTATCTCTGTTGGAGAAGATGCTATCAACAAGAATATGCATATCACATAAGTACCTGGTTGAAAGTTGATCTTCCTATTTGTGTATAATTAGAGGTGTTAAATGGGCTAGGCTGACACTGGCACGGCACGGCACCTGTACGTTTAAATGTGGCACAACACTGCACAAGCACGGTTTTAGATGGGCATGACACGGAACTGGGTCAGGCACGGCACGGTTTAGACAGGCACGACACAAAAGTGGGCTAGACGCGGCCCGGCACGGCACAACAAATACTAATTTTTGATGTACCAAAAAAAATTAAGTTTTAATGATGAATTTTCTAATTATATGTTATACACTTTTTAATAAGTCAATACAGATATTTTGCGAATCTCAATACTCCGAAACTCGGCTAGATTATACAAAAAAATCGAATTATATGTTATATACTTTTTAATAAGTCAATATAGCTATAGTTGTTAGATGTACAAAAAAATTTCCGACGAAACTTGTCTAGATTTTACAAAAAAATTCGACGAAACTCGGAGAAGTGCTGGGATGGGCACGGCACGATTAAGTAAACGGCCGGCATGGCACGGAACGATTAAGAAAGAGCACGGCACGGTTTAGAAAACGGGCCGGTACGTCACGGCACGAAGCACAGTTAACACGAAATTAAATGATCTTGCCAGCATGGCACAACATGACCCATTTGACACCAGTATATTAAGTGTTTGTGTCGGTAGTTGATCTCTGTAGGAGAAGATATTTCGTAATAGGGAGAAATGAAAAAGACTTTAATTTGTCATTGCCTCTTAGCTAGGACTTAAATTTGTCGTAGTCAAGTATTTTTTCTTGCCTCTAACAGTAAGGAATTAGGTTATCTCGACCCGAAAACAAAATAGTGTAGGCCCATATGGAAGTTATCATTCTTTTGGAAAATTATTTGGTGGTTATGGCGCCATCACATGGAGCTCAACACACATTTATTCAATATGTATTTCCGTGGGGCCCAGTATTTAGTATATAAATCGCATAGAATTGTGTGATACTAAATAAGAGTGTTGGAACAATACGTGGCGGTGCCTCAAAACCACTGAACAAGTACTCTATTTTTCTTTTCTGGCATAGAGGAGCATCGTGTGATGGATGGTCCACCCAATTATCCCTATATATGTAGGAGTACTAACATAATTGTGTGACCAAGGCTCCGTTCATTCATTTCCAATAACGTGACTCAAAATACTTATCGTCGAGAAAAAGTCATAATTTTATTGATTTCCGATTCCTCCCGTCGAGACGGACTATAATCACCAAAAAGTTTGACCCAAAACTAACAAGTATTCTGAAGGAAACTTCTAATTTACTTAAGTCAATGGCACTGGAACAGGCAGATTCATCTTATACAAGTATTCTGAAGGTTACTTTTAAATGCGTAGACAACTAGTTCAAAAATAAGATTCTTGTGAAATCTCATGAGTTTTACGGGAGAAGTTTTGCCAAAAAAAAAAAAAAAAAGACAGATCTAGGGTAGTGTAAAAATTCTAAAAGTGAATGTCAAGTTTTCAACTAATTAAACAGGTAAAAAAAAATATGGGAAAGAATTGTTGTATATTTTCAAACTCTCTTTTTCTTTCCAGCGGGGGTTTCACATATTACGACGGAGCACCAAATATTTCGCCAGCTAGCTAGCTAAGCAGGCTCAAGCCAAAGTCAAATGCAAGTGCGCTAATAAGTGTGCGAGCGTGATAGCTTTTTTCACAAACATTCGAAACTTCTAACATATGCGAGAGTGAGAAAGAGCGCAAGCAAAAGATCCTATAGAATGATTATATGACTGATACCTTAAATGAAAGTATAAAATTATGGTCGAAACTTTTTTTTTTTTTGGAATAAAGCCAAAATTAAACCAATAAACTGGTTTATTTTCGACTTTATTAAAAAAAATAGTAGTTTTGACCATAATTTTATACTTTTTGGATTCGTCTTGTTGAGATAAATCAATAAATCAAAAAAAATTGACACAAAACTGACAAATGAAAAAAAAAAAAAAAGATTAATGACAACTAAAAAACCAATTGTGCGCTTTTTTGCCAAAACACCCCATGTAATTATATTTGATGATAGTCTAATATGGTGGGCCCGGCCTTCGAACATTCTCTCGCGTGTGTCTAGGAAAAACTCTGATGTTGGTGTTGAAATTAGTGCCCAATCAATTGGTTGCAACTAACTAATTCTCATCGAGTAGTTTTTGAGTTCAAAAAAATGATTTCTATCCAACTAATTGCTTTCATAATTACTTATTGGGTAAATTTCACTCACCTCCCCTGAGGTTTCTGACAAATACACTGACCTCCCCTGAGGTTTCTGATATTGCACTGCCCTCCCCTACTTTTTCTGACACCAGGAACAGACCCCCTTCCCGCCTAATACAACCCCGTTCCCGCGTAATGCACCCACACGGCGTTAACTTGTCTGTTAACTGGGAGAGAAAATGTCTGAGATGCCCTTAGGTATTTAAAGGGACACTTAGGCATCCATCAAAATCAGTTGTTTCTCTCTTCCAAAACGTAGAGAGAGAGAGAGAGAAACCCAGAGAGCAAAAAAAACACAGAGAGAGTGAAATTGAACGCCAAATGCAATGAAGAGTCGATCGCATGTCTTATGGTTGTTCGATTGCGCGAAGACCTGAAGGAGGAACTCGAACGATGATCGTGTAGCCCAACCTTTTGCACACCGACTGCTCTTCAAGCTATTACAGGTACAAATCGTACCTACGATAGTACTGTGAAAGGTTTTTTTTAATTTCTTTTGTGAGTTTCGAACATCTATGTTAGGGTTTGAAAATTTTTATGGGTTATGTGTTAAACAAATTGGGTCTTTTGAAATTTAGGGCTTCTTACTACGTTATTGGGTTGATATTTGAGTTCATGTACATGTTTGTAAGAATATAATGCACTGCATGGCTGTATAAACGTAGTAATACAGTTACTGTAAATGTAGGGTTTTTGAAATTGGGTTTTTTGTGTTTTTACTTGTCTGAAATTTGAGTTTTTTTTTTAATATATTATTACCTCATTTTTGTGCTTTACTAATTAGGGATTTTTGCTTTCTTTGATTTTCTTATGTTCTGCAGTTATGTTTGTTCATCCATATTTTGACTTGATCTTCCATTTCAATGGGATAGTGGGTCATTGTAACAATGTTGACCCTGAAATGTATAGTTATATGGACATGTTGCAAGATGTGAATGAGACTGTGTTGTCTAAAATGGCCTCAAATATTGGAGCATCTATCACTGTTGTGTATGAATTTCCTGGTACTGGGTATAGGTTTGAGTTAAGTTCAGACAAAGCTGTGATGGACTTGTTTTCTATGGAAGGTATTCCACCTACACTTAACTTGTTTGTAGAGGTGGAAACACCTATTGCTACTGTGTACCCTAATGTAGGAGATGATTCTAATGTTGAGGTTGTTGAAAATGAACCAAATGAGGAGGATGGTAGTGCATAGCACAAGGATGATATCTATGAGATGAGTGACGAGGATAGAGAATGGGGTAGTGCTACAAATGGGGATCTGCAGTATGAAAATATAGTAGGTATGGGAGATAACAATGTGTTTGATGATGAATTTGATGAGGAAGTTAGTGACTACCAATCAGGGGATGATGAGGGGAGGTATTCCAGTGAGGGTGAGGCTGAAATTGTATCTAAGGGGACGGGAGTTGCTGCTACAAGTTATGGAAAGGAGCCATATCTTGATGGTGAGGGTGAAGTGGTGTTAGAGAGGCATATGATCTTTGAAGATGTCAATGCATTTAGGGCTAAACTAAGAGATTACACTGTGGAAAAGGGGTTCAAAATAGTGAGGGATAAGAATGAAAAAGGTAGAGTCACAGCTCATTGTGCTGCTGTTGGGTGTAAGTGGAGGATTCATGCCTCCCCTATGTTTGATGGGACAACCTATCAGATAAAAACATTGCCTTATGAGCACACATGCATTAGGCATAACCAGAATGATGAGGCCACCTCCACTTGGATTTCAAAGAAACTCTTCCACTCATTCAAAGAGAACCCTCACCTGACTTTAGATGCCATGCAAGAGAAACTCCATTCTAAGTATGGACTAGAGGCAAGTCATAGCCAACTTTATAGAGCCAAAAGAAAATGTCAAGATGTGCTAGAGGGAAATCATGGTGAGCAGTATAAGCTACTACAAACATATGCTATGGAGGTTAGAAAAACAAATCCTGGTAGTTTGTTTAAGATGCAATATGATAGGCCATCTTTGACTGTAAATCCAATGTTCCAAAGGCTGTTTGTGTGCTTTGAAGCAATGAAAGCTGGTTTCTTGAATGGCTGTCGACCTTTTTTAGGCATAGATGGGTGCCACTTGAAAGGACCTTATGGTGGGGTTCTTATTTCTGCAGTTGCTTTGGATGGTAATAATGGTTTGTTTCCAATTGCAATAGGTGTTGTAGAGGTGGAATGTAAGGAGAGTTGGGGCTTTTTCTTGTCTAATTTGCAAACCATTATTGGGTCTAGTAATTATATTAAGCCTTGGACTATAATGTCTGACCAACAAAAAGGGCTGGAAAAACTTGTCACTGAATTAATTTCAGAGGCATCTCACAGGAAGTGCTGCAGGCATATTTTTCAAAATTTCAAAGCTAGATTTCCAGGGTTGGTTTTAAGGAAGCAATTTTGGGTTGCAGCCAGGGCATACACAGAGAGACACTTTAATCATGCTATGAACATTATTAAAGACACTAACACTGAAGCTCATGCATACCTTATCAAATTGGGGGTTCATACTTGGGCAAGACATTGTTTTGATGATAGGGTTAGGAGTGACCATATAACCAACAACCTAGCTGAATCATTCAATAATTGGATTGGTCATTGGAGAGGTAAACCAATTCTAACAATGCTTGAAGGTATTAGGTGCAAGGTAATGACAAGAATTCAAAAGAGGCATGAAAAAGGGGTGAACTGGGGTCATGGAATTACAACAAACATTAAGAAGCAAACTGTAAATATGGCTAAGATTGCTAGGGATTGTCAGGTTCAGTTCTGTGGAGGGGAGGAGTATGAGGTGAAAGATACATGGGGGGTCAGGCATTTAGTCCATTTAGGGGTTATGGAATGTGTGTGCAGGCAATGGGAAATTAGTGGAATTCCATGTAAACATGCTATGGCTGCCATAACCTATGGTAGGAAGAATGTGGAGGACTACGTACACCCTTATTTCTCAAAGGAAATGTATCTCAGAGCCTATGCAGGGATGATTCATCCAATCCTTGATCACTCTATGTGGACAATGTGCCCTGGTGACCCATTAGACCCTCCTCCACTTAAGAGAATGCCTGGTAGGCCAAGGAAAAACAGGAGAAGGCAAGAAGATGAGGGTGCAGCTGGAACCAGTCAATCCAAGAGATCCCAGACTTTGAAATGCACATGGTGCCAAGAATATGGACATAACAAGAGAACGTGCCAGAGGGGTCCAATCAGGGGGAGGGGCAGAGGTAGAAGTTCTGCAAATGGGAGAGGTTCTGGAAGTGGTAGGGGTTCTGTTGGTTCTGGCAGAGGTTTGGGAAGTGGGAGAGGTTCATCTGGTGGGAGGGGTTCATCTGTTGGTTCTGTTCCTGTAGTTGCTGGAAGTGGGAGGGGTCGTTCTGTTGGTTCTGTTACTGGTTCTGGCAGGGGCAGTGGCATGGCAATAGGAAGAGGAAGAAGCATGACAAGAGGGAGAGGGAGAGCCAACACTAATGCTAGAGGAAGAAGCAATACCAGAGGGAGAGAAAGAACCAATACCAGTGCTAGAAGAGGCAATGTGAGTTAAGATTGACCCCTTCCCTTATTTAAAAAAAAAATATATGTTGGTGGATTAATGTTATGATTGTGTTTTAAATATTTGCTTTTCTTATCAATGCAATACAGGTTGGTGACAATGGAGGCACTCCAATGCCTTCACAATGTGTTACCAAGACAGTCACTGGGCATCATTTTAGTTGGTAAGAATTACTTTGTTATTTACCCTGTTGTATCAAAAAATAATGAGACAAGGCATGGCTAAACACTTGATTTGGCTGAACACTTCATTTTTTAACTATGCAGGTTGATGGACAACTTTTTTGTGCAGTGGGCAAATAGTTCATAATTTGGTATAGTTTGGGCATATTTTGGTATAGTTTGGGCATATTTTGGTATAGTTAGAGGCATACTTTGGTTGGTAGTTATGAATGTATAGCCTTTTTTTGTATAGCCCTCTTTTTGTATAGCCCTTGCAGCATTTATACCCTACTGCTGTTCATGTTTTTGGTTCTATAAATGACTTCCAGTTTATGTAATCTGAAATCTATGGTGACTTTGATCTATTATGGCCACCAGTTTATGTAATCTGAAATCTGAATTCTGAAATATATGATATTTGACTTGTTAGTTGTATCCTTGGTAATGTAATGGTTTCATTAGTTGGCAATTATTGTAATGCTAGTGCTTGCATCATTCCAGCCAAAAACTTGCATTTCATTCATTCATTTCGTGAACTGAGAATACATAAACATGCATAGCATACATTTATCATATTTCATTTCACATAGATCAGGACAAAGATGATTCCAAAACAAAGGAGAATCATCTTCTTTAGGAAAGTCAGTTGGGCTTGTAGTGCTTCTACATTCTGAACATCAGCAGCAGCCATAGTTGTACCTTCATCTTCGTTGCACCTCCACTTTCCCCTTGTTGATTGCCCAACTGCAGTTGGGTTAACTGGGTTGCACCAGTTCCAAAATGCACATTTGTCACTTTTGCTTGCATTTCCACATGCATAGTAAAGTCTCCCTTTGTTAGGCTCTGATCCGGTGACTCGAATTGCAGCCGTCCATCCACAATGACAGATACAACTCCTATATCTGAGAAATCCAGTGGCTGTGCTTGAAGATGAACTCATCTTCTACTAGTTTTGAAAATCTGAGAAATTTTTTGAAGGGAGAGGGGGAGAGAGAGAGAGACAGAGTGGGTGGGTGAGTAAATAAGAGTGTTATTTTATGGGATCTTGACTATTTATAGAGACAGGGGGGTAGATGGTGGGTAGATGGAGGGCATTTATGGCATTTATAAGTTATATAACCATCCCATACACTTTGCCGTCCAAAAAGTAAATGGAAGGGGGGTCTGTTCCTAGTGTCAGAAAAAGTAGGGGAGGGCAGTGCAATATCAGAAACCTCAGGGGAGGTCAGTGTATTTGTCAGAAACCTCAGGGGAGGTGAGTGAAATTTACCCTTACTTATTTGAGCTGATGACAGTGAAAAATTACTCTTTTAAACTTCTATGGTTTTGGATGCATTAACAAAGGGGAATTTTCACTCTAGGAGGTTCTCGAAGTTGGAAATATGACTTGCCAACCACTAGTTAATAATTTATATTACACCTCACTGGCAATGAATTAATCCACAGCTCTTAAGCCTCCCGGGACTCGTAGTGAACTTGCTCACAACACTCTTTTAGTGAGCAATCACGGTAGTTTGTTCAGCAATCAACGGTTCGGATTAAATAAAATTATCTTACATGTAAAATCCTTATCCTTTATATAAGATAATTCGAACCGGTGATTGCCGAATGGATAGCTGTGATTGCTCACCACAGCGATGTAGAGCCCCCTGAATCCCACGACGTCACAAATATTAAAAAATATGTTGAACTAAGACAATGTCAGTGCAACGGTTGTTTGTAACGCTTTTCTTACATGGAGTGGGATATACACATATATGGAATCCATATCATGTGAGATTTCGTTGCATTGAATTTTTATTTTTATTTTTTTGTTGAACCAACAATCTTGGCAAAATTCAATTAATTAACCTAGCTACCGTCATACTAATATTTACATAATCATATGTGAAGTAATGCATGAGACAAGGTGGGTATTTCACGTAATTCTGTTTAGAATTTAGATCTAGGTTAGTATACATGCTATGCCATTTCCAATTGTAAAATTTATTTCTTCTTTCCGGGGGAGGTTAGCTATGTCTGGAGAGAAAGACTTCTGAAAAAAAAAAAAGGAATTGAACCAAATACGTAGAGGTGCACATTGCCAGCCCAAAGCAGGCTACACATTTTTACTGGAGAGAGCCATTGATTGATTCTTGGGTATGCGTAAACGATTTTAATAAGATTGGGCCCAATTGCAGTTCGGACCCTACCTAGACTTGTGTTGGTTTGTGCTTCCATCTTTTTTTGTTAAACGATTTCAAAAAAAATTTGCATTTGTTAGTTTTGCGTCAAGATTTTGTGATTTCTGGATTTATCTTGTCAAGACGAATCCAAAGAGTATAAAATTATGGTCAAAAGTAATACTTTTTTCAATAAAGCCGAAAATAAACCAAAATAAACTAGTTTTTTGGATTATTTTTCATCTTTATTCACAAAACTTTAAGTTTGACTAACAATTTTATACTTTTTAGATTCTTCTCGTCGAGACAAGCCAAGCAACCACAAAAAAACCGACCAAAAACTAACAAATGCAAATTTTTTTTTTGAAGGACAAAACAAAAAAAAAAAACCAAAAAACCAGTTTTTTCAATTTAGCCAAATCAGGCCCTAGAACACGGGCTGGCGCATTAAAACTAGGGTATTTTGGGGAAAAAATACCGTAACAATGCTATGGGTACACCTAACTTGCACCCCACGTGCACACTTGGGTGATGTGGCAAAAAAAAGAAGCCCATCATTTCAAGTGGGTTACACATTGAACTTCTCCTTGTCTACTACATCACCTTGGTGTGCATCTGGAGTGCAAGTTAGGTGTACCCAAATCATTTTTGAAAATTCCGGCATCCTTATTGGTGCTTTTCAGCATTGGACTGGAGCGGGAGAGAAGAAACCCCCAATTTCTGTACCGGGTTCTTGGGTATGTGTGAACGATTATAATGGGTTTGGGCCCAATTGCAGTTCGGCCCCTACCTAGAGCTGGGTTGGTTCATAATTTGGTAGTCAATGGACTGGACTCCCACCGACGTAACTCAAATTTAGTTTTTCCAGATCAATACTTAATTTTATTGTGTTCACAAAAAGAAAAAAAAAAGTTAATTTTATTTTACTTAAAAAATGTGAATGGAAGTCTCTGCAAAACTTTGTTGGACGTATTTCTGCCCTAACAGGTGAACTATAGTATTATCTTTTAAGAGATGTAGTATGGCTGGCTCAAAGTTATAATGATAATGATATAATGGCATTAAAAAATGTCATTGGCTGCGAATTAAGCCTCACCTTGACCGAATGAGCATATCATTTATAACTTGATGGTAACATTTGCTTGTATAGTTACTGTAGACTCACTACCCCTCCGAAAATACCTCAGTTACTCATTGCACCTCTCACCACCTCAATATCACGACCACAACCACCTCCAGCTCCAGCCACCGCCAACAACTAGCAGAGAAACATATGTCCAGGTACTAGTTTTGACAACCACCTTCAGCCCCCATGGTTCATTGAATTTCACAACAAGAAGAAACTGGTCGAACTTTGCCACAAATTCTCGCGTGTGAATTGAAATCGCGCAAAGAATGAAAAATTCATCTATTCGACTAAAGTAAATTGATGTTTGTTAGGTGAGGGATGAGAGCCTCCACATGTAACTGAAAGTCGTCCGAGGGAGTAGAAGGTAATTAAGTTACTACTTCGTTCTTTTGGTAATACATGGCCACAGAAATGTATGTGCACGGTCAGCCCAGAAGTTAACCAAATTAACTTTTTATCCCCTTGTCCATCGGGACCAGTACTGTCTCGACTTTGGGCAAGCTAGTGCTGTGGCTTTTTCCTTTTGGGATTCTTGAATCAAATACCATACTATATTTATAGCATCAGCTACTTCAGAATCTAACTTTTGTATCATCCACACTGTGTATGGGCTTCCATTCCTCTGTCAATTTTTCATATGTAGTTATGGATAAATAACTAGTGCTCAAAAATTGGGATTTAGGGGTTTGCTACCTTCTAAGCTCTCAGGTTTGAATATTCTTTGGTGCTATCAACTTCTTTGGGACCAGTTCATAAGGAGCTTTGCGGTGCCTTTACATGAGGATTGGTATTCTAGAATTAGTCGAGGTGCGCACAAGATAGCCGAAACACGTGATTCCTTCTTCTTTTCTTCTTTTTTTTCATAATACGGTATTCTCTTTTACCCCATTGCCATTTGACGCAAACGTTCCACTTGAATTAGGCCGAATGGATCCGGTTACTAAGCAAGTGGTCCAATGAAAATGCATTCACAAGGTCTATCTACATTTTTCAGTAAACGCCCGGATAAGCATTATTAACCCCAAAAATCATGTGTAGTAGGTTACGCTAGTGACCCAAATCACTATACCTCGTAGTGACTTCAATTGTGAAGCCTTTGAAATCTTCTTTTGGGATCTAAATCGTGCATTTTTTGAGGAATGTTGAGCACATTTTAGGTACAAAAAATTATGATCATCAGAGATTGGTAGACACACAATTAAGATAAATTTGTCTTACAGTTTATTCTCTAAATGATATTGGACATCTATTTTCGTAAAACAAATGGTATCTGGCCATATGACTACCAATATCCAATTAATTTGATTTTTTACGTGAATGATCTACTCAACATTCCCAACAAATTGAACGGTTCCGATCCCAAATACAAATTACAAATGACCCACAATTGAAATCACTACGGGATGTAGTGACATAGGTCACTACGGGACCCTAAATCCGCTAAACATAAGTGGCTCAAATTAATCTAACAAACTGAGAACTTAATTTCTAGGTTGGATCAAGAAACCCTTCAAACAAGACGAAATTGTGTACATCAGATATATACTTTTGACAATTACTTGGAAAACAAAAAACGAATCTCTTTTAGACCAATCCACTCCACTCATTATCCTCTCATTAATTTGTGGAAACATGATTCACAAACACTGCACACACTACTCATCCATAGCTGTCCATTCGTGTGAATCATTCCAATCATGGTGAAAATTTTGGGAGAAGTTTTTCAGTGCAGGGCGGGAACCATGTGGTGCTTTACATGGTACCCGTAACGTTCCACCAAAATCTTCTAAAAAATATTTGGGACAGCTGAAATACGCGAGGGGTATTATCACGTGACAACCGCTCGGCACCCAAAAAAATTCTCAAATTTTCGAGATTCTCTTGCTGAATACCAGACCACAACTTGTTTGCATGAAGACAACAAGCTCATCAATCACCTTTTTTTTCTTTTGTTTTCGCTTTACTTTGTTTCATCTAATTATTTTATTTTATCGTCCGTCCTGAGGTATCACCACGTAGCGTTCTAACGCCTTGATTCACCAGACATATTGCTGGGTTCCACAGGGGTTGTGCATGGAATAATTACTCTTGTTTCTCTCTAACGGCTTCCATTTCATTTCTTATCATGACACGCGTCAAGTAATGAATGGATGTCATCTCATGGGTCCCAAGAAAAATTCTGTAACTTTCTCTTTTTCAAGATCCTGGTAGGCACATCCAGGCCGACCATTAGATGATTTTCGTCCACAGATCACAGATGGGGTGGCTTAGAAAGTTAGTTAGAATCAAAAACCAGTGGGCTCCAACCCACAAATAATTCATGCTTGCAAAGTTGCAAAACCTCCCAGTGAGTAAAGAATATTTCCATGCCCACCAAAAGTGGTCTTCCTTTTAACCCAAATTTATACTCCCGAATTTCTTGTACATTTACGTATATGTGTATCATTTTCTCAACTACTCATATCTTTCAATCCATAAGAGGTTTTTTTTTTTCGAACAACAAAATTTTTTATTAACCTTTAAAAACGAATTACATTTGTTTAACAGAACTCATTGAGAACTATCAAATGAAATCCATATTGAATATATAACATTATACATTTGAAAATACGTAAAAAAAATTAAAATGTTGTAAATAGTGAGAGCGGACTAAAAATTTAAGACGGAGACAGTATTTATTTCCCTAGCTGATAAAATTAAATCAAAAAACTACAGTAATTTGAATTGCCTGTGAACGCAGACTATGGTCTGCAAAGGTGGAGTCAGGGGGTGACTAGTAAGGGTTATCGCCCCTAGTACAATTTGGAAAAAAAACCTACTATTACATTGAGAAAAAATATATATCATTAAATTATATAACCACACCTCTTCTTTACATATATATAACTTGCCCCTATTATATAAAAATTCTAGACGGAGCATTGGATTGCCCGTCCTGGTCCAATGATCTGGGTTGGTCCAAACCAAGAGTACTGCAGTGCCATGTGATGTGACTCATCAGCCTCTTGGCTGAGGACCGGATCAGAAATTCAGAATAGTACTACAAGAGAAAACCACAGTAACACCTCAACGAGCAAGGCCCGGTTAATTTTTTTCGGTTTTCCAAAGGGAAAATACTTCCACCTTTCAAAAAAATTTCTGTTTTTCGACATGTGTGTCAATGTTAAACTTATACTCCAATCTTTTGATTTATAATATTTTTTATGATTCTAAAAACTTTATGTAATAGATTAAATCAAGTTCTATCAAATAAAATTCACCTTGCTTATGGAAAACTTTATGCATTTAAAAATATAATTAATTTTTTGAAGTGTCTAAAACAGTAAAAGTAGACAAGAATTTAGGACGGATAGAGTAATCTTTTTACACGCTTCGGCGTAATGAACTCCTTGAATCTCATGCGGATAAAGAACATGTGTAAGGAAGGGACACCTTCGGAATTAAACAACTAATGAAGATCAGGGACAAAGCTATATAAGGGCTGCGGGTGGTCCCAGTCCGTCACCATTTCTTATTTTGGAGTATATTTTGCATATTTGTCATAGTTAACTAAATTATACTGATACCTTGCGACGAATGACTAATGACAAAAAAAATAATAATAATAATAAAATAAGATGCCTTGCGACAGTGATACTGCGTTCGTTGAATGATATGAAAATAACAATACTTAAGATTAATTTTTCAATTTATCAAAATTGTCCCATAAAAACTCAAATAACTGGATTTATTCTTGAATAAAATCCTAGGATTTCTTTCATAGCTCAGTCCCCTCCAACTTTGATTCCTAACTTCGCCACTGATGAAGATGGTGGCTTTAGATAACTTCATCCTCTCTTAATAATCCTAATTTCTTGCGAGATTGACTAATTATGCGTCGAAGAGTTCTCGAAGAGTTCAAATAGTAACTAAGAGCATCCTTATGAGGCTACTTATTTAACTTTTAATCAAATATAGAGAGCCAAACCCCTCAAAATCACCTAAAATTAGTCTCACCAAACAATTGACCAAATTTATTTTTACTACAGTGACTACTCAAATTTGGTGCGGCACTGTTCACGCACCAAAGACACTGATTATTCACGCACTGTTCACTTTTTTATTATTACTTTTGGGGAGTAGGAGTAGAAAGAAAGAATAGTTTAATATAGTGAAGTTAGAATAGAGAGTTCGATTTTGTGAGTTTTTTAAAAAGTAACTTGCTAAATTATAAAAAATGTTTTTGAGGTTAAATTTGGTGTTTTTTGTTTTTGTTTTTGTGAGTCTGATAAGGATTCTCTAATAAGGTGTCTCCAAAGCTTTCTAAATTAAGAAGTCTGATGATTTGTGTCAGATTTAGGGATGGCAATTCAACCCGCCCCGCTCCGAACCCGCCCTACCCCGCCCCGATAGGGTAGGGTTTTTTTACGATTTTTTTGGGTAACGGGTAGGGGCAGGGGGTGATTTTGAAAAACCCGCTAGAGTTAGGGTAGGGGCAGGGGTATGGTCACCCTGCCCCAATATTACCCGCCCCGACATACATATATATGTATAACTATATTTATATACTCTTATATGTATATATCAAATTATATTTTCTCACTTATATGCATTAAATTTTATTTATATTCTTATAATTTTACTTTTACAACTAAAATACAACATTAGATAGTAGATTTTGGTTAAGTTGTAAAAGTTATTTTGTGAACTTTTATCATTTGTACTCACTAATTGGAGTTTAAAATATACTTAACTAATATGTGAAAAAAATAGAAGCGGGGCGGGTAAACCCGATACCCGATAGGGGCGGGGGCGGGGGTACCCATAAATTACCCGGTAGGGTTAGGGGCGGGTTAGGGAATTTTAGGGTCGGGGCAGGGATCATCAAAACCCGCCCCAACCCGCCCCGTTGCCATCCCTAGTCAGATCTATGTATGAATTAATTAAACGCAATATTTTTATTACAAAGTACCCAGGATGTACGGACAAGCTTCGGCGGACTAATACTACTCTTCTTTTTTTTTGGTTTGATTTAGTTTGATCCTGCTTGATTTAAGCAAATTACTCGGCCTTTGGGGACTTTTTTAGTTGATATATTGTGACAAAATGATCTGTCTCGAAAACCGCAATAAATCAAAAAAGCCAAAAAGGGGAAGTTTTCAAGTATTTTAATGCAATTCGTTTTTTTGAAATACATTAACTAAAACAAAAACAACCTGACTTTTGTCTACAGCGTGAAAAAAAAAAAAAAAAACATTACGAGAAACGGCACTTTTATTTTTGTCGCTTTATTTTATATTTTCTTCTTCAAATTCTCTCAACAGCCACAAACCCGGGGTAATAACTCATCATTCACCTTATGTTTAAATGGAGAAATTGGGTCAAAAAAAAGGTATCATCGCGTGTACTCTGAAAAACTGTACGTCATGGATACTGCTATTCCTAGGAAATTACTTATCCCAAAGAAGGACCGGGGTCCAGGTGTACACATTCGAACCGTTAATCTCGGCAAAATGGCTCCAATTTCATCTTGGCAATAGACAATTCGGATCTGTAAAGTACGGAAATGAAATCAAGACCATTGGAATTGGATACACATTTGACGATTCAGATGCCGCACACCAAGGAGCGCACCCCAGCAAAGGAGGGCAAAGTACAGTAAACACGAATTAAATTTCCATGCAGAAATTTGTAGTAAATGACTTGCTTGTCCTATTATTTTCACAATGTTAACGGTACCACGGATGACAAAATTATTAGATGCTGACTCAGCGTGAAAATCCTTTGTCTTAGCTCGCATTGAAAGATTCCACGTCGGATTGTTGTACCACCGTCCCCTCCGCTTAAATGTTCTTCTTGCCCGTACTCGCCTACGTATAGAGAGAGAGAGAGAGAGAGAGAGAGAGAGAGAGAGAGTTTCAGTGAAGAGAGAGAGAGAGAGAGAGGCCTTCATTGTTAAACTAACAGGTTCTGCTCGCATACTCAGAACCTTGGAAGAGATGGGCGAAGTAAGTGATTTCTTCCCCCTTTTTTTTTCCCGGTTTGGTAACCAGGGTTGTCGGGGCCAGTTTACGCATACCTCGACTAGACCCATTTTTTAGTCCGGTCAAAGATTCTTGCCCTTACATAGATGTTTGATTTTATGTAAACTTATGATTTCCTATGGAATTGTGTGTTGTTTGGTGTTGAAGGAAAACAAAGAGGAGGAGAAAAAGGAAGAGGAGAAGAAGAGTGAAGAAGGTGGGAATTCGGAAGAGAAAAAAGAAGAAGAGAAGAAAGATGAGCCCCAAGAGATTGTGGTCAAGGTTGATATGCATTGCGAGGCTTGTGCACGAAAAGTTGCTAGATCCTTGAAAGGATTTCAAGGTTTTGTTTTTATTTTTCCAGTTGTTAACTCATTTGACACCATCTTGAACTTCTCACATTTAACTTTGTTAATTTAGACAAGAAAACGCAACCACAGGGACGGATACAAGATTCAAGTGTACGTTAGATAAAACTTATAGAAAATTATTACTATATTTATAAGAAAATTTTAAAACTCTAGTAGGGTAGTCGCTCGAGTTAACACGCCCTTGCGTCTGTGCTTGTGCAACCAGTGAGAGCCAAGGAAAGTCTCAAATAAATAGGGACGGAGCGGGGCGTGCCAGTAGTGGTGGTCGCCCCTGCAAGGAAAAAAAAAACCTCTAGTATTATTTAGAAAAGAAAATTAAAAAAAATTCCTATGAATTTTATAGGCTCGTCCCTGCGTAGACTGTGTAGTGAAATTCCTAGCTCCGTGTTTGCAAAGAAAAAAAATGTAGTTGGAAGAAATGACTTCCAGCTTGGGGGATGGTTTATATTTCTTTGGTGAAAACCGTACAAAATTGATCTGGCCAGGTAGTTGAACTTGGTTTGGGCTGATAAAGCAATTTCTACGGTCTTTTAGGAATCCATCTTACTTAATTAGTAAAGTTTAGTCTTGGCTACAAAAGGAAGAAACGGTACAAAGTTGATATTGGTACTAAACTTTACTTTTAATACGTTGGGATTATTCCGTTCATTGCAAGAAATTTTTGGGTGCAAATCGGGTATCCCGTGGTGCCCAAACGCATATCTCAGCCAA
This sequence comes from Vaccinium darrowii, assembly GCA_020921065.1. Classification (NCBI taxonomy): domain Eukaryota; kingdom Viridiplantae; phylum Streptophyta; class Magnoliopsida; order Ericales; family Ericaceae; genus Vaccinium; species Vaccinium darrowii. Next base: position 25,969,069 of record CM037156.1, read on the forward strand.
ATTTCTTCCTCCCTCTCTCCTCTTTTTCTATCGAAATTCAAGACCATCCAAAACACTTTTTGGACAGTTGAGATGCGCGTTGAGTATAGCCACGTGATACCCATCCGGCACCCAAAATTTTCTCGTTCATCCCGCTTTGTTTGTCCTTACATAGGAATTAAACTACCCATGAAAAAAAACACTACCATCCTACATATATGGATACGTACATGAGAAAACATTATTTACACCGGCGGTGTAAATTAACGTTTTCTCCAAATCGATTACATTGTGTCATGTGTCTATGTTCTACCTTTTTGGGACCAATGTTCGGACACATGGCACAATATAATAAATTTGGAGGAAAATTTGATTTACACCGCCGGTGTAAAAAATGTTCTCCCTACGTACATATACGTTTACATATAAACGTTTTGCTATTAAAAAGTGGGTTAGGTGGTGCAGGTGTGGAGGATGTAACGGCGGATTACAAGGCGGGCAAGGTGGTGGTGAAAGGGAAGACAGCAGACCCAATAAAGGTGTGCGAACGTATTCGAAAGAAAAATGGCCGAAAAGTTGAGCTCATTTCACCTTTACCTAAGCCCCCTGAGGAGACCAAGGAGGAACATAAGGAACCGCCCAAGGAAGAAAAGAAAGAAGAGGTAATTCATTCATTTCCTCCATTGATTTCTATCTAGTCTAGCTACTTTTCTACCAAGATTTTAAATATTACCAACATCTACCTTATGTAGTGGGTTTTTTGTCCTCTTTGATGCGTTTCGGCTAATACTCATTGCGTATAATTGCTTAATACGTAACTGATTTTATCACCCGCTTTAAGTGTTTTAGCACTATCCCCGATCCGTATCTCATCATGTTTCCGCTACTCCACTATCGTTACACCCGGCCGTTTCTGCTGTTTAAAACCTTGCTTTACTAGTCCTACTAACTGATGCACCGTATTCTTTCACTTATTTAGTGTGTCGCGTGGTTGAACATATTGTCGTTAGAGAAAAACTTCTTTACGGAGGACTCTATGAACAGGAGTTTGCACATATCCAATTTGGGCCGCGTAATTCAAAACACGGACAACTCGGATGTAATTTGTACTTTGACCGGTGAGAGTGTATCCTTACCGGTCAAAGTGTATCTGAATCTAAACCGTTAAATGCTTGAATTGTGTGGAACAGATTAAGTTGGTGTAAAGAGTCTCTTTATGGAGGTTCCGTGAATGAGTTTCTCACTTGTTAGATCTTGGTTTCTTACCACATCCAAGTGAGTGAAAAGGGAAAAAACAAGACTCTGAAACAGGGTAGGGACGCCAATAAAGAGGAGATTTAACACTGGTTTGGAAAATTGAGGGGCCAAGCCACCCACCCAGCACCAGATGGCAGATATATACATCATCAGCTTTGTGGGGCTAATGATACATTCATATATGATATTGCAGCAGTTTCAACTTGTGTCTGCTGTTTTGTTGCTGACATGAAAGCAACACAGCCTGTTATCATTCAGGTGGACACCCAGTGTAACAGTTGCTCTGTCACTGTGGCACATTTTACTAGGGAAATTTTTTAGGAACATTGAACTTTCACTGCCCCACTGTAAAACCTGGTGGGTCAAGGTGCCTCGTGGGTCTGCATGTGATCTCTCTGCTAGATTTACCCCACTAAATGATAGAATGATACAGTACTCAAAGGGGTACACAAATTGAAAGAACGGAAACAAAAAACTTTTAGCATTACCGCATGGCTTTTAACCGTCTTGAGCTCGACCTTGCTACTAAGTCGTTAGCTGGTCCGAACACCCAGTAGAAAAGTGCAGCGATCGCTTATGTATAGGACGTGGCCACTCATTCCATATATATGCAGCGTAGAATTGTGTTTGTCGGGAGCTCCTGATTCGAACGAATCCCCTGGACTAGGCCGTCCCGGTGTGCTCCTGTTGACTTAGCGTACGCACGCACGTCTTGCTGCTGCTGAATTTTGAGCCAACTTCCTCTGGACTGGGCTGACCTGATGTCCTGGTTGGGCTTTTCTCTTATTGATTTTCAAGTGGTTCCTGCCCCCCAGGCCTTGGTTGGATATCCATCCATGAATTGCAATTTAATTCTCTTTTAAAGCCGTAATTTAAGCCCCTAGGAATCTAAAATTGAAGATGTACATTGACCTCCGATACATATTTTGGGGGAGATTACTTCAAAGTACTAATAAGAGTTTGATGTACCAACAATGTTTCTCTGTTGCCATCTCCAATTAAGGTTGCAATAGCCATAGGTGTGTTTTGAGTCCACATCGCGTAAATATACTGGAAAGATAGTTTTATACGCGGGTTTATAGAATTCAAATGTGACTTGGTTCTATTTAGCATAACAGGCCGATGAAGCAACGTTAACTTTAACTGGATTGCATGATTGTATGTGTAATGGAGTTGTTCTGTGATTTCTTGGCAGCCGCCTGCTGTTGTAACTACTGTGTTGAAAGTTGGAATGCATTGCGACGCATGTGCTCAAGTTTTGCAGAAGAGAATCCGAAAGATTCCAGGTATATTTAAAACACAACACAGACCTCACTTTCTCTCCTGAAACAAAACAAGACAATGTTACTAGGTGGTTCCAGATTTGTTTTTCTTCGATCGCCTTGTTCAATTCGTTGTTCACCTTTCAACTAGTGCTATTACGAATAAGATAGAATCCCAAAACGAGCTGCTTTGAATGCTTATTGGGATTTTGTTTTACCCCAGAGGTTCCTTAGTGTTTGTCTCAGTCGAGCAGTCGGTAGTTTCATTTGACATTTTATGGTTACAAAAAGCAGTGTAGCTAGGTTGTTACAAAATTTCAGCATATTGTTTGCAGGAGTTGAGTCAGCAACAGCAGACTTAGCAAATGATCAAGTAGTTGTGAAAGGTGTCATTGATCCTGAAAAGCTGGTCAGTGAAGTGTACAAGAGAATGAAAAAGCAAGCTTTGATTGTGAAGGAAGAGGAGAAGAAGGAAGACGAGAAGAAAGAAGAAGAGAAAAAAGAAGAAGAAAAGAAAGATGGCGAAGAGGCAAAGGCCGAAGACGATGATAATAAGATTGACATCAAAAAAAGCGAATATCTTTATCTTCCGCAAACGTACTATTCGGAGTACTATGCACCTCAAATTTTCAGCGACGAAAATCCACATGCATGTTCTGTTATGTGAAATTTCAGTCACTGTATTCCCAGAGTAGCTACCTTCTGTGATTTTCCATGTTTTTACGCATGGTAATAAGATGGTTGTTAGCCAGGCCGTCGTTTGATGGTTTAAGTTATGCTGTTTTCTTAAATATCCAAGTCCTGTTTCATGAAATGTAAATACCCACAATGCTGGGTAATAAGCGATGATTAAGCCTATGGAATCGCGATGAGTTGAGATTTCCTCAACTCTCAACTGTAAATTTTGGTGCATGGACTAGCACTGTACATAGATTGGAATAGTCTCGCGGTGAGTTTCATCAAATGCATAAGCAGAAAATATATTCCATGTTTTCGTTCAGAATTAGCTTACACAGTGACAAACTTCTGCTTCGTTTCATTTACCGGCAATTAGGACTATGTTTTAATTTTTTTGGGGGAAAAAGTAACATTTTATTAGGGGAAAGGGTCCAATCAAAGGTTGGAACATAGAGCCATAAGGGACAAAGCCCTAAACGCCCGAGGGCCTAAAAACCCCGGATAAAATAATCAAAGCCCAAAACACCTAAAGGCCTAAAGAGCCCGGAATATAAAATAGAGCCCAGCCCAAGAAAACCCAATGCACTGTAGAGTTACAGCAAACAAGCCGTCCACCAGCCATCAAAACTTTTGACAGACCACCACCACACAGCCGAACCGCCACCTCCAAAAACCACCAAGCACCACATGCCAACACCCCTGAAAGAACGACCCATAGAACCGAAACCCAAGTTGTCGCAAGTACTCAGCCAAACCGTTAGGCGATTACCGGAACCCCAACAGTGTTGACCGGCAGGAGGCTACGCTGGCCAAGCTCCAAAACTATTAGATCAACTACACCGTTAGGCAAGAGCAACTGTTAGCCCTGGAACTAACCGGCTGGAAGACCAACCAGAGAATATCTAGTGCCATGACCCCAGAAAAATATTAGTAGTTCAAATTGCAATATTTAGCATTCTTTTGAGCAAATTGTATTGTCAAATCTCAATTTTGAGCCGCCTTTAGCAATCAATATTCGGCACCAATAAGTTACCATGTTCTATCAAATAGCTAGACAAGCAACTGTCAATGGAAGTTTCAATGCAGAGAGACCACTCCTTTTTAATCTTCGAGACAGCAAAATGTAGTCCAAAAGATACCCATTCTGGGGTGGGATTGAGAGAAAGCAGGTTCTTCTTAAAAATATATGTTGACTAACCTTATTGAGGGAGGCATGAGTCACATTATACACAAGAAGCCCATCATCATCTACAAAATCATCTGTTATGTTTGTCCCAAGTACTAAAAGTATCTTCACATTTTGTCCACGACAGCGATAGACTCGGCCAAAATGTGAAGAAAGGCGGTGGTCCTCGGATGCTTAGATAGTTACTTTTGTAATGCCTGTGATTCGACTCGAGGTGCATGAAATGTGACCTGCGACTGTTATGACATGCATAGCATGAGTAGTTAAAAAGTAAGAATGAATTAGAATGTGTGGCACATAGCTAAGCGGAAATTTCCCGTGAATCGATCGATCACTTGTCGGATTAGGGAACATTGAAAAAGAAGGACAAGATCATAAAAGCCTAGTACTAGTAAAGATGCCCTAGCCTTGGTCCCTTAGCTTATCTCTAACCGTGAAAACCGACCAAATGGATGGTACATAATCCGAGATTCTTGCCTTTGTGAACTGAACTTTCAAAAATGAAATGATGGTTTTCGACATTTCCATGTGTCTCACACTGAATTAAGGTGCTTGAAACACCACACAAAAAAAGGAGGCCCATCATGAAGCCCAATCCGAATAGTTCTCATTCCCAAAAGGGACTGTGAAGTACATGTTTTGTGGGCTGCCTTTTTGATGTTTGGAATTTCCGGCCTACATTTAGATTATGGTGGTGGGGGTAAAGATCCTGAAGAAACTAGCCCTCACCAATGTTCAAAATATGGGGCATTACAGTTTTGGGCTTTCAAATACCCTTGCATCTTGACAAGCATACCCGTGAGTTAGAAAATTGCATGTGTAGCGTCCGGTTCCCAATGTGTATTGGTTCATATGATCGTATTTGATTTATTACCCGATTCTTAGCCGATACGGCTGATTCAACTACTCTTAATCTCTTTTCTACCATCAATGATTTTTAAAAGTTCACAACCATGAACCTTATTCTACATACCAAATGGCTCAATCAAGGGCGGAGCCAAGGGGGTCACTTGACCCCACTGGGGTTGTCAAATTTTAGTAGGATAGGTATAATAATTTTTAGAACTTTGTATTTTTGCCCCTTGTATATGGTATTTTTTGCATGCCCAACTACTTGCCCTCCTCCTTACCACTGACCATACCAAATAATTTTCTTTGTAACTCTCTAATTTTCCTCACCGCTAGTTGCCCTCCTTACGACACCCAATTGCGTTGAGTTGTTGTATACTGTCATAGATATGTAACTCCAAGAGCTAAATAATCGCTTCAATGAGGTAAACACTGAGTTGCTTCTTTTGTGTTGCATGTCTAAGTCCATCCAACTCATTTGCAAGTTTTATCGACAATCAAAAGTTGAACCGCATGGCCGAATTTTATCCTAAAGAATTCTTCAGTACTGAGTTTTTGATCCTTTCGGATCAACTTGATCATTGATGTGCGGTCTAGTGTCGAGTTTTCAAACTTGAAAGGAATTGGTGATGTTTCTTGAAAGATGGTTGAAACACAAAAAGATATAGGGTATCCATTGGTTTTCAGGCTTTTGACTTTGATTCTAGTTTTACCTGTTGTGACAGCTACAATAGAAAAAACATTTTCTGCCATGAAGATTGTGAAGAATCGACTTCGTAACCAAATGGATGATCAATGGTTGCATGATAGCTTGATTGTGTATATTGAGATGGAGATTTTTATTAGTATCACAGATGAGGAAAAATCGCCGAGGTCACTTGTAAACGATGTTATAGGTTTTAAATCGATACCTGCTTAGCTACTTTTTATGGCATTCAGGTATAGCTTTTTCTAGTCGGTTGTGAACGCGGTTACAGGATATATATCTAATCTAATTTTTGTTTGGCATTTCAGTGTATCTTTTGGGAGAACATTATAAATGAAATCATATGTTATTAATAGATATCTACTTTAACTCCTTTCTATTTCGCATTCACTAAAAAAAATTGAGTTTTAGTGACAACCTAGTGGCAAAATCAGTGTCACTAAAAATGTGTTGCTAAAGGGTATTCAGTGACAATTTTTTGTACTAAGCTGTCACTAATTACATAATCAGTGACAACGTACAAAAAAATTATCACTAATACTCTTTAGCAACACATTTTTAGTGACAACCTAGTGGCAAAATCATTGTCACTAAAAATCAATTTTTTTTGTAGTGATTTAGGTATTTTTTTGTTCTTTTATTCTGCTTTAAGAATTTGACCCAAATATCGCGACCCGAAGCAACCAAATCGCGGGACCACAAAGCACTAGATAGATAATTATGGGAAGGAAATTGAGGTAGATAATAGACAGCAATGGTTGCATAAAGTAGTCTTGACCTTATATATCTCAAGTTCATCAATTTGGTTCTATCTCTGTGGACTTTCTTTATGAGAAGGGACCCTTTTAGATTCCAACCATTCCTGGCTACAAAAAGTCTCTCGTACTTTTAATCATAACGTCCCCAGACTCCCCACTACTACATGGTGAAGAATCTCCAACTTAAGTCACATCATTCGCGTGTGTGTGAGCATGAGTGGGAGCTCGAAAGCACCTTTGAATCATATCTCATACTATCAAAATCTACGGTAGCAAGGATTGAAAATGCGAGCGCAGTATAAGGATTGAGGATGGAGAGTGGAAACGCAAGGCATTTTGAAGGACTATGTGACTAGGATAACGACTCACGAGCGACTTTGATAGTAACAAATATCAATTTCTGCTTGTGACGTCCCTTCACCAAATTTGAATTACAACTGAAAAGACATGTGGAGAATGATAAAGAGCATAAACTTGCAGCAGCCAATGCTAATTCTACAGCCCACTTTTGGGTTCACATAAAACCATTCATTAAATTTCAAATAACTTTTCTAGTGGCCCTGTGTAGTGGCCGAGGGTCACAAAGGGTCAATGGGTCCAGCCTAAGGTTTCCGTGCCCATCGAACGAGTTGGCCTAAAATAACCGAGGATCCGGGCCTTAAGGCGTGGGCTTCGGCCTGGTGCCAAAGGCCTTCATATAGGCCGGTCCTCGGCATTACCGTGCACTCCCTCAAGCACTTCATCCGACCCTTCGAATCTCGGCGAGGCAGCTTCCGCGAAAGGGTTACCGCATTACTCACTCGGATGAATACAAGGCCCCGTCAGGAGTAACTCCCTCGGCTGCAGGGCCCCCCGAGGAAAGAAGATGGTGATTTTGATCTCCCAATACTAAAGAATTTTTTGGTGCCAGTCGGGCATTATGTGTCCGTGCCCGATCACACAATCCGACCGTTACTTTTGGACGGTCCAGGCACCCAAAAATTGCTCCCCTATACTTTTCCTACCTTCCATCTTAATCTGCCTTTCCCCCACCTCATGACCCACCACCCAAACTTTTTCTTGGTCCCCTTCTTTCGATTTTCCGGTACAAATTATAGGCCCTTTAATTTGTACACTGAACGTGTTAACTTACGTTCTGAGGCAAACATTTTTCTGTTATTACACTTGAATCTGTCATAATCTTTGTTGCAACATCCAGACGATTTAAGCAGCTATGTTTTAGATCTTCATGTTGGAGAATAGTGAATGACATCTGAAAATATGGAAGGTCTCACGAGACAACCGTTAGGTGCGTCTATTGATAACCCACGAAGACCCCCATTATGTGTGATGATGGCAGAGTTAATCTTGACATTTATTGCGTCGGTTTCAAAGTTATTTCTGCATTGCAACCGAATACTACTCTGATATAATACGGGATTGGTCTTGGTACTAGAAATTTGAGCTCCCTCAATGCTACTCTGAAATTCTGGTTTTGTGTGAGAGAGGGACAATCAAGGTTCAGTTCGCCAAGACTTTTACCGGAGGTGTTCCAACTTTCGCAGTTCAGCCGTGAGCTGTTTATCCTAGGAGACAGACGCCAATTTACCAACAAAACCCTCGATAGGCGGCGAATTTGTTTTAAGGAGATAATGGTTTTCACAAGACTCGGTTCAGTTTTTACAATACGTCATACCATTTGTATCATTCTTATATTCTGTTCATGTAATCTATGTTTCTGTTTATAATATCAATGAAATGGTTATTTAGAATTCTGTGCCGCGGTTACTTTTCCTACACTCTATAAAGACTCTATAGAGCCATTCGTGTTGGAGAAAAAAAAAGGGCAAGGGCTTTATTTTTTTTGTGCAATGAAGTAGAGATCCCTATGGTGTTTTTTCTACAAATTCAAGATTCGAATACATATTGGGATCCACTCCGTGTGGGCCGGATGGGCTTAGGTCCAAGGTTTGTTAGGGTTTCCTTAGAATTACCTTAGGATTATAAATACTCTTGTTGTCTCTATTATTTTGTGAGTGTAGTAGCACAATGTGAGCGGGACAGGCTGAGAGTGTCAGAGGGGGATCCGGTTGTGGCCTCCCCCACCAAAGTGGGAGCCAGTTATTGCTCCCCGGAGAAGTTTTCATGTGTATATATTTGTAAAATATATACGACGGAGTTTTCCTCAGAATTCTTGTGTGTGTTTGAGTGCGTGTGTGACCTGGATTACACAACAATACAGCCTTAAGAGAGAGATGTGATAGTATTTGTCTGGTTTGAGAAAATATTACACGGGACTTTTTTTTCCAAACCTCCATTACGTTAGTGGAAAATGTGATCAATTCACAGGGCTTATATGCAGAAATTGCCTCTCACTTCGAATAACCGAAGAAGAGTTGGCTTAGTTTTCCGTTTGATTTTAGCAAATGAGTTTAACAGGTGCTAAAATCATGATTTTGAAATCAAAAAATGAAGTGGTTCCGTGTATCGTTTTTCGATTTTTTTTTCGCACCAAATTAAAGTACTCCTCGTGTACTTTAATTCGGTGTGAAAAAAAATCGAAAAACGATAAACGGAACCACTTAATTTTGTGACTTGAAATAGCTATGATTTTAGCAACTAAACTCATTTGCTAAAATCATGGTTGATTTTAGCAACTGAGTTACTAAAATCAAACGGAAAACTAAACAGAGATCGCTATAAAATCCTAACAGGTAGCTCAAGAGTCAATAGAGATGAGCTGTAAACACAAACATCCTGAGTTTGAAATTTGGCAGTCTCCTGGGACTAGGTTGCAAGTGAGAAAATTTCCTGTGAATCTCCTTGTCCCACACCGGTATGGATGACTTGCCCTTGTGGATCTCTTTGTCCCGGTAAGATGACTTGCTTTTAACTGGACCGGGAAGCGAAATAGTTAAGATGCGCATAAACTAGTTTAGACACCCTGACCGTCGAGAGAAAAAAAAATGAAACATCGCTCTACAACATCCCAAGTTTGTCATTATGTTAGCTTTTTCAATGGGTTTATGAACCCCACCTTTTTTGTTCGATTTTTGATAGATTAGATGTCTATCGACAAAGGTCTCAGTTTCCTGTCCTTCAATGTGAACGCAACAAGGTTGTTTACATTCTGAATTCTTAAAAATAATGCATTCCTTGTTTTCTTTGTTTCATTCGCTCTTAAAATACAAAAATAAAAAATAAAAAGAATAAAATAAATAAATAAATAAAATCAATCTGAAGATATTATACTTTTAAAAAAATTTATACCTATCACTATTTAATTTATTTAAAAAATCAAGTTTGATTTTAAAGAAAAGAGGTGAGGCGAACTTTGGGATTCCATTAGAGAGATCCCAAGGAGAATTTTTTAGGTGCAAATAGGGTACCGCACACGCAAATACTAGCCGGCACCCAAGTTTGTCTCGGTCCCCTGAGCTCCACTAGGACCAACTTTTTCTTACATCCTAGAAATCAGAGCCGGCCTAGGGTATTTGGGGTGCCCTAAGCCTAATCATCAAGTGGTGCTTCATATGTTTTTATAATTAAACAACAATAGTGGCATAAGATTGTCTTTGACACATGTTCAGTACATGATAGTTCCAAATTCTTACACTGGGATCATTTTTGAAAAATAAACCCTTAAAAGAAATGATGAATATACTCTGCTTACCATTGGACAAAGAAGAGCATATTTATATAACTGCGAAAAACTACTAATATTTTTTCAAAAATTCATGATTGGTACCCGTTTTTTTTGCCCAAAATCCAAGGCCCGAGCCTCATGAGCCTTGCTACAAATGCCATTTCATAGTTCTGCGTCAAGTTTTCGTGGTTTATGGATTCGTCTTGACGAGACAAATCCAAAGAGTATAAAATTATGGTCAAAACTTTTTTTTTTTGGGAATAATTCCAAAATTAAACCAATAAACTTGAGATTTTTGGGTTTTTTTTTCGGCTTTAGTAAAAAAAAAATATTTGTTTTGACCGTAATTTTATACTCTTTGGATTCGTCTCGTTGAGAGAATTCATAAACCATGAAAACTTGACGCAAAATTAACAAATGCAAAAAAAAAAAAATGAATAAAGACAAAACGAAAAAACCAAAAAATCATTTTTTGGTTTTTTTTTTGTCAAATCTCTTCGATGGCCACATTATCATATCACATACTCCTATGTAATTATGTCCTCCACGTATAAATAAACTATCAATTATCAAACTCATACAAATAGACAAATGCGACGTTTATTCTATTGCGAGGTCGAATTTTATCTCCCCGCAATTGTAGTGGGAAATTCTAGAGTGATTATTCAGTGCATAATTTTCTGACAGTGAATGTTACATTTGTATTTTATTCTAAAAATAAGTCTCAACTACGAAAGTACGTGTCATTTTAAAAAAAAAATAATATATATATATATATTGTACCGTGCTAATTTTATTTTGATTAGGAATTCGTAGGAAACACATTTGGAGTAAAAATCCCTGGAAAACAGCAATGTTTTCTAGGAGGAATAGCCGAGACCTTAAAGAGAACAACTCAAGGAGGTTGAAGTTGGGATTACGTAAAGGTACGTACTAATGGTAGTCCCACTCTATCGTCTCAAGAGGAAGCTAATAGTCGCATTAGGAATTTGAGTTTTATCAAGCAAGCTCGTAAAAGTATGGAGGTGAGTACTTTGTGTGGTGTCAAATTTGTTAGAAGGGAGAGCTACAACATTAAGAAATATTTAGAAACGTATGGAGTTGATATTTCTGAACAGGAAATTATAGCGCTCGAGAAGTTGGAGGATGAGGCCTCCATTTCAGTGGTGTTTTGATTTATTTTTCGTTGTGTGTGGGTGCTTTTTGGTTTGGATCCCGCTGTAAGTTGTTTTTGTGGTTTTGAGGTTTTGGTGTTTTGGAGGTTTTCGGTGCTGTGGTTGGTTTCTTACCATCCATGTTGTTTCTTGTTAGTTTTTTCCCTTTTTGGGTCCTTAACGTTTCTAGTCTCGGGTCCTTTTAATCTTTGTAATTCATTTTTAAAGATTAATAAATTCTTTGCTTAGCGCAAAAAAAAAAAAATGTGCCAAATTCCTTCCGCATGGAGTAAATGGGGAAAAAGTTTTGTATACCGGCGGGTGCCACATGACCGAACCTTCATGGTAATCGAACGCTGCATTTTGACCATCTAAAAGTGTATTGGATGGTTCAAATCAAAACCTTCTCCCTCCTCCTCCTCTCTCTCTCTCTCTCTCTCTCTCTCTCTCTCTCCATAATCCGGATCATCCAAAACTAAAATGGACGGCCGCCATGCACGATTATCACGTGGCACCCCATTAGCAGTGAAAACTCGTTTGTAAATGGGGCTAATGGTGTGTAATTCTATCCCCAGGACCAGTGATGTCGGACCCACCACAAAACACACTATTGGAAACGGAACAATGATAGGTACACACCCTCTCAACCACTCCCCACCACACCCTCTCTCACATGTGTGGTGGGGCCCACTGGGACCAACCGGGTGAGCCCTACCACACATGTGAGAGAGGGTGTGGTGGGGAGTGGTTGAGAGGGTGTGTACCTATCATTTTTTATTGGAAACGATCGGTATTTAGCCCTCCGGCCGTCCAATTGTGGGGCCACTTCTATGCCCTTGGTTTACGAGAAGTCAAAATGTGGACCCACCTAGCAATTCTCTCATTTTTTGTCGCAAACCTGGCCTGGCAATTCAGTGCTTTTACATTGCTGTGCTTTCGGAAACTACCTCCTTCCAATTACTTACCAATCATGCGCAGCCGCCCCCCTGCAAGCACAAACTTTTGCTTAGCCAAAAAAAATAGTAGTCCCTCCATTCAAAAAATATATACATGCGATTAGTTGATCCGATGTATCAATTTTTCATTCATCTTACAGTTTCTCATAATATGAATGAGAAATGGGTATATTGGATCAACTAGTTACAGGTATCTTTTGAGCTAATTTCTTGCGAGATTACTCAAAAAAAATATTTAAATTTTTTGAACGGTTTGGATTATTTGTGCGGTACCCGTAAGTGGCCCCGCAGCCCATTTGTACCCCTTGGTCAGTCCCCTCAGGATTTCCGGACCACGGTGTGTGGAAGTAATCCAAATTGAATAAGTTATTTTGAATATTGTAAATTTAATTTGATTTTGATAATAAAAAACGTTAAGCAAAACTTTAAAAAAATGGGGCAAATTATAGCACGCGGTGCAAATTAGAAAAACCTTCCCTTGAACACTAAAAGGTCACTTCTTAAAATTTTCAGATACTTTACCGATTTGAAAAGTATCCTCATTTCCAAGCCAAAAAAGACAAAAGTACACAATAATAATTTGGATATTGTATTAGGGGCATTTTTAGTACAAACTTTAACTGGTAGAGTCAAGATTTTATTTTGTTACCTCACTTTGCTTTGTAAAAGGATGGATGACTTTATGTCATTTACTTTAGCATTTTATTTTTGTGGTTTTCTAAGAAAACAAATTCTTGATAAATTTAAAGTTAACATTTGCGAACCGGACAATCTTTTTGAAGCGGAGGTAGTACATTAGAAGATGAAATAATTTAAAATCACTACAATATTGATGGTAATAACAAATTCTCACTACTATAATTTTTTGAATTTTGTGTTCCTCTTATTTTGTATGTTCGGTACTAAACCCATGTAGATAAATTAAAACTTATAGGAGTACTCGTAGCAATATTAATGAAAATCTAAATAGAAGAGGTTTGCAAAATTGAGTGTCAAATTAATTCTCCCTCCATCCATGTATTTTTTTATCCAACCAAGTCAATATCATTCAAATAAAGCCCGAGGGCACTACAGATTTCATCACGAGATACAGGTATGGACCAAAACTTACAAAATCTAGACAGGAGTACGTACACTAGTACGCTCAATGGCACCCTTGCCAAAGGCAGACCAACAACACAGTGCTGGGCAAAGAACCAATCCACGACCTGGAAATAGAAATCCCGAAGGATAACAGAACAAAACCCTACCACTAAGCACAGGATGAAACCTCAGTGGGAAATACAATCTGACGGATCGTCGGCCGAGTGAGAAAGCATACCAGTGGACTGGTAAGCCTTCACACCCAGTGGGTGCTTACCCCAAGGCGAATCCCTGCTAACACTTGGGACTCCATGAACAGGTTGGCAGTGACGACGAGGTCGTCATCCCGCGCAACCACGGCGATCAACGAAAATACTCCCACAAACAAACCAACAAATTAAAACTAAGCAACAGAGAAAACAATAATCAACCAAAAACAAATAAAACGAACTGGTCCAAGCCAGAGCAACCTAAGTTACCCATCGCTGAGTCGCACCAACTCGTCTGAGTTACACCGAGCCAGGACGAGTCACAACTCTGGGAGAACCATCGAGTAGACACCATAACCGCCACCTGCGGGATCTGGATCTTTATTCATCGGAGGGGCGCGGGCCACCCTAATTCACCATGACGTCGGGCCACCCTAATTCACCATGACGTCAATCAAAACCCAGCTGGAGCAGAGAAGACGGAGAAGGAGTAGAGGTTGAAAATGTACCGAGATGGAGGAGGGTAGAATAGGCTGAAGTGGCAAGGTGGAGGAGGGCGGAAGGAGTGGATCTGGGGATGAGGATGAGTTTCAATTGGCGGGGAGGTGAAAGTGAGGCGGCGGGGCAGCGGGATGGGGGGAGGTAGGGCCGAGAGGTGGTCGCTCCACCTCCCCAGGGGATCAATCAGCGAAGCGAGGTGAGAGAGGAGAAGGGGAAGAAGAGGAGTGAAAGAGGGGGATGACGGTGGCTGAGGGAGGAAGGGCGGCGGCTATGGAAGGCCGAGATTGGTCCATTTTTAGTAATCTTATCATGTTTTAAATTATCAATATCTTTCAATTTATAATGGGTTTCATGATTTTGAAAATTTCGTATAGTAGAACTAATTGAGATTTATAATATTAATTTTACATATTTTACTAATTGAGATTTATAATATTAATTTTACATATCATTAGAGATTCTTATTGAAAGATATGTATAATTTTACATTTTTTTTGAGATTCTTATTGAAAGATATGTATAAGTTTTCAAGAGGCGTGTAATAGTGAAAGTGGACAAACAAAAACAGAAGAATAAGGGAATACATGTTAGCTATTCACTTTATGTAATAATGATAAAAAAAAAAAAAAACTAACTCTACAATCGACATTTTACTCTTACGTTCGTCCCAAAATGATTGTTCAGTTCTCAAAACGATAACTTAAAAATAAATGGATTTTTGTGGAATTTTTTTCTGAATTTTTTGCTGCGAGTTCCTCTATCCATGGATTCTTTTAATTTCTTTAAAAAAAAAAAATTTGAATTCTACTTGACAAATTTTGTCGAAATTTTTCTGAATTTTTTTCTGTGAGTTACAATGTTAATAGATTCTTTTAATTTCTTTTAAAAAAACTGTATTCTACTTTCTTTCTTTTTTTTTTTGGTCATTCATCATTCCTAACATGGGAAGGAGGGAATGAAACTTGATCTCGAGATGCAGTGTGGGACATCTAAAAGTTTTACCGCACAATATTTTTGGGATGGAGATAGTACTATGTTGTTATGATTTGTGTTAGCTATTTTTTGAATCTGAAAAGGACCAAAAAAGAATTTGAATGGTGAGAACGTGATCTTCTGTTAGAATTTCCTAAATCCTCACATAATCTTCAATTTTCTGCTCAAGATGTAGTACTATTTACAATTAAATAAAATCCGCCACATAAGGGAAAAATCCATGTATTGGAGTCTATTGACAACGATGGAGTGCATTGGCATCCGTACCTTTAATGCCCCCTATAATTACATATTTTGACTTTAAAAAAAAAGGGAAGAATCTTATTAACATTTGTGAATTTTCGCAAACGACACAACAAAAGCACGTGTTTTTCGTCCTATGTGGCCACTATCCGTCTCCGTCATAACGGCGCCGTTACGCGGGCGAAGACCGAAGCGCAAACGGGCACCGTTGTAGAAGCGATAACTAACGGCGTCGACTTTCCAGTTTGGAAGGGGGAGTTCACTTTGTCCTACGTGGAAGTCTCGTGGTGGGCCGTACGTGAAAAGACCTCATGTCCTGCCAGCTGGACAACCTTATTTGGATACGTAAGTGTGTCAGACGCCTAATAGCACGTGACATCACGCTCTGGAATAAAGGTTCGTAGTCACCGGTTCACCACTACCATTAATTACTTACTTTGAACTAATAAATTCTTGCACTGACCAAATTACCCTTAATAAAACAGTAGTGCTAATCATACTAACGTTGTTAAGTGGCTAAACGGTCACTAATCAGTTGATCAATGATTTTAACACTTGTTGGTAGAATGTCTGGGTCCAAACTGCACAGTTGGCCGCTTGCCGGACATAATTCAACAATTGGTTCCGTTTATATTGTAGAGCTCATCACAAAGCGTAAGTTTGGTTTAAAAACCAAATAATTTGTGTTCGAAACACAAAACTAGTAAAACTCGTGTGAGACACTCAATGGAACAAAAGCCACCTAAATCGAGTTTTCATTTGCTTTTTTTTTATTCGATCCCATATTACGTGGTATCCAATTTACCTAATTTTAAACCCCAATTGTGCATTTTGGATTGGTGTTGTCCCTTGCCGATCACGGCGGACTGTGATCAGCCATGGACGACTCAGATTACATCTTATCCAATCAAATCTGAACTGTCCGTTGGCAAACAGATCTGAGCTGTCTATGGCCGACCATGGACGGTTGTGATCGGCCAAGCATCCATGCTGTCCCCGAAGACAGCATTATCCCTGATTCCATTTTGATGCACATTACGATATGAACGGAACCGATTGTTGAATTATATCCGCCAAGCGGTTGAAAAATGGCTAACTGTAGGGTGTAACCAGACTTTTGGGCTGACTCAACTATAAAGGTTACATTTTTTCTTTTTGTTTTTAATAATTTAGAATTAATTTTTTTAATTAAGCATTTGTCTTGACAAAAAAAATCTTTGTAAAAAAATTATTAGCAAAGACTAAATAAAATTCTCTAAAAACAAAAAATAAAGTAATAAATATGTCGAATTATTTTTCTTCTTTCATGAATTTCTTTACCAAGTTAGGTCCAATAGTCTTTTACTCCGTATTTTTTAAATTCGTCACTAGAGTAGTCAAATATGTTATCAAAACATTGAACAAGTCAATAAATTATTCTCATGGTAAAGACTGATTGATTGGCACCCTACGAGTATGTTATGGTCAAAATCATTTTTGCTTGCAAATTTTCCTTTTGAAATTTCTACTTCTATGATGTGGTCCAATTGAGTATTAACCATTGTTTTGGATAAAGCAGCAGGAGTCCTCGTGTTGTCTCGATCATACGGGGTTGTTTTAATTGGCTTAAGTTAGCTTTTTAAATTGATGTATTGTAAGAGAATGACTTGTCTCGTAAAACGTATTAAATTAGTTTTAAGTTTAAGCCAAGAATTAGAACAAGATAATTATTCACCTTTGTGTTATTGTAAAACTAAAGGTGTTCATCAACAGCTAAATTTGTTTGTTTAATTGCTTCAGTTGGAGAGAACATTGCAGGTAAGAAAGAAATATAAACCTCTGCAAAACCTAAGACGTCCAAACTAAAGATCTGTCATCATCATTATCTATTGATCTTCATTTGTCAACGAATTAACAGTATATTGATTAAAAATTTCCTCTCAAGAAACCAAAATTTTAAAACTCGATTTTCTTTGACACCAAATACAGCGTAAGACGGTCGTTGCAGAGGCACATGAGGCGTAGTGGGCCATGCTTTTGTTTTTATTTAAATTTTTTCAATGCACATATGTTATTTTAAGCTTAAGAAAAATGCTAACGACGACCCTCTACAGGAGTCATTAATATACTGAAAACGTCTCAACATCAGTGAAGAACATATCAAATCTATCTATGTATATTGACCTTTGTGATTTTTTTTGGGTTAAAATTGTAACTTTCTCGGTAGTATGTACATAATATTCATAATATCAGACACTTGTTGACAAAATTATAGTATTAGAAAGCAAAAAACATGTAATCTTCTTTTATGCTTAGTACACTTTCGTGGGGTGAGTTGACCCAATGTCTCTGCACCCGTAATCCAAAGTTGTGCCCTCTGTAGGATTTGACGTCGCAACATCTTGAAATGCAAGCTTTTTTATTTTTCTCATGCACACTCAACCAATTTCCTTGGATTTTAATATTGAGTAAATATTCTCCATTCCTGGAGTACGATGTACTCCCTCCGTCCCATAAAGTTTGGTCCCTACGAAATTACGTGCAATTTTCAAGATAAAAAGTAACGTGCTTACGAAAATAATTTTTTAGTCAATATGGATCTTGTTTGATAGATCTCATCGAGAACTTTTATACGGTGCAAAAAAAATTAAAAAATTATTTTGGTAAATACATTATTTTTTAGTTTGAAAATTGCACGTAGTTTTGTAGGGACCAAACTTTATGGGACGGAGGGAGTAATATTTTCACATGAGATACTCAGGACGTAGGGATGAATTTTATGAGTAGAATAACAATTAAGTTATTTGGAGGCAATGATTATTAACTCAAACATTGTGTATTGCGATGAAACTCGTCTAAAAGTAATTTACCTGAGGTATTACGAAAATGATAGTACTTGGTGCTCCGAAAGGACGGAATAAATTAGTCCGAATAAATAATAATGTTAAAACTACTCCAATGGTCCGGATTTCTATCTCGCCCCTTTCATATGATATTGTAGGATAGAGGATTCGGGGACCCAATAGTGTAATAGTGCACTACAGAGTTATATTGCAGTAGACAAGTCGTCTCTCTGGCAAAAAATGGTCTGAAATTTATCTCGGCTCTTGCAGATCCGAGTTCCATGCTAAAACTAGAGTGCGTATAACAATGTCCTAACGAGTGAATAAGGTAGACCAACAAGTAATCTTATCCCTGATGAGGGTATTGTAGTAATTTTGAGACACAGCACAAGTCAAGCCTGCCAACCACCCTACCATTCCATACAAAAACATTTGCCGATTAGACCCGTGAGCCTCGACTGACGGAGCCTTTTTCTTGTCATCCAATTCCACAAAAGGGCATTAGAGTCATACCACGCCCCTCCCTCCCTCTCTTATATATCCCCCTCCCATTCTACGCTCCAAAATACAACTCCTCCCACTATACTACACAGACACCTCAACCACCACCGCCACCGCCAAAAATGGCGTCGAAACCCGACCCCCAAACCGACGCCGTGAAATCCAACGGGCAGACGGCGGAGGACCACGAAAGGTGTCCGGTGGAGGAAGTGGCCCTGGTGGTCCCCGAAACAGACGATCCCTCCCTCCCCGTCATGACGTTCCGGTCGTGGTTCCTCGGCCTGACCTCCTGCACAGTCCTCATCTTCCTCAACACCTTCTTCATCTACCGGACCCAACCCTTAACCATATCCGCCATCCTGATGCAAATCGCAGTCCTGCCCGTCGGCAAATTCATGGCCGCGACCCTGCCCGACAAGAAGGTCGGGTTCATGGGCCGGACCTTCAGCTTGAACCCGGGTCCCTTTAACATGAAAGAGCACGTCATCATCACCGTGATTGCCAACTGCGGGGTTTCCTTCGGCGGGGGTGATGCCTACTCGATTGGGGCTATTACGGTCATGAAGGCGTATTATAAGCAGAGCCTGAATTTCCTGTGTGCGCTGCTTCTTGTGTTGACTTCCCAGGTAATAATAAGTAGTGTAATAATTGATAATTCCCCCATTTTTGGAAATCAGAGTCCTGTAGCGCACGGTGTAGCGCCTCCATCTTAGCCGTTCATCTCGATAATCAACGGTTCAAAGAGAGTCAAAGAGAGTTTATGTGAATCTGAACCATCGATTGCGGAGATGGACGGTGGCGCTACAGGGAGCCGTATCTGTTTTGGGTCTTTTTATTAGTTTGTTTAATTTTCCTTCTTAGATCAATTTATGATTTTTCTTGTTAATAGTGATGAATAAATATATTGCTGTGTCTTTCCTAAACTGTTATTGATAGAGTTTTATATTAAGGTTCGACTGAGGGAGGTATTATCGTGCTTGGTATTAAAAAATTTGTCTCGCTGTAACATGCATATATTGCCTGTCAGATATCATAGATAAATTTTAGTACACTTTTACGGATATCAAAGAATTCTTTTTCTGGATATTGATACACTTTTTATATGAAAACACTGCAGTAAGGGTGCAGTAAGGGTTGTGGTTAACACTTTCCTTAAAAATTAAGATGATTTTTTCCCCTTTTATTTAAATTATGTTCTTGCGGTTTTTTCTCCTCTATTTTTTTTTTAATGATTTGTTTCTGGTTGGAGATTAAAATGATTTGGTTCTCTCTTTATAATATAGCAAATTAGCAATGATGCATTTATCATCTTTTTTCTAGAAAAAGGAAAGTATAGAAAGAATAACTAAAAAATCTACTGTTCCAAAAAAAATCAAAAATAAAAGTTCAATGAAACGCTCCATCTTATATTCCATTCTATTTAACTTTAATGAAGGAAAAAAAAATTGAGCTCTCCACTTTATAGGAAAGTGTATTATCCATTGAAAAACTATTTTTTTTTTTTTTAATTATCTTTGGAAAAGGTTATATCAAACCACGTTATCTCTCTTTTAAGCTAGTAAATAATTAAATAGAAGTTTGATTTTATTTTGAAATCACGTTAATATAGAGAATTCTTAGAAAAATATTTCGGCAAATGGAAACGGTGGGAGGGGACGACCTAAATTGACATGAAACTCGCGCTGAAAAATGTTACAAGTCTTTGGAATTTAACCGGAAGTATGAATGTATAGTCCTGGATAAAAAGGAATTCTTGTAGGCGAGGCGATCCAATTCATTGGGACAAAAAGCTGGTTTGATTTGGCTTGTGGCATGTGGGAATGTTCTTGTGGAGATTTATTTTCCACTGAAGCTTCTCTGTGTTTTGGAGAGAAAATTAGACCAGTCCAGTTTTCTTCCACGGTCCCACCATAGGCTTACTTTGATAATTTGATTCATTGGGTTTTTTTAAATCAATAAGTGTATATCATTCATGAAAAAAGATTCATGCTCTCCGTGCGTTTTTTTAAACTCATATGATGTAGTTGCGATTCTCAGATTAATCTACTTTTTCACTGTGGATATAGATGAGACCTAAAATTTTAACGGCTCGAATCATCAAAGAGAGCTTTATGGTGGGCCCATGAAAGCAAAGGGGACTGGTTAATCTTATTGGATTGGACATTCTACTCTCTGGCCCTTGCTGTACCCTTCTCTTTTTTATATATTTTCATTTGGCATGGTTTGGTTGCAGATAGTGGGATATGGATGGGCTGGAATGTTGAGGAGGTACCTAGTTGATCCTGTTGAAATGTGGTGGCCTTCAAACCTTGCTCAGGTTTCTCTTTTTAGGTATGTCTTCTTTCAAATAATTCTCTCTAATGTTTAATCCAAATGAAATAGTATCAGTAGAAGAACGAGTTTTTTACCTGACCCACATTATCAAATTTTTACCTGAAAGAGTATCCAAATTTTCTAATTTGTTCCTCAAGCATACGTGTTTTATGAAGTCGTGTTTTCAAGACACACCTTTAATATTAAAGTCATGTCATACAGTCATAGTGAACCAGTTCAATATTGAAAAGGCTAAAGTTCGGTAAATTCATGCTCAAAGGACAAGGGGCGTGGATTAGGTTAAAAGCTCCACAAATAATAATGCTTGAGTGTACGGGTTTTCCTTTATTGTTTAGGTATCAGTTCAATTCAATTTGACTACATAATGCACAACTTTTCTTTTTCTGATGTCTAACTCCCTCTGGCTCAGTTTTAAAAATTCAAAAAGTTAAACTTTCTTTCCCCTATACCCTTCTTTGCATTCATAGGATTTAGATGAGACAAAGCAAATTTATAAGTTCTTTTATCTGCAAAGATGCTCCCTTAAAGTGTGCCCATATGTCTAACATGGGAGGAGGGTAATTTATTCTATTTGTTAGAGAATGGAGTTCTCCGGTCCTCTACTTTCATGTATTTTTGGAAACTTGGAATTGTAAAACAAATATTCTCTCCACCATATGTTCAGTTGCTTTTGAAAACAGAAGACATATTAATATTGCGCGTTGTTACCAATCCTTATTGAGAAAAAGAGTTAATCCCTCAACTCAAAAAGAAGTCATAGAAAAGTTTATGGGATGAGAATTTGATTCATTGTCTGTCCTGCTTAGTGTCTGCAATATTCTCTTTCAAGACCACAAAACCAAACGGCATGGCATTGGAAAAGGAACATAAAAGAATGGAATGAAATACTTTCTTACATAACTAATGATTTCATTGGAGAATTTGAGTTTGCTTTATATTCCAAAGGAGCACTTGCAAAGTAAAAGTAATCTCTATTTTCTACCTACATATTTCAGTCAGTAAAAATGAACATAAAAACTACTTGTTTTCTTGTTTTCTGATTCATTGACTGAACTTGCATGACATTAATGTCTTTGTTGTGACAGAGCCCTCCATGAAAAGGATATAAAAACAAAAGGCATGACCAGGATGCGATTTTTCCTCATTTTCCTCGGTGCAAGCTTTGTCTATTACGCATTTCCAGGCTATCTATTCCCAATGTTGACATTCTTCTCATGGGTTTGCTGGGTGTGGCCTCATAGTATAACAGCTCAGCAAATCGGTTCTGGTTACCATGGACTCGGGATTGGTGCCTTCACCCTTGATTGGGCTGGGATTTCCGCTTACCACGGCAGCCCATTGGTGACGCCTTGGTATTCCATTCTTAATATTGGGGTTGGCTTTATCATGTTCGTATACATAATTGTGCCTCTGTGTTACTGGAAGTTCAATACATTTGATGCCCAGAAATATCCCATATTTTCTAGTCAGCTGTTCACTTCTAGTGGGCACAAATACGATACCACCAAGATCTTGACTCCACAGTACGATCTCAACATTGCCGCTTACGAAAGTTATGGGAAACTCTATCTTAGTCCTCTGTTCGCCCTTTCCATTGGATCAGGATTTGCAAGATTTTCAGCAACCCTTGTTCACGTGGCTTTGTTTCATGGCAGGTATGCTGCTTCTCACGCAGAGCTGTGAACACATGAAATATGAGATTTTCTTACATATCCTGACTTATATACAAATTCACCTTTTGCTTAATGTTTCTATATAGATGCCATTCCTTGAATGCTACTTATTTGAGCAAAAAAAGAAATCCCTAGTAACTTTCGGTTTTGCAATTGGTTACTCTGTATTAGCGACAACAAAGTAGAAAAAGGAAGTCATTGGAAATGCTGAGAGTTCGTCTTGTTTTACAATTGTGATTTAACAATGCCATCATAAACAAGTTTTTATTCTTGAAACTACCAGATTTTTTTTCCTTTAAATTTTCAGAGGAAGAGCAGGTTAATATAGACTCTTCAAACATAACAGTCTCATGATTTATCCTTAAATTGACAAAACTAATATTGGCATTTAATTGTCTAGTGATATCTGGAAACAAAGCAAGTCTGCAGTGAAGAACGTCAAATTGGACATCCATGCAAAACTGATGAAAAGTTACAAAGAAGTACCTCAATGGTGGTATCTCATCTTATTAATAGGAAGTATCGCCCTATCCCTGATAATGACGTTTGTGTGGAAAGAAGATGTGCAGCTGCCGTGGTGGGGAATGCTCTTTGCCTTTGCCTTGGCTTTTATTGTTACCCTTCCCATTGGAATTATTCAAGCTACAACAAACCAGGTAATAACACCACTTCCTATTACTTTACCCAAAAAAAAGACCACTTCCTATTGCTAGTCTATCAGAGAGCAAATTGCGAAATTTATCCTGATATCGTCTAGTTCTCTCGACTATTATGCAGCAACCGGGTTATGATATCATCGCGCAGTTCATCTTTGGGTACATCCTGCCAGGGAAACCCATTGCAAGCTTGGTTTTCAAGATTTACGGGCGAATCAGCACCATTCATGCTCTATCTTTCCTATCTGATCTTAAGCTTGGTCACTACATGAAAATCCCGCCACGGTCCATGTACATGGCTCAGGTCTGCACTTCTAATAATTCCGTGCACTCTGATATTTAATTTTCGATTTAAGGCCACATTTGATGAATATTATGAGGGTAGGATTAGGTTTAAGCTGTATTGTTAATCTCGTCCGAGTATTTTTTATCCCTTCTCTGCATATGACTATCTACCTAAGCTAAATCTTTGAATCCGGTCAGACCACTAACCTACTATCGGTTATCAAACAGGCCTACACGAGTTGTAAATCACTAAATCCTGTAAAATATGTTCTGACCCTCTATTTTAATTTGTGGTGTTTATTCTTCCTTTCTTTTTCTCCAGCTGGTTGGAACACTTGTTGCTGGTATAGTAAACCTTGCAGTTTCGTGGTGGATGTTGGAGAGCATTGAAAACATCTGTGATATTGAATCTCTCCATCCTGATAGCCCATGGACGTGCCCTAAATTCCGTGTCACATTTGACGCCTCAGTAATATGGGGCCTAATTGGGCCAGCCCGCTTGTTTGGGCCTGGAGGACTGTACAGGAACTTGGTATGGTTATTCCTCGTCGGGGCTGTTTTACCAGTCCCCGTTTGGTTACTCAGCAAAATCTTCCCTGAGAAGAAATGGATTCCCTTGATCAACATACCTGTCATATCATATGGATTTGCGGGAATGCCACCAGCAACGCCAACCAATATTGCTAGTTGGCTTATCACCGGAACAATCTTCAACTACTTTGTGTTCAAGTACCGAAAGTCGTGGTGGCAGAAATATAACTACGTTCTTTCTGCGGCATTGGATGCTGGCACAGCTTTCATGGGGGTTCTGTTGTTTTTTGCTCTGCAGAATGAAGGCCGGAATTTGAAGTGGTGGGGCACTGATATTGACCATTGCCCCCTAGCCACTTGCCCGACTGCACCGGGTGTCGTGGCTGCAGGGTGCCCAGTTTTCAAGTAGCAACTTTGCAAACTAGCCATGTAATAACTTACATGTAAGAAAATGCATTTTCTTAACAGAATAGTTGTAGTTTAGGCATTAAAAAAAAGGGAAATCTGAGAGCTGGTTACACAGAATCTGCCATAATTCGAATATCAAGTTGATGTCCACTTGAGTTATTGAAAATGCATATCCTTACCGGACGTGGAGAGTGTTTTCCCCATCATAAATTCCTCCTGTAATTTTGTTCTGCTATTGCAACACCTATGACTATTGAAATGTTTATGCTGCGTCTGCAAGAAATTTAAACTGTTTTGATTCCCATTATTTGTTGGTTTGTGACTTTGTGTGGGAGGCGCTTCACCGGAATAACTTCTTTGATCTTTCTGGTTTGGTACGGAGGGTGGTGAGCTGACTGAACTTTATTGTAACCCTAGCTGCTTGCCTGAGAAGGTCACCTGCACAGTGAACAACCACGTTAAGTGCCAAGCCGGGATGATAGTTGTCAGGGAAGGCACTCCGATGGTTAAGTAAGTAACCGGAGGAGGAGAAGTTTATTGGAAATTTAGAGAGAGAGTGGATTTACGATGGTATTAAATGTGGAGAGAGAGATCTTGAGCGAGGTAGGTGAGAGCTGTATTTATAGGCAAAGTGGAGCGCGTCTATCATGCCTCTCGTGAGCTCTATGCGCGCCATCCGTAGCTAGGATGACGCCTGGTGCGGTAAGAATGTCTTCTGCAGACGCAGTGCTTTGACTGACGTCATACTTGTTAAGTCTGATGGGTCAACTAATTTGGGAATATTCCCCGATCAACCACATGGTTATGCAGACATAGCATGCATGGTAGTTGACTGTCACCATTAATGGTCTGCCCAGTCTGTCAGACACGCCTCAACCGAGCCCCCGACAGTTGTTGAGCGCCACGAATCCAACGTCAACCGACTCGGTCCGTAAGGCGCTCAGTAAAGAAGCCGTACCAAGCGGTTAGCTTCCCGAGGACCATCCGAGCATTCTACCGAAGACCGTGGATTCGAGACGCGTTTAGGTAGCGGGGCTCGACTTCTTTTTGATATTCATCCAGATCAAAATCGAGCCGTCATATGCCGAGAGCATATTTCGTTCGGCGGGATCGATCGGGTCTAATGTGCATTCATTTTCGTTACTCTTGCGACAGTGACCCTTTGCCCCTTCGTCTCCTGCAGGTAAGCCTTATTGGTCTTTATGAACCCGGCCGTTACAGTTTGCTTTTGCCTCAACTCATCTACCATTTGGGCTTTATAATAAATATCACAAGAATGTGCCAGGATTCAAGCAAATTGCTCGAGAAGCCAGAACCTATTTATTTTCGACCCATGGTTTACGTATTTGGAAAGAAAAGGCGGTCGTTGTTTCTTGCCTAAGATTTAGAACAGTTCATCAGGATTATATCTGATCCCCTCAAGCAAGCTGAAATTTCATTCTCATTTTTACCTGTAGCGGTGTAGCTGTGCACTTTCGGCCATTAGATTATGTGATAATCTTGAAACATTGAGAAGATTTTCAAATAATCCAATGACCAGAAATACGGATCCAGGGAGTACCCTACAACACACTAGTTGCGTTGCATCGTGAAGCGCAACATCTCGGTCATCCAAAAGTGTTTTCAACGGTTCGGATTTAAAACAATCTCTTCGCGCGAATAATTCCTCTCTTTGAACGAAGAGTGTGTTTTAAATCCGAGCAGTTGAAAACACTTTTGGACGATTCAGGTAAGCAACGCACGGCACAGTGCATTAGGTGCGCTGCACCATCCCCACGGTCCCAAACATACACAGGACCACCAGTAAAGGCAACAACAGGTACAGAGAGTTTGAGGACCCCTAAAAACTGCTTCGCTTTTCAATCCTGCTTTTTGCCCCATTTTCTTTTTCATAGTGTGTTCCACTGTTTGTTCGTCTGAACTTCGACGTTGATAAAAGAAAGCAAAAAGCACTTGCACATGGGCTTTAAACTTTATCAAATCAACCAGATTTGACGGACAAGATTACAGAGACCAGCCAGTCCAATCTCCAAACCGAAAACACTGCCAAATGACATATTGGAGCCACCCAGCCGGTGCTCTGGAAAAGATTTGTGCTTTAGAAGCAAAGAACAGCTTCAGTCCACTGCAGTGTTACTACTTCTGATGAACCCAAGCCAGGAGTGCCCAAAAAATTGCTAGTATGAGAAACAATGGGGCACAGCCTATGGTCGCGCATCTCTTTCTACAACCTTGTGTTTATTTATATGTACCTCACATACCAACCAAATGATCTAAAATGAGATCAAGATCAACAGTCTTCTGCAATGGATTTACTCCAAGAATATGATAAGAAAACTGCAGGAAGTACCGGCAGAATACTAGTTCCCTAAAGAACCGATCAAACAAGCAGTCACAGTAACATTGGACATCGCACAGCCACCAGGTCCGAGATATCTGATAAAGTTAAAAAAAAAAAACTGTTCTTTGTCGGCTTCACCATTGCCGATTGAACATGCATCGCATGTCAGTTAACTCAATATGCACTGTTACACGAGTTTCTTCTATTGAAACAAGTATAGTGGAAGATGAGCCGAACAGCATAGAGGAAAAACATCTAAATTCCTGTCGGCCCAATGGTGGTTATCAATCCCTTGTAATTTGTCACATAAACTTCCAAAGTCTACTAAGCGGCTTTTTTCCTTGGGTTTGCATAAGCAGCCAGCATAACATTGACCTTCACTAGTTTTATCACTTACATAACAATGGTAAAAACTTCCGTCCACTCAGATGTATTCCAAATTTTTACCTTTGAATGGACTTGTACAACACCACTGTCACATACTTGGCCAGAAACCGATTTGTTGAACCAAGTGCCACCACAGAAGGGCTACTCCTCCCTTTTTGCATGTAAAGATGGTTAAGCACCACATGCTGAGGTCTTGAAAAAGGAGGGGGGATCTCCATGTAGGGTGATGGAACATTAAGCAAAGTCGATTGTAGATGTGGAGGAACCAAAGGTGGTTCCTTTGCATAATCCTCTGAACCAGGTTGGAAGTTGTTATAGCTCGAATCTGGTGACTGAGGAGGTTCAAAACCAGAAATGCTTTCAATGTCTTCAGGGACATAATCCTGCAAAATATATCCATAAGTACCTGAAAGTCATCACAATCCAGTGGACTCAACTCACCAGAATAGATTACTTTATCTATCAAACACCTAAAGGGCAATTCTTCAAACAACTCACAATGAATAACCTAACACCAAATCAACCAGATTTATAGGAAGATCCATATGGAATCACAAGAAGATAATAATTCAAACACAATGGAAGAGAGGTGATTTTTTCACAAGGAAAACCTGAAAGGAGAAAAACCACCAGTCCTAGTCCAAATAAAGAACAAGACGCACAGTTACAAAAAACCTTTGAATCCCAACAAATGGAATTAAGTTGCTCTTGCCAAGCCCAAGTACATAGAGCTCCCTTGTGCATGATCTACACTGCACAAATCCACAAGCACGAACCACGCCTTCAGAATCGAATGTAAGACTTTGACTCCAATTGGCCATTGCCTTGAATCCACAACAACTCTCTACTTCGAAATCCACCATAGGAATTCTCTCTTGCCGTCAAAAACCCATAGATCTTAGCTACATCTCCAAATACAACGGAGGATTCTCTCTTTAGGTTACCTCTAGGATGATCTGAGGATGTTTTTCACACCGAAAGAGAGATTAAATTGCACTTAGTTCGGGAACATAAATCTACTAAACTGACAGACACAGTTCCCTTGAGCACAAACTTTTCGCTCGAGGGACCAACTTTAATTCTCTGGACTGCACAAAATATAACTCAGAAGCTGCCAGATCAATGTGGAGCGAGCTCCATCTCACTAGAGTGAAGCTGCCAAAAGTGTCATGGTTGAATGCTGCAGCCGCAGGAGAACCGATTCTTTCCCACATTCACATAAAGCTCATGCTTAGAACAGACTTTCAGGTTCGAAATGAAATCCCAGTGTTATACACTGCACATCTAGACTTTGAATCCAATTGCAGATTCAACCTCTACTGTTGACATCCATATGTGCCCCCATCCATTTACTTTGCAGCGGCTCAGAACACACAGCCAAATACTAGCCATGGGGTCCTCCGGTTTTATAGGCAATATATATAAGGCAATGCCAAATTTCTACACACACATTTTCCAAAGCAAAATGCATTGCGCGTAGCCACTGGTACCTTCTGTCTTCATTGTTTGTAACTTGACTAATTTCTGCCTTGCTTGCTTGCCAATAGCACTCAACACATGTGGGATTCGAGTTAGGCTAAAAACAAGACTACACCATAAAAATTATGACTCAATCACGTGTTTGATGTTTTCAACAGATTTACATAACTATACATTCGTGAATCTATGGCCCTGTAAGACATGATACCATGAATTATAACGAACCTTCTGTCAAGTGACAATTTTTTAGTTCGGTATGCACTCAAATTTGTGCCCCTATACAGAGCTAATATCATTCGAGAATGCGACAGGGTCAATAGAGCGAAAAGCCTAAATTATTCAGAAAAGCAAAAAATTTAACATAAGAGGTAAAGTAGAGAACCACACTGTGGGAATTTCCATACAGGGCCAGCTTCTTTAGATGGTATGCCAGAGTGGTCTTCCGTCCAATTTTTACTGGTAATGGCAAAAAGCCACCATACATAATCTTTCTTCTAGCTATATTCTCCATTTTAGATAGGTAGAAATCAGTGCTTTGATGATAACTGGCTAAAGGAAATACTAATTGTCCGGGAAAAACATAGAAGAACCTAAGGTTTGCAGTTACATTGCATTCTTACAGAGTTACAATCAACATAGCATGGCCAGAAGCATCAATACGGAGCTCCCAAATGAGGATACCAGGATCAACACATCAATCTGTCCATTCATATTTCTCAGTCCTGCGATAGATATCAAGCTCCAAATGAGGATTCTAGGTTCAAAATACCAATCTGGCCCGTGTTTCTAGGTCCTGCAACACATATAGCCTGGATTGACTGAAGCGACCCAGTTATGTCAGGCATTTGCATTACTACATGGGTTAATTTTCTCATTCCGATCCGATGCCATATCAGTCTCTTAACTTCTTAACCTTTCCAAATAACTAAAAGGCACTTAACGTAGTTAAAGGAATGGTAACACTCAGACTTCAAGCCCGACTGGTGATTGGTTGCTTTCCTCCAGATAATCTTCCCAATGTACTTTTTGTTCTTGGGACAACATTCAAATACTCGACCCATGCTGCAATTGAGACCTGGAAACTGCCATCCACCTTCAATAGATTTTTCTCAACTTAAAGATTAGAACCCTGGGCAAGTAAAGGACAAGAAGCTTGCCGGGAGCCAGTGCCTCATTTCTTGCTAATTGCAAAATCTAGCTATCTACATGATGGGGTAGCTAATAAGATATCTCACGTTATTTACAGGCATTCAACAGATCTAAAAATATGCACCTGAGCATGTGACCCCTGAAACTTACGGCCAGTACAGATTTGGATAATTCAAACCTAGAATGCTATAGTCCAGTTTTCATTTGTCCATCTGCATTCAATTTAGGATTTCTACTTTTTCAAGTCATATCAAATACCTAATTCCGGCAGCCTTTAGTAAGATATCCTGCCCTTTTCATGCTAGAATAGCTAGGAGAGTACGATCAGTGCAACCACTAACCAGAGATGGAGAAGAATAATCAAGAAAAGGTAGAACATATGCTGTGGAGGAAAACAACCAGGTAGAAAGGAGGAGCGACTTCATTCAATAAAACGAGCAACATAGCCCTAACAAAGGCGATGGAAAAACAAAATAGAGCCCATTGACAAGAAAAACTTGCGTGTGCAACCCCAACTAAAACACATAATGGTGAATTCAACGAAAAGTTGGCATATAGTTTCCTGCCTGTATCTCAAGAATAATTAGAATGCATCCAACCCTAATTGCCCCCAATAGCAGCAGTTACATGCTAATCAGAAGTTAAGAATCCATCCAAGAACCTTGTAGCATCTACAAGGTTTCTCTAACATATATTGTCATGAACAAAATTATACAGAAAGGTGGAGATTACCTGCAAATCCAAAATGTTGTAAGCAGTGCCTGTTTCATCCTGGGCCCATGGCATGTCAGGGGCATATCTCCATTGTCCATCAACAATAAACCTGTACTGGTAAACCCCTGATGGAAGCACTTTCATAATGGTGAAATCCTTCCCTGATTTCTGCAAAGGCTTTCTGATCCAAGGGGTACATAGGGTACATCAGCTTACAGTTACAAAGCCAAACTACAATTAGAAAACCGAAGGAAAATCAAATTTCACCTTATTTTCCAATTATCCCATGAACCCTCAACAGCAACTTCCTTGCCATCGTAGCTCCATGTAATCATTGTGGGAATCCCTTGCTCACTAACTATGTCTTCATAATTTGAGGCAGTCTGCATCCACGAATAACTTGGGACGTGCATCTCATCAGGTCTTTGCAATGGCAGCACCGGGACCTAAAAAATCATTATACTAAAAGATAAAAAAAAAATTGCAACTTCTTTGTGCATTTTCCTAAAAACAGACAGCATGCACTACACAAGTCACAGCAGGAAACATCAAGGAGGCACTGAGTATAGAGCAAATCAATAACATGACAGATGTGAAGACTGTCCTCAGCTTGAAATCAAACTCAGGTTACACGAAGCTCGTTAAAGACAGTCCATTCAACGCTCTAGTTTTCTGTAAACAACTTCCTTCCACCAATTGAAAATACAGCTTCCAGCATTTCATTCCTATATACACACTTAGTTCTTATGTCTCCATAAATTGATCATATCTAACCTTCACAAACATAAATTCTATGATCAAATCCACAAGCCTCAAAGCCAGATCAGCCCAGAAATATGTTACAAGCAACTGCCTTTGCTTTTCTCCATTTACAGTGAAAAACAAATGATACTAGAACCTCGTTTCTCTTGGGACATCCATCAAGCAAGTAGTGGGTGAGTAGCATAGTCAATTACAGGAAATCAAAAGATATCAATCGGTTGATAAAAGTTGCAACATTATAACAGATCCAATCACGAACCCATATCGCAACTACCAATTCACAAACTAAAAACCAACGAATCCGATAATAAAAAATCCCATTTCACAAAACCCAAGAAACAAGATTCTAATTCTAATCCCAAATCAGAAGCCAAAAGAAGAGATCCTGAAAATCCAAGATACGCGTACTGGAAAAAAGATGAGGAATTTGGAAAGAAGTGAACCTGAGGAGTGAACATCAAAGGGGATTGAGCAGCCCTAGGGCTAGAAGGTGGGGACTGACCCATCAACTCACCACCGTCGCCATGAGGTGGTGCACCACCCATTTCATCTGGTGCACCACCGTCCTCATCAACCTCACCGCCACCAGTACTTCCATCTTCTCTGCCATTGACATTTCCCATCACTCCAAATTTATTCACCCTCTTCCCCAATACTAGAACAGAAAGAAGAAGAACCAACCCAGAATCTATATTCCAATTTATATATGTACAGTTTATTTATTATGGACCAATGGGGTGAATATTTTTAGTTTTGTTGTACTTCATCATTTCGTGCAATTTCTTACATTTATTAATTCCTATACTGTTGCATTTATTATTATATACTTTTGCATTTGCTATTATATTTTTTTAAAAATAAGGTGTCTGGATCAACTTATTTGCACCATGACTAATTCGGGAGAATCGATACTACCGATCATTAAAAATAGCAAGGCTCCTGATTAAAATAAAAACAAATGTCTATATAAATTAATCCCAAAAGAATTGATAACACGTTAGATGTATTGAAGATTCTATTATAACAGACAGTATATGATAAACCTGTCAATAAGAGAAATAAGAATTATATTATTTTACAAAATAACAGGTGCATTTTATAGATGTTCATGTTCTTTTTTATTTTAATCATCGTCCGTTAGCATTTTTGTAAGAGACAATATATTAGGGGTTGTTCTCTAATGAATTTTATCAAAATATTGATAAAATCAACCCCTTGATTTTATCCATTCGTGAAGACATGTGATAAAATCTCTAGATTTTTTAATGTAAAAATCCACAGATTTTATCACATGTCTTCACGAATGGATAAAATTAGGGAGTTGATTTTATCAAATGTTGATAAAATCCATTGGAGAACTTAGCCTTAGTGTACAAATAGTAGTAAAAAAGAACAAATGCATGTTTTTAAGGGTACTCGTAAAAAATCAATTCATTTGGATACTGGTAGGGTTTGATCGATATTTGTCCCTAATTTTTACAAGATAAAAACTGAATGCATTGATTAAGCCTTTACCGATATCTGAATGAGTTGATTTTTAACGGGTACTCTCAAAAACATATTTTAAACAAATTAAACGGCTCCAATTATTGTTGTGTCGAATATTGTATTATTGGTTGTGTAATGAGAATCGGCCCCTATAACATTTGACACAAAAATGTAAACCACTCATTTCGGAGTCTCACGCAAATGATTCAAGCTGTTTATCTATTTAAAACATGTTTTTAAGAGTTTCCATAAAAAATAAACTCATTCAAATATTGGTAAGGGCTTGATCGGTATTTGTCCCCAAAACTGAATGAACCAATCAAGCCATTACACATATCCGAATAAGTTAATTTTTTTACTGGTACTCTTAAAAATATGTTTTAAACTAATTGAACGGCTTTGTTATTAGCATGGAACTCCAATTGTTGTGTTATTGACACAACTTTTGACACGACAAATGTAAAGCACCTATTTTGGAGTCTCACGCAACTGAACGGAGAAGTTCAATTTGTTTAAAACATGTTTTTAATAGTTCCAGTAAAATGTAAACTCATTCGGATGTTAAATAATCACGTTATATATTTGCATATTACTAATCATGGTAAGAAACATCTTACAAGCAACGATTAATAAGTGCATGATTATTGTAAATAAAGTCTGAAAGTTGAAATTTTAAATTGTTTTGTACAGTTTTATACACAAGGAGTAATATTTTTATACACTACTTGAAGTTTGATCAATGCTCGTTAGCAATGATTAGCGTTTTTTATGACTTTTAGGTACGCTCCAAACTCAAGGCCGTTTTATTGAGGTTTTTGGGACCCAAAAAAAAGTTCGTATATTGAAACCTATGTAGTACTACTTAAAAAAGGAAAATAATTTGGGTACTCTAAATTCTGAACACTAAGAGACAAATCTTTAAATGTGATTTTGAAGTGCTCTTCTGGAGCGTGGGATGAGGGTCTATGGTTCAACTCCTATGAACAGGAGATTGTCTCTCATAATAATGATGTTGATCGGATGGGTTTCCAAAACCTAGTCTCCAATTTAAAACCAATGGGGCCCTCTGACCCAATCACATTTTCTCTCTCCTTTCCATTTCGGGAAACACTCTCCTAGTGCACAAATTGTGCACAAATGAGTCGATAGGGTCCACTTTGGAGTCTCATACAAATGATTCAAGCCGTTCATTAACTTTAAACTAATTTTTGGAGTCACTTTGAAAAAATTTAGCTCAATCAAATTTTTATAACTACTTGATCCGATTAGTTAACTTTTATATAAAATTTCTTCATATTTCAGGATTCTAAATTTTGAATGAAAATTGAAAGATTGGATCAAATATTTAAAGTTTTTAGATTGAACTGATTTTCTTGTAGGCTAATCGAAAATTATTTTAAAGTTGATGAACGGCTTTGATCATTTGTATGGTGCACCGAATGGACTCCACTAACCCATTTGTGTACAATTTATGCACAAGGAGAGTGTTTCCCAAAATGGGAAGGAGAGAGAAAATGTGCTTGGGTCAGAGGGCCCCACTGGTTTTAAATTGGAGATTGGGTTTTGGAAACCCACCCGAACAAGGTCAATGTTGTATAGCACTCATTTGGAGCGTGAGGTCTCTGACTGGACTCCTAGGAATAGGAGATTGGCTCTTGTAGTAATATAGCATTACTAAAACATCCTATTTTCTGTAAAGTATAATATCATGTTGCAGTTACCACCTGTGGAAAGAAAAAAATCATTTTCTAGGGAAAAAAAAAAGGCCTTTTACCTTAAATGACTTTGATAGTTAAAATCTACTCCAAGATTCAAACCATCTTCTTCTCCCTTCTTTAAATAAATAAAGACCGGTAAAACCATCTTCTTCTCCCTTCTTTAAATAATAAAGACCGTTTTTTATGACAGTACACATTTGCCAGTATTCTAACAATTATTTTTTATCATAAAGATCAGATATGTAATATATCTTTTATAATGTCAGTCTAAGTTTCAACTAAATATACCGTTTTCCACTGTAATTAAAACTTAAAAGTGTGCGTTGTTTTCACCAAATGTCAAATCAGTTAATTTATGTGAGGGAAATGACTTGTGGAGAATATTAAAAATACAGATTAAAATTCCAAAAATACCATAATAAAAACTTAGCGTGCTCGAGGTCCTAACTACTGTATACAAACAAATTATTTGTATTGTCAATGAAACAGTAAGTACCTTTAAAGAATTCATCAATTATGATATTATCTCTGAATTCAAACCATCTTCTTTAAATTTTTTATTTAAAAAGGTCAGCTTTGCCGGTATATCAACAATTGATTTCACATAATAAGGACCGGATTTTTCGCACATAAAATATTTATTATTTTTCCTAATTTGGGTATAATTTTCGGAGTCCGAAGTATCCACCTTGCGTGAGGGACGATACTTCTGTCTTTAAAATATCCTCCGTTCCAATTTGTTTGCTCACAACCGTTATGTGTGCATTTTTAAAACTCTTATAGTTTTCAATCTATAATGTATTTTAAAATATGAAACTTATTTGATTGATCTCAATTAGTTCTATAAGACAAAATTTTCAAAAACTTTAAAAGCACTATAAATAATAAGTGAGTATAAACGTTTAAAAATGACACATATATTCATAGTGAGCAAACAAATTGGGATAGAGGGAGTACGTTAATTCGTATTGTCAATGAAAACATAAGTACTTATAAAGAATTCATCAATTATGATACTCTCTCCGTTCCAAATTGTTTCTCCTACTTCAGAATCCAACTTTTTATGAACAATACATAATTATACTTAAAAAAAGGAAAGAAGTAGGCTTATTAATTTTGGCATAAAAAGTTAAGCATGTTTTTTGCTTTTTGACTTATTGAAACTCAAAAAAAAAAAATATATATATATATATATATATATATATATATATATATATATATATATATATATATACATACACACCAAACTTCCCCTCCAAACTCCCGCACCCTGTTAAGTTCCGGACCTCCCCCTTCCCAATTTTTTTTTGAAAATCCGAACCGTTAGATTTGTTTAAAATGTGTTTTCAAGGTCCAACGCGAAGATTTGGCCAAAAAAAATACGCGGAGGGGCTTGTGAAAAACAGGCCCGATCAAGCCCCTCCGGGTATTTTTTTTGGCCAAATCTTCGCGTTGGACCTTGAAAAAACATTTTAAACACATCTAACGATTCGGATCGTCGAAATTTGGTCCGAAAAGTCAAAAATACCCCTAGATCCATAACTTAATAAGTTAAGGTAGTTTGGATAGGAAGGGGACTCTATATATATATGTTTAACTTTTTAGGCCAAAATAAACTTTTAGCCCAAAATAAATGACTTTTTAAAATTCAAAAAAGTCAAAGAATGATGGTTTGTTACGATGTAGATTGTACATAAAAGTGCTCAAGTGTGCTTCCGATGAATATGGAGTGGCCCAATCGTGCGGGTTTAATGTGAAGGTTACGTCACCATTTTGACAAAGGGGTTCTTTTTCAAAGGATTCAATGATGGGCTTATGGCCCAATTGTAAAACTTTAAGAGAAGCTTCTTTTGGTAAAAGAAAAGGACCAGGGTGATGAGCCCATTACAAGCCTACCCCAGGTCTGATTATTTGATAGTATGAATTACTCCATTTGACTACGCCGTAGAAATGTAAAATCATGTGACGAAATGTCAAAAGCATAGAATTGAATTGTTTAGAAAACATTGATCCTGTTTTCGGGATATTTCTGTTCACTGTAGTCCTGGCCTCCTTGGGTTATTTTTTTTGGATATTTCATTGCATGTTTTCGGGAGTTTGTTCACCTATTCTTGATGTTTTGGTTTACGTAATTAAATCATTTTAATGTATCATTTAATGATAAGGGCTATAACTTTGAATATCTAAGCCTGTCCTCCCTAATGCCTTTCAGTTTTGATTTGGAGACATGATTCTGCAGCAAAAAATCCTTGAAACTCCTTGGTTCTCAGAGATTTAGGGAGGAGCCACTGTTTCATATATTCTTTATAAATCCCCGGTTCAAGAGCTATGAAAAGCTATATTTCATATGGTTAGGGCGTTAGTATCTCTGTCATGTGCGAGAATTAGTATATTCGGTTGCAAATGATGCCCCCTGCAAACGAAAACTTACTCTACTGAAATTAAAGTGAAAGCGGGTACGAAATATTTGACATCCATCAGCGAGTAATTGGCTACCTATCCATTCTTATCTCTTCTTATGGTGTACTCTTTCTCCTAGTCTTGCTGTTGGTTTCGAATAAACCATTACAGAAAAAGTACAGTTTAAAAAATTGTTTTGGATCTACTTCTTACATACACGTAAAGTTTCATGAAGAACGGTTCGGGTTTTACCTTTCTAGTTCAAAGAATTGGAGCCTCCGCACACCAAAGATCTCCAACCCTATGACCCAAGAGAACAATAGCCAAAGAGTTTGTGGAAACCCTAGATTTTTCCTCCCTCAACGCTCTCTAGATTTTGTAGTAGCTTTGGAAGGGGGTTGATTCAATAGATATATTAGGTAAGAATTAACTAAGGGAGGCTCTTCTCAATATATTGGGTACTCCGCAACACTTTCCATTCTCCATAATTATGTCTTTTTCCTTCAAATTCTCTACTGATATTTCGAGCTATGTAGTTGGCCTCGGCCATCGAGTTGCATGATGTCTACCCGTGCTGCAGAGCTCTTGCCTTAGGTGCTTCAGACTTTGGTTTTATATCAAACACTTGGTTGTATCGGGTCAATCAATTTCTGTTTGGAGGATTCGTTAATAGTGGAGCTACAGTGACAGTTGATTATAGATATCAAGAATGCAATTTGCCGATAGTTTGACCTCCGGAACATTTTCTTGCATATTGTATCCTTCTTTAGTTTCGGTTGTTTATCTACTTTTATTGTGTGTTTTTTTTTTTTTGTCTTTTTCAGTTGTTTTGTATTATTTACACGCTGTAGACTACATCTCTTAGTAATGAAAAATTCTCTCTCTTTCAAAAAAAAAAAAAGGGTTCATAAGGGCCCTTCTGTTTGGATCTTCAAAACAGGCTTTCTATTTTTTAATGGTTTCAAATGGGTTCATACGGGCCCTTCTGTTTGAATCCTCAAAACGGGCCAGCCCATTCCCCACCTGCAAAACGGCAAACTGAAGTAGACCCAAGTGGCCGACCTCCTTCTCTGAGGCATTCAAGCAAGCACGTAGATTGCAGAGCATAGGTGCTGCAAGAGAGCGGAGATACAGATATACTTGAGGTGGGTTTGCTATTTCCTTCTTTGTCCCATTTCCCCTTAAATCTCCATACGCATTAATCTCCATTCGCAGCGAACTAGTTACATTCCAGGTTATTATCATGTGTTGTTGCTATTGACATCCCACCCTTTTTTTTTATGAGTAATTCCACTTTATATTGTTATGATGTTAGTCTTCTGATATCATTTGCATCAGATGATTGATAATCTATGTTGGATTTATAGTTTGACAATCTGCAGATGAGATGTAAAACCATGTAGAGTATCTGTAAAATGTGAGAAACATAGACTCGTAAGTCATAATTATATTTCATAAGGTTAGGCTTTTTAGTGTCTGTTTTGTGTGGCGGTGTATTCGGCTGCAAATGTGGTCCTTAGAAACAAACAAATTATTCTACTGAAAAGTGGAAGAGTGCACGAGATACGTCCGTAACTCATCCGTCATCGACAGGTGAGTTTTGGCAACCTATCCATTTGCACCTCTTGTTATGTTATGCTCTTCCCCTAATCTTGCAACTATCTAAATCATTGGGCATTGGCTAAATCTTTTTTATGAGATGTTGTTTTGCTGGGTCGGTTACTCATAAGGGTCCTCTTACCAAGGTCCATTCAGACTGTTCATTGTCTGGGAGAACGTTAGTATTCATACTTCTGTCTTGTTCATTCTAGTTGTGATATCCAAAATTTGGTCTGTTGAGAGGTCTTGTGGACTGTGTATACTAAACATGGTTGTTGCAATTAGCACACTATTTACCTGTAATTCTGTTGCAAATAGATAAATGCAGAAGGAACAAATGGAATGTGCAGAGATATAGACAGTTGATCAAAGACTTTGGATCACTTTTGGCATCTAAGATGGTATTAATCAATTGTTTGTCTAGTAATGGAACAAATGTACCATGCTTCTTGTTCTTGAAGAAGAAACTTACTAATTGCTTGCAAGTTTTAAGTGTTTTAGTGAAACTATTCCTCCTTTTGGCATCAATTGTACCATCCTAGTATTTGCATTTCATAACTCGTTTATATCTACAATAGAGCCCAGATATAGCGTACATTGACTTGTGCAAGGAAATTGGGTTTCCTTGTGTTTTGATGTAGTTGATGCTAAGTGCTAACACACTCCTTTCGGTAAGCAAGTTTTCTTGCATCTATGTAAATAGCCATGCATTTAAGAGTTATCAATGTACTATAAGTTTATTGGACTGAAAGCTATGTTTTATACATGAACGATGGGGAAAGATTGTATTGTTTTCACTTCTTTTGTGTCAACCTTTGTTTTGTCCAACACTGACTACTCTATTGCTGCAAATTATTTTTTCTTGACACTCCAGAACGATGGATCTTCTTCAATGCAGTCTAATTATTTTGTGTTTCCTTTGTTATCAGCCCAGATTAAAATGCAAAGTATAAAGAACTCGATTTTGAGTTATTTGAGGGTTAGGGTGTCCAAGAAACAATGGTTCCGTGCTGAAGATGTTAATGCACTGAACAGATTCAGCCGACAGCTTTGCACATTTAAAAGTACCAGTCATGATCAGATAATGGATCAAGTCATCGGCTTGGTCAAGAAATTTGATAAGATTGATGCCACCAAGGTAATAGCTTTCTTATTCTTGTTCTAATATATTTTGTTAACTTCATGCCTATGTTGGTAAGATACTGATTAGCGGATGGCCAAATTATTAACTTCATGCCTATTTTATTAACTGCAGTTTGCAATGCTTTATTTGGGCATGCTAAACAATGCTAACGTGTTGATCTTGATATCTCTTGAACTTCGAACAGGTTACTGAAACAGCTGATTTCCAGAAGGACTTGTGCCTTGACAGCCTGGACAGAGTGGAGCTAGTTATGGCTTTTGAGCAAGAATTCTCTATTGAAATCCCTGACGAGAAAGCGGATAGACTTACTTGTTGTGCTGATGTTGCTAAGTACATCATATCTGAAGCTGACCAGAAAACCAAGGAGAATTCCTGATTGGATTCCTAAATTCTGGTTACTAGTCGTTTGCAGTTCTGATTTAGAATGCACCAAGGATCTTAGTAAAAGTTTACCTATTTGCATTTTTAATGTAATAGCCCGGCAATCAATTGTATTACCTCTGATACAGAAATACATTTCGTTGGGAGCACTTTTTTGTAGTCACTCATAGGCAGCTGTCTATGTAGAAATCTCTCTCTCTCTCTGTACATAAATTTACATACTGGTAGATAAGGCAGGATGAGGCCTATCAACTCAAATGTTGTGACTGAAGCGCCATCCAAATGAGCTGCGGCCATTTTGCAAGCCTTCGCATCAGTAGGCTTTTTTACATAACACCTTTTTCTTCGCTGTCTGCTTTGTTTCTGCACCCTTGTGAAGGTTTTGGTGTCAACCTTATACCTTGGGCTGTGTAAGTACGGATGTTGTTCTCAACTGATGACAATTTCAATCCTGCTTGCATCCCAGTAAAAGCCAGGTGACACAGTGAGTCCTCTGGGAGCCGAAGAACTTTAACCGAACATCTTTTGTCCAGGTTTGGAATTGCATGGAGGTGGGAAGGAAGATCAATGAGGAAATCTCCAATTTCGTCTGTAGTAACTTCTACCCAATTTGATTTACTTGTTTTTTCACTTGTCTGGCATGAGACAGCCACCAAAGCACCTGTAAAGATTGGAAAACCTCTCTGATTACCATGTGAACAAGTAGCGAGGAAGAAAATTGAGAGAGAATTTGGGGAAAGGACATTATTGGAATGTAATCTTCGAAATCCAGAATTTGGTGAAAGGAATACTACTCTCGTAACCAAACTAAAACCGGAAGCGGGGGGCGTGCTGACCCCAACTGAGCAGTCCGTGGTCGGCAATCAACAGCCCAAATCTGCTCGGACCCAAATAGATCTGCACCGTCCATTACCGATCACCGCTGCCCAAATCATTTCGGTAAGGGATAGCATGCATGCTGACCTCGTCCAGGCTCGGCAATCAACGGGCCAAATCTGTTCTGACCCAAACAAATCTGCACCGTCCATTACCGAAATGATTTGGGCAGTTGATTGCCGAGCACGGACGGCCTGGACGGGGTCAGCATGCATGTAAGGGACAGCACGCACCAAAACCAACTTACAGCGGAGATCGCTAACCCCTTGGAGCTGGCTACATGAATCCTTTTGCACTGTTTTTTTTAGGAGTCGTCGTATGTTCAATTAACTTAGATTAATGAGCGTCCTTTGTGACCATGGCGTTTTCGTTTAAATCAAAAAATAATGAGATGGAAGAATTATGAACCATCAACTACGATAGGAACAATTCTGATCTTTACCATGCTTATATATCTCCGATCACGGAGAATCGCTAGACAATAGTCGAGAAAGCATGAACGAGTTGCTTTGCGAATCGGTACAACCACGAAATATGTTCCAAATTTCTTTTTACGGCTTATGAAGTTGGACAGGATCAAGCACGCAAGTCATTAATGAAATACTACTAGAAAAGAACCGAACCTGACACAGGACGTGGATACGTTCGAGCTTTTTCCGGGTGACAAGTCTCGTGGCAAAAAACAGTACCAGATATGAGGACGGTGGATAGCTTCTCCTCACCGTATCCAGCCATTTGCGCCAAGTCCTCTCTGCTAGATATTTCCACCAACGGGTTAATTTCACGTCCGGCCACTGCAGCCGGTGACCCGAAGAAGAAGAAGAAAAGGATCAGTGCAAAGGTCATGATCATAGTCACCAGATTGTTGCAGCCGTGAAAATGGCTGTGCATCATTCTTGGTGTTCAATTTGCTCAAGAGTTTGGCTGACTTTGTGTTAAAGCAACAAGATGAAATGGAGAGACAATGAAATGCTACCACCTTTGGGGTTTTATAAAATCTAGTGCATGGTTCATGTGGCCCTAAAGGCTTTTGCCCATTTCATAAATCTGAGATTACTATAGTACCCTTCGAGTTAACTACTAATATCTACAGTTGCCCCACTCTAGATTTTTTCTTTCTTTCTGAACAATGAGTGATTTTACTTAGGAAAATAGAACTCAAAAAATGACCACATAAGTCTGGATGTAACCGTTATATTTCATCTTAAAATGTAGTAGAAGATGATATATTCTGTGTAACTCTTTACGCAATTATCTGTAAATATGAAACTAGTCATGGTGATGGTGCCATTGAACTAAATAGTGATATCAAATGCCGAAAATTCACATTTCTTGTTTTCCAAAATTTAATAACGATAGATTTTTATGTAGGGAAAATGGAGCTCGAAAAAATGACCCCATAAGTCAGGATGTAACTGTTACATTTCATCTTAAACTGTAGCATAAGACGATATACTCTACGTAACTCTTT
Organism: Vaccinium darrowii; assembly: GCA_020921065.1. NCBI lineage: Eukaryota > Viridiplantae > Streptophyta > Magnoliopsida > Ericales > Ericaceae > Vaccinium > Vaccinium darrowii. The sequence continues at coordinate 26,011,627 of CM037156.1, forward strand.
ATGCAATTATGTGCAAATATGAAACTAATCATGGTGCCATTGAACTAAATAGTGATATAAAATTGCCGAAAAATGACATATTTTTTGTTTTCCAAAATTTAATAACAGAAACAACAAAATAATACCCGTTTTAGGCTTTTATTCTTTGGCCATAAGTAGCGTTAGTGAGGGGTATATTGGTCTTACAACGTAGATCAACCGTAACTCCATCTACTCGAACCTGAGGCCGGTCAATACAAAAGCAGTTGACATGTCACCCAAAGGTGACAAGGCAAATTCCGAAGTCATAGCAAATGATGTGAGGGGTATATTGGTCTTAATACTTCAGCCAGGTATTACCTTATAAGAAAGAATTGTTGGGAAGTTAGAAAGGGAAGTTAAACTGTAGTGTGGTAGGTTGGTTGCCTACTCGCAATCGTTTGAGTCTTTGCGTACTCACTTCACCTCTCTCTTTATTTTGGGAAGTTATCATTTACTTTAATTCCATTAATTACAATTAATGTCTGTTTATGTAGTTGAAGCAATGACACGTTATATTGCCTTGGCGGAGAAACGTTAAGATTTTTCACTATTTTCAAGCCTTCCCCAACCATACCCCATCTACTTTTTTTCCACCACGGTCAGGGGTGTTCGGGTCAACTTACATTCACTTCGACTAATTCCCTCTCCGATTCGGTCAAAAGCAGACCATTCACGTCTAAATTTGGGAATTCACAAAAATTTACTTTCTTGCGACTTGATCCAAAAAATCGGACCCTAAGACAATTATATATGAGTAAACCCACTAATCAACCAGACTAACCCCTAGGGCTCATCTACATATTTCAATTCATATACACCCTCACTTGGCAAACTTATGCAGCGTTTTGGGGCAATTGTTTGTATCAAAATACTGCTCTGATTTAGGGGTGCAAACGAACCGAGCTGAGTTGAGCTTTATAGCGCTCGAGCTAGGCTCGTTTAATAAACGAGTCAAAAAAACGAGCTCGAGCTCAGCCAGAGCCCTTAACGAGCCTTCTTAAACGAGCCGAGCCAAGCTGAGCTTTACCGAGCTCGTTAACTAAACGAGCCTAAAACTCGAGCTCAAGCTCGGCTCAATTACTAAAAGAGCCAAACCGAGCCGAGCCACGAATTACTAGCTAGCAACTCGGTTCGTTTGCAGCCCTACTCCGATTTCTCTTATTACTTACACGGAAAGCAACAAAACATCCAAGTGGGTAGGTTGGATCAACTAAGCATCACTACTACAAAAAACCATAAACATCACGCTTTTTAAGCGTGATGTTTCACTTTCCATCACGCCCACAAAAGCGTGATGGCTTCGGGTGTGATTGTAAGTCGACATTTTCTATCACGCTTATAAAGCGTGACGGAAAGAGAAGATCAATCACACCCAAAAAGCGTGACGGTTTCTATTAAAAACCGAGATGAAAACTAATTCCACGCGATCTTTTCTCGTTTTCTATCTCACTTTTCATGTTAAAGCGTGATGTTTTATGGTGTTAAATCTCGGTTTTCTTTCTTTACCATCACACACAAAAAGCGTGATGAAAAGATGCACCATTTTAAAAAAAAAATTTGAATTTGGGAAATTCTGATACCATTAAATTAAGTCGTTCAGTCGAAATCATTTTCCAATGCCACCAAACACATGCAAGACCTTAACAAATAATCTAACAAAGGAACCCAACCACAAAGAAACTAGCCAAATAACAAGAAGAATGGTCGTAATCAAACACATTATCAACATGGGGAAATGTTAAACACCAGTGAAGTATCCCAATTAGAGTAGTATTTACAAATCAATTGGGATATACATAGAACTAGAGTAGCATTCACAAACCAATTGGGATATACATAGGACGAGCCTTACCGGTTATTATCACAACTACACAATCTATAACCTAAGTTCCGTAAAGAAAGATTACTAATTGCCTACAAATACACTCACCAAAATATATATTTTTCAAGCAGTGATCTTTCCCGCAGATAGCACTACTTCCACAGATTCGAAATGCCGCTTCATCATTCCTTTGGTTGCTGGAAAAGCTTCTTGTAGGATGAGGAGGTGTTTGCTTCTTACACCACAGCTGCCTGCCGCATACTGACCAAAGTGTTGGGCTTTTCAGTTTTCACAAATAGATTAAATAATCGACTGCAATGATTAATTGTGCCGTGCAAGGGTGGAACAGTTTCTCGCACCTCAACATCCAATTTTGTCAGTTTCGAACAGTTCACTAGATCTAAAAATAAAAACAAGATGCAAGCTACATCAAGATTACCTTTGCACTCTCAGACAACACGACCTTCTGTTATGTGAGGTCACACTTGTTTCCAACTAGAAGCTTGTTTACGCTCTCGCTCTTGTCCTGCAGTGTCCCACTGCATGTCCAGAAATAAGAAAGGTAAGTAAGAGTGAGGAAAAAATGACAGAAAAGAAAAATATTTCACACAATGTTAAAAAAAACATCACAGCACACTTTAGTAATAGATCAAAAATATTGGCCATAATAATTGACTGATAATCTCGAGAGGTGAATTACATGGATTTAAATCCAATCCTTCCAAGTGTTTACAGTAGTAAGCATTCTTTTATGAACAATTATTGCCCCAAAGAAACTAAACATTCATTTGCATTCCTTGGTTAGATAAAGACTCACAAAGGTTCCAATCATAAGCATGGTTGAAGCTGCAATTTACAGTTCATATAAACAGAACAAGCCAATTACACAGTTAAAACTTACAATCTGTAGTTTAATGGTTTTCCCATCCTGCTCAACTGTGCGAATTTTCTGCATAGAAGAACATAATACTAAGTACTATTTACTCTTATGCAAGGGTAATCCATAGACACAAACCAAAATAATGAAGAAGATTGCTTACGAAGTCAACTCCAATAGTGCTAATGTAACTTTCCAGATATGAATCATCCTGTTTACAGAAATTTAAAACTAGTTACTCAACTTGGCACCCGCTTGGAGACTAGGTAAAAATTGAACACTAACAATCACATCAAGACAAGCGGTGCAATTAAAACATGTTCCAGAATTACAGAACTGTTTGTGGATGGTGTTGCACAACTGGTCTTGTACACCAAGTGGTACCTACTAGGTATCTCAAACACTAAGTCCACGTCCTCGATTGGCCGAGCCACAGAAAGATGCATAAAAATAACTTTCCATTCTCATTGGCCTTGCAATTGTCCATGAGGCATTATAGTGGTACTTAGAATCGATTCTAGCAAACATTAGTAATGTATCCTTAGTCCAGGTGAAGATATCTAGGGGAATCATTAACACATTTTTAATTCCAGCACAAGGCTCACAGGCAATGAATGTGAAATCCTGAATAGAACCTTCAGAGCAAAATATATAGTGTAGCCGTTCAGCGTCAAAAAGCATGCCGGGGCAGAAGCTAAACAGAACTTTCAGAGCAGCTGCCCTGCATTGGGCCTAGCCGCCGAACAATGTATATGTACATAGGACAGCTTCGTCCACTTGCTTTCAGAAGTAGTGGTCTTTCTTCCCATCCCTATCTTCTTCCCGTACTTCACGGCTCTGAATGGTTTAGCCACTAAAAGCCCTACGAAAGAATAACCTTTATGTATCTACATGTTCATTTGTGAGAGCGTCTCCAGATCGACCTTAGCAAAAATTTTACTTAATAGTTGATGAAAAATCAGAGTAAAAGCTTTATTTGATCCAAAACACTCCAATGGCAAACCCAAATCTAAGCATACATTTGACCCTTCAAGGGAACCAACTATGAAAGAAACCCTAAAACATGGAGTCATGGATTTTAGATGCCATTGGAAAAAAATTTGGGTACGATTGGAGATGCTCTAAGTGATTGGTTTCCGTTGAGGCATTTTGTCGAACAGTTTATAGGCAGTGTTTGTAAGCCACGATTAGAGCCCACAAGCGACAGCAAGTAACAGGACTCGAATCAGTCAACAGAGAGTAACAATAGTCGCGATTTCATCATTGATTTTTCAGATCACAGAAAGAGTGGACTGCACCCGAGATATACAAAAATATATTGCAATATCCGAAATATAGTACCCGATCGTATACAGAGGAACGTACCCGATCGTATACGTATAGATCTGTAGAGGCGAGATATAGATGAAGGGAGAGAACGAACCTGGTGGAGGAGAGGGGAGTTGTCGGCGCCTATCAGCGGAACAAAGAGAGACAATAGGGTTTCTGAGTAGAGGACGATGGAGCGTGAGAATTCGGGGATGGAATGAGGCGCTTGGCATTATAAAAAGCTAAAGTACATAGCTCCTTTTTTCAATCACAGTTGCAAAACAAAGCGTGATTAAAAGAGAGGAATTATCATCTCGGTTTTTTAACAAGTGTGATAAAATGTATATACCATCTCAGTTTCATAGAAAAAATGAGATTAAAAATTTACCCTCACATTCTTTATCACGCTTTTGGAAAAAATGTGATGTTTTCAAATCTCCTAGTGTGATCCATATGCATTATTGTAGCAGTGCATGTAACTTCTTGATAGTCTTATAGTACTCCAGTAATATGCATAGGGAAATGCATCACCTCAGTTCTGAAAAACGGCCAAGTTGTATTGTTTTATATGGGATCCTAAATTGGTAAAATTCATTACTAAGGCCACAAGTTTTGCTAAGAATCCACCAACCCACCTAAAATCAGGAATTTTAATCACTTGTCTTTCTGTTCAAAAAACTGAATCCCTGTGTAGCACTTATCCTCAGAAATCGTTTCTAATAAGCTACAAGGAGAGCGGGAACGCACAAGCATCTCTTGCTTGAAGGGGAGTGGATTCTAAGCGTTTTTTTTCCCTTCCCTCTCTCCTTTTTTCTCGATGTATCCTTTCGAGTTTCTTTAAATAAAATCCTCTTTGCCGGTCAACAAAAGAAAAAAAAACTACAACACCTCTTAACCACGCTACAACTCCTGCTTTGAAGGTACAATGTGTGCTTCATAGAGTTTTAGCGTGGTTAATTACAAGTCATCTGTGCATTTTTTCACATATCCTTCCCGAATTTGACAAACAACCAGAGGGTATGAAGATATCTTCCTGGAGAAAGCTAAAATTGCCATTTCAAAGCATCTGAATGCCCCAAAACAAAAATAAGACACACAAACTTGACTACTTGAGCTAAAAAAGACACATTTCTTATACCTTGCTTCAACTGGAGCGGCAATGTACATATGATAAAACAATATGCAGTCAAAGTTACAGAACAAGAATTGCACAATATCATGATCTGCGAGCCAGTTAGGGGCTGTTAAGACAATGGCTGTTCAAGAACAAGTAACTCTGTGTATTAGAAAAACTAGTAGTCACGGGCACCGGAGAGAACCCAGAATAACTCCCCTATCTTTCATAAGCATATATTGTTGATATACTTCAGAAGCTTGTTTTTCTGTACCTACTGTTGGGCTGTATATTCTTCGACTGGCATCCACTCCACTGCGTCATTGTAATGAGAACTATTCCCAGGTTATTGCAACTTATTTTTCGTTTTTCTGAACTGTTTAATGGAAATTGAAGGAGGTGAATAAGTTGTTTTCTTTAGCATCCACATACTTACAGGCTGAAACCAATGGGGCATGGCTACATACATAGGAAACGTTATTTTGCCTTAACAAAATAACTCAAACATTAACCGAAACACTAACTGAAAGCAGTGGGGAATGACTCGTACAAGGAAATTTCTGGTTCGCGAAAAGGTTTGATTTTACAACTTAACACCATATTCCGTCTTAAAACATGGATAGTTTTTTTTTTTTCGAATTTACTTTATCTTGAAAATAATGAGAGATGTGAACAAGTAAATTTCGATGGGATGGGACTACGGCAACAAGACCCTTGTTGTACATACAAGATATCAGAACCTTCAGCTAAAATAACTTTGGAAGGGATAAGACAATCATAGACATCAACCGCGAAGAGAAACATGTAAACTGGTTTTGCGGTTGGATATATAGCAGTGTGATTCTTATCATGCACGTTCACACTGCCTCCTGGTGTGCTGGTGTTTCTGAATTCGCTTATCAAATCCGAAGCTGAGCACAAAAACTATGGAGAGTTCCTGATTGGATTCCTGAATTCTGGTCACTGCAGTTCTGATTTTAGAACGCACCAAAGACCCTTTAGTAGTATATGTTTAGCTATTTGAATGACTTGCGTTTAGAATGTGTTGGTGTAACATACCGCAGATAATATATAAAATAAAAATAAGCACAACACCAAACAGGCTGAGGCGCGGATATCTCGCTCTCTATAAGAAGATATAGCCTCTACGGTGGGTAAACTCTCAAAGACCGATGCAACAAACTACAAATTATTCTCCCTCAGGATATAACAACCCAACTATCAGGTTGTGTGTCTCTTACACACTTTGCATAAGTATGCTAGTCCAAAGCTCAAAAAAAAAAAAAACTTTTCTTAATTTGCCAAGTGAAAATAAGAGCAGAAAGTAATGTTAGTAGTAAATTGTTTTCTGCCTTATTCGATGATACTGACGAATGCCTAGGAGAGGTTTTTATAGCCTTTGTTGTTGGAAATTATCAAAATAAATGGGTGTTTGTTTGGGGTTTTATCAAAATATTCCTTGTGCTCTTTAGAAAGTTTTTTTTTGAAGTGTTTTGGTTTTGTCCCACATTGGCTAGTAAGGAAAAAGTTGAATGGTTTATATATGGGAACACTACTATAATTTTCACATTGTGTTAAATGGCATGGCACCTATTGTGTTACGCACTTTAACGGCGCAGCCAGAGATGGAACACACACATGGGCACCTGCCCCCGCGCGCATGAGCACAACAATGATACATACACAAAATTTTGTGGTGGGTGGTGGCACAAAGTTTGTATATGTATCATTGCGTGTGAGCGTGAGCGTGGCAGTGGGCTGTGTGGCTGCAATGTGGCGCTTTGATGGCGCACCTTGCACTTAGCACGTCATTGCGACTTAGTGATAAGGTGTCGTTGACGTGGCGTACGGGTCGGAATGGATTGGTATCGATACCAGTGATACTGGGTATCGATACCTTTGGGCTCTCTCGCGAACAGAATGTTTCTGTATCAATACCAGCGGGTCTGCGCGCGGATTTCAGGAGCGGATAAGACAATGGTTTGCGGTTGAGTGTAACTCAACTTGAAAAGTTGTGACTTGTATGAAAGGATATTAAACGAAAGGTTGTAACCCAGTGCGGAATGGTGCTTTGGCTCTATAAATAATACCCAAATCACATTCATTTTACACCGAATTTTAGCGTTGTTATTCTGCCAAAATTACTACAGATCGCTTTCTAATTTTTTGTTGTACCATTACACTGTGGAAATGGTACCAGCAATCCCTTGGTTCTTTGATTTTATTTACGACTAGGTATTCTGTTTGTCCTCCGTTTGTGTGGACGCAGGCAAAAGATTATTTGATCGGGTTTCGTTGTATCCTCGAATAGATTCGTTATCAACCCGGTGCACACCAAACGGTGGGGGCGAATACTGTTTTCGGAAAGCGACATAGTAACTTGCCTCGAAGCAAGTACCATCATCAAAATGTTCAATTTCTCGAAGACTCCCGAATTTTTGCACCAACATTTGTTAACCCCAAGTCAGTTACGGAATTTAACACACCAGGTTTATGTTTTGTTAATGTAATAACATAGTTTAATAACTCCAAGAGTTAGTTTATTGACTACTCACCATTTAACTCTTCGTTATAAGGTGTTAAACAATAACCGGACTTAAATTATATCTAACATAAATGTATCAATAATCATATGGCTTAGTTAATATACAAATGTAACGACAGAATGTACTCCAATAGTCTTGGAATCAATTATACATGAAGGTAGTTCAGGCAGGATTACGCCTATCAACTCAAATTTTGTGACTGAAGCGCCATCCAGATGAGTTGCGGTAATCTCTCAATCTTCTATGCGGTAGGCTTTTAAGTAGCACCTCTTCCGTCACTGTCTTCTTTCTTTGTGTCCCCTTGTGAAGGTTTTTGGTGTCAAGTTTATACTTCCAGCCGTATAAGTACGGATGCTGTTCCTAGACGATGATAATGTCAATTCTGGTTGCTTTCCAGTAAAAGCTGTGTGACAGAGTGAGTTCTCTGGGAGGCGAAGAACTTTCACCACACATCTTTCGTTCAAGTCTGGAATTGCATGGAACTGGGAAGGAAGATCAATGAGGAAATCTCCGAATTCATCTGTAGCAACTTCAGCCCAATTTGATTTGCTTGTTATACCACTTGTATGGCATGAGACCGCGACCAAAGCACCTGTAAAGATTGCAGAACCTATCATAATTAGAAAGCAAAGAACTAAACACGCGTTAAGAGACAAAGAACGAGGAGGAGGCTGCGGGGTGGCTGATATTGCCCATTGTAATGTACGCTTGGAACCAATTAAGCCTTGTTCCCTTTCACTTGGAGTGGAGCAGGCTGTATGAATCCCTTTTTGTTATTCTGTTCTGTTTCAGCTACTTTTAATCGGTTAGTGTACTTTTATCGAAGTATCTCGCAAAATCTATGTTCCAAGTTTATTATTGCGGCTTGAAGTTGGGAAAAATCATGCAGGGAAGTCATTAATGAAATAGCAATGTAACGAACCTGACACCGGACGTGGATGAGCTTTTTTCCGGTGACAATACTCATGACAAAAAACGTTACCAGAAATGAGGACGGTTGAGAGCTTCTCGTAACCATATCCAGCCAGTTGCACCAAGTCCTCTGCGTTAGATAGATCCACCAGAGGGTTAATTTCACGCCCGGTTGCAGCAGCCGGAGATCCAAACAAGAAGAAGAAGGAGAAGAAGAAACAGATTGTCGCGGTCATGGTTACAAGATTGTTGCAGCCGTGAAAATAGCTCAGCATCTGTTTATTGCTCTACACTTTGTATTGATGCAATAAGATTTTTTTCTTTTAAAACATGATGCACTTAGATAGAATGGAGAGACAATGAAAGGGTACCCACCTTTGGATTTAATAAACTCTAGCGCATGGTTCATCTGCCCCCTAGCTTCATAAGTCTAAGATTACTATAACGCCCTTGAACTTTGACTAATATAGCTTTCAATTTCTAGCACCCCGCGATCGACGCGAGAAAAATGGAGCTCAAGAAAGTTTTGATTTTCCAAGCATGCGCCTCATTTTTCTAGAATCAAATGAGAGTATACATTCTCCATTGAGTAATTTTTAAAAAGAAAGAGGGTATTAAGGGAAATTTTATAAGTCAATCTCAAATTTTACAATCATTTTGAGACATCTTAAAGTGACAGAAGGTGATAGACTTTGCTCAACTCATTGTGTAATTATCTATAAATATGAGACTAAGTATGTTACCATTTAATTAAATGGTCATACAAAACGGCGAAACAAATAATGTATTTTACTTTTCAATTAAGCAACAAACCTAGTACTCTCTTTTTCCTATTAAATGATCTCATTTAGGAATTTCAACTTTTTAAGAGAGCATAATGATTATATAAAAAATATTTTACTTTCCAATTATGCCCTCTACTTTCATATTTGATTGATATAGGCAGTAGTACTTCAATTTAAACATATATATGGGTATTAACGAAAATTTACTTAGTTTCTATGATTAATTTTGGAGAGTGAACATTCATTTTGAAACATTTCAAAACAGAATATGGGATTATCGTAAGACGACGGACGGAGTACGTTCACAAAAGTAGTTGACTTTTGTACAATAAAAAAGAAATAAAATGTACTTGGGAAGTTAGAAGGGAAGTTAAACTATAGTAATTTGGTTTGTTGCTCGCTCACAATCGCCTTTGATTATTCTTGTCATCTCTCAATGTTTTGGATTTTATTTAATGTATTCCATTAACATCAATGTCTCTGTTGCTGAGCAAAAAAGACATCAATTTCATGAAACCTTTGAATCACCTTGGCGGGTAAACAAGGACTTTTCACTATGTTTTCAAGCCTTCCCCACCAATCCCCCATCTACATATCTTTCATATTCATATACCGGAAAGAGATCTAATCATGTTCTATCTATGTTCAAACGAAATTCAAAGATTTATCGTGTTTTAGCGGTTTGAAATATGTGCGAAGTTTGGGGAATGAAAGTTTAGTCCGATTCTTCGGAGACGAATTGAATGTGGGATGTACAAAGCAGCACAGGTGACCTAATGTGCGCTGAAGGGGATTCTCATATGATATGGCTTGTTTGGGTATTATCATCGAAGATTCCATATTTTTAGCACGTTGTTTTAATTCCTGTTCTTTCTTTCTTTTTTCCCTCGTGATTGTAATAGAGTGGCTCACGTGAAAGCCAAATACGACTTATCTTTATACCTTCCTATGACTTGGCAAGGCTATTTCCCGAACTGGTTTTATTATAGGAGGCCTTCTCAGATGTTTTGGTTTGCAGTAATGAACAAAAACACTGTGTTCGGATCAAAAACAAAAACAGAAACCTAATGTGCACTGGATGGGAAGTACACACCTCCTAAATGATTGGTATCACAAATAACATCAGTATTACTATTAACATTTACTCGATTCACTTTACCAACAAACTCTTGGGACCACGGGGATTATGCCAGATCGTTAGCTCCATAGCCCTGGAATTAGTCAAGGTGCGCGCAAGTTTGCCCGGACATCCAGTTATCAGGAAAAGAAAAAAAAAACAATTAACATGTGAATCATGCACGAGCAAGCAAAGGACTATGATCGAGTTCAAGAGGACTTGGTTCCACAGAAGCAAAAGCAAGTAGCTCTGGATCACGCTGGAATGCAGCCATATCTTCCTCACTCAAAGTTACCCATGCTTCAATTCCGTTGCCTGACCTCGTATCCATTAAAAATATCAGATTCCTTAACAGCGAATCCTCTACTCCTCCTAGACTCACCCAAGTTGGCTTTCCCCACCCGAAATCAGCTTCAGACAACCCACTATTGCACGTACTTGTACACGAATAATAACTCGCCCGTTCATCCGAGTATGCATCGCGCAAATCCTTGAGACATTCGATAACCTTGAAAAACCCTTCTTCACCCTGCATTTGGCTAACGAAATCGCCATTGATTTTCGATATGGCATTCCTCAAATTCCCCACAAGGCAATGTAACTCTGCCCCTGTATCCGGTTTGTATTGTGCAACTGCACTCCAAAAGAGATTCCCCATGAAAAATTTAGACGGTGGTGGAAATAGTTTCCGCCGGAAGTCTACTGCTAGTGACAAAACAGATGGTTTTTGGGTACCGTTTGTTGATTTTGAAGCCGAAATGGCGCATTTCCAGATGAGCCCCGTCAGGGCCTCGACCCGTGTCGGGACAAATGATGAGCTAGCTGCTTTGGTCTTGAGGCTTGTTAATGCAGGGCTGCTAAATAAGAATCTCCTTGTGACGTACTTGCTTTGATTGAACTGCGATGACCACAAAAACAGCGTCGAACCTTCAGGGAGGGAATGGTTTTGCGGGAATAGGGAATTAGATGGAATAAAACTGGGGCATGCTATTCCTGATCCTTGTGCAGTATCCGCCCAAGCTTTCAAAAATGTGGAGCAAGTGTGACCGTCGATGATCTTGTGGGAAGTGCAAATGCTGAGGGCAATACCGCCGCATTTGAAGAGGTTCACTTGAATCATTACCACATTAATTCCTGCTGTTGAGTCCATTTCATCAGCGGATTCGCGAGGAAGCAAATGTTGTGTCAACCAGGTGTCTGGCTTACGAAGAAATTCGAATATTGGATTACCCACTCGGGTTTCAACATAGTAGACCCCTTCATCGTTACAATCGACAGAAACACGGTCTTTTATTTTTCCGGCAAATGGGTAAAAAGTAGTTAAGGTTTGCGCTAGTGAGTGTTTGAAGGAGAGTGAAGTTTTGGCGATGAGGTCGGGGACGGGGATAGTAGTCTGTGTGTTTGGATAGAAGAATACCAAGGGAACATGGGCTGGAGGGAAGAGCTGATCCAAGAGAGAAATCTTGTATGTCTTCAAGTGAGGTGGAGTTGGAGATGATGGTTTTATTCTCTCCCTGGATATCACTTCAACCTCCATTATCTGCAAGGTAAAACAAGTAAAATTTGCTTGTGATGGTTTATGCAACATTCTTAACTTACTGGTTGCAATTAAAGCAGCCATAATTTTTATTAAGCATAATCCATATTTTTAAGTCCTTTCTTTATCAACTAACTATAATTTCTTAAATTTCAGTCTCTAGTATAAAGCAAGTCTTAGCAAGAACCAACATGTAATTAGTCGATCCTCAAGGGCTCAACGGATCAATAGCCTCACCAGGCTTACTCATCAGGCATGGCCAAACCGTAGCACATGGCCGAACCGTAACATATGGCTGAATCGGAGTACATGGCCGAACAAGTGGGTTCGGACCAACTCTTCATTTCATCGAAACCGGAGCCGAACAATACCACTTGGGCCGAACTGATGGGTTTAGTCACTCCCCGATTCAGTTGAACTACTTAGGCGGAGCCCTCACGTGAAACTCTCAGGCTAATCCATCAAGCGAGTCAGAAGGTTCAAGGAAAGTTCAACCTCAGGATCGCAGCCCCCATACAACACAATGAGAACTATAAATGCTTCAACCAGCTATCAATTGAGTTTGTAATAACCCAGCTACAGGGTAGAGAGTATTTAGCCTCATATTGAAAGTCTACATAGGTGATCTTGGAAATATAACAAACCATATAAAAAACTACTAGTACCTTAGGCTTAAACATTTTGTACTGGGCCAGTAGTCTACATGGGGCATTACAGAGTTCTTCAAATCAAGCTTCACAATAAGAATACTTAGCGACGAGCCGTCTAATTAATTGTAAGTGTCCGAATTTAAAACAATACCCAGAATACTAACGGCTAACATTAAGCCAAGTTTTGCACGTTTACTGTTATGATATAGATAAGAATTTCAGATTATAAAAGTGAATATATATAAATTCAGTCCGGTATGGACCGTCCGGTTTATTCCATATTCAAAGGTAGCAATCCGGACCGAAACTAAACCAGATTTCGGCTTTTGGGTTGGTTTACCCATTTTTTCTTTCACCCATATTAATTAGACGGTTGCTTGTCCATCCAAATGCTTAAAGTCGAATTAAAATAATTAGGCATGCATCACCCTGCCTTTATTAAAAAAACGAAAAAACCCATTCATCAACTGACTCAGTTGAACTGTACTCTAATAAAAGAGTCAAACCAGGGGTGCCGTGCAGCGTGCTGTGCGGGGGCTGGCATGACCGTGCCGGTGTCGGTCCAACAATCAGAGGCATTTGCCGCATAGAGCTCGTCAAGTACTATAAGTATACCAAAAATCAGCTCGATTGAATATCGTTATGTGCCTCATCGAAACATTATTATCTTGAAATGGATGATTCCGAATGGATCCGAAATACTATATCAAAACCACTGCAACAAGTTACATGTGTTCCCATGAGCAACTTATCAATATTCGATCGAGCTGATTTTTGGAACACTTGTAGTACTCGACGAGCTCTACACGGTGAACATCTCCGATCGGCGGCACCGTGCCGCACAACACATTGCACAGCACCCCTGGTTCCAAATTTAAGCTTGCTTCTTCCTTGAGTATCTGTTTCCTCACTTCCGTTATTTATATATCATTCTTTTTTAACTTCTATCATACTAATTTTTTTTTTTTTTTTGGGGTAAAAGAGATTTTATTACCAAAAAAGAAACTAGATACGAGAGATCAAAGGGGCATACCTTGAGCCTATCAAAAACAGATCCTAAAAAACTGCATGAATAAGAAACGTGGGCTATAAAAGACCCTCAAAGCAAAATTTTCCTAGAAATATTTCAGGCTCTACAAAGATCACGATTAATACTATTACCACCCACTTTCCGTCACCTGCAGACTCTATCCCGAACATCACGATCGAGCTGCTCCCAAATACCTTCGACGTTAGGGATTTTGTTGCCAAAAATGTATTCATCATCCCTTGTCTCCCATATGTAATCATTCCTTATCATACTCATTTTATCAATTCATCTGATCTTAGAAGTCAATTTGACCATTTTGGACGCAAAATAATAAACAACTACTACTATCATTTAAGGAACAAGAGTCACTATATCAGTTCAGTAAAAGATTTGAAATTTCAGAAATATTTGAGAACCAGATCGAAGGAGAAAGACATACATACTGTCTGTGGAAATTGGACGGATCGATACGGCTCGAGTGAAAGAAGATACTCACTGGGGCTGGAAATGAAGCTAGCAAAATTAATTGTTTGGGCGATGAGATCATGAACAAATTATTCTTCGGATACTATACATTGAGCAATGAGCATGTCTCTGGAAACGTCAAGAGAGGTGATGAACATGGACTGGTCCTTCTTTTCCTTGTGATGAATTATTAGCCTTTCTCCTTGACTTTACTGTATTGAGGCCCCGTTCCGCTAAAAAAAAACAGTTTTGTTTTAACTCAAAAACTATCTCATTCCACTAACAAAAAACCACTTAATTTTTTTTTGCAAAACTAAAAACCAAAAAAGTAAAAAAGCTAGTTAGTGGAATAAGTTAGTTTTTTTGCAAAACTAAACATACAAAAAACTAGTTCAATGGAACATGTTAGTGGAACAAGTTGGTTTTTTTACAAAACTAAAAACCAAAAAACTAGTTAGTGGAACAAGTTAGTTTTTTTGCAAAACTAAAACATCCAAAAAAACCAAAAAACCAAAAAAACCAAGTTAGTAGAACACCCCCTCATGAGTCTTGATGAAGTAGTTTCCAGCACGTCTCTAACAGATAACCTGCAAAAGGAGGAAGACTAGGGACAAGTAGTTAGGATTAGGGAGCATTGCCGTAAAATGGCGATAGGGGCAAATATTTGCCGTTCAATGGACCACGTTTTATGAATTACTCCCAACATGACACGTACAATTTTAATTTCACATACATGATACCCATAATAATGTTGACCGAAATACCCCTTTTTGAATTTGGACCAACGTGGGTGCAATGAATTTGTTGAGAAGTGCAACCGTTGTCCATGTAGAGTGCAACAAAAGTGGACAAAGGGTACAATGGTCAGAAAATCTTCCTAGAAAGTGTGACTTGAACGCACACCCTTCTTGAATTTAAACCAACGTGGGTGCAATGAATTTGTTGAGAAGTACAACCGTTTTCCATGTAGAGTGAAACAAAAGTGGACGAAAGGTGCAATGGTCAGAAAATTTTCCCAAAAAGTGTGACTTGACCATACACTGCAATCACATTTGGACCAATGTGGGTGCAATAAATTTGTTGAAGAGTGCAACCGTTTTCCATGTAAAGTGCAACAAAAGTGGATGAAGGGTGCAATAGTCAAAAAACATTTCTACAAAGTGTGATTAACTACACTGCAACCACATTTGTTGAGGAGTATGGGTGCACTGAACTTGTTAAGGAGTACAATCGTTTTCTATGTAGGGTGCAACTAAAGTGGACGAAGGGTGCAACAGAATATCTTTCGAGGGTAGTTACGTCCAACAATATTTCTCATGCCATGTTATGACAATTATTATTGCTTTTCTCATTGATCTGTGAGTCCGAAAAAGTGCAACGTTAAAACGCAATAATTTGCTCCTACTGCAATTTTCTGGCAATTTTCCTTAGGATTGCTATAGCAACATACCATAAATAGGGACACCGGAGTGGTGTTAGCCAACCAATCTCCGATACCTAAGTTAGTAGATGTGTAGAAAAGGTGAATATTACTCAAGTGGTTAGGATTACTAGAGCAAAGTACCGAATTTATGATATGAGAGATATTTATATAGGCATTCGTGGTAGTTGAGTTCCATTAGGACTAGGAGTCTTGACCCATTGGTGGTTGAGTTAATCCTTTAAGGCATTAGATCTCTTAACCCTAATCGAATTTGGACTCCTAAGGGAGATTATGAGAGATTAAAGGATAAACTTCTTAAGCCCTTTGGGCTTATCTTTACATGATACGTCCCTATTAATAAGGAGTAGAGTCCCTTTGGGACTCAATGACTTATTTGGGCTGATCACTACACCGTCTTCTTCATGTGGCTGGCTATAGCCAAGCTGGCCACTATGGCGGAGCTGAACATACCTAGCTGGGCTGACCTTATGTGGTCAATTTATACTTATCTGGTCTTAATAGTAGACTGAAGACTAATGAGCATGTAAGAAAAAGCTGTTTGGAAGTTAAATGTCTCATCAATACCTAAACTCTGATAAATTTCAATTGGACAAGTAGACTTTTACACTAGTTGAGTATTGAATTAGACACCAGCCTTCTAAATCTGTCGAATAATTAACAAAAATTGTTGACTCAAATTAATTTTCCGTTATATGCTGATTTAGATGTTGATGTCTCTCTCTTGAATTAGTTTTACTAACTTGTAAGCAAAATCCTTCTACAGCTTCACAAATCTAATTCCATGTTTTGATTTATGTTTGTGAAACACATTGATGCTTATTGTCTGTCTTCTTTTAAGTACTTCGAATGTTTGTCATTGCTGTGACTTTAGTACCAAGTTAAAGGTTTTATAGTTATTTTGCTTAATCATAGTGAATAGTTGAATTCGGTAATATCTTATGGATGGTTGATTTTGTTAGCTTTAGCACCAACTTTTTTTTTTTATTTTCTTCATCTCTCATTATTGGAATTTATAATGTCGTGAGTACGTTTGATTCGAGTAAAAACCAATCCCCATATGATTTGCATGTACATCGGAATTATACCCGTCTAATATAAGTCACAAAAGTAACCCCTTCAAATTTGAGAATGATGATTGCTTTATTCAAATCAAAGAGGCAGGTACATATTGGCATCCCTACATTAGCCGGAAGCGGAGCAGGAATGTGAGGGCGTCTTTTGCATGAAGGACCTCAAGTGACATGGTGGATTTGATCTGAACCATGTATTTTGGCAGCGGACGGCCAAATGAGTGCATGGCACAGTGCCATGCATCTATTGCACGGCAAGCTCCTCAAATCCGGGTTAATTATCGCCAAGCCATCTTTGTTTAAAGGACCTTCGTTTCCACATTTCGCAAACAACTAAATGGGTTCAACTGAAGATGTTTTTCCTCTGCCAATGATGAAGTTGCCATTTCATAGCATCTGGTCACTGTAGTGTAAATGCCGAAAACAACAACAAACCTCGCACTCGAGCTTAAAAAGACACATTTCTTATGTCTTCCTTCAACTAGAGGCGCAATGTACATATGGTTAAATAATAGTATGCAGTAAAAATTACAGAACAACGATCCCAACCGCAGAATATCACGGACTTGGAACCAGTTAGGGGCTGTTAAGAAAATTACTGTTCAAGTAAAAGTAGCTCTCTGCAGTAGAAAAACTACTAGTCGTGAGCACCGGAGAGAACCCAGAATACTTCCCCTCCATCTTTGATAAGCATACCTCGGTGATATACTTCCAAAAGTAAGTTTGCTGTACAAACCGTTGAGCTGTGTATTCTTCGAATGGCATCCACTGCACGGAGTAGGAAACAACATAGTGAACATACAACTTAATTTTCTTTTCTTAACTGTGAAAATTGAAATCTTCTGGTTCAGGAAAAGGTTTGACTTTTGGAAGTTAACTCCATGTTCCGTCTTAAAACACGACTCGTTTTATCAATCGATTTCACCTAAAAAATAATGACAGAAATGAACAAGAAACTGCTATGGAGATATGGTAACAAGAGCTTTGCCGTACATACAAGGTATTAGAGCCATCAGCTTCCCTTGATCACATAAGATTAAGCTAAAATAATTTTGGAAGTGATAAGACGATCGTAAACATCAACCAGGGAGATGAACAAGTAAACTGGTTTGGCAGTTGGACAGCAGTGTGATTCTCGTCACATACAAATTGCTACAAGGATTTCCAATTTATCATTGTAGATTAAACATCGGTGTTTATTAGCAGAAAGAGAATAAGTAACCTCAATAACCACAAACTCAACCAATATTCACCTGTGCTGCCTCTATCTCTGACTCTTGCGGCTGTATGTCGAAGGAAAGGGGTTGCAAAAGGCAGACAAAGAATAAATCTGACTTCTCGAAGAATGATTTGTGGCTCTGTCTGTGAATCAAGTGAATTAAGAGTGTAAAACAAAAGAAACAAATAAATCTTGAAGTTGTTGGATCCACACAGGAAATTTGAGAGATTTAAGGATGAGTAAGGATGAGGAATGGGTCCTAGCTCTTCAATGTCATGTCAAGGACGTGCCCGGACCAATGGCAGGGTAAATTTAAGATGCAAGGAAAGAAAACTATTTTTTACCTTTAAAGATTATTGCATCTGAGACTCGCACTTTACTAAAGTATAAGACATCGTGATTACTGAACCTAAGATCTCAGATGTAGGACCGCTTTTCCACCATCTCTCGTAAAGCCAATTGGTTGTAGGAAGAGCTTCAATTAAGTTTTTATGGCATTCGACATCTCACCCACAAGTCTATTTTTAGAGCGGTCGTAGGGAGTGACATTGTGTAAGCAAATCCATAGGGGCACTCCGGGCCCAATCCCTCCCTCACGATGACCCTCCTGTGACTCGAACCCATGGCCTTCTGGCTCTGATACCACTTGTCAGACCGCTTTTCCACCATCTCTCCTAAAACCAATCGGTTATAGGAAGGGCTTCAATTAAGTATTTTATGGCATTCGACATCGCACCCGCAAGTCTGTTTTTAGAGCGGTCGCAAGGAGTGGCATTATGTAACCAAATCCATGGGGACACTCCAGGCCCAACACTAGATACGAAACTTGACATGTACAGGCTCGAATAGGGAAGAATGCAGAAGTGCAATATGAATGAATATATAATGCATAATTTTAGAAAAACTTCACACCTGAATGCCAGTATTTCAACAAATTTTGAGTCAATCTGCAGCAGCAAAATCCAGTAGTTACAAAAACCATAGATGTATGCACCTATAATAAAAGTGTAATCGGAAATTTAGGTGAACCAAAATTGAAATTTTGTTACTCACTCCCGTCTCTTCTTTAACTTCTCTTACTGCGGCATCACAAATATCTTCACCCTGCAGATAATAAAAAAAGAGAATAAAGGCTTAGTAAGTGAAAACTTCAGAACACACCATTTATATATCGATTAAGAACTTGTCCATTTGAATATACCTCCTCAACAACTCCAGTAGGAAACTTCCACACTCCTGTTCCACGAAAAATTCCACAGTTTTCTTGGACAACTAGCACCTAACAAAAAGCATACGTTGCAAAGCAAAGCTGGTCAATCCATTATCACATAGCCCCCCATAATGTAAAAAAAGTGAAGATCACAGCAGCACAAATAGTTCAAACTTGAATAACTACTGTTATAATTTTGGCTGCAAACGTGCAACATTGCCACTACATAAGACCAATTAGTCACAATGTCCCTTCCGCATTCATAACCCAGAAGTAATTAACAGCAAGAAGTACCTCTTTCTTTTCATTCATGACAAATGCACCAATACCCACACGATGAGTGGCATTTGCAGGAAGAGTATTAGCAGTTTCAGGAATCCAGTACACAAGCATCAGGTATTTTGGCTCTGCGTGGTGGAAATAAAACCCCTCCTGCAAGGAAGCATGAAATAAAATTCGAAAGCTACAATGGAATCTCAGGCAAACATTAAAGGATAAAAACATAATTGTAAATATAATCCACATTAGTTTCCAACATGAGTTTCAAACTTCTACAGAATAACCACAAAGAAGATTGCAGCAAGGCAAAACGGTGACCTTAACAGCAGGTTCAGCGAGGTTTACAAGCTCAATCGGCAATTTAATCCAAACCCCCTTCTTACCCTGCAAAACAACTCCACCTCTTATTCAATTGAAGTATTGAACAATTATCACGACCACAGACAATTCATGAGGAGACATTTTGTGCTCATGAGCGCTTAAAGTTAGGGTATCTGTAAGGTTGTGAAAATTAAGCTTCACATGAGCCTAAAAAAAGTGTTTCGTTAGCCACATTACAAACTCTCTCTCTCTCAATGTGGTGGCGTAAAGTAGTCCTCCTTAACCAAAGTTGCTATGCACACAGAAATAAGCTATGCTGGCTCAAACACCTCATTTAGAGCACACATTGTCCAGATGCCAACACGAGCAGAAGCAAAAACTCTATGCACTTCTCCATATGCAACACACACAAACAAGTACTATATGATACATCCACATATAGATCAAACCCATCAACATCCGCCATTCAAAAGGTCACAAAAGGAAAGATTTGCTTCCACTATCCAACCAAAGATGCCAAATCTGATACGACATGCCAAGTGGAAGAATCAACATTGGCATGTGAAGCAACTCCAATTGAAGTGCCAAATGCTTAACTCCAATCGAGATATCATATGACTCTCTATTTGCTTGGAGTTTCTAGTCTCTTTTTAAAACTTCTTGGTATCTAATTTTTATTGCTTGAAAATATACACATACAACTGATGACAAGTATCTTAACAAGAAGATTGAAATGTATGATCAGATAGCTTAGTGGTGAGCAAAGATTGTGCGAACGGGAATTTCGCTAAATCATTAAGCGACGTTGACTTGGAAGCTAGGCCAAAGATTGAACCAATAAATTTGGATGATGACATAGCCTTTGAAGACATCTCAAAAGACAAGAATGCTGGAAAACAATCAGCATTCTCAAGTGGAACTTCATCCCAACCAAGATCTCATCGCAAGCGTGGTTGACGTCGTGATACTTGTGACGAGGAGTCTGCTATCAAAATAATTTCAGAAAAGCTTAGGAAAGTTGCCGATTTGCCGATTTGATTACTAGGTTGACATTGGCTAGGCTCAATCACGATGAAGTGATGAAGATGGAAGGTTTTGATGAGGCTTTTCTAGGCTTGGCATTTGATTTTTGGTTGAGCACGAATTGCTTGGGAAGGGATTTATGGCAAAGAGCACAAAGCTCTGAATCCTTCGGCTTGAAAATTTTAGCAAGAAGTGAATGACTTGCCGGTTCTTGTAGTAGCATATCTCTCTGTTTACGAATCTTATTTGTTACAAAGGTAAGTTTTTAAGGAATTACTATTTCCTGTGGTCTGATTTATTTTACCAGTGAAGCATTCATGAAAACTCTATGTGCTTCTTGACCTTAATACTCTAGTTACATTTCGGATTCAGAGTTACAGATGTTGATTTGTTGTTATGTGACTGGATAATTCTTTGATTAGCTTTTATAGAATGGTAAACATGCTAGTTTTTATGTTTGAGGTTTTAAAATGCTTGGGGCTTGGGAGATTCTATTTCTAACTTAAAATTGTAAGTTAGTACGCAGCCTGTGTCAGAAAATTATTTTGACAACCATGTTAGATGTGAAGCCTGATTAACGCTAAGGGCCGGACCAGCTCTAGCCGAAGGCCGGGCCTGCTTGGCGGTGTATGGTCCAGGGCCAGGCCAACTGACGTGCAAGGCCTGTCTGGAGGTTCGCGAAATAGAAAAGGAAATTGTGTACTCTGACAGACTCTATAAATACATCCCTATATCATCTTTTAGGGCGGAACTCATTCGTTTGAACGAAAAAGCTACTGTAACTCTTGAGAGGTGTTGGGAGAGCACTGTATTTTTTCCATCAATCATAGTGAACTGGTGTGGCTCCCGAAGAGTAGGCAGTTTCCGAGTCTCGTATATCTTGTGTCTTGCTTTCTTTTCTTGCTTTTGATTTTCTCCTATTCGTGATTCATAGTGTTCGAAGATCCATATGGAGTGTGTTGGTCAGATTGAGCGCGTAGTTCAATTCGATTGCTACCAACAAACCAAACAACAGAAAACAATTGCTCTAAAAAAATATATCATGTGCCAACCGAACACCGGAAAAATCAAAGTAGAAAGTTTGGTTTCTGCAAAAGCATTTTACATGCGAAACAAACGGAGCGTATAAACATGGGCTATTTTACCTCTCGACTCCACTGTGCTATCGAAGCTCTGAGTAAAGAACGGAAAACGACGGGGTCCACAGGCTCAGTGCTCATTTCAACAATAACTCCTCCGTGGTCGTCATTTTTACCACTCAGTAAATTGCTAACTTGCTCCACTGCACGCGACGAAGAGGTCGTCGACATCGATCTAGAACCGAATTCACCCCCAAATCTGACCTTGATTCTGCTTATCCCTGTAAAAATCGCAAAACAGGTGTATCTAAATTGAACCCAAAATACAGAAATGCTATGGATTGTGGCGCCTACCCGTAGAAAGGGATTTCGACGGAAGGGTGAGGAAGGGACGTTTTGGGAAGTGACGGAGATTTCTAGCTGTGGAACAGAGCAAGTGAGATTTAGAAACAGATCTAATCATTGGTTTTGTTGTCTGTCTCTCTTCAAATTACATACGTGAGTGTAGAGAAGTGGTGTTGTACTCTGTATTGGCAAACGAAAAATCGAAAGATTTTATCGTTGTTTTACCGGTCGGAAACCTGCGGGTGAACGTTTCGATTCTTCGGAGGAGACGAATTGAACGTGGAACGTACGGAGGAGGAGAGGCGCGAGCAAAGGTGAAGTAGTTATTTGCGGTGGAGGGGAGTTAGGTAGTCGCCTCTTGAATGCTTTGGATTTTGGATCAACCAATGCATACGCACGCACTAATTAATTAGTGGGCCTCGGTACACGACATGAAACAAAAACATGAAACAAAATATGAAAACACATCTAACGGATTATTGTGTCTAAGTGGTGTACCCATCGCATTTTGTCTCAACAAATTTCATGTTTTGGTTGAAGAAGAGAGCAAATGTTTAAAAACTCTCTCATGTCAGCCTTGTTACTCCGACTTAACAATTTGTTTTTGCTACAGTGACTAAACAAAGAAGATGAGACACATTTTACTTAATAAAGCAAGAAACCCTTAACAATTTGCTTTTTGCTACAATGACTAAACAAAGAAGATGAGACACATTTTACTTAAATTTTATGAAGAAAGAAAAGGTGGGTGGTATTTGAACAGAAAAATTAGAGTAGAATAGAGAGTCTGATTTTGTGAGTTTTTTAAAAAGTGGCTTGTTAAAATATAAAAACAATTCTCTATTTGATATTGACAAACAATTCTCTATGACGTTTTATGTAATTTTATCTGTGGAATTGATATTGGCACTCCTTATTTTGATATTGACACTGTCTTTTTCGGAAATGGCTACAATACACACCTCTTATTTGGGTGTACCATATGCACCTTTGTATGGTCCAGATTGTGCCACCTCATCGGCAATCGTAACATTTTTTAGTTTTTCATAACTTTTCAGCAATATGATTCGTAACATTTTGGTGTGTCTCGTAATTTTTATAAAAAAAAAATTCGTAACTTTTATAGGTGTGTGTATTATACACACCCAAATAAGGGATGTGTATTATAGCCTTTTCCGTCTTTTTTTGTCCCTATTAAGTGAAGTTACTACACCACCTTTGTACTTTATACCTGCATGTGTAAAAAGAATGGAATTAATTATAAAGCACAATGGTGGTTTAATAACTACACCTACTAGAGACAAAAAAAAAAAAAAAAGGAGTGTCAATATCAAAATGGGGAGTGCCAGTATCAATTCTCTATTTGCAAGTACTCTCATAATGCTATTAAAGTTACAATGTTTGTACACTTAATATTTGTACAACTCTTATAAATCTCAAGATTTTACAATGTTTTCTACAGATATGATGAATTTTTGTAAACCAATTGTTAGATTTTTAGAAGGGTTCCAATTAAAAATTAATTGACTGATTCCGTAGAGCCTCTGGATTATATTTTCACAGTGATGGTAATTTAGATGATACTATTAGGTAGGCAATAAACCAATGTAATCTCTCATAAATATTGGGACTGATTCGCAATGCATTTATGTGATCCTATATTATTGGATATTCAAACAACTATTATGCCGATCAAGACAATTTTAGAAGTGCATGCATGTGAACATTCAAATAAAAGTTTTTTTTTCCCCCAAACAATACGATGTGTTAGTATATTAGAATAATTGTACCTAAATATCCACTCACGACCATTTGAATTACAGCTCCAAGTCAAATAAAAGGGTTTATTGTAGCACTTCTTATTAAAAGAAAATTAAGTAGATTCGAATATACTATATATTTTGCAGATAAGCCATGTATAAGTTCTAGTTTTTAAAACGCCCGTGCACACAATATCTTCATGTGTAATGACCATTTCATCCCTTAAACAAACCCTAGTGATTGTTTGGGTTCGCCACCACCACCAGCATATTCCATCACGTACCCACCGCTGCCACCAACGAACTCCATCTCCCCCTCCCTTCACCACCACCGCCGAGCTCCATCATCCCCTCCCGTCACTTTCTCTCTCTCTTCTCCACCACCTCTTCCCATCACCCCACCGTTCACAATCGGTAACACCACCATCCAAAATATTCAATTATTCTGTCCCGACAGTTTCAAATTTTAAAATATAAGAGTTGCATGTATTTTCAATTTTAAAATATGAAAGTTATACATATTTTCTGATGTCAATATTTGAACGTTGTACAAGGATGGCTCAAAAATCCTTCGGATATCAAAATCCAAAAAATTTGTACAACGTTCATATTTTAAAATCCAAGCATAGTTTAAAAGTCTTTCGGATAACTAAATTCCCGAAAATATTTACAACTTTCATATTTTAAAATCCGAAACTAAAAGCGACTTTCATATCTTAAACTAGTGGGATGATAAGAAGTGGTGGTAGAGAGTAGAGAGGGAAGTGACGGGAGGGGGTGATGGAGCTCACTGGCGGCACTTGTGGAGATGGAGTTTGTTGGCGGCCATAGTGGTGATTGAGCTTAGTGGTGGTGGTGATGGAGTTCACATGAGGGGGCTGTAAATGAAATTGAGTTTTTCTTAAGAAGGATAAGATGGGAAAGTTTGCTTTTCTTGGGATTGTATTTTGCAAATTGTGGATTCTATTTAGAAAATTATTGGTTGCCAATTTAATGGGTTGTATATAGCCAAAAATGGGTTGCCAATAGAATTGGCCATGTTCTAAATGTTTAATAGAATCGAACTCGAAATTGCCCTATTATGGTTAACGCTAATTTAAAAAATAGTACGCAAACTATGATCTTTACTAGCGGTAATGAAAAACGCCGATAAAGGGTTCTATTACCGGCATTAATGACAAACATCACAAACCACTAGCAAAAACACTATTGCTGGCAATTTTTTTCCTGGCATTAATGAAAATGCCAGTAAAGGTGGTTATTATCAGCGGTAACATCAAACTGCTGGCAAAGATAACAATTAACGGCACTAAATCAAAAAACCGTCGGTAATAATAATGATATAAATATTATCTTTTCCAAATAAAACTAAAAACTTTGTGTAACTGGTGTTGGAAATTTGGATGAATAAAATCGAGGCAATCGAAGGGTCTCACGAGAGAACCAGCGAGTCTCATCCATTGCTCATCAATTTTGGTCGCGTGGGCTTAATGGTTCTTCTATTACCCCCCATGTTGTGATGATGATGGCAGAATTCATTCCTAAATACATTGGGAAAGTTTCTAGTATTGATCTCTGGTGTGCAACTCAAGGGTCTTTCTATCCCTTTACTGAGACACCTGATTTTCGTGTTCCATGTAGACATTCTGATATTCGATTTTTGAGAGAGACGGAGAGAGACAGATAGACAGACACACGTTCGTTCACTAATTCAGGCGACAGGGGTGTTCCGGAGACTTACGGTCCTCCCTTTTTATTTTGGGAGATAGACGCCGACGAATCACACACACGATAGGTAGCAAATTTGTCTTAAGGAGAATGTGTCTAATACATGACTCAGTTCACTTTCCATAAATATTGTTTGTATTTCTATTTTGTAATCTTCAATTCGATTACGTTACTGTAATTTGTAATTCGATTTATACATCAACGGAATACGTATCTGGATTTCGAAAATTTTCCAACAATTGGGTGGTCAACTATTGGGGCTCCATACAAAGGGTCGAGGGTTCGAATCTGGGGACAAAAAAAAAATTTGAAAAAAGTTTTATCGGCATTAATAAGACCGTCGGTAATAGTGGTTTTTCATTCCCGACGACAGTCACAATGACCGCTGGTAAAAATATTACGGGAGTTTTCGTGCCTCTAACAGCGATTTTTAACCACCGGTAATTGCGTTTTTTTACATCTTCTATAGTATTGCAGGATGAGTTTTCGCGAGGAGAGTTGTGGTTGCGACAAGTGGTACAATCTGATTGGATTGTCATTAGAATTTTCAAGCAACACATGTCACATAATCTTATCGTCCCTCTAAGAACTTATCCATATATGGTATTATGTTATTTCAAAAAATGACCTTAATATAGGAAGATGAAATCTAAAATGGTATTGCATAAATCCTACTAAGGCCATCGATTTATTATTCTTATTTCCTTATGAATGGAGAAGCAAAATTAGAATAGCAAGTTATTAATTTCCATATTGATTTTTGTTAGATTTGCTATACATTGGTGAGTTTTGCATATTCTTCGAAACTCTATCAATGCTTTTCTTTTCCTATTGTACTAATTTTATATTTTATCTATGTTGATGAAATTTTAATTGTTGATAAAAAAGTTTTGCTTTATATTGGGTTGATATCTTAGAGACAGAAAGCAAGGGTTGGAAAGATAATAATTGGGAATTAGTACATCACATAATTCTTTTTTTAGTTATTGAAAAAAGAAGTTAAACTATATAGGCATAAAAAAAAGTTTTTGGTTTTTTAATTGTAGTAGTTAGGGGTGTCAACGGTCCGGTTTGGTGCGGATTGGTATGAATCCGAGGACCGAACCAAAAGTCTAAGGTCCAATGCAAGGCAATCCGTGTCCAAACCAAAAGTCTACGGTCCGGTTCCAAATCAATCAAAAAAATCACGGTTCGGTTCACGGTTTATCCACGGATTATTACATTCCACAAAATAAAAAAAAAAACATATTTCACATTCCACATTCACATTCTCATTGTAACTTTTGGAACCCATTCATCATCAGTAGCTTTTATGTCTTAATAAACAACACCAAGTCACAACAACAATTCTTCAAAATGATTCAAAGAGATTCACATTCAAGAGAGTACCACTAGTAGTAGCAAAAAAATGCAAAAACAACATAATATAAAGCGAGTAAACAAAAGTTTTCACCACAACCAGTCCAGTCCCGATACAATAAGTAGCTAATATACGCACAAGCAAAAATAAAATTACAATTGTTAATTACAATTTGCACCTTTATTTTTCAGTTATAGCACATCCACCTATTTAGGGTATAAAATTAAGAATAATATGTTTAATTATAATTATTATCCCAATATTATATATATATTTTTTATTATTTTTTTTATTGATTAAATTTTCACGGTCCGGTTCAGTTTATCCACGGTTCTTTTATGAAAATCCATGGACCAAACCGCGAAGCACGGTTTTCTAATTTTTCAATCCGTGTCCGGACCATTAATCCATGGACCCAATCCAAAACCTACGGTTCGGTTCAGTCCGGTTCGGATTCGCGGTTCGCAGGTTTATTTTGACAGCCCTAGTAGTAGTACATGATTGACATACGTATCTCATTAACTCACATATTCAGAAAATTAGGGATGACGAGATATGTACAGACGGACGGATGTTATAATTTAATATTAGTTTTAAAAGGGACTATAAACAATCTAATTCTCCCACCCAAATTTTAAGCGGGCAATGTGTATTCACCTATATTTATATAAGAGTTGAAATTTCTATGAACTTGAGATAATCTAACTAATAATCTGATAATTTATGAACTTCATGTGAAATCAATAAATAATTCATAATTTTAAAAAGCTATAAGTTAAGAACAATTTTCTCTACATAAATGTTCAATTTTAGATTTTGCACTAGCCATTGCAAGCCCTCAAATTTTATCTACTATTCTTCCTCTACTGTTGCCGCTATTGGAGTTATGGGAGAAGTGTCTTTAGGATAATTAAACAAGAAGTTTTACTTGACTGATTTGTGTCTAGCTTACAGATAAAACAAG
Organism: Vaccinium darrowii; assembly: GCA_020921065.1. NCBI lineage: Eukaryota > Viridiplantae > Streptophyta > Magnoliopsida > Ericales > Ericaceae > Vaccinium > Vaccinium darrowii. The sequence continues at coordinate 26,039,613 of CM037156.1, forward strand.
ATAAAGAAGGAGGCGGACAAGATTGTTGGAGAGAAAAAAAGAAAACTGAAAAAGCTATGGGGGAAAGAGTAAAAGTACTGATGAACACCTAATCCAGCGAAACCCAATGACTTTTGGCTATATCAGGGATACATAGATCAATCATTTATTTTATTTGTGCATATACTTTGAATATCAAAATTATTAATTTCCCCGTGCATAGCACGGGTTTCATGCTAGTAAAGATGTAATTAAAGAGGATATGCCTTCATTTCCTCCAAAAGATTGAGTCAAGATGTTGCTAATTCTTTTGCCTTTAAGAACTTACCAAAATCTAACTGATACACGTTGACTCAACAATCTTGATCCATTTGATACTATATATACATCTCTTTCCACAAGAGTAATTCATAATACACTTTTCTCTATATAGTGATCGGTGCATCTATCAAACCACTTTCTGCTTTCTAGCTCTCGCTATTGACGCTAAGATGGATGGGGAGAATAGACGTCGGGGCGTTGTCAATGGAAATGTAGAGTACACATGTGCTCTATTTTTTATGGCTTTATTAGCAATATCGTCCATTTTGATTTTTCCCTATTACATGCAGCTTGAACCTTCCGCTAAATTGGCTTTCTGGTTCTCTCTCGTTCCTATGTCCATTTTGTTTTATACTCTCTACCTTGTGGTGTTTGTGTGGTGAGACATGTGCGAAATGCTTTGCAACCTCGTGGTTATGTTTCTTCAATTTCTATTAATATTTAATAAACAGAGTTAATCTCTTCTTCTTCTTCTTTTGAGAATAAAAAGAAATTTTATTAATCACTGAGCAATGCCGATAAGAGTTAATTTCTTTTGTAATGCATTATTTTGCTTACTCAGTTTCCCATCTTATTTTGTGGAATTTAATATCCATAGTTCTCCCTTTTATATGCTGCCCTTTCTTGTAATGTATCTATGGGAGGAGATGTAAGAAGCAAACTGTGATCAATTTATATACCAGAATTTTCAACAATGTGCTTGTGTTTAACTACCAATTGCTTTCAAATAATCGAGTTGGTATTGGGGTTTGTGGCATGGTTTTAAATAGCAGTAGCGGGATACGCAGCGGTAGCGGCCGTAGTGTAACTGTAGCGGACGTATTGAACAGTAAGTTGTGAAATCAGGTATAACGGTTGTGAATTTTTTAAAAACCATTAACAACCCATATGAAACTTGATGAAACATTTTTTTCCGTCTGTTTGACTTAATTTGTTACATTTTAACTAATCTTAGGACGTGTAATAACAATTTTTCTTCGTTGGAAAGGTATCCTTACAATAATTGTTACACGTATAAATGTCAAATCAAGATACTTTAATTGTGTTGCGTGCAAAGAGAATCACCTGCTTTTTTTCTTTGAAGTGAAATCACCCTAAGGCTCTGTTTGGTAGTTAAGGAAAAGAAAGGAAAAGAAAAGGAAAGGAAAAAGAAGGAAAGATTGAGGAAATTTTTTAGTTAAAATGATCTAATTTAGTTATTTTTCCTCTTTTTTGTCCTCTCAAATCAATCAAACGAAGAGGGAAATTTTTTTGTTTTCCTTTCCTTTATTTTCCTTGGGTTTTAAACAAAGCCTAAAGAATATCTAGAAAGGAACTCAAGAGGATGAGGCTTAATAGGCTGTGAAATTAACTTGAATAATTTTTCCTCAGCCACCATCAATAATAACTTGCGTGTTTTGATTGTTTTCTCTGCCGAGAGAAATTTTTCAGTGCCGGGCGATTGTACCCACAATACCCCATCAAATTTCGTTTGAAAGTGTTATTAATAATCCAGATTTTAAATAAATAGTCAAATTATCAATTATTACCGATAATATTTATTTATAATTCGGACCGTTCAAAAAAGTTTTGAATGGTTGAGAAGCGCGACAGGTACTACCACGTGGTGCCTGCTCGGCGTTGGAAAATTTCCCCTTCCCAAGAAGTAGGAATACGTGTTTTATCTGGGTCCCACTTTACGTTCATTGCTCTCTCTCAATATTAACAAAAAAGTTTTGAATGGTTGAGATGCGCGGCAGGTACTACCACGTGGTGCTTGCTCGGTGTTGGAAAATTTCCCCTTCCCAAGAAGTAGGAACACGTGTTTTATCTGGGTCCCACTTTACTTTCATTTCTCTCTCACTCTCAATATTAACAATAATACATCCACAAGTGGTTGGCAACCCAAGTGGTAAGGCTGTAACGACCCAGATTATCAAACACCACAACAAAGGAAATAACAATTGACGATGAACACCCAACACCTCATTGATCAACTTACGTGCTTTAATTTTATTGCGCCCTTTTTTTAAAAAAATTTTAGAAACCATCACAATATAAACTCGCCATCAACAAAACAATTGACGATGAACACCCAACAGATGCATATCATCGGCCTACACTGGTACATTACCAATACAACCCAATCATCAACATACTTGTAGCAAAAGTAATTCACTTGCACAATACTCTGTAGAATATCAGACTACTGAGGCCAAATATCACGCTACGAGGTGTATATCTAACATCAATATCATGCCATGAAGGCTTTATTACACGCCACAAAGGCAAATATCACGCCATAAAAGGCTATATTTAATGCCATAAAGGCAAATATCACGCCACTAAGGCAAATATTTAATGCCATTAAGGCTGCGCCACTAAGGCAATATCACGCCGGCTATATATCATGCCAAAGCCACGCCACTAAGGCTATTTATATCACGCCACTAAGGCTACATATCATACCACTAAGGTTATATAAATAAGTACACCCACGACAACACAAAACGACTCATAAGTCTCAATCACAACCAATTTACCATTGTACGTAGTTCAACTTAGACTAGCAGCAACAAACCCATCAAAATCCACGCAACGAATTATGCACGATCGTGCACCACAGTCGTGGGCACCGCGGAACCAAAATTCAAATGTAATGTTATATCACAACCTTTTGCTAAACAATATGCTATCTCAACAGCCATTTAAACCCCAATTTGGAAAAGATTAACAATAATAATTTGCAGCCACCACCATTTCACCATCGAGACATGTTGAGTTAACCCAAAACATATGATGAAACGAATACAGAAACATCAATCGAACACCTCGGAAAACTCTAATGTACCAATTGCCAATCTCAAGTCTCCAAATCCAAAACACGCCAAAGTTTAGATGTAGCACAGGTATATAACAAAGAGAATACCAACTGCGAAGAATTGAGATTCATGCACAAATGATGCTTTCGAAACAATACCTTGGTAATAAAAATTCTACATAAGTTTTTTTCCCTGTGCCATTAACTTTTCAATCAATCCAAGCTTAAAGTGTACCGGGCAACTAATCCGTCCCCAATCCGCAAAGTCCTATAAATAGCCTTTTTAGTTGGGAATGATATTTGCGCATATGCACAAAATGGTTTAGTTGGGAATGATATTTGCGGCAGGGCCCATTGAAAATCCTATAAATAGCCTTTTTGTGCATTTTTAACCTTCCCTGACCAGACCACCTTTCAACGTAGATTACAAAAGCTCCAAAACAATAATTCCACAACCTATAGCCACTAACCCATTTATCTGTAATTATACCAACCAACCAAATGAAATATCGGAAAACAATTAAATTTCTCACGGAACATCTTAATTAAGAGAAATTACACTTCCGAATTTTTTTTCCATTTTTTATTTATTTTCCCTAAGGAACAACATGCATGCTGACCCCATCTGAGCCGTTCGTGCACGGCGATTAACTGCTCAAATCTATTCGGACCCAAATAGATCTACACCGTTCATTACCAAATTAATCTGGGCTGTTGAGAGGAGAGAGAGAGAATAAATCTCGGCCGTCCAAAACACTTTCAAACGGCCAAGATCATGCTCAGCATGACCACGTGGTACCCATTCGGTACCCAAAATTTTTACTCAGGTGTTCTAGAAATTAGCGATCAATAGAATTACCATGAGCCACTCTAACATCCGTGTGCTATATTTCATACACATGCAAGGAAACGAAAAAACATAAACCAAAGTGGAGGGGAAAGCCCAAAAAAAACCAATATTGGACAGTAAAAGAAAAGCCAGATTTTAGAAAGCTCTGGCAACTTGCTCACAATCTGCAATTCCTATTGATTCAACTTTATTGATTAGAAAGTACAACAGACTTCCTCAAGCATAATTCATAACTATAAAACATAATTGTTGGTAGCCAAGGAGAAAGAGAAACAAAAGTAGAATCCCTTAATTCATCCCCCAAGCCCTCCTCCATTACAAGAATCTGTTGATCCATTATCTTCAACCTTTACCTTCCCAGCACAGCAACCCTTCTTCCTATGTTCATCAACCTCGAGTTTCCTCCCACTACAAACTCTGCCAGCAACAACCTCCACACTTTTTCCAAGCTCCAACCTCCTCTCCAAAAACTCCGAATTCTCTTTCCACACCTCTCCATTGGCGTAAACCTCCTTCTTCCATATTGGAACTGAAGCCTTGATCTCATCAATCAGAAATTTGCAAGCATCCAATGCGTCAGCCCGATGAACAGAAGAGACCGCGATGAAAACACTGGACTCCCCAACAGGGACCGGGCCAAGACGGTGGGCCACCGCTACAGAGTCGAGATTCCATGCTGATCGGGCCGACGAACAGATTGACTTGATGCAGCGGATGGCCATTGGCACATAAGCTTCGTATCTGAGCTCCAACACCGTCTTCCCTTGAAAGGTATCGCGCGTTGTTCCAGAGAAAGTTGCGATGGCACCACATTGCGGAGCTTGCACAAACTTGATGTACTTCCCGATGTCAATCTCAAGATTCTCTTCTAAGATTTCAATCAAATTTTTCTCATTGTCATTTGCCATCTCTATGTTTGAGCCAGACAAATGGACTCTAATCCTAACAATAGCTGTAGCTTTTAATGAGTTCTACTTCTTGAGGTCAACCTGTGATATCAACAGCATTAGCAGACAAAGAAGGACTAGCATCACCTTAAGGCTATGTTCGGATACCTATGGATCGCAAAATATTATGCAATGAGAAAATCTCAAATTTAGATTTGATGGCTTACAAAAAGATTTCGCTAGTCAGTATGAGAGCTCAAGAATGATGGGTTGGAAATAACTATTCAATAGACGTGAATTGCAATACTTCATGTTGATGATTGTAGTTATAGAACGATAGCAGTAAAATAGAGGTTTTCTACTTCTTTCCAACTTCCCTCATAGTGTTTCAAGCTACCTATAATCCAACCTTGAAATCCACGCCTTTCCAAATGGACCATAAGAATGAGTTCTTTTTCTCCAGCCTAATAATCTTTTATTCAATTTCTGATGTGGATTACTAATGTTTCAATAATAACAATATGCATGGTTTTAAGATAGAATTTAGAAAAGGAAATTACAGCCCTTAAACTAAAGAACTTCTGAATACAGCAAAATGCCCAATTCATGTAAGGAGGACCAGAAATCCGTATAAATACACGACAGAAAGAAGAATTACAGTTTTATTCAGATATTCCTTCCTGCAACAACCAGAATAAAAGACTTTTTTCTAGTATTTTTTTTTTTTTTTACTTCCAATCCAATTCCATGCATGTATACTGTATACATCATTTGCATAGCTACTCCCACCACCACAATCCGTATAAATACACTGACAGATAATCAAATCGCCGTCGAAAACAAATTGTATGCAAAAGAAAGAACAGATTGAAAAGAAGAGAGAGAACTCGAAAAACCTACCGTTTAGCACCTCCGACAATTTCCGTAGGATGGTTCTAATTTGAACATACATAATAGGTAATACTTTAATTAAGTTGTTATGGCTGGCTTTTGTAATTAATCTCCGAACTCCTAACCAAAAGTACCAAACAGTATTAAGGATTTTCATGATTTGCAAATAGTGGGTAAATAAATCCATTGACCCGTGGTTGAATCAGGAAATAACACCTCAACAGAGATTTATATTGAGCTTTTTTTTTTTTTTTTGCCTAATGCTTTTATGTATTTGGCTGAAACTGAGGAGTGTTTATACAATTAGCTAAACAACATCCCCCTCCTTGTGTCTACGGTTTCAAATGATTTGTGTAAAAAATAAAAATAAAAAAAGCAAGCCTTGTGATCAACAAAATGTCAGAAACCTGTTAAAAAAAAAGACGTGCCCATTCCAAAAACCCCTAATTTTTTTGCAGCTAACCATAATCAAAACCCTTTACCACCCGATTCTTGATAAAAATAGTAAAATCAAAGTAAAACGATGACAAATACGTCAATATGAGGAAGGAAATATACCTTGGGATGTGCACTTCGATCCCCCGCTTCAGATCTCCAGAAAGTCCAAACTAGGGTTTTGCTGCACTTCGATCTACATCTCTATAGCGCTAAACACGATGAATGCAATGGTTTTGATGCGTACACTAGGACTGCTCTTGAAAAAGGATCGACTGAGATGGGAATGGGAAGTGTTAGATTTATATACCAAGGGGCAGCAAAGTCATTTCCTAAGCAAACTTAACCCCGTAAGCCGCAAATTGACGGTGGGGGAGAATCTGACAATGACTTTCAAAAGCAAGGGAGGGCAGTGGAATTTCAGAAAGTGAAAGGGAGGTCCCCGTATATGTCAGGAACCTCAGGGGAGGTAAGTGAAATTTACCCTAAAAAAAACCCTTTACACCAGATCAGGACATGATTGAGGTCCACACACCTCTTCATGACAGAACCCATTTCCTATCAAATAGTTAGCAGAATATAACATTTATATCTCACTGGCATAATTACATAAACATCATGGTCTTTTCGATGAACATAGAAACATAAAGTAGTAACAAAAAAATACAGAGCCACCCGAACGAAGTCACCTATCATTAGTCCAACAAGCTTGATGAATCGAGAATTAGCACGCAGATAAGAAAAATTTGAATGACCGCTATTCGGACCTATCAGTGATGCCTGGTGTATCTTTTTCTGGATCGTGAGCAACATATCATTGATGACCTGGTGTACTTTTTTCCTAGGTTGTGAACCACACTAGAACCCTTAATAGTTAATACCAAAGATAAAGAAGCACACAATATCCAACCCTCAAGATAACAAACTAGTCACATTAGATATTGAAGTACTTCTCATCTAATTAGAAAAAATCAGAACCATATTCAAGAAACAACCTATGTATGTAATTCCAGTAGATGTAAATTAAATGGTAATTACATATATACATATGGAAGCTTTCACATTGGGATACATATCACATACCGTTTTTATCATTTTATGCATGTAGCAGTGCAGGATATGTATCGTGTATAGTAAGATAAGTTAACAAAAGTACTGAAGACCTAATAAAAAACTAAGGATTGAATGGAAAAACAAAACATTTAGGATGCGAAATAACAAGTCTTAGGCCGTCCAAAGTGTCCCAAAAGATTAAGTATTACAGACTTGCATTCTAAACCCACCTGATTTGCATGGTATATAACCTACTATTACTAATATGCCCACTTCAACTAAGAAGCACTGTTTTTCTATAAAATTCTGCCTAGGTTAAAAATCACACGTAACTACTACATAATATTTAATCTACCAAATCATTAGAGTATAGTTCGTAGTGAAACTCATGGGGGCCAATTACCCCTATAAAACGTAACGGGTGAAAGCTATAATTAGAATGTTTATCCTACTTTTTTCTCCTCCTCCTTACTTTTCCTTCGCGTGTGCCAGAGCACTAGTTAAACTAATATGCCGTTTGCTTGCTAATATCATGACCAAAAAAACCAAGAACTAAAATTAGTCCCAATTTGAACATTTGTGAACCCATTATTGTTTTCCCCTGAAATGGCATTTCAGGCAAATTTCCCGGTAAAACAGACAGATAGAACAAGACCCAAGTTTTTCAATGGGGCTTATTTGGTTGAAATAAACAGAACCCAGATACAAAATTTAACGACAGATTCAGGGAAAAGTGTATTACCTTAGCTGGGAAGTGGAGTCGATTTTGGGGGTAGAAATTGTGGTCTTCTTCTTCTTCTTCGACCTTCCCCTCCCACGCAAACTGGCAGATGGAGGTTTAGGGTTGTACTGACCCAGAGAGATGGAGAGGGACCGACGAGCAGGTGGGGAGAGGGATCGAGAGGGAGAGATGGCAAAGGTAGAGAGAAGGCTTTCGAATTTGGGGATTTAGGGCGGGGCAGGGATTATCCATCCATTACCCGGTCGATTAGGGGTGGGGCGGAATGGGGATGGATTTTCGGACTGGGGTATGAAAAAACCCGCCCCACCCTCCATTGCTGCCCGCATGACCTCCAACCCTGAATGTTAATTTTTCTAGACTTTTGATTTTATTTTATTATTCATAAAAAGAGGGAGAAACCTGGGGGAGGAGAGAGAGAGAGAGAGAGAGAGAGAGAGAGAAATGTGGGAGAGGGGTGTGAATATGGAGAGAGACAGGGAAACGAATGTAGCTTTTAGGATAATGATTTTGACACTCCACTTTCTTACAATGACACATCAAAATTTATATATGAGTGTGAAAAAGTAGACATAATAGAACTACTAAAAGACAAATTTTGGAGTGTCATTATAATAAAGCGGAGTGTTAAAATCACTTACCTAATCTTTATTGGATAAAAAAAATGAATAAATATTACACATTTTAGTATTTGTTTATTTATTTTGTTTATCTTACGTTTTTTACTATTTCAAATTAATTTGAATTTATTGATTTAAACTTCAAATATTTACAGCAGCAGATATGTCTTTTCATGTATTGAATGGGAACAACACATGCATGCATCAAACAAGAGGGAGAAAACCTAAATTATTTTTTTCATTAGCTAATGTTGTGCCTGTTTGATGGGGCCGGAAAAATATACCAACGTGATTTTTTTTTATCCCATGTATCGAACGGGCACAACGTTAATAAATTTCTATGTATAAAAGTGTTCCATATATAACAAACGACATTCCGATCGATGAATATTATGTACAAGATCTAAAGTTTAAACGGTTTTAAAATATATTGATTGGAAATCATTTGATTATGATTTTAAAACGAATTTGTTGGGAAAAAAAATACAACACTGAATCAACTCCCATTTTTCTCTGAATAATTGTGTTCAATTAGCAAACGATATCCGATAAATATAATTTTTGGTGTTAGCTAATACTATCGACAAGATCATTAAAGTGAACCCGAAAAGAATCCACAAATGATCTTAGATAGAACCATCCCTTCTCTTTGACGCATCGGAAAGGATCAAATTCCTATTAGTATTTGGAAATTGAGATTTTAATCTCATTTTTGGGAATTGCAAAATTAATTTTGAACTTAAAATTGCAAGCATTCATTAATAAAAGGTAGATTAGAACCACCTATACATACATGCATGCATGCAAATGTATATATGTATAGAGATATATAGATTTGCCGGTCCATGCTCCCAATGCAAGCCAACTGTGAAGAGTGAAGGCTATTGGTGCCGACGGCTGCCCTCTTCCTCGTCCTCTACGCCTTCTGCCACATGGCTTCACTTTTTTGGCACTCGCAATATATACATATAACATCCATATATATATAGCCTAGCACTCTTGACCTTTCGTTTTCACAAAAATCACTTCCTAGTGAGAGAGAGAGAGAGAGAGAGAGAGAGAGAGTGGAGATGGAACGTGGAGGGAGTGGAAATGGAGGATTCCATGGCTACCGCAGACCCCCACAAACTCCCTCTGCATCCTCTGGTAATGTTTAATTTTTTTTAACAAAACTACATTTTTCTCTCTACATTTGCAGCATTTCTACAAGATATCTTTTTTTTATACTTTTCTATTTAAATGTCACCTCAAATTATTTCTTTTTCCCGCATGCAAATGGGTTGGAAATTTTTTCCGATCCTCTCGTTCTTATAATTAGACAAGCTTCATTTTAAGCTTTATCAACTTAAATATTTAGGGATAGTTCTTCTTTTTAAAACCCGAAACCGATCCCACCAATCGCAATCTTAGATTGTTCTGCTGCCCGAGAGACGAGCTCCATTTTAGGCTTTATCAACTTATATTGAGATGGAAAATGCTAAGTGCCCGTAAACACTGCCAGAAATTACTCAAAAAAGTGAACTGAGTGGCTCAGATCACGCGGGTAATGTTTTTGGGTATGTAACAGTGCTTTTTTTAAAACGTGAAACCGATCCCACCAATCGCAACCTTAAATCTCCTACCACGTACAGCCATGTCGCACAAGCTTCTTCTTACAAAAGAATTTTACTAGGAGAGTTAGCAAACATAGAACACATTGTCTAAATATGCAGGCAAGAATTTCTCATTGTTTTTGCAAACATACTCACATACATTGTATTTGTATTTTGTTTTATGTCTTTTCTTAATCTATATGTATATTGTTTGTAACGCCTCCATTTGTCTTTGATCGGATATGCAGGTAACTGTTACTTTACCTTTGATTCTGGTCATTTTTTTCTTAATTTTTTCCTTGTTTGGTTGCCAAATTTTGTTGTTTTTGTTTGGACGTGGATCGTAACTAGCTAGCACCAAAAGAACAAGAGAAATGCTAACGGATGCCATAGTGCACCCGTTAAGAGTATAAAAAAAATACAATTTAAAAGTACATTTGTACTTTAAAGTATATCGTTGAGTATACTTTAACGTACAAGTGTACTTTTTTGTACAAGTGGGCCCACAAAAGTGTATTTTTTTGTACCTTTAACGGGTGCACTATGTCACCCGATAACATGACCCAAAAGAACAAATATTTGTGTCAGTAGTTGTACAAGTGTCAGTAGTTGTACAAGTGTACAGATGGGTTTTGCATGCGCACGAAACTGACGAATTGAGAGACAATGTGGAAACAAACAAGTGTCACCTTTGCATGCAGGCCCCCATGACCCGACATGCTTCTCACACTGACACTGGCTTGCACACTTGGCTGCTATATATTAACAGATTCTCTCCGGTCCAAGTTTTGGATGAGACGTCTCGTCTAATCCAAAACTTGGACCGGGAGGACGTGTCGTCCAAAACTATCACATTCCATATATGTATAATGTATGCAGAAATGTTGATCTGAAGTTAAACCCTATGAAGCAGTATTGCCAAAAAAAAAACACACATATCTATAAGGATGGAGTTAGAAGTGGCTAGTAAGGGCTGTCGCCTCTGTTAAAATTTAAAAACTCAACTATTATATTGAAAAAAAAAATGCATATATCATCAAATTATATAACCCCACCACTCCACATATATAATCCGTCCCTACTACAAAAAAAAAGAGGGTACTCTTTCGATACATTCATCTTTTGTGTTCTGGTGAAGTTGTTTATTTTTTTGCAGGTAATTAAAACCGTACACATGTATAAAATTTTTATAAGGCAATGTATAATTACTTGAGTTTAGTTTGACTTTCCTTGAAAACGTCCAAGACAGAAAAATAAACGGTTCGGAATCTCTTTCCTGGATGTTTTCGGGAAAACTTTTCCTATGAATTTCGGTTGGAATAGGCTGCCCCACAATAGCTCCGCTGGCTGAATCTTCAATGTAGAAGACTCCACCAGTAGCATGCATGGTACTCTGGACATTCTGTGAAATTTTCGAATCTATGAATTTACCAGATTTCTATTTGCAGTACTAGAATTCCATGTCCAAAAAATGAGGTAAGTGAAGGGATGAATCTCATGAGCAAGAAAATGTGGTATGGAACATGATAGAGCAACAAGGTTGTTTTTTAGGATTTTGTTTTTTTAATTTACTTGAAGAGAGGAAATGATAACAAAAACAAATAATTTGACTGGCTCTATAAATATGTCCTTTATTATTCTACCAAAAAACTAACATTATTACTAAGTGGCAGAAATGAATATGAGGCTATCCGAGATCAGTAACACCAACCACCACCACCACCAGCCGGCAACCGATGACAATGAATGCACGGTGCGGGAGCAAGACCGGTTCATGCCAATCGCCAACGTGATCCGAATCATGCGCAAAGTCCTCCCTCCTCACGCCAAGATATCAGACGAAGCCAAGGAAACGATTCAAGAGTGCGTGTCGGAGTTCATCAGCTTCATCACGGGCGAGGCCAACGACCGTTGCCAGCGCGAGCAGCGCAAGACCATCACCGCCGAGGATGTCCTTTGGGGGATGAGCAAGTTGGGGTTCGACGATTACATCGAGCCCATGACTCTGTACCTGAACCGGTATCGTGAGTTTGAGGGGGATCGTGGTGGCTCGTTAAGGGTCGACCCTATGGTGAAGAGGGCAGCTGATTTAGGCACACTGAGTAGTCCTGTGCAGGGTTTTGTGCCTGTGTTTCACTTGGGCCATCCCCATGGGTTTTTCGGGGCTCCTGCAAATATCGGTGGATTCATGAAGGACGATGGATCGAACGCGAGTTCTTCCCATGGTCCCGCGGCCAGTCTTGAGCCATTTATCCAGTTTAACAAGAAGTGAGTTAGGAAAAGTAATAATGCGGTTGTTTTGGTGTTGGGAGCTTTTTAGTTGGTGATGGTGTAAGCAAAAACTTGGGTTACCCTGCAGCTGCAGGGTTGCTACACTGCAGCTAATTTTAACCAGTTGCTTTATTTTCAACTTAGAAAGACCTTTCAAATCTTGGCGGCTCAAATTTGCCCTTTAAATTGTTCTTTTATGTATCCTTGGGTGATACGTCGTCGATCAAAATCTGCAATCTGCATTTCGGATCATAATTTCAAATATGTTGCATTAGAGAATTAGACACCAGCAGAATAACTTCAACAACAAATACTAGTTTCATCCAACAACCAGAGCTCAATTGAAAATAGGAAAGCGAAAAATAATTCTATTTCACTGGTAATTAAAGGGTTGGACAAGTTGGAATCCGCTGCAAACACTCCAGTAATCCTTGAAGCTAACACATAAAAAGGAAAAGAGAAGAAAGAAACAAATTTACAGCAGTGCGTAAATATCCTTTTGTTTCCTTTTGATGATTTTGGTCTGGCTAACAAAATTGGTAATGGAAAAGACGACCGAAGGCGAAGAAACCGCTTCATGACCCCCAGAGCTACAATTTCTGGCCATGGGGCAATCTTTAGCCATTGGAACAGGATTCAACACGTTTCTTTTTCTTCTTAAGTTGATCCGCATTCTCTTCGTTATCTTCTCTGTCTGAATCTACTTTTTGTTTTTCTGAATCGGCTTCACATCTTTTCCTTTGAGGGATCACCTTAAAGAAGGAAGCCTTCCAATCCCTTGTTTCCAAGAACTTGAGGAGTATTTCTATCACTTGATTTACAGTGAGGACCTGCATTCAAATTGACATATGCAAAATATTGAATGTCACTTAACAGGTATTTTTTATAGATTTCCAATAACATAACTCTTGGAAATGAAAAGACGAGATCACCGTACTCCATCTTCTCATCCACAAGATCGTAAAAAACAAATTTCACACCCAAAAAAAAGGCACAAGGATGTTTTCAGAATAAGTTAATTTAGGCATAGCAGGACTGAAAAATTGGCTTGGTAATGCATAGATTGGATTTTGTCAGGATCACACTGTACTATAACTCCCGCCAATATTTTCCAAATTCGCCATGACTTGTCATCTGTTTCAACATCACCAAGAAAATGCGGCCAGAATCCAACAACAATCACAATGTCCAGATAGAAGTACTCCCAAGTCCCAACTTTCATTTCTCTTTCCATCTCCACAACAAACATCGCTCAGACAAATCCACCTGCCGTATCCTCCCCATTACCTCTCTTTTGTGATCAAGGCTAAAACCTCGCAGGTAACATATTCTGAGTCACACTAATAATAACAGCGAATATAGCCTCCTTCCCATCTAACTTATTGAAGACCACAAAAATTGAAAAACAGATCCTCGTTTCCGCCAAAAATACAGCCCTAGAGACATCAGGTTTTGGTGATTAATTGAAAAAAAAAAAAAAAATCATACTTCCATTTTGCTGCTTGAAATTTAAAATTCATGCTTTTGCAGAAACTGTCAACACCAAACAGTAACAAAATTGGGAGAAAGCAATGAGGACAAAGATGACGAGAGTCAATAGCAAAGATTTTCAAAGAACAAAATACAAAGGTAACAAAGCAAGTACCGAAAACTAACCATACCTTGGAACCAGACATCTTCAGATAGTTCCCTATCGGGAGTTTTGCAGTTTGAATCCCCTGCTCTTCTGCTTTCTTCATGGTTACCCCTTTCCATCGGTTTCGATCCACCAACCCACCGACAATGTATATTTTTGTCGGATCCATTTCCTCCAGAATATTTTCTGAATCTGCTGTAAGGTATACCAGATGTTCCTTACGATCTTGAAAAGCTTCAACATAGGGTCGGTTCTCCTTCTCTATTATCCATTTATCAAACCCTGGGAGCCTTTGTAACTGGATCTCCATTTCTCCATGACAGCCAGTTAACCAAAGGTGGCCAGGGGAACTGCATCTTCCATTCATCGCATAGCAATACATAATCTGAATGTTTTCATCCATGACAACCAGTATTTGGAACTTAGCAAACAATGTTATGATCATATTGTGGTTTATACTTTGATCTGAATAATCAAAACAGAATAGAAACAAAAAGATTTGAGTAAAATATCAGTAGTCAGTAATCACTACTTAGCCAAAAGACAACAAGAAGCTGATAAGTGCCAAAATATATACTTATTATAGGGCCTCCAAAATATGCTTTGTTATGTTCTCGATTATAGTTATTTGGTACTCTTTATGCCATTTTCATGATTAAAGGTCACTGGGGCCGTTTGCATAGAATTGGGCTTCCAATTGGAGATTTAAAGGTTCAAAGATGTGACTGGACTGCGATTCGAGAGGCTGCAAACGGCCTGCGATTCGAGAGAGCCCAGCCCATGAATAAGGAGGGAAATTCAATCCTAGAAGATCTGGAAAGCTTGGAGACTTTGAATCAATCTAGGAAATCAAAAACCAATCAAATTTGGAGAGAGAGAAAATCATTCCATCCAGAGTTGGAAAGGAATCTAGACAGCCTTCAGTATTTTGGCCATATCTTTTAGCCCAAGTGTCCAACTGAGGCAAGGTTTGTGGCATTGGAAAGAAAATTCAATTTCTTACTACTTTCTAGTTTATGAGTTTTCCAAATTCTGATGTTTTGGAGGTTGAAATTGGGCTGGAATTGCGCCGCTGAAGGTCAACGGGATTGTTGGGGAGTTTGGTTGGGGTTGGACTTCCTAAACCTATTCTTTTGATTGACTTCCAAGAGCATCATGAGAGACTATAAAAGGGGATCCTATTAAGTAGGGTCGGACGAGTAACCTGAAATCGTACATGGACTCAACGAACAAAAAACCCAGTTAAGGATGTCCATGATAAGAAGGAAAACAAGGAAACATAAAACTACTGTGGAGAAAACAGCATAATGTCGTACGAGCTTTAACAAACACAAGTACATAACAATGGCCTATATATCTATATACAATATCTTATCCATCTATACACCTAATACCAATAAAACATGTAGTTTAGTTGTTTTCCTTTAGGTTTCACAAATGTGTTCAACAGATAACACGGCAATTCAAAAGGGACTCGCAACATTGCGGAAAAGTGCAACTTTAGGACGGAAGCAAAGTTTCAAACCTATTAGAACCACAGAAGTTCATGGTTTGTTTAAACGTCATTTGCTCATCCCCAAATTACTAAAAACGTGTTTGAGGAACATTTGTTGTGCCACCACCATCCTCACATCCTTTCCTGCTGACTCCGCAGACTTCAAAGCCATTCTACCTGAAACTAGGACAACGAACTTGATCGGAATGTTCACACTCAGAGTCAAACAAGTTCAAACAACTCCTCATTGCAAAGACTTTTGGCAACAACTAACCTAGCCCTGCTTTACCTGATTTCTACGAGCTATGGCTCGCAAGAAGCGGTGCATGTTACAGGTGTGGAGTTTGTCGGCGCTGTTTGTGGGCATGGGTATATTACTGTACTGTGTCCAACTATGGATCGTAATGAGAGCAAGGGAACTATCTTGTGTATCCATCAGTATGTCACCATTCTAGTGAAACAGCAGCGACTGTCAGCATAACCTGGGTATCTGCTTTAGATTACTTCATTTCTCCAATTCATAAACCTGTTCTAGGACTCCGCAAAATCCTAAAGTGACACTTAGACTTCTGAATTTATGGGAAGTCTGTTGGGAAATTCTTTTAGTATAAATTACAATAGGCGTCCAAAAACATGAAAATTATGTGTTCAATTCAAGAAAACAAGATATAGTCAAGCCATCAGGCTGAGCAAATGAGTCCTGTTGTTATATAAGCCAGCAAGCATAGCTTTTGGCTAGGCATTTTACCAATTTCCAATTTAGCTGGAGATGTTTAGCAGCAAATTTTTCAAGCATTTGAAACATGACACAATCATTAGTCACTTTACCAATCATATGTCAATATATTCATTGTAACTAGGCAAAATGACTAATAGTGCTGGAGCAATTGTAGACCAGGCAAAATAAAAATTGTACCTTTTCAATATATCTAGTATTTTAGCTCTGCAAAATACTTTTTTTTATTATTATTACAAATGGTACAAGAACACAAGAATCTAGATTACATAGCCTACAATCATACTAAGCCCAACCAACAGCCGATTAAGGGAACAACTAACAAAACCAATAACCCATAGCCCCATTCAGGGGAAAAAATAATCAATCTTCACTTTTGGAAATTATTGATCGGGGGGAAGTGCACAAGACCTAGTCAGGTTATCCTTGAGTAGAACCTCAGCACTCAATACTCGCGCTCTGAATCCTCACTCTCGCAAATAATTGTAGTTTGGGATTTTTTCAGATACGCTTTCCTGTTCACGCACGCGAATTATAATTTGGGATTATTTTTTTTTACATATGCTTTCCCGCTCGCAAATAATGTGACTACTTCAAGGATGGAAAATTAGCACAATGCATTTTAACTATTTTAGAGATACAAGAACAAAGGCGTAGAAAATTACTGCTCCATCCGTCCCAATTTCTTTGCTCAATACGAAACTACGTGCAATTTTCAAACTAAAAAATAATATACTTACAAAAATAATTTTCTAATCAATATGGATCTTGTTTAATGAATCTCATTGAGAACTTTAATACGGTGCAAAAAAAAATTAAAAATTATTTTGATAAATACATTATTTTTTAGTTTAAAAATTACACGTAGTTTCGTAGTGAGCAAACAAATTGGGACAGAGGAAGTAGAACAAATGCAGTAAACAAGAGACGAAAAGACCTGTTGGACGAGGCTATTGATCTCAGAGGGAGTCATGAGATCTGAAAACTCAAGGTCGACGACAATGTTCTGTCCTTTGGTTTTAGCCTCTGTAAGCCTCTTAAACTTATTCTCTCTCTCCTCCAACTGCTTCTCCACCCTCTCCTTCTTTGCCCCTCTCCTCGACCCAATCAGCTTCTCCCTCTCCTCTTCCGACAACCCCGCCACCTTCTCCTCCCACTCCTTCCGCTTCCTCTCGCCCTCTTTCTTCTTCTGCTCCTTCACCAAGGCCTTCTTCTGCGCCTTCTTCGCTTGGTACTTCTCCTGTTTTAACAGCTTCTTCTGCGCCCTCTTCGACATAGCTCCATCGCCGGTCGTGGTCCGAGCCGCCTCCGCCGTCGTCGCCATCATTTCTTTCAGGCGGAAGTGAATTAGGGTTTTGGTGGTGTTGCGAGTTGAGCTGATGTTAGAGGCGTGAGTTAGGTTAGGGCAATGAAACGACGTCGATAAGTAGAGGTATGGTGTCATAGTGCCATAATGGTGACACTGGGTTTATTAATGTTTATGTCATCTTCGAAGAGGGAAACATTTTCCATATTCCTAGAGAGAATCCAGATAAGAATTCGACAACAACTCAGACGTGTTTTGACCTAAAAAGTTAGTAATTGGCTTATTTTTTTGTCCTTATTTTATTTTTATTTTTAGTTTTTGTGCTGTTTAGTTTTGCATTAACTTTTTGGATATTATTGGTTCGTCTTGGCAGAAGGAATAAAAAAAGTATAAAATTATAATCGAAACATAATTTTTTTTGATAAAGACAAAAATAATCAAAAAGACAGTTTCTTTTATATTTTTTTCGATCTTATTCAAAAAATTGAGAGTTCTAGTCATAATCTTTTACCTTTTTGGATTCCTCGCCTAGGCGAACCAATAAAACTAAAAAATCGATGCAAAACTAGCAAACGCAAAAAAAAAAATTCAAATAAAGACGAAAAAAAAAAGTTAAGCCAACTTTTTTAGCCAAAACACCACTCAATCCACAACTCCTTCGCATACACGTGAGTCGTGACACACAATTATTAGGTAGGCCCCACATGTACATGAGAGATTGTGAATTGAATTGTGGTCGAATGATTGTGTACTTCGTATCTGTTTTGGTTCTTTTTACTTCTTTGCAATGAAAATAATTGTGTGCGAGCGTGCCAGAGAGAGTTTCAATCTCCTCCCTCAGATTAACTTTGGAAAAACCAAATCTAATCAGGCGATTGTGTTTTATTGGTTCAATTACCTCAATTAAGAGGATTTTTTCAACAAGTGAAGAAATGTAAACCAACAAACTTAGGAAATCGAAGAACGAAAAGAAACAAGATACTTCGATTAATAAATCAAAGGTAAACTTACTTCGAAATTGTCTCCAACTTCAGATACAAGAACTTCGAACGGGTGATTGTTACAAGAACAACCGAGATTAATCCTAACTACTTCCTAATCTACTTCCTAAACTACTTCGAACTGAGTTCGAGATCCTAAACTACTTCGAACTGAGTTCGAAATCCTAAACTACTTTGCCAATGAACAAACCAAGCATCAGTTTTTTGATAGCTGTTTGTTGAAGATTTGTCCGGGGGGTTATTCACTCTTCAATCTCTTCTATTTATAGACGCTGCTTGCCATTTGAACTTCCCGCTCAATGAATTTGAACATTGGCTTGCTTCGAACTCTAACTTCCATTCTTCGAGTTGGCAGTTGTTTCCTCCTCCACGTCTGAATTTGAATCCTTCTAATTCTTCCTCCAGAAGCTTTGATTTTGAATCTGTGCAGTTGTTTAAACAAACTCAAATGATTAAACATTAAGGTGAATAACTGCCTTTCGATAAGTATTTCACGTGTTATAACTGTTAATTTGCCTTGTTTCCCAAGTCCACACGTGGAGTTTATATGTTTAACAGTTAATATCAGGGCTTCGAAACCACTCTTTTACGTCAGCAATAGCTTGTAACTGCCAATAACTGCTTTTCATCTTTGAACACAATACGACATCGTATTTAATCATTTATATTCCTTTAATCCAGTGTATCTTTATCAACAGGTAATTGCCAACGTTTGGCATTTTCAATTACGTGTCAATTAACTATTGAATTTGTTAATTTTATATGTAAACAGTATCTTATAATCCTATATGTAGGGCCTCCATATATATGGGGGTATTATGGATGGGGTTGTGATTTATGGTTGTATGCATGATTTTCATGGAAATGTTGTTGTGATCCCGTGGATGGTGATTTCATGGGAGTGTGGTTGTGGTCCCATAGAAGGTGTTAGGGCAGCACAACATGACTTTGCTCTAAGAGAAATAATCACTCTTCGGGAATTGTCTAATAGTTTCATTTTTTCCTGTTGCGGAATTAATGGAAAGAAAAGACGAGCCTCAATTTTGTTTGAAATAAAATTCATCTGGTGTTATAGTTGGATTATTTTAACGGTCGAGAGTGACCGGAACAGTTTGTACAAATGAATCCGCAATCAATTATTGTTACATATCCACTAATTTGGGTCCTTACAGTGTCTTTGAGCAATTTGAGCTATTCATTAAACAATCAATGGTGTAGATTATTTTACATGTAAAGCTAGTGCATAGTGCCTTACATATAGGCTAACATTTGATATATGGACTAATAAAACAAAAAATTGGCCTAAAGGCCAAGTTTGAGGCTTTAAAAGGTGTTTAGTCCAGTTTAACTTATTTTAAAGTCTCTAATACATTTATGTGAAAATTTTGAGGGTTTAAGGACAATTAATGGACAAAAATACCCTTAATGATAACAAAAAATTACAAAAAAAAAAAAAAGCAACCGGTACCGGGTGACTTTCTTTTCCTTGGCTGCTAATGGAATGTTGACCAGTGACTTTCTTTTCCTTGGCTGGTGAAAGTGTCGAAGAAAAACACTTGTCTGACCCATGCACCTTCCCCCCCCCCCCCCCCCCCCCTCTCACTTTCTCTCTCTCATGCATGGGTGGGACAAAATTAATTCTCTCTCTTTAATTTTGGGGGGTTTTGGTTCTTTGGGGTAGGGTATAGTGGGTTTAGGCACTTAGGGAGTTAGGATGCACTTTCCAATTATAGGGTTTTAGAGGTTTAGGCACTTTCATAGGGTACCCTAGGGGTTTAGGCACTTTCATAGGGTACCCTAGGATTTAGGTTTAAGCACTTTCATTAGGTTTGAGGTTTAGGCACTTTTATAGGATTTCGGAGATTTAGGCACTTTCTTGGGCTAGCGGGGACATTTTTGGAATATGTAGTTAATTTTTCCTTTTGGCATTAAGAAATTAGTTTGTATTCTATTTCTATGATTAACTCCTATATCATGTCCTTATCGAAGAAAAACTCCTATTAAAAACACTTTTGGACAATCATATATGAACAAAACCCGTTTCCATGTCAGGACTGTGCATCGAATCTTCAGATTCTTCATCATTCCGGAGGCTTTGTTTGGAATGTTTGACGTCATGCTCTCTTCGTTTTCATTTTCCTTCCAAAAAAACAAAAATTGATTAAGAAAATTGAGATGTTTGTGATGTCTCATAGTAAAGGGCTTTTTACGAGGCATGCTACAATGTGCACCCGCCCATATGAGATTTTGTGGCTCTAAATTTGAGTTTTGTGGCACCAAATATGAGATAATATGAGATTTTTGTGGTACCAAATATGAGATTTTGTGGCTCCAAATATGAGATGGCATACGGTATGCACCCCATACGAATGGACGGCTGAGATTGCGCTACGTATGACGTGTGGGAATTTGTGTCAACTTTGACCATTGACTATATGAGATAGTGTGTATATCAATATGAGATTTTATGGACTCCAATATTTATTGTTGTGATTACCGATATGAGATTTTGTGTTCTAATATGAGCTTTTGTGGCTCTAAATATGAGATTTTGTGCCTCAAAATATGAGATTTTGTGGCTTAAATATGAGATTTTGTGGCTCCAAATATGAGGTCCGCACGCACTGTAGCAAAGTCCGCATGGATCCAATATGAGATTGTGTGGCTCCAAATATGAGATTTTGTGGACATCCATATGAATGTGCATACCATATGCATTTCATATCTCTAGCCACAAAATCTCATATTTAGAGCCACAAAATCTCATATTGAGTAATTTTTAGAGGGTGCGCATTGTAGCATGACCCGCTTTTTACTTAGCTTTTTGCCTTACTGTGACTTGTTTAGTAGCTTAATTTTATGACCAAAATGGCTGACCCGTACAATACTACTTCAACTTTTAATTTGGTTTTTGTAGACGCGGGAGAGAGAGAGGGGATGACAATTCAACCCATTCCACCACGAACCCGCCTCGCCCTGCCCCGATCTGTTAAATTTTCCAGGTATAAGGTCAGGGTAGGGTAAGAATTGAAAAAACCCGACCGATATATCCTAGCACAAAAACCCGGCATTTATTAGGATCGGTTATATGTTAGTCTTATCATTATCTAGTTTCTTATCTTACATGTTTGCATTCTTGTATCTTGAATAAGAGTTTCAGAAATTGTCATCTACGCGAGACGAGTATAGTGCATAGCCACTTCTAGATATTCAGGCACTTCATATTACAACTAACAAATTTATATCACAACTCAGAGTGCCAGTCTCTGTTGACAACCACAGAGCCATCGTGCATAGAAGTATACAAGTAATAGGATAATAATAAGGGTACCAGTAACTCCTAGACGACCTTTGTTAGCAGCAGTTTCACACTAACTCTACTCGGCCACTGTAAACAAGGGACTTTATCGACTTGTAACGGACAGCATATAGATCACCGGGATCAAGGTCCACAGGATCCTCTATCCCGCTGCAAGATGAGAGATTCGAATTTGTTAGCAAACAAATATCATAGAGAAAAAACTGGAAGAAATATGGTACATTGCCTGTTATCGAGCTGGACAGCTCCCAAGGATCTCTTGGTTCGACAGATTACATATGTGTCCAGCTGAGGTTCTGGGACTGTAATAGGCCAAATGGAATGAGGAAGCAATTTTTCGCTATATGAGTGTTTAAACAAAAATAAACAAAAAATAAGAAAAAATGCAAGTGTGATGAATGTCAGATTAAAAACATTTTCTTAGAAATATGGCCAAGTACATTCAAAAGGCAAAAAACTAATGCTCACCCTCCTCGATGTGAAATTAGGAAACAAAGGTTGAGACAATGAAAAGTATCACTGACTCTAATAAGAAGTCTAACAGCCAGGTGAGTAATTACCATGAACTGATGCTTCAAACACGATACTAAAATATTGGCACAAATGGCTACTTTTATTCGGGACACAACTTATAATGCAGCAAGTTGGTTTGGTCGCGGTGGCATAATTCCAGTAACCTGTATCTGTATAAAATTGTGACTGCTCCAGCGCTTGCATGATGCATTTGCACTAACGAGAAAGCCAACAAACTTTCAACTCAAATCTTGGATTAACAATTCAACCCCCTTAGATAAACTCACAAGTTGCCATAAACTTGGGCCTAGTTCATCTTCTGTTTTTCAAACTTATCAAAATACTCCATACACACTTTGTATAAACACATAAACTACACAAAAAGACAGACAAAAGAAGACAGCAACTGATATCAATTTGCGAAGGACAAAAGCATTACCCATGTCATCCTCTTCACTTATAACAGATTGCTTTACACTGGACTTATAACGGTCAGGCAATTTAGACAGAACCGACTTTTCAAAATGTTCTTCCAAATCTTCAATGCACCTGGGTTGATAAAGGCATATATAAACTGAGAGATAGTGAAAACATCCACTTGTATTCCATTTTAAAATTAAAAGTAGGAAAACCAAAAAAAGCCTTTACCTTTTGGCAAATTTCTGTTCTTCTTTGGAAAGCCGATACCACAGCTCAGTATTTTTATGAATGTGAACCATGTATTTCTCAATCTGCAATAATAAGGCAATGAGTAAAGTGCTAATAAAAACAAAAAAGAAAAAGAAGAGAGAAGTAGGATCCACTGAAGCAACTTTCTTTGTGGATTCTCTCAGTGATTTTCTATGGGCTAGCATTCACCTAATATGTCCTTTTGAAAGGACGGAGTAGTATATCAATGCTGTGAACAGCAAGTGTATTGCGACAATTTCCCTACAAAAATCCAGGCAAACCATAAAGCAAATGAGAGAGGTCAGTCATGGTCACCTTCTGCAGACGAGTGCGGAGATACGATCTCAATAGAAAGAGGGTCCTGTCCATGTCCATTTGGTTAAGCGATACAGTAAGCGGATCATTACCACTCGCCATGAGTTCTTCCACAATTTCTTCCTAAATATACGCACCAAAATTGTCATTAGGAACATAATTTACACCAAAAGGCTGACAAACCAACTCAATGATACAGAATCGCGAAACATTGTGTCTTGCGTCGCTCCAATCAGCGACAGTGACAACCCCATCCTGGCTTACAGATTGTGTCATTATCTAGAGGACAATAAATTAATAAATCAATGCAACTGTCAGCAAATTTACATCAGAGAAGGAAAAACTACAAAGTTCCTACTCCTTTGGCCTCTTGCTTCAACGTATGGTGCTTGATTGTCAGCCCCTGCCATTTCATACAATGAGAATCTACGCACAGGTCCAAGAGGCAAACAAGATAATGGTAGAGAGAGAGAGACCATAAACTAAGCCTAGGAACACTCACAGCGCGAGAGCTAAGGCAAGCACAAACACTATGTCCCGAGAAACACTGCCTTCTTCAACTTAGAAGGTTTTAAGCATGGTTTCTTTTGCTTTTTACAAGAGATATATATTACCTTTTCTCTACAAGACTCAAGGAATAAGGAATCTTTGCCACATCAAAAACTTAGATGTCTTCGTTCTACATGATAACACTTGAGATACACAAAAATAGATGGTCCCTAGTCTTCATTATTCCTCCTCATTGGAGACTTCAGTTAGAGCAATTAGTCAACACTCCAGGAGTACCATGTGGCATTTCCACGTGCTACTCCCAACAAATCAGGTGAGGACAAATATTATGGGTGGGAGACAACGAGTGGCTCACATGATGTATGTTGCGAGTCTTGCGACAACTCTTTGACCAAAGGACCACCTAACCGATGTAACATGGTCCTCCGGGAGTACCCAATAACTAATCCTTCAGGTAGTAGTTGTGCCCCCCAACTATCTTCTTGGTAAGACGAGCTTCAAGCCTGATATTTGGTTCCGCAAGGCAAACCCCACAAACAAGGGCCACAGCACGAAGCTAGGAAGCACGAGTACTGGTATGGGATATGGGTACGATACGGGTACTGGTACAGGATACGGCAACAACCCAAAAAAGTAAGGTACAGGTACGGCGGGGGTACGACTAATTTTGGTATGATTCATTAGACATAACAAGTATTACATATTTTATAGATAGAAGCAAGATAACAAAAACTAATAGCACTTGAACTTGAACCCATACCGCTTGATGAACTCATCTTCCTATGAAATAAAGTGCAATAACCTAATTTTTGTGCATGCAACTATCATTGTTTTCAAGATAGTGAGCAAAAGATATTTCAAGGCCTATCTAAAAAATCAAAAAAAGAAAAGATTTTGACATAATAACGAGAGAGAAGGGGGAGAAAAAATCGCGCGCGCGCGCATGTGTGTGTGTGTGTGTGTGAGAGAGAGAGAGAGAGAGAGTCGCTATCGCTGGAGGAAGATCGACAGAAAAGATTAGTGAACTCTGCTCTTATTTTTCCAAAATCAAGCTCTAAATCTGAGTCGTGCTCACGAGTTTATGACTTTATCGCATTGAGTTCTTGCATATTAAGCCTAGCATTTTGAGTTTTTTTTTCCGTGCAAAATCCCTAAAGTTTTGAAAACTTTATGAATAGGTCCAAAAGTACCCAGAAAAGTACCAACGGAGTACCCATAAACTCAAAAGTACCCGGTACGTTTTTGGAGTACCCATGCTTTATAGGCACAAAGTTACACTCCCAAATTGGCTGACCCCTTCTTCCTTGATAGGGACTCTTTAGTACCACATATTTGAATCATTCAGTTTACAGCATGAATTTTGAGGTTAAAAAAAAGTTCAGGTGTCAAAACACATTCCTAAATCTAGTCATTCGCCCTTCATGTTTTATACTACAAAAGTTCATAGGATAGGAAGTCAATGTTGTTTCCTTACATCCATATGAAAACTTAGTGTCACGTATGTACTTAAAAGCATAGTTACTACCTAACTTTTCTGGTGGACATAAATTTAATACTAAGAATCAGACAATATCCAACCTCTTGCAAGCCAAAATATTCAGGCGCATGTCTAACACGGTAAAAAAACTATAAAATTTAAAACATTTACACAGCAATGCTCCACATCATAACATATCTAGAGTTATAGACACAAACATATGTACATAAAACACAGAGAGAGAGAGAGAGAGAGAGAGAGAGAGAGAGAGAGAGCACCAACTGGATCTGTTCACGGGATCTTTGAACCAAACCAGCCTCGAATTGAAGGATCTCGGGAGCAGCTTTCTCAATCCGCCATGCCCGCTTCAAGAGCTCGGCATCATTAGTCGAACTTAACGACTCGTTATCGTCAGTCGCCGCCACCGACCCATCCCATGTTCCCGAATCCATCTGATTACAGCCTCTTGCCTTACACAACCTTGCTTCACGCTTCTTCTGTGTTGTACAAAAAGTAGTGCATCACCCGTGCCTAAAGCCACATAAAAAATTAAAATTAAGCTTTATAGTGAAACAACTCACTGGCTTGGGGCTTCAGTGCGTACTCATTAACGATTGTTTTTTTTCTTTTTCTAACTAAAAAAAGACTTACACCGTGTGCTCAAAAAGGTTTCACACTTAGTTCTTTCAGTTTAGCAATGATGGAGAAAAATAGGGCAATTTTTATCATCCATTCAATCACTCTGAGCTAAGAAACAACATCGGGTAGATTATTATAAAGTATAATGCTGCAAACATCCTTTTTGGATCTTTTATTGTACATCACAGAACATCTTCATTTCTGACTGCAACTTTTGAATTTATGTATGTTGAATAAGACAGTCTAGTCTCATCTGTGAATACCACCCTTTTGGGGACTCTATGTCCTGACAGCCAATTAATAGCCTCTGATATCGTAATTGACTTGCTGCTTGCAAGTAACCAAATATGGTGTTTAGACTGGGGAGATGCAGGGAAAGCTAGCGACATCTATGTCGAGTGTTAACACTCTTATGACCTCCAGAGTAATAGCCACATCTTTAAAAAATGGAAACATGAAGTAAAACCAAATATTTACTTAGACGTAATGAACATTGCAAGATCTACATATCATTAAGTAAGATGCAATTAGGGGCAATAACAAAATTATAGCAGCACAACCCAACTTCCGTTAAAATGTCACCAACTAATGATACAGTTATGCCTGTCATGAAGAGCATGTCCAAAAAATTCCCTAGATAGTTAACTTAGATAGGTTGGCTTAATGTTAAGTTAGATAGGTTGGCTTAAATGTTCCTTGATTTTTTTTTGTCAACTGCTAACAGTTCTTTGATTTCTTTTACAATAGAAAGATCTGGGTCATTTTCACACAAAAATCGGGCCAAAAATCAGAGCGTTAATCCAAAGTCACAACCACCCATTTGCTTTCCTTAACCGAAGTACCTTCTGCTTCAATCAATTGGTTTTGAGTCAAGGCCAACACAAAAATGAAACACTCTGATTCCATTTGCTCAACCACATGCTCACGTTCATTTTTTACTGGGAAATAGAGATAAGAATTACCATTGGAATTACAAAACCATTGTCAAAGAACAATGAAAAAAGGCACAGGACTGCCTCTGACTCCACTCATGGAGAGAAATCAAACACAGCCATACGCGCAGGCACAACCCATCCCCACCCTAACCCATTGGAATGAATCATATATGTGCAAAACCATTTTTCTAAGCAATTTTATCTAGAACAACAGTTCTACTTCAATTCTGTCGAAGCAATGGGATGAGGCTAACTGAATGACTTAAAGAAAAATACTGGATGATATCAACTAATTTAACATTGACATCAACACCATACTTACTGAGGGGACTTAAGCTGATCACCAGTACATGGAGCATTACAACAGGCCACTATGCTTATCAAAAAGTGCCTTAGAAGTTGTTGAAAAAGGATTAACAACATCCTTTTATAATCAAAGGAGAGTCCCGTGCCACTAAATAAATAAATCATGAATTCTTGCTTAAAGGAATACTGCCAAGGATAGGACTATGCACAAACATCATAATCTACGTAAAAATCTGACTTTTTTAGAGTGCAATTTTGTTCACCCTCCCTAAAAAAGGGTGAACAATACCCTCTCTTCTATTGGCTAAGAAGGGATGAGGGGACCACTTTTAACCAAACCCACCCAACCCAAGTTAGTTGTTGGCTTAATTTCACAAAACACCCCCCCATCTATCTTCTATTCTCTCCCCTAAATCAGCCCTTAATCTCCTGTTGAGAAAACATTCAAATAGAAACTTCATCTAATATCTGTATTTCTATCACTCTATCTTTAATTACTATTTGATGCAGCTATTTTTCAGTTTAAAAGAGCTACTAACCTTGAGATCGATAAATGGCTCAACTCCTGCTTGGTTTCCTGCAGAGTAACATACGCACTCGAAATATGAAAACTAAACAAAGTTGCATTGTCCACCATTTTCAAGCGTGATTTTCGTTTTAGTAGCAATTTCCCTTCCTCTGTTCATCGTTTTCCCCGCGAAAATGAAATTGATCGAAATTCTCGATATGGTTATTCCATTCCTGAAACTCTTACCAAATACGGTTTTTAGTTTTCATTTGTTTTTTTGCAACTTTTTTTCAGCCTGGAAACATATTGCAAGATGCAGACAAAAGGAATGTAATTTGTTAAATGGAGATAGCACCTGTAGTAGTTAAAATTCGAGGGCATTTCAAGAATCACTTTCATGTTTCTGTTTCTTTTAGATTTGAACGTCCTACCCTCCGGATCGAGTCAAGTCGGATTTGTTCACCCATATTTAAGGTACTCCAATTTCTTCTTCTTCCGCCATGATCGATCGTTCGTCTACCAGTTTTTGGATACAACGAAGCTTATCTTCGTCTACCAATTTTTTATTACCCGAAAATTAGAGAAGCTTTCGTTTTATCTGCATCTTGAAAAATCATTCGGTGCCCATAATCATCATTCTTCTCTTCGCTTTGTTTTCTCAACAGGAGATTAAGGGCTGATTTAGGGGAGGGAGAGGATAACACGCAGTGTTATTTTTTTTACTGGAGAGAGAATAGAAGGTAGATGGGGGGTTTTTGTGAAATTAAGCCAACAACTAACTTGGGTTGAGTGGGTTTAGTTAAAAGTGGTCCCCTCATTCATTCTTAGCCAATAGGAGAGAGCGTATTGTTCACCCTCCTTTAAGGAGGGTGAACAAAATTACACTCCTTTTTTTATCACGAAAATCCAATTTCGTAAAAGCATTCCACAGAAGGTAATTTACACTATATAACATAAACAAAGAAAACACAGAAAGTAGTCTACCATTATGTGTGGACTGTCCATTAGTACTGTACCATCGCTGCTGGAAACATGGTTATCATTATAAGCAAAATGCTTCTTAGAGCTCATTCTCATTGTTCAGAGAATAGAAGGTAAACAAAGCAGTGGCTTTACGATCTTCGTTTCGTTTACAATTTTTAACATAATGAATCTATTATAGTATTGCAGGATGGATTTTCCCTAGGAGCGCCGAGGGGGGACAAGTGGCAACAATGAAGGCCTATGGATGTGACACGTATCCATTTAGTTTGACAATTTTTAATTTTATTCCCATCTTCTAAATTTGGAAAAATATATTGATGAATTATTTTTTATGGAAACAATACATATATTTTCAAAACCAATAAGGAATGATTTGAATTCTTTAACGGTTATAATATTATTAGGTTAAAGAAATCCAATTACATTTGGAGAGAGAATTATATTAGGTAGAAGCAATCCACTAATAGTAGAAATCAATAAATTTTCGCAATTTTCCCAAAAAAACTACTATTTAGATACAAATTGGCCGGTGCACAAATGGAATGTTGATCCCATAGTTTACCCTTTACTTAAATTAATTTCTTCTAGGATATGGTTATTCCCTTATGAGTTTAAACAGATTGGGAAATACTAATGACTAACCTTTTTTTCTCTTTTCTTTGAATGGGGAGTATCCTCAAACATCTAAAAACATTACTCGGGGAATTATAATCTCACGATTTAAGGATTAAGGATCTAACAAGGAAAAACTATAAGGAAACTTATTTAGTATCGGAAATTAAGTTTTCTATTTTTCTCAATCCATTCACTCCTACCCCAAGAAAATCCTTGAAACTTTGAATGTCCATGAATGGCTCCATCCACGGGTACACGAATCCCTCACGTCATTTATGGTTTTTTTTTTTTTAAGCTATTAGTATTCTGTAATTGTAAGACAATGTTTTCATGTTCTCTTAGTGTTTGCAGCTCCAATCTCTCTCATGTTTATGAAGATCAAAATTGGTTAGTGTTTTCATTCTCTAAAATAATTATGGGTGTCTAGGCTGTATTTTCTTACTGGATTTGATAATTTGTTGTTTTGATATGTCAGGGTGTCCCGGCTATATTTGATAATTTGTCGTTTTGATATGTCAGGGTCTTTTTTTAACATGAATAAGCAAAGGAATTAAAGATGGAAGAGATATTTTTTATCTGGCTTTAATCAGGTAACTCATTGAGGTAGATTTTTCTTTAGTTTTCAGTTTTGGTCTTGGCTTGATTAAATTTAAGTTGGAGGATTTGGTGTTTACAAGAATGTCATTAAGAAAACGGGATTTACAAGAGTAGGAGGAAATGAGATTTACAAGAATGTGAGAAAATGGGATGGTATTGACCAGTTATTTTTTGTATTAGTGCGCACTTTACGTGCGTAGACATTAAGGTAAAGTTTCTGAGATTGTCCATGAAATTACACCGTCAAGATTTTTAATATTTTGATAAAATAAAGTATTTTGTTGATATTTTCATTTTGCTTACCTCTATTTTTAATGATTTGATCGGACATTGTAATTTATTTTGTTTCCAATATTTATCTTGTTTCTTTTTTCCACTATAAATCAATGGATACCATAGGTTCTGGCTTATGCATGCATACACACAAAATTAACTCAATCGGTAATTTTTTTTCGAAAAACTTGATATTGTAAGAGACTTTCAATATTTTGAGGTATTTTAGATCATAAACTTCCAGTTAGAATCTATAACGGTACTATATACTAGCATTGAACCTATTGTTTCTGTGAGAAGCTTAGTGAGTGTGACAAGTGACGTAACCTAAAGTTTCTAAATATATTATCTCACGAATGTTTGTACGTTTTGAAAGGTAACAAAAATCTGTTCATGTCAAGTATATTAAACTACTCAAATGTTATATACCAAAGGGGATGATACTTTTACTGTTCCATCTTATATGTGTACAAATTTCGAGGCACGACTGATGAGCATTGAGGTCGTATAATGAAAATCAATTTTATTTGTTAGTTTTTGGATATTTTGTTAAATTTAGTTCCCTAATGGATTTGGTATTACGATGAATATTTTATGCTTTGTGACAACTCAACATATTATATTTTGATTTGTCCCTTGCATAGCATTTTTTTTTTTTTGGTGCATAGGAATTTCTTGCGTAGCATGTATTTACTTGGTTGATACTATGAAAAATATTTGCTTTGCGACATTTTTATATTGTTAAAAACATGCACATTTTTTTTCCATGAAAAACATTCTAAAGCAATTTTTGGATTACTCCGTGCATAGCACGGGTTATATGCTAGTTAGTGGTATCAAGACATAAATTGGATTCCGAATTGAATGACTTCGTACTCTGCTGGACCCCATAAAAGAACTAATAAGTCTACGAAAAATGCCTTCCAAAGTGGGGAAGGAAACTACGAAAAATAGAATAGCATGTGGATTAGGCAAGTTGGCTCAGATTAGGGGATCCGGGGACCCTACATTTCCCTCCCTACATTTCTCCCTACTTTTCTCCCCAAAACGACGTAGTTTTGGGGACCAAAAAAAGCACAAGCAATATTACTCAAAACGACGTCGTTTTGATCCTTAAAAACCCCTTCTCCTCCCTACTTTTCTCCCAAAACGACGTAATTTTGGGGACCAAAAAAAGCACCAGCAATATTACTCAAAACGACGTTGTTTTGATCCTTAAAAACCCCTTCTCCTCCCTTCTAACAGCACAAACCCAAAGCTCCATTAAAAAATGGACAAACTGGAAACAACTCATTGAAACTAACAATAACTTGATGCAAATGCTAGTCCTCGTATCAATATGCATTGTTTATTCTAAGTCCACATAGGCACTAACATGTTTGTTCTTTTTTATCTTTTTGAAAATCACATCTACTGGGGCTAGCTTTAAGGCAACGAAAAACCAAGTGTGCCAATCATTCCTCTCGACAGTCACTTTTAGTTTCTCTAATTTTTCAGTAAAATTCGAACAAATACCTGGTGGGAGATGATGATTCCGAGAAATCGTTCGATTCCAGCGGTGAATGATCCGCGAGATTAGTTGCAGATGGAGGAAGATGAGCCATCCTTCGACCCTCCAAGAAAAGCCAAGCCCTAGCTCTTCAGACTTAAGTTTCAATAATGATACATACACTCCCTCCCGACCACTCCCCCTCTCACATGTGGTGGGACCCAACACATGTGGGACCCATCACATGTGAGAGGGGGAGTGATGGAGAGTGGTTGGGGAGGGAGTGAATCTATCATTTTTGCTTAAGTTTAGGCGCAAAAGGGTTTGAGGAAGTTGTCAGTTTTTTCCATGAGTTTTGATAAGGAGAAGGGGTTTTTAAGGATCAAAACGACGTCGTTTTGAGTAATATTGCTAGTGCTTTTTTTGGCCCCCAAAACTATGTCGTTTTGGGGAGAAAAGTAGGGAGAAATGTAGGGAAGAAAATGTAGGGTCCCCGGATCCCAGATTAGGAGAAAAGAAAGTATTCTGATTCAAGCAGGCAAAGGAACTCAAATTAAGTTAGTGTAAAATGTTTTCTTCTGTGGGATGCTACTCTGTTTGGAAGTTGGGGAAAGAAGTGGAAAAGAAGGGAAAATTTAAAAAAAAATCCTCTCATTTGTTTGGTTTGAGAGGGGGAAAAGAAAAAGAGGGAGAAAATGAGTAATGGAGTGTTAGGAATAGTGAAATTTCCTCCTTATTTTCTTCACTTTTCTTCTTCTTTATTTTCCTTTCCTTTCCCTAATTTTCCTCAACTTCCAAACAAAGCCTAAATTGCAGGGGCAGAAACCTCAAAATGAATCTGATTAATAATACTTTTTTTCCAATTTTAGGACATAAACTTCAGACTGGAGAGAACCCAGTTAAAATTGAATCATAAAACCACAAAAAAATCCAGTGCACGTTCATGTAGGAGAGATTGTTTTTGAGAGGGGAAGATTTGGGTTTAACCCAACAATGTAAACCCAAATCGAGAACTAACCTGAGTGGTCGGAATTACGGCGTTGGAGAGAGAGAGAGATTCGAAATTTTCAGATTTGGTGGATGGAAAGGTTAAAGGAGGGATGAGATGAAAAGGGATGAGAAAGAAGTGGCGCCAAAAAGTATGGAAAAAACGGCCCAAGTAGCCCTCAGTTATGGAAATGGACCGCTACTGAAGACGATGTTAGGCCGAAAGGGATTTTGGGCATCCATAGTGACCCAAGCCACGACACTCCCGTAATATCTTAATTGTGAACTTTTTGTAATTTATGTTTAGGTTCGGAACTATACAATTTGTCGATAATGATGAGTAGATTATTCATGTAAAAAATCAAATTAATTGGATAGTGGTAGCCATATGATTAGATACCATTTATATGGATGGACAATATTATTCGGAGAATACACTGTTAGAAACATGTGTCTCATGTGTGTCTAACAATCTTCCATAATCATAATTTTTTTATCCATAATGTGCTCAACATTCCTAAAAAAATCAACGTTTCTAATCCCAAATGAAAGTTTCAGAAGACACACAATTGTGTGTCACTACGGACACGTATTGACTTGAGTTACTACGGAAACCCAAAGTCCATACCAAAAGGCTCAAAACAAAGCACAATTACCTCCGCATCATCCCTGCCTTGACCTGAGCGATTATGCCCTGATTTGATGAGCAAATGGGGTGTGATAGTGTCTGCTTCTTCTGTCTTGTTTTAATTCATTTCAACTCTCATTTATTGTGTGAGAGTTATCAATGAAAGTTTCCTATCATGTTGACAAAAAAATAAAATAAAAATGTCAATTGGCCTGTAATCCATTCACTTTTAGGGGAAATGGTAGGGTACACATCCCTACAAATTATTACATATGATATTTTGTGGCTAGAGGTATGAAAGGGTGTACGGTACACACCTTCATACGTCACAAAATCTCATATTTGGAGCCACACATTCTCATATTGGAACCATGCGGACTTGGTGTAGACCTCATACGGATAGTCACAAAATCTCATCTTGGAACACCAAATCTCATATCTAGTCCCACAAACTCTCATATCGATAATCACAACAATAAATATTGGATCCGTCACAAAATCTCATATTGGAATACCAAATCTCATATTTAGTCCACAAACTCTCATACTGGTTACACAACAATAAATATTGAATTCCACAAACTCTTATATCGATATATACTCTATCTCATATGGTCAATGGTCAAAGGTGACACAAAATCTCACTTGCTTGTGTGGCGCAATCTCAGCCATTCATCCGTATGGGGTGCATATCGTATGGCCTTTCATACCTCTAGCCACAAAAATCTCATATTTGGAGCCACAAAATATCATATGGAGTAATTTGTAGGGGGTGTGTACCTCAACATCACTCTACTTGTAGATACATGATCGCAACCTATTCATTTTGTGAAAAAAAAAATATATTCAATCGATGACAGGTGCGATATTTTAAATGAACTATCAATCAAATACGATAACCCCAAAAAAAATCACAAAACAAGTGATAAAATCATGTATAATTCTATTTATGGAAAATTATTGAAATGGTCCTTGTAGTTTCACTCGAGTCTCAATTTTAATCCCTCTAGTTTCAATTGCACTCCAACGAACCCTGTAGTTTCAATTTTGGTCGAATTAGGTCCAGTCGATAACGGGCGTTTGTAAAGATGACGGAAATCCCATTTTTGGGGTTTTTTGAGGGACAAAACTGACTTTTTGACCCTCTTTCTTCTTCCCCAATTTGAAACCCTAACCCTAATCCTTTGCTTTGCAGAAAAAAGAAAATATATATATGTGTGTTTCTCTATTCTCCTTCCTCGATCTCGTCTTCTTCAATCCCACTTCCCCAAAACTTAGTTACTTCCAGCTTCCTCTCTAGTGAACTAGGGTTCCATTACACTGATCGACTCAATGGCTGATCCGTTGGAGAGGTTGGGATCCGACGTTGCAGCGTGGCCAGAGGAGTCGACTATGAAGGAGGAACTATGTATGGAGATTGATCCACTGTTTAGAGAAAGCCTCACCACCACCGATGATTGGAGGAAGGCCCTCAACAAGGTGGTTCCCCGTCGTGGTGGTGCTCCGGACCACCGCTTGTCGCGCTTTCGATACCGAAGTTGCCGGTGCCAGCTACGCAACGGGGTTTGTTGTTGATAAGTGCCGCGGGATTATACTCACGAATCGACGTGTCGTGAAGCTAGGTAGTTCAATTTTCCTAATTACGTGTTTTCACTTGTTTTGTAGTAGTTAGCTTTCCTTTGCTCTGGTTTTAGTTTGTTTTATTGAAGAGGGAAAAAAATGTGTTTGTTGCAAATCAGAATTTCGGTCTAGAGGTGCTAAAGTTAGAAAATTTATTATTGGGACATTGATCAAATGGTAAATATAGTGAATTTCTATTCAAAAGATAGTGTTTTTTTATTATATATATTTCCTATTCTGATTTTTTTTTTTTTTTGCAAAGCAAAGGATTAAGGTTAGGGTTTCAAATTGGGGAAGAAGAGGGAGGGTCAAAAAATCAGTTTTGCCCTTCAAAAAACCTGTAAAATGGGATTTCCGTCATCTTTACAAACGTTCGTTATCGATTGGACCTAATTCGACCAAAATTGAAACTACAGGGTTCGTTGGAATGTAATTGAAACTTGAGGGACTAAATCAAGACTCGAGTGAAACTACATGGACCATTTCGATAATTTTCCCTTCTATTTATGGAATCTAATTTTTTGAAGGATTCGGTAACTCCCCATGTAGACTACTAGCCCAGTATATTGATTTGATCCACAAGTCACATTACATGGCCCAAAATACTTAAGCCCAATGAATTAATAGTATTTTACATGGTTTATTACATGCCCAATATCACCCATGTAGGAATGACAACGGGTAGGGTATGGATCAAAGAACTTTATTCCATACCAGACCTCCAATCAGAGGGTCTTTCACCATCCTCGCCCTAATCTCCACTGGGGATTTAGATAAAGAACCAAACCAGCCTCCCGATGGGGATCAAGGATGCCCCAATTATACCCATATCCAAACGAAAAAAATGAATATATCAAGAATGAAACTAAAAATTCATACATATGTTTCTTAGGCTATTAAATAGTTTGTAATAATAGGTAGCAATTGTCTAATTGATAAGATTTTTGCTATAAATTTACACATGATACTGAAGCTTCATACGTATGTTTCTGTATATGTTTATAGATAATATATATGTTCAGTTATAATATACTTTGTATATTTGTACAACTAGGTATGGGGTGAGTACGGGCATTCAAAGGTGAGGATCACAAAATCATACCAGCTCCATACCTGAGCGGTTTTCTTTCGATCCCACCATACTCGCTCCTATTGGGAAATTTTTTTGGGTAAGCCCCGTCTCCATGTGGGCGGGGCAGGTATCCATTGAATATGGGAAAATTGAAATCCCTACACCCATGTAGACTTTCAATATGGGACTAAACATTATCTACCCCAAAATCTAGGGTATTACATATTTGGACACAAGTGTGAAAGATAATCAAACGGAACCCATATATATGGTCAGTCAATCTATATATATATATATATATATATATATATATATATATATATATAGAGAGAGAGAGAGAGAGAGAGAGAGAGAGAGAGAGAGAGAGAGAGTTTCAAACAATAAATAAATAGTTTACAAGAGATATTGGAGCTATAAATAAATAGACAAGTCTACACTAGCTTTATCCAAACGATGTTGTCCTCTTGCAACTGGATGCTGCATAAAAGATGATAGAGCCCTCTTCGCCAAGCAGTGGGCATGGTCAATATTCTTGCGCTCAGCTTCTCCAAGCGAAAGTTATTTGTTCAAAAAAAAAAAATCCAAACAACTTTGCAAGACTTAAAGTTTTGAACAATGACCTTAGGCGAAGTCAATTTCTCTCTTGGAAAGGTAAAGTCTGCCTCTCTCTCTCTCTCTCTCTTAGATATTACGGAGACTCGCTAACTACATCACGAAGCTTCTTGTATCAACAAATTGGTGGAAATTTAAACTATTTAAGTTCAATGGGTTGGTGATGCAAATATCTATTTTTGTGAAGGGTTCGGTTTCAATTTCCTTGTTCTATTCGAATTAACTTGGTGTGGCAACGACAACGATGGGGACTAATTGTGGAAGCACTGGCGCTGGGATGTTAGCCTTGCATTGTGATGTCGTCATGCACTCTGATTAATCACTGTATTATCTACTCTGATTAATAAAATCTTTTTTTCTGTTCAAAAAAAAAAAAGTGGAAGCACTGCCGTTGGGAAGGTTTGTGATTGGCGGTGTGGGTATTACGAAATTGAAGGATAGTTTGGTAATAGTATAAACAATTAATTAAATCATGATCCTAAAATGAGCACCTACTCAACATCAATGACATCAACACGCTTTATGTTTTCATCCTCAAATTGTATGGTTTCTCCATTTTACCCTTATCAATTGTTTTTGCGTTTTGTGATAACTTTATTTTATACAATTACTTTGTAATATTGCAATTGATAGAGAGACGACAGACGGATCTATTTCCATTATCAAATCCACAAGCATTAAAGTCACGAAATTAGCCCAGAAATATGTTGCAACCAACTAATTGTTTTTGCTTTTCTCTGTTTTCAGTTATAACCCACTAATACACAGTTTCGCTTAGGACATCCATTGAACAAGCAGTGGTTCTATAGCATAATTAGTACAAGGAATCAAATAATATGAATCGGTTAATCAAAGTTGCAAAATATTAACAGATCCAATCACTAACCCATATTGCAACTGCCAGTTTACAAACAATTAAAGAAACCCCACATCTGATAAAAACAAAACAGGCGAGTAGAACCCATAAAACATTTGCATCCCCCACATTGGTGGACCCCATCATCACCTTCCCAATTTGCATATTGCTAACCGAAGCAACAAGTTCACTCACAAAATAGGACGACGACAAAAAGAACGGCGAATGGTGAGTTGCTGTGGCTAAATTGGTGAACTTCGATTTGCAATCGCTAGATCGGCGACGATGGGGATTTAAGAGGCAACATCAACTAGGTTATGAAAGGGTGACTAATCAATCTAGAGAGAGAGAGAGAGAGAGAGAGAGACAGAGAGAGATATTTTGTTTTCAATAAGTGCATTTTTTGGTTTATTTGAATCTCAGGATGAATAAATAGGCAAGTCTAGGGGTAGGACCCCTATTCAACTCTCTCATAAATAAATCATTGTTTAGTTTGGTGTGAGTGTAGAGAAATAATGGGATGTGAAAAAAAATTCCCAATTTTTAGTGAGGACTATTAGTGTCCTTATCACTCATTCATTCACAACCTCACCAAAACATCTATTTACTCTATCCACCACACAAGAGCGATTGTTGTATGAGATTAAGTTGTTTCCAGTTTCCACCGTCAGCGGAAACAAAAGTTTCTTCCAAATTGATTGTATTGCGCCATGTGACTAAACAATGGTCCCAACTAGTAGAACACGAACATGTGGCGATTTTACTTTCATATTCAGATCGTCAGTACGAATGATTAAGTCAAGAAATTAAGGAATAATTAGTCATAAATACACAATATTTTGCATATTTGAAGGGAAGGACAAAGAACTTTTACAATTAAACATAAAGACATTGTTTATAGTTATGATTTAATAAATGGATAAAACACACCCACTCTCCCTTGAAGAAAAATTTCATGATTCAAAAAGTCTATGATATATATACCAGGAACGGATCTTGCACAGACACCTACTTGGCAGTCCACGTGGAAAAACAAACTAGGCCCAATTACTCTCTCTCTCTCTCTCTCTCTCTCTCTCTCTCTCTCTCTCTCTCTCTCTCTCTCTCTCTCTCTCTCTCTCTCTCTCTCTCTCTTCTTGAACCCACTTTCTTTCATGCCAAACTGTTCAAAAAAATTTGCAGTGGGAAATCCCCATTACTCCAAAATCAAATTTTTCCCAAACCAAAACCACCTTATGGCATTTTGCTCTCTCCCCACCCTAAAAACCAAAAACATCCAGTGGGTAGCGGTGCACACTCAGTGGAGGAAAGGATAAGCAATAGCCCTAATCAAATAATTCATGCACCTGGCTCATGAACTTCCAGTTTTAAGGTCAAATTTTGGTACAAATAATATTGTGACCTAAAATCACTACTAATTTATTTCACCCCCAACAAAATACAAAAATATAACAAAAGATATTAAACAAAAAAATTAACGACATAACAAATGCATATTAAAAGCCTAAATGTGTACATTTTGACGTGCCCAATTTGCATGCCATGTAACGCCCCCAAGATTTGGGCACGTTAATTATTATTACAAACCATAATAAAGTTTAATCCCAAACTTTAATACAAACAATAAAGTCCTCAAATACTAAATAAATAACAACCGGGGTGGTTCTAGGTCTTCGTCTATCCCTGCGCCGGGTCATTCCCCATTCCGGCAGCGCCTCCTGTTCCATAGGACCGGTCCCTATAGTACTGTTCCTGTCCATCTGGATGGTCTAACATAATACGTCCGAGTCGCAAAAGCAACATCATGGTATTATGTCAGGGTTACACAAATGCAACACCGTGAGCAAAGCTCAATAGTTCACTACGCTAAACTTCTAAGTAGCAATTCTAGAACAATATATTAGCAAGCAACATATAATACTTATGTACAGTGAACCATGCAAAACATCATGCGTGTCCATGCGGATCAGAGTAAACATGCGCAGAAAACAGCATCTCGGTTCAATATCTCAAAACTGTGCTACGTGTCACTCTCTCAGCAGTTCTCAATTCGTTACCCAAAAACACATCTCTTTTATCAACAGTTTCCCAAAAATTCATTTTTCCTCAATTCGGTGCCTTTCCCGGCATTCTTATTCAAATTTCATCATCTCCCACCGCTCTGAAAGTTATTGGTCCGTTTACGCCTCCTCTCAGCTGACGGTACCAACCTTTCCGCTCGAGGTCCCGGTTATCGTGCATCACCAAACTTAACAGCCTGTTTGCACGGTCCGTTCTCCCCGCGACTCACACGACACAGTCCCGGCCGCTTTGCATTACCGAAGTTAACAACCTGTTTGCAAAGTCCGTTCACCGTGTGTTGTGCACGCTTAGCCCATCATCCTAGTTCTCTCCGCGAACTGGAAGTGGCGCTTTCGCGGCACTACCGCAATCAAAACCATTCCTCCAAATTCTCTCCGCGGATTTGAGGTGGCAACAATCATCTCATCACATTTCATCTCATTTCATTTCTCCAAAAATCTCATTTCATTTCTCAAAAAAAATTTCATTTCGCATTTCAAACTCTTTTTTATTCTCATCTCTATTTCCTCATTAACAATATTCGATTTCGCGTCTGGTGACATAACGTATCGCGTACGTGCTCGGTGTCACATGCTCAAAATAATGCTCATGCAATATTTCAGAATTTCTCTCTAAAAATCATATTCTTCCAAATATACATTTCTCTCATAAAATCATGCATTAAAAGTATACCAACTCTCTAAAATATATTGTTTCCTCTAGAAACTCTTCCACCTAAAATCATACATTTTAAGGCACCAATTTCCTTCAAAATAATATTCCTTCTAAAAATCTCCTCACATAAAATCATACATTTAAAACTCTCCAAAAATAATATTTCCAATTCTCATATATATATATATTTCTCAACAAAAAGTCCCATTTCTTCCTTGTCCTCTTTCAAAACTATTTTATTTCTTTCCAAAAGAAATAAACCAATCAACTTGCTCTTTCTAAAAATAGTTTAAATAAAACTCTTTTCTAGAAATCTCTCGCCAAAAATCCGCCACAACTAATTGTGGACTTTCTCCAAAAATATACTTTCTATTTTTCTAGAAACTTTCTTTCTAATAACCTCAAATAAAACATCATTCTCATATCTAGTAGAAATCACAATTTTCTTTCTAGAAATTTTAATCAAATAAACTCACCAATATTTTAGTAAAACCTTTCTAGAAATCAAGTATGAAAAACCCTCTCTTCATATTTATTAAATAAAACTCCATACTTTCTTACCAAAAATAAACAATAGGCATCTCTTTTTAACAAATTCCTCATAAAATAAGTTATTCCACTTATTTAAGAAATAACATTTCAAACAACAACCAATGAGTTAATCAACCAAGATTAACTAATTCTTCCAAGAAATATTAACATAATAATACTAGAACCTTGTCTAGTGAAAAACAACACATCTTCTAATTAACTTCTAATCACTTCTAATCACTTTCTAATCACCTTCTAATTACTTCTAATCTTACTAATCCACTTCTAATTTCATGAAGAACTACTCTAGTTAGAACTTCATAAACATACTTGTTAATCTTTCCAACATGAAATTCTCTTTCTAAATTACTAAGAAACATGCTTAGCAACTTAACACATGCATAAATTAAATTAATCAAACTCTAAAATCATGCTTAGAAACTTAATTAAAACAACTTAATAGAATTAGAATTAACTAATTAGAAGAGTAGTATAGTAAACAACCTTGATTTCCGGGTGTAAACCGGAAGCCGAAAAGCTATCCTTTGTTGGAGAACCTCCTAAATCTTCCTAGCTTACTTACTAATTAGCTTAGTAAGTAGCTAATTAACACCCTAAATAGTTGACTAAAAGGTGGTGGAAGTAGTTGGTTTGTGGGAAATTAGAGAGACAAGTAGACAAGTTATACAAAAGTGGGCCAAAAAGGAACAAAGGTGGCCTATTTATAGACAAAGAGAGACCTCTCTCCCTCTCTCTACCTCACGGCACACACACACACACACTATGCCGAAAATTTCAAGGGTGGGGGGAAGTAATGGTACATGGTCAAGTACTTAGGTGGCACCTCTAGGTCTAGATTAGGTCCTAGCTAGGAATCTTTGTACAAAGTACTTGTAAGCCAAGTAAGAGTGGGGGAATGTATGAAAACTAGGTAGAAAACAATAGTGGGGGAAAAATACGCCTCCCGATGTGTAGGTTTCTGCATGGTCACCTTTGTTACGGGGTGTTTTTAGGAGCTAAATATACCTAATGTGCATGTGAAACCATTAAATGGCTAAGGGTAGCCCTAACTAGCTATAAATAGGTGGGAATATTCTTCCCTAAATTAAGGAAGTATGTCCCTAGGTTACTTGGAAGTCAAGGCCTAGTTTGGTTAGGCTAGGTTGTGTATATTGTGCTCACATGCATGTATTGTGTGGGTATGCAAAGGTTATTCTTAAAATAGCAAGGCTTATTCTAACTAGTTTTGGGTACAAAATCTTGGCTTAAGAAACTTTCCTCACTCATCCAATACTTGTGCAAGTGAACTTGCATTAAATCCTTGCATGTGCCTTGTACTAACATGCATGCACCAAGCGCACACACACACACACTACTCTCTCTCTCTCTCTCTCTCTCTCTCTCTCTCTCTGTCCCTCAAACTTGGTCAATACAACAAGTTCCAAGGTGTGAGGAGACTACACCATGACGTACTATGGTGGTTGAATGGAGTAAAGGTAGTGGGTTGGGTAGGTTTCGGGTATTAGCCACGGTCTCCGGGTGCTACGGTAGTGTAACAGATGTGTTACTCGGTCTCGTACACGTATGTACATGGTTATGCTTCGAGTTATTCGAATAAAAAGAATTTAATAATATTTTAATAGGAAAATATTCCGATAACCCGAAAATTAAAATAAATAATTAAATTATTTAACAAAATTTTCTTTCACGAAAATTCGGGTCGTTACATGCCACACCTTTTTTTATGTGAATAGACAACAAGTTTGGTTTTGGTGTGACCTGAACAAGCTCGAAATTAGAATTTTTTAAAATCAGTGACATTTCACTGACTTTTTTGGTCGCCGGAAGTGGTCGGCCAGAGGTGGGGTGGTGGTTGGCCGGAGATGGGGTGGTAATTTTTTTCAATTTTATGTTCGAAATTAGAATTTTTAAAAATCAGTGACATTTCACTAACTTTTTTGGTCGTTGATAGACTAGAGGTGGGGTGGTGGTTGGCCAAAGGTGGGGTGGTGATTTTTTAAATTTTATGTTCGAATTTAGAATTTTTAAAAATTAGTGACATTTCACTGTTTTTTTTTGTCGCCGGAAGTGGTCAGGCAGAGGTGGGGTGGTAGTCGGCTGGAGGTGGGATGGTGATTTTTTGAATTTTATGTTCGAAATTAGAATTTTTAAAAATTAGTGACATTTACTACGGAGTAACTTTTTTGGTCGCCGGAAGTGGTCGGCCAGAGGTGGGGTGGTGGTCAGCTAGAGGTGGGGTCGTATTTTTTTGAATTTTGTATTCGAAATTAGAATTTTAAAAAATTAGTGACATTTACTAACTTTTTTGGTCGCCGGAAGTGGTCGGCCAGAGGTGGGGTGGTGGTTGACCGAAGGTGAGGTGGTGATTTTTAAAAATTTTATGTTCAAAATTCGAATTTTTAAAAATTAGTGACATTCCACTAACTTTTTTGGTCGCTGGAAGTGGTCGGCCAGAGGTGGGGTGGTGATCAGCCAGAGGTAGGGTCGTAGTTTTTTGAATTTTATGTTTGAAATTAGAATTTTAAAAATTAGTGACATTTCACTAAATTTTTTTTTGTCGCCAGAAGTGGTCAGCCAGAGGTGGGGTGGTGGTCAGCTTGAGGTGAGATGGTAATTTTTTGAATTTTATGTTCGAAATTAGAATTTTTAAAAATTTGTAACATTTCACCAATTTTTTGGTCGCCGGAAGTGGTGGGCTTGAGATGGGGTGGTGGTTGGCCGAAGGTGGGGTCGTGATTTTTTTGAATTTTATATTTAAAATTTGAATTTTTAAAAATTAATGACATTTCACTAGTTTTTTTGGTCGCCGGAAGTGGTCGGCTAAAGGTGGAGTGGTGGCCGGCCGGAGGTGGAGTGGTGATTTTTTTAAATTTTATGTTCGAAATTCGAATTTTTAAAAATTAGTGACATTTGACTATTTTTTTTGGTCACCGAAAGTGGTTGGCTAGAGGGGTGGTGGTCGATCGGAGTTGGGGTGATGATTTTTTTTTTGAATTTTATTTACGAAATTTGAGTTTTTAAAAATTAGTGACATTTCACTAAATTGTTTGGTTGCCGGAAGTGGTTAGCCGGAGGTGGGTGGT
The DNA here is from genome assembly GCA_020921065.1 of Vaccinium darrowii. NCBI lineage: Eukaryota > Viridiplantae > Streptophyta > Magnoliopsida > Ericales > Ericaceae > Vaccinium > Vaccinium darrowii. Next base: position 26,083,520 of record CM037156.1, read on the forward strand.
AGTAGGTTGGAGGTAAGGTGGTGATTTTTTTGAATTTTATGTACAAAATTAGTGGCATTTTACTTTTTTTTTTTGTCTTTATGTTCGATTGCAAAACTTCCTTGTCCTTCCTTTTAAAAATGTCAAATGTTTTTTGTTTTTATGTTTGATTGCAAAAGTTCATTGTCCTTCCTTTAAAAATGTCAATTTTTTTGAATTTTTGACTAAGTAGCCCAGAAATTAATGCATATGTAATAAAATCATTCGTATTGACGATCTGAAAATGAAATAAAGACAATGGCATAAATTTAGGACAAACTCAGCCAAAATGTCAAACTCATTAGAAAGGAGCAAGAAATATTTATACCCAAACAAACCCATACAAATGATTACTAACTTGTAATTAGTGATGACGACGGTTTTAATTATTTACAATTGATTTGGAGGAACATTTTGTTTCCACCGGCGGTGGAAATAACTTAATCTCTTGTTGTGTGTGTGTATATATATATATATATACTACTCGTGATTTGGCCCGGGCTCTCTTTGTTATCACTCTTTTTACTACCAGGAAAGCTACATGTATCTCAAATCTTTTACGAGACAAACAACAAAAATCAACATTAAACTTGTAAGAAGTTCACAAAGTTATAAATTTTTCTCATAGAAGGACCGTGATTCTTTATGAGCTTAAACAGTAGGTTCTAAAAATGAATCTGGAATTGGTGAGCAAAGTGTCTAAAAATAAGCTCCAATCTCTTACATATTATTGCAAGATGACTTTTAGTGAGGATGAACATGGATGTGACAAGTGGCACAAATGAGTTGGTTTGTCGTATAGAGTTTTTGGAGAAACATGTGACTTAATTATGTACATCAAAGATTTGTCGTAAATCTTGCTTGAATTGGAAATCCATATATCTTTCCTTACATAACAAAACAAAGAATCTTTGATTCTATATTCTATTCCAGTCACTAAGTTATGAACGAGAAAATAAAAAGGTAAAATGTAAATTTGCTAATAGAGAATCTGAATATATTATGGCAATTCTTATTTAATTTATAATAGAAGATAATCGGTGTATATACTGAAATTAAAGTATAACAATATTAAGAGAAAATCAATTATCTATGGTTTGGAAAGAAAAAAATTCTTGCAAAATTGGATCACTTGACAAAATTCAAATTAGTTCAATCTCAATTGCTAAGATCAGGCAAATATAACTTTCGCTATGAAAATATAACTTTCCAAATGAGGCTTATATAAATTTAAAATTTATAATTAGCAAAATTAAATTATTTCTTTTATATAAATTTAAAATTTTATAATCACCAAAATAGAAACCTCACCAATGTTTATATCACAATAAATATACACAGCCTCTAAACTCCAACATCAAGGCATATCACGTGCATGATTAGGGAGTGAGGCGAATCACTATGGAATATTTTGACACAATTGAAATGCGAGGGTTACACATAGATCAGAGAGTCAATATGAGAAGAATTGTAAAAAACGGACAAATGATTTTCAAAATTCAAACGAACATGAAAGAACTGTGGAGTAGATTGTGGAATTTGGAGAGAGAGAGAGAGAGAGAGAGAGAGAGAGAGAGAGAGAGAGAGAGAGAGAGAGAGAGAGAGAGAGAGAGAGAGACATTAACGAAGAAAATAAGTGGTCGTGATCTCTGTTGTGCTACGGAAATTAATCCTAACTGTTCCTTAAGCTACTATTAGAAACAAAAATAAACGGCTTAGATTTATAGAAACTCTAAACACTCTCTTAACCATAAGAATTACAAATGAAAATGTTAGGATTTATGAGGGATTGAAAAACCGCTCTTCTTTATTATACATATACTTTTTGCCTTTTTTCTAATTACATGCATCATAAAAAAATTATGGCACATTTTTCCTCTAGGGTGTTGACTTCAATTATTATGTGAAAAATCACATATATGGATTATGATTTTATAGTTGATTCAATCACATATATGGATTATGATTTTATAGCCGATTCAATCATATACATGGTTTATGTTTTTATATCCGATTCAATCACCATAGAAAATTAGAATCAAGAGGAGTAGATAAGAAATAGAATTGTTATACTCTTTTAATTTAAGTGATTGAGTAATTCACTACACTTTCCAATTAAAAATACAAGTTTTTAGCTTATCACAAAAAGAAAAAACACATTATTTTATTTCACGTCTCTATGCTATGCATAGCACGGGTTCATGCTAGTAGAATTGTATTGGAGCAAGGCAATATAGTATTAAATATTGTGGTAATACTCCATGAACTAGGCAAAAACCAAAATAGGCAAAAAAAAAAAAGTTTAGAATAATGGATAAAAGGAAATTTCATGGTAATATTCACATAAGAATACCAAAATTAAAAGTTACTAAAAAAACACTCACATCTTTTACACTTTTTAAAACATAACACATTTTTTTATACGCTTTTCACATATTTTTTCAACTAACGTTAGCAAAAGCTCTCTGAATGTACGTTAATATTAACACACGTCACTGTTCCTGTAAAAAATGAAATTTCAACTCGGTGACCGAGTGACGTGACATCCTATTTATAGCACAACATTTTCCGTATGGAATTTTGACCACAGGGGCTTAAAAGTATATACGCTGCAGTCGTTTGCGTAATAACTGATAATAACCAAAATTGGGGATCAGAATGCAAATATGGCAAAACTAGCACGTGAGAAAACGAAAACCTGGAGACGCACAAGGCGCTGAAGTCAAGAGGTAAATGAAAAATCGCATGATTTCTTTACATTTTCACTTCAAATTACAGCCTATTTCGCTTTCGTGTTCGAAACCCTCCTCTCTCTCTCTCTCTCTCTCTCTTCCCCACATCTCTCGATCTGTCTACCGGATGAAATTGTGAGAAACAGAGCTCGTGTGTAGCTCACAAGAAAAAAAGAGAGAAAAGACATGGAGAAGAAGAAGGAGCTACAACAGCAGCTGAAGGAGCTCGGATCAAAGCTCGAGCATCTTCCCACCACCAAAGACGCTCTCATCAAGCTCTTGAAGGTAAGCAATTCTTTCCAACTTCCTCCCGAGTAACTAATTTTATCGTGTAATCGTTGTTTCTTGTTGTTACGCGTATTGGGTTAGTTCAATTTGTGTTTTTGTTCTTGTAAATTTGATTTGTTGGTGTTGTTCGTGGTTTGGTTGGCGAAGTTGGGAAATTTTGAGTGAATTAGGGTTCACTGACGTATGGGTAAGCGAAGATGGCATTTTCTTGATGAAGTTTAGCGTAGTCTTTTGGATTATAGACTTGTTAGTCTTTTCAAAATGCCATAGGGTTAATATTTGAACCTTGTCGTTGTATAATGCGCTGTTCTGTTATGAAAATCTGTGGTCTTTAGTACTCTCTGGTGTGAAATTCTTCACTGTATTGCCTAGGGAGTTATTGCATACAATTCGCTTAGGGGAGAAACAACTTCTCTCTTTGGACTCAAGAACTCTCTCTCTCTCTCTCTCTCTCTCTCCATATCCACATTTCATTCTTGTAAATATGATTTGTTGTTATTATTCGTGGTTTGGCTGGCAAAGTTGGGGAATTAGGGTTCACTGACCAAGTGGGTAAGCGAAGAAGGCATATATATATATATATATATATATATATATATATATATATATATATATATATTCGGGATTAGATTATTTCGAAATGCTAGAGGGGTTAAAATTTGAGTCTTGTTGCCATATAATGCTCTGTTCATTTACGAAAATCTGTGGTTCCTTATTGATTCGCAATTCTCTTGTTGCCATCAAATTTCACTTTGGGCAGAAACAACTTTTCTCGTAGGAATCAAGAACTCTCTCTCTGTCTCTCTCTTGTCTCTCTTACATATTAGGTTGAGTGAAAGTTGAAATATATATACTGAGAGGTATATTTTTAGGGTCTAAACTTGGAAAAAATTATTTATTGTTTGGTAAGTGGAGAATAATAAGACGTTGTGGAAAACTAGGTTGAGGCTGGAGCCTGTCTGTTTTTTTTTTTGGTAAATTGGAATAGCATAAAATTAATGGAACAGCATTTTACAAGATAAGCATAGCATAGCTAGAAAAAAGTTCAACGAATGAGATGTTGAAGAACAGAGATGATTTTTTTTCCTTTTCGAAATTGACTCGGAATCATTGGGAAAGTTCTGAGGATATTTCTTTTCGCAGGAATTCTGCTCAAACTACTGTTACTATTGCAAAAAGTTCTATTCAGCTCAAATATCTTTAGGGTAGCAAATGATTTTAGCTATAAGGACTTAAAGAGCCATTATACTGTCACAAAAATTAGAGAAAATGCTATGTGGAGTCACTATACTGTCCTGCTTAAGATATATGGTCTGCTTGCTAGTTTTATGTCAGATGAGATTTAGAGCAGGTCATTGCAAAGCTGTTTCAGTTTTGGGTCTCGTGTCTTTTGTTGCAATTGATGCACAGAAAACCTTTCATGAAATAAACCCATTAGGGTTGTGGAATGGTTTCGGGACTGCAGATGACTTAGTTTAGGACTTCGCTTTTGGTGGGAGCCCCAGGAAATTATTTACTAGGTATCTCTCGACGTCCTTGATTCTTCATTCACTTCTATTCTCAAATCTCATGCTGTTGTTTAGATAGGATGATTTTTGAGGCTTCCACAGTTGGTCCCGGTCTGAAAAAGTTACACTCTGGCAGTTTGTAGTGTGTCAGTCGTGGAATATGATCTTTAATGTATATTTTTGTTTTTGCTAGACATTTTTTGGCCTTAGTTTGGTGGAGAAAGAAACAAAGTTAACTCAAACTCGTCTCTATGTGAATGGTGGTGCTATCAATGAAGCTCATGTGTTTCGTTGAAGTGAGTGAATGAGGGACTTACTGAATCTACTATGTTTTCTTCTATGGACTAACAGTTAGCTTTATTCACGAGGGAGCGAGGGAGCGAGGGAGGAAGGGTATTGGCAGAAAAGATGCATAGGAAATTTTTAATAACTTTTATTTTTTAATTTTTAGATTATTTTATTATGAGAAGTCTTTCTATGCGGTCTTGGCTTCTTAAATTAGTTTCTTATTTTCGTGATTTGGATCAAAGTTTCTCGTGTTAATTTCTTTTTTTCCATTTGTTTCCTATTTAATTTTTCAATGAGCAGTGGATTCAAAATATTAGACCCCTTGGTGATTAGAAACGTGGAATACACGTTCTTTTATCACTGGACTAGGGCGATATTGTCTATTTTATCTTTACGTTTGATTATGGACCACTAAACTTTTGGTATTTCTTTAGTTTCATGAGTAAGGTCAACTGATACGAATTCTTGACTGGTCTTCACATAATGATCTTTGGACATCTTTCATTAATATGCAGCATGCTGCAAGTTGCCTTTCTGAGTTGGATCAATTAGCTAAAAAGTCGGCATTGGAGTCTATGAAGTCCTTTTTGGATGCAATTGTCAAACCAGAGTTGCTAAAGCATCAAGATAGGGAAGTTAATCTTCTTGTTGCTACTTGTGTTTGTGAGATAACGAGGATTACTGCACCTGAAGCTCCTTACAGCGATGTTGTTCTGAAGGTATGTTTCAAGTGATCTAAAATCAAGTACTAAATGGAGTAAGTTTATGCGGTCCCTATGTAATCCTTACTTTTGGCTTCCTTCATTCTGATAACAACTTGAGCTATACAGGCCTTTTTTTTTTTTTTCCCCAGAGGGTTGAATCCCTGTCTTTCTGTACCTTTACCTAATATTACAATGTCAATTTTTTGCTTCTTGATGCTTGAAATTTCTGTATGATCTGCAGGACATTTTTCATTTGATTGTCAGCACCTTTAGTGGGTTAAGTGATACCAGTGCTCCATCTGCTGAAAGGAGAGTTCACATATTAGAGACTCTTGCAAAATATAGATCGTGTGTTGTGATGTTGGATCTTGAATGTGATGATCTAGTCAACCAAATTTTCACTACGTTTCTTTCTGTTGCCAGGTTTGTTTTGTTCCACTGATTTTATTTTTTCAATTAGTGGCGGAAAGAAAGTGTTTCTCTCACTCACTTTGTGTATTTTGGTTTTTGTAATGATGCATTGTCCTTACTGTTTTGGTCACATGAGCCTGTGTTGTGAAACTGTGAAAGTAGGCATGTTATAACTTGCCCTATCAGTTTGGTCTGTGTAGCACTTTTTGAAGCCAGTGGCACTACCTTATCAATTTTTTTTTCTTTTCTTTTTTTTTTAAAAAAAAAAAAAAAAACCTAAATATGCTCTTTTTGTTGATCTTTTCGATTTATCTACTAGTTGGTTTGGTTGTGTTACTTCCTAACAACTCAGTCATTTATTTGTGGTCTTTGATTTATCTATTACCTTTCACTTGCTGCTTCAATTTTTGTCAATCGGTAGCAACGAGTAGCACTGTCATACTATTGTTAGTTTCAGTACAATGGCTTGTTCTATTGAACACTTATGAAGGAAGATTTCAATACAATAATTACAGAATTCACCGCTATACTTGTTTATTGGAGTAGTGGGAACTTGGGGTAGATGGAGACCCAACAAGTGTACAACAACAACAATAATAGGTATGGGAGACCCAACAAGTGTAAGGAAAGAAAAAGTATTGAGGCACAAAGTAGTAAAAAATTGTACTTTCTTAGTCGTTACTGTTAAGTAACCAACTCTTGAGGTGCGGATGGCTTGCGGCAGTGTGGGTCTTTGTGGCGGCATGGGCTATTCTGCTCGGTAGGTGGTTCGATGGTGGTGTATGGAACTCTGGCCGCCTTCTCCCCTTCTCTTCCCTAGTGGCATCTTTCCTGCCATGTTTTTTTTTTTTGGATCTTCTCTTGGTTGCCGCCGGTGCATTGATGGTTCTTCCGGTTGGCCTAACATCATGGGTCATGGCAGCCAGATCTCCTCCCTATCTTCCTTCACCGGTTCAGTGCTCCACAGACTTCATTCTTGGATGTCGTTGGGTTTCTTGGCCTAACGGCATGCATGCTTTATGTTCACAGTAGGGTGGTTTGGAGGCGGTGGTCTGGTGGTTATCAACAGAAGGGTGAGGCGGCGGGTATTTGTTGGTTAGGGTTTTGTTTGTGTTGTTAGGGTTGTGCCTTTGTTTTGGGCTTCATTGGTTTTATCTGGTTTACCTAGTATGGGCTTAGGCCATTAGGTGTGGTGGGCTTGACCCTTTTTTTTTTTTTTGTTTTTTTTTTGTTTTGGGCTTCAATGTTCAGGGCTTGGCCCTTGGGTGTTTTTGGGCTCGTCCCAATGGGTGTTTTAATTACTTCAACCCTTGGTTGGAGTCCCCTCCCCTTTCCCCCAATCTTGCGGTACCCTTTGTCAAGATTTCACTAATAAATGTTTTTCCAGATAAAATAAATATAGAGTAACCAACTCTCCCAAAAGCTTAAGCTATTAGGAAATGGGCCCAACAATGTATATCAAGCTATCTAGCACCTCCCTCACGTGCAACCCCGTGTTGCATGTGGAGATGCAAATTTTTAGAGAGAGAGAGAGAGCAGAGTAGAACATAATACGAAGGGGAAAAATAGAATGAAAACGGGGGACAAATAACTTGAACCCAAAACCTCTCGCAACTAGAGCGCTCTGACACCATGTAAAGTAACCAACTCTCCAAAAGCTTAAGTTGTTAGGAAATGGGCTCAACAATGTATATTAAGCTATCTAACAGTTACGTGATCATAGATTATACAGATCTAACGTGGATATTTTACTATCTTACCTTTGAACTCCCATTTAAGGGAGTTTTGTACTTAGTTGTAGGACCCATTTTTCGGGCATACAAATCCACCCCGCAACCTCGCTCCGTTGCTTCAAGTCAGAAACTCCTAGGAACCTCACTCCCATCGAGAAAGGGCGCGTTCTTGATGAGGATAGAACCTGTTAAGCATATGAATCCCCGAAGAAATAAGTGAAGGCGTAGCTAGCAAGAGAAGATATAGACTAGCCATAAGATACTAGTAAAACGTTTCCTTCATACCTACATGATAGAAACTAGAAAAACCTAAATACTTAGTATAAGCATAATATTTACTTATATTCAGCGAAAAAGCGTTTGCAGTTGACTCCAACTCTTAGTTGGAGGGAATGCCTAAACTAGAAGCTTCTATGGTCGGTAAGTGATTAATGGATGGAGTGACGAGTTTGGGCGCTATCTAAGACTCAATTAATTCATCTAAGTTGTAGTAAATTATTCATAAACACTTCCCTCCCAAATGAGGAGCTTCAGTTAGGAAACTCACTTTCTACCTCGCCCTTGCATCGCACCTGTGGTTGAACCTAAATCTCCAACCATCCCTGACCTTGAAGCTCCAATAACATGGAAAAAACTCCCACACCCTTGGAGTTCCTTTTGGAACCCACCCTATGTGACAAGGAAACCTCTTGTGGGGTCCAATCTCCCCAAGTGAGCCTATATTTATCCCTTACCATGTTCTTCCATCATCTATCGTTCTTGCAATTACATCTTCTCACTCCTCAACCATTTACCCAAGATACCTGGAGAGTCTGATTAAGAGATTTGGAATGCATATTTGCTTAAAATGGCCGACCATGTCCCCAATGTTCTTGAATAACTTAATATTCATTGTACTGTCCTGCTTTTGAGTTGAGCCAATGTGGATTTCTGAGTATTTGTTGAATAGCTTGATATTCATTATTGGGCCAATTTCCTACTAGCTCAAGCTGTTGAGACAATTGGTGTTCTTGTCATGATATCAGAGCTCAAGAGCTCATGTTGGGAGAGGTCCTGGGTTCAAGGTTCTAAAACTTGCTAGGTGCTCCCAAGACGGCTATTGTTGTTCTTGTCATGATATCAGAGCTCAAGAGCTCATGTTGGGAGAGGTCCTGGGTTCAAGGTTCTAAAACTCGCTAGATGCTCCCAGGGCAGCTGGGCACTTTCTAGCTTCCAGGCGCCTACTCGGGCTAGTCAGGCGAGTCGGGCTAGTCGGCTAGGGGCCTTCTAGCACCTAGGCGGTGAATACTTGGCCTTCCAGACCTTCTTGAACACTGCCTGGGTTCAAGTCTCTTGTTTGCAGTTGTCCCCGGTTTTGCGTTATGCTTCTCCCTTTTGTATTCTGTTTTCCTCTATCTATAGGTAATTGTAATTGTATCTTCACATGGAAGACACGATTGTACGTAGGGGAGGACTATCTCAATATACACTATTTGGTGCATTTCCTTATAGCTTAAGCTTTTTAGACAATTGGTGTTCTTAACAAGTATATGACATTGGAATTGATATTATGGTTCGTTGTTATCCATATTATGTACGCGAGTTTGAATGTGAAATCCAGAGGCAAGTAAAACTTGTATATGGCCTGCTGCACCTCAATTTGGATCTGTTGGTTTGCGTTCCTATGGTTCTTAGTTGCCTGGTGAAGGATTTAGACAATAAGGGATTGATAGAAGATTCTGACTTAAATAAAAGACTTCAGGACATTCAATTCATTGGTCTCAAACTTTGTTATGTTGAATAATTTGTACGTGTTTGACATGAATAGTCGGAGGAAATTCTCTGAAGAGAAAATGTATTATGGGAGTGTCTGACTTGAATGATTGATTGGTCTGTGTGGATAGATGCCTTCATCTATCTGCCGCGTTGGATTAACAATCAAATGTGTCTTTGTTCCATCCACCGCGTAAGCATGGTACAAATGATAGGCTGGTTCATTGGAAGAGAATCTGTTCGACGATCAGATCCGAATCATGCTGCACATGAGTAGGCTTTGTAAGATCTAGTCAAATAAGTGAAATAGATGAAGGTTTATTGGAAAACGTGTTGGAGAAAGAAGTATCATAGAGGAGGAAATAAACAAAGTTCTCTCTGAATAGAGTGGTATGTAGATCGCCATTTTTTTGTTCTTCAACTTCCCCTTATAGATGATCTGTATGTACATTAATTGGTTTTAGTCTTGGATCTTTTGGTTGATAGCTTGGGACTTTGGTCCTCTTATTGCTTGAACCATCAAGGTTGGGTATATTGTTTTGCATCAAGATATTTTGGGTGAATGTGGTTTCGCTATTAGCTTTCTTCTGCCATTGTAGTAACTTGTGCTCTGTAACTTCCACAATGCAGTGATGATCATTCAGAAACTGTTCGAACATCAATGCAAAAAATCATGATCGTTCTCTTAGAAGAAAGTGAGGATGTCCATGAGGATCTTTTACTTCTTTTACTCTCTGTTTTAGGCCGGAATAAAACTGTAAGCTCTGCGTCTGCATGTTTATTTTGCCCTTCATTTGTTTTCTATAATATTGTTGGCTGACAAGGTGCCTCCATGATGTCAAGTTGATTTAATACAATTTGAGGAATTAAGTTCTGAATTCATCATGCTAGGAGGTTACGATGGCTGCACGGAGGCTTGCTATGAATGTTATAGAGCAATGTGCTGGAAAACTTGAGCCTGGCATAAAGCAGTTCCTTATATCGTCATTGTCAGGGGATGGTGGGTCTTTGGATAGTCAAATGGATTACCATGAAATAATCTATGACATCTATCGTTGCGCCCCTCAGATATTATCTGGAGTTATCCCTTACCTAACAGGAGAGCTACTGGTAACTATAATTAGTTGCTTTCTGTTCCAATGTCATACGGCCTGCGAATTTGATTATTTGACCTGGAGTTTTTCATTCTGATAAGATGAGGATTAGATCACGAATGATCCTATTATAGTTTAAGAACGTTCCGAATTATGTTCTAGAATTTGTGACCTGATTCCTCCAACACAGCTCTTGCTTAAAAATTCTGGTCCAAAAGTACATATAAAAGCTCATCATTCTTTTGAAATACTAATGTATTTTTACTTTCGGTTAGAGGACGAGTCTTTTTTGTTATTCCGAAGATCCCCAAAAAAGGAAGACTCTTTTCTGCCTTAAAGAGAGAAGAAAAAGTCGTGAACACTTGCATCCTATTATCACTCTCGAAGTTTACTAATGTTCTCCATTTTGATATCAGTTTAATTTTATTTCAGGCTGAGTTTTCCGTTTGATTTTAGTAACCCAGTTGCTAAAATCAACCCTGATTTTAGCAAATGAGTTCACCGGGTGCTAAAATCATGGTTACCATGGTTGAAATCAACCATGATTTTAGCACCTGGTGAACTCATTTGCTAAAATCAGGGTTGATTTTAGCAACTGGGTTGCTAAATTTTTTTGGAAAACTAGGCCTCAGTACCTTATGTTCTAACTTGTTGAATTTTGGCAAACTGTTCCTTATTTTTTGCGTTTCATATTTTCCAGACAGATCAGTTAGACATTCGTTTAAAAGCTGTGAGGTTGGTTGGCGACCTTTTTGCTCTGCCAGGATCTGCTATCTCTGAAACATTTGAACCCATCTTTGTGGAATTTTTGAAGAGGTTGACTGATAGAGTAGTTGAGGTTCGAATGTCTGTCCTTGAACGTGCCAAGATTTGTCTACTTTCAAATCCTTCCCGTTCTGAAGCTCCTCAGATCATCTGTAAGTTTCTCGGTCTCCTGTCAAGTTCTTTACATGTACTGTGAGTATTTTGATTTTGATCTGAACAATCATTTTTAGCTGCCCTTTGTGACCGGCTGTTGGACTATGATGAAAATGTTCGCAAACAAGTGGTTGCTGTTGTTTGTGATGTGGCATGTCATGCCCTAACTTCCATTCCAGTTGAAACAGTAAAGCTTGTTGCGGAGCGCCTCCGGGACAAATCTGTACATTCACACCTTCCTTTCTCTTTGAAGGCACATACTTTATTCTAGACTAGCCCTTAAGTGCGTTACCTGATATTTTATTTGTGATCTTGACATTTGTCCAGCTACTTGTTAAGAAATATACTATGGAGAGGCTGGCTGAGATATACAGGACTTCTTGCTTGAGTCACTCTGGGGGCTCAACTGAAAATGATGATTTTGATTGGATCCCTGGAAAGATATTGAGATGCTTTTATGATAAAGATTTCAGGTATACTATTTTTGTTTGCTGTTGCAGAGGATTGAACTTTTTGCTTTAGTTCTCTCATAGAAAAACATGGATGGATCTGAGTCGTTCCTGTAGGTACATAATAAGAGTGGACTGGCAGACCATCTTCATGCTAATCAAAGCATATGGAATTTTATTTTCTTGTTTTGTTTGTTTGTTCTTTTGGCGGGGTGGGGGGGCCTAGGCAGTGGGTTATTGAGTTTGTTAGGTGGTGGGTTACTATGCAAAGCGAGAGAAACCACACTTGAAAAGGGGGCATCCTACTGCTTGTCCTCCTTTTCTATATACCTTTCTAATTTCTCTTTATATTTCTAAATTTCCCTTTTTGCCAGTAAAAAAAAAAAAAAAAAACAAAGAGTGCCAAGAGACATGGTCATGTGAGACATTTCTTGCTTAGGAACTCACCCTTTGCTTGGACCTAGGGTTTGTTGGTCGACAAGTACACAATTTACTTATCATTGAAGGATTAGTTATAGCCAAAAAAAAAAAAAAAAAGGAGAAAAGAAATGCTAAGGAATGATGTAAGCCAAAAGGTAAATCAAACTGTAACAAATTAAAGCTGCACCGTCTGCCTCCCAACATAGTGTCCTTTTCCAAGTCAAAATGACTAACTCGTGGAGCAGCTGTAGAAGGATCTTTTAGTTGTTGGAGAAAGTTTCATGCCAACCTACTGAATAACAATCCAGGGTGTCGGTGAGAATTGACTATCTGAGTGAACATTTTGATCTGTCTTTCAGATCAGATTCAATCGAACCGATCGTCAGCGGGTCCCTGTTCCCAGATGGATTCTCAGTCAAGGAAAAGGCTGAAAATTGGATAAGAGTCTTCTCAGGATTTGACAAGGTCGAGGTTAAGGCTCTTGAGAAGATACTAGAGCAGAAGCAAAGGTTCGTTTCGAGGGCTTGGGTTGAAATCAAGCTTTTCATTATGGTTTATATGGACCATCCTTTGTATTTACTTGAGATTTACGCATACTGATTTTCAGATGATTTTTTCTTGGATTGCAGGTTTCAACTAGAGATGCTGAAGTATCTTTCTCTTAGGCAGATACATCAGGTTCATGGTTTCTTTATGTTTGAAATGCATTTACGGCGATGGAAGGTAAAAGAAATGCGAATCCTAAACATCCATTTTCTTCCAAGTGCAGGAAAATGATGCTTCTGAGTCCCAAAAAAAGATACTGTTTTGCTTCCGGGTCATGTCTCGTTGTTTTACCGATCCCGCAAAGGCTGAGGAAAAATTTCAAATTCTTGACCAGCTAAAAGATGCTAATATCTGGAAGATCTTGGCACTCCTACTTGATCCAAATACTAGCTCTTCTCAAGCTTTTAGTTGCAGGGTAAGCGAATGAAACTGAGTACAAGTAAATACCATCTTTCTTATATCAGATGATTTCTTAAACGTAGTTTTGTTTTGCAGGATGATTTGCTTAAGATCATTGGCCAGAAACATCGACTTTTTGATTTTCTTAGCACTGTGTCTTTGAAATGCTCATATTTACTTTTCAACAAGGAGCATGTGAAGGAGATTCTTCAGGAGGCTAATTTACAGAAATCTGCTGGACATACCGAATATACCCTGTCTTGCATGAACATTCTTGTGGTAAAGCATTCTATTCCTTGATGAGGTTTTGAATTGTTCTTTTGTGCTATAGAAAATACGCATCGCTTACTGGTTTATAGGATTTCATTGGCTGTGTTGAGCTGTATCATGGAACATGATCTGCATGAATTTTGTGAACCAACAGACAGGCCGTTGTTGTATTCATGTTGATGTGCAGAATTTTTCAACATACATGCACTAATACCTGCAGTTACAAGCACAAATACGGTGCATGAAATTATGTGTGGACAGGCTAATTTTTAGGCACAACGGACTATGCAATTATTGTAGAACTGAATAGATAGCCTATGAGCCATGCCCATTTGCAAATTAAAACTTCAACCCATACAAAGGTCCGCAGTGTGATTGGGAGTGATGCTTTTACTGTTGTACTAGTACTTTAACCTTTATCCTACATCCATTCTTCGAGTTTGCTCAAATTAGAAACTTTGATCACCTTGTGACTTCTATTTTATCTCACTTGTGGGGATTCTTCTTGGTTTGTGCAAAGTTGTCCATTAGTTTTTGTGTCTGACATGTGTTCCAGTCATGAAACTACAAACCACAAAGAACAGAAGAGGAAAAGAATAAATAAAACATGTTGTGTTTCTACATTCATAGTCAATCATAGGAGTGCGTCTATGTTTTGGTTTTACGAATCGGGGTATAGAACCCATGGGCGTGCTTGTTATTGAATTTTGCTTATGTTGAATTGCAGATTCTTGCACGTTTTAGCCCTTTGCTGCTTAGTGGAATTGAAGAAGATTTGGTAAATCTTCTTAAAGATGATAACGAAATAATTAGAGAAGGTGTTCTGCATGTTCTGGCAAATGCTGGTGGAACCATTCGAGAACAACTGGGAGTTTCATCGAGGTGAAACTATTGTAACTGTTTACTTTTGTTATTGGATTCCTTGTGCATGCTTCTTACTTCATTGTCATTTTGTGTTTGAATTGCAGTTCATTAGACCTTATACTGGAAAGAATATGTTTAGAGGGTAGTCGAAGGGAGGCCAAGTATGCTGTACATGCCCTAGCAGCAATAACAAAGGATGATGGCCTAATGTCACTCTCTGTCTTATATAAGGTTAGCTTTGATATTATAATTTGACATCATAAATCTAATTTAGTTGTGGAATTCTCTACTTTTGAAAATGGTATGGGTTTTTTAGATGACATTTCTTGCACTAAAAAATTTGCAGAGACTTGTGGACATGCTGGAGGAAAAGACACATTTGCCTGCAGTACTTCAATCTTTGGGATGCATAGCACAGACTGCAATGTCAGTTTTTGAAACAAGAGAGAGTGAAATTGAAGGATACATAAAAGGAAAGGTTCTAGAGTGCAATAATGTAGGCCATCCAAGTTCTGCTGGATTTCTGCAACCTATGATTAGTTCCTTATTTTTTTCGATACTTCAACACTTTTTCAATCTAAGGAATGCTTTTTCTATTTCAGAAAGTGGAAGATCAAGAAAGCCTATGTTGGGATGACAGAAGCGAACTTTGCTCCTTGAAGGTCATTTTGTGGGAGTTTTGTACTCTTTGTTTTGGAATTC
This sequence comes from Vaccinium darrowii, assembly GCA_020921065.1. Classification (NCBI taxonomy): domain Eukaryota; kingdom Viridiplantae; phylum Streptophyta; class Magnoliopsida; order Ericales; family Ericaceae; genus Vaccinium; species Vaccinium darrowii. Next base: position 26,098,616 of record CM037156.1, read on the forward strand.
TATGATTTCTTTCAAGCTAGATTATAACTTTTTAGGTTTTACAGTGTCCAGCTTAATCACATAGTTATATTGTCTGTGTTGTTTTCACATGTTTGTGTAGTTACTAAGTCAAGTTGATTGATGAAGGCTTTTCTTTTCTCTTTTACAATGTCTTGTCAGACCCCTTACGCGTTATAAAGAATTGAATGTTTAAATTTTTTTGAGTGCAGATCTTTGGCATTAAAACCTTGGTCAAGAGTTATTTGCCTGTCAAAGATGCTCACCTCCGACTTGGGATTGATGGCCTATTGGACATCCTTAAAAACATACTTTCATTTGGAGAAATCTCAAAAGATGTTGAATCAAGGTAATATTGATCAAATGGAATACTAATAATGGCACATTGACTGTGCAAACATAGATTTCATTTGATGAGTGAAATCCTTCGTTTAATAAAAGGTTACATTATCACATACTTGCTTCTTTTGACATCTTGCAGTTACGTTGATAAGGCTCATTTGAGGCTGGCAGCAGCAAAGGCAGTTCTTCGTTTATCTAAGCATTGGGATCACAAGATACCTGTTGATCTCTTTTATCTCACATTGAAAACATTGGAGGTCTAGTTCTTGTTGAATGAAGCTTATATAAGAAAGTGCCTTGATTTTGTCGTGCTGCTGTCCATTATTTACTGGTTCTTTCAGTCTTATCTTCTGTTGAAAGTAGTTTTCTGGAAGTTCCTTTTGTCCTGGGTAATTAGTTTACTGAACAATTCTTTTGCCTGACTTGGAGTGTACAGATAAGTTTCCCTCAAGCTAAGGAGCAATTTTTGAGCAAAGTTCATCAATATATAAAGGAGCGGCTTTTGGATCCAAAATATGCTTGCGCCTTCTTATTAGACATAAGCGGATTGCAGCAACCAGAGTTTGAAGAGGTACTTGATTTCACATTGAATCAGTTTATATTGAAACTCCCTGCTCCATTGTAGTAAATATTTTCTGTTGTATCATATTATTTTTCTTAGAATACTTCTGTTGGACTTATTTGGCAGGGTAAGCTTAACTTGAGTGATATTATTCAGACATGTCAGCAAGGGAAGGCACGTCAGCTTTCTTTGCAATGTGATGCAAATTCCCTGGTGGTTTATCCGGAGTACATTCTCCCATATCTGGTCCATGCTTTCGCTCATCATTCTTCATGTCCAAATGTTGATGAATGCAGAGATGTTAAGGCATTTGAACCTTTATACAGGTAAATCTGATTATACTTCTTAAAGATGTAAGGATGCATTAATGCACACCTATTGGGAAGTGACATCTGGAATACAGTATAGAACTATTTTTTCTTCCGTTCTAACTAAGAATGTGTTAGCATGGAGGCTTTCACAAATATCCTAGTTGATTGAGATGTTGTCTGGTTTCTGTGATACGTTATGCTGTTTTTGTTTGTTTCTTTTCTCCAGCATTGCATTCGTTGAAAAATGGTAGTCATGCATCTGGTTTTCTTCTGTGACTTTAGTCTATGGATGGTGTTGTTGCATTCTGATAGAAACTTGGTGCCAAATATAGCTCCACTCCTAATCTTGGACTGGATAACTTTCCTTTTTATCTCGTCAGTTTCCTTAGTGTATCAAGCATATAGTTTTCTCTCATTTCTCCTCTGAACTTTGGAATATTGCTATAGGGGGTGTTTGATGACTCAATTCATCACTTAAAACTGAAAGCAGTAGTGATGGCATAGTAAGTTTATTTGATAACCACCTTTCATATCACTTTAAGTTTTAAGGGCCCCTTTAAATGTTTGTTAACATTATGAAATTTAAAGTTGTTGAGTTCCTACTTAATGGTGGCTGAAATTATATACCATCATCCGTCCATACCATCTATCCAACACATCACCATCTTTCCATCACCCCCCCTCTTCGTATCTACCACCATTACAGTTTACGACCACCACCCACGCACACCCACACCCACACATGATACCACCGACACCAGTAACACTTAACTGTCACAATATAAAAGTTTTAAGAACAAACAAAATAGTAGTTCATGTTTCAGGTTCTTGTGTCAAACTACTTGTTTTGATTCGGCAATTAGATTTTATGTCAAACCCTTTTCTGCTTAAAGATTCAGCATTTAGTTTCCTACACAATTCCAAATTTTCAGTTGTATCAAAAGGTATTCTTCTTCTTCATTTGGTGAAACATATTCTCATAATGGCAATGTTATCTTTGCACCGCTGTATTGTTGTACTGTATGTACCTGGGATACATCTTATTCAGTGATGCTTTAACTTATCGCGGAATCTGTAACTTGTGAAATATTGACATGTGATGCTGTGACAACTAGGTAATTTTATGATTAGATGTGTTTGCTGTGACATTAGCTTCAATATTCGTATTGGTTTTGTACGGGGTTTTATTGGTTGATTGTGGAAGGTATTGAATTAAGGTGTGGTTTCTAGAATCTTCTTACAACACCACATGCCTAGAGATGGTTGGGAGACAGAGAAGCAGCTGGACTACGAGGGAGGGGAAAAGCTCATGAAAAGGGATTAGATTGGGTTGGATCAGTGTTTAGAGTTAGGAGGGGATAGCTCTCTATTTATCCAAGGAAGTCATATGGACCTTGCCCCTTTTCCTCACTATATGGGTTGTTAAAGCATCCAACTCAAAACCAATTGGCTATGAGTGGAGAGGCCGCCAGGTTCATATACTAGCTTTGGAGGTTAATATTAACTAATGTGGGACAAGCTTTAACACTCCCCTGCACGTGTGACTCTGATCCGCACGTGGAGAGGTAAACAAACGATTTTACACGTACGACAACTATCAACCATCAATGACAAACAAAAGGGGAACTAACCATCAACGACAGAGTCTTGTCTAAAAGCCTCCGAAAGCCTAGCTCTAATACCATGTTAAAGCATCCAACTCAATACCAATTGGCTATTTGTGGAGAGGCCGCCCAGGCTCATATACTAGCTTTGGAGGTTATAATTAACCAATGTGGGACAAGCTCTAGCATGGGTGATAACTGATAATTACGTCACATGTGGATATTCCTAACTTGTAACGTTTGTTAGAGATGTCTCATCAAGTTACTTGGTCTAACTTGGAAGGGCGGTGTGGCCTCTTTGTTAATCATGGCTGCCCATGGGTAATGTACAGCCTGGTGGGCAGTTCCTTCTCTCTTGCTTCCAACCCACTGATGCTCCCAGGGTCCCGCTGTACTGGTGCGCCTAAGTCCTGCCTCTTCAAATTAGGTTCTTTGGTAATGAAAAATGTGTCAAATGCACCATTGTGGAGCTATGGTTAGCATCCTTCGTGCTTGGAGGCTTTGTGCTACCTATGCCAACTTGGCTAAGTAACTGGTGGTTCGGTGGCCACTTTTGGAGATGACGTCTCTGTCATTTTGAGGGGCTGTCGATCTCACCTACAAAATAATATATGTCGGTCATCTGAAAGCTTATCTCAAACAGCAGCAAGAAGGGAGAATGGAAAAGGGGAGAGAGTATATAGTTTCCACTCTAAGCCAATTTTGCTCTATCTGATTATGTTTGTGGAAAGGTACTGGTTTTTTGGCAGAAGAAAAGCTAAACCGATATAAAAGTCATGTTATTATGTAATTAAATACCATACATTGCGTATTATGATATTAGTGTTCATGTTTTCTCCTTGAACAATTATAGCTCCGTATGTAGAAACCCCTGGTGGCTCTTTGTCAGATTTGATCAATTTCCGTGACAAGACTGAATAGATTGCTTTTTGTATTGGCTGTCTTCCTGTTACTGATATATTATTTTCTTGTGAATAATGACAGAAGAGCTTACATAGTCAACTTTCAGTATTAACACGGAATTCAGTGTCTTCTATGGTGGTACAGTTGTGTATTTCTCATGGTTTTCCTAGAATTTAATAGTCCTTTATGATGTAGTAGATTTTATTTACTAGTGCTTGATTTTGTCCCGTCCGACGTGGTTACCATAAGGAAGTACAGTTGTAGGCCTCAATGGATAATCCAACTTCATCTACAATTTGGCATGCTGCATATTTATTGGTTCCGGATAGAGTTTGATTTGTACGTCGACGGTATCAATAATCGTTGTTCTCGTTATAATTTTTCCCATTCAATATTTTTCAGGCAATTGCACTTATTTCTCTCTTTGCTAATGCATGGTGGGGAAGATGGCAAGTCAGAAGTCAGCATTGAGAAGGACAAAGAGAGTGTATCTGTAATACTCTCTATCTTTCAGGGTATCAAGGGCTCAGAAGATGCTGTTGACCCAGCAAAGTCTAAGGTAGTTTAAATGCTCAAGTCCATTATCCATACTCTTTTTGATGGCTACTTTTTTGCTTTTGGCTTTGCCCATCAGGCCATCATTATTAGTTTACCTGTCCCCATCCCCGTCCGAAAAGAAAAAAAGAATTCCCGCGGTCCCATTTTAAGTGTCCTTTTTTCTATTTTTGGATGTCCCAAAATAAATGTCTCATGTCTAAAAACAACTATCAAAACATGCCAAACTTTTAGTTTTACCCTTAAAAAGTACTCTCTCCCTCCTAATTGGTTTGCCCACTGTTGATATTCGTGCCATTTAAAATTGTCTATATCTTTCATCTACAATGTTTTTTTTTTATAATTTTGAAAACTTCGTATAGTAAAATTAATTGAGATGCATCAAACAAGATCCATAATATATAATTTTTGAGATTCATATTGAAAGATATATGCAATTTAAATACGTTCAATTAACTTCACAGTTTCAACTTTTAATTTTGAAAATGTAAAGCGATAATTTTGATTAGTTAGAAAGTTAGAATCCCCGTAGGGAGCACTTAAAAGGGGACAGAGGGAGTAAATACTAGACATTTAAAAGAGATGAGTATCTCTGTATACTTTTTTAATGTGGTCAATTATCTTTGCAGAACTCACATGGCATCTGTGACCTTGGCCTGTCTATCACCAAGCGTTTAGTTCCGAAAGAAGATGCTCTTCCCGAATCAATCGTACCAGTGTCCCTTCCTCCGGTGCTATACAAACCACTTGAGAAGAAAGAAGGGGATGGTCCTCTGGTACGTTGCTTGAGTCTCATTTTGGTTTGTTATCATAAAATTGGGTCAATGCTTTGAGAGAAAGAGAAAGTCGCTGACTTAATATACCGATTGAGTATATGTTCTTGCTGACAGGATGTCTTGATACCATCTTATTGACTATTTGAATTAATTTTTTGGAAATCATATCGTATTGGCTAAGTTCTCCACAAGGATTGCTTGTTTGAAGAAAGTAATTTTTTTGTTTCCGTTACCTATTAAACATGTAGTGTAGTATGAGCTGCATATTTATCTTTTTCCTTAGAAGACATTAGCATACTTCTGTTCCTTTCATCTTTTTGTCATATCCTTTGTATTTTCACTCATTCATTGGAATACAATTCGACTTGGAGTTAACACGATTTTCTTTCCAAGGTAACATCCACTTGGTAAACTCGAGTTTCAGGAATGGACTTATCAACGTATATCATTCTGTGAACAGTTAAGCAGGTTTAAGTTGCTTTAGTGTCTCTACACATGCCTTGCTTTTTACCATGTCTTTGCATGGGTGGGCCAAGAACTTGCAAGTATGTGAGATTTTTTGCGTGAGATTTGGGATCAGGATCTCCCTGCTTTGGCACCATGTTAACAACCAAGCTCTGGGATCAGTATCTACCTGCTTTGGTACCATGTTAACAAGCAAGCTATCTAAAGGCCTAGGCTATTGTAGATGGTGCAATATAGTTGTTGATGTACACAAGACGTGATTAGGGAATAGCTTGATAATTCAAGCAATCAATTTTTTCTACGTTTTTAAGTTATTACAAAGAAGTACCTTTTTTAAGGAAGTCTGGGGACAATGTTGTCCTCCTTCTGTACCTGGTCATTTATTCAATATTACTGTGGTCACAATCCTGACTGGTTGGTCAGTTGGATGCTTCGTTTGACACTTTGACTCATTAATTGCCAGCAGCAGAAGGAAATATACTAAAATGTTCGGCAAAAAGAAGCCAAGATCAAAACTTGTCACAAGAACAATGGCTACAAAACTGTTTGGCTTCTAAATCAGTTTGCTATAAGAATAATGGCACAAGCAGGGAGACTTGACTTGGTACATAGTTAAATGAATGTTAATTGAAGTGGAAGACCAAAACTTGTCATGGGTTGAAGGGGTAGAGTAAGAGATGGAAAATGTAGGTTGACTAAGGTAACATGGTGACGCATGCGGCCTGCATCATGGAAGTTGGGGTAGGTTTTAATTGATATGAAGGGAATATATTGAAACAAGATATATTGAGGACTTAATGGTTTCTTATTGTGTGGTGGTGAATATGTCCAACCACATGTCTTTTCCGTGCCCAGTAGAATTGAAGAGTTAGTCCTTGCAGTTGGTATACATTGTGTATGCATTCGTGAGTTTATATGAATATTCACTATTGAATGCAAACTAATCATCTTCTCATTTGGATACAAGCTTTGAAGAGTTATTGGTCGTGCCTTCTTCTCAAGTCATAGAATATGGGGAGGATGTGGATTAGTTACTGTGTTTTTGGTTATGGTTTTGTTTCAGTTTGGTTCTTTGGACCTCTCTGGACCTTGTAATTTAAATTAACACCAATAATTTTCCAAGGACAGGTCAATGAAGAGCAGACATGGTTGGCTGAGGAGAGCGTCTTGACTCACTTCGAATCACTCAAGTTAGAAGTCAATGCAGTGGTATCTTCTACTCTCGATGTGTGCTGCAGCTAATTTGGATATTGCATTAACTTTTTTGCATTTTTCATGCTTGTTACCTCTTTTCATTGTTTTGCTTGGATAACATCAGATTCCTCCAGAGGACGTTGATGACGAGGTTCTGAAAGACATTGATGCAGATGGTAATGATGTACCTTTGGGGAAAATGTTAAAACTCCTTAAAGCAAAGGGAACCAAGGCAAGAAAAGTGGTGAAAAACGAATCTATGCCAGTTGGAACAAAAAATGAAGACAATGTAGATATTCTGAAAATGGTGCGGGAAATCAATCTGGATAATCTGGGGATATCTAATAAGTCTGAGGTAAGCAACGGCCATGAAGACATTGGAAATAAAATCAAAACTGATCAGAAGCACCGGAAAAAGAAAAAAAGAGTGGATAGTGGAAAAACAAATGTTTCAGTATCCAAACAGCGGAGATTATCTGCTCAGGGTGCTTACAAAGTCTCTATCTCAAGGAATATTTCAAAGGGCTCTCTATCCCAGGAAGAGGGTTCATCATCCGAATCCTCTGAAAGGGACGAGGAACTTCAGACTGTTTCAGAAGGTAAAATGTCTATGCAAGAAAACATGGTTGAACCAGCTGAATCAGATTTGTTGGTAACATGCCTCCAGAAGAGCTCAAATTCCTTGTCAAAACATAAAAGCAAGATTTCCGAAAAGGGTCATACCGATGAGGCAAATAAAGTTGGAGGCATCGACGACTATGATGTGAAGGTAATTGTTTTCACTTCATTAAGTTGCTTTGAAAGTGACACGCATCTGTTGTTTTGCTAATTGTTGATAGTGAAAGGTCATATTTTTTTCCCTCCCTTGCAGAAGTTTGTGGAGACTGATAGCATGAAAGCAGTTAGTAATTCCAAATCCTCTACAGCATCTGCAAAGAAGAGAAAAAGAAGAAGCGTTTCAGGATTGGCAAAGGCAAGTCTCTCTGGTTCTTTCAAGTTCTTTTTACCAGTGCGGAGTGGTGTTTTCCAATGTAGACTCCAATGCTATTTTTACTTTCAGTGCGCTCGTTAGGATGTTTAATGATGCTCACCTGAAGCCTTGATGTTAGGTTTAGTAGGCAGGATTTTGTAGCAGTTTGTTCTTAACTTATTTATGCTTATTGTTCGTTTGATTGGAAATATTAATTTGGTGAAAATTCATTTCAGTGGCCATTCGGCCAAATAATACTAAGAACATGCATTCTTGTTTCCTTCTGAAACAAAATGTCCTTGTTCCTAACCTTCTTCCTTCTCTCTTCCCACCTACCTTCTCTCTCATCTCCCTCTTTCAAAACCTGTGATAATGATACACCCACCACTGCCAGCCACCTCTGCCTGGAAAACCAACTCTGGCTCCACCTCCCACACCACCATCACGCATCATCATCCACCACCGCCACCAAAAGCACCCTCTCTCTCTCTCTCTCTCCCTCCCTCCCTCCCTCTCTCTCTCTCTCTCTATATATATATATATATATATCTGTGTGTGTGTGTGTGTGTGTACACACACGCCATGGATCAAGTAAGGGATCCCTTACTTTCCTTCTGTGTGGACCTCCCATTTCCTGATTGAATTTTGATGATCCAAACTGTTCAATGTGTTTAAAACATGTTTTTATGGGTTCCCACGAGGAATCACCAAAACAAATGACTGGGATATATATATTCATTTGCGGATCATTACCCTCAACTTCTACTCCTTCCTGTATATTTATGTACTTATACAATATATAAACGCATGCTTGTCTATGCATACCTGTTTTTGCAATTGATAGGACTGAGCAGAATACTGGTAGAGATATTATATAAAACACTAATTGACCACCAAAGAACTCAAACTACGGATGTAGGGTCTCGAAGGGGCAGGTTCATGACGTGATGCGGTTACTATGTGGTACGAGTTTTTTTGTTCACGTGTGCAAGTGGAGCATGTGCTTGGTGGAAGTGGATAATATGCGCATACTTCACTTGCACTTCGTGTACACGAAAAGTTCCCTCATCTTCGAATTGGATGACAAATTTGTGACCTCGAGATTGAAGGGTTGGGGACCATCTCAACAATGAGAGACTGGTTGGACTTTAGGGGGTTGTGGGGTGGGGAGTGGAGGGGACTGGATTTACTAGGTGGTCAAGGTAGCTAAGAGGGGGTGGCGGCAATGGAGGTGGGCCATGGACATTGTTTGTGGTGATGGTTTGGCAAGGATGTTATGTGAGCTAGTGACAGTGATGGGGTGTCTTTGTGTGGGAGAGAGGGAGGGCGGGCGGGCACCGGCTAGTATTTTAGAGATTTTTCGAGTTGGATTATTCCTCTGCGAACTGTTTAGTTGCACTGAGGGGCTGAACTGTGAATAAGAGGCTTCTGGCTTTCCTAAGAATGATCAAAGATTGGGCGTGCATGGTTTCCTGCACAGCAGCACAAGCCACGGGACACGCCTTTTCGATGGGTGGCTATGGCTTGTTTGATGTGATCATGGGCTATTATTTCATGGTGTAAACTGTTTTCCAACCACTTGCAACAAGGGCACTCTCTGTTAGTTATTTTCGATTTCTTGAATTGGTATTGATTTGTTAATTTTAAGTTATGGATGCGGATTAAAAAAATGGTATTGATGCGGAAACTTTCTGATTTTTAACTTATTTTAATGTTTCTCACTTACTAGGAATCTAAAAGCAGATATAGGTTTACTGCTAACATATGGTAGCACTTGACCTAGTTCTTTGTTTCTTCCTCAGTGCACATCAAAGGAAGGTGGAAGCGAGACGATGGACCTTATTAATTGCCGAATAAACGTTTGGTGGCCAATGGATAAGCGGTATGTGTTTGTTGGTATAGGAAAGAAAAAGATTAAGAATAGTAGAAAGATATCAACTTGGAGCATGAGATATAGGGGGCGGTAAGAAATCAAGAATCTGACTACTTAAACTGCTGATTTATTATGCACCTCTTATCCTTTCTCTATAAAATCTTTCTTCAATGACATCAATGTCATTTAGGCATGTAATTTCTCTGCAACTCACCTAGGGTTTACCATTGGCTTGATTTGTGCATCACCTAGTATGTGAAAATCTACAGATTTTATGCATCTCCTGATTTATTATGCACCTCTTATCCTTTCTCTTGCCTCGTTGAGTGTGTTCTCTCTTTATTTGAAGTTTGCACTTAAAAAAAAAAAAAAAGGTTTGCCCTTCAGAAATCTGTGTAGGAGTGCTGCTTCAGGAATACTGTCTTGATGGTGTCTTCGTTCTGAAATCTACAGGTTTTATGAAGGATTGGTGATGTCATATGATCCTGAAAAAAAGAAACATGTGGTAAGCTGCACTGTTCCCTGTCCTTTTCTTTTATTAGGTTAGGTTTTAGAGACTCTTAGTCAATAAATCTACAATGCTTTTCACATGATTCTGATGCAGGTGGAACTTAGATTCTGTATATTAGATACTTATTATCCCTAAATGAGTTCATTACCAGTGTCGTGCAATTTTTGGAAATGGGTAGTCTAAGAGTAATTTGGTATCCTATTTGGCAGTTACTTAGTCTGCAAGAAGTGGAATTGGTTACCAATATTCTGGTTTCCTTTTTCTTATTCCTACATTTTTTTGGATTCTATTGTGATAAATAGGGTCGTAAGTCCTATGACTAGATGCTTTGATTTGAATATCAATCAATTTGGAGAGAATGAGGGAATTCTCTTATTGATATAGTAATGTTCGTGATTGTTCTTGTTGCACATATTTTGCTTCCAACTTGCCTCCTGCATTATAATTTTTGGCATCTGTTTTGATTGTGTTGAAGGCTTGAAGCCTTAATGTACTTTTACCTTGGTATACATTTTTGGCACATTTCCCTTACAGTTGAAGCTTTGTTGACCAATTATTGGTGATTTCTTAGGTACTATATGATGATGGAGATGTGGAAGTGCTCCGTTTAGATAAAGAGCGCTGGGAGCTTGTTGACAATGGTCGTAATCCGACAAAGGTTAAGTTTCTAGTATTTCCTATATGTGAAACTACAAACTTTTTTGTTTTCCATTGAAAAAGTGAGTTGTGCTTCACCTCTGACAGTAATCTGTTAACATCATTTACAGCGATCAAAACCATCAAAAGGTTCACCTCATAAAAGATTGTAAGTCAAAGCCTTCTTATTATTCCCTACCACGACAATTGGTAGTAGGAAAAAAGATGGTCATATCGGCAGTAACTGTGGCTGTGTTGACGGATGGATCAAATTTTATTTGTTTGCAGATCGTCTGAGAAGAAAAAGGGTTTTTCGAGCAGTTCACAGCAAAGCAAAAAGTCAGTTAACATGTGAGTTTGGGATTACATTCAAAGCGTAGCTTTGGGAATTGTTCTCTTTTTTGTTTTCTTGTTTAACTTGTTATGAGTTTCAGATCTCCGCCATCTAAAGTAAGAGGGAAAAGAACTCCTAGGAAGAATTTGAAGGGACGAAAAGGTGCACGAAAGAATAATACTTCTTCCGGATTGTTCAATGCTGATGACAGGAGCCCTGGGATATCTGACCCCAAACTTGCTGAATTTTCCAAAGTTGATGATATTAACTCTGGTGAGAAGACTTCTAGTTGTTGTTCTAAATTGGAGAGTTATTATATATCATATGCACTAATTACTCACAAGGGCTTCTCTGTTAGCTCTGATTGTGTATATGCATATAGCTGATCAAGTTAATCTCTTAAAACATGTAAGCTTTGTGAAGTATAAGCATAATACAGATGTATGCAATCCATTCATCCTGTAGCATTTGCTCATGGATGGATAGCAGGTGATAGGCCTCAAACATATTTTTCTTTCATACTTTCGCGAACATTAAAAATTCCATTTTACCAAATTTTAGGTCTTATGAGTGTGTTACCTGATGAACCCTCTTTAGTGCTGTCCTACGTTAATCTGCGATTAGAACTTTTAGAATGATAATTCTGGGTGAAAAATGGTGATACAATGGGTTGATATCTGACGAGGAAATCCAAAGAAAGTACAGAAATTACGTTATGATTCAAGATTTTTTGACGTTTTAGTGTTGAACTTGGCTTCAAGTGCAGCACACCTTTTTCCACCCATGTGGTGTTCACCTATTCGTGAACAGGAAAAGCTACTTTGTAAGGATTCATGGAAATCCAAAACTTCATTTAGTGACTTTGTATCTGAATCGTTGGATGTCCAAATGGAAATTGGCTTTAAGTGGAACCCAACCTTTTCCATCCACATGTTATTCACCTATTTGTAAGGCTTCATATTTTTCATGGTCCATTTTAAGTCGGTTATATAACTTATAAATGTGAAGTACCTTTTTTTGCAGGTGATTCAGAAGGTGAACAGTTTAAAACAAGAGAGCAGAGTTTAACAGGTGGAGAGGAATCTGACAGGGATCAGAGGTCGGCTTCTGAGGAGAAACTGGAAGAGGATGCTGAGAATGTCCCAAGTGATATGGAAGAATTTGAAGAAGAGAAGCCTGATTTGGTAGGTACCAACATTGGTACTCTGGTATCAAATGAGGTGGCCAATCCCCATTTAGAAAAGGAACAATCAGATGAATCAAGCGAAGAAGAAGCGGATAAAGCTGACCGTACAGAGCAGTCAGACTCTCAAGGGACTGAAGCTGGTGACTCTGATAGTAATGTGGAAGCAGAGATGTCGGAGGATGAGCCTCTTGTAAGCTCCTTATGACACCTGGATTATGTATTTTAACTAGCTATCTAGACTCTAATATTAGCTTTTTCATCAAATGCAGAGCATATGGAAGAGTCGTGTGGGCAAATCAGTCAGAGGAAAATAGGCATCATACGACTCGTGCAAAAACTGCAGCACAATGGTTCATTTTGTTGACTTGTATGTGAAGTTGTAGTCCAGTTCAGCTGACAGTGTAGAAGATGAGCGACATTTGACTGGTTTTACACTGAAAAGGTACAGTTGAATGAAGGTAGGGCGTAGTATGTAGGTTAACATAGATAGACAATAGCAATATGTAATCATGTTTTCTGGTGGATGCTCAATCGACGTCGTCTATTGCGAGTGCACCAATGTTGCTGCCGTGGTTGATTGGATTTGTTGGGTCTCTTGTACAGCTATTAGCATTGAAGTGTAGGCCAATCTTAGGAGTTTAGGTTAGCAGCTGCTTCATGTGTAAATCGCTTATCGGAAATTGGCTCCGTCTTTTGTTTCTCCAGTTTTTCACTTTTTTGTATGATTGTTGATTTTTTTCCCCCCAAAAGTGGCTATAAAGGAAATGCTTGTACTATCCATCAGCTTTGTACTTAATGCTAGTGCCCCCAATTTTTGTCTGAAATTTCGAGTTAGGTATGTTTTGGGTTTTGGATGAGGGCTTTTTTGATGGGTTAAAACTTAAAACCTATCCGCATCTTGCAGCAGAGGTTGAGGTGAATTTGTTAGCATTATGATCGTCGCAATTACATCAATGTCTGGCATTCAAAACAATGGTCTGGGTGAAGTTGTATAGACCAATTGACATAAAAACATTACAAGTAGGATGGAAATCTGAATTGTGAAATTTTTAGGTCAGGTTTCTCTAGTTTTTTAGATGATTGTGGAAGCCATATTTTTCCTTTGGCGTCTCATCGGAAAGTTGCTTTTAAGTTGTTGATAGTGTCAAAATCAATTTTGACAATGTCAAAATTTATAGTGTATAAAAATCTTGTACTACGTACATGGTATGCGCCACAATGATGTGTCATAACAACGTAATTTAACAGAATTTTTCCGTTTTTAACAGATCTTTTCATTACGACGATGTATTGCACATGATCCTGTCTTGTTTAATATTGGATAACTTTGTCCAAATCAAGATAGAATGAATTCGGCTTGTTTCCTGTTGTTCAAAGAGTCCAGTCTCCATCACTTTCCACCCGGACTGGGCCTTTGAGTCAATTGGAAGATCGAGTCAACACTTCAAAAGTTTCCTGGAAATAAACAGAACCAATAATACTAGTTTCTTCAAATTTTCTGTACAAGAAACATTCTTTTAGAGTATTTTGCCCTTTACCTAGTCAAAATATTCAAATCCTCTTTCTATCATTACCAGCCAAGTTTATTTTTGTTTTAAGAATGCGTATTTTAATAATATCCCTCATTTTAGCTTCATTCAAAATCCATAAAACATACTTAAATCATGTGGTTGATAATGCAATCTTATTTAATTATCGGTCTTCGTCGGTTGGTTGGGTTTATGTGGAACAAATGAGAACCTATATATATATATATTTTTTATAACAAAGCATAGAGTCTATAAGCGCGTTGAAGATGAAATAATTATATACTAATAGTTTTGTGCAAAAGAATTTGAGATGCTACCCATTGCCTGAAGTTTTTATTTTTTATTTTATTTTATTTTTTTATTGTTAAAGAACGCTGAAACCAAGTAGAATCAACGAACCAAACTTTACTTAAAAGGAAAAAGTGGGATTGGAAAAAATGGGCGATCCAAATTCCCCTTGCTAATTTAAGTGCAAAGCTGATGGCAATTTCTTGACCACCGTGTACATAATAAACCTATGACCTGGTCTCTCTTCGAATCTTATTATGCTCCGAAACATGGAATTAGTCACCGACCAGTGCCCATCCAACTTTGGTTAAGTAATCCATGAGTAGACATGATTGGCTACCTGAAACGACCGGTTGGCTTGACCACCAATAAGTTTGGTTTCAAGTTCGTGTAGGCTTAGAATATGAAATAGGGCTAAACATACTCGTGACTCGTTAGGGGTAGTGATACGAGGCACGTATCATTTTTAACTCGTTAGGGGTGGTGATACGAGGCACGTATCACTTTTAACTTCAACTTTGACGTAAGTGAGTGAATGAGAGTATTTGCAGACGATGTGTCGAGGGTAATCTATAACTCATGACAGATTTGATACTTCACCCTTCATTAAAACAAAATATTTATTGTGTATCTCAACCACTATATTTATTTTATGAGACCCACTTCAATGTGAGACACTGCTATAGACACACGCTACTTACACACAATTTCAGAGACACGGATATGTCCGAAACCGGACTAAAACATCGACCATTTCTAAAAACGTGTCCGGATCGGTATAGTATTGTCTAGCATTTTTTAAATATAAAAAAGAAATGCAACACTGGTACGTGGGGTAACCAACAGGTGTTTGTTGCTCTTCTAAAAGGTTGTTGGGTACTTGTTGCAAATCAAAGCCGATCGAACCATAAAGAAAGGGAACAACGCTTGCGAGCTTCTCTCTCACCTCTCGTTAGTTCGTTTTCCTTGGCCACTGTAAATTCGCTCTTGTTCTCCTTTTCTATTTCGTGGGTACAAGTTTGCTTGTTCAAATTGAGGTGCTTTTCTAACTACAGATTTATCTTTAGTTCGTCATTTTGCTTCAATTTTTCCTCTACTCTCTCTTTATTTCAGATTGAGAAAACTGTTTGATGGTTTCACCAGCATCTACTATTTAGCTTTAATTTAGTGATTTTGTTTCTGGGTGTTGCCATTTTCCTTTATTTGTTTAAGTTTCGTGAATATAGATGTTGAAAAGAACTTCGTTGACAAAGAGTGAAGATGTCTGTGTAGGCAAGTGCTCACGGCATTTCCTATTTGTCATCTGAAATTGGTGCCTTTCTTTTTTTGAAACTCTTTCCTGCATTTTAGCTGCGGTAATTAGGTCCAGAACTTGTGGGTTTCCCTCTTTGTCATTTAAAGTTGGTGGCTTTCTTCGTTTCAAACTCTTCCCTGCATTGTAGCTGCGGTTATCTGCCTCTCTTTGTAGCTGCGGTTATCTGCCTCTCTTTGTGGAGGTCTAGGGTTTGGTATGAGCTTTGTTTAGTTGAATTCATAGTACTCCAAACGGAGAGCTTTGGATGATGTGAGTGGAGTTTGTGCATGCCTGCATGGTATGCGGGTTATATACTTTTATTCTATTTGCTATTATTGGTTCTGTTTATTTCCAAGTTGTTATATGCAGCTCCCATACTTCAGATAATCTGGTTAGTGCTTTGTAATTGATCTGTACTTACATATTCAGTGTCTATACTGTTCTATATTTCCTTTATGGCCCATTTTATTGATAGACATGCTTATATGTGCTTTGGTGACTTGTAACCAGTTATTCGCTATCTAGATCTCACTCAGTAATCCACTACTTTGTATTTCAAACGATGTTACTGCTTTTTCCCTTGTATAGACGTGGTAAATGGTTATGTTCTCGTCATTGGATGCAGTTACAGGAACACAAGTTATTAGGCTGTTGATCCTTAATTAAATTTGTTATTCTGTAATTTGCTTCTGCAGAATGTGGAGTTGAACAGTCTGTGTAGTCTGATGACCAGATAATCTTAGTAAAGAAATTTGTAAGCCGTTCTTGGCAGTTCATTACTTAGAGTGGTGATCAATGTTCATAACTCGTAGTTTAAGATCCCAAGTATTGAAAGGGAACTTTTACTGAGTGTATGGAATTGAATTGGAATGAGCTTTATGACGTTAGCCATCATGCCTGAGGCCAAACCTTGTTGACAGGGAATGTTCAGATCTGATATATTTGCACGTGAGCGATACATTGCTGTTGAGGGTTAATTTTGTAATTTCCAGATACTGTTAATTTACTTCCCTTGTAGATTCAAGTTAATCAGGAACCTTATCTATTGTTTCCTTCTGATATGAAGATTTTAGTTTCTTATTTGGGTTTTAGCCTATAAATAAAAGCTTTCGCATATGTGTTAGTCAGCATTAGCCTAATGAAAATTTGTGATTAAAGTTGGGGCCTTTGCGTCTAGGGTTGTGGCCGTTGAGTTCTCTGCAAATTCTTCTCCTCTCCTTCTGCGTCATGTATCCTGGCTTTAAATATAACTATGTAAGGAAAGGATTACCAAAAGCGTGGGTTTAATTTTGGTTGCCGCATGCCACCTGGATCCTTTATGTTTCCATTTTCATCTCCCTACCCTCCCCAGCCCATCACAAGGGTCTGCAATTAGGTCTATTCCTCTCTAATTGTGAACCCTCTCGCTATTTCTTCTCACAAACTTTTTTGAATTCTGCGACCCGGTGCATTTTGCTCTTTTTGTTGGTAGTGAGCAGAAGCCTTTCTTGAATCCTTCAGTCTATCTTGGAAAACTTCGGGCTGTCAACCGTACGCAGGATGACAATACAAATTTCAGAATTCGAGTTGCTTCCAAAAGAAATTTAGGCATACTTCGTTCAATACCTGAAAGCTTCGCGCTGCATCTGATGGTTATAACGGAGCATTGAGACTCACACATTTGACGGATGGCGACGAAAAAAAAAGAGGGATCAGAGCTATTGAGGGGTGGTGGGGGTGGAACGTATATGTGGTTGAAGTATGGTTGGGGTGGGGAGATATGCATTCATTCTAAGTCATTTGCAATTACAATGGTTTGTTTCATGTACTCAAGACAAGATTCTCCATATACATGTTCACAAAATGTATCGGAATAAATCTCTATGGTAGTTTTCGAAAACGGCGACCCTCAAACTGTCTTGTTTTTCCTCCTAAAACTTGACGAATGGCCTCACCCTACTTCTCTCTGTGTGTATCTCTCCTCGTTTTAGGTGGTGTGTGTAATGGTTTGGGGGTTTTTCCCACTTTCTGAGCAATGAGATCTCTTGATACTATGAGGTGTGAGCGCTAAGGTATCCTGAGACTGGTAGAAAGGGAAAGTATGTAGGGAATATAGACTGAGAAGGAAGCTAGAGGTATTTGATTATGATTACCGCACGTAAGATCCTGTATTTTGTTGGCTACAAATTAAGAAATATGTCAAGATTACAGATGCAAATAAAGCTTATTTTAGTAGTTAGATTCACTGAAACTGTTTTTAAATCCTTTGTCTTCTTAATCAGAAAAATTGATATCTTTATGTCAACTACTCAACTTAATGGATATTGTTTCCACAAAGACCATCTTGTTATTGACAACATACCAGCTTTCCGAGCACTGCTGTTGTTGAATTCCATAAATTTTGGCAAAGTAGGAAGCCAAATATCCCTTTGATTGTACTGAAAAAATGGGGTCCTGACTCAAGTGGTCGACTATTACTGTTTCGTTGAGGATGGGCCAATGCTGAGGTTGCTTCACTGCAACCTGGGTGTCATGTGCTTCTTGTTAACTGAGAAAATTTTATGAGTTGGAGAGTTTTATGCTTGCCGAAAATTCTCCTTTGAGTACTTATTGTTGTATACTTTCTCGATATCCTCTTTCTAACTAATGATTATGCGGTCTAGCATTTTACTCCCCCTACTGTATTTTGTCAACAAGCAAATATATGTCTTCATTTGTCTTCATTGGGCATAGTTTCTTTGTCAATTGCCCCGTCTTTGTAGAAAAGTTCGAGATTAATTTTGTTTTCTTCTTGCATTTTTGGACTGCGTTGGCTTAGCGGGATTCAGTTAATGCCCTTTCACTGAAGTTGATGCCTTTGTGGCAGTAGATTATGGGGGAACCATTGGGTCTGCTAAAGGTAGTTGTTGTGCAAGGGAAAAGGTTAGTAGTCAGAGACTTCAAGAGCAGCGATCCGTATGTTATTGTCAAGCTGGGCAATCAGGTTTTTCCTTGATCTTATTCTTGGATTATGATTAGTATCGTAAATGTGTTATCATTGTCTTGTACTTGGGTACTTCCAATTTTTGGTTTTCCCTGCGATTTCTTTGGTCCTTGACTAGACTCATTTCGAATGGTAGTGTTGTTAAGGAAACAAATAAGGTATTACGTGTGTTCATTTTAATTTTTTTCACTGATTGGTGTAGTTCTACCTTCTTAGTCTGTTTATTTAATGAACTAGATCAACGGCTTCTTTATTTCTTTTCTAGATTAGTCTTTACTCTTCAGTTGTTACTGAGAATTTAAGGGCACGATGGCTTGTATAAGAAAGACCTTGAATATCTGTTTAGCTATTGTTTCCCCTACTGTCGTTTGAAAACTTAGACAATATGATGTCCTTTTTCTATTAGAAAAAAACAATATCATGTAATGGTTCTTTTCTGTCATTCATCCATGCATCCTCCTTTTTTTTCCTTTTTTTTTTTTTTTTTTTGGTTTGACCATGTGAGACCGGCTGGATACACTTCTTCATATGACCTCGTTTGAATGAACACATTGGACTAGGCTATTTATATTTATTAAGAGCTGGATCAAGTCAAAATTACTTCTATTAAAATTGCTTCTATTATTGCTGTCCAAGTAGTTAAATTTTAGTTTATGTGACAGACAGCAAAGACCAGAGTCATAAGCAGCTGCCTCAATCCTGTTTGGAATGAAGAACTTAGTTTCTCTCTCAAAGAATCTGCTGAAATTCTAAACTTTGTAAGTTTGGCCTTAACCATGTAGTATTTAACTATTAAGGTCAAGATCAACACCTCGATGTTCAATTCATTCTTACTTGTGAATATATATTATCAAATAGACAATTTTGTTACTTGTAATGTTTTTCTGTTCTTCCCTGCTGTATTTCAAGTTTGTCGAATGTCTTATCTTACGAAGCAGCGAAACATTGATTCTGATTGATTGTTTAGAACTTCCATGAATTCCTTGATTCTGTCTGTGCTACAAGGCCAATTACGTCAATATGTCTCGGTAGCTAGGAGTAGGAATTGAGAGACAATAATGGTATCCTATGTTACCAAGATTAAGCATCCTTATCAGGAGCACCAAAAAACTCACAAAATTAGACTCTCTATTCTAACTCCACTATATTAAACTATTATTTCTTTTTACTCCTACTCTCCTAAAAAAAAACACTGCACCTATCATGATCTCCCACTTGTCAAGAAAAGTAATAAAAAAATGAGAAGTGAGTGAATAGTGACTACTCAATTTTGAGTAGGCACTGTAGCCAAAACAAATTGGTGAGGGGAGATAGGTAGCCTGATTTTTTGTGGTTTTTGGGGGATTGGCTCTCTAGTTTTGCTTAAAGTTAATTTAGGTAGCCACATATTGATGCACTGGTTTTTGAGCTTCTGTAGGGAAGTTTTGACAGAGGTTTCTACTTATTTTCTGAATAAGTTTGCTGTAGGCGCTTTTCTAAAGGTCATTTTCTAGCGCATGTAAATTTTCAAATGTTATTCCCATGTCAATATGAGTTTGGGTTTTAATCCATATTTGTGCATTGAATATGTAGCTGACAAGTACATACTGAAGATAGGGATGTAAGAAATACTGATTCAACCGCTCAACCGCCTTAACCGAACCAAACTGAGGGATTTTGATCGGTGTTTTACCTTTCAGTGTTTTAGGCGGTTTGATTATGGGAAAACCGAACCAAATCAATTCGGTTTCTGTTCATACACTTGAAAACCATTTGAAACAGAAACTGACTGAATATAACCCACTCTTTAGTTCACGTTCCAACTAGGCAATTAGTTTCCTAACCAAGCAAAACTCATGAATGTTATAAAGAGATCTATATCCATTCCGTGGCTGCCATGTAGTAATTTGCTAAGTCGGGTTTTTTTCCTTCCTATGACTTGTACACATAATTGATTTTGAATTTATTGGTTTTGTTTATGACAATGAATCGGCCCAATTATATGAAGTCCAAACCGATAAACTGCACCTCTCTGAGCCAAACAGTCTAAAATGCGATTTAGTGCTGTTTTTGGTGGTATTGGTCGGTTTCGATATGCAGTAATTAAAGACCGATTAAATCGATTCGGTTTATTCTTTTTTCCATAAAACCTACCGAACTGAACCGCTTACATCCCTAACTGAAGATGCTAATACAATTGTAAATTTGAAGTTCAGATTTCTGTGGTTGTATATGGGATCTGACTGAAACGATTGTTGACAGCAAGTATTCGATAAGGACCGTTTCAAGGCAGACGACAAGATGGGGCATGCTCACCTCAGTCTTCAACCATTAATCTCAGCTGCTAGATTGAGGCAGGTACTGGGGATTTCTTCCGGCGAGACAACATTAAGGAAGGTCATCCCCGACACTGATAATTGTCTGGCTTGGGAGAGCACCATCAGTTGCATAAACGGTGAGGTGGTGCAGGATGTTTGGCTCCGGCTTTCCGATGTGGAGTCCGGGGAGATAGAGTTAAAGATCAAATTGACCAGTCCATCTCCAGTTGCCCCATCAAAGTAGTTTTGAACTTGGGTTTGCTGAAGCATGTAGTAGTGTTCTGGTGGAATGGTGGAGAAGCTTTATCTGTAGCCTAGTGTCTTCTTCTTCTGGTATCTTTAGAGCAAGGAATAACTATGTATAGGGAGATGAGCAATGGATTTGACTGGCTAATGTAGGAAGTAATGGGGTTAAATTTTTTTTTAAGTGTCGACGTGAGTTTGAGCCCCTTTTCTGGAGAGTGATGCGTTAGTCTCGTATGCAATGCATCAGTTAACTGTATATTATCACATAGCATTGCAACGCAGAAATGAGTCGAGTCGAATGGCTCCATGTATCATTTTGCTACTAGTTGAAGTGATGTTCATAATCGTGGACTCTGTGTTTTTCGGGGTGTAACCATGATTCAGGTTGCGACGAGAGATGCAGCAATGATTCGTCGTTAACTGACCTGGCTGATCAATGTTTTATCTCACTATTGAGACTGTATCTGTTGCCCATAGAACACTCAGAATCACCCCAACGAAGGGACTCTTACCGGGTTTTTGGATTGAAAATTACTCTCTATACGCAACAAAAATGAAGAAGATGATGTTGATACAAATCACCGAAAACATGCTACAGCTTAAAGTTATGTACTACTACTATTTATCTTTAAATTTTATTTTTATTTTTGCAGGAAAACCATGTTGAAGAACGTTTTACAAAATAGACGGAAAGTATGTAAGAGAAAATTGTAGAGTGAGTTATTATCTTTTTTCCGTTCTAGATTAACGAAGAAAATAACGAGAAAAAGGAAAAAAAAAAAAAAAGGAACTGTCTTTTTATTTAATTTTGACAGGGAAAAAAATGTTATGGTACTAGTATTTTTCTCTACCCGATACAACCGTAGCCTCGTTTCCTTTTGGGGCCTGGATGGAGGGTTGCAAATTCATTAATGCTATTGTTAAGTGCCCAGAAAAGTTGCACATCATTTACCCAGAAAACAGTAATGAGTGGCTCAGATCCAGTGCTTGTTGCTGTTTTCTGAGTAAATTTTGTGCAATTTTTCATTGCTGTAAGAGGGATTTTCTGTACATAAATAAATTAATTTAAAAAAAAAAAAAAAACTGGGCAAGTAAAGAGGGAAAATTGCTTCTCCACCCGTTTCCTCTCTTGATCTCTGCGATGAGTCTAAATGTAACAACAGTGCATGAATCGACGAACTCTAACCCCAAAGGAAGAGACAGAAGACAAACCATTGATCTGCAAAATGGAAGCGAAGTGGTGTTCGTACCCCGATTTCTTTCGTTTGAGGAGTCATGGAAATGGTTCGATTACCTCAACAAAGAAATACCCTGGACCAGACCCACCATTCGCGTCTTCGGCCGTTCTTGCCTCCAGGTCTCTCTCTCTCTCTCTCTCTCTCTCTCTCTCTCTCTCTCTCTATATATATATATATATATATATATATATATATATATATGTATATTTATGCTGTAATTGCTGTTGCCTTGAGTGAATTGTCAGCCAAAATTGACAAATTATGTATTTGTTTTTGTATTATGATTCGTCTTCCGTTTGCATCGCTAAGGACCCCTTTTTGTATTGAAACGGGTTAGAGACTTACACTGCCGTTGGGTGGTGAAAAGGGCGTGCTAGAAATGGAATTGAACTAAACCAAAAAAATATAATTTTTGGTGCATTTCTCACCAAATTACATAATGCTCAATCCATTTGAGTGATTTGTTGACAAATTCGAATCTTTCTTTTTCTTGTCTTGCCTAATCATTCAATCCAAAGGGGCTGTTTAGACCACGGTCAAACGCAGGATTTTACCTTACGGAGGTGAAAGTATATGAGTTGGCTTAAGTCTTCTCGATATGATTTTTGGGTGGCCAATATTATTTTCCAAGTCAGTTTTGGCACGGTGAACCTATGCTATCTGAAAATAGACAAAAAGAGGATACAAATTCGTCATAAGGTTTTGAAAAGTTTTGGAGGGCAGCCTGTCGATCAATCCCTGAGTTTAAGTTAGACCTCTGATTCCTACCGAGCAATTCTTTTGGACCAAGTATGGCCTCTTTCAGTTGTAGTTATTCTTTAGGATTTTTATAACAATATAAGTATGCATGCGACTTTGTTGCAGCTATTGGTCGTTGAAGGAAGTTCTGAGCATTTTGGACCCCCATTTTTCCTCAGAGATTCTTGGCATCCGAAAATTGGAGGCTAAGGTTTCGATAGGTCCAAGAAAATTCTTTCTAGTTTTCCTAAGCACTAACTTGAAAAAAAGAAAAAGAAAAGAAGCTTCACTCATGGGATAAAGGAGTTGTAAGTTACGCTGACTAAATTGCTTTGAAGTCGTTCCATGAGATTAATTCAATCATCGCAAAGGCTTCCTTGTTTTTTCCTTCATTTTTTTTTAACGACAAAGGATGAAGTTTTGATTTTGTTTTTTTGAGAAAAAGGGTTGGAATACTTTGGGTGTACTGGGAAAACATAAAACATACTCAAAATGCACCAAAACTAGTAATGGATTGGTTCCCCTTCCACCTTGGTTAGTTTTTGTGATTTACTTGGACATGATGTCAGTGAAAGTGACTTAGTCATTAGTGGTGATTTTATCTGCTTTTGGTACGTACTTTCTCATTCCTATGACTTGTTTGTTCGTTCCCTCAGACGTGATCGGTGAATGGCTGAATAATAGTTTCCATGGTTTCTCTTTGGTCTGCAGCCTAGAGACACTTGTTATGTTGCAAGTTCAGGATTGCCAGTTCTAGGTTACAGTGGGTATCAGCCGCATGCGTACTCCTGGGATGAGTTTCCCCTGCTAAAGGATATTTTGGAGGCAGTAAGAATGTTTTATTCAAACTTTCTCATGATCTTGTACCAAACAGATTGTCCACTCCTATATCTGATTAGCTTCAGAAGAATCTTATGTCTTCCCTTTCCCTGTAGGTCCACAAAGCTTTTCCTGGGAGTAGTTTTAACAGCTTACTCTTGAATAGGTATAAAGGTGGTAATGACTATGTAGGTTGGCATGCTGATGATGAAAAGCTTTATGGTTCAACCCCTGAAATTGCCTCAGTTTCCTTTGGTTGTGACCGTGAGTTCTTATTGAAGAAGAAACCAAGTAAAATACCCCAAGGTATAACCGAGCATTTTTTTCATTTGTCAGTTTGTTGCATCTGATCAGTCTTGCAAAATGTATTCGTATTTTGATTTTACTAACGTTTCAACTTCCTTTTGCTTGATGCATTGCCCATTTTAACTACTTGTATCACTACTGTTTCAAACATTCACATTTGCCTTGTATGCATGGCTATCAACTGCTAACACCTCTGTAGGATGTGGTGGGGAATGAATTGCATGTGTGTTGGAACCAGTAACTTTTCCTCTCTGTAACCCACACTGGCCACACAATTTCCTAATTTAATTAGTTTATTCATAAATTGTACAGCTTGGCATTGTACTTACATAGTTTTGTTACTGTATTCCACATGTAAGTGCAACCAAATAAAAGAGTTGAGGGTGAACCTCCTAGCAAGCGATCAAAGAAGAATAGCCAAACCGACCAGCACTCATTTACATTAAAGCACGGCTCACTATTGCTGATGAGAGGCTATACCCAGCGAGATTGGGTCCACTCGGTGCCTAAACGTGCAAAAGCAGATGCCACCCGAATTAACCTCACTTTCAGGCGTGTTCTATGAGAGCCTTCTATTTTGTTATGTACAAGCTTTCTAGATGTGTTCTACAATATCTACTCTGTATAGAAGGTTCTTAATGGGAAGTACTGTTGGAATATTTGCTTGTTTTTTCTCGCGGAGTCTTAGCATAGTAGACGTTGCTTAGTGCTCATGATTGTTAGAACAAGTGAAACTGTATGAAGTCATTTAGGATCATTTGGTCTGGAAGTTATGCATTTGATTTTTCGGAGTATATCAACTCTTGTGGTCGACTCTGCTTTTCCCGTGGGCTAATGCAGCATATCCAAACTCCAAGGGGAATTGCATCTCAACACTGTGCACATCAATTGGCCTGTATCGTTCAGAATGTAGTGAATATGTTTCCTTTTCTAGCTGTATGCATTTGCTTATTTGTGTAAGAGCAAAGGGAAAGCAATGGCTTAGTTTTGCCAAAATACATTATAAAGCCAAGTAATGAGGAATTGGTGTCTCTAGCACCTGCACCAGCACCAGCACCAGCACCAGCACCAGCACGGTCTTCTTAGAACGTAAAATAGTGTATAGAGTTTCTCTACTTATTGCTAGTTAAATTTGAATGGGATGCTTTAACTTGGTATCGTGAGTTAATCTTTCGGAGGATGAGCAAGACTCTTGACTGCCTCGTCGATTGTGCCATATGTCTACTTTGTTTCATGAATTATGAGTTCTTTGTTCACTACTCCACGTACAGATTAGGAGTCACTTGCAAAGAGGCGTAAGAGCTTTTCTCACATTGCTTGTAATGTGCAAAACGAAAATAAAATTCTGGACAGCCTATATTGTCAATTGATTCTGAATTAGAAGCTTTAACATTTCTTAAACTTGTTAGTACTAACGTAGATGAGAACGAGTGCTCTGTGCTGCACAAGTGTGGATGCTTCAGTTCTAATTAGCAACATTGTGTTGATATGAGATGAACGACATCACTTTTTGATGAAGCGTATTCTTTTGATCAAACTTTATAAATTTTGTCCGATGTTAAGACTAGATTTTGAGAAACTTGGTGTTCTTCGGTTGAACTAGCTACGCTCGTTTCGTCATTATTATTGAAACTGAGAGAAGAATTTTGAGAAATTTGGCGTTCTTGGTTTGAACTAGCTATGCTCGTTTCGACGTTACTAAGAACATATTGAGGGCTCAAGATTACGGAGTTCCTAAAAAACCTTGAGCGATTTGATATTTGAAATTCTGTGGTAAATGATCCAGCATAAACATTATTCCGAAACAGTAGGTTTGTACTATCAAACTATGTCTATGTTAATTAGTTTTTTGTTTTTGACTTCCGTAATTCATTATCTTAGAATTATCAATATTGGCCTCTTCTTGGGGAAAAAAATATAACATGTCATGAGTTTGTTTCCTTTTTTTTTTTTTTTGGAACTGCAAAAAGGGTGGGAAGGGCAACCAACGTAACAACCCCCATGGGCGTGACCATTGGGTTCCCGCCCTGCTGTGGAATGTTCGGTTGAGCCATAACTACTATCCAAAGAGGATAGACCGTCACCACATCACCACCTAGGTGACTAGGTGGCCAAAGGCCCTCCACGCAAATCCACACAAGTCCCAGCAATGGCGTGTGAGGGATTGGGACCTGGGAGGTCCATGCATGAAGACAGAGGGGAATCTTATTCGACTCACTTTGGCCAACTAGACTACCACCTCAGTGGTAACATGTCCTGAGTTTGGTGTTGGTATTTTCAACAGCTTGTCACACGACTATAAATTTTTTTATTAGACCCGTAAAAAGAAGGGAAAGTGTTTGGTTTATGAAAAGAAAACATGAAGATGCATCCGATGGATGAGATCCATCCGGTACACTATTTCTTTCAAATGCACTTTCATTTGCATTTTCATGTTTTCCTTTCATGCACTGTACTATGCCTCTAAAAAAGAAAGTCCTTTGGATTGATTCCAAACATTTCGCATATAATAATCTAGGTAGAACTTTCTATTATAAAAAGCCGTAATGCAAAACCTCCAAATCATTCAACGAAACGTCTAGCATATCTGTAATAATCTAGGTATAAGTTTCTATTACAAAAAGCTGTAACACAAAACCTCCAGATCATTCGACATCGTCAATGTCCATGATGTTTACTCGGAGGGTGTTTTTTAGTTGCGGCACTATCACATGAAAAATGAATTCGGTGATTGTCCGTTTAGTTGACCATCTCTCTAGTAGATCAAGTTATCCCTGGAAGAGCTAATCTTAAATTTACAAAAATTTCAATCAATTATTAAAAATTTAGTTACAAACAGCTATTGTCATTTTCTCCTGACGTGGACATGGGCATACTGCAATTTGAAGTTCGTCTCACACGACAAACTGCAAGAAAGTAGTTGGACAAATTACAATTTCAATAATGCAAATGATCG
Source organism: Vaccinium darrowii (assembly GCA_020921065.1). NCBI lineage: Eukaryota > Viridiplantae > Streptophyta > Magnoliopsida > Ericales > Ericaceae > Vaccinium > Vaccinium darrowii. The sequence continues at coordinate 26,125,508 of CM037156.1, forward strand.
TTTGGACTAAGGCTCCGTTTGTTTGGACGTAAAATATTTTCCTGTAAAATATTTTACTTATTTTCTATTGTTTGGTTACAGAAAATACGAGGAAAACATTTTACACGGTAAAACATTTTCAGCCAAGGAATGTAAAATGACTTTTGCCTAAAACGTCGGTAAGGTATTTTCCTCCTGGCGATTTGATCCCCCACAACCCTGTTGGAAATTTTGTGAATAAAACCGGGGCACTCGGAGGGTCTCCTGAGGCAACCGAGACCTCCCCACGGATTCAATACGATGGCAGATATTATGGTGTTTATTGCTGGCTGTAAACAGCCCGTAACCTCCCCATGATGGAGATTGAATCTCTCTAGATATATGTTCGGATAGATACACAGCCAAGGATTGGCGGGTTAGACTGGCGGAAAGTGGACAAAATCTTTCATCCCAGCCACGGGATAGCTCATTTCTCTTTGGATTGAAACTCTATTCCTCCGGGATATAACATTCCCGAGTCCCCAAAATAAATTGGAAAAATCGAACAAAATCTCATCACCTGAATTCAATTTCGAGACATAAATCTAAACTTTGCATCTCAGATTAACCCAGTTAGTTGAATTGAAGTTGCTTCGGTAGCGGTTGCTTTAAGAAATTATGTTAGGCTAATATTTTGCAAATGCCAACCAAACATCGGAAAACAAAAACGAAAAAAAATTATTTCTGCCAAGATTGTTTTACATGAAAAATATTTTACCCCGAAAAATATTTTACATCAAAACAAACGGAGCCTTTGCTTTCTCTTAGTTGTTTCTTTCTTGGGAATGTACCGAGACAAGTTTCGAAGATCTAAAGAATCAAACTTCCTCTAGATGTAAAGGCATTTTACCTTTTGCACGGATTATTGGTGTAGTTGTTTCAACGTTTCTGAATGTTTGAATGTGACATGGAAATTGTATGCCTTAATTACATCTTATTTCATGCAATTCTATGATCGTGACAACGTTGATGAAGCCATACATTTTGTACGTATTTCAAATTTACCGTCGTTATCTTGCTGGAAAGATAACAAATCATTTGCTGGAAAAGATGACGAAGTTTGTTACGTCTACCCGTTGAAAATGATCTTATTTGTTTACGTACACGGTTACCTCTTAGACCCACAAATTTTTTCACAAAAAATTGATGGCGAATTGATTAGTCCAATGTCAAGCTATGTCCATGGTGTAAACATTACATTGTGATGCTTTCCCTCTCTTGTTGTTGATGACCGAAATTGCGTATCTTGTACGGAATTTTCCTCCATATCGCATGATAAACTAACAACGCGTCGTTTGCTTTAGATCTTTCAGGTGTGCGGTAGGAAAAAATGTTTGGTCCGAGCATAGTAAGAACTCGACAAATGGTATATTTAAATAACGAAGTGATTAAAAATGGTTTCTAAAAAGATGGGAAGAAAAACTACGCCCGAGCTGTGGTAGCTTCTGTTGCCTCACAAGTAATGTCCTTGTTTGCAAGGAGACATTTTATGAGCAAATCCAATTAAAAAGCTTAATTTCTCACCAAAGTTAAGTTGTTTGCGTTTTCGATTTTAGGACATATATACTCTATATAGGTAGCTTGAGGAGTTATTCGTTTGTGTATCCGCCCGCGGGCCAAAGCTGGGTGAAGGTAATGTTGAAAGCGAACACATCTTATCTTATATATAGGTGGTTGGTGAAGAGGTGCAGTGGTGGCTCCAGGATTTTGTAGTAGGGTGTTCATAAATTACCATAGCTCTAGTAGCTTAATTAACCAACAACATACACATAACGTTTCGTATATTAGTTAATAGTGCGGTCAGTCGGTCACAAAACATAACCTCGATTTCAAAACGATTATCTATCACCCAGAATGAGAATCTAAAAATATAAATATTTGCCCAAAGTTCAAAAACAATAAAAAGTTCTCATCTTATGTAGTGGACAATTTTTTGGGAATAGGAAGAACATATTTTATTACGCTTTAGAAAGAAATTGTGGCGAATACGTTGGCGCAAACCTTTTTGAAGACACGTTCTTTTTTAAGACGATATGAAAGATTTTTTATCGGAGTTCTAAACCCGAGGAAAAATTGTTCAAGTTAACAAATTTTGCAACGTAGATAAACTTTTTCTAAACATTTCCATAATTACATAATCTGAAACAACCAAAAAGAATTTATGCGCTTCATGCAGATATGAAATTAGTACATTTATATCATCTGCAATTGACATGGACTGGGTGTTCAAAAGTGGATTAACCTAAATTTCTGACATGTACTTCATTGAATTTGGACCGGTGTTCATTCATATTTAAATTGGGTGTTCAATTATATTTGGATTTTACATGTGTTATAAGTAAAAAAAAAATTGGATGGTCATGTGACCATTGAAGCTTGGCCGTGGATCCGCCGCTGAAGAGGTGCTTGCTATTGCTATGTCCGAGGTGCCACAAATAATATGGGGGCCCCTGAAGAGGTGCTTGACAAACATAGCAACTCCCGCTTTAATGAATAGCTAGTAGATTAATGATGCTCATAAACCCCTCCAGGAAATCGTAACTAAGCCAGTTGTCCTATTACTTTTCATTATTAAAAAAAAAAAAAAAACTTTTAGCTTTTTCAGTTTCAGGTTAAATTTTTCGTGGATTATTGATTATTCTCAACGAGAGGAATCGGAAAAGTAAAAAAAATATCGATCGAAACTCAAAAAAATTTGGTTTATTTTTGTCTTTGGAAATAATTTTCACACTTCTTTTTTTTATGATTTCACTCACCTTCTGTGGTTGGTAGTTTTGAGAAAAGTTTTGGTGATTATACCAGTTTTTATAGACTTGCGTAATTTTTCGTTTTTAGCAATTTTTTTAACATTTTAACAAACTTTGTTACTTTTTAAATAGATGTATGCAATATACATCCAAAAAGTAATTTGATACAAAATTATTAAAGACGAAAAAACACAGATGACGAAACAGTGAAAACTTTGAAAGATAAATTTCCGAAAGTGAAAACCAAATAAAGCCGAACTATTTGAGTTTTCATCACAATTTTTACTACTTTTTTCGATTGTTCTGTTGGGACGAACTAATAATCTGCAAACACTGAACGCGAAATTAACAAATGTTTTTTTCTTTTCAAAAAAGACAAAAAAACAAAAAAAAAAAGAAGCAAACTGCCTTTATCGCCTTAGGCCTCCTTTGGGTAAAAAACCGGTTTTTGGGTTTTTGGTTTTTTTATTTGTCCTTATTCATTTTTTTTTTGCATTCGTTAGTTTTGCATGAAGATTTTGTAGTTTTTGGATTCCTCTCGACGAGACGAATCTAACAAGTATAAATTTATAGTCAAACCAAATATTTTTTTGAATAAAGCCAAATAGGTGGATTATTGGTCAATAATTCACCTATTTTGGTTTTATGCAAAAATATTTGAGTTTTGACCATATATTTATACATGTTAGATTTATCTCGTCGAGAGAAATCTAAAAATCACAAAATTTTGATGCAAAACTAACTAATGCAAATTTTTTTTGAATAAGAACAAAATAGTAAAACCAAAAACCAATTTTTTAGCCAAAGGAGGATCGGGGATGTGGCATAGGAGAACGTGCCAACCGTTAGCCGGAAGCGCCAATATATACTTGCTTGCTGATAGAGCTTACAGAAGCCGAGTCGTGTCTTGTAGTCTTCTCTGTGTAGAGCTTTTCGCCGGCGCTAAAATTCCCCCAGGTACGTCGCCACTTTGTCTATGAACCTTCAATTTCATTCAGAAGGCTTCAGCTCTTATTTCTTGTACTGATCAATTGATTTCTCTTTCCTTTGCACCAATCCACCTTTTGTCTGCTTGATTGATCCTGTGTTCTTCTTGTTGTTGTTGGTAATATTCATGATTGCACACACCCGTTCAACCACTTAGAACGAGCTAAAAGAATTCGATTGTCATTTCTTCGTTTTATTCAATCAGTCATTAAAAAGTTCTCTCCTTTTTACTTGTCTGCAGATTTTTCTTAAGCAGCTTACCATGACTTCAGCAACAGATTCCATTAACCCTCGAGGTTCTGATTCATTTCTAATGAATTTTTCTTTCAGAAATTAATCCCTAGGTGTAGCATGATTTGGGTTTCTGTCTGTCTCTTTTATCTCTGAATCCCGTTCTTATAAGGTTATTGAACAAAAGGCCAGAAAGCTAACAATTCGAGAAAGAGACCAACCAATAAAACGAATCTATACACCTATCCAAGCGCAAAAATATCAAACATGTCAAGTAATTGATCAAGGGTTGGTTTGCACTCTTTGACTCCCAACTAAACAAACAGTTCCTCTCTCGCCAAATGAGCCACATCAAGCACGATGGAATCAACCTTCAAAGCTTCCATCTTCTTCTCTCCACTCTAGCTCCATATTGTTGTTGAGTAAGCTCCAGCACTGTTGCAGGGAAAACCCACGACATGCCCCACCAAGCAAGAACTGCAACCCAAAGGCTCCTTGTGTAGATCGTCCATGAAAAAAATCAGCTTGACCATAGTGATTGTTACATGTTTGTACCACTATTTTTTGGGTAAAATATGGACGGAGAATGTTTGTTTTTTTTTTGGTAATAGACTTGAAAGATATACACGACAATCATCCACGGTCTATATTAAGTGTTCTTGCTTACAAGATTTTTATCGTCTTTGTGTATTCAATGATTGCATGTTGGCTCTTGGATGTTTGTACTGCTATCAAGATTGTATTACTATGTTATCATATGGGATACATAATTTAAAGTTGTAGGTTTGTAGCCTTCAGTTAATCATTTGTCTTCTCAGTTTTCTTGCTAAAATCCTTCCAGATGTTTGCATTGTTGGAATTGCAAGGACGCCAATCGGTGGATTCCTCGGATCCCTTTCATCGTTTTCAGCTACCCAACTGGGTTCTATAGCTATTGCAAGTAAGACATATGATACCTTCTACCTCTGTCTTCCTTATTGCTAGGTTTGGGGCTGGTTCTTCGTTATGATGTCTGAATCTGTTAACCTCCCTAGAATATTGTAGGTGCTCTTAAAAGGGCAAATGTTGATCCATCACTGGTGCAAGAGGTTTTCTTCGGAAATGTTCTCAGTGCAAATTTAGGCCAAGCTCCTGCTAGACAAGCTGCATTAGGTGCCGGTATACCTAATTCAGTGATTTGTACTACCATCAACAAAGTCTGTTCATCAGGGATGAAAGGTGAGTTTTTTCATCCATAGTTTCTTTTTTATTTGGGTAAGATGAAAAATTTGCTAGAGTGAAAAAATCTCAATACCAAAATTATAAACTTTGCTTGTTACATCAAAGGAGGCAACAAAATTACAAGCCCCTCTACCAGTTGATGGAATCACGGAGCTACTTTATTTGCAGTGCCCTGCTAAACACAAGCTGAAACTTCTAATGTGGTTCACTCAAACACTACAAATCCCGTAGCCGGACCCTCTTCCATCAGAATAATGGCTCAAGCAAGGCATTTCCGTCCCATTTACAAATTCCTGAGTTCTTACTATTCTGTCTATCTATCAGATTATCTCTTTTTTTTGAACGGCCAATAATAAATTTATTAATCTTTGGAATGGAACAAAGATTAAAGGGAATGAGACCCCACACGCTTGGCAAGGAGCCAAACGAGAAAACCAAGGCCGAAGCCCACACCCCCGAAAGGTCTAATATCCCGGATTATCTCTAATTCTCTTCAAGCCTCCAAACCTAATATCCCTATGGAAGTCACATTCTTGCGTATCTTTGGCTTACATCATTACCACTAGCCCACAAAAAGTTTGCTTCCGCCCACCACATAAGATTCATAGTTTTTCATAGCTCGAATATCTCTGATACTTTGACAACACACCCATGGTGTGCTTGAATAATTCCTTTGGCTAGTATTCTATCTGGAATATATCACAATGTTCGTTTACTAACCAGATAATGGTGAATGCTGAGGAATTGACTAGGGTTGACGACAATAAATTGGAAGATATAATAGGCAACATCTTTCAAATTTTATAGAAGCCACAAGAATGATTTTCATTTCTTGATTAAATAGTGACATTTCCCCTGTCTCTTTCACAGCAACTATGCTTGCAGCACAGACTATCCAATTAGGGAGCAAGGATGTTGTTGTAGCTGGTGGCATGGAAAGCATGTCTAATGCGCCTAAATATCTAGCCGAAGCAAGGTTTGACATCTCGTCAATGATGTCGCACTTGTTTTCCCTTTATTAGTTTTTTATTTTTTGTTGAGGCTGCTAAAGTGATTCTCAAGTTGGAGATGTAAGTTGAGCCAAAATTGAAGTGGTATGACTTATGGACGCCTAGCCCCTCAGATGGACAAATGTGTCCGGTCTATTCATTGTCTTATCCGAAATTAAAATTATGTGAAGAGGCTTTAGTTATTCACTTGGTGTTGGATTCGACCATACTGGCATTTATCTTCCTACCTTTTACAGACTGCTCCTGTACAAAACAGAGTCAGACAGTCATGCGTTGGCTTTTTATACTGGTATAGAGACGATGCCTGCTACACGTATGTGCCTATTTGTCCACTGTAACAAACAACGTTGCGGGTGGTTCAGATCGTTGGTTTCTCCTTTTGGCTTACTCTAGCTTGTTTGGTTAATGGTCACCTAAATGTGCATATTGGGGATGCCTTATGTATATTATTAAGCTCGATGCATTCAGTTATCTTTGCTAGCTGTTTTCTGGTTGAATGTTGTTAGTGCTCTATGTTACACGGACTCTCGTAATGGTATAAAGTACCCGTGTCAGACACTCGACATTCGGATAAGGGTGTGAGATATGTGTCCGATAAGTTTAGTTAGACACTTTTATAGAAAACCTAATTGAAATTCGAGTTTATCATGGAAGTATGTATAAACCTCTCTTATTATCCATGAAATGCTCTATAGAACCTTAAAGCATCATTTTACATAAGAAAATACACAAAAAATAGAAACAAATTTGAATATTTTGCCGTGTCCTTGTGTCCTTGAAATGAGAAATAGTTGAATCCGACAACTAGATACATACCCGCACCCAACACCCGTACCCGAGTCCAAGTAACATAGTTGGTGCTGGCAACTTGGGATGTTCCCAGTTGGGCCAGTTCCATGAATCTAAATTAAGCCATGAATTTTTCTCTACCTGTTTTCCGGAGACAGTTCCATCGTCTTTATGAATCAACCACAATGTTGACTTTGACTACTGGATGTGATGGGTTAGGTCATGACAGATCTATCACATTGAAGTTAATAGAAGGGTTTTATGTTCTTTCTGAACCTACAAAGACAGCATAACTGACTAACCGTTTAATGCCTGTGAAACATTGAATACAAAATGTATGATCCTGTCAGACCATGACGTCGCTGGTTCCACTTTTGTGTCTTGATGAGAGCTAAGTATTGTGACAGGTATATAGGAGGACGCAATCATGCTATAATATCAATGGTTCCTGTTTTGTGTTATGACGAGAATATCCACAAAGCTGTGCTAATATTATTCTCATTAACAGAAGGGGATCTCGGCTAGGACATGACACTATCATCGATGGCATGATGAAAGATGGTCTATGGGATGTTTACAATGATTTTGGAATGGGAGTATGTGCAGAGTTATGTGCTGATCAGCACAAGATTACAAGAGCAGAGCAGGTATTATTCTTCAGCCGTCTGTCTGGTCTAAAGCTATCCTTTGAACAATTTGGTGGAATTTTTGTTCTAGCGCTTTTATGTGTAGCAGTAGTTTTTATTTTTACTTTCTATCATCATGTTTTAGCAGTAGACTCCACTTTCACAAATATTGATGACGACCGAATCAGAAATCAGAAAAAAAAGAAGAATGTAAATTGGATGTATTCATTGCTGTATAGCTATCTCTCATAATTGTTCAACTTGAGTGTTTTTCTCTTTTTATTTCTTTTCTAGGATGCTTATGCTATTCAAAGCTTTGATCGTGGAATTGCTGCACAAAGAAATGGTGCCTTTGCATGGGAAATTGTTCCAGTGAGAGTCGTATTTCACAATCAGTGTGCAAAATTTTGTTGTTTTTGGTTTCAGTGTTGTTATTTCAGAACCTGTCTTTATACCTGCAGGTTACTGTTGGGGGAAGAGGGAAATCGACTATTATTGTAGATGCAGATGAAGGTCTAGGAAAGGTAAATATCGTTCGTGGGGTGGCCCATAAGGTGACACTTTCACTGGTTCCACTTTTGTGGCTTGAAGAAAACTGTATGGACGATTAATAGTGTGCATGTACGTTTGGAGATCTGTTTAGGAATGGAAATAGGAGGACTCACTGTGGGTAGGGCCTAGTTTACTTCTATGAGAATATGCTTGGATTTTTCTATTTGGAATTTTCGGTAAATCGCAAATACTCTTGATTTGTCGTTATGTCTGATTGGCTCTTCCTATCCTTGGTATCCTAGTAGATATTTAGTTATGTTTTATTAGGAGAGATCAATAATTGTATATCGAGGAAATACTAATATGGATTCAATCTTCATCAGGAGATGAGTAGTAGTAAGAATGGATTTCCAAGTCGTTGCAGTAAGTCCGAGGTAAAGTCCAGAAGGAGGACTTAAATTAAGCTGTGGTGACCATGACCATGAGGGAAAGGACTCGGTCTAGGCCGTGGTGGCTTTAGTTCTCAACCTCGAGTGTATAAAAGTGCGGTGTGTTTATAAACCCGTCCCATATCGGAAGTTCACATGGTTGATCTAGGGTAAATAAGGAACAGTGTAATCTACTACTAGGAACTTGGACTAAGCATTTTGGGTCACTTATTTAGGCTCCATTTCCAACCAGTTACTGGACCACAATGGTCTATATCGGTCGGTCGCTTATCTTGTTGGGGTGTAACAAGCTTATGTGCTTCACAACTTGTACAGTATTACCAATTTTCTTTTCTTTTGTGTTGTTAGTTTGATGCTGCAAAACTAAGGAAGCTTCGACCAAGTTTCAAGGAGAGTGAGGGTTCTGTTACAGCCGGCAATGCTTCTAGCATAAGGTTTTTTTCTCTCTTTTATCTTGCTCTCTCGGTCAGACAGACAACTAGTCTGGAGGGGAGGGTATTCTTCCCTTTCCTAGCTTTTGTGAAATATTTTTGTCTTTAACAAGGAGCTATATGCTTATGACATTACAAGGCGGGAATCTACATATATAAATATGTATCTTACCTAATATCTTAACTGGTAACATTTGCATGTGATTTTTTGTGTGCGCTGTTCTGAACTGCATCTTTTCCTAGTTGTGAGAGGATTTTGAAGTGTTTGAACTATCATACATGTTGTCGTGAATCGTGATGACACTTTTGTTATTCTCTAGATAGGAAATTAATCGTCAAAGTGTGACCCTGCCTTCGCAAAGTATGGGTAAAATTGACAATATCGTGGGTCTGTTGTCATTGGCACTGCTAGATATTTCACTTCAGTACTGATGTTAATGTTTCAAGTACAGTGATGGCGCGGCAGCATTAGTGTTAGTGAGTGGTAAGAAGGCAAGTGAACTTGGGTTGCAAGTTATTGCGAAGATTAGAGGATATGATGATGCGGCTCAGGTATGCAAACCCTTTCTTTGTGACGATTTAACTGTACGTTATGTAATGTGGTTTGTAACAAGATTGGCTGGGCAGGCACCTGAGTTATTTACAACTGCTCCAGCACTTGCTATACCGAAAGCCATCGCAAATGCTGGCTTGGAGGCATCACAAATTGACTATTATGAAATAAATGAAGCCTTTTCTGTAAGCACTTATTCTTTGCATTTGCTATTGTGGTGTCTTCAGTAATCAGTATTACTCATTTCATCTTGTCCCTGCAGGTTGTGGCTCTTGCCAATCGGATGTTACTTGGTCTTAGTCCTGTAAGTCTTCTCCTGCCTCTTTGCCATGTGACCTTCTCCAGAATGCTTCATGGAGCCAGTAGTTTCTAGTTGTCATCGTTGTTTTCCTTTACGAATTTCATGAATTTTTACAATTATGCTTTGCTTCATATAACGAGTTTCATTTAATCTTCACAAGCGTGATTTCCTCGTTGTTCGTGCGATTATGTGCAGTTAATCCTCTCTCTCTCTCTCTTTTTTTTTTTTTTTAGGAAAAGTTAAATGTGCATGGTGGAGCAGTATCTTTGGGACATCCACTGGGTTGTAGTGGTGCTCGTATCCTGGTCACATTGTTAGGGGTAACTTTGATTATCACTTCTACTTTTTGTGTTTCCGTACTTGACTTCATCAAGCCATATCTTTCTTGTCTTCTCTCTTTCTCTTCTTTTATTACCTGGACATGTGATCTCTCCCAATTCGGTTTAGAACTCTCTTGATCTCTCTCTCCTCACCCACACAGACAACTGATGTATGTGGTTTGAAAGTAATCCTCTGCTTTAATTATCCTCCTAGTGACTAACATTTGGGAGAATAACTCTGTTTTCTGTGTTGGTGTTGGACCACATGCAATTATAAAAGCATCGCACTAGATGTTTTCCTCACCCGCACAGACAACTGATGTATGTGGTTTGAAAGTAATCCTCTGCTTTAATTATCCTCCCAATGACTAACATTTGGGAAAATAGCTCTGTTTTCTGTGTTGGGGTTGGACCACATGCAATTATAAAAGCATCGCACTAGATATTTTCCTCTGACTCTAAGTGAGATGTACTGCTGTTACAGGTATTGAGACATAAGAATGGGAAATTTGGGGTTGCTGGAATCTGCAATGGTGGAGGAGGAGCTTCTGCCATTGTTGTAGAGCTAATGTAAGGCTTTTAAAAACTTTTTCAAGGTTCAATACTCACTTCAAATAATCCATAGTCCTATAGTCAATTGCATCAGTACTAAGGCCTACTATATATGAATAATATCTCTATTGGTTTTGCTTATTGAGTTCCTGATCTATGGCTCCAATTTTTTTAAGACACCCGCCGATAATTTGAGACTGTTCCATGCCATTGTCAAGAACACATCATCTCTAAACGATATTGCCAGTCATAGTTGGTTCAGACCTCAGAATAAATCCAATGCTCTCGGTGCTTGGGTTTTTAAAACCGTGTTTCCAACTCAAACCTTGCATTTAATTCCTGAAGATTTTTCATTTGTAGGGGTCTTTTTTCCCCCTGTGAGAGTGAAACCCAAGATGACCTTCCTCTAATATAGGGGAATACTTAAACAACTTTCCTCTCCTTGGCCCTTGGCTTATAAACTGTAAGATTTCAGAAATTCCTGTCCCTCCTCCGAATAACCAAACAGCAGTACAGTACATTATCTCAATTAGAAATGTTTTGTTTTTTTCGTAGCATACAGCTAATGTATGATATATATGTCAACGCAATCTAAAGTTTTCCCATAAGAAGGATCTAGTCTTATAACTACGTGGGCTTGTGCCACAGAATCTCTTGAACAATCTAAAGAAGGGCTCCTCTATGAAGTAATGAACCCATTTTAGATATCCTTGATGAGAGAAAATTTGAGAGACTGGAACCATAACTACTTGTCTACTTTAAATGTTTTTCGATCTGCATGGGTTTTGTCAGATGATTACTATTTTAAGTTTCTATTTATTGAAACAACCTTGCATATTGCAGGCCAGTTTTGAAGGTGGGGCGGTCCTTGTTATGAAGGTGAAATTCTTGTGTTGTATTGTGTTACCTGCTAGCTGATGTGTAATCATTTTTTTGCTATGTGATCTTCCTGTCAACTTAATTGCGCTTGTCTTCATCCAATAAGATGCTGCTTCAAGTGTAATTATGGAATATAAGTTTTGATATTTGGTCCACATTTCATGTGTTGCTTTTTGTTTATGTATTTCTCCTTTTGAGTCTTTTTACTCGGTGTACGATGCAGAGTATTTATTCACCTTATGGAAATGATAGTGTTTTTTTTGGTAATGGTTTTTTTTGGTTAGTAATTTTCTTTATCAGAAAACACAACCACAAAGAAGGCAAGGGGATACCCTGAACCCCAAACAAACAACAAGCCTATCAGACACTACACATACTAACCCCAAATACTTTTTTCTCTGTCCTCAAACATGATATATAGCTGCAGAGAAAATCAGTTTGACCAAGGAACTAGAAGCAGAAGTAAAGCTGCAGTTTTGAATGATCCACTTAAATTCCTGAGTAAAACCCATAGGGTTCTTACGCCACACTTACCCAACAAGTACTGTCACATCCAACAAGAAAAAGGGAAAGCGAGAAACAAGTGACCATGACTTTCCTCTTTTTAGGAAATGTTACCGACACAATTATATAAAAGGTTTGCTTCACAGATACGTAACCTAATGCAGGGCCACAATATGAGCAAGGATAGCAATGATAACTGCTTGGTATGTGATAGAGGAGGGCATGCGACCCTTGTCCTTTCGAAAGAAGAGGCCTCCATAGACAGGCAAATTGATAACAACCAGTAACCCACATAGCAGCATTTGCAGTGCCAATTGATCGAAGACCCTTGACTGTGAATCCATGATAACCATCTTTAGTGCACCAACGAAGCTGAAGAGGTTGGCTAGTGAGATTGTTGCCAATATAGTGAACATCGGGGAAGGGGCGCCGTACTCCATGACCTCTTTTTCATATCTCAGGGACACATCCTCATCAGCCACCTTTGATGTGACAACAAAACCCGACTTTGTGAACCCCAATAGCTTAAAGATAGTTTCAGTGAAGCCAAATAAGTAGGAAGTTGTTCTTTTGTACAGCCACATCCTCTGATCATTCCACCATTCTTGAAATGTTCCCCTGCTCCAGAGGAACTCTCCTAAGCTGTACGCATATTTTGCAACGATGACATATAGAAAAGGCAGGACCCAGGGGCTTGACACCTGTGGCCATAAGATCTTTCAATTTTCTCTATTAGCATTGTTCAGCTAGGTTTTGGCTACAGTTTATAGAGAACTTTCAACATAATCAGGAAAGTATGTACTGTTTTATGCTAATGGAGGAAAATAGGTTTTTTTCCAGGATAATTACGAGGAATCTTCTTTACTGAGATGGACTTGATAGAGCATTGTGAAATTTGTGAATTATGGAACTAATAATTACTAGATTATGAGATATAGCGGCAATGCTTGGTCGATTAAGAATGAGTAACTACATAAGCACAAGTTTTGGAAAGTTGAGCTCCATACCTTTGGGAACAAAGAGAGGCCTCTGTGGATACAAAGAGACGGTACCACAACATAGTACAGGGTAGCCAAGCAGTTGGGAGCCCATAGCAGGTAGATGCAGTATGAAATTTGAAGTTTTAGGGGGATCTTTCCACGCCCGTAAACAGGAGGGCAGTATTGTGAGAGAAAGATCTGGAGATCTCCTTCTGACCATCTTTTGTGTTGTACTAGTGCCTGCAACAGAGGTGTGGGAGCAACTCCTAAAAATCCTTTCCTTTTTGGATTGTAATACACAGATCTCCACCCTCTACATTGTATAGATAACCCTGTAATCACGTCTTCTACTGGACACCCATACTTTAGTCCTATCTGCATAAGGACATCATCTGAGTTTGGAGGATGTACATACTATAGTTTGTGTGTGTGCATGGCGAGAGAGAGAGAGAGAGAGAGAGAGAGAGAGAGAGAGAAGACCTCCTTTCCCCAGTCAGTGTTCTTCTCGTAGCTGCAACTAGCAAGAGTCTTGCATGGTTCTTCAAGCACCTTTTCACCCTCTTCAACCCTTTTGTCATTCTCAGTGAACCAGTCAATTTTGTAATCTTTTCTATACTTCTTCCCACAGAGAGTATCTCTCCTATGAAAGCATCCGGTACCAATATAGGGAGGGCCTCCATTGGCATCCAAACCCAGAAGTTCCACCTTGATTATGCGAATTTTGTCAATATCAGAATTATACAAAGTGCTTCCTACTCTAGTAATTATGAATGCCAAATTTATTCCAATTTTTGAGTTTTGGTAGTGCTCACCTCATTAATTATCCTCAAGGAATTGCTATAAATGTCATTTTTAGTGATATTATTGAAGTTCTGTGGAAACTGTACAAATGCAATCTTCTGACCCTTCTCTTCATCCATGAGAAAGCACAGGGCATCTCTCAGTGACCCGGAGCTGTTTGAAAACATGTCGCAATCCACTGTAAGGATGACCAGACCATTGCTTATCCGCGATGAAATCCTTAACTGCATATTGGTTTGATTTGATAAACAGAATTAGTATTGATATTGAGACTAATGAGACTATTGGGCATACAAGATTTGTGTTTGTAATTGAAAAGCTAGTATATAAGTCTGGAGCCACCCCATAGAGGTTACATTTGAACTTGATATACGGTACACATAAACATAATTATTCGTTCAGTATAAGTTTGTTTTTTTGCACGTATATGAATGTGTGATGGCTTACAAGAGCATTCAGGGCTCCTGCTTTGAAGTTATGGTGATATTGCGGTCTCTTCTCGCGTGCCAAGTATACCAGAGTTGGCAAAGTTTGTTCTTCAGTATCCACAGCCCTAGGGTCTCTCCCATCAATGAGTATCTGTGAAGTTAAGAAAAAAAATAACATCAGGATTCCGTCTTTTGTTTGATTGTTCTTTTTTAGTACTAACTTTCTAGTAATGATATAGCAAATCATTATGTGAAACAGAGCAAAATGTACCTGAAGAATGGTGGGATGGTCGCGTCTGCTTGAAACCAAATCCCACTCCTGGAAGCCTTTGTGCTCTTTTCGTGCTGCTTCTGGAACTTGGCCTGAATTCGAAGCATTATCGATCTGTTCCTTCATATCTTCATATAGTTTCTATGGAGAGAGAACGAATTGTTACAATCAACATTAACAAAAGAGTGGACAATGATTGTTAGTGAGAATCAAAAGTTTAGTCTGTTTTTTTTTTTTTTTTTTTTTGAACGGCAAATAAATTTTATTAATCTTTGAAAACAACTTACAAAGATTAAAGGGGTCCGAGAGAATGGCAAAAAGTTAAGTCTGTTATATGCAAGTGGTATGCAAGGGATCAGTTGGAGATTGCCGCGATAGACTTTACGTTTCCTCTTGCACTGTTCCATCTGTCGGATTTTTTGAACACTTCTTCCTCAGTCATTTTCATTCCAAGACAAGAGCTTTAGGAATTGAGATCTTCTCCTGCGATTTCTTTACTGAAGTAAAATTGAACTCACCATGGTCTCATTCAATGATTTAAAATTTTATATCATTCGTTTTGTAGGTATTGATCAAGTGTAACTCTCCATGCAAACAAAAAATGTGTAGTTCAATCACACAAAAAATTAGGTTGATCAGACATCAATATCCATTTGAATGAACACATTTGTCTTTAAAGCAATGACCAGTGGAAGTCTAGCTAGTTATCTATAAGAGTCTAATATAATTTGATCAAATATTTATTGATATTAAATCAACTTGATTTGATTCATTGATCAACAAAAGGAACATATCAGGTCTCATTTTAACCCTAAGTGGTCAGTCTGGTGGATAAGGCTTGAGATCTTAGTAATTTAGTCCCACTTCAGGTTTCATGTCCGAAACCTCTCAGAATAAGGCTCTATGCCTTGAATGGGGGAATTCCGTAAAATGTGGCATTTTCCAAAGGCCAGCTTTGAGAGGCTTAAAACAAACTTTTTATGAGTTTTGAGAGAACCGGGGAGGTATTGCGCAGCGTGTTGTGCGGCTTATTTCTGTGCTGCGCAGGCACCGTTTCGACGATGGGAGACGTCCACCATGTAGAGTTCGTCGAGTACCAAAAATCAACTCGATCGGATATCGTTTAGTGTCTCATCGGAACAAAAATAAGTTGAAAAAAATTGGAACACACATGTCTTGAAACATTGGATGAAAACCATTGAAACCCTTTTGTTCGACTTATTTGCGTTCCGATGAGACACTTAACGATATCCGATTGAGTTGATTTTTGGTATACCTATAGTACTCGATGAGCTCTACGCGGTGGACGTCTCCGATCGTCGAAACGGTGCCTGCGCGGAGCCGAAATGGGCCCGCACAGCACGCTGCGCAGCACCTCCTGTTTCCAGTTTTGAGAGACTTAAAGCAAACTTTTTAAAATGAGCCCTCAATTTACTTTACATAGTTAAAAGTACTTGAGGGAAAAACTTTCGTTTGAAAGTCATTACAATTATTTGAGAGCATAAGTATATAAAATCGACGATCTTACAATATACAAAAAAACCTTTTAATTCCAATATAAATTCTTTCCATCAATAACGGAAAGCTCATCTTTTTTCATAATGTCTTCAAGATGTGGACGATAGGACATTAGCTTTTCATCAACAAAAAAAGGGAAATAGTTGGTATAGGTGAGAATTGTTCACTTCACATTTCCAAAAAAAATTTCAAAAAGATTCTTTTTCTATCTCTCATCTCTCTAATCATTAATCATATTTTTCTCTCTACTCATACCTCTTTATCCAATCATTATTCTCATTTCTCTCTCTATCTCTCTCCAATTATTACACATCTCTCTAATTATTACTTTTTACAAAAACTCATCCAAACACTATATCAAAAATATTTCTCCAAATATTCTTCTCAAAACTCTCAACCAAATACAGCGAATATTCTTGATGATATTTTAAATTCCTTTATGACACTCAGGCCTCCCTTAGGTTTTTAAAATAACACATTAGGGGACAAGTTATATCATGTTCAGGCTTGGGCCCCTTTCACTTGGGCTTTATTTTAAATTGGGCCCTTAAAATTAATAGACAAATTAACTTTAAATTTTTTATATATGCCTAATTACTATATGCACATATAGAATTGGGCCCTCCAAAATAAGTCAATTTTTTGGGACTTAAAGGAATGGCTATACGAGCTTTAGCTCAGAGCCGGCTATGCTCACTTACAACACATCAGTTCAATCAGTCAATTTATGGAACAAAGCCAAAAACACACATACACAAAAAAGCTTTGAGGAAAGTCACCACTTCACTTTAACGGAGTGCAATTTTGTTTACCCTCCTTAAAAGAGGATGAACTATACCCTCCCTCCTACAGTCCTATTGGTTGAAATGGTATAGATCACACCCTTGCTATACACTTTTTGGCAAGGATGACATCATTCTTTGGTGGTATAACATCACTTTTTTGATGGGATGACATGTTATCCCACTAAAGAGTGATGTCATCCTTATCAAAAAGTGTAGCAAGGGTGAGACCTATATCATTTTGTGAACATTACCCTCCCTTAGACAAATATGCATTTGAGAGACAACAAGGCACGATTTGAATTGATCTTTAATTTGTTCTGCATTTGTACACTACAAGGGAAAAAATGTTTGGTGACATGTAAAAATGTCGCCAAAGTCCAAATGTAAAAATCATCATAAAATTAGATTGCAATAACCATTCATTATTCTATTTTCGCATGATATCACTATGTCACTATGCCCAAAATACTAGTAGAATTATTCCGAATTAATTTCTTGTGTTTGTGAATGAATGTTGGGTCTATTATTAGAAAATTCTAAACTCGCATAAAAAGATTCCATCAGAAAATTCTCAACAAAAACTAACCACAACCTTATGCCTGATTTGGCTAAATTGCAAAAAACTATTTTTTTGGTTTTTTTCGTTGTCCTTATTCAAATTTTTTTTGCATTTGTTAATTAGTTTTGCGTCAAGATTTTGTGGTTTCTGGATTTATCTCGTTGAGATGAATCCAAAGAGTATAAAATTATGGTCAAAAGTACTAGTTTTTTGAATAAAGCCGAAAATAAGCCAAAATAAACCATTTTTTAGATTATTTTTCGTCTTTATTTACAAAACTTTAAGTTTGGCTATCAATTTTATATTTTTTTAGATTCCTCTCGTGGAGACAAGTCAAGAAACTACAAAAAATCCACCAAAAACTAACAAATACAAAAAAAATTTGAATAAGAACAAAACGAAAAAAAAAAAATCAAAATTAATTTTTTCAAATTAGCCAAATCAAACTGACTCTGTGAACGAAACTTTCCTTCTGAGTTTTCGCTTTCCAATTAGCTTTGAAAACAAGCCACAATTAAAACCGTAAAAGGACAAATAAAAAATGGGGCCCCCGTTGTGGTCCTTGGTTAGTTTTACTCGTTAAAGTGACTTAATTTTGTTATGAATGCCATTTATTACGTGTCTCTCAAATGGCTTTTTTTCTAAATTTGAGAGAATTTTTTGTTCATGTCCGATTACACAAGTTTTGCACCAACAGTTTACAATAATGGTAGGGACACACGATTTTGCCACACCATCAACCACACAAGCCTACGTGACACTGCATGATTGATCAACAACTTATTTGGTATGGGGAGAGGATTGGAGACAAAATCAGATCTATGGGAACTTAATTAAGCCAATTACCTGAGCTAACTTTTAAAGTTAATTGTCATGAGGAAAGAAAAAAATTGCAAAAGGATAAGTATCCACAAGTTCTGTACCTTGATCGTCGACCACTCTTCAGCCATGACAGGATCATCAATATTAACTGGTTGTAGAACTGTTGAAAAATAAGCCTCGGGCGACCTCGGTTCGATCTTGAATTTCTTGCAAAATGGTAGCCAGTACTTGGAGAAGCGAGAAGCCTCTAACAAAGCATGAAACATCAGCTCAGACCCTCCATCGTCAGAAAGATAGACACTCAGCTTCTCCGTTGGGTAATCGTAAGCCATGACCGATAAAACCGTGTTCACCACCATTAGTGGTGGCTCCACCGTATGGTCAGCCGTGCAAACGAATACGTCTACCTTCGGCAGAACCTTTTCGTATCTGTAAATTACAATCATACGTAATAACCAACAAGTTGTAGAACTCAAAAACACACACACAGTTTTCAGTCAAGTAACTGGGACTAGCTCAGCTGACCAGAATTCTTTTTGGTCCGGCCGAGAATTCAAGATCAAGTATTGCAGTGGGCTCCTCTAAAAAAAAACTTCGGTCTCCTAGCGTAAAGGGGAGAAAAAGAAAGAGAGAAGACCTTTGAGAGAGCCTATCTTTGAAGGTGTAACGATAGACCGGATTCCATCGAGCAGATTGAGTGAGGAGCCAGTAGAGAGTGAACCAGAGCTCTGAAATGAACATACCGATCCAAATCCATGTTTCGACTTCACCTTGTGAAGGTAAATGAATCACTCTGTAAGCAAATATCAGACATATTCCAATGACTACTGAAGCAAAATAAACTTTGTAAGCTAGGCGTCCCTTTGCTGCCTTTGTTTCAAAGAGAGGGAGATAATTTTCTTTCTTCATCTCTCTCTCTCTCTCTCTCGTGCAGGAATGTATGGAAGTGTATAGGAGGGTATATATGTGGCCTTAAATAGAGCTAGTGTGTTGAGAAACGCACCATGAAACTATTTGAGTGCAATTTGTTGCCAGGTCGATCAACTCAATGTTTGGTCAAGTGGACATGAAAAAATAATACCATAAGTATTAGTTCTCTATTTATTGAAATCACTTTCCCAAGCAACTCGCAAAGTCGCTAAGTGGATTTGATAAATAACACGCTAGCGAGAAAATGAACCAAGCGGCGCGAGCTCATCTAAGCAGGCAGACGGGTGGGTTCAATAGAAGGTCTGGTAAGACGGTCAAGCTTGTTCCTATCAGCATCTCGTTCTTTCTCATTCCCTACGGTTGCATATTCAAATTCAAGACCCGAAATTAGTCATTAGACTAATAAGCTGGCCCTGACATTGGATTCTAAAAGAAGATATTGTTAGCGGGTCAATTTTTTTCCAGTTGCGATGTGTGTACATGAAAGCAGCTAGGTGAAGCACTAAACGATCGATTACGACGTATAATTAACGTTAAGCTTTGATTCAATTGTGGACACACCAATTAAAGTAAATCTGAGCGTTCCGTGGCGAAGTCTGACTACAACTGTTTCGATGAGTACTATTTTTCGTCCCAAGCTAGCTCGTCTTTACTGTGACTAGACGGATACGCGGTTATGAACTCGGGTAGAGACCGTACATAACTGCTCCCTTTGTCCCACTTTGATAGTCCAATTCAGTTTCCAATGTAATTTTTAAATTGTTAATATCTTTCAATCCACAATATTTTTAAAGATTTTAAAAATTTTGTATAATAAAACTAATTGAGATTTATCATATGAGATCCATATTGCACATAACATTCATTATATATTGAAAGATATTAATAATTTAAAAATTGCTTTGGAGACTGTACTGGACTACAAAAATGGGACGGAAAGAGTATAACGTGGAGTCAGCTTTTTCGTAGTTTTGCAAGAAATTGCACTTTGCGACTCCTTGTTGACCAATTGGCCATTTTCCAGCACTAGACGTTTTTCGCGTGAGTGACTGAATGTCACAGTTCAGTTCACTAGACATTTTTCGTGTGGTGCCACTTCAATTATCTAACCGTTAGAGCATCACTAGTGGTATACTCAAATATGGATACTCAAATATTGCCACGTCACATTTTGAGTATTCATTTAATGGGTTTATAAGTTTGAGTATCTACCCTTCTACAATGGTTCATTTGTGTCCATAATAAAAAAAAGAATTATTCACTCTATTTTATTCATAAAATGGGTATAACTTTAAATTTGTTCATATATATTTTTATAATATTATTACCATTTAAAAGATATTCACAATACGTTTAAAATGAGATCAATCTTGAACATATTTTGGTAAAGATTAAAAATTGATAATTTCAATTTTTGGGAGGAAGTGCAAAAAAATTGAGTTTTGAATTAAGTATTTGAAAAATGGAGAGAGAATGTTGTTACTTTTGATACGGTGTGGTCCCCAAAATTTGGTTATTGAGAAAGATTGGTAATTTTGAGTATCCAAATGCCAAAAGTTAAGTATTTGTAACAAATGTTGTTAACTTTGAGTATTTATCCAAATACCATTGTGAGCCTCTTTTGTGTATCAAAATACTCATCTTTGAGTATTTTTGTGTTTGAGTATACCACTAGTGATGCTCTAAAGTTAGCAATGTGAAGCTCTACAATGGTTCATTTTTGTCCATAATAAAAAAAAAGAAAAATGTTGGTAGTTTTGAGTATTCAAATTTGATTATTGGGAAAATGTTGGTAATTTTAAGTATTCAAATGTCAAAATTTGAGTATTTATAAAAAAAATGTTACTAATTTTGAGTATTTATCCAAATGCCATTTTAAGCCTTTTTTGAATATGAAAATGCTAAAATTTGAATTTTTTTTTAGTATGCCATTGGGGATGTTAACATCTTGTACAGTTGGATTTTCCAAACCCATTTTCAAAACTCTTTTTGAAAAAACACTTCAAATTTTGATTTACTAAAATCAGCCCTGAGCTCAGATATTGTCATGTGGGTCCTGCCATGTTAATAATACTCTCTCTCTTCCAAGGTACTTTCTCTCTCCATGATTATTGTACTCCAAGTTCTCTCTCTCTCTCTCTCTCCCCATTTCCCAGCATAATCCAAAGAAACAAACCACCATTTTTACTTCTGATTTTTTTATCTCTCTCTGCCATATACTTTTTCTGACTTTAAAAGTCACTTCGGGGAAACCGAACATGAATCGGTCCTCAAAACCAAATAGGAATCGGTCCTCAAAACCGATTTGGAAACCCCAACCTCGGTGAAACACGGGCTACTTGTTTGACCAACATATCCGATTTGGAAACCCCAACCGAATTGGACCTATTGGAGAGTGCCTAATGAGTTGCTCCCTTTGTTTGGATTTATTTGTCCCATTTTTTTTTATTTATACCTGTTCCAATTTGATTGTCCAATTCCAAAATCAATAGATTGGGTTATGTAAATTTCCAAATTAATGGATCAGATTTGATTTCCTTAATAAGTTGGAAACCCGAAACTAAACAAACAAATTGGGACGGACGGTATATAATTCATATGATTATCATGTCCTACCCTTTAATTTTAACGCTTCTACAAACTCCTCCTTCCTATTGCCATTCTCCTAAACTGCCCCTCTTCCAAGTTCTAACAATCACGGCAGACTTTTTTTTTTTTTAAAAACTCGAGAAGAAAGAATTTTATTGCCTACTAATAGAAGGGTCAATGGCCCGAGAATTCTCAAGTGCTAGGACAGAGAGCCACGAGAGAACAACCTCTCACCAACTTTGTAGCCTAACAACCAACATAGAAGGTTTCCCTAATAAATGGGCAGATTCCTGTCGTTTAGCTTTCAACTCCAAAAAAGTACTCTTAACTATTCATTCTGAACCCCACCGTTCGCTTTGGACCACAAACCCAAGGGTTTGCATTGTTTGACAATTGAAACAGACGATTGAAAAGAGGGGATAAATTATAAAATCTCTCATTGATATGTTACATCCGGTCTGTAAAATAGAAGAAATTTTTCAGTGCCGAGTGGATATGGCAATGCCAGGTGGCACCTGTCGGCTCATCCGGGCAGTCCATCTGTGTTTTGGACGACCAAGATTTGTTGGGGTAAATTTACACCTCAAAATTACAAAAATGCTACCGAACAATCCTAACAAATCTGGACCGTTTGAAATACGGATGGGCAGCCCAGATGAACCGACGAACACCACATGGCGGTGTCAACTGGTGCCCATTTAGCACTGAAAAATTTTCCAACAGAGTTTTAGAGCTTGATAGGATATGCTTTAAGGTTGTTGTAGGGAAAAAAAAAACTACGAAAATTACCTTGATAATAGACCACTCTTCAGCCATGACAGGATCGGTATTGAATGGTTGGAGAACAGTTGAAAAATAAGCAGCAGGTGACCTTGGTTCTGCCTTAAATTTCTTGCAGAATGGTAACCAGTACTTGGAGAAGCGAGAAGCCTCTAACAGAGCGAAGAAGGTTAGCTCAGAACCTCCATCATCTGAAAGGTAGACACTCAGCTTCTCCGTCGGGTCAGGTAATCGTAAGCCATGACCGAGAGTACCGTACAACAACTATCAGCGGTGGCTCTACCGTATGGTCAGGCATGCATACAAATACGTCTACTTCAGGCAGAACCTTTTCGTACCTGTAAATTTACAATCACAACAATAAACTTGCTGTAAAACGAACAAAACATAAAATTGTAGACAAAGAGATTTCAAGAGTCCGGTAACAGTTAACCGACTGGGACAAGCTCAGTTGACCAGAATTCTGGTTTCTCGCTAGCTAGGAGAGAGAGAGAGAGAGAGAGAGAGAGAGAGAGAGAGAGAGAGAGAGAGAGAGAGAGAGAGAGGGGACCTTTGATATAGCCTGTCTTTGAAGGTGTAACGATAGACGGGATTCCATCGAGCAGATTGAGTGAGGAGCCAGTGGAGAGTGAACCAGAGCTCTGAAATGAACATACCGATCCAAATCCATGTTTCGACTCCACCTTGTGAAGGTAAATGAATCACTCTGTAAGCAAATATCAAACATAGTCCAATGAATACTGAAGCAAAATAGAATTTGTAAGCTAGGCGTCTCTTTGCTGCCTTTGTTTCAAAGAGCGGTACATAATTGTCATTCTTCATCTCTCTCTCTCTCTCTCTGGAGTGCAGGAATATGTAGTACTAGTAATTGCCCGTGCCTAAAGGCACAACGCGAGACGTATTGAACACAACCTACATATAATTTCTCATTATTAACCATCTTGATTTATCGCCAAATTATTTTTCCCGAAAAGACTTCAAACACGGTCTAACAAACCAATTTAAGCAAATGAACGAATCAAGTAACGCAATAGTTTACATTAACCAATTAAATCAAACCTGTCTCATTTCATTCAGAGCATTTACTAAATTTTTCATAAAAAAATAATAGCAACTAAAATGATAAGACAGTATACTCATTGGGATATCTTCTAAGTTATTTCGATAAGTATAATAAGAGTCAAAATACATATCCATATTTGCTCCAATGCTCACTTTAAAGGGGAAACGACCAAGCCTATTCACCTAAAGAAGGGAGATCAATGGCAAATTTAATTATGGTGTAGCCATTTTGGACACTAACTGTGGGCAATATTTCTTGTAGTGACATATTGAATTTATTGAGTTTGAGTCAATCAATAAAATTCGGATGCTTTTAGAATGAATTTTTATCATGAATATGGAAAAGTTGACGTGAATTATAGTTTCGAGTACAGTAAAGAATAATAAAATGTGCTCATATGCACATAGAAGAGGAGAAAATATAAAAGCACTGTTGGGAGTGTCTTTCAAACATATTTATCGTAAAAGAAATATGAATTTTTTTTCGACATATCCGTTAAACTATCACCTATTTCTCTACTTCATACCTGAACTTTCAAAGTTCTTTATGTCGTCCCTGAACTACTTAATTGAAGTGCATGTGGTCCAAAATTTAACGGCGGGCAAGTTTAATTGATGGAAAAGTGATTACGGTCCCAAAATAAAGGGTAAAAATGTCATTCTCAATTTTTCCTTTGCTTGCAAAAAGTAGACGAAAGGTCTGAAATTACTTTTCCAAAAAGCATTGTTTGTGAAGGTAAGAGATCATAGCTGGTGGTCTGCTGGGAGATCGACGATGGGTTGAACTCTGAGAGAGAGAGAGAGAGAGAGAGAGAGAGAGTCCTTAAATTTACTGGGTTCATCTTTACAGAGATCAGTCACTATATATAATACTCCTGATTTTTTTTGTGGGTGTGTGTGTAAGTTAATACTCCTACCTTCTTCCTCGTTGCCATTGATCTTGTGATTAAGAAAGTGATGCATGAGTTCTTCGTCCGACGGACGAAACCGGTGGCCGACCGGCAGAGAGCTCAAGGGCAAAACTGCCATTAGCTCCTCCTCAACAGTAAAATATACGGGGACAAAAAACAATAATGCTACAGGCACACACCCAACCACACACAAACATACGTGTCATGCTAAGAGACATGACACGTGTCAATGGGGCCCACCACTAACTTGAATAATAAAAAAAAGAAAAAAGAAAAGAAAGGAGGACGTCTCTCCTCTCTCCTGTTCTCATCTCCCTCCTCCCCAAACCCAAGTCCCACCTCCCCTCCATGCCCACAACGTCTCTCTCTCTCCTCCCCAAATCCAAGTTCCTCCCCTCCATACCCACCACCACGAGCAGCACAAAAACCAATCAATCAATTAAAGTCCAGTGCTCCTCCCCACGCTTCCATTCTCCCACCACCACCGACACTCCCACCGCCAAAATCCACCACCGAATTGGCGTCGCCGTCGACAGGGGCATGTGGCAGGTCGGAATCTTGTGGGGTTTGGTTGGATTTTTGGGTTTTGAGTTTCGGTTGGAATATGGTTTTGATTTTTGGTTTTGGTTGAATTTTTGGGTTTTGGTCCGAATTTGGTCGGAAACCCAAAAATCTGGTCGGAATTTTTGAATTTTTGGGTTTTGGTTTTGGTCAGAATTTTTGGGTTTGGTTGGTTTCTCTGGTGGTGGTGGTCGGAATTTATGGGTTTGATAGGTTTCTCTGGTGGTGGGTATGGAGGAGGGGAGGGGCTTGGGTTTGGGGAGGAGGGAGATGACTGATGAGAGAGAGAAAGAGAGAGAGAGAGAGACGTCCTCCTTATTTTTTTATGGTTCAAGTTAGTGGTGGGCCCCACTGACACGTGTTATGTTCCTTAGCTGACACGTGTGATGTGTGGTTGGGTGTGTGCCTGTAGCATTATTGGAAAAAAAAAAAGTAGAACAAACAAGACATTTCATAAAATGTAGGTTGAGATAGAGGAGTGGAAGAGAGAAACGAGTGTGAAGAGATTCATTGGGGTTTCAATGATGGAGCCTGCCTTCATGGCAAAGAGAATAAGCGATGGGTTTACACAGCCAACGTGGCTGAATGCCATTTCGGCCTCGGATCTTGCTGCCCCCAAATTAAAAGACGTACTAGGGTCGAATGGGGATGGTGGGGATAGAGAATGACGTTTTTACCCTTTGTTTTGAGACCATAATCACTTTTCCATCCATTAAACTTAATCGGTGTTAGATTTTGGACCACATGCACTTCAATTAGGTAGTTCAGGGACGACATAAAGGATTTTCAAAGTTTGGGTATGAAGTAGAGAAATGAGTGATAGTTTAAGGGATATATTGAAAAAAAATTCAAGAAATATTGTACTAACACCTGAACGGAACCCATTTTCACAAATATATATGTTGAATTTTATTTTCCGCTGCCAAAATGGGAACTTCAAATTCGGCAATAAGGATGATATTACAAAAATTTGGCAGTGATTTAGCAGAATGGTATCATTTGTTTTGCCAATCTTCGGCTTTGGCAAAGTATTTGGCACACCTGTTGCTCTGATGATACACATTTCGTTTGCCCCCTTTGAAAGTAGAGGTCAAAATGATGACAATCACAAATTTTTTTTTTTGGGTGATTTCCCACTTTGGCTTTGGATATTTGAGAGAAAAAGGAAAAAGATTGCATACACGGCATAACCTTAACTCGGCAGTAAGTGATAACATAGCAGACTTGTAAACAAATATTTTTTATGAATAACAGAAGAACAAAAGGAAATGAAATAAACTACAGGATGAACATTTTTTTCCTCAAAAAAAGAATTTAAATAGGAACAAAATCCACCAATTCCTAATTGTAGCTTCAAACTCTAAAAGTTATAGGTATTTATGAAAAAATTCAAAATTAATGAGAACAAAAAAATATATGTTGATCCAAAGGAGAAAATGATTTAGAACCACCAATTAACTTTATACTTGAGAGCAATTACATATAAAATTATCAAATCCAATAGTAAATTGACACGTAATTGAATATGCCAAGCATTGGCTAATGTTTGTCAAAACAGATGCATTGGATTAATGGAATAAGAATTGACTAATACGGTGTCGTATTTAGTTATCAATTTTAGAGTAATTATTGGCAGTTGCGAGTTATTGGTGATGTGAAAAATCAACTTCGAAACCATGGTTTAAACTGCCAAGTTCATGAGTTCCACGTGTAAACTTATAAAACATTGCAAAGAGCAGTTAGAACATGTGGAGCAGTTAGGACACGTGGAACATGTCTTGAGAGGCAGTTATTTCTTTAATTGTAATCATTCGATTCAGTTTAAGTAACTATGCACTTTCAAATTTAAATCTTGTCGAGGAAGAGTGAAAGAATTCAAATCCAGACATAGAGGAGGGAAGAAACTACCAATTCAAAGTGCAAAAGATGGAGTTCGAAGCAAGCCATTTTCAAATTCTTTGAGCGGGAAGTTCAACCAACAAGCAGTGTCTATAAATAGAAGAAACTGAAGAGTAAAAGCCCCCAGACAAATCTTGAACAAACAGCTATCAAACAAATGATGCTTGGTTTGTTCATTGGCAAGTAGTTTTAGGATTTCGAACTCAGTTTGAAGTAGATTAGGAAGTAGATTAGGAAGTAGTTACTCCCTCCGTCCCTTTTTAAGTGCGTACCTTGGGAATGCGTGCAATTTCAAACCCCTAAAAAACATATTTCCCTATATAATTTTTTAATTTTCTTTATACCAAATTAAAGTGCTCATTGAGAACTTTAATTTGGTACAAAAAAAATTTAAAAATATTATACGAAAGTACATTTTTTAATGTCCACAAAAATACACGTTTCCCAAAGTACTCACTTAAAAAGGGACGGAGGGAGTAGGATAAATCTCGGTTGTTCTCTTAACAATCATCAGTTCGAAGTTTCGGTATCTTGTATTTGAAGTTGAAGGCAATTTCGAAGTAAGTTTACCTTTGATTTGTTAATCGAAATTTCTTGTTTATTTGTTGTTCTTTAATTTCCTAATTTTATTGGTTTATATTTCTTCACTTTAAAAGAAAAATCCTCTTAATTGAGGTATTTGAACCATTAAAAACACAATCGCCTGATTAGATTTGGTTTTTCCAAAGTTAATGATAAGTCCCTATTATTGTAGATAACCGGGGCTTATCTTGCTCATTTATCTCACACACACACGCGATTTCGCGCCTTATATGTTTGATATGTGCGTAGTTGTGTTTTTGTTAAGTTACAGGTGAAACACGCGAATAAGCACATTTTGAGCGGCATTGGGCAGCGTGCCAAGTTACTGAGGGCCCCGTGCCCCATGGCACGCCAACACCGGGCCTCACGAGCCACAAAAAGACTATTCGGTTGAGGCCCGGGAATGAGAAAAGTTGGAGCTTTGAAGCCGTGCTTCACATTCACGAAAACTCCCGGTGGGGTCCGGACTTGAACGAGCACTCACAAGACCGAGGATCATCTCCCCCGAGGGTCACACAATCCATTTGAGTCCATTGGAAGACATCCGGAAGCACGCAAGTCAAGCGGATTGATCAAAGGAATGAAAGTCAAGCTTAGGAGAACTTGGATTGATCCAAAGAAACTTGGATTGATCCAAGTTTCATCATTTCCCCAACAGAGCCCTTTGGATCGATCCAAAGATGGCTTGGATCGATCCAAGTTCAAAAATTCTACATCAAACCTCTTTGGATCGATCCAAACTTAGGTTGGATCAATCCAAGTTTCAAAAATTCCACCAGAGCATCTTGGATCGATCCAAGGAAAAGTTGGATCGATCCAACTTCACAAAATTTTCCCAACAGCACTTTTGGATCGATCCAAAGCAAAGTTGGATCGATCCAACCTTGGACGAAACTTCACCAGAGCAGTTTGGATCGATCCAAAGTCATGTTGGATCGATCCAAACATCATCAGACAGCCATTTTAAAGCACTTTATGGACTTGCCTTTTATGGAAACTTTTTTGGTTTTGTGAGGACTTTAATAGATATTTTGTAGAGAGAGAGTGAGTGGAAGATGAATATAGTCTCTCCTCTCTCCTTCCCACTTCACTCTTCTTCTTCTTTAATTTCCTAGATATTTTTGCTCTCCCCTCTCTCCTCCATTGGAGAGTGTTGGAGCTTTATCTCTCTAGAATTCCCGTGTAACCGTTAATCTCACGTAAGTTTGTCGTTTATTAATCTTGCTACTCTTGTTTAGCTCTTTCAATATATCAAGTTTATTTTCAATTCTCCCAAGTATTTAATGTTCATCTTGTTTTAGTTATTTCCTTGAAAACTCTTGGTTCTAGTGGTTGTTAGTTAATTTCCCAAGACTTAAACTTGTAGGCTAACATAGTAACTTCATTAAAAATAAGTTTTTAATGTCACTTGTTATGTTCTTTATTTCCTTCATTAAAATGGACATGATCTACGTAGCTATGATAGAATAGTCGTTATAGGCTCGGTCATGGGGTGATTAGCACCCCGTGACTTAGGCTCATTCACTCTCCTCACCAAAATGAAAACATTGCTTGTTAATCAAAGAGTATGAATCGATTTTATGTAACAAAATTTGGATTTGTTAATCCCGTTGATCACACGTAGCCAAGGGCTTGACCACTTGGCACGTGTGATGCTTCGGGCGATGTCAATCAAAATGTTTGTATAAATGGCACAAGAATCCTACTCTTTGAGAAACACCATTTCTAGTTAAACGAGTTTAAGTACCAAATCTTCCGTTCGGGGTCGTTTAACGACGCCCCGAGCCGGTTATTTTAGAGAAGAATGAATCGGCCTAAGGCATGGGTGTTGTGAACCCCATGATTTAGCCTTGTTTTAATTAGCTTTTTAATCTTTCGAGTCATTCACGAAGTTAAGTGAATTCCACCCCCCAAAGTACAAACGCCAAGTTTGCCGCTTTAAGGCTAAACCAGCACTCGCGAATCAAACTCTCACGCTCAGCACATTTGGTCTCTGTGGACTCGACCCGGACTTCCGGTTATTATGCCACGTGTCACCTGAACCCTACGCTTGGGGAAATCATTTGATATACAATCCAAGGACGCAAGCAGTTAATCTGAGGGAGGAGATTAAAACTCTCTCTGGCACGCTCGCGCTCAATCATTTCCATTTTGAAAGAAGTAAAAGAACCAAAACACTTAGCAAACCAAATTTCAAAATACAGTAAAATAGACTACCAAAAAATGAAAAAGAAAAAGTGGCTGAGAATAAAAAAAATAGGTTGAGATCAAAGTGATGGGATGCATATATTGAAAAAATGCCCACAGCAATGGAATGAAGTCCCTCTTACATACATTCCCTTCTCTGTCGAAAATGAAAAGGTGGAATTATTAAAGCAACTTTAATCGTTGGAAAAAATAGAGAGCTCAATGTTTTGCATTATATTGGCTTATCACGTGCCATCAACATTAGTTGATTTGAGAGCAAATATTTCCTCAAAGGTTTGGGAGGAATTCAAAGAATGAATTAGCACATATTAGTAATACTAACCCAGAAAACACGTGTGAAATGTAGCTACCCAATGTAACTGGTGCTCCCTTGGGAAAAAAGAGAGGAAACGAAATGTTGGTTAACGAAGTTTACACTCATTCACATTGGTTCATCCTGCAATGCCTTGGACCTTTTGCTATTCTAACGTAAAAGGTGGCCGACCGTGACTCCAACGAAGGACATAGCGGTGACTCCAACCAAGGTAAATAATATGAATACCAATCTTTTTGGGGGAACTAATGAAGCCTTTTTGAATGAAAACAACTTTAGGGGGAATTTTTTTTGAATTGCAATCAAAGGAAATGTTACTGCAATCAAGGAAGGAAATGTTACTGCAATCAAAGGAAATACTGATAATTCCCGTGCATATATATCTATATATATGTAGGGTTAGCTTCTAATCCGGACCTCCATGATCCAAACATTTTTTTGACGATCCGATCCGTCCAATGTGTTCAGAAGGTGTTTTCAAGGGTCCACGCGAGAAATCTTCAAAAAAAAATACCGGGACGGGCTTGATCCAAGCAGTTTTTCGCAAAACTGTAGAAAACACCTTCTAAACACATTGGACGGCTCAGATTTTCCAAAAACAATTTGCAAAACAAAAAAAATATGTTTTTTCTTAAATCCGGGAGGTCCGGATAAGAAAATCACTATATATATATATATAAAGGGTTCAAAATAAAAAAGCTTCCCTTTCATAGAATATCTCATTCGAATTTTGAAATTATAGGTTAAGGAAATCAAAGGTTTGTTAAGGAATTTAAATTTCCTCCCTCTTTGAACAAAATCAACTTAGAAGGGAAACAATTAAAAGACATTCCAAGGTTGAAAATAAAATTTCCAATCAAAGTCAAGAATAGTTTTGGGCAATGATCTTAATGTATCAAAGGCCATGGATGCAATTACATTTGTATGAATAGAAAGCATCTCCCAATTTTGGAATAGAAATCCCTCAGATTTTATAGGAATGCTCCCATCCCTTAGATTGGCCTAGTATCAATCCCGGTCGTACAATAAAAATCCATTCCATATGGGATATGTATTTGAATGGGGAGTAGTAAGAACCCTTGGATCAATGTTACCATGAAATTAAAATCAATCAAGACCCTCCAATCTGCCACAGAAGACAGTTGTGAGAGAGACATTTTGCAAAACCGTTGTGTAATGTAATATAGATGTATGGGAAGTGTATTGGAGAATATTTGGCCTTGGATATTGTTTTTCAACATGTGATGTTATATAAAAGCAACTAGTTAAGAGACAGGGGCGGCCCCATGTAGGGGCAAGGGGGCAGCTGAACCCCGTGAGCCAGAAATTCGATCTTTTTGGGATACGCATATTTTCTTGGTTATTTTTGTAATTTTACCTCACAGGAGTATATCTTGTTGTCTTTACGTTATGATCCTTGCCCCCAAAAATTCACTTGCCCCAAATGTGCTAGAAATATTTACAACATTACCCAAATAATTCACCGAATCTCCCCTAATTTTTTCCTTTTTTGGTGATTGCACTATTTTAACACACTCCTCCTCACAGGGAAAAAAAGTGGAGTATAACCACATTCCATCATTGTAGATTATTTCCCCCTAATGATAAATCTTGTATGTAATGTTATGGAAATGCTTTAGTCCTTAAAACAATTCTAGAACTCGGAATAACCTTTTTAATGCATTAAAAACTCTACCAGTTTGCTTCCAAATTCTTGTAATGTGGTGCGCAGTGATTGATTGGGTGTGGGAGATTTATTCACGGGACAGCCGTGAATAAGTTAATTTCTTTTATGATATGGCGAAATCTAGATTTGAAAATGATATGTGGGTCAGTAGGGCTGCAAACGAACCGAGCTGCTTGCGAGTAGCTCGTGGCTCGGCTCGTTAAGGCTCAGTTCGATAAGTAAACGAGCCGAGCTCGAGCTCGATTTTGAGGCTCGTTTAGTTAACGAGCTTACTAAAGCTCGGCTCGGCTCGCAAAAGTTCGGCTCAATTGCATAGACTCGGCTCGTTAAGGGCTCGACTCGTTTATGACCGATCCGAGCTCGAATACTACAAAGCTCGGCTCGGCTCGACTCGATTGCACCCCTATGTGGGTGTACCTTCCACTGTCCTTTTGCAATACTTTTTCATGGCTTTTTTTTTAGGAAAATAATTTTCACACTTTTTTTTTTTTACTTTTACAATTGCACATATTTTTTTTTGTTTTTTAATAAAAAATTATACATAAAAGTACAATGTGCAATTATCAAAAGAAGAGGTGTGCCCAAGGATTCCCTTTCTTCAACTAACCTTGATCACTAATCTTATCTGATGTGATCTTGTTTTTTTGGTACACAAGAGGGCCCAGACCCTAAGAAACAAAAACACTTGCTGCAGTAGCTCGAGGAACTCCAAGACCATCACGGTCGTTGCATAAATCATCTAGCATTTCTAGTGGCGCTTGATCAAACACTTGCTCCCCTCGATCCAACTGAAGACCCAATCTAGCTAGATTATGCGCACAACTATTTGTCTCTCTCCAACCAAAAATTAAATCACAAAGTCCATCCCATCTTAAGTTGCTCATTGATCAACTTAATTAGATTATAGTTAGGATCAAAGGAATGCTGATTCGAAATCGCCTGGAGAGCCACTTGTGAATCCGTTTCCAACACTACATGGCGCAACCCCAAATCCCACACAAGTTTGAGACCTCTCCAAATACCCCAAAGTTTAGCCCTTAGAGCATCCACATTCCCAATTCTACAAGCAAAACCCCCAATCCAATTCCTACCATCATCACGAATTACCCCTCCCGCCGGGGCACGTCTTGGAGTTCCATTAGAGGCGCCACCAACATTGACTTTAAGAACACCGCTGGGGGGAGCTTTCCAGTTCACCATAACCCTTTTACTATTAAGAGTTTGTTGGAAGGCTAGAGCCTCAAATACTTCGGCCACTAAACGACGAATCTCCGATATTGGCTCACGGGGATATACGAACTCCGGATCCCACATTTGCTTATTCCGCCAGTACCATATCTTGTCCAAAGTCGCCGCAAATATAGTGTCGTATCCCTTGCCTTCAAGTCTAGACTAGGGAGGATTAGCAAGGTTCCTATCGATCCATTGTTGAATAGGAAGTGAGAAAAACTCTTTCCAAAATTCCACCTTCACAATACCTTTTTCCACAAAGTTTTTTGTGATTGAAAGTACTACTTTATCTATTTATCATGTCTTGGGCATGTTGTGTTTTTCTTTCATTTTTTTTCTTTTTGTTTTTTGTTTTTTTTACAATCGGTCATAACCCCCAGTGGCCCCAAGTGTTTTGCTCGCAATGAGAATTGAATTTGAGACTTTAGGTGGGAGCAAACTCCTACGTCCCAAGTCAAAACCATTTTGCCAACCCCTTAGCTCAGAGGTGGCTCCACCCTTTAGTAAGGGTGGTCACTTGAACACCCTCAAGAAAAAATTTTGTTTAGAAATACATGTAAAAATTTTAGTTTTAGTTTAGTATAGCCATCGTTGAACACCATACTCACAAATATTTGAACACTCTACTAAAAAATGATTGAACACTTAGCCCAACAAATCAGCCCACAAATCAATTTTATATAAACAACCAACTAAAGTCTTTCCCGTAGATGGTCAATGTACACTCTAAAGTCTTTTATATTTTATATTACATGTGATAAATTTAATATCACATTTTGTTTGAACATTTATACTATGAAAACTCACAAATCCTGGTAATTTACAATAGAATTCTTAATACACCAGTTCAAAATAAAGTGCACACTCTTTACGACAAAAATTAGGAAAATCAGACAAAAAAATGTATCTATTGTATTGATATTGTCCTATGACTTCTCTTTGAGAAACAATCAACTCTCTATATAAAAAATAAATGTCCGTGCGAACCTATTCGGCATACAAGTTTCTACAATAATTACATATTAGGGTATTTATCCCCCGATTTTAATTTTGCTCAACCTAATAACATAGAATTCGCCTAGAAAATTTGTGATATTTTATATATTTTTATATCATTTGGCTTCATTATTCACACTAAATGAAAATTTTGTATGTGTATACTAGTAGAGCTAGTAGAGTTAAGGGTAAATATTGAACACCTTGTCCAAAACTTCTGGAGCCGCCACTGCCTTAGCTTAATTTTCTTACCGTGTTGCCCATCTGTCCCTTTTGGCTAGAGCTGGGCGAACACCTGTTTTAAACTAAAACACTTGCATTTACTTGAGGGAAGCATTTCTGCTGGAAGGAAAAACCAAGATGAACTTCCTTTGATATAGGGGAATACCTTAAACAACTTTCCTCTCCTTCTCCCTTGGCTATATTTAGTTTTCTTCTCTAAAAACTCATTTTTGAGTTTCTTTGACCCTTCGCAATTCGTGTTTTTTCGTGTTTCAGAAGTTCATTGTCTTTGTTTCTGGGACTCTGCCCATTTGTGATGTACACATTTGTCCCTTTGTGATGCACACAATAGATTGAACCTAAGAGCATGCAGATAATGTGGAGTTATATGTGATCTAACTTAGTGCTATTGATTAAGGAATGAACCCAATCTTGATCTGCGAAATTGGAGAAATTGAGATATTATTATTATTATTATTATATTTTTTAGATAACCAGATGTCTGGAACAGTTTGCTCGTGCATCAACTTATTCTAAAGCCTAGAAGATAACGACCGGGCATAACCCCTAGTGGCCCCGAGATTTGGAATGATTGACCTCCGTGAAATTCGAACATGTGATCTCATGAACAAACACTTGCAATTGAGATATTATTTAGAACTAGTGTCAATACCTTATCGAGTTTTGTCAATTGACTAATATAGATTAGTTTAAACTTTCCATTAATTTGATGGGACTTAGCATGTTGCAGGCTGATTGTGAAGGTGAGACATTCCTTGTTTTATGAAGGTGAAGTTCTTCTGTTGTGTTGCATTACCTGCTAGCTGTTGTGTAATCATTTCCCTTGTGTTGCATTACCTGCTAGCTGTCGTGTAATCATTTCCCTGGTGTGCAATCTTCCTTTCAACCTGGGCCAGCTCCTAACGAACCAAGTTGCTTGCAAGTAGTTCGAGACTCGGCTCATTCAAAAATCGAACCGAGCTCGAGTTTTAGACTCGTGTAGTAAATGAGCCGATCTCAATAATCTGAAGCTCGGCTCAACTCTACTTGAAAAAGCTTGGCTCATTTGTATAGATTTAGTCATTTACATGGGCTCGTTTGGTTCGAGTTTTAGGCTCATTTAGTTAATGAGCCGACCTCAAGCACTACAAAGCTCGGCTCGGCTGGTTTGCGCCCCTACTTTGAACTTAATAGCCATTGTTTTATCCAATAGAATGCTGCATCAAATACTACTAACAAATACTAAAGTGTTGATCCACATTTTCATCTATCTTCACATTTGAGCCCTGTACTCAGTGTAGGCTACAGAATAAATATTCGCCTTACAGAAATGATAGGTTTTCCTAGAAATGTAATTGAAATAGTTATACTGGAACCTTTGCATCACAGAGATAGTAACCTAATACAGGAGGGCTATTGTATGAGCTAGGATAGCGATGCTAATTGCTTGGTACGTGACAGCAGAGGGCATGCGGCCGTTGTCCTTCCGAAAGAAGAGGCCTTCATAGACAGGTAAATTGATAATCACCAGTAACCCGCATAGCAGCATTTGCAATGCCAACTTATCAAAAACCCTTGACTGTGAATCCATGATAACAATCTTTAGTGCACCAATGAAGCTGAGGAGGTTGGCTATTGAGAGTGTTGCCAATATACTAAACATAGGCGAAGGGGCGCCAAACTCCATGACCTCTTTTTCATATCTCAGGGACAGATCCTCATCAGCCACCTTTGATGTGACAACGAAACCTGAATTCGCGAACCCTAATAGCTTCAAGATAGTTTCGGTGAAGGCAAATAAGTAGGAAGTTGTTCTTTTGTACAGCCACATCCTTTGATCATTCCACCATTCTTGAAATGTTCCCCCACACCAGAGTAACTCGCCTAAGCTGTA
This sequence comes from Vaccinium darrowii, assembly GCA_020921065.1. NCBI lineage: Eukaryota > Viridiplantae > Streptophyta > Magnoliopsida > Ericales > Ericaceae > Vaccinium > Vaccinium darrowii. The sequence goes on from CM037156.1 coordinate 26,161,646, forward strand.
CGCGTATTTTGCAATGATGACATACAGAAAAGGCAGGACCCAGGGGCTTGATACCTATGGCCATAAGATGATTCAATTTTCTCTATTAGCATTGTTCAGCTAGGTTTTTTGCTACAGTTTATAGAGAACTTTCAACATACTTAGGAAAATATATACTGTTTTATGCTAATGGAAGAAAATAGTTTTTTTTTTTTTTTTTTCTAGGATAATTACAAGGAATGTTCTTTACTGAGATGGACACTTGATAGTGCATTGTGAAATTTGCAAATTACAGGACTAATATTACTAGGTTATGAGATATAGCGGGAATGCATGGTGGATTAAGAACGAGAACTACACAAGCACAAGTTTTGGAAATTAAGATGAGCTCCATACCTTTGGGAACAAAGAGAGGCCTTTGTGGATACAAAAAGACGGTACAACAACGTAGTACAGGGTAGCCAAGCAGTTGGGAGCCCATAGCAGGTAGACGCAGTATGTCATTTGAAGTTGTAGGGGGATTTTTCCATGCCCATAAACAAAAGGGCAGTATTTTGAGAGAAAGATCTGGAGATCTCCTTCTGACCATCTCTTGGTTTGTACAAGTGTCTGCAACAAAGTTGTGGGAGCAACTCCTAGAAATCCTTTCCTTTCTGGATTGTAACTCACTGATCTCCACCCTCTACATTGTATACATAACCCTGTAAGCACGTCTTCTACTGGACACCCGTACTTCAGTCCCATCTGTAGAATGAGTTTGTATGACAGAATACATGTAAATGGGAAAACAAGTCTACAGATAAAACACTTCACACCACATTGTTGACACCATGCTAATGTGGTACTACTTCATCGTCAAACGAGTGAATTGCTATTTTCAATCTCGTATGAAACAATGCATATTGGCATGCTGTGCAAAGTGTTGCGTAGAATTTCCTTGGACAGAATGTGTTTTGTTGTGTGTGTGTGTGATATATATATATATATATATAGAGAGAGAGAGAGAGAGAGAGAGAGAGAGAGAGAGAGAGAGAGAGAGAGAGAGAGAGAGAGAGAGAGAGAGGACCTCCTTTCCCCATTCTGTGTTCTTTTCATAGCTGCAACTAGCAAGAGTTTTGCAGGTTTCTTCAAGCACCTTTGTACTCTCTTCAGCCCTTTTGTCATTCTCCGTCCACCATTCAATTTTGCAATCTTTTTCATACTTCTTCCCGCAGAGGGTATCTCTCCTATGAAAGCACCCGGTACCAATATAAAGAGGTCCTCCATTACCATCCAAACCTCGAAGCTCCACCTTAAAATTTGTCAATATTAGAATCATCCAATGTGTCCTACTCCAATTACTATCATTATTCCAGTTTTTGAGTTTTGTTAATGCTCACCTCCATAATTACCCTCAAGGAAGTGTTATAAATATCATTCGTTGTGATATTATTAAAACTCTGTGGAAACTGTACAAATGCAATCCTCTCACCCTCCTCATCCATGAGAAAGCACAGAGCATCTCTTAGCGACTTGGAGTTGTTTGAATACATGTCGCAATCCACTGTAAGGACGACCAGACCGTTGCTTATCCGTGATGACACCCTTAACTAAGTACGTCACAACATCACATAGGAAACACAAAATAACAGAATTAGTTTTGACTTGATTATTGTCGAGGATATGTGGCTGGCTCGAGCATATGTTCAAAGCATTCAAGTGAACCCTTTGAACTGCCGAAAACTATCAGGAAGAGTTTAATACATTGTAGTTTGTATGTACTTTGTCAGAAGTAATTGTTAGCCCTTTCTTATTGAAGTACCCATAGCTCTTTGAGCTAATGAAGTTTTTAAATATTTTTTACTACTTAACCAGATAACAGATCAATGTATGTAAGAATCATTTTCATCAATTGTAAATATAATTATATTTACAATTATATTTTGGAACGACAAAGATTCATCATTACACTTCAAACATTCTAACTTTCCACAATTACCCTTTATGGAGACATCATCGTTATATTTTTTTCCACTAACTTTCCAAAAAAGAATCTATTCAAAAGGGCAAAATTTGAAAGTATACCGACTTATTAAGGGACAGTCCAAAATAAAATAGTGGAAGTGGACCATAAAAAAGGACGGAGGGAGTATATGAAAGTTGTTTTTACTTGCATTTGGGAAGTAGTATATTGAACTTCAACGAATTATGGGATGGACAATGTTGTGGAACTCAATTCAAAGGTGTGTTTAGATTTGCATTTACAAGGTGAGAAGCTAGATATCACCCATACTTAATTTCCCGAATCAGTCTTTCAGAGGATACGTTTGAACTTGATTTAGGCACACAAACATACAAGCAAACACATACACGCAAACAAACACATACTGAACAAACGATGATTTTTATGCATAAACTGATAAACATCATCATTTGTTCACTATGTGTTTGTTTGCGTTTATGTGTGCATATGTACGTGTAAAATGGCTTACAAGAGCATTCAGGGCCCCTGCTTTGAAGTTATGGTGATATTGCGGTCTCTTCTCGCGTGCCAAGTATACCAGAGTTGGCAAAGTTTGTTCTTCAATATCCACAGCCCTAGGGTCTCTCCCATCAATGAGTATCTGTGAAGTTTAGAAAAAAACTAGCATCAGAATTCCTCTACGTCTATTGTTTGATTGTTCTTTTGTAGTACCAACTTTCTAGTAATGATATAGCAAATCATTATGTGAAACAGAGCAAAATGTACTTGAAGAATGGTGGGATGGTCGCGTCTGCTTGAAACCAAATCCCAATCCTGAAATCCTTTGTGCTCTTTTCGTGCTGCTTCTGGAACTTGGCCTGAATTCGAAGCATTATTGATCCGTTCCTTCATATCTTCATATAGTTTCTATGGAGAGAGAACGAATTGTTACAATCAACATTAACAAAAGAGTGGACCCCGATTGTTAGTGAGAATCAAAAGTTTAGTCCGTTTTTTTTTTTTTGAACAGCAAAGAAATTTTATTAATCTTTGGAAACAAATTACAAAGATTAAAGGGATCCGAGAGAATGGCAAAAAGTTAAGTCTGTTATATGCAAGTGGTATGCAAGGGATCAGTTGGAGATTGCCGCGATAGACTTTACGTTTCCTCTTGCACTGTTCCATCTGTTGGATTTTTTGAACATTTCTTCCTTAGTCATTTTCATTCCAAGACAAGAGCTTTAGGAATCGAGATCCTCTCCTGCGATTTCTTTAGGAAATAAAATTGAACTCACCTTGGTCTCATTCAATGATTTAAATCGTTCGTTTTGTACATATTGATCATGTGTAACTCTCCTTCAAACAAAAAATGTGTAGTTCAATCACACAAAAAATTAGGTTGATCAGACGTCAATATCCATTTTAATGAAACATTTGCCTTAAAAGAAATGACCAGTGAGTGTATAGCAAGCTATCCATTGTCTAAGAGTCTACTACAATTTGATCAAGTATTTATTGATATTAAATCAAGTTGATTTAATACATTGATCAACAAAAGGATCAACAAAAGGAACATATCAGGTCTCATTTTAGAGTAATGCTACGGTGTGCACCATGCTTTTTGGCATATGGTGTGCACCTCATATGGAGACTCACAAAGTCTCGTATACATCCACAAAATCTCATATTTGGTGCCACAAAATCTCATATTTGGTACCAGAAAATCTCATATTAGAAGACCAAAACACAATAAATAAGACCACAAAATCTCATATGGATGTGAGAAAGTTTTGGAATAAAAAAAATCAAAAAAAATGGTAACCGGTTGGTCACCGGGCCCACCGCTTGAAAAAAAAAATCCATATGAGATTTTGTGACTTTCAAAATGAGTGTTTGTGAAAAAAAATATGAGACTTTTGTGGTCCACTATAGTCCAAAAATTTTATATGAGAATGTGTGGCTGAGTATATGAGTATATGAGATTTTGTGGGTAAGTATATGAGACATGTCACTATCAATACACAATAATATTTTTGGACTGTAGTGGTCCACAAAAATCTCATAGTTTCTTTCACAAACACTCATTTTGAAAGTCACAAAATCTCATATATTCCTCCACAAGTTCTCCACAAAAATCTCATATGATGAGATGTAGGCGAAAATATGTATTTCTGTGACACCTTATGTGAGACATGTCACATCAATATATATACACACAATATGTATCACATTTGCACTACAGTCCAAAACTATCATATGAGATTTTGTGGGACGTTTTATGAGGTTGACTTTTGCAAATATGAGATTTTGTGGCTCATTCGAATTTTTGTGGTACTTTTTATGAGTATTTGTTGCTTCATATATGAGATTTTTGAAACCCAAAATGTTATATGAGAAATCACGCAAGGTTTTATGATTTTTTTTGGTTCTCCATATGAGATAAAAATGACCGGTATAGGGGGTCACTTTTTGCATATGTGGCGCAATCTCGTCCGTCGATCTGGTCAAAGGTGCACATGGTGTGCCCTTTCATATTTTCAGCCACAAAATCTCATATGTGACCCACAAAAACTCATATTTGTTGTTACAAAATCTCATTTTTTGGCCCAAAAATGGGGTGCACATTGTAGCATCTCTCCTCATTTTATATCATAAGAGAAACTCATGAGAGGATCTTTCTCCTATGTACATATTTATTTTAACCCTAAGTGGTTAGCTTGGTGGACGGGGCTTGAAATCTTAGTCATTTAGTCCCTCCTCAGGTCTCAAGTTCAAAACTTCTGAGGTGCTATCAACTCTTCTAGGGTCAATTCAAACACAGCTTTCTGCTGATTTTAAATGAGAACTCCACTTGTGAACGGTACTGGGATTGGATTCAGTAGCTTGATCATGAGATGCTTTTGAACAGCTACGATTTACTCTCTATGGCTTTAGAAAAATCAAAGGATTTTTCATAACAAGGCAGTACCTTAAGTAACAAGTAGTTGAGAAAATAGTTGCTATTATCAGAGATTACATGTGCTCTATGAAAATGTGGACCCATTTGTCCACAATAAGGCTCTATGCCTTGAATGGGGAATTCCGTAAAATTTGGCATTTTCCAATGGCCAGCTTTGAGAGGCTTAAAACAAACTTTTTAGGAGTTTTGAGGGAACCGGGGAAGATGTTGCGCAGTCCCGTGCTGCGCAACGTGCTGTGCGGTTCATTTCTGTGCGGCGCCGGCACTGTTTCGACGATGGGAGATGTTCACCGTATAGAGCTCATCGAGTACTACAAATGTACCAAAAATCAACTCGATCGGATATTGTTAAATGCCTCATCGGAACAAAAATAAGTTAAAAAAAATTGGAACACATATGTCTTGAACCACTTGATGAAAACTATTGAAACCATTTTTTTCGACTTATTTGCGTTCTGATTGAGTTGATTTTTGGTACACTTATAGTACTCGATGAGCTCTACGCGGTGGACATCTCCGATCGTGTGAACAGTGCCAGCACGGAGCCGAAATGGGCCCGCACAGCACGTTGCGCAGCACCCCCTGTTTCCAGTTTTGAGAGACTTAAAGCAAACTTTTTAAAATGAGCCCTCAATTTACTTTTCATAGTTTAAAGTACTTGAGGGAAAAAACTTTCAGCTGAAAGTCAATAAAATTATTTGAGAGCATAAATATATAAAATCAATGATCTTACAATATACAAAAAACTTTTAATTCCAATATAAATTCGTTCGGAAAGCTCATCATTTTTCATAATATCTTCAAGATGTGGACGATAGGACATTAGCTTTTCATCAACGACAAAAGGGAAATAGCTGGGTGAGAATATTCTCGAAAAAACAAGTTGGTCGATGATTTTTTAACTTCCTTTATGACACTAAGCCTCCCTTTGGTTTTTAAAATAACACTTTAGGGGACAAATTATATCATGTTCAGGCTTGGGCCCCTTTCACTTGGGCTTTATTTAAATTGGGCCCTTAAAATTATTAGACAATTTAACTTTAATTTTTTATATAGGCCCAATTACTATATGCACATATATAATTGGGCCCTTCAAAATTAGTCAAATTTTGGGGACTTAAAGCAATGGCTGTACTAGTTTTAGTTCAGAGCCGGCTATACACGATTTGACATCACTTTTTGATGGGATAACATGTTATCTCACTAAAGAGTGATGTCATCCTTACCAAAAAGTATAACAAGGGTGAGACCTATATCATTTTGTGAACATTTCCCTCCCTTAGACAAATATGCATTTGAGAGACAACAATGCACGATTTGAATTGATCTTTAATTTGTTCTGCATTTGTACACAAGAAGGAAAAAAATGTTTGGTGACATGTAAAAATGGCGCCAAAGTCCAAATGTAACATCATCATAAAATTATATTGCAATAACCAATTATTATTATATTTTCGCATAATATCACTATGTCACTATGCCAAAAATACTAGTAGAATTATTCCGAATTAATTTCTTGTGTTTTTGAATGAATGTTGGGTCTATTATTAGAAAATTCTAAACTAGCATAAAAAGATTCCATCAGAAAATTCTCAACAGAAATTAACCACAACCTTGGAGTTGCCTGATTTGGCTAAATTGAAAAAAACTGGTTTTTTGGTTTTTTTTTGTTTTGTCCTTATTCAATTTTTTTTTGCATTTGTTAGTTTTGCATCAAGATTTTGTGATTTCTAGATTTATCTCGTCGAGGCGAATCCAAAGAGTATAAAATTATGGTCAGAAGTAATAGTTTTTTGAATAAAACCGAAAATAAACCAAAATAAACCATTTTTTTGGATTGTTTTTCGTCTTTATTCATAAAACTTTAAGTTTGGCTAACAATTTTATACCTTGTAGATCCCTCTCGTCGAGACAAGCCAAGAAACCACAAAAAATCTACCGAAAACTAACACATGCAAAAAAAAAAAAAAAAATTAAAAAAGGACAAAACAAAAAAAATCAAAACATCAATTTTCTCAGATTAGCCAAATCAAACTGATTCTGTCAACGAAATTTTCCTTCTGAGTTTTCGCTTTCCAATTAGCTATGAAAACAAACCATTGAATTAAAACCGTAAAAGGACAAATCAAAAATGGGGCCCGTTGTGGTCCTTGGTTAGTTTTACTCGTTAAAGTGAGTTCAATTTTGTTATGCCATTTATTAATTCAAATTTTGGTAATTTCATTTCATTTGGTTTTATTACGTGTCTTTGGTTATTACTCCTTTGATTTTTTTACCCTTATCGGCCCTCGGTTGTGTAATTGCATGTGACCTCCTCTCCCTCTCCCTCTCTCTCTCTCTCAAATGGCTTTTTTTTCTAAATTTGAGAGAATTTTGTGCGAACTACTCAAGGAAAATCTGCCATTTTATGAGACACACGACTTCACTACACCATCAACCACACAAACTTACGTGACACTGCATGATTGGTCTACAACTTATTTGGTATGGGGAGAGGATTGGAGACAAAATCAGATTTATGGGAACTTAATTAACTAATTAAGCCAACTACCTGAGCTAACTTTTAACGTTAATTGTCATGATGAAAGAAAAAAATTGCAAAAGGATAAGTATCCACAAGTTCTGTACCTTGATCGTCGACCATTCTTCAGCCATGACAGGATCATCCATATTAACTGGTTGTAGAACTGTTGAAAAATAAGCCTCCGGCGACCTCGGTTCGATCTTGAATTTCTTGCAAAATGGTAGCCAGTACTTGGAGAAGCGAGAAGCCTCTAACAGAGCATGAAACATCAACTCAGACCCTCCATCGTCAGAAAGATAGACACTCAGCTTCTCCGTCGGGTAATCGTAAGCCATGACCGATAAAACCGTGTTAACCACCATTAGTGGTGGCTCCACCGTATGGTCAGCTGTGCAAACAAATACGTCCACTTTCGGCAGAACCTTTTCGTATCTGTAAATTTACAATCATATTGTAATGACCAACAAGTTGTAGAACACACACACACACAGTTTTCAGTCAAGTAACTGGGACTAGCTCAGCTGACCAGAATTCTTTCTGGTCAGGCTGAGAATTCAAGTTCAAGTATTGCAGTGGACTCCTCTAAAAAAAACTTCGGTCTCCTAGCGTAAAGGAGAGAGAAAGAAAGAGAGAAGACCTTTGAGAGAGCCTATCTTTGAAGGTGTAACGATAGACCGGATTCCATCGAGCAGATTGAGTGACGACCCAGTAGAGAGTGAACCAGAGCTCTGACATGAACATACCGATCCAAATCGATGTTTCGAGTACTCCACCTTGTGAAGCTAAATGAATCACTCTGTAAGAAAATATCAGACATATTCCAATGACTACTGAAGCAAAATAAACTTTGTAAGCTTGGCGTCCCTTTGCTGCCTTCGTTTCAAAGAGAGGGAGATAATTTTCTTTCTTCATCTCTCTCTCTCTCTCTCCCTCTCTCGTGCAGGAATGTATGGGAAGTGTATATGAGGGATATATGTGGCCTTAAATAGAGCTAGCGTGTTGAGAAACGCACTTTAAAACTATTTAAGTGCAATTTGTTGCCACGTCGATCGATTCAATATTTGGTCAAGTGGACATGAGAAAATAATATTATAAGTATTAGTTCTCTATACGGTTGTATATTATTAGCGGGGTCAATAAAATTTCGGGTCTTCAAATTCAAGACCCGAAATTAGTCGTTAAACGAATAAGCTGGCCCTGACATTGAATTTTAAAAGAAGATATTGTTAGCGGGGTCAATTTTTTTCCAACTGCGATGTGTGTACATAAAAGCAGCTAGGTGAAGTACTGAACGATCGATGATGACGTATAATTAAGGGTAAATTACACTGATCTCCCCTGAGGTTTCTGACTTGTACACTGACCACCCCTACTTTATCTGAAATAGCACTGACCTCCCCTGAGTTTTATATTTTAGTATCAAAAACACCCTTCTGTTACTAAAATAGCACTGACCGCCCCTGAGTTTTATATTTTAGTATCAAAAGCACCCTTCTGTTACTTGGCCGTCAGTAACAGTATCGGGAATTGATGAAGTAAGCCATTAATCTTTGTTGAATTCCCAAAATAGCCCTTGACACTAGTTTTGGATTACACTAATACAGTAGAAAATTTGCCATTTTGCACATCACAACACCATAAGTAGCAGAATTTTCTATGTCACAAATTTTCTACTATATTAGTAGAAAATTCAGTACCCAAGTGATGCAAAGCAACTGAAAATGACTTACTTATACTCTTATTTGATGTATTTTATGAACTAGGACACATCCATTTGTTAAACAAAAAATTGAATTAAAAGACATGTATATTTGGTAGCATTCCCATGTGTTGTTATCTTGGTATCATTTTTCTTTTTCTTTTTCTTTTTTTTTGAACGGCATTTTTTTTTAATAGCAGAAGCCAAACGGGGACTTCGTTTCATTTTTCTTTATAGAAATTGCCCACCAATAAATTACTCCCTCCGTTCCTAAATAAAAGCCTCACTTTCTCTCTCTTGTCATTTTTCAAATCAAAAGATGAAGTACTTCCGTGTATCATTTTTCAAATTTTTTCGCACCGAATTAAAGTACTCGACGAGTACTTTAATTCGGTGCGAAAAAATTTGAAAAATGATACACGGAAGTACTTCATCTTTTGATTTGAAAAATGTCACGACTTTTCGTAGTGGACCATTATTTAGGAATGGAGGGAGTATATTCTAAGTATTCATGCATGATCATTATTTAGAAAAAAAAGAGAGCCTTTTGCATTTAGATTGTAAGTAGTGTCAAGGGCTATTTTGGGAATTCAACAAAGGTTAATGGCTTACCTCATCAATTTCCGTTACTGTCACTGACGGCCAAGTAACAGAAGGGTGCTTTTGATACTAAAATATAAAACTCAGGGGAGGTCAGTGCTATTTCAGATAAAGTACGGGTGGTTAGTGTACAAGTCAGAAACCTCAGGGGAAGTTAGTGTAATTTACCCTATAATTAACGTTAAGCTCTGATTCAAATGCAGACACACCAATTAAAGTAAATTTGAGCGTTCCGTGGTGAACTCTGACTACAACTGTTGGAAGTGGGGGGGACGCTATGCGCACAGCTGCTGTGCAGCGTGCTGCACAGCGAAATTACGTCATTTTGATGTTTTTTTGGTTCCCCTCAACTGCTCTGTAAGGGCTATGTTTGGCACCCTTATTTCCCCATTTTTCTCATCCCGCCAAAAACAGCTGTTTGAGTGGTGGGCATTGGTTTTGTTGTGGTAACGCAAACAAAGAAGTATTGGGAAGTTTATGAACTAGTAGTACTGGAGCTTTATTGCCCTGTTTGAAGTGTTTCCTTTTATAAATCCAGAACTCACCTTTGTCATTACCATGACAATGGTCAATACTGGAAGTGCCAAACACAAATTAGGAGAAATTTCGTAATTGAGATAAGCAACAAGGTCATGTGTGTGAAAAGTAACACACAGGGAACTGCCAACTAATGTAGTGGCATCAATTCTCATAATCTTCTTGGATCCAAATCTTGTTTGGTCTATTTGTATGTGGAATGGAAGACATTTTCATTTCCTGTGGTGATGACAAATGGTGATCGTGATAGGCTGAAAAACTCTCGAACGGAAAAATTTTCCCATTTGCATGAACCCCATTCTGTTGGAAAATACCTCAGTTTGCTGTGCAACAGTTGTTTTCGGCAGGATGAGAAAAATGGGGAAATAAGGGTGTCAAACAGAGCCTTTGCAGAGCAGTTGAGGGGAACCAAAAAAACATCAAAATGACGTAGTTTCGCTGTGCAGCACGCTACACAGCAATTGTGCGCACATCGTCCCCCCCCCCCCCCCCCCCCCCCCCCCCCACAAACTGTTTCGATTAGTACTATTTTTCGTCCCAAGCTAGCACAGCTTTACTGTGACCAGACGGATACGTGGTTATGAACTCGGGTAGAGATTGTACATAACTACTCCTCCTGTCCCATTTTGATAGTCTAATTCAGTCTCCAATATAATTTTTAAATTGTTAATATCTTTCAATCCACAATATTTTTAAAGATTTAAAAAATTTTGTATAATAAAACTAATTGAGATCTATCATATGAGATCCATATTGCACATAAAATTCATTATAGATTGAAAGATATTAACAATTTAAAAATTGCTTTAGAGACTGTACTGGACTACCAAAATGGGATGGAAAGAGTATAACGTGGAGTCAGCTTTTCCGTAGTTTTGCAAGAAACTGCACTGTGCGACTCCTTGTTGACCGATTGGCCATTTTCCAGCACAGTTCAATTCACTAGACGTTTTTCCTGTGAGTGACTGAACGTCACAGTTTAGTTCACTAGACATTTTTCATATGGTGCCACTTCAATTATCTAACCGTTAGAGCATCACCAATGACAAACTCAAATGTAAATACTCAAATGTTGCCACATCACCTTTTGAGTATACATTTAATGGATTTCTAAAGTTAGCAATGTGAAGCTCTACAATGGTTCATTTTTGTCCATAATCAAAAGAAGGAAAAATGTTGGTAGTTTTGAGTATACAAGTTTGATCATTGGGAAAATGTTGGTAATTTAAGTATCCAAATGTCAAAATTTGAGTATTTATAAAAAATGTTACTAACTTTGAGTATTTATTTAAATGTCATTTTAAGCCATTTTTTAATATGAAAATGCTAAAATTTGAATAATTTTCTTTTTGAGTATGCCATTGAGGATGTTTACGATCTTGTTTAGTTGGGTTTTCCAAACCCAGTTTTCAAAACTTTTTTTTCAAAACACTTCTGAATTGATTTACTAAAATCAGCCCTGAGCTCAGATATTGTCATGCAGGTCGTCTTGCCATGTTAATAATACTCTCTCTCTTCCAAGTCACTTTCTCTCTCCATGATTGTTGTACTCCACTCTCTTTCTCTCTCTCTCTCTCTCTCTCTCTCTATACCCTATATACTTTTTCTGACTTTAACAGTCACTTTGGGAAACCAAACAGGAATCGGTCCTCAAAACCGATTTGGAAACCCAACCTCGGTGAAACACGGGCTACTTGTTTGACCAACATGTCTGACAAGAAGTAAGGTTGTCGCATCACTAATTATTCATTTGTCTTACTCTAGATTTTTCAAATCATTTACAATGACGGGATTAGTAGATGATTATCACGCACTTCCGTGGTGAACTAGCACAACTAGCTGCACAAGGCTACAAGTGGTGGCTAGCTTATGTGGTATAACTCTTGGATGCCCTATACTATATTTTGAGAATGAGTCTCATTCCTCCCTCTCCCAATCTAATAGATTAGGAATGACGAATGACAAAAAAAAAATAAAAAAATAGCACAAAGCTAATATTGTACGAGCCACTAGATTGCTAACCGCTTGTTTGGCTGCGGCGTTAATGAGGGTAATAGATATAGGAGGCAATAAATAGTCCCAGCCTCTCTAACATGGATAGGTTTGTGAAGGAAATGAGAAGGGGCGTTATTTATCACCCAGATACCCCAGGGGTGTCCATATTTATAGAGTGTTATTTATGAATAGCTCAGGGGTGTTCAAATTTATTATGCCTAATACCACTACTAAAATGACTATATTACCCAATTTAATCCCCTGGCCCCACCCCCAATATCCCAACTCCTGCTGCTGAGTTTTTGTTTTTGCTTTTGTTTTTTTTTTTTTTTTGTAATTTTCTTTGGATAAAAAAGTAAAATACTTTACTTTCGTAAACAATTTTTAAAATTTTTTCACAGCGAATTACATAATTTTTTTTATTCTTTTGCACCAAATTAAACTACTAACAAAAATCTATAATTCGATGCGAGAAAATTTATAAAATTGTGTATGAAAGTATTTTACATTGTTGTCTTGTTGTGGCTCGTTGGGTTGGCTTTGTAACTTTCTTCGAATAAAAAAATGAAGTACTTCATTTTTGGATGAGGGTAATAGATATTGTGCAAGCCACTAGAGAGCTAACGGCTTGTTTGGCTGGGGTTTTAAATGAGGGTAATAGATATGGGAGGCAATAAATAATCCCGGTCCCACTAATATGAATGGATTTGGGAAGGGAAAGAGCAGGGATATTATTTATCACTCGGACTAAATATTACCCCCGTAGCGGCTTGATTGGATGGGGTGTTATAGGGGGCATAAATATGAGGGGTGTTAATTATTCCCAGGCCCACATGTATGGAATGGTTTGCCAACAAAAAGTGCAAGGGTTATTTATATCTCCTGGGCTAAATATCACTCTTGTAGGGGTGTTATTTATGGACAACCTAGGGGGTGTCCATGAATATGACCCCCCTAATACCCATACTAAAATTACCCAATTGCCCTAATAAATTAATAGCCCCTCCCCCACGCCAAGTACTACTTCCCGGCCCTGTTGCCTTTTGGATATTTTTTTTTACCTAAATCATTAAACCAACTATTACTTACTTCCCCTCCATAAATGTCACATCACTATCATTGTGGGCCACCCTCCATATATATTACCCTATACTTTCTTATGATCATATCCCCCTCCATGTAATACCCTAAAAATTAATCTGGCATCCAATCGAGCCGTGCTGGTGTTATTTATGCATAGCCCAAGAGGTGTCCATATCTACTACCCCTAATACCCATGGAATAATGACTATATTGCCCCATTTAATCCCCCGGCCCAACCTCCAATATTCCACCCCCGGCTGCTATGTGTACTGTTGCTAAGTTTTTCCTTTTTTACTTTACAATTTCCTTCGGATCAAAAAATAAAGTACTTTACTTTTGCAAACAATTTTTAAAATTTTTTCACATCGACTTACATAGTTTTTTTTTAATTATTTTTTACACCAAATTAAACTACTAATAGAAATCTTTAATTCGATGCAAAAAAAATTGAAAAATTGCGTATGAAAGTATTTTACATTGTTGGCTTGTTAGGTTGGCTTTGTAATTTCCCTCGGATAAAACGATAAAAGTATTTTTGCATATAATTTTTTTTTTTGCACCATATTAAACTAATAATAGATATCTTTAATTCGATGCAAAAAAAAAATTTAAAAGTTGTATATGAAAGTATTTTACATTGTTAGGTTGTTCAATTTGTCCATTTGTTCATTTATACACATGGTAGTGGGTATAATATAAAAATTTATAAAAATCAATATGTAAACTACAAATAGTTAAAACATATTAGGTGGTATATTCCACAAATATTTTAAAAAATGTTTTAACGTTTAATAATATTTATTTTATAAAACTATTAAAGTTATAGATTATTTGCTGTCAAGTGTAATAAATAAATAAGTTTTGTGTCTAATTATAATTAAAAAAACGCATAAAATGTAATATGGGCATGCACAAGGGCAACTTTATCTTTTGACAGTTTTTTCTATCATCCACCCAAACTTGTACACCCATTTCAATTATCAAACAAACCAAAACTATTTTATACCCCCATATTATCAAAATAATCCAAACCAAGTATTAATTAATTCCCCTCCATATATGTCACATGAGGTCATCCTCCATATATACTAGTACTCCCCTATTGTCTTATCCCCTCCATATATAACACCCCCAAAACTAATCCGGTATCCAATCGAGCCGTAACTTTCATCAATTAATATAGTATTTGACCTTATTTGTACGTAACAGAGAGAGGTGGGCTTGTTTTGGAACGACAAATCTTGTGGTTGTTCTAAGCAGTGGTCCTATTAACAATGATGGAGCTACAAGGACATGAAGTCAGGGTCGCCAACAACAGTTCTAGAAAAATTTCTTAATGAATTTCAAGCTTTCTGCAAAGAAGAAACGTACCCTAGGCACTACGGCATCACGACAAGGACGAGCATCCCAATTATGTTTGCATTCACGCACCCCAACATTCACTTGCCACCGAGGAATCAAAACAAAAGAAACGAGCAAGCCGAAGTAGACTATGCCTTCGGTAGTTTTATGTGGCTCTCAGATGCTCGTTACATATACTGGTCAAAATTAAATTTTCACTATCTACCATAGTTGCAAAATCATCAATATTAGCTAGTGCATAGCACGGGTTTTTTTTTTTGTGCTTGTTATAGCGTATGAGGGCTAAACTGTAAACGGCCTACAAGCAAAACATGCCCGATTTGGAAGCCCAATTTTTCGTTGTACTCCTCCGGAAATGACTCTGTGGCCTTAAAAATAAGAGGCATTTTTCTTGACCTCTAATTCTTTCTGACCTGCTAATTATTGACCCGGAAAGAACTTTTCCCATTTCGCTTTCTCTTAGTTGTTTCTTTCTCGGGCATGTACCGAGACGAGTTTCGAAGATCTAAAGAATCAAACTTCCTCTAGAGGTAGAGGCATTTACGTTTTGCACGGGTTATTAGTTTAGTTCATTCCGTTGTTTCAACTTTCAACGTTTCTGAATGTTTGAATGTCACATGGAAATTGTATGCCATTATTACATCTTATTTCGCGCAATTCTATGATCGTGACAAAGTTCTCAGCCGAAAATTATGAAGCCATACATTTGTACGTATTTCAAATTTACCGTCTTCATTTTGCAAGACCTCAATTCTGGAAAGATAACAAATCATTTGCTGGAAAAAATGACCTAGTTTGTTACGTCTACCTGTTAAAAATGATCTTATTCGCATGCATACACGTTACCTCTTAGACCCATTAATTTTTTTTTTAACAAAAAAATTGATGCCGAAGAGATTAGTCCAATGTCAAGCTATGTCTATGGGGTAACATTACATTGTGATGCTTTCCCTCTCTTGTTGTTGATGACCGAAATTGCGTATCATGAATGGAGTTTTCCTTTATATCTCATGATAAACTAACAACACGTCGTTTGCTTAGATCTTTCTGGCGTGTGGTGGGAAATAATGTTTGGTCCGAGCATAGTAAGAACTCGACAGAATCTCACTATGGGTTCTCTGAGGAGTGTAGGATCTCCAAGGAGCATAGGCTCACCGCGGCTCACAGCACAGGTGGGGGAGATTGATACAAATGCTCCATTTCAATCTGTCAAGGCTGCAGTCAGCTTGTTTGGTGAAGGATCATCCTCCCCTACGGCAAAACCTGTTGTTAAGAGGCCCAAAACTGCTGAAGAGGTATGTTATGTCAGATGTTGCATAATTATTAGGTCTAACTAATATTGTTTGAAGGATTTTGTTAACGACTGTCCATTAGGTGGTGGTTAACGAAGACAATATGCCAGAAAATTTGGAATTTTGGATGTCCATTTCACATATTTCTATATGCTTTTACGTAGTACTATTTATTTTTTGCACTTTCCAACACACTTTCCGATGCCACATTTTTTCTTTTGGCTTTTTTCCCTCGTGACTATTGTAGTTAGTGGCAAACTGTATTGGCATCTGAAGCTGACAAAAACAACACCAAAACCAGAGAAGACATCTGCTGATCCAAATTTGGCCAAATGTGAGAGCCCCATCCATCCCACATCGGTGGGTCAGTAAAAAGTAAAGGAATATATATAACGAATCGAGCAGCTATTGTATAACTCAAGGTTAACTTTTTGAGCCCAACGTGGTTAGGCTAATGGTTAGTAGGTCAGCCACGGGATCGTTACACCAAGACTAAAGAATTCGTCATGGCTTTCTGTTTCCCGGCAAATAATACTAAAATTTTACTTTTCCTGTAAAACTCATTTTTCGATTCATAATGTGACTTTCCTATGATAAAAATCTGTCATCTGGAATGTAATGTGCTCAATTGTTCTGTAACAGAGAGACTTGGAAAAAGAAACACAGCTACAGTTGGTCCTCAGAGAACTCGAAAAGTTCAAAGATCACCTGAAAACTGCAGAAACCACTAAAGCACAAGCACAAGGGGAACTCGAAAAGGCCAACATAACACTGCAGGAATTGACAAGGAAACTTGAAATAGCCGGTGACTCCAAGCAAGCGGCGATTGCAGCAACAGAAGCTGCAAAGAGTCAGGCTAAATTACTGGAAGAATCAACGAAATCCAGAAAACAGCATGCCGATGCTGAAAGAGAAGAGTACAAGGCTTCTGCTGCTGAACTTGTTCTTGTTAAACAAGAACTCACAGACATTCGACGGGATTTTGATGAGGCTCTGGGAATAAAACTATCAGCATCGCAAGAGGAAGCAAATGCCCAAAATGCAACAAAGATTAACATAGAGAGGTTAGATGAGCTTTCCAAGGAAATTACAACAACGCGTGAAGCTCTTAGTCAGGTCATGCTTTCCACTCTGCAAGCCCGACAAGAGAAAGCAAAGACTACGGAAGAAAAGGAAGTTTATCTGGATTCCCGCAGACTGTCCAAGGAAGAAGTGGAGAAGAAAATTCTGCTATTAAAGGAACAAGGATCTGATTCCAAGCTCTCGGGAAATCTCGAGGAGAAGCTTGAAGAAACAACCAAGGCAATTGCAGTCTTACAAGATCTGCAATCTCTAAGGAAAGTTGATTTAGAGCTTCAGTGTTCCAAAAATGCACTGAAAGAAGTTCTACAAAACGAATCCTTGCTCCGAGGTTTGGTGAATTCGCTGAATTTGGAAATGAATGAGGTAAAGAGGGAGCTATCTCAAACGAAGGAGAAGGAAACACAATTTGAATATGCTGCTAAGAACCTGCAAGCCGAAGTAAACAGGAGCAAAATGGAGCTTGAGGAACTTCTTGCTGAGGAAAGTAAACGAGAAAATGCTTTGAATAATGAGAGCTTAACAGTGCAACTATTGTCAGAAACTGAAAATGCAAGACTGGACGTGGAAGAGACAAGGAAAAGAATTGAGGAACTGAAGCAAGAAGCTGAAACTGCACGAAATGAGGCCAATGAAATGGAAGAGAAGTTACAAGTTGCACTCAAGGAGGCTGAAGCAGCAAAAGCAGCGGCGAAGCTTGCAAGTGATCAGATACACACCACGGCTTCGTGTACTCATGATGCTGTCGACGTTACAGGTTCAGACTCCAGGGACAAGATCAAGCTGTCGGCTGAGGATTTTGAATCTTGGAGCAGGAGAGTCAAGGAATACGAAAAGTTGGCTCAAATGAAAGTGAAAGATGCTATGGCTGAGGTAGAAAGAAGTAAGGAGAGCGATAGAGGGGCAGTTAAGAGATTGGCAACAAATTTGAAAGAGATAAAGGACACTGAGGCCGCTACTGAGGATGCATTGCACAAAGCAGAGATGGCTGAGGCAGCGAAACGAGCAGTGGAGGGAGAACTACAGAAGTGGCATCAACAAGAACAAAAGAAGGAAATTGGAGAAGCTTCCTATGGTCAGCAGGGTTCAGAGATGCCATCACATTTGTAGTTCTATACCTTCTAGGACATGAAAGAACTTCATCTCGTATTTTTAGCCGAGTGTGAAAATACTGCCTTTTTTGGTAGGCATAAATATACGAGCAATATTAGTGTCTTTAAGTGCAAGAGAAAGAAAAGGACCACATAGATGTCATTCTTTTTAACGCAATTTCACAACCTACCATTCCATCCGAAAGTTGGACGATTGGAAACATGCATTTCTCTAGAAAATGATGTTGGCCAAATACTGCACAATGAAGTCATTAAGCATAACATTACTTGTGATTTTCTTCCGGCATTTTTGAGGAGGAAACTGATTCACAATAAGCATCCAAATACCGTGCACACATAGATTCTTTCAGCCAAGGTGTCAAGTTTGCAAAACCATAAGCATTTTCTCATGCACATTGAGCTAATGCAGCAACTCTTACAGACTTCTGTCAGATACACAAGAATTACATGCCGTAAGGTCCCAAGAACTACATGCCGTAAGGTCCCAAGAACTCAATGTCCAAGTGAAAGATAAAGGAACAGCTCATCTCGTCCACAACGTGACTAACGCCTGGATTTTATTTTCATGTCCTGTCAAGCAAAAAAACTTGGAGGTTAATTTAACCCAAAATTCAGTCTCGTTGCATTCCAATTTTTTTTTTTTTTTTTTTTTGCGGACACATTCATTTAGAGGTTACCTGATTAACAAACTTGGAGTCGGCCATCCTCACGACGTCATTATAAAAATATATTTTTGTACCCTTCAGATTGTTATGTAAACATCTGGTAAACGGCCATGGAATTTAGTCAAAATTAACAACTGTGATGATATGGTCACACCCACTGAAGAGTTGTGTGGATACTGCCACAACAAATCCTATAATCCACGTCTATACAAACATGTCCACCAAACGCACATACATACATCTCTGATCCAAAATTATATTCCGAACATTCACCTTGTAGAAAAATAGGGCCAATTAAGCCCGCTAATTTATATTTCTGTGTCCATTTAACTTGCTACTTGGAACGAATCAATGTTCTTAATGTGTTTGCAGGCTTTGTACTCTAGACATGAAACAAGACTTTATATTGTTATGACAGCCATGAAGTAATTGAAAAACAAACCAACAAGTGATAAATCAAGTACGCAAAGATTTACGTGATTCTGCTCAACCACAAAGCAAGAACGTACTCCACGGGAAAAAGTGCGAGAAAGGAGAGAATACAAAGAGCCGGCTATACCCGTAACTCTCAATGAAGCACCCAAATGATATCTAGGAACAAATCTCTAGTGGAAGCCGATGGGGAGACACAAACCCTAGATGGAACCCAAAGAGACAACTCAAAATCCTAATTCCTAAGCCCCCAAATCAAAAGACTACGTACAATGGACCCAAAAGGGTCAAAACCCTAGGAAGTCGTAAGGCCCATATTTATAAGAAAGTATAGAAAATAGCCCCTTAACCGACTTAAAACGCGTGCAACCCGTGTTTGACTATCCGAACGGATTTGACTCTTGTTTGGACAGGATTTCCAGAGACAGAATTTGCAAACTGAAATCTGCACCTTTCTTTGAATGTCTAAATCCTAGGCATATATATTTCCAACAAATTTTTACCTAGACTTCAACTCCATCGAACTCAACACTATCGAGCAATCCTCATGCAACACAACTCTTCTCCAAACACCCCCACAGGTCAACCCCGCATGAGGCAATTACAATGGTACCAACAAACACGGCTCAAACACGTCTGCTTGACCTTGTAAACGCTACTCAATAACCCAGTCGCACATGTCTCTAAATTGAGTATCCATCTTCAAATGGGCACCTCCCACCCAATGCATCTCTCAAGAATGCAAACGAAGATCCGTTCGAACTCCACTCGGAACTAACAACCAAAACTGTCACGGAGTTAATCACCAAAAACTCCACCATGGAGTTAATCACAAAATATAAGCAACCATTTTCAAACGAATGTCGACCAAACGCACACATTACTTATGCCACTGAAGACTTGTTGAATTTCCACACGGAGCTCATATGCATAACTTGCATACACCCAATAGCTGAAACCGAATTAATAATGGATCCAAATCTCCACTGCGTTACCCACACGAAGAATTCCATAACAGAGTCTTTAACAATATCTGAAGGAGCCTAACCAAAATTACTCAGTTTAACTCATCAAAATAGTTTTTAATGGGTGTACCATCATTCATAATATATATATAAAAGCATTGCTTCAAATACAACCGGTTGGTAAGCAATTTCGTCATGTGGATTATTTCCAACTTCAACCAAATACCGACAGTCATTGTCTCCTTCGCAACCTCGCGAAGCACATCGTCGGCCATACTTAACTGAATAGAACTGAGGGCCTTCGCATCGAGATCATCAAAAGCATCCTCCTCCATGTTTGCAGGTTTCTTGGTCTTCCCCAATAGTGCCTTAGATAATCCTTCTTAAACTAGCAAAACCATCATCTTGATATGCCATAGACAGAAAGCAGCGCTATGCCCATCAAACTTCTCAACTTCACATCAAGCCGCCATATTACAATCGATACGATCACCAAAAAAATAAGACACACAATGGAAAACAAAAGCCTTGGATAAAAAAATCCTTAGCTTTAATACTAGTTTGTAATGACGGCCACAAAATAAAAGAAAAACAAACAAACAAGCGAAGAGCGAGAGAGAATTCACTATGAACAATGAGAGAATACAAAGAGTCAGCTATACCCGTAACTCTCAATGAATCACCCACCAGATATCTAGGGATAAATCTTTGGTGGAACTCGATAGGGAGACACAAACCCTAGATAGAACCCAAAGAGACAACTCAAAATCTTAATATCCAAGCCCCCAAATCAGAAGACTAAAATGGACCCAAAAGGGACAAAACCCTAGGAAGCCATAAGGCAGCTATTTATAAAAGTACAGAAAATAAGCCCTATCGCACTTAAAAAGCATACAACCCGTGTCTGACAGTCCGGACGGGATTTTCAAAGACCGAATCTGAAAACTGAAATCTGCACCTTTCTTCGAATGTCTTGAATTCAAGGCATATTTTCAACATATATAACACATTTGGAAGGCTTCCATGTATGACAAAGATGTTGAGAACTAATTAGGGAGTGACTTGAGTGAAGCCAAAAGTTAAACAATGTGAAAATATAAAAGATTGGCAAAAGAGTAAATGGTTTCAACAATGATTTCACAGCAAAGACTTTATGATCTCCATATTGGTTTTTATTAGCATGTAGTGTTTTGAAATACTCGTCAAATATGAAATAGGTCTCGTTTTGAGTTATAACGAAGGAACTATGAACACTTTACCAATTGTACACAAATCTAATACGATGATGGTAAAAGAGTTATTTCTCTCAAAATAAAGAGGCTATGAATGTGAGGTTAATTGAGTTTGAAAGTAGACTCATAGATCTTTCCAATGGTTCAAGAATCGCATCCTTTCGAGTTTAGACGGAGCCGAGGTAAGTCCAATCGAAGTTGGAGCTACAATCTGTAAAACTAGTTCGGACAGTTTTCAAACCCGTCCAGACGGTCTGGCCAAAGAAGAAACGTAAAATCATGCACTTTATCTATTTTTTTTAGGATTTTGGGTATAAATAAAAACCTCTAGTTATGTTTTCTGGGTTCCAAAATTATTGTGACAATTAAGAAGCAACTCTAGAAAGAGAAAGAGGTAAGTATTCATGGAGTTCATCAAGTTGTCTTCAACTCAAATGTCAATCTCCATCTCCATGGCCGGCTAAACACCATTTACGAGGAAGATGAAGTCTTGGTCCAAGTATCGATGTTTGTATATAGGTGTTAGATTTATCTATTCAAATCAATTGTTTGACTAAGAACTCATTTCATTAAGGTCTAATGGAATTGTTTTAATGCTTTCAACTCGGTGAGTATTTGTGTGTGCATAACATAGTTATTCAATGGTTTTCAATGTTTGTGCTTGGGTCTGAGATGGATTATGCTTGTAAGACAGATCGTGCAATGGACAGCCTGTGAAAGAGACGGATTGTACCAGAGAAACTGTCTGTGCTATGGGATAGTTCGTACCGGTTGACAACTCAATTACCTTCAAGACGAATATCAATAGGGCTTGCAAGCCCTAGCGATATTCCTTCACAATTCGAATTGTAACCGTAACCTATATATTGCTTCATTACGTGGTCGGGATGGATTCAAAACCTTGAATCCTCTATCCATTAGTTTTCACTCAATTTAATTATTTGTTTTAATTTACTCATTCTCGAAATCAAACAATCAGACTAACCCTTCTTTTCATCGAGTTAATCTAGAAATCAAGCAAAAGTAGCGTAACTCAGCCTATACGTTTCCGTGGATCGATATTCGGATTTAGCCACTATTCTCTATAGCAATAGTTAATTCTTAGTTTTATAAATATATTTTTGGTAAGGTGCGACATGATCATAGAAGACACAAAAAAACATATATAAGTCTTCAATATATAAGTATGATTGAAGATCGATAAAAGCTTGATTGACACGCTGCAAATTGATATGCGAAATGAATGTTAAATATAGTCCACATTTTAACCTTACAATTTACTGAACAAAAAGTAACTTATTTACATATCTATCGATAGCCGGTCATGCTGAAATTTCATGAACTTGTAACTTTTTACATGTTCTATTAGGTGAATGGTTAGGATCATACTTTTGGGTCTGAGATGCGGGCGAAATTTGTTAGTGTGCAAGGATACGGAGAGACCGGGTATAGAGAGGAAATGAACCCATCTTTTGACTTCTCCTTTAATTAAAGACCAAGATTCTCGTAAGATTAGGATATTCCATTGGAATATTCTTCTTTTGACAAATGAGAGAAATATTTATTGATATGAGGGAAACAATGATATGGACATACTGCTCCATCACACCACCAACTAAACTAGCTTGTGTGTCATTGCATAATTGGTGGTTGCAAAGTAATTTTAAAGTGTTTGTTCTCCTAATAAATGCCTAATCTTCAGATAGCAAAGAGGCAAGTCCACAAACTAGAAGGACCACTGGAAAGGGCTTTTCTTACACACACATGTGTGGCCCGATTTGGAGAATGCGAATGCGTATCATCTCCAAAGATTAATTTCAAGGAAACACTGAGATGTATAAATACCACTAGTTGCAGCATATGAATTTTCTAAGATATTGGATATCTATGCAAGTTCATGTATCTACTCCAGGATGACAATTTAATCCAAGCACGACCCAGACATGCTTTTGAAAATAGATCTTCCACCTTCATGCATTGTAGGTTTAAATCAACCATATATCATATCCACCAAGACCAAACTCTAGTCTTTTATGTTGTTAATACTTCATTATAGTCTATGGAAATCATTTTTGCACTCTTCCTTTTTATGAATGAACTTAATTTCTTGACTTTTAGCGAAACTTTTATATGTAACTTGTTTACTAATGGATGAGAAACTGAGTGCATTCATCGACAAAGGAGAGTGCGTATTATGCTGCAAAATTAGTACTAATGTGGTTCTTTTTTTACCAGCTAGCCCTTTAAGAATGAATGCCAATGATTTTGTTTATATTACTACTTTCAATATTTTTATTGTATTATTGGTCGCGATGTTACCGAAAGTTATTTTGGTTTTTAAAGTCGGATAGAAAGTGAGAAAAATCGGATACCATTAGTTGCTCCAATCTCTATTAAGAGTAGGGATATGGTGCCCGGGAGATTCATTGATAGGAATCATGACAGGTTTCAAGGTAAGAAAGAGTTTCATAAATGGAACAAGGAGAAGCAAAATCCAGCCCCAATTCATCCCCTTGTCATTTCTACCCTCAATGTATATATTACTGAAGTATAATTTGACATTATCTACATATCATAACATAGCATTGGTATCAAACAGATCACTTATACAATGATAATACGTTTGTATACAACGAAAATACGTTGTTGACCACATTTGTTCACTATTTTGGGTACCGTTTGTTTGTGACACACTACATAATGCTTAAAATTAATATGATCGCTGAATGTGGCCACCGTTAATTCCTCCTCATACATTCGTGGGATTAATACTTAAGACTTGGCATAAAGTTCAAAGAAGGCAAGGACTGATATTTTAAGTCTTGGCATGCAAAAGACGACTTCGCGTCCCCATTTGTTCGTACTATTATTCATTTCTTGTGGCTGCTGTCCTTATTTGTCATGTCATGTGGGGGCAATTTTGAAAAAGTCAAGAAGAAAGAAACCCCGGCACCTTTTCACCCTTTTCTTTATGTTTCTTTGCAATGTGAGCATATACATGTCACCAATGTCGTTGTATGAGTAAAAAACAAGGCGGTTGTCAAAAAATACTATTTACACTTTTCATATAATTATTTATATTTTTTAATTATAATGATTTGTATATGCAATATGGATCTTATTCGATAGATTTCACTTAGTTTTACTAAACAAAGTTTTTAAAATCATAAAAAGTATTAAAAATTACCAAATTCAGAATTTTTTTGTAAGGTGTGAATAGTATTTTTGGATGTCCTTTTTGGGACAGAGGGAGTAGTAGCGCAATCATATGGAAAATTCTAAAGGTACCAAATAAGTTACAAACAAATGTACCAAATGTGCATGTGACAATTTTTTGTGAATAAACCTATGTTGTGGTGCTATTTGTATTTAGTGTATCAGGATGTAATGGTATGTAACAATGTTGGTTTGACAAAACAAATTAACAAAGATGTGCCAGAATTAGAGGGCACGGTTGTGTCTGAAATTATTCCTATGTGTAGGGACGGATCTAAGATCTTATTTTTGTAGTGGCGAAAATATGTACTTAAAAAATAAAAGAAAACAAATTGCATTATGAATATTTATCCCTCTATGAAAAACTATAATAGCATTAGGACAAAAAACCTAGCGGATGAAAGATTAAAAAAATGTAGTGGTGGCAAGTCTATATAATTTAGGGCTAAAAATTTATTTTCTACATAATAATTACATTTTTTTGAAAATCTTGTGCCACCACTTGTCCCCCGGGCTCCATCTTTGCCTACGTGTGTTGCACATAATGTACTTACAAGTAATTAAAGTAAAGAAGTATCCACACATCAAATGGGCCAGCTCCTCTCGGCTTAGTTAATAGTTTTAATTACATTTTTTCCCCTTTAGCTTTCATAATAATATTTTAAATTACCACCTAACTAAAAAACCATACACTTGACTACCTTAAACTATTTAAACCTTTTTAACGTAGGCTCTTTATTAGTTTTCAGTTGCTTAATGGCAGTTAAACATCTTATAATAGTTTTCAAATGCTATATTCTTTCAAGCATATGTGAGAATGACTGGAATGATTTACATGTCAAACAAAATCAAAGGCTATATCTTTGAGTGGACTGTGATTTTTTCGGTCTCACCCATCCTTCAATCTCTCGGTTTTATCCCCATTAACACCTCTTTATATCATTGTATCCAACGGCGACTCCAAGATATCTATGAGTATGGGGTCATTTATATATGTTAGTATAAATTATAATTTAAGAAAATAATTTATTTACTAATTATTAATAAGTCATTTTTTTTTCAAGCCACACATCAAGAGATCAATTAAAGATCTGAAATTCGGTGCAAAAAAAAATTCATAAAATTATGAATGAAAATGTTTTATCTTTTTATTCAAAAATTACACATCTGATCGTAGTAGGCTAAATTTTTTGGACAGAAGGAGTATATGTATTTATCTGCATCATATATTTGTAGTTTGATGATATTTACTCTAATTTACAAATTTACTCGTAAAATACTTGTAAAGGTTGGAGCGATGGTTTTTCTATGAGTAAATGAGAAAATAATTTAGTGTATTGCACACCATAATGGTGTGAATCCTATTTTTAGATGTGGTCATTTATTAACCTATCAAAATTTTCAATACAGTTATAGAGATTTAATATTCTCACATGGGGTCGGTTGATCAACCCACAACATGGTACCTGTCGTCGCCACTAATTGCATCATAAAAACAGTTAGAAGCCAAATAGCTCTTCATGTAAAAATAGTAGGCAAAAGTCTAGTCTATGGTTTTAAAAGATATACAAGTTTAAATGTATATCATTCTTGAAAATTCTTGAGATGTTTGGAATTAAGAAAGTAACATTCATAAACTATTATATAATTTTTAACGGCTATTTTAAGCTATAATAAGGAACCCAAGTGGCCAAGTTGAAAGATTTAGATAAAATAGTCAAGTGTAGGGTTTTGCGAAAGCAAGAGGCGTGATGTCCTTTAAGGGACAGCATGCATGTTGACCCCATCAGAGCCGTCCGTGCTCGGCGATCAATGATCTAGATTAGTTCAATAATGAACGGTGCAAATCTGTTTGATTGAATAAATCTCGACTGTTGATCACCAAACACGGACGGCTTGGATTGGGTTAGCATGCATGTTGTTCCTTTAAGGGACATCACGCCCAAGGTTTTGCAGTTTAACGGGTAATTTTAAAAACCTGTTAGTTCAAGGGGCAAGATGTAGTTAAACCCAACTTTTCTTTATTTGTAGAAAAGGACACTCGTGGGGCGTGGCTTTGATACGGAAGCGCGGTTGTATTGCGTTTCAGAAAGTGCAACCAAAGAAAGCTTTCAGATTCTGCAATACAAGGGAAGAAAAACATTTTACTGTAGAGAAGTTTCTTCTCTCTCTCTCTCTCTCTCTCTCTCTCTCTCTCTCTCTATAGAAAGTATACTATAAACCACAAACAGGTGGCTGACGAACAACCGATAATGTCGCCGGTGGTGGTGACGGAGGAAGGAGAAGATTTTAGTTCCGACGAAGGGACATGGAGAAAATACAGCAGCACATGTGAGATTGAAGAAGAAGAAGAAGAAGAGATCAATCGTAACGTGTTATTGAATCGTCAGATCAAGAACGATGACCCTATGCCGTCGATAAAAGAGGAAGTGGATGGCAGCAGCAGTCTGTTCTCCCTGGATTTCCACGGCGGCGGCGAGGACGTCGTTTATGTGGCCGTCGGGAAGACCGGATCATCGAGTATGGACGCGCTCGTTTGGACGCTCAATCACGCCGTCATTAATCCGTCTACCTCTGTTTGTCTCATCCATGTCTTCCCTGAAATCCGTCACATCCCTACTCCCTGTAAGCCTCTCTCTCTCTCTCTTTAATGCGCTAATCATCACACAATCATGTACGTACGGTCAACAATTATGGATAGATCCTGCATTATGATCAAGAAAGGTTGTGATCCTTTCGAGTCAAAGTTTTGGATTGGATGAGACGATCCAGATTTGAATTATCCTGTCCAGTCCAAATTAAAGACGAACGAGGATCCGTATCTGATCGAGAATATTCGAATCAAGCCACTGAATAATTACTCATGTAACAGTGAGTGTGTGAGCTGTGGTCAAACCCGTGTCCATCTTACCCAGCTATAGATTACACAATCGTAATAAATAACGGATCACTAAATTTCGGGAGATTTTTTTTTTTTTAGATTTTGATTTTGTAAAAACGACATTTATGTTTACGCAATCGTTTTATACTAGGTAGCATTCCAGATTACAAACCTGTTACAGAGATGCTCCGTGCTGCGCAGCGTGTTGTGCAGCCACCTTTCGGCGCCGTGCCGGCATCGTTTTGACAATCGGAGACGTCGATCGCGTAGAGCTCATCGAGTTCTACAAGTGTACAAAAAATCAACTCTATTAGATATCGTTAAGTGCCTCATGGGAACGCAAATAACTTTAAAAAATCAGAACACATAAAGCCTGAAACACTTGATGAAAACCTTTGAACCCTTTTTTTCTTCATTTATTTGTGTTCTGACGAGGCACTTAACGATATTCGATCGAGTTAATTTTTAGTACACTTATAGTACTCGACGAGCTCTACGTGGTGGATATCTCCGATCGTCAAAGCGATGCCGGCATGACCCCGAAAAAGGCTGCAAAACACGCTGCATAGCACCTCTCCCAATTCCAAAAAAAATATGGAGCTGTTGACTTCAAGTGGCAATACTTAGATAAAAGGTGGGAAGGCGTTAAAAGTTCAATGCCTCCGCAGCATTAGAGGACCAACTACCACCCTTTTGTATTTCTAGAATCTCGTTCCTCACGATTTATTTAGTCAAACCTACCCGACTCTAGCTAGGTGTGTTTGGCATGGAAAAATTACTATTCTCTCTGCACCATATTATTGGTGAATAATGATAGCGACACACACACAACCACACACACTCACATGCGGTGGGACCCACCCAGGTCCTGGGTGGGTCCCACCGCATGTGAGTGTGTGTGATTGAATGTGTGTGTTACAATCATTTTCGTTTATTGGTTCTTTTTGGAATTTTTAACTTTTTAAGTGGACAGTACACTTTCTCAAAAGTTAGTTTTGATTTCTATTATTGTCCTTTAAATTTCCCTTTTAACATTATTTTTCCACACGTATGAGGTTTAAACATTTTTTGTTTTTTTAACTTTTCAAAGAAGACTTGCATTCTGCGACACCCAAAATGAAATTAAGGACCAACAAATGGGACAGAGAGGAATACTTTTGGGTTTTGGCGTAGGAGATGACATTAATTGTTCATTTTGTACTTACAATTTATGAGTTCTCATAAAGTTAAAAGATCATTCGTTCTCTCCTAAAACCTATTAACATGTAAACGAAGAGTAGCATTTTGGTGTGAAGGCGGCGCTCTGTTGTCCCATGGATCGGCAGGCCATGCCAATTGTATTTGGAATCGTCGGTCACTGTAATTAATGGTTTGGTTTTAAAATAAAACTCTTCCGAGAAGAAAAGACTCTTCCCCAGAAAAGTTTTATTTTAAATCTTAACCATTCAAAACATTTTTGGGAGGTTCGGACTGGGGTTTTGGAAGGTTCGGATTGGGGACAACAGAGCCCGGTTCTTTTGGTGCTCACATTTTCGTGAGCCATTAAGACTTTTTAAACTTCCAAAATTGTCCCCAGATTAAACATTTTTTTTACAATTCAGTAACTTTTTATCTTTGTTAAACTTTAAGAATATAATCTTAAAACTAAACTTTAATTGGTATGTCCCGCAGTTCTCCATGTTTCTGTGGAATCCGGGGAGGTGTTGTGCGGTACATGTTGTGCGCCGTGCTGTACAGCAAAACGACGTAGTTTTGTTCATTTTCTTGGTACACTTCAATAGGCCATGTTTGGAGAGTTAATTTTGAGGTTCAATTTTAGGAGATTTAGGCTCTTTGGGGTCGGATATAGTGGTTTTAGGCACTTGGATTTAGGCGCTTTGGGTTTAGGGTTTAGGCACTTTGTAGTGGCTTTTTCCTTCTTCCAAACGAGGTCTTTGGAAGCTTCAGCGGTGTGCCAAAAACAACGTCGTTTTACCGCACAATATGGCGCACAACACTTACCCCGGATCCGCTTCTGTGAACTCTCTTTTCACCGCCCCAAAAAATGTGGAAAAAAAGTACCGTTGGACAACACTAACTGGCGACAAATTTGTCGTGGGCTTCATTTCTGCAACTGGTTTGTTTGGATGGCTTCTTCTTCTAATTTACTGTGTCTTTCAACGTCCTACTGTTAATTCCTACTGTTGATTATGATCGAAATTCGTAAAAATTCGTTGTGATGGGTATAGGTTGGGGACTTGGGGGTGAAACGGGTTGATGTAAAATTCGCAAGTGTTTGAAATTGCGTGGTGGTGAAGCACAATCCACCAATACAATAATATTGACGCATTATACCGCATCTAAAATGTCATATCCAAATGTGATCAACATAGCAGTGCTCGCAACTCGGCACTAGACAAAATAGTCACGGACCACACAGTAATTTCATTCTATAAAGATGCAGGAAAGGCATATGCCAAACTCAAAAAAAAAAAAAAAAAGAAGGGAGTACAGAACATTAGGTTTCTTGGTGGGTATATGTCAAATCTTCATATGCGAACAATAGTCATACTCCTAACTTGCAGGGTCATGCGCAATGGAGTAATAAATTGAATTGGTTCCTCATAATGTTGGTTTGGTTATTTGGCATTCTCATTTATTTCACTCACTTCCTATAGTCTATAGACGAGCTGACTTTTCTATGCGTAAAATTATTTGGTTTCTTGGTGGGCCACTAATGCACAGTGAGATTGATCCTCGAGAATTAATATGCTTTACATGTGATTAATTTTGCAGTAGGAAGGATGCCATTAAGTCAAGTGAATCCAGAGCAGAAGGAGAGCCACATGATACAAGAGAGAAGCAAGAGAAGAGAATTCCTTCAAAAATTCCTTGATGTTTGTTCTACTTCAAAGGTACAAACCAAACCAGCTGCCTTCCATTCACATCCCATGCTTATTATGTGCATCATTTTAGGAGCTTATGTATGGTTAGTTATGTAGAGTCAGGGACGGATCCAAGATTCTGATTTGGAGGTGTCTCCCTCTCTCTGTCCCGCAAAGTTAATTTATTATACAACAACGTGCAATTTTCAGATAAAATTTTCAAATAGTTCTTTAATTAATTTCGTGTCCAAAAAATGTAAAAAAAATATGGACGAAAGTGCTTTATTTTTTTATCCTAAAATTAGAGGTGATTGGTAGCCTATCTTTATGAACGAAGGGAATAATTAGTACTATTAAAAAAGTAGTGTTCAAAGATTAATTATTTATAGTACCCGAAAGGATACACATTTTCATATATTAATTATCCAACAACATACTTAATAGTAAAAAAAATGACCTATTTTCATCAATTAATCACTTATCAATGTGCTTAATACCAAAATCACATTTTCATCGATTAATCACTTATCAATGTGCTTAATACATGCATTTTAAAAGAATAACAATATTCTTATAATACAAAAATAGCTTCTTTTTTGGACCCGAGGGTGGCACTTGCCACCTTCCCCCTCTTACCCTTCGTCCCGGTACGTAGGAGCTATCAGCTAATTGGTTTGGTAATTGGAGACAGGTTAAAGTGGATACCATACTTATCGAGAGTGGTATGGAAGCAAAGGCATTACTGGACCTCATTCCTATCCTCAACATACCAAAGCTGGTGTTGGGCACCACCAAATCCAGTCCAAGGTACCGAAAATTCCTCTATAAAGTAAGGGCCGCCTGTTTGACAAGACTAATAGTGAAAAGTTATATATATCCCGTAGGGCATATTATCTCTTACCGGATTAATGGTGAATGGGAGAGATGCTACAATGTGCACCCCATTTTTGGGCCAAAAAATAAGATTTTGTAACAATAAATATGAGTTTTTGTGGGTCACATATGAGATTTTGTGGCTGAAAATATGAAAGGGCACACCATGTGCACCTTTGACCAGATCGGCGGACGAGATTGCGCCACATATGCAAAAAGTGACCCCCTATACTGGTCATTTTTATCTCATATGGAGAACCAAAAAAAATTATAAAACCTTGCGTGATTTCTCATATAACATTCTGAGTTTCAAAAATCTCATATATGAAGTAACAAATACTCATAAAAAGTACCACAAAAATTCGAATGAGCCACAAAATCTCATATTTGCAAAAGTCAACCTCATAAAACGTCCCACAAAATCTCATATGATAATTTTGGACTGTAGTGAAAATGTGATACATATTGTGTGTATATATATTGATGTGACATGTCTCATATAAGGTGCCACAGAAATACATATTTTCGCCTACATTGAGTCATATGAGATTTTTGTGGAGAACTTGTGGAGGAATATATGAGATTTTGTGACTTTCAAAATGAGTGTTTCTGAAAGAAAATATGAGATTTTTGTGGACCACTACAATCCAAAAATATTGTTGTGTATTGATAGTGACATGTCTCATATACTTACCCACACATTCTCATATAAGGACGAAATCTCATATACTCAGCCACAAAATCTCATAGAAAATTTTGTGGACGGTAGTGGACCACAAAAATCTCATATTTTCTTTCACAAACACTCATTTTGAAAGTCACAAAATCTCATATGGATTTTTTTTTTCAAGCGGTGGGCCCGGTTTCATATGAGAATTTTTGGTTTAAAAAACGAGAACTTGTGGAGGAATATATGAGATTTTTGTGGGCACTATAGTCCAAAAATATTGTTGTGTATTGATAGTGACATGTCTCATATATATACTTACCCACAAAATCTCATATACTCAGTCACACATTCTCATATAAAATTTTTGGACTGTAGTTGACCACAAAAGTCTCATATTTTTCTTTCACAAACACTCATTTTGAAAGTCACAAAATCTCATATGGATTTTTTTTTTCAAGCGGTGGGCCCGGTGACCAACCGGTTGCCATTTTTTTTTTTTTTTTATTCCAAAACTTTCTCACATCCATATGAGATTTTGTGGTCTTATTTATTGTGTTTTGGTCTTCTAATATGAGATTTTCTGGCACCAAATATGAGAGTGGCACCAAATATGAGATTTTGTGGATGTATACGAGACTTTGTGAGTCTCCATATGAGGTGCACACCATATGCCAAAAGGCATGGTGCACACCGTAGCATTACTCGGTGAATGGATAGATAAAACGACATTCCTCATTGGTATCGTGCATTCCACATTTTGTGAAATTATAAACCCTATGGAGCTTTAGTCAGATAAAAAAAACTTTTACGCAATAATTAGATACGTAGTTACCTCAGATATACTGCTCGTATCTGGTCAAATGAATGAGTCCTAATAGTACTAAACTATGAACACATTACTAGCCAAAATAAAGTTTGAATTTCCAAAATGTCCACTTCTTACTCCAACTGTTTGTGCTGCTGCAGGATTTTTTTTAGAAAGTTGAAGTGTATCTACCTTGTCACCGATAAATCCTATAATATCTATTCTAATATATAAATTCTGGGAGAAGCCTTTTGGTGTGGACTAGTTATTGAGGCTGGCTCACATTTTCTCCTTCCCAAACTGTCACACAAAGTACAACAAATTACACTTTACTTGACCTTTGAATAAAAACTTGTAAGGGCAAAACACTAAGATGCCACATACACAACACCCACGTATAAAGCTGTACAGTTACAACTGAGCAGTTGACACCCAGAAATGATACGTTTACAACAAATTTCTCCAAACCGGCTCCAACTTGCTGACGTGGCAGCAAGTGGGCCCCACTTTCTCAGCTGAAGCAAAAAAAAAAAAAAAATCAAAATTTGAAAACCCAGTAGGCTCCCCTCCCTCTCCACCGCCCCGCCCCGCCCCGCCCGCATTTCCTTTCCTCCGACCAAACCAGAGAGACACAGGGCGAGCAGCTCACCGCCACAACCGCCGACCCTCCTCCAGCCTCCCTCTCCACCTCCGGCGACCGCCGCCAAGAAAGAAATTAACTGTACAAGAAATTGGCTTGAAAACAAAATGGATCAAGGACTATCTTCTTGCTGAAAATGGAATGAATTCAGGCACACAGAGAAAATACTCAGGGGGTCATCTAATCTGGAACAACAGAAACGTCCATGGATTCCAATTGCGCGAGTGTTCTGAAATTTATTATCGAAAATGATGAATAACCTTTTCTTGGCGGCGGCGGCGGTCGCCGAAGGTGGAGAGGGAGGCCGGAGGAGGAGGGTCGGCGGTTGTGGCGGCGAGCTGCTCGCCCTCTGCCTCTCTGGTTTGGTCGGAGGAAAGGAAATGGGGGCGGGGCGGGGCGGTGGAGAGGGAGGGGAGACTGTTGGGTTTTCAAATTTCGATTTCTTTTTTTTTTTTTGCTTCAGCTGAGAAAGTGGGGCCCACTTGCTGCCACGTCAGCAACTTGGAGCCGGTTTGGAGAAATTTGTTGTAAAGGTATCATTTCTGGTTAACACCCTCTGCAAAGTTTTCTCCGAAATTGAAAAAAGCCAAAAAACCATGGTTGTCTGCCAATGATCAAGTCATTTAAAAATCGGTTTTTTGGATTATTTTTCGTCTTTATTCACAAAACTTTAAGTTTGGCTAATAATTTTATACTTTTTAGATTCTTCTCGTCGAGGCAAGCCAAAAAATCACAAAAAATCGACCGAAAACTAACAAATGCAAAAATTCCTTGAACAAGGACAAAACCAAAAAAACCAAAAAACCAGTTTTTTCAATTTACCCAAACCAAGCCTAAGAGATAGGAGAGAAGTAATTTGCACAAAAAACCAAGAAAGCACCTAAGGTACCTCTAAACCTTTCTCTACTTTTGGTTCCTGCTTCATTTTTTTTCACACGTCTATGCTTTGTCCCATGTATATGTGTTGTATGTGTAGTCTCACCATTCCTCATTTCCTTAATGTACTTTTCTACTCTGACCATTATTACAAAAAACGAAAATAAAAAATAAAAAAACTCCATTAACCAGTTCTTCTCTCATTAAATGCTCTGTTTTTTTTTTTTTGCTCAGTAATGCTCTATTAATGTAGTGCTCTGTTCATGTCTACTTAACTTTTCTACCCCCTATATTTTTTCCCCATTTGTATTTTTACTCATCCA
Organism: Vaccinium darrowii; assembly: GCA_020921065.1. Classification (NCBI taxonomy): domain Eukaryota; kingdom Viridiplantae; phylum Streptophyta; class Magnoliopsida; order Ericales; family Ericaceae; genus Vaccinium; species Vaccinium darrowii. The sequence continues at coordinate 26,196,252 of CM037156.1, forward strand.
AACACGAGAGGGTCAAGTTGAGATAAATGAAAAATTATGTACTTTACAAAATTACAATAGTACTTTAAAAATCTCTGTATATGTACTTTAGATTGTGAAACTAAAAAAATTTCTAAAGATTATTTTTTTCACTATTAAGAGATTTTATTTTATTTTATTTATTATTTTTTTACATTTCCGGAAAGGAAGCAAACGCGATAGTAGTTCATTTTTTTTCTGGCGCATTTAAAAAAAAAAACATGTATTTTAGATTGTGAAACTAAAAGTTTTTGTAAAGATTATTTTTTTCACTATTAGTTTAGGTTTAGGTTATCCTGATTTCTTACCAGCTTTTATGATCCTGTGAAAAAACTTTGGTTTTCATTTTTTTAAAAAATAAAAATTTGGTCCCCGCCACTTCATGTTGACTGCATAGTTCCAATAAATCGGGTACTTTTGTTAATTTTTTTTTTTTTTTTGTGAAAGTTCGACTTGTACACGGATTGCGTGTGCCCAGCCTCTAGTGAGGATAATCGGAGCTAAAGGGAGATGTATACACAAGAAGATGTATATACATGTGGTTCAATATAGCCTAACTGTTTGTGGTGATGCAGGAAATTGAGGTCCAGGAGAGGGAGTGGGATAGCAGGTCAGGTACTTCAGAATGCACCAGAATTCTGTGAGGTTAAGATAATCTGTGAAGGAAAGGAAGTTGTGGTTGACTCAATGTCTGAACCACCGTCTCCCCATGGAAGTTCTGATAGTCCCAAAGCCGCACATACAGAGCAGAATCAAAGAAATGATTCCTTCAGCTGCACATGCTTTAAGCCAAAAGCTATAGCTTGACGAAGAGAAGAAAAGATGTCACCAGTGACGCCAACAGCCGGGATAACTCAGTTGGGAGATCATCAGACTGAAGATCGGAAGGTCGTGGTGAAATGTTCGATCCAAGCTCACTGCAGTTTATTTTCATATGTAATCTGAAACCAGTAAACCACAGGCGCCACATCCTTTGTTTTCCTCCACTTTTTCCCGATCGATCTATCGTGTTTACACTACATACAGTCGTACAAAAGCTGAAACTCGGCAATATGATTCTCCCTCAGATACACGAACAGACTTAATTTGAAGCGGCCTAGCACAACAACATAAGTTATAAGAGGAGAGAAAAGAGAGAGAAAAAAAAAACGATGACTGCAGATAAGCTACATACATAAAATCTACATGACGAAAAAAACAGGGCTACATTAATTGTCTTGGTTCAGTATCATCTTAGAATGGGGAAAACAATTATTGCCTAAACATAATGATGTGAAATATATAGATTAAAATGCCTAAAGTTAACATTAAAAGCTTTAGAAACACAATTTTATGCTTAATTTTTTTCTCTATGAATTACGTAAATTCATACACCGGGTACCGCTTGCATTTTTATAAACTACATAAGAGATACCCTAGAGTTAGTTAATTATTAAATCTCAACATGTGGGAGGCGCTTCACTGTAGTTACCCCTTTGATCCTTGTAGTTTGGTACGGAGAGGTGATAAGATGGCTGAACCTGGCTTGAACATTGCCTGAGAAGATGACTTGCACAATGACTACCCGCGTTAGTGCCTAGCCTGGACAGTGGTGGTCCGGGAAGGCACTCCGACATCTAGTAAGTCGCTGGAGAGGGTGAAAAAAGGAAAAATTAGAGAGAGAAAGCTTGTATGTGTAGAGAAAGAGAGTCTGGAGATAGGATCCTCAAAAATGGTTGGTGAGTTCCCCTTTTATAGGCAAAGGATTACTTGCTCACTAAGTCATTATTGTACCTCAGGCGCGTTGTCTATACCTGACACAACACGCGGTCTCGTCAAAATGCCTCAAGCAGACCCACCGCTTCAGCTGGCGTCACATTTGACACACCTGATAAGTCAATGAGTTTGGGAATACTCTCTGGTCCATCACGTGGACCTGCATTTACCTCATGCATGCCGCCTTGGCGCCACTCAACGTTACATCTATCATGTCAGGTATTGCGTAGTTCGGCTAACCGGCCCCCAGAACTTATCAGCTCGATGAAGACGAAGACGCCTTGAATCCATTGGTTTGGCATCATAAGGGGCACCACCTATACCCATCAACTCGGCAGGTGTACCCACTCCACGACTGATACTAGAGCCGAACTAATTGTCCCAGCTGCCTGACCTCTAGTGGACCCAGCTTGGTAGAACTATAATGCCCGAGCCCATCTTAACAGAGCCACTATCACCACTAAGGTGAGTATCGAGGCTATCGGTTCAGATGGCATCCTTCGGTAGCAGCTGTTCACAATCCTAGGTCTCTCCATCCACTGATGCGATATGTTCACCGAGATATTGGCCAATCCATGATCCTCATCGGTTTGGATATGGCTTGACCGTTTGTGCCTTGACCCTTTCCATCACTGGGTCAGACCGACCAACTGGGGTGCGGCTGAAGGTCAATGGTGGACCTCTTGGTCCTTAGTTTATCTCGGCCGCTACATAACATGATCAGATATTGTGATAGATAACCTAGCCAACATGTTTATGTTGTGCCTCAAAGATCCAAACCAAACACACGAAAACACACACACACAAAACACAGATATTTTACATGGTTCCCCAAAATCGGGAACTCCACGGAGGAATCGAAGCAATTCTCTCAGGAAACAAAGACTAATTTTATAAGGTGTTCTCTCACAACCACTACACTCTCTTTAAGTCTATGTTGTTACCCTCATAGATCTCTCTACACTGAGATGCCAATACAAAACCTAAGGGCTACAATTTAGAAGGGAAAAATCCATCCATAGCCTTTACTCCCTTCACCCAACTGATCCAACGCCAGAGAAACCAATTTACTGCATTAGTTAAGGAGGGTGTCGGAATCACCAGAGGAATGGAAAGGATTGAGCTAAATCAAGTGGCACCAGCCCACTTCCAGTCAACAATCTCCACATTGGCTACAATCATCAAAACACTGTCGCCTCAGATTCGTAAAGCAACGGAGAAACAGATACCAACATTCTCAAAAGACAAACTCGATCCGAAACAAGAGAACCAGATCACGGGCAAGAGAGCTAACAACTCTCGTCAGAGTCGACTGCTGACGGGCAAGAACCAATTTCTGGATTATCGAGCACACTCCAGAACAGACAAATCCCTGAGATGCTCCATCATCTCCAAGGCTAAACAGACAAATATCAGTAGTGCCAGATGCAGGTGAGACTTAATTGATCCTCCGGAAGATCTGTCTCCACCAGATTCCCGTGCAAAAATAAGTTGCAGAGGGATAGATTCGAAACTGATACGGAACAGAGCTCTTTGAATAGAATACCGATATACAGGTTGCCAGATGTAGACGAACAAAAGAGCTGAGTTTCTAAAGCTTCAAGCAAACTTCAAGAAACAAGAGTAACTCTTGCATCAACCATCAAGAAAATTCACAGGAAAATGGTGGGGTCACACCGATCCCACTCAAAAACCATTTTCCTTCAACATGTATGTTGTTTTGACAGAATTTTCGACGTTGCAAGATTACCAAATTCAAAACAGGTTCCAATAGCAAATAGAACAGATGCCACAAATGGCAATGGCGAGATCAGCAACAAGTCTGGTCAAAACTGAACATAAACGGCTCCACCATAAAATACAAATGGACTCCACCAATCACCAAGTCCCGTAGATGTAGTCATCATCTACAAGAGCACCTTGCATTTTGACAAGAAATGCCAAATTGATAGGTAAATCCTAGAATACCGCTCCTCAGACAGAAACAAAATCTTCGTCCTAAAAAACCATGAACAAAAAGTTTAACCAGACTATTGAACAAACAATCCATGGCTTAGTAACCATTGTCATAGAACCAGTGATAGGAGGCTGAAGCGATGCCTTGCTCACACCGAGACATTCTTGCTTACACCAAGACTTCAAAACAAGCCTCCAACAAGCTTCACGAAGGCAACAAAATGGGTCCCACTCCAAAACTACCATTAACTGAGGATACATCATCCTTCCACGCCCGAAAATGCCATAAACGGTTGTTTCAGGGCTCCAAAAGAACACCGGACAAATAACAGGTCAGGTTTTGCAAAACAAACATCACAGAGCATCTCGAACAAGTCTTCCATGCCAGAAAACGCCATAAAAGGTCGTTTCAAGTCTCCAAAAGAACACTGGACAAATAACAGGTCGAGGATCTTGCAAAACAAACATCATGGTTTGGCCCAACGGGTGCCCAAAAATGCCAACCATGATAGCACACAAAATGGACTGAATAACAACTTTGGAGGTCGAATCTCGAAAAACGGAGTGCACAGTTGGATTCGAAACATGGAGAAAGTCAAATTAATTACTCACTAGCGAAAATCGGAGTTGAATGGTTTCGAAATCGCAAAAAATGGATCCTGGAATATTCCTTTCCGCCAAGGAATATTCTGCTGATGTGCACGCTGTCATTGCATGCTGAGTTAGCATAATTGCTGGCGTGGCAGCCACATGGCGCTGACGTGGCGTCCCAAACGGGTCCATCTAGATGATGTGGCATGTGGCTGGGCGCTGATTGTACGGTGACTGAGCGCTGACTGGGCTGATGACTGGGCGTTGATGTCACAGCTGATGTCATCGTCTTCTTGCCCAAAACAGTGCGTGAAAAACAAACAGAGGAGCGCCATATTCACCCATGGAAGTTTGATTGCGAATCATGAACTTTGACCAGGAGGTGCGATCCACCCCGACTTCATACGAAAGCTTATTATACCTTCCCAGAATTGTCTTGACGAGATGAACAAGATGAAGGATCAAATTGTTTTGTCAAGAAGTTAAAAAAAACACAGTTTTGGACAGAAAGATAAAGGCTGTGTTTGGTTCACATTTCCAAAAAAAATTTCAAAAAGATTTCTTCCCCCTCTCTCATCTCTCCAATCATTAATCCCTTTTCTCTCTCTACTCATATCCTTCCATCCAATCATTATTTTCATTTTTCTCTCTATCTCTCTCCAATCATTACACATCTCTCTAATTATTACTTTTTCCAAAAACTCATCCAAACACTATCTCAAAAAATTTCTCAAAAAATTTCTTCTCAAAACTCTAAACCAAACACAGTGAAACAAATTTGTGCTTTGTATTTTTGCCCCCCGGGTTCTGATGCCATTTGTTGTGCTCCAAGGATCCAAACTAAAACACGCGAAAACACACACATACACACAATCCACAGATATTTTACATGGTTCCCCTAAATCGGTTTCTCCACAGAGGAATCGAAGCAATTCTCTCAGGAAACAGAGGCGAAGTTCTCTCTAAACTCACTACTCTATCTGAATCTACATTGCTACCCGCACAGGTCGCTCTACACTGAGATACCAATACAAAGCCTAAGGGCTACAATTCATAAGGGGAAAATCCATCCATTGTTAGTCAATCTATATAAAACTCCGCACAAATAATCAAACGGATGTTAAATTAAACTCACAGGTTGCAGAATCCACGCTGAAGAACTTTCTGAAACCAGAAGAATGAATCTGAAACTTGAAATAGAACGTTAGAAGGGAATTGATCGAGGCTTGTTTTTTACACAATTTCCTTAAGACGAATTTCGCCCTCGCTACGGTACTATGAGTTTGACAACACCCGTCTCCCAAGATACAACGACCTCGCCTTGTAGAAGGCAGCACTACAGTCTACAAGTCTATTGAACCAAACTTAAGTTTAATTGAACCAAACTTAATTACTAAACTCTCTCTCTCAAAATAAATATTACAGAACAATATGAGGAGTAATGCAATAGGAGGGCAGATTTTTCTGAAGTGTACTGGAATAATATGAGGGTTTGTTTTTATAGGCATAGAGAGCTATCCGAAAGGGTGCAAAGAATGAAAGCACATCACTGTTCGGAATAGAGCAAATCAAACATAGGGATGCCACCGTTCCGAAGTGTTACTGGCGATCAAACTATTGTTCAAAGTGGACAAATAAATTAATTCATTTATCCAACACATGACAAATAAATTATAATCAATTCAACGGCTTATTTAGAGAGAAATTCTAATTCACTAATAAATATGGTTGCATGAACTATATTTTCCAACAGAAAAACCAACCATAACCTTTTCTCCCTTCACCCAACTCTTTGGCATTACAAGCTAGGTCATCCTAATGCTACTCTTCTCCAACATTTAGCTAATAAATTCCATTTACCTGTTCATAAACCTTTCAATGTTGAATGTACTTCTTGTAATGTGACTAAATGCCACAAGTTACCATTTTCATTGTCTGAATCTTGTGCTACACATCCTTTTGAATTGATGCATATGGATGTATGAGGCCTAGCCCCTATTGCTTCTTTCAGAGGGTTTAGATACTATCTTGTTATCCTTAATGACTATACAAGATATCTGTGGTTATATCCCATGCATTATAAGTCAGATGTTAAAACTATTGTTACTCAATTTTCTGTATTTGTTCGAACTAAATTTCATAGGGATATCCAGTCATTTAGATCTGACAATGGGGGAGAGTTTATAAATCAATATCTTTCTCATTTGTTTCTAGAATATGGTCTTGTTCATCAGACCTCTTGCCCTCACACACCTGAACAAAATGGTAGAGCTGAGAGGTCTCACAGACATTTAATGGAGACAACACTCGCTCTTTTTCATCAAGCTGGTCTGCCTGTTCAGTTTTGGTTAGAGGCTCTACTTACTAGTGTTTACCTTATAAATAGACTACCACACTCTGTTGTATAGTTCCAAATCCCATACACTCTGCTATTTCACACTACTCCAGAGTATTCTCTTCTAAAACCCTTTGGTTGTTTGTGCTTTCCTTGGTTAAAACCCTATGCCTCTCATAAATTGTCACCCAAATCTGTTGCTTGTATTTTTGTAGTGTATTGTGCTACCACTAAGGGTTACCGATGCTATTACCCTATTTCTAAAACTGTCTATACATCTAGACATGTGAAGTTTGTTGAACATGACTTCCCTTATCAATCTCTAACCACATCTACTTGTTCTTCTTCTTCTTATTCTTCTCCTGTTTCTACTTCCTCATTATATTTTGATATTACTTTAGCAACTGCAGATGTTGTTCCCATGACCATTGCTATTCCTTATGTCCCAGCTTTTACTACTGTTCATATAACTTCTTCCACTTCCCTTCCTTCCCTTTCTGACCCTCCATCTACTGTCTCTCACTCTCCTATTCCTACTTCATCTTCTGTTAGTCCCACTATCTCTACTATTCCTCTTCCTTCTCCTCCTCTTCATCACATGATTACTAGATCCAAAAATGGGATATTTAAACCTAATGTACCTTTCTCTCTCTCTCTCTCTCTCTCTCTCTCTCTCTCTCTCTCTCTTCTGCAACCACCACATCTCCTGAACCAACTGAACCTCAATCCTTTTTTAAGGCTATTAAAAGTGATCAGTGGAAGCAAGCAATGTCCACTGAGCATAATGCTCTCTTGTCACAAGGAACTTGGTCTCTTGTTCCTCCCCCTTCTCAAGGCAATATTATTGGCTGTCATTGGATTTTCAAACTCAAAAGACACTCTGATGGATCTGTTGCTGGATTTAAAGCTAGACTAGTTGCAAGGGGGAATCAACAATTAGAGGGCCTAGATTTCACAGAGACATTTAGTCCAGTCATAAAACAGCCAACTTTAAGACTGGTTTTAGCCTTTTTTTTTTAACGGTGTCATTCAAGAGACAATTGGATGTATCTAATGCATTCCTTCATGGTGTCATTCAAGAGGATGCGAATATGAAGCAGCCACGTGGCTATATATATCCCTCCAGACCTTCTTACGTCTATAAACTACATAAAGCTCTCTATGGTTTACAACAAGCCCCTAGGGCATGGTATGTTTTGTTTTCCAGTCATCTGCTCAACCTTGGCTCCCATAATAGTCTTGCTGACACCTTTTTGTTCATCAAGGCTCAAGGTTCTGATATTACCTATGTGTTGATATATGTGGATGACATCATTGTCACTGGTAATAACACTGTCTTCATCACTGAGTTGTTGCATCAACTTCAGTCTAAGTTTGTTCTTAAAGACCTTGGGGACTTGCATTACTTTCTAGTCATTGAGGTGCTCAGGGATTCAACCGGGCTTTTTCTTGCTCAACACAAATATGCTTTGGAGTTATTGACTAAGGCCAGCATGCTTGATTGCAAGCCTAGTCTCTCACCTTCTTCTATCAAGCCTCCTTTTTCTGATACTGCATCTATTCCTTTTCCAAATGTTAATTTTTGCAGGTCTATAGTTGGATTCTTACAACACTTAACCATTACCAAACCAGAACTTTCTCATGTTGTTAACCATGTTTGCCAGTATATGCATGCTCCCGCTTAGTCCCATTTTGCTGCTGTTAAACGTATTTTACGGTATGTCAAGGGCTCCTTGCATCAAGGCCTTCATTTTACAGCTTCTTCACTGTATCTCACTGCATATTGTGATGTTGGGCTGGGAATCACGTTGATAATCGTTCTACTTCATGATTTTGTGTATTTTTGGGGGATAACATTGTTTCATGGAGTGCCAAGAAACAGCATATTGTAGCTCGTTCCAGCACTGAGGCTGAATACAGGGCCCTAGCTCAAACCACTGCTGAACTAGTGTGGATTCAGCAACTCCTTACTGATTTGCATGTTTCTTAGGATGGTGTTCCTCTTGTGTTTTGTGATAATCTCTCTGCCATTGCTCTGGCTTCCAACGCCATCTTTCACGCTCAAACTAAACACATTGAGGTGGATTACCATTTTGTTCGTGAAAAGGTCTTGGCTAAACAAGTTTGCATTAGTCATGTGAACTCTAAGGCTCAAACTGCTGACATCTTTACCAAGCCACTTTCTGTTGCTCGATTCCAACTCCTCTCTTCCAAACTCATGGTGCAGGTCCTTCCCCTGAGTTTGAGGGGGCTGTTAGTAAGGCTCATTAATACTTAATGGGTTTTTCCAGATTATTAGCATTTCTATTATGAGGTTGTTTAGTTTTCTATTGTAGTTGGCTCTTAACCATTGTATGGTTATTTTGTAACTCTAGTTAAAGAATAGGTCGGTGGCTTCTTTGATATAAAGGCTGTGTTTTCAGTTGTAACAGATTAACAGAAAGAGAATGAAAAATACATTACTCTCTCTCTAAACTTCTCTCTCTCGAATCTCTTCTCTATCTCTGAATCTCTTTTCTCTGCAAATGAATCTCTGTTAATGGTTGAATTCAGAAATTCAATATCCATTTCCTCAGGTGATATCTACAGTTGTAATCGAATCATTGGGTCATAGCGTTTAGTGCAACTTAAAACTAGTTATTACGAACTTGAGAATAGATTCATTTACAATCTACTTTATATCATTAACTTTAATCTCGGGAATCCCAGTATATATTTTTTTAGGCGTTGTTTGATTGTTGGGACTCCTGTCAGGATATATGTATTTCACTTTTCAAAAGTTTAATAATACTACATTCGGAACATTTGATTGATTGAGATGTTCATTTTGTGAGAAAAGTCAATTGTAATTTGATTGGAGAAAATTTAAATTTACTAAAGACATATTTCTTAATCACTGGATTCCAATTCCGGCAGACAGGCCAGATGTAAGTACATATTTGACTTTTAGTGAGTTAAAAAATAATAATATTGGTGACATGTTATTGATTGGTTTCATTTTTTGATAAAAATCATTTGTTATTTGTAATAATAGACGGGTGTTTAGAGATTGGTTGGGATTTTCTTAGAGAGTCATTTGTTTGGGTAGTTAATAGGACTGTGAAAACATATACATATGACAACCTAACTTGATATGTATAGAAAAATGATACGTACATAACGCACAGCCACAATGGAAGGCCACAACGGCCCCAAAACAACGTCGTTTTGGGGCCCTAACCCATTTTTAAAATAAATAAAAAAAAAAGGTAAAATTTTCCAAAAACGCTTTCCCCTTCCCCAAATCCTCAGACGTTCCGCAAGGAGGAAGAGGGTAGAGGAGAAGGCTGCCACCCAACCACCACCGCCTACGCCGCCAACCACACTGACGAGGACGCCTCCCACTCCGTCGACGACCACCACCTCCGTACACGCGGTCGCTCTCTCTCTCTCTCTCTCTCTGTGTACGAACACCAGCACCGCTCCACGAAACCGCCACACTATCAACGCCGCCACCACCACGGTCTGTATAGGTCAGTGTTGTTTTGCTGCAAAGGCAATCTTTTGATTTCGTGTTCGTCAATTTGTAAAAATGGGGCTTTTCATCTTATATTCTTCTTCTTCTGGTTTGTTTTTGGGGCATAAACCCTAACAAGAATAATCGAAGAAGAGACTGGTCCACATTGTTTTTGAACCAAGATTGTGAAAAGGGGAAAATTTGTCTCGTTATTAACAGTGTATGAGGTCATTGCCCTCAATCTTAATCACTGAAAGAACCCTTTTTATTTTTGGGTTATCGCACTTGGTTTTCCCAAATTTTGAAGAGAAATTTGATGTGGGTACCATGTTTCTCGTTAAGATCCAACATTTGGGTGTTGCATCATTTGTTGGCTGTGCATGAATTGGACAATATGCGAGTCTTTTTAGCTCGTTTGATTTCGATTTTTTTTTCTCTCAGCGGCATCGTCGTACGGCAGAGGTGATGGTCGAGGTGGCTGTGTATGGCCGTGGTTGTGGTCGAGGAGGCGAAGGAGGCGGCGGCGTTCGGTGGGGTTGGAGTCGGCGGTGGTTGGAGTCGCCGTTCGTCCTCTCTCTCTCTCTATATTACGACCGGAGCACGAAAGGGGGAAGAAAGGGGAATTCTGGAAAATTTTACTTTTTTTTTTTTTTTTTTAAAAATGGGTTAGGGCCCCAAAACGACGTCGTTTTGGGGCCGTTGTGGCCTTCCGTTGTGGCTGTGCGTTGTGTACGTATCATTTTTCGTCATATGTATATGACTAAATTGAACAACTTGAAGTTTTCGTTTCACATCGTCAATCAGTTAGGGTGTTGACAAAACTCTGGATCATCATCAGTAGAGACCATAAAAAAACCATGCATAGCCAGACTCATTATTCTTAACATTTTGTTTCCTTACACTACCAAATACTCCACCAATTTTTATTTTTTATTTTTTGATCTAACAGAAAGTACCAAATCAAATAGAAAAATAAGGGCAAAAAAGTCAAACCTTTGTCGCCGGCGATGACTCTATCGGGGAGAGAAAATGAGGGAGATAGAAGAGATGAGACTGAAATTAATGAACCAACGGTGGTGATTTGTATGAGAGAGAGAGAGAGAGAGAGAGAGCGCATAGAATTTAGGGTCTTGAATGTGAGATCCAACTACTAATGTCCAATAGCGGAAAGGAGAGGAAATAGAGGAGAGAGGCAACCGAACTCCGCAATTCAAACTTGAGAGAGAGAGAGAGAGAGAGAGAGAGAATGTAGAAGAGAGAGACATATCTGAGTTTGGGTCTTGCCGTCTTGGTGTGAGGAGGAAGCTTAACTATCAGGTTTTTTCCTCTAAGTCTAGAAAAGAGATATCTAATTACCATTAAGGTAAGTCACTCTTTTTTGGGTTTAAGTTTAGGGTGCACTTTCCTATTATAGAATTTTAGTGGTTTAGAGACTCTCATAGGGTACCCTAGGGTTTTAGTGGTTTAGGCACTTTCATAGGGTACTTTATAGTTTAGGTTCAAGTACTTTCATAGGGTACTCTATAGTTTAGGTTCAAGCACTTTCATACAGTACCCTAGGATTTAGGACTCTTGTTGTTAAACTGCACTATCCAGTAAAATATGTACTTTTGGTTATTAAATCATATATAGTGTACTGTTGGAACTTGTTGCTCATATGAAGAGATATCAAGAAGTTCTAATGAAGGTCAGATGCCGAGCGGAGCGGAGTGGAATAGAGTAAGGCTAATTAGGGTTGGAATAGAGTAGGGCAATAAATACTCTCTATTGTAAAAATTCTGGGGAACCACGTAATTTCTGTGTCGATTCTTTACTGTTTTCGTGTTCAATGAGAATCGATTCATTTACAATTCACTTTATATTATTAACTTTCATCTCGGGAATCCCAGTATATTTTTTAGGCGGCGTTGGATTATTGGAACTCAAATCAGGATAAATGTATTTCACTTTTCAAAAGTTCAATAATACAACATTTGGAACATTTGATTGATTAAAGTTTATTTTGCGAGAAAAGTCAATTGTAATTTGATTGGAGAAAACTCAAATTTACTAAAGACATACCTCTTAGTTACTGGATTCCAATTCCGGCAGACATGACACACGTATCTTACTTTTAAAAAGTTCAAAAATATAATATTGGTAACATATTAATTATTGGTGTTCATGTTGTGATTAAAAAAAAAATCATTTGATAGTAGTAATAGACGGTGTCTAGAGATTGGTTGGGATTTTCTTAGAGAGTAATCGGTATGGGTAATAGCACTATAAAAAGTGTTCTAAGCCGATACATGTGCATATCACAACCCAACTTGATATATGTATGATGTGTGTAAGTACATAAAAAATATTGCTTGAAAGTAAAAAAAAAAAAAAAAATACGCTTTGCAATCCAAAAGATTTTGACATAAAAAAAAATATGATTATCGGAATTATTGAATTTGTCGCGCACGCTTACATAGCTAGTTGCCACAGTTGTTTATCTTGAAACCATTTCAAATAATATTCAACTAATAAGATTCTAATGCGACTGCTAGATGAGGATTTGTAATTCTAATATTTAACTATCTATGCTTAAGAAAAAGAATAATAAGAAATATTATTGGCTCTCCCAATATTTGCTAACACGTACCACGAAATAGTCCTCAAAAGGACTCATCAAAAAATCAATTTTCTTTTCTAAACAAACAACCACCTTTGTTCGTATAAAATCCCCCGTTAACGTACGTGCGGAAGCATTGCCATCTCCCATATTTGTTGTACCGAAACCCGAAGTAGAGAATATAACAAAACCAACAAGAAAACAAGAGACAAGGATTTACGTGGTTTCCCCCCAAGCACGGAGCTCTCGAGGTACGTCCACGAGGAAAGAGTAAGAGGATTCACTAAAAACGGGGAGAAATACACAGAGCCGGCTATACCCATAACTCTCACTTGAAGCATCCACGCAATATCTAGGGACAAATCTCTGAGGCGCGATCTACAGAGCATCAAACGTCTCACACACATGAAAGATACACACACAAACTCTAGATATCTCAAATCCCAACTCAAGACTACACCAATGGAACAACCAAAGAAACCCTAACACACTACGGGGAACCCCATGGAGGCTCCCTCAAAGGGATTCACTCAAGAAGTCCAAACCCTAATAGCCCCCAAGGCCTCTATTTATAAGAAAGTACAAAAAAAAAATAGGTCAAAACCCTCATTAAAAAACGCAGCCGCACAAATTCGCGCATCGGTAGTCCGGACCAAGAATCGGTGGTCCGGACTATGGAGGTAGAATGTCCAAAACACATCCCAGACCCTCTGGTCCGGACCAGACTTTTCTTGGTCCGGACCATAGGTACACCAAATGGCTTTTCGCACCAAATTTCGCACGTTTCTTCGACCGTCTTGAATTAAAGGCATATCTCCAACATTTCTTGCACTTGAACAGGTTCTAAAACTTTGGATTTGTGAAATTAGCAAATGGAATGGCCAAGTTATAGCTCCATCAAGAAGTGTTTGGTTGTCTTGTTTGTGTGTTCCACCAAATCTTTGGAATAACCAAGTTTTTCAAATTGTGGAAAGTAGTGGAAAGTTGTGGGGTGATGTTATTCAAATTTTGATTGTCAAATGATGTTATTTAAATTGATGAACTTACAGATAAATGTTTGGCATTTCATAAAGGAAGAATTTTTATTGTGACTGAAAGAATGGAGTTTATGAATGAGATTATTCATCTGTGATCTTGTGACAAAATCTTTCCAATCCGAGTTGTGGAAGATCCGGCTGCTGATACGTCCTGGTATAAGAGGGTGGTTACCATCATCCATGGTAAGCAAGACAGTTGCTAAGGTTTTAGTGAAACTCCAGAAGTACGTAGATTTGGAAGATGACATGGAGGAAGATTACGACACGACAATCGAAACTTCCATTAGATGGACGGTGATAAAAATGGTGGTATTATTATGGAAGTTGAACAGGCGTGTCAAAAGAAACAATCCGTTTATCTGCAAATTGATAATGATAAGGAAGAAATTGAAGAATCAAAGCAGATAGCCACTAGGATCATCTAAACAGTGGACCATGCGCGGACGTATATGGTAAAGATCCTTTCGGCCGAAAAGATGCGGGGAATAACAATGGTAAGGAAGGCCCATTGGCTAATGGGTTTTGGAGGTGAGTTTTCTTATAATTAATGAAAGTAACATGGTTGGGTCAGCTATCTCAAATGATGAATCCATTTCCTCAGGTGATATCTGCAATCGTAATCGAATCATTGGGTCATAGCGTTTGGTGCAACTTAAAAATAGTTTCTACGAAATTGAGAATAGAGATATCTAATTATCAATAAGGTAAGTCACTCTTTTTAATTACTATTAAGGTAAGTACTCATTTTTGGGTTTAAGTTTAGGGTGCACTTTCCTATTATAGGGTTTTAGTGGTTTAGAGACTTTCATAGGGTACCCTAGAGTTTTAGTGGTTTAGACACTTTCATAAGGCACTTTATAGTTTAGGTTCAAGTACTTTCATAGGGTACTCTATAGTTTAGGTTCAAGCACTTTTATACGGTACCCTAGAATTTAGACACTTTCATACGGTTTGGAGAATTGAGGAGAGCGAGAAATTGTGGCCATGTGGAGTGGGTAGAGAGAGAGAGAGAGAGTTGACGGAACAGCCCAGCAGCTTTGTACTTTTCCGTGCATTTACTTAGGCGGAGAAGAGTTGGCGGAACAGCCCATGCTGGAATTGTACCGGCCCGGAATTGTCTCCTTAACTGTTTTCTATACACCAAATTCAAAAAAGAAAAAAAAACAAATGAGCTCCCTTGTTACAGACATATCGATCACACCGGGTACGGCTTGAATTTGTATATATTACATAACTTATACTTGACTTAATTCTTAAATCACTTATATATTGATTTAACTTATATTGATTTAATTCTTAAAACTCGACATGGTCAGATTCTGTGATTGATAATCTAGCCAACATGTTCATGTTAACTGCGCTATCTGATCAAAATAAAATCTAGCCTACATGTTTGAATATAAAATTTTCTTTTATAATAACCAACTATCATGTGTCGTAATTTTAAAATTAGTATTTTTTGTTAGAGAAAGAGTTTGAAACAGGAAAAAAACATGAAAATGAACATGAAAAGGCATCTAACGGATGAGATCCGTCCCTTACACTATTTGAATAGTATACCGGACAGATCTCATCCTTTAGAATAAAGTAGGGCTAATTAGGGTTGGAATAGAGTAGGGCAATAAATACTCTCTATTGTAAAAATTCTGGCCGGTTTTGATTATAATAAACAGACTCGCTCACTCCCGTGGAGGTACCCGGTTTTGGGGAACCACGTAATTCCTGTGTCGATTCTTTACTATTTTCGTGTTCGATGAGAATCGATTCATTTACAATTCACTTTATATTATTAACTTTCATCTCGGGAATCCTAGTATATTTTTTAGGCGGCGTTGGATTATTGGAACTCAAATCAGGATAAATGTATTTCACTTTTCAAAAGTTCAATAATACAACATTTGGAACATTTGATTGATTAAAGTTTATTTTGCGAGAAAAGTCAATTGTAATTTGATTGGAGAAAACTCAAATTTACTAAAGACATACCTCTTAGTTACTGGATTCCAATTCCGGCAGACATGACACACGTATCTTACTTTTAAAAAGTTCAAAAATATAATATTGGTAACATATTAATTATTGGTGTTCATGTTGTGATTAAAAAAAAAAATCATTTGATAGTAGTAATAGACGGTGTCTAGAGATTGGTTGGGATTTCTTAGAGAGTAATTGGTATGGGTAATAGCACTATAAAAAGTGTTCTAAGCCGATACATGTGCATATCACAACCCAACTTGATATATGTATGAGGTGTGTCAGTACATAAAAATTATTGCTTGAAAGTAAAAAAAAAAAAAAATACGCTTTGCAATCCAAAAGATTTTGACATAAAAAAAAATATGATTATCGTGATTATTGAATTTGTCACGCACGCTTACATAGCTAGTTGCCACAGTTGTTTATCTTGAAATCATTTCAAATAATATTCAACTAACAAGATTCTAATGCGACTGCTAGATGAGGATTTGTAATTCTAATATTTAACTTTCTATGCTTAAGGAAAAGAATAATAAGAATGTTGTGACAAATTGTATTGGCTCTCCCAATATTTGCTAACACGTACCTCGAAATAGTCCTCAAGAGGACTCATCAAAAAATCAATTTTCTTTTCTAAACAAACAAATTAAAAACCACCTTTGTTCGTATAAAATCCCCCGTTAACGTACGTGCGGAAGCATTGCCATCTCCCATATGGACTAGCAAGTAGCAAGAGCTAGCGAGAGAAAGGGAGTCACTAGAGAGCTTGAAGACTGATACTCGATCTGCACCTTCTTAACCTCTCAGGTGTCTATGACAAGTCTTAAATAACACATACAAAGTGTGAAGTATCAAATTGATTGAAACTCTATCTCGTTTTTCAAATTTACTTTATCTATTAAAGAAAATTTTGATTTTAGATAACGGGTATGTCTTTTTAGCGAGCTTTTATCTTTCGTTACCCGTTTTTTCATCGTCATGTGTTACTTGAGCTAATTATGTGCTATATTGTAGCTATTTCTAACTGAACCCATATTCTACAGCCGCGACATAACAATACTAACCCTCAATCCTATAGAGGAACAGGTTAGGCTCGCATATTCTTAGTCCTTTTTTTTTTTGGCGCTATTTCCGCTACTAAGTGGTTTGATCGGTACTCGGTCTTTAATAGTCGTTCAATCTTTCGTTTCCATTGATCAATCATGCGGTAGGTACGTACGTATATATTGATTTATAGAAACTAAGTTGATGTTGATCTTGTGATCATTTTGTGTTACCGGTTGAACTATGTCATCCGTTCGTAGCTTGTACTTTGTAACAATTTACTTGAGTCTTGTGATGATTTTATATATATTTTGACGGGCTTAAGCAAGTTTTTTTTTTTGAAACACGGGCTTAAGCAAGTTGAACATCTAAAATGAAGCTACCTTATCGTGCCATTTGCATAGTTAGATAAAACTGGTGATATATAGGGGTTCTTTCGCTATCACATCTTTTCGGCAAGTGAATAGAAAAAAAAAAATTTCATTTTTTATAATTCAGGAGTCAACTTAATTTTTAAGGGACTAATCCAATTGCATGTTCACTAGTGGGTGGCTCAATTAAAGTTGTGCCCCATATGAGCTAGTCCGATAACAGTTGATTTATCACCTAAGAGGTCTCGAACGTGAGATTGGGGAAACAAAGCCTTGAGTACCAAGTCTTAACTACCAAATTAACTCCGGATATAGATTAATCCAATTTTGACCTAACCTATACTATAACATGTACATATATATAATATAGGGATAATGCCACTACTGGGCTTGTCCCATAAGGTTGATCGTATCCAATTCTAGAGTCAAGCCCAACCTCCGTGGCAGCTACGATTCTGGAGGTTCAAGATCCATTCCAGTAAATCTCGAAGAAACTGCAAATCTTTTTTTGAATGGACCATATAATCTTCTTTTTTTTCCTCATCAGCAAAAAATTATTAATCTTGAGTATTGCAGGATGACTTTTGGTGAATAGAGCTTCCTGAGCTTGCCACGTGTCCCCCAATCCTTTGCACTTTTTAAGCAATTAGCAAAGTCCTAAATGGTAGTATTTAATTCCTTCCCAAGTTAAGCTTTGTTAAGGTTTTGTGGTGATCAATTTTAAAGGAAAATAGTTATTCTTTTCCAAGTTAATCTGTGCTACCGTAATGATTCTTTTTCAATTACAATACCGAAATTTTTCCAATTTGAAATTAACGAAAGTAATGAAAAGTAATGAAGGAAAGTAAGAATTACAATAGATATGCAATATTATAAACATATTTCCGAAATTTTTAAGGAAAGTAACGATTATTTTCCGAAAAGATTGACAATTATATTTATTATCTAAGTACAATATTCAACCACTAGATTTCTTAACGAGAAAAGGAATGGTGTGTTTTTTTGGGTAAAAAGAAAAGGAAAATGAATGATTTTGTTCACATAAAACATCAGATTTTTATTTTATTTTATGAATCAGTCATTATTATATAAATAATTATTGACTAATTACTATTTAGCAATAAATACTGACAGAAAATCTATATTAGTATTGCAGGATGACTTTTGGTGAATATATATTAGTATTGCAGAATGGGTTTTCGCGATAATGAATGCGAGTGTGACACGTGGCAGTATTGAAGACCCGTGGATGTGACAAGTGGTGGTAATTGATTGGCTAACAGGGTTATGGAGTTATTATTATTCTTGAATATCTAAAAGAATCCAGTAAGTTAACCAAATCTTCCATTTACAGAATAATTTTTTAATGAAGGAAATATATAGAGATCCTATTGACTAAGGAAAAATTGTGGTGATGAAGGAAACCTTACACTAATATTTATGGTAATGACGAGTAAATTATTGCGTAACTAAATTAATGAATAAAGAACGCATGCGAAAAAATATACGGCTCAGATTTCAACTTTTGTTTTCGGCATTTTTGTTCGTGAATCACTCAAAGCCAAATGTGACCGCCGAATATTTTTCCGTTCATATGGGGTTGTGGAGGGAGACCCTTTGAATAGGGACAAGGTAGAATGGTCCAAGTCCAATTTGGACCTTTAATATGGGCCTCATATTTAGCTTATTTTTTCCACATCTGGCTTTATTAGAGAATATCCAACTCTTCAACTGACTGATCAAAAAAAAACTCTTCAACTCACAACAAAAAAAAATTGAGTTGATCCAATCACCGCGTTTCCTTTTCATTAATATGGGCCTTAAATTTAGCTCATTTTTTCCACATCTGGCTTTATTAGAGAACGGCTCAGATTCCAACTTTTGTTTCCAGCATTTTTGTTTGTTAATCACTCAAAGCCAAACGTGACCGCCGAATATTTTTCCGTTCATATGAGGTTGTGGAGGGAGACCCTTTGAATAGGGACAAGGTAGAATGGCCCAAGTCCAATTTGGACCATTAATATGGGCCTCATATTTAGCTCATTTTTTCCACATCTGGCTTTATTAGAGAGTATCCAACCCTTCAACTCACAAAAAAAAAAAATTGAGTTAATCCAATCACCGCGTTTCCTTTTCATTAATATGGGCCTTAAGTTTAGCTCATTTTTTCCACATCTAGCTTTATTAGAGAACTAGCATGAACCCGTGCATAGCACGGAGACATAAAATAAAATGATGTTTTTTTCTTTTTTTATCAACTAAAAAAATTCAATTAGCATGAACCCGTGCTATGCAATGTCTAATATAAGATATAAGTATATGCGATTAATTTCAATTCTTTTTTGAATAGGGATTACTTTCAATTCAAAATACAAAATAAATGATGTGTTTTCCTTTTTTTATCAACTAAAAAAATTCAATTAGCATGAACATGTTCTATGCAGAGTACAATATAAGATATAAGTATATGCGATTAATTTCAATTCAGATACAATGATGTTAAATAGGAGTATATTTGAATTTGTCAATAAGTGTATGTTATTCACCATATCTATCAAACACCATACAAAATTAAAATTAGAACAACATATCTGGAAACTAATGTTACAAATTATTTCTATCACATATTTATAAAATATCAACATTACCTTTTTTTTTTTGACCCCGTGCATAGTTGGGTCATGACTCGTGGAAGTCATCTCTTAACCTGGTGTAAAAATCCTCCCCAACCCCGGTTGAATGGAACAATTAGTTTATGGTTTTTGGGCACTACCGTGTGGTGGATAAGGGTGTTGAGACATCACGTGGCAGTGTCCAAGATCATGGAATAATTACTCTTGTAGAATGCACCCACCATTGGACCTCGTAATATATTAGTATATTCATTTCAGACCGTAAAAAGAAAATAACTATATTCATATATAAGCAACCAATCATTAATTGTCTTAGCAACGTACGGGTAAAAGTAAGTATTCTGTAGATCTATGTAGTTATAGTGCAAAATCAAAGGATTTTAGCCAAATCTTCAAAAACTCTGCGACCTTCACATCGTGTTACAAAATTTGGTAAGCTCTATGTAGTTATTATGAGTGGATGGCTTGTATATCGTTGTAATTGCCTAACAATTTTTTATATCTATATTAAAGTTAAATCGATATTGATAAGTATATTTTTTTTATCAACAAAAGAAAAAGATTTTATAAAAACTTGATAAGGATACATCGAGATAGAGAATAAGAAAACAAAGAAGGTAAAATCCAAAGAAAAATTGGAAGCCCAGCTCGAAAGCAAACAAAGGAAAGCTAAGAAAAGATAAGCATTGCAAAAATTACAGGTATAATAAAATTTTGATTATCCTAACAGCATCCAAATTGCCCTTGAAATTTTCAACAGAAAAGTTTGTGATACCATTGAAGCCTTTGATCCAAAGAGCTGTCCTGATTTTCACTACGTCGACAACTATTTCCCACTCTAATGCGCTGCTTGATTAGTTCGTTGCTCTGGCGACTTCTGAAGTTAAATCTTCTTATAGGGAACCTACAAAAGAGAAGTACTGAATCATGTACTAAATTGGTATAGAACAAAAATACAGAAAAAGGAGTAAAAAAAAAAACGTATTTTCGAGAAAGCCAATCAGATTAGGTGACGAAAGCCATGTCTACCTTCTCAAATACACCTGTTCAAAACTTCAAAGACAAAAATAGATGAAATTTCTGTAATAAGCTCTAAGTACGATTAAACTCAACTAAACATAGTAAATATATAAGAATAAAAAATACTGTATTAGTAATGGTTACGACGGAAGTTCATGATGATTTAGATTTTGAATTTTCTGGTAGAAAGATTCGCTTTCAAATTTTTTTTTTTATGCTCCAAATAAAGCCGCCACTTACATACTCTCGCTCTTATGAATCTGCAATCACCAAATGAAAACAAACTCAGTAGCTTCACTTAAAAATACAATGTGGAGAAAATGGTACGATTTTTTTTAAAACGAACAAAATATGATAGAAAGTTTAGACATCTTAATGCATAATAGAGACAGATTGTTCACACTTCTGGGGCTCGCTATCCTTTCTTGCATGAATTGTTCTTGGTATGTATTCATAGTTTACGCGTATGATTCAAATTCAAGAGAGAACTTTTCTTGAAAATATTTGTTCATAAACTCTACAAATTTATTTCCTTTTGAAGACAAATTACCAAACAATCCCAAAAATCAGGGGGAAAATAATTAGGTGTTAGCCAATCCACTTTTAGTTTTGAATAATTATCTCCTTTATCCGATAAGATTTCCTTTCTAAAATTGTTCCCCCTAATGAGAACGCAGCTAAAGAAGGTTGCGGATCTGCTGTCCCGGAAAAAAAAAAGGTAATGTTGATATTTTATAAATATGTGATAGAAATAATTTGTAACATTAGTTTCCAGATATGTTGTTCTAAATTTAATTTTGTATGGTGTTTGATAGATATGATGAATAACATACACTTATAGACAAATTCAAATATACTCCTATTTAACATCATTGTATCTGCATTGAAATTAATCGCATATACATAATATTGTACTCTGCATAGAATGCTAATTGAATTTTTTTAGCTGATAAAAAAAGGAAAATGCATCATTTATTTTGTCTTTTGAATTGAAATTAATTGCATATACTTATATCTTATATTATATCTTGCATAGCACGGGTTCATGCTAATTGAATTTTTTTAGTTGATAAAAAAAGAAAAAAACATCATTTTATTATATGTCTCCGTGCTATGCACGGGTTCATGCTAGTTCTCTAATAAAGCTAGATGTGGAAAAAATGAGCTAAACTTAAGGCCCATATTAATGAAAAGGAACGCGGTGATTGGATTAACTCAATTTTTTTTTTTTTTTTTGTGAGTTGAAGGATTGGATACTCTCTAATAAAGCCAGATATGGAAAAAAATGAGCTAAATTTGAGGCCCATATTAATGGTCCAAATTGGACTTGGGCCATTCTACCTTGTCCCTATTCAAAGGGTCTCCCTCCACAACCTCATATGAACGGAAAAATATTCGGCGGTCACGTTTGGCTTTGAGTGATTAACGAACAAAAATGCCGGAAACAAAAGTTGGAATCTGAGCCGTTCTCTAATAAAGCCAGATGTGGAAAAAATGAGCTAAATTTAAGGCCCATATTAATGAAAAGGAAACGCGGTGATTGGATCAACTCAATTTTTTTTTGTTGTGAGTTGAAGAGTTGGATATTCTCTAATAAAGCCAGATGTGGAAAAAATAAGCTAAATATGAGGCCCATATTAATGGTCCAAATTGGACTTGGACCATTCTACCTTGTCCCTATTCAAAGGGTCTCCCTCCGCAACCCCATATGAACGGAAAAATATTCGGCGGTCACGTTTGGCTTTGAGTGATTCACGAACAAAAATGCCGGAAACAAAAGTTGAAATCTGAGGTGTATATTTTTTCGCATGCGTTCTTTATTCATTAATTTAGTTACGCAATAATTTACTCGTCATTACCATAAATATTAGTGTAAGGTTTCCTTCATCACCACAATTTTGCCTTAATCAATAGGATCTCTATATATTTCCTTCATTAAAAAATTATTCTGTAAATGGAAGATTTGGTTAACTTACTGGATTCTTTTAGATATTCAAGAATAATAATAACTCCATAACCCTGTTAGCCAATCAATTACCACCACTTGTCACATCCACGGGTCTTCAATACTGCCACGTGTCACACTCGCATTCATTATCGCGAAAACCCATTCTGCAATACTAATATAGATTCACCAAAAGTCATCCTGCAATACTAATATAGATTTTCTGTCAGTATTTATTGCTAAATAGTAATTAGTCAATAATTATTTATATAATAATGACTGATTCATAAAATAAAATAAAAATCTGATGTTTTATGTGAACAAAATCATTCATTTTCCTTTTCTTTTTACCCAAAAAAACACACCATTCCTGTCATACCCGTTCCGAGTATTTATGTTTAATTCGCATTTTCTAAAATTGATTATGAGTTTATATGCTTGTATTTGTCTTGCAAGAGGATGGAGTGTGGGTAGTGTGGCATTAATTTGTGAGATTGGAGCACATAGCTCATGGGACACACACACACACAATCATTTTATCTTAAGAGCCCAATAATAGAGCCTAAGGGGATATTTTTCCCTTCTCATCTGATAATTGAGGGAGAGCAATCAGTTTAGAGAGAGAGAGGGAGACGTGAGAAGAAGAAGAAGAAGAAGAAGAAGAAGAAGAAGAAAGAAGGGAGAGTTGGGGAAAACCCAAAATTAAGGTACGAATTAGAGTTTAATTTCTGAGATTCTTGAGTATGTTGTTCTTTTACAAGTTAATGAGGTCTTTTGATTCTTGTAAGAGTGGTTTGGAGTTTGGTTTTGTAAAATTCGTGGAAGGGAAGTGAGGGGGTTTCCTGACAGATTTTTCGAAATTGAATCTGCTACGGTTTTTGGTGAATTTATGGACGTGGTTCCTGAACTCGTAATTTTATGAAATTTTTACAGTAGCTACCCATGGATGTCTTCGGTGTTGTGTTAAATTTTCGTGATTTTATGAGAAGCACAGAAAATATGAAAAATGTTTTACCGAGCTGCTGTCGGGTTCGCGTCTGTGCAGACAGCACTGACACTCTTTGGAAAAATGGGCATAACTCATAGCTCGAGTATCCGTTTTGCGAACCGCTTTTTGATTTGGAAACTAGACTCGTATACCTTCGAGATTATGTAGGGCTTGTGCCTTAAATTTCTGTAGGAAATAGCAGTTTTTGATTTGAAGTTGATGGTTGAGGAATTCTGGAAATCTGGGCAGCCTTTTGAGTTGAGTTTTTCATGAAGTTTGCTATAGCTAAGCATGGTTAATGGATATGGGTTTTTATGGGTTTTATGTGTTGATGAGTTGGTGGTGTTTTGGAGTTGGAATCGTTGGGGTAGGTGGAGTAGATGATTTATAATGAATTGTTGAGTGAGGAAGGTTCTGCAGAATTTATAATCTTGTGATTTTGTTGTGTAATTCGATTGAGCGTATTTACATCATCCGGGTTCCAATTAGGATGAATTTTATATCGAAATCTATGTACTGGAAGTCTACTTTCTAATGGTGGTGGTCTTATAGCCTAATTTTGAATCTATGGAAAGTTGTAGCCAAAATATGACAGACTGTCTGGCTAGATTATACGTTTGCTGTGCTGAATTTCTGAGTTTGTGCATGAATTCGATTTGGTTCTTTTGCTTATAAAAATCCATGAAAAATCAGGGATTAACTTAAGCATGTGGTAGAGTTGTTTACCAAGTCTTAGCCCATTTTGATGTATACTCTAATTATGACAGATTTTACAAGTGTGTGGATGTCCCTATTGAGTGTTGTGTTGTAGCAAACGGTTTGATTCACGGAGTTGTTGGCTGTGGATTAATTCCACAGTAGCCTTATATTTTCATATTTAAGCATTTGTGCTAATGTTTAAAGATGATCATATGCTGATATGGTTTAGCTTGTGGCTAGGTGACAAGTCGGGTCATCGTGAGGTGCCGAAACCGTAAGTTTGGCATACTCCAGTCGAATCAGAGGTGAGTGTGTTTGATATATTCATGTTCAATAACATATAACTGAGTTGATCATGTATTGTTGTAAAGACGGATGTATATTATGTGATGATGACGTGTTGTTGTGAAGATGAATGTTGTTATGCTAATAGATGTTTTAGCTGCTGATGATGTGTTGTTGTGAAGACGGATGTATGTCATGTGATGATGATGTGTTGTTGTGAAGATGGATGTATATCATGCTAATAGATGTTTTAGCTGTGGATATGCATGTATGATGTGTGTGAAAGATGGTATCTGCGAAGGGGCTGTGGATTGAGTTACACAGTGACCTAGGATACATTGTATATTGTGTGTGAAAGATGGTATCTGCGAAGGGGCTGTGGATTGGGTTGCACCGCGAGTACGTTGTGTCGGCTAGCTACCGGTGACAACGAGCGGGGTGTGCTCCCACAGTGACCTAGGATACATAGGATGTGGCAAACGTGCCACTTGCATGTGATTGGTTTTATACACGTTGAAAGTTGTTGTATAATGATGTTGTGTTTTGGACGTTGAAAGTTGTTGTATAATGATGTTGTGCTTTGGATGTTGATTTAGTTGATGTATAATGTTGTTGTGTTTTGGCATGTTGATTTGGTTATATTTTATTGAGCAAATCTATGTCTCACACACTCTGGATTTCCTTTATGGTTTTCTAGATAGCAGGAGCTGTAGAGGGGGTCCACTACCGGTCAGCGTTGGGTTGTGAAGTTGATGTCGAGTGAATTTTGGACATGTTGTCATCCAATACTTTTAATGATTTGTAAAGAGTATTTTGAGCACATGTATTGTTAAAGTTGTTTCTGAGTAGACCGCATGGTATTGTTGAGTTAGTGATTTAACGTTGGCATATCTATTTATTTATGTGAAGAAGTCTTCCGCTGTGCTGTTAATATAATAGTTTATTAAGTTGAAATTGAGTGTTGTGTTGGAATGCCACGTGGCCGCACCGACTCGGGCCCACCAAGGGTGCCGTTTGCGGGGTGGGGCGTGACAGCTTGGTATCAGAGCATAGTACGTTCTAGACTCTGTGTTGGGAGTCGGCTGGGGATATGGTAGTGGACCATGGGAGTTTTGTGTATGTCAAAAAGAAGATTAGTGGTTGACTAACGTGTGAGTTATATCTACGACTTGTGTTTGTTGTTGGTTGTTTAAGTTGTTGAAGCAGGTTTTTGAGAAATGGATTCAGAGCGTACGATTCACACTGAGAATGTTGCATTTTGTGGTGGTGAGGTTGGGCAATCGAGAGTTTCTTTGCAACCACCAGTTGTGAGGGATACCGAAAGAATGTTGATGGTTATGGTATGGTTCGGTTACACTATAGGCAATTTTTATGCAATGATGAACTTCACAGGCAACGACTTGGAGAGTACGGGTGTTGGTTTGTTGGAGCGATTTGGGAAGTTGTTCACCAATGGGTTTGAGAGAACTGTGTCTTCAGGTGTGGCTGAAGAATTGTTGAAATCTGTGGAGAAGGTGTGGATTCAATGGGTGTGACTAGTGAGCTAAGGTTGACATTGACGACGTTCAAAAGGGTGAGATGCCGAGTTGGTGGGAACACTTTGTTCAAGGGTTCGATAATCATCATTGTCCGGGGGTTATCAATTTTAGCAAGAGGCAGTGTTCACTCACCTACATTAGGGTGATGTGACGGTCGTGGAATATGAAGCAAAGTTTGGGGTTTTGTCACCATACACTACGGATTTGGTTGACTCGGATGTGAAGGGGTTTAGGCATTTGCAGCTTGATATTTCTCCGAAGATAGCAATGATATTGATCACCTTCTGGGAAAGAGACTACGCTAACTTGGTAGAGATGGTTATGGAGACGGGGATAAGGTGTTCATAAATATTATGACAGATGAGGGTTCAATAAAAGAAAATAAAAAAAATTAATTAATTAATTAAGATGCAAGGGGCAGCTTTTGGGAAGTCCAGATGTGGGAACATTAAAGGCGACAATCAAAAGTCATAGGTTGGCAAAAGTTGAGATTTTGGAAAACTTAAAGGGGATTCATCGGGATGGTAGAAAGGGAAGTAAAGCGGGGAGTTGGTAAGTAGTCAGTGGCAACACATCGATGTTTAAGTTGTGGGTCAACAGATCTGATGAGAGAATGTTCCAATGAAGCAAATGGGCTGAAAGCGTTTAAGTTGCAATGGGTTGAGTACATGACGGCGTAATGTTCTCTTGCGCAAGCATAAATGGTGTTTCTTTTGTGATAGTGTTCGGAGGGATGGAACTAGAAGAGCTGGGAGGTCTACGGCACCGGGGAGAGTGTTTACGGTCACAAGTTAAAGGGGTCAGACTTCACCAGATGTGGTGACAGGTAAATCGGCTGGAAATGATGGGTACAACGATCATGGTGACAGGTATATTCAATATTGTTTAAGGAATAACCTATGATTGAAAAGAGGAATGTGTGTGCATGTCTTTGTGTGCGAGTTCTTCGGTTGGTAAATGTTAAGATGACGTATGTGATGCATGATGATATGACACTTAGTCTAATGACAAACCTTTTAATAATGAGAATTTGTGAAGGGTGATGATTAGTTATTTTACGAACTCCCATACAAATGATAAGAAGATGTTCTTTATTCATGTGTCACTAGGTGAGGTGGATATAATAAATGTGGAGTACTCACGATGTGAGTTGACCATTGTAGAAAGTGTTGTCAATGGATTTTCTGACGTAGGAGACGTCTGACTTTGGTATAAAATTGGTGTAGATTTCTTGATTAAAATATCATACGTTTATGGATTATTTTGTTAAAGGGGTTATGTTTTGTTTGTCGAGTAGTGGCGAAGTCAGATTCTGTGGAGATTCGGTAATATATCAGATTTGTTGGGTTACAGCTTTAAAAGACTAGGTCTTTGTTGAGTAAGGGGTGAGAGGGTATATTGCCTTTGTCTTTGTCACAGTGTTGGGTTTGGGAGAGTTAGCCGTAGTGTATTAATTTTGGATATGATGATTAATTTTATGGAAGCAAATTTATTGTATTAGCTTGAATGATAAATTTGTAGTTTATGGTGTATTCAACAATTTCATACTAAATGATTAAGTGTTGATTGATGGAAGGTGTTTATAAGTGGCATATGTAGAAGGTGTTTATAAAATTATGAGAATCCATCTCCGGATATTCAATATGAAGCGGCGACTGGCCATCGCAATTTCAGGATTGAACATCTAGGATGGAAGCCTTATTTTTCAAGATAAAATGAGAGGTTTACTTGTTGTCTGGTTCTGATAAAAGATAGATCACGTGATGTCATGATTGAAGGTTGTGTTAACTTGTTGGTTTCAATTATGTGATGGTAGATGTGAGTAGTGTTGGTTATGGAGTTTAACTTACTATGATGTGGTTAGTTTTTATTGTGCGCCTAATGTATTTGGCGATTCGTATGAAGTGGGATGTGTTGAAGTGACAAAGATGTGTTAGTCTTGTTGAGGTTTCAATTGTCGGTGGTTGGATTCTGATGGCTGGAAGTAATATAAGTTATGTGAGTTGATTTTGAATTTGAAGGTTTATCACTTAAGAGGTTATAGGTGTTGTTGTGAGCGTGTTGACTGTGTTGGTTCCGTGGGAACTAGTATATATGTTGTTTGTCTATGGAGAGATAGTTGTGGATGATTATATAATATATTTTTATTGGTTATATGAATGAGTTCAGAAGGTTTAGAGAGTTAGTTGTTGGATGTGGGATTTAATGGTGAAGATGTTTCGCTTAAAAGTCTGGTTTGTAAATTTAGAGAGAGTTGGGAATCGCGCTTTATGCGATAAAATTTATTGGAGGATGTAATCAGGTGCTAGTGAAGACAATGCGTGTAGAGTTTACAAAGGTTGAGCAATGATTTGAGTTCGTTATGTGAGTGTGGTTTGAGAGGTACATGTTTGGACGTGATTGAATGGTGTTGAGAGGTTGGGTAAATAGTTGTGAGTGGCCGATGTGAAAGGAGTTGTTTGAGGGATTATGACAGGTTTAAATTTTTATTTGTGATGTAGTTGATAAAGAGGTTATGATTTATGGTTACATTGAAAGATGGCGATAGAAGTTTGTGCGGTGTTGACAAAAACGGTTATGTGGTTAGATGAAAAAAAAAATTTTGAGTTGGCAATTGGCTAATTTGTAGTTACTAAATAGATTGGACCAGGTGAGACTGTTAAGAAAATGGAAGTTATGGGTTGTCGTTGGTTTACATGTTGTTGAGATTCTCGGTTGGAAAGTGCGAGTTTATGCTCTAAGTCATTAGCTTACATGGAAGCATTGCGGCAAAAGCTTATGTTGAAGATTTATGTGGGAAGATGAGAGGTTGATAAACTTGGAGTATCGCATTGGATGAGAGGTTGATAAACTTGGAGTATTGCATTGGTTGTCAAGAGGTAAATCTTATTTCGGGACGAAATTTCCTAAGGGGGGGAGAGTTGTCATACCCGTTCCGAGTATTTATGTTTAATTCGCATTTTCTAAAATTGATTATGAGTTTATATGCTTGTATTTGTCTTGCAAGAGGATGGAGTGTGGGTAGTGTGGCATTAATTTGTGAGATTGGAGCACATAGCTCATGGGACACACACACACACAATCATTTTATCTTAAGAGCCCAATAATAGAGCCTAAGGGGATATTTTTCCCTTCTCATCTGATAATTGAGGGAGAGCAATCAGTTTAGAGAGAGAGAGGGAGACGTGAGAAGAAGAAGAAGAAGAAGAAGAAGAAAGAAGGGAGAGTTGGGGAAAACCCAAAATTAAGGTACGAATTAGAGTTTAATTTCTGAGATTCTTGAGTATGTTGTTCTTTTACAAGTTAATGAGGTCTTTTGATTCTTGTAAGAGTGGTTTGGAGTTTGGTTTTGTAAAATTCGTGGAAGGGAAGTGAGGGGGTTTCCTGACAGATTTTTCGAAATTGAATCTGCTACGGTTTTTGGTGAATTTATGGACGTGGTTCCTGAACTCGTAATTTTATGAAATTTTTACAGTAGCTACCCATGGATGTCTTCGGTGTTGTGTTAAATTTTCGTGATTTTATGAGAAGCACAGAAAATATGAAAAATGTTTTACCGAGCTGCTGTCGGGTTCGCGTCTGTGCAGACAGCACTGACACTCTTTGGAAAAATGGGCATAACTCATAGCTCGAGTATCCGTTTTGCGAACCGCTTTTTGATTTGGAAACTAGACTCGTATACCTTCGAGATTATGTAGGGCTTGTGCCTTAAATTTCTGTAGGAAATAGCAGTTTTTGATTTGAAGTTGATGGTTGAGGAATTCTGAAAATCTGGGCAGCCTTTTGAGTTGAGTTTTTCATGAAGTTTGCTATAGCTAAGCATGGTTAATGGATATGGGTTTTTATGGGTTTTATGTGTTGATGAGTTGGTGGTGTTTTGGAGTTGGAATCGTTGGGGTAGGTGGAGTAGATGATTTATAATGAATTGTTGAGTGAGGAAGGTTCTGCAGAATTTATAATCTTGTGATTTTGTTGTGTAAATTCGATTGAGCGTATTTACATCATCCGGGTTCCAATTAGGATGAATTTTATATCGAAATCTATGTACTGGAAGTCTACTTTCTAATGGTGGTGGTCTTATAGCCTAATTTTGAATCTATGGAAAGTTGTAGCCAAAATATGACAGACTGTCTGGCTAGATTATACGTTTGCTGTGCTGAATTTCTGAGTTTGTGCATGAATTCGATTTGGTTCTTTTGCTTATAAAAATCCATGAAAAATCAGGGATTAACTTAAGCATGTGGTAGAGTTGTTTACCAAGTCTTAGCCCATTTTGATGTATACTCTAATTATGACAGATTTTACAAGTGTGTGGATGTCCCTATTGAGTGTTGTGTTGTAGCAAACGGTTTGATTCACGGAGTTGTTGGCTGTGGATTAATTCCACAGTAGCCTTATATTTTCATATTTAAGCATTTGTGCTAATGTTTAAAGATGATCATATGCTGATATGGTTTAGCTTGTGGCTAGGTGACAAGTCGGGTCATCGTGAGGTGCCGAAACCGTAAGTTTGGCATACTCCAGTCGAATCAGAGGTGAGTGTGTTTGATATATTCATGTTCAATAACATATAACTGAGTTGATCATGTATTGTTGTAAAGACGGATGTATATTATGTGATGATGACGTGTTATTGTGAAGATGAATGTTGTTATGCTAATAGATGTTTTAGCTGCTGATGATGTGTTGTTGTGAAGACGGATGTATGTCATGTGATGATGATGTGTTGTTGTGAAGATGGATGTATATCATGCTAATAGATGTTTTAGCTGTGGATATGCATGTATGATGTGTGTGAAAGATGGTATCTGCGAAGGGGCTGTGGATTGAGTTACACAGTGACCTAGGATACATTGTATATTGTGTGTGAAAGATGGTATCTGCGAAGGGGCTGTGGATTGGGTTGCACCGCGAGTACGTTGTGTCGGCTAGCTACCGGTGACAACGAGCGGGGTGTGCTCCCACAGTGACCTAGGATACATAGGATGTGGCAAACGTGCCACTTGCATGTGATTGGTTTTATACACGTTGAAAGTTGTTGTATAATGATGTTGTGTTTTGGACGTTGAAAGTTGTTGTATAATGATGTTGTGCTTTGGATGTTGATTTAGTTGATGTATAATGTTGTTGTGTTTTGGCATGTTGATTTGGTTATATTTTATTGAGCAAATCTATGTCTCACACACTCTGGATTTCCTTTATGGTTTTCTAGATAGCAGGAGCTGTAGAGGGGGTCCACTACCGGTCAGCGTTGGGTTGTGAAGTTGATGTCGAGTGAATTTTGGACATGTTGTCATCCAATACTTTTAATGATTTGTAAAGAGTATTTTGAGCACATGTATTGTTAAAGTTGTTTCTGAGTAGACCGCATGGTATTGTTGAGTTAGTGATTTAACGTTGGCATATCTATTTATTTATGTGAAGAAGTCTTCCGCTGTGTTGTTAATATAATAGTTTATTAAGTTGAAATTGAGTGTTGTGTTGGAATGCCACGTGGCCGCACCGACTCGGGCCCACCAAGGGTGCCGTTTGCGGGGCGGGGCGTGACAATTCCTTTTCTCGTTAAGAAATCTAGTGGTTGAATATTGTACTTAGATAATAAATATAATTGTCAATCTTTTCGGAAAATAATCGTTACTTTCCTTAAAAATTTCGGAAATATGTTTATAATATTGCATATCTATTGTAATTCTTACTTTCCTTCATTACTTTTCATTACTTTCGTTAATTTCAAATTGGAAAAATTTCGGTATTGTAATTGAAAAAGAATCATTACGGTAGCACAGATTAACTTGGAAAAGAATAACTATTTTCCTTTAAAATTGATCACCACAAAACCTTAACAAAGCTTAACTTGGGAAGGAATTAAATACTACCATTTAGGACTTTGCTAATTGCTTAAAAAGTGCAAAGGATTGGGGGACACGTGGCAAGCTCAGGAAGCTCTATTCACCAAAAGTCATCCTGCAATACTAATATAGATACATTGCATGGTGGCAGCCCTGGTGCAAGTGTTTTCCCAGTAAGGAAAAAACTATGTTTCTTTCAAGCTCTTAGTTTTCCTTCATTTACTCACATAACTATCATTTTAAAAAAGAGAGTGTTTTGGGCAAAGTTTAAGGGTCGTTATTTGGTGGAGCTTTGGGTTCTCCTACTTGTGCAGAGTATGTTCGAACCACATGATAAATTATCGGGCTGTTGTATCCTGAAGCGGACAAGCCAGAGATTTTCTACTGCACCGGTTTATTACCGTAGAGGGCTTGAATCTCCTTAAAGAGAGCGAGATTTCCGTACCCCAGCCTGTTAATTTGTCCATTGTAATTTTAATTTTTGGTGTTTATCATTGTAATATCACCAACAGAAACGTTGTCGTCCAAATCTTTATAATCCCACGTATCATCATTTAAATTATTTTGAACAGAAGCCTCCCTTTCAGCTATAACCTCCTCCTCCATTTCAATATGCTTCTTTAACTTATAATTCCTCCCCCTTGTAAATTTAACTCCCCAACGAGCAATCGAATCCATCGTCTTACTTGCTTGTTTAAATAAGTTAGAGTTCCTATTTCAAATATCACAAGAAGAAGAAGAGATCGATCACCATATCGCTATGATTCATACTTTGAGCCTTAATCCCGAGTTCAGCAAGGAGCTTCTTCTTTCTAATCTTCGCTATTCGATATTTTCAGTCTCCTTTCCATTTTGTGAATTGCTTCGTGGATTGATTTCTTCGTTGGAACGTTAACCCATCTCTTCTCACCATATCTCCCAGCAGGCGGCCAATCTTTGCTTTGCCAATTTCACTTATACCCCCATAAGTCTTTTACATTTCTCAATTATCTTCTAAATAATTATACAAGTGCCCCAAATATTTTTAAATGGTGAATTTAAATGTGCTTATAAGCCTCAAAATAGCAAGAGCAACCTCACAATGAATGGGCTTCACTACTTTCACTCCTCACAAAACAAATCTTTATGTGCTGATTTTAGGTTAACATTAGATTTGCCATTTTACATAAATAAATAAATTAAAAAAAACCATATAACACCTCAAAAATATGGATTAAAATATTATATTTTGTGCATGATTTTAGAAATTTTCTGTTGTTACCATTAATGGGTGCCCCTTTCTTTTAATTTCTGGATCCGCCACTAGTTAGCTTGGTCCCCAAAAGAGTTTCGCTAGTAGAGTTAAAACTAAAACTAGCCGATAAGTCTCATAATTTGAGACTATGACTTGGGATTGGCGCAATTTTGGTATTTCATTGAGATAAAAATAGCAGTACTTCAACTTAGTGCAAACTAATTCAAAATTTTCTATAAGGAAAATATTTTATTTCTTAATTCCAAAAAAAGGGAGAAAATAATTTGTGATGGAGGGGAAATCCATAAGCTACGTAATCCCTCTGTTCCATAATTTTTGTCCCGCTTGTAATTTTGTACTATTTGAAAACTAGATAAAAAAAACCAATTAATTTTGGAAAATAATTTCTAACTGTTTTACACAATTTAAAAGATGACACAGAATCCTCTATCTTGAAGTTGATCCAAATTTTTTAGATGGCAGACACTAGTTGGATTTGGGGCCCACTAGTGAGCCGAAACAAAATGGTGAAGATATGATTTCTTAATCGTCCATCATTGACCTGTTTTTTGTCCTGTGAAGGGATTTTATTTGTCCCAATGCTTGCAATGACATAGATGGTCCATGTGAAATACTCCAGAAATGAGGCGAGTCTCTTTCGCATTCCATAAATAACAAATCTGTGTCTACAAACTACTGAGGTTGGCCAGGCCAAAGCAATAAAAAGATTCCTCTTGGTTGGAGAGCTGCTGCTGCCACATAACCAAGTGGGACTGTGGGAGCTAACTGTCATTTATCCCAAGAGTGATGAAAGTGCAGTGGTAGTCCATTGCTAAGTCACGTAATTCGGGTGCATAATCATGTAATTCGAGTGCATAAGCCATAGCGGAAGTGCGAGCTTAAAAATGTATTCGAATCACAACTAGTCAAATTACTAAAATTTGCAAAAGCGATGATTGAGAGTGCAAATACACAGCGAGGATTGAGTACCCACCAGAGAATTTTTGAACGATTGTGTGAAGAAGGACTCCATGGCAATTGGCATGCACTTTAATTTGTACTTTCATCCATAAGACTTTCATAAACTCCAACTAACACTTTTTGTCTTTTTTTTTTTTTTGGAGAAATAGAAAGAATCAAACTAACAGTACAACAAAATAAACCAAAAAGATCTAAAAACTACAACAAAAAAGAACAAAAAACAGAAGGGAACAAGAAAACATAACAGAGAAAGAGATCGCCGGAGTTGTCATGCCAACATCGCCGCCGCCGCCAATGTTGGGAGTCCAGATCTGAAAACCCCAAATTCGGCTCCCCCGTGCCCAAAAATCGGTTCCGGCCGCCCATGCAAAAAAGAGAGCAGGTTGATTTACATGGGGAGTCACCGGAAACCAAATGGGGGAAGTAGGAGAAGAGAGGAGTGGAGGAGATGGAAGGGGGTGGTGGGGGAGGGGGAGTGGACGGCCGCCTGGCATAAACCTAGGGAATAGCTTCTGCCTCACGCCCCTCTGCTCTTTGTCCTTTGAAAAGGGCAAAAAAAAACCTCAAACAATGATTTGCCACATGATTTTTTTTTTTTTTTCTATCGGGGAAAAAAATTTATTCGCCACATGATATTGGTACGAGAGTCGGATACTTTATCGTGGAGCGAGCCCACAATAGTGTATCGTAAAGAATGACCCATATATTGGGATGAGAGTCCTATACTATGTAGTGGTGTACCGTAGAAGAGGAATTAATAATTTCCTCACACCCACATGGCATATAAACAAATATATAGATATGGATATATAATTCTCCCTCTCCCCCAACCTCACATGGTGCACCTATAGTTTTTTATTTGTATTTTATGTAAGAGAGCTACTAATGTCCTTCAAGATAATTGATTGTTACCAGGACAAGAAAAATGACAACCTATTGGTAACAAGAATCTTTGATTGGCCCGATAGTGGACGTTGTATTGATTTCTCAAGATTAATTAAGATGCAAACAAATTTATCTGAACACAAAAGTTTTTAAAAAATAAAATAAAATAGTACTAAAATCTTTGGGCAGATTTGAATGTAGGACCAATTTGATTTAGGGACAAGGTATAGGACAAGGGACTGATAAGTCAAGAACAAGGATGGCAGGGTAGCGTATGGGGACTGTATTCCACCCCATATGCCCAATTAGGAATTCTTTCCCATCCCCATCTCCGTAACCAGTAGGGATTGGACAATCCACTATACTCCCATTCATTGTAGATCGGATATATTCAGGTAAGTTCATATCCAAATTACTTTTTTTTTTAACAGCCCATATCCAAACTATTTGAACGAGAAAGAACGAAAAAAATCTATTTGTACATATGCATATGTACATAAAAATATATATATACAATTTGGAACGAGGCGGGTTTGAGTATTTGGGGGTGGGTGTCACAAAATCATACTTGCCCATGTTCAATTGGGAATTTCTGAAGTTCTACCATATTAGCTCCTATTGAACGAAAAGATCGGACAATATCCACGTCCAAATAGGCGGGGTGGGGTTGGTACCCATAAGGTTTGGGGGAATTGCCATCCCTAGCTAGTCAAGGAATCAAGATTGGTCAGTTGTGAAAATATCTATGAAAATATCATTCAAAACACAAAAAAGTTAATTAGGAACGGAGTTAGGAATTTCACTACTCAGGGCGATTTTTTTTTCTTTTCATAATACGTTGCAGGGGTGAGCCTATATAATTCATAGGAAAATTTATTTTTTCTATATAATACTAGAGGTTTTTTTTTTTTTTCCCCTAGCACGACCGACCACCCCTACTGGCCCCCTTTGGCTCCATCCCTGAAGTTAATAATCCATATTTATTATGGAACACCACTTCTTTCAAAATCATATGATTTCTACAAAACCTATTAAAGGTCATTTATGGAATTCTAGTGGGTTTACCTCGACCAATGTAATCAAGGAGTAAATTTTGTACCAAAATTACTGTTCAGATTGGTATATGTGGACCTAAAACAATCATAAATGTGAAGATAAATCATTTGATTTGGTGCCCCTCTCTCTCTGCCTTTTTTTCTTTCTGGTTTGACAGTTATGGGTGTTCAAACTTGCTTATCCGTACCTCGACTAATTCCCTCTCGGTTTGGCAAACGATAAGCCATATATCCACGCCAGGACTAAGAAATTGTCAAGAAATTACTTTCTTCCGACTTGACCGTGAGAGTCGAGCCCTGGTCAATTGTATAGAGAGCAAATCTACCAACCAATCAGACTAACCTTTGTGGCGTAGCCGGACTGATCAGTTGTTACATGTCTTACAAGTGTTCAAATTATGTGAATGATTCCTTTTGATTAATAGAATTCTTTCACATCCAACTCAAATAATAAGTGATACTCTCAGCTTCTTTGTGCACCTCTCAAGTCTCAAGCGACAATACTTAAACACTCAACTCAGATAAAGGAAGAAAACAAACGAAACAGCTCACCTTGGAGTGCAGAGGCTGTTTGGCCACCGATTTTTTTGCATTTTCTAATTCTACTTATCACCTTTTGGGTGTTTGGGGTTTGTCTCCCAAAACACGTTCTTGGAGAAAGAGTTCTGTGTATTTCAATTTAGAGAAGAGAAGTCAAAAAGAGGTGCAGATCTACTTTTCACATTCACCACTTGCAAAATGCATTCTGCATATTTCTCTCAAACACTCCTCCCAGATTCAAAACACATTCTAACCATAATTTAAAAAGCCAAAAAGTTGAAAATAAAAAGCTAAAAAATAGGTTCCCAAACGCCAAGTTGCAATTTGATGTTTCTTTCCTTTCCTTAGATACTACTACTTCCGTCTCCAAATAACAGTCTACTATTTTACTTTGTGTTGTCTCTTA
This sequence comes from Vaccinium darrowii, assembly GCA_020921065.1. Taxonomy (NCBI): domain Eukaryota; kingdom Viridiplantae; phylum Streptophyta; class Magnoliopsida; order Ericales; family Ericaceae; genus Vaccinium; species Vaccinium darrowii. The sequence continues at coordinate 26,233,489 of CM037156.1, forward strand.
ATAAGTATTTATTTTAAAAAGTTAATGGGTAAAAATTTGTACAATTACTATTTTACAATTTTAAAAAGTTAACGAGTAAAGAGTTAATTAATGAGAAAAAATGGAGGATAATTTAGCAAACTAAAGGTACGTAATAGTTGACATGAAATATGTAATTATGATGTCTATTTAATAAGTTGAAATTATGAAGCTATACACTAAAAAATGGACGATGTAGAGTATAAAATTTTATTTTTAGGTGACAATCGATTTATATAATTTTCCAAAATAGTGTAGCAAAAGTCAAGTTCAGCCCTCCCTGATACTTTTCGGCTTTGATTTGGGGGCACGGTTTTACAGCAAAACATCCATGTAGCTCCTCAGTTCTTGGACGTTGAGAGGGACCACTGTTTCAATGATATTCTGAAAGCAGTCATTTTTGTGTATATTGTTAATATTTAGGTCTGTCTCCATTCATCGCCGTCCATAATCCAAATGATTGGGGACTTTAAGTGAATTCTTTTATTGTTGTTTTTGTTGTTGAGTCTAACAAAAGTCAAGGGATCGCTATTTTGCATTGGCTAGAGGGTTGAATTATGGGGGCATGCGTGTTCGCCCAAAACCAGGGTCCACTGTACCCACGCCAATAATTTTGGTTGATCTGACGACCGATATTTCATCCACTCATGGGTATGTGAGACAGAGAGACCATGCTTCAATTACCGAATGGGTCCACTTGAATACGATTAATTATTCAGCGCACTCGAAGTATTATTTAGTGTTACCTACGTGATACTTCAAACTATCTATGTAGCCACAAATCATTTAGTAGAGATAATTACCATTTACTTTTATTTGTGGGGAGTATTACAATTCATATGGTGCTTCGGGAATACTCAATAATTAGTCTTTTTAATACCATTCAAAACTTAGTTGCGGATTTTAGGTCAGTTGACAGCTATTATTTTAAACTAGTACGAAAATGTTATGACTCGTTAGTATGAAAATTAAACCAGATAAGTATGGATTGAACCTGCGTAAGGCCTTGGCCCTTGGAGGCAACGACTGAGTATAACCATCAGTGGATCCAAGGTTTGGGATGGTTGGTCGCCGTGGGATTCGAACATGCAACCTTATGGTCAAGCACTTATTGTTTTCTCATGCCCACTTTGTCAACCCCTTGTGGTTTTCCTTCATTAATTCTTTGTTTAGGTATACGGTGCAATAAAAAAAAATTTCTATTTAATCTATTGGCGAATTTATTTCTTTTAATTTCATAATTTATGTAATTTTTTTATGATAATGAAATCGATTTCATCTTTGTTATTGGATTTAATATATTGTTCTTGGGTAACATTCTTACGTATAAGTTTTTTTATATATTTTTAAAAATGTTTAAAATGAACGTGGTCAACACTTTTACCCCGAACAAGAAACGATTTTAAGTAGATTGGCTTAGTGTTGATTTTATGGCACATTAAAGTTAACAGTTGTTTCAAGATAGATATGACACGACACGTGTTGACTCTCTATCGGAATCAGGAAGTCTATAGTGAGCAATTCACTATAGGCGTATACAGGGACGGATCTAGGAATTCCTCACAGTGGGGGCACCAATTTCTACTAAACTTAACAAAAATTTAAAGCGTAGCACAACAATACAAAACTAGTTTTCACCTTATGCAATATTTCACCTTATGCAATATTAGCAATGACCTTTCACAAAATATTCTAAACAAATTGACAGGCTCGGAATATTTGTCTGGGACCTCAAAATGGGTCTCACACAAATATTATATATTTGGTGTATACAAAAGTGCCATACCAATTGCATTTTTCCCTGCTAAATGTTAAGGGAGTATAATTTGTAAAGGCTGAAAGCCAAGAGCACTACATACCCGATATGGACTTAACTTAGAGGGATGAGGCAGCAAAACAAGAATGAGTCGCAATATGTGTTAGTATAATGTTATTTATTAAAGTTTAGAAATTAATTCCGATGGAAATGAGGAAAAAAAAAAAAAAATCTTTAGCATCTGCACCATGGCACACAAGAGATGACAAAGTCCGATAAAAAAGAAATTATTTAATGGTTACGGTTGTCCAGATTGATTTATGCACATCTTGATTATTTTCCTCTTCGGTCTGGTGAAAGAAAGACCACGTCAAAACTAAGGGATTCACAAGAGATTTTTCTCTCGTGGCCTAGCCCTTCAATGCAAAGGTTTATTATAATAATTCAAGAAGTTTTGGACCAGTTTGTGCGGATTTAAAATGCAATTACCTGTCTAATTAGGATTTTCTTTTGGGTAAAATTCACTTACACTCCCTGAATTTTACTCAAATCACACTTCCACCCCTGCTACTCTTGAAAATCACGATGCACTCCCCTACTTTAGTATTTTGTGTAACATTTAGTCCATTTGCTCTATTAATTACCAATATTGCCGCCCTTGCCAAAACTAACAGAATAGTACTAAATCTCTTATGCCTGCACAAAATCGATCAATCCAAGAAATATAAAAAAGTAAAAAAATTATGAAAAAAATTTATAAAAACGTTCATGAGAGAAATATAAAAAAGTATGGACCTTGGTTCAATGAAGACAGCATAATTCAAAACAAACAGGTTTTTTGCTTCAATGAACGTTTTTGTTTTACCTTAACTTTTCTACTTTTTTTTTTATTCGCATTCATGACAGAAATATAAAGAAGTAAAAAAATTATGAAAAACGTTCATTGAAGACAACATAATTCAAAACAAATAGGGTTTTTTTTTTTTTTTGTTCGATGTATTTTTTTAAAAAAATCATTTTGACCTTGGTTCCGTAGAAGCAAGTCAGAAAGATTGAAAAATCGAACCAAGTACGGTCCATACTTTCAAACTTTTTAAGCTCTCATCGGATATGACTCATTTTTATTTTGCGCTTATAGTTTTTAGATTATGGTCAGAATATTTGAGTTTTCATATCCATCTCAACGACAAGAGTCAAACAAATTAAAAAGTATGGACCAAATAAAAGTAATTCATAAAGAAAAAAATTTCCTTCAATTAGAATTTTTTTTTATACTTTGATCATAATTCTTTTATTTTTTATATTTCTTTCATCAATGCAAATAGAAAAGTAATAATTTTCGGGACAAAACTAATCAAAATTTTTTTAAAAAAAAAAAAAGAAGAAGCAAAGGTAGGGGAGTGCATCGTGATTGGTTGATTTGGTAGTGATTTAGAACATTTGGTATTACTTTGTTAGTTTTATGTTTATTTAGATTTAATTAACAAGTTATATGATTATTTTATTTGGCAAGGGCAAAATTGGTATTAATAGTGCAAATGGACTCAAGTGCAGCGTGATTTCGTAGAGTAAAAGAGGTGGTAGTGTGATTCGAGAAACATTCAAGGGGTGTCAATAAAATTTTTCTTTTTGTTTCTTTTTATTAAGTGATAATTTCACAAAAAGGAGCGCAAAGGAACCTTTGTTCATTATGCCAATGCTTTAATAACCAATAAAAAATTACAGTACTACGTTGTTTTCTCTGTTTGCAGATTTCAAACAGATCTGACAACCAAATATTTTTTAACAATAAACTGAGCAAAAAAGCAACAAAACATCGATCGAAAGGCTCCATTATTTTGTCCAAGTAACTTTTTTTGTTTTTTTTTTAATTTTTGTTTAGCTTTTCGTCATAATTTTTAGATTAATCATTTGTATTGACGACAAGAATCAGAAAAGTATAAAAATGTAGACGGAAGTTGAAAAAATTTCATATAAGTGACACTTAAGACAAAAAGGCAGTTGTTTTAGTATTATTTATATCTTTAGTGAACATTTTTTTGCTTTCCGTTATATTACTTTTAGACTCATCTTATCAAGATGGATGATTAATTCAAAAAATATAACGCGAATCTAACACAAATTCAGAAAAGAGAGGAACCAAACACGAACGGGTCTTGCTATTGTGTGCCTTTAGCACACACAAAAAAAAATGTATTCTAATGCACTTTTTACACTTTTCAATTCATTTACGCCTATTTTTTTTACACTTTTGACTCGTTTCAATAGTTTTTTTTTCAACCTTAATATAACATTTTTCAACTGAGCACATGTTAGCATTTTCCAACACGAAATACGAAAAACCAAAAAAGACAAAAGAACGGCTCCTTAACCACTCTAACCTGATAACAACACTCAAAGAGAGCAGATAATAAATACAGACCCTGATAATAAACTCAGTAGTTCCGGATACAATTGTGTTTAGAGTTGCGTCCGAAAGTGTGATACTAGACTTTTTCCATACATTATTCAGTCACATAGTATCTACCATCTACCAAAGAAGATAAAGTTTCACCATATTATATAGATTACTACTGTTTTTGGGGATAAATTATGTTACTGATTCCTACCTACCTCTTACTTAAAAATTCAGGAACCACAGTCCTCCAGTATTCTTCAGGACTACTCAGATTCAGCTGAAACTGCCAAGGGTGGGACATCTAAAAATAGGAAATGTGGATAGAGCAAGGAGAAGGAAGAAAACAGAAGGGAATCAATGGAGCTCAGCAGATTTAAAACCATGGCCATTGCCAGTACCAGCTCATAATTAAAACAGCATCCCAAAAGATTGTACTGGTTTTTTACACTGTTTTTAAAGCATGGATTTCTCAGCTACACACAAGGAACTCGAGCCAGAAACTCTGCAAACTGCTGAACAGACTGGTGAGCTTATTTTTTACTCCCTTTTCCTGCCATGAAAGTATCTGCAACTTTTGAAATTAGATTTGCTTCCACTTTGGGTTCTGGGCTTCGGGTCCTTTTAATCTCTATATTTTCTTTGATGAGATTAAACTTCTCTTTTCAAAAAATATATAAATAAATTTGCTTCCAACTTAAATAACAGAATCTTGTACAAGTAAAAAGACTCAAGTTCATGAGACAGATTTGGGAAAGTCTTAAGTGGCAAGTGAATCCAGGCCATTGATTTTCAAATTCTAGTGTATTTTCTGGGTATGTAATAGTGCTGGATAGATTTTCATGTTTATGAGATTCCATCAGTTTTACTCAAATGAAATTCCCTACAGATGAGGTAAACGACTCTCCGATCGAGCAAGTCCGCCTCACGGTGCCGATAACCGATGATCCAACGCTGCCTTGCTTGACATTCAGGACATGGTTTTTGGGGACTATTTCATGTGCCCTTCTGGCATTCTTGAACCAATTCTTTGGCTACCGCCAAAACGCACTATACATCTCATCTGTTTCGGCCCAAATTGTAGTGCTACCGATGGGGAAGCTAATGGCAGCATATCTACCAACCAGGACTATTCAAATCCCGGGAACAAAATCGTCCTTCTCATTGAATCCAGGGCCCTTCAACTTGAAAGAGCATGTCCTTATCACCATTTTCGCGAATTCTGGTTCGAATACAGTTTATGCAGTGGGTATTATTACCATAGTGAAGGCCTTCTACCACAGGCAACTTCATCCTCTTGCTGCCATGCTGTTAACCCAAACTACCCAGGTTCATCCCTGTTCTGATCGCATCTTTTACTGCTATTCTGTTGGTTAAATTATTGTACTTCCATTCTAACCGAAAAGCATAGTTTCATATAATAGGCAAATGGAAACTTGTCTTGATCTTAAGAAAAAAATACGAGAAAGAGAAAATAACAGGATTATTAGGAAAGGCACGAGGAGGGAAAACCCGAAAACCAAAGTCCCAAGTTTGATTGAACTCAGGCTCAGTTTCCACTATGGTATTTTCGGTATCTTCGGACTACAATTTGTCAAATCAATTGATGTATGCGAGAAGAATGACTTGATAATTTGACAACTTGTAGTCCAAAAATACCAAAAATACTGAGTGGAAACTCAGCCAAGAAGAAAAACAAGATATTTAACCAGAAGCCAAGTAAGAGAGAATATCAGAAAGCAATCACCTTATACAAGCATGAAATTGTCATCAATTTGTATTCAGTTATCTTATTCTAAAAGCTTCCTTGTGGTGTTAACTTGTTATATAGATGCTTGGATATGGATGGGCCGGAATTTTCAGAAAGTATCTAGTTGATTCGCCGTACATGTGGTGGCCTGCGAATCTGGTTCAGGTCTCCCTCTTCAGGTGCTCACTCTCTCTGTCTATCTTCGCATCCATCCTTGTGTTTTTATTTTCACGCGCAAACAGTACATTTTTTCATCGTATAATTTCTTGTTTTTGAAACTCCAGGGCATTGCATGATGTTGAGAAAAGGCCGAAAGGAGGTTTGACGCGACTCCAGTTCTTCATTGTAGTCCTTATATCGAGCTTCTCATACTACATCATTCCAAACTATCTGTTCCCATCCATAACTGCTATCTCCGTCGTTTGTTTGATATGGAAGAACTCGGTCACAGCCCAACAAGTTGGTTCTGGTCTAAAGGGCCTCGGAATTGGCTCATTCGCGCTTGATTGGTCAACAGTAGCAGGTTTCCTAGGAAGCCCTCTTGCAACTCCTGGATTTGCAATGCTTAACATACTGGTCGGCTACGTACTGATTGTATACATAGTCATTCCTATTGCCTACTGGAACAACTTGTATGAAGCAAAGAAATTTCCGATTTTCTCTTCACACGTGTTTGATGACACCGGAATGCCCTACAATGTCTCCCGTGTTTTGAACGAGACAACCTTTGATTTCAATCGCCAGGGATACGATGAATATAGCAAGATTAATCTGAGTATCTTCTTTGTATTTGCTTACGGTCTAAGCTTTGCAACATTGGCTGCTACGCTATCTCATGTCGCGCTCTTCCATGGGAGGTACGTTTTCTTTCTCTTCCCCCTATAATTGTCGTAGACTATGTACAAAGTAGATTTCACATGATCAACTAGATCCTATGTTACATGAATCCTTCATTTTAGCTGAAGTACTCGTGTCCTGTGTCCAACACACGTATCTATTTCAGACGCTCAGATCCTCTAATTGAATGATATTTTACAGAAAAAGAATACCAAATTAGTTAGAAAAGTGATATTTCTAGACTTTCACATGACTTCACGTTTAAATACGTTACTACATACATATAATTTACAACATATAACCTGCTCTAGTCATGCAATATACAAATAGGTGTTCAAGACGTGTCCCCATACCCGTACCCTATTGGAGGACACGTATCCCAGTATCCTAAGATTTAAGTCTAGGAATCCGATGTTTACATATGCACCCGCACCCGATACTCATACCCGAGTCCATGTAATATAGACTGAATCTGTCATTTCGACTGGCAGGTCAATTTGGGAGCAAACAAAGGCATCATTCCAACATAAGTATGGGGATGTCCACACGCGGATAATGAAGAAAAACTATGATCAAGTACCTCAGTGGTGGTTTTACTCGATCCTGATCTTGGTGGTTGCACTAGCCATGTTTGCTTGCGAAGGATTTGGAAGACAATTACAGCTTCCTTACTGGGGAGTCCTACTGGCAATGGCCTTGGCCCTGGTTTTCACATTACCTATTGGTGTCATTACAGCTACAACAAATCAGGTACTAAGTATAACCTTGTCACAATCAGGTTCTTTCGCTCTGTAGTTATTCGCTTTTTACACTTCATTTCATCACATTTTTCGAATCTCTGCGAGACAGTCACCAGGGCTGAATGTCATCACAGAACTTATCATCGGTTTCATGTATCCGGGGAGACCTCTTGCCAATGTCACCTTCAAAACCTATGGTTTCATAAGCATGACACAGGCAATCATGTTTCTATCCGATTTCAAGCTAGGCCATTACATGAAAATACCTCCAAAGTCCATGTTCGTTGTTCAGGTAAACAACCAAAAATGCAAGTAAATCCAATTTCGCTTCATATGACTAACTACTATAGCATAATAACAACTTTAAGTTATTCTAACACTTAATTTATGTGTTCGTTTTGAATGAAGTTGGTGGGAACTGTAATTGCCTCGTCGGTGTACTTTGGTACGGCCTGGTGGCTAATCACCACGGTGGAAAACATCTGTGACCCATCTAAACTGCCTGCAGGAAGCCCATGGACATGTCCTGGAGACGATGTTTTCTACAACGCCTCGATCATATGGGGTGTGGTTGGTCCGCTACGAATGTTTGGAAGTCTCGGACTATACCCCAAGATGAACTACTTCTTTCTCATTGGAATTTTGGCACCTATTCCGATTTGGGTACTGTCTCACGTATTCCCCGACAAGAAATGGATAAAGCTCATAAACATGCCTATTCTGATAGGAGGAGCCGGAGGGTTTTTCCCTGCTAGGGCAGTGAACTACATATGCTGGTTGTCCGTCGGCCTTTTCTTCAACTTTGTGGTGTATAGGAAGTTCAAGCCATGGTGGGCGAGGCACAACTACATTCTATCGGCTGGCCTCGACGCTGGGGTCGCGTTCATGGCGATTTTGTGCTATTTCACACTGCAAAGTCGCAACATCAATGGAGTCAGCTGGTGGGGGTTGGCTTTAGATGATCATTGTCCTCTTGCAAGTTGCCCTACTGCCCCTGGTATACAGACTCTTGATCCAAATTGTCCTGTTTTCCATTGAGAGGTACGCTTTCCAAACCAAACCGAGCCTTCTTCTTCTTCTGTATGCTCCTACAGGTAAACCAAATCAAACCCAGCCTTATGTCCCAATCTGTATGCTCTTACAAGTACATAAGGTATTGTACTACAGAATGTAGAATGCCACTGAAAAACTATACGCATTTGCAAGCAAACAATGGAAATTGTAACTGTATGGTGTTTCAAGTGAGATGACAGACATAATTGCATCATTGTTGTGTCAGCCTGGTTAATTTGTTGATCTCATAAGACTTCTCTTTTCCCACATCTATAATGATCCTTTTGCCATTCCTTTTAGCCTCAAACCATTATCATATGTACGATCGAACTTTTCGATCTGGTTACCGTAAACATCCTTAAAATAAGGTGTACGGTATGCACTTTCGTATTTCAAGTCACAAAAATTTGTATCTCACCATAAAATCTCATAATTAAACACAAAAAAATGTATATTATCTTGGACCAGAAAAATTTATAAGCAAAACCAAAATATTCGTAACCAATACCACTGAATTTCATAACTTATTAGTTTCTCAAAAAAATTTATCAAGATTTGATAAAATCAATGCTTGATTTTATCAAATGAGGAAGATATTTGATAAAATCTCAGCTTTTTTGCATTAAAAAGGGTTGAGATTCTATCAAATCTCTTCCTCATTTGATAAAATCAGTATGTATACCCATGTCGCCATAATAAAAGATTCAGATTCGAGTGGTGCATGTAAGGTCCCGTTCAGTTATGAAGAAAGGATGAAAAAGAATGGAAAAGTTTAATTTCTCAAATATTTTGAAGTGTTCAATTACCAGAAAAAAAAAACATTGGGCCTAAGAAAATGATTTTTCCAGCAAGACTCATAATCCCTAAAAAAAAGATCAAGTAAAAGATAAAAAATGCTATGCGCAAGGAATCTTACACCGAATTATACACAGAATGTGAGTGTTTTATTAAAAACGTGTTTGCAAAACACGACTTCACGTTCTCACATTATTCACATTATGTGCATGATTCGGTGTAAGCTTCCTTGTGCATAGCATTTCTGGTAAACGATAAGGGATTTAGGGTCGTATAAAAGTTCTCTCCTCCCGCCATTCTCAATTTTTTTTGCACCAATATTCTCCCTCTCTCCTTTATTTCTTTATTTCGTAAAATTTCATTTTTTCTATGTCTTCTTATGTTAAATATAGGCAGTATAGTCAATATGTTGATTTTTTAAAAGTATTTTTCATATCTTGTTATCAGTTTTTTGTTTTTTGTGTACCAACTACCAACTAGTTAATCACCATTGGTTAATATTTGTTTTATTTGTCTTATCTATCTAGTTTTGTAAGCTTCCACAGTACTACATGGTGATTCATAACAATTAGTTTGGCTTAAATAAACTAACTGGTTTATCAAGCCAAATCATACTAAATATTTTTCATGTGACTGGTTTAAGAGTCGCATGATGATTTAGGTAGCAATTTGAATGTATTAATTTTCTGAAAACATGATGGCCAGATGTTTAGCTCCCAAAATTATTTTTATTTGAAATAGCCATTGAATTAAGATATAATTTCCCATTTGTTTTTTTCCTAACAAATATATAAACAACTAAATTTCAGTGTTCTTACAGAATTTCTTTGTCAGATGAACACTCATAGAAAAATAGATTAATTTTTTTTCTTTACTTCTCTTCAATTCACTTTTTTCCTAGGAATAATTTTCCTACACAACATTCCTAATAACTGACTGAACGATGCCCCAAGTTAGCAAGTTTTATCAAAGTAGCATATGAATTTTTCTAATAAAAGCATGTCTTATGGAAAGTTACAATCTGAACAAAAGTGTTATTTTCTACCATCAAAAAACACAATTAGGGAAGTGATTTCCACACTCCCAAATTGATATCTACGCTCTCCTTTTTATCTATAGCTACCCCCTTTTTTTTCCGCGAGTATTAAATCAGAACTTTATCAACCACACTGTATGCCACGTTGGTGCACCATCACATATGTGATGCGCCGTATATGGTATTCACTAAGTCGCTCGATGGGCTTCACACCACATGTGTTGTTTGAAAATGCCAACTTCCATATAAGATGGTTTCAAAGGAATTTCCCTTGAACCATATGGTTCCACACTTTAGGGCTTTATTATGAAATTACTCTCCCAAACTAGCTTGTCTTAACTCTCTCTCCCATTCCTCCCCAACTTTTTTGGATATCAATACATCAACGCTCAGCGACCTAACTTAATTTTGTCGTAAATTTTTACTCCTATATGCAACCGAGTTTTTGTCATAAATTTTTACTCCCAAAAGGGCCAAAACCATAAGCTGAAGATCAAAAGAGAATAAGCGACGTACTCGCACTAGCAAAGACACGCCAAAGCAATGTTTTGAAACCCGGACCGGAGGACGAACCGGAAAAGGGACCGGGCGGACGGGTCACTGGTCGAACCGCGGTTGAACCGCTATCGAACCGTGACGTCATAATTATATTAAAAATATATTAGAAATATATAATTTACAAATATAAGCCTACAAAAAAATATGTACATGAAATAAGAGGAGTGGTACTTCATGGTGTCTCGTTGTAAAGCTTACCTCAAATCCCACATCGGCTGGGAGTGAACTTCCTTCCTTCATTCTCCTTTATAAAACGTAAAGAAAGCTCCAACAGTTACCAATCAATAGCCACAAGGCGTGGGACGATTGTCGGCCCAGTCCAAGTGAGTTTCTGACAACTCACGAGGTCCTTAGCGTGTGGAATATTAGTTCAAATCTAACGGTCCGGGTTGATCGACCCGGAACCGGTTCTTGTGGGTTGACGGTTCGACCGTTAATCCGGAACGGTTTTCACTTTTGAGGCCGGTTTTTGAAACATAACGGTTATTAGGTTGGACCGAACCGGACAAGGATCCGGTTGACGGGCCAACCGGTTGAACCGGCCGGTCCGGTCCGGTTTTTAAAACATTGCGCCAAAGCTATGAAACCAGTACAAAAACAAGGGTAATGGGCTACATTATGTCACGAAATCAAAAGAAAAAACAAGGGGGGGAAATACTAGCGACAGAATACTAAGCAAGGAAGTAAGACAACATAAACAAAAACAGAGAATAGACAAACGTGGAGTACAAACACACGGCGCTTGACTTGTAATTCCCATGCCCTCCTCCGTGTGCGCCTATGAATCCAACCCCGCCTCCTCCCCGACCACCACCGCCGTTTCCCTGACCACCACCGCCTTTTCCCTGACCACTACCAACTCCCCGACCACTACCCAATCCTCCTCCACTACCAATTCCCCTACCACCACCGCCTCCTCCCCCAACACTGCCTCCTTTGGCCGCCACTGAAGTTAGCATTACTGCAATTACTATAACAAGCACAAAAACGATTTTGCCCATCTTACTTGCTGGTGACGCGGGTGAATTCAACTTCATGGTATTTTCACTGACTAAAACTAGCACGCCAATAGTTATATCAAAGCCCCTGCCACAGTCTAAAACCCTCAGCTGTTAGAGAAAAACGGAAGTATTAGCTTATTGAGATTCAAATACCATACAGAGAAACAATTACCATTAAGGTCAGAAAGCAAATATTTATTGCCATTAAGGTCAATCACTCTTTTTTAATTACCATTAAGGACAATAACTCCATTTTTGGGTTTGGGTTTGGGTTTAGGTTTGGGGTGCACTTTCCTATTATAGGGTGTTAGTGGTTTAGGCACTTTCATAGGGTACCCTAGCGTTCAGTTTAGGCACTTTTATTGGGTACTCTTGGGTTTAGGTTTAGGGTGCACTTTCCTATTACAGAGTTTTAGCGGTTTAAGCACTTTCATAGGGTACCCTATGGTTTAGGTTTAGATACTTTCATAGGGTTTAGGCACTTTCCATACGGTTGGGGATTTTAAATTTAAAAATGTAAAATAATAAGAGAGAGAGAGAGAGAAGAAAAATTAAGCTTGGTCCTGTACGGGTCCAAAACCTTATACCTTACTGAGTTAGAGGGTGTTTGGCAAGCTCTTTTTTGGCTTTTGGATTTTTCATTTTCTCATTTTGGGTGTTTGGCATCCACCTCCCAAAACTCATTCCCACAAAATGACTTATTTGTTTTTGAGTTTAGAGGCCAAAAGTTAAAAAGAGGTGAGGAGGAGTTTTTCCATTTCTAGTTTTCCATTCTCATTTTAGGTATATGACAAAAAGACTGATTTATCCCTAGCCTTTTATTTTGTGTAGTGCACAGTTGTATGTTTTTTTTTTTTTTTGGGTGACAAAAGCAACCCTAAACATTAATTTATGTAGTGCCTAAGTTGTTTTTTTATTGACCTTTAGTTGGTTGTCTTTTTTGTGGGGTTAATTATGCTACAAAGTCTTTTTTTTTTTCCATTATATTTGACTTAATTTTTCCTGTACATTAACACTATTTTTTTTTTTGTCCCTTACTTGGTTGTAAGAGTTAATTCTTCCTAATTAGAAAAAAATTAGATGATGGCAATTATTTCCATTTTACGTTATTTGTATTAAGTAGAGACACATTCAATTAATAAAAAAAAAAATGAAGATAAAAAGTATTTTTCCCAAAAACAAATTGGACATGATACGTTTACAAAAATATTTCCCAAAATAACTTTAAAAAAACTTGACAAAAACAATATTCATATACATTTTAAATACCTTAATAAATAAACAAGGGCACAATGGTAAACAACCAATCCATAACTCATTCTCATCATTATTCTCACAAACACAACTCTTGTTGCAAAATGCATTCTGCACATTTCTCCCAAACACTCCTCTCAGATTCAAAACACATTCTGGCCATAATCTAAAAAGCCAAAAAACCAAAAAGTTGAAAATGAAAAGCTAAAAAACAGGTTCCCAAACACCCCCTGGTGCGTTTGGAGATTTTAGATGGAGCGGACGGGAAGTACGGGTCCAAAACTGGACCGGGCCCGTACTTTCCCTACTACGGATTCGCATGGATCTCCAGACTCCATTCCAATCAATACGGTAATCAATAATGCCACTAGCCAGCCTAATCAACATCCACCATTATCTTAACATTTTAATCGAAACTGGCTATATCGTTTTGATCAAACTTAATTAAATTTATAACCTTCTAAATTAAATGAAACTACGGTTTTTTTGTATTGAACTTCCTAAATCAAATTAAACATTTTATTGCATGGATTCGTGTAATCACGGATCGAGCCGAGGACAAGATATGGAAGTTTCTTTATTTTTATTTGTATTGCATTAGAATAAGATTTTGATTAGGAATATTTTTGTTTAGGTAGAATTATTATCTTTCCATATTCAGTTTGATTTTGATTTCCAATTTTATTAGGATTCTTGGTCTAGAAGAATTAGGATTCTATTTAGAGATTTTGTTTTTCTTTTTAAATGCCGCTTGTTTTGACATGATTTTATAACCTTTTAGGCAACAAATTTTATTAGTCTTTTTATTTTTATTTCTTTAATTAATTTGAGTCCTAGTCGAATTAGGGTTTGCTTAGTATAAATAAGAGCGTAGCCTATAGGCATATTCAATTTAATTCAATCAACTATTAATAATATTTGCAGAGTTCTCTCAATTTTCTTTGTTTGCAAGGTGTTTAATTATCTTTTTCTTATAGATTCAAGAGCCCATCTGTTAGATCGAGATCTAACCAATTCGTCTACTAGAACAATATTTAGTCACCATTCAGTTTGATTTTGATTTCCAATATGGAAAGATAATAATTCTAACCTAAACAAAAATACTCCTAATCAAAATTTTATTCTAATGCAATACAAATAAAAAAAAAAAAGAGATTTTCATATCTTGTCATAGATCAAGGACAAGTGATGGAGGTCACCGCTGTAATGATTTTTTTAAAAAAATGCTATTATCATATTTAAAAAAAATTATTCCAAAATTATATAGGCTTTGTTTTGGTCTTTTATTATGTAGTAAGTATTTAGTTCCTCAGTTTTAATTTTTGTCGAAGAGGCCCAAAGATATTAGCTCAAAGTCAAATTTAATAGGCCAAGTCAAATTATAACATGAAACATAAGGTCAAAATTATGAAAAACCGAACTTTAAATTTTGATTTTTTGTGCAAACTCTGTTTCTATTATGGCGTTAGATCAATCCAAAAAAAAAAAACTGACAGCAAGGAAAGCACCATGCCAATGGTGTTTATATGAGCAACATTCACCACCTTTTATACTTGCATATTAGTATTAAATGAAAAACATTATTTGCTATAGTTTAAGTATTTTATATTATTTTTTTCACTAGTAGATAATTGTTCATGTTGTAGTCTATCTTTTCATTTTTTTTACTATACTTATTCGCAACCACTAAAGTAAATTCTTGATTCCGTCCCTGCGTGTAATGATAATAAAAAATAAATAAAAAAAGGCTGTGGCCGTGTTTGTGATAGTGATAAATATATATTTTAGATTCTAGTTTCATATTCTAATACAAATTCTCGATTTTGAATTTTAGTAGAAGCTGATAAATATGATTATTATAGCTATCAACTTATAATTAACTTAGTAAAAGTTGGTACTCCCTCCGTCCCTTTTTAAATGTTTAACTTTTCATTTTGGACTGTCTCTAAATAAGCGTGTGGTTTGAAAAGTTAATGGGTAAAAGTTTGTACAATTATTATTTTGCCCTTTTGAAAAGTTAGTGGATAAAGAGTTAATAGGTAAAAGTCGAGAATAATTTTGGAAAGTAAAGGTAAAAGTTGATGTGAAAAGTGTAAAATGAATGAAAAAGTTGATGTGATAGGTGTAATGATAATGTTTCTTTAATAAATTGGATTTACAAAGTAACACATTTAAAAAGGAATTGAGGAACTACTAGTATGAACCGGGAGGAACCAAACTGATTGCTAAAAATCCAGTTTCGGTTCTATGGTTCCTCCGAACCGAACCGGTTACACCTGTAGGAGGGAGTACTGTTTTGCTACAAAAAGCTGAGAAATCTGCCGTTAAAAAACTTAAAAACCTAGTAAAATTTTATCTGAAAACCTCCGGCCGAAACTAGCCCAACCCTTCCTTGGGATTTTCAGAAGTCATAATATCAATGAAGTACGCTGGTTGGGGTTGGATTTAGATCGCTACTGCCCCTGGTATCAAGTCTCTTGATACAAATTGTCCTGGAACTCCAAAGAGATGTTTTTTTTTTTCTTTTCTTTTTTCTCCTTGGTTTCATTCTGTATGCCCTGCAGGTAGGGTGTAAATGAGCCGAGCTTTATAGAGTTAGAGATCGGCTCGTTTAGTAAACGAGTCAAAAATCGAGCTCAAGCTCAGCTTGTTCGTAAATAAGCCGAGCATTTAACGAGTCAGGCCGAATTATTTAACGAGCCTCCTTAAACGAGTTCCTATTCCAGGCTTCCAGCACAAAATCTTGAAGAACAAAAAATTGTATCTTGGTCCAGAAAAATTTATAACCCCTACCACAAAAATTCATCACATTTGTGCCGCCTCTTTGAGCCACCAAATTCTTAAGACTGGACCACAAAAATTCTTTAAAATAACCACAAGATTCCATAAAAATTTATATATTTCGACCTCGAAATTCATAAAAGGCGTCCCGTACACCCCAAACAAGTGGGGTGTATTGGAGTATTTGGCAAATGATCAGAAAACGATGAGAGGATGATCAACTATGAAGCGATTACACACTGATGTCGATCCGGCGGTTGCATTTCGACCATGATAATGCCCTCCTCCATATATAATAACAGGACGACCACGAGATCCACCACCACCACGTCCACCGCGGCTGCCTTTGGCCACAACTGAAGCTACAATTGTAGGATAGGTCAGCGCGTCTGGTGACGTGGTAATTGACCAACCCGTAATGAGTAGCCACGTGGCTCGGGCGAAAAAGGCAAGAGACACGTCAGACATCGGTAGAATTCAGCAATCAGCGAATAGACACCGCGAAGAGCAAGTCTCGCGGTACGGTACATCAAAAACTTATGTTGCTTCCAGAAAAGGGTGCCCTCAATAAGGGAAACACCACCAAAAGAGGTTCATTCCTCGCGAGACCCTCAGCAAAAGAGATTGACGCGACGAGGAAGACTGAAAGCTCCCGCGAACACGTGAACTAGGCTCGCGACGGCACCTGACCAAAAGGCAGGAAAAGGGAAGTCGATATGAGCTCGAAAGAGGTCTTGGCGCGAGCCAAAGGGCTCGCGACCGTGACTAACACAGCGGGAACAGGGGAGATACAAGTGGTTTGGTGGCTTTGAGGGATTAAGGGTTGCCGCGAGGGAAAACGATGCACTGGAATGACCTAATGGAATCTTCCTAACGGCCAGTGACATCACCCACGTCGCCTAGGTATGCGGAAAGAGCACGTGTCACCATATTATTGGGGAAATGTCTGTCGCCCCATGATTGGGTGCAGATCCCTATAAATATGGGACATTCCTTCACAAATTCAGAGAGAGATCTTCTGATTCATCCTGGGACACGGAAATTCTAGAGAGGGAAAGTGACTCTGAGTCTTGGAAACAAGAGCATTGCTCTTGCTAGGGCTCGCGAGCTCACATTTTCGTCTAGAACTGTGATTTCAAGGGTGATGACGATCTCGAGAGGAATGAACTGAACATGGCTGCCTTCTCCTTCTGTACACTTAGCTTAATCCTTCACCCCTACTCACACTCTCTTATTCCTGTTCAATCACTTATTACTAATTCAATCATTAGCTATTGTTTGCCTCTCCAAAGTTGAATTTATTTTAGCTTAAACGAAGAACCTACCCTACATAAGGCGACTCCGCTGGGGAGGCTTTCATAGCTGATGGTTGATACAAGAAGCCGTTTGAATACTCAACGAAGTGGTCCCCCAATACAGAGTTCTTCATCTCAAAATCTTTTAAGTGCAATCGAAACCCTTCGCAAACGAGCAATGGAGAACCAAACAACAGTAATAGAAGAAATCCAAGAGGGGGATACCACCCAGCTACTGACTGCTAACGCTGAAACACTACAGGCCATCAGAGATGGTCAGCAGCAGATGCAGCAGGGCCAAACTCAATTGCTCATGGCTATAACCCAACTTACTCAGGCTGTGTTGGCTGCGACAGCACAAACGCCTCCCCCAGTGCCCCCACCAAATGTTGTGGAGGGAAACCTGGTGGGTCAGCCCCCACAAGTGATAAATCCACCTGTCGCACCACCAGCTCTCCCTCAAGAGGGACACAACCCTAATCCAGTGGTGCCCCCTGTGTTTGCACCAGGAACACCAGCAGCAGGGGGAATGGTTCACCAACCACAGCCACAGGCATTTCTTACTTTGGCTGACGTTCAGGCTTTGCTACAGCAAGAAAAGGCTAGAGCCACATTACCAACGCTTCCTAGCCCTGAGCTACAACCTCCATACCCGGCCACGATCATGGTTATGCCATACCCAGAGGGTTATGTTCCTCCCAAATTTATCAAATTCGACGGTAAAGACGGAAGTGCCCAAGAGCATGTCCACCGTTTCATTGAAACTTTGGGGGTTCATTCACAGGACACCAATCTCCGTTTGAGGGAATTTTCTAAGTCCCTCACAGCTCGCGCCTATACTTGGTATGTCAATCTCGAGCCACACTCTGTAAACACTTGGGAAGAAATGGTGAATTTATTTTACACCAAATTCTTCCAAGTGACGGAGAAAATAACATCATTAAATTTGGTGAACGAGAAGCAAAAATTGACTGAAGATATCGTTGATTTTATCAAACGATTCCAAGACAAAGCTGTCCAGTGTCACGAACCAGTCCCCGAAAGACGCTTGGTGGAAATCTGCCTCCTCGGCATGATCAAAGAATACAAGAAACACTTGATCAATGGCAAGTATCAAACGTTCTCAGCCTTGATGGAGGCAGCGTTTAACATTCGCGGTACTGTCGATGTAGAGATACCAAAGACTACGTGGAAGAAGAGTGGAGGGATTGCTACTGCGGCCTCCGCGCAAACCTCGCGGAAGCCACAGGGGGGTGACGGCAACCCCAAGAGAAGGAATGGCAAGCCATTCAAAGATTACAAGGAGAGAGCAAAGGATGCACCTCCATATCCCTGCAGCATGGAGGAGGTTGTGGACCTTGTTAACGCGTGGGTCGCGGATGGATGTTTAAAGCTACCAGAAGTCGAAATCCAACCCACCCCCCATGACCGCGCGAACCCAAGATACTGTATCTTTCACAGAAGAGTCCAGCATCCAACAAGTGATTGTTGGACACTCAAAGAAATTTTTAAGAAGAAGCAGGACAATAACGAACTACGGATTGGAGTAAACAGAGACGTCCGCGACAGGCCCTACCCCCAGCACCGGGAAGGGGTCGCGATGGCTGAATGCCACAACGGTGGGTATTACGACTTTATGTACGAAATGGAGGATGAGGATGAAGAAGTGTACATGACCTCCTTCTATGATCACATTGAAGAGATCGCGAGCTATAATTAGCCAACGGTGGAAGTAAGCGAGGAAGAAAGGCATAAGATCCTGTCTTGCAGTCACAAGTTCAAAATCTTCTATGATGGGTTGGGCTTTTCCCCTAGCTCACGACTGCAGATGACCAAGGCTATATTGGAGATAGCCAATCAGAGCCAAGAAGCATGTGTGGTAGAAGGAGGCTCCGTCGCGAGGACCATCCGCGAGGACTCTAATGCTATAGCATTCTCAGATGCAGACAAAAGGGTACCATTTTCTCACAACAGGCCTTTATTCGTTACTGCTTATATTAATGGTGTGGAGTTTAAACGAGCATTTCTGGATGGAGGAGCATCAATCAACATTATGCCCCTCGAAACATTGAAGAAGCTAGACATCCCAGAACCGAGAATCATCAAGTCGCTGGTAGGGATAGTGGGTTTTGGTGGAGAGAAGAAACCTTCCCTGGGATACATCGTGCTCGATCTTGCTGTCGGACCCATTCGCTCACCCACAAAGTTCCACATCAT
The DNA here is from genome assembly GCA_020921065.1 of Vaccinium darrowii. Lineage (NCBI taxonomy): Eukaryota > Viridiplantae > Streptophyta > Magnoliopsida > Ericales > Ericaceae > Vaccinium > Vaccinium darrowii. The sequence continues at coordinate 26,252,975 of CM037156.1, forward strand.
CGAAGGGCCAACTAATTACCACGTGATCTTGGGACGGTCCTGGATGCACAAGTACGCAGTGGTCCCGTCGAGCTATCACCAGTGCCTCAAGGGCATTTGGGCTGGAAAGAAGGTGACTGTACCTGCCACCGAGAGGCCCTTCGAGGCCTGTGAAGCTCACCTTTCAGACGCTGTGTACTTTTCTGAGGTAGAAGAAGCTTGCGAGGCCATCACCGCGAGGCCCGTTGGGATAAAAATCCCAAAATGGGAAGACATCGAAGATGAATCATCAGAGCCAAGCCCCGCGAAGCGTTCCACGGTGTTTGACAGATTGACCCCTCGCAAAATCATAAAGACTAGCGAAGGGGGGAAGACTGTGTATCACTTATGACGGTCACAGGGGTCAGCAAGCGTTTGTAAGGCTTCTGACCCCCGCGACGTGAAAGGGGATGGCGAAGAGCTCGAGATGATTGACAAACCTGAGCCAGCCCCTGAATGCATGCAAGACGAACCAAAACCCCAGTTGGAGCAGCTCGAGGAAGTAAATCTAAGAGATGGGATAGGCGCCGCGAGGCCTGTATTTGTTAGTAAGTCCATGGAGCCCACTGCTCGAGCTAATCTGGTTGCTTTGCTTCGCAAATACAGTGATGTGTTTGCTTGGCACTACGACGAGATGCCTGGTTTAGATCCGGAGCTTGTGACTCACCACCTCGACGTATTCCCTAATTCTAAACCAGTAAAGCAGCCACAGAGGAAATACCACCCGGACTTGGAAGAAAAGATTAAAGAAGAAGTAGAAAAACTCAGAAGTGCAGGGTTCATTCGACCTATCCAATATCCTACATGGTTGTGTAATATCGTGCCCGCGAAGAAGAAAAACGGCCAAATTAGGGTCTGCGAGGATTTCCGCGACCTCAACAAAGCTTGTCCAAAGGATGAAATGCCATTGCCTCATATTGATACCTTGGTTGATACCACTGCCGGCCATGAAATGTTCTCTTTCATGGATGGATTCAGTGGATACAATCAAATCAAAATGGCACCTGAGGACGCAGAAAAGACTGCCTTCAGAACCCCTTTGGGAAATTTCTACTATACCGTGATGCCATTTGGACTTAAGAACGCTGGCGTGACCTACCAAAGGGCAATGACAGCGATCTTCCACGACATGATCCATCATTCTGTGGAAGTCTACGTCGATGACCTCGTCGCGAAGTCAAAATACAAGACGGACCATCTGCGAGATCTCGAAGGGGTGTTCAAGAGGTGCAGAAGGTTCAACATGAGGATGAACCCACTTAAGTGCGCCTTTGGGGTCACATCAGGAAAGTTTTTGGGATTCCTGGTGCATAGATATGGCATTGATGCTGACGAATCCAAGATCCGCTCTATCTCAAGCATGCCTCCACCCCATTCCCAGCGAGCCCTTAAGGGGTTCTTAGGGAAGGTGTCCTACCTAAGAAGGTTCATCCCTGCCCTGGCAGAAATCACTGCACCCTTGGGTGATTTACTGAAGGGAAAAGTCAAGTTTGAATGGGAAGATAAACACCAGCTGGCCTTTGAGCAAGTAAAAAGCGTCCTAGCCTCACCACAGACAATGGTTTCCCCCCAAAAGGGGAAACCACTGATTCTGTACCTAACGTCTACCGCGAGGTCGATTGGGGCATTGCTGGCCCAAGAAGTTGAAGGAATTGAAAAACCGGTGTACTACATCAGTCGCAAAGTGCAAGGGGCAGAAGAACGCTACGCCCCAATCGAACGCCATTGTCTAGCATTGGTTTTCACAGCACAAAAGCTCAGGCACTACTTCCTCTCATTTAAAGTACAGCTCATTACCAAAAATGACCCCATGAGATATCTTCTTTCTCGCCCTGTGCTTAATGGAAGGTCCGCGAAGTGGCTGCTAACTCTCGCAGAGTTCGATATAGAGTGCGTAGCACCGCGAGCAATCAAATGTCAGGCTCTCGCAGACCTGTTGGCCCAATTTCCTAGCGGAAAATGTGAACCCTTGAACGATTCATTGCCAGGAGATGATTTCGAAGCATTAGCAGTCAGCTCTGAACAAGAAAGCTGGACTCTAAGCTTCGATGGGGCAACAGGAGGACATGCAGCTGGAGCAGGAGTCACACTGCAGAGTGATAGTGGCGCGAAGCAGTATTTGTCTTATAAGTTAGCGTTTCAGTGCTCCAACAACGAAGCAGAGTATGAAGCACTTATCCTAGGACTGCTCGCGGCCAGAGAAAAGGGAATTAAAAGACTCAGAATCGTAGGGGACTCAAAGCTGATAATCTTGCAAAGCGAAGGTGTCTACGCCCTAAAAGAAGCTAACCTCGCGCCATACAGGGCAACTGTTCAAAGGCTCAGGAAAGATTTTGACGATGTTAGCATCATTCACAAGCCGAGGTCTGAGAATAGGTTCCCTGACGCGTTGGCCACTTTGGGGGCCAAGACAGAGTTTGAAGGGAACGCGGTGGCCATCAAAATCACAAGAAGGACTGACCCATCGTTTATTGAAGAATATGAGAGTCCCAAAGATCAAGACTGGCGGGAACCCATCAAAACGCAGATCGCGACGGGCGACGGTGGGATCCCTATGATGGCTTTGTCACAATTTACCATGCTAAGAGGGGAATTGTACTTTCGCGGCCCACAAGGATGGCTCGCGAGGTGTATTGACAACACGGAAGCTAAGGAATTGCTAAGCCAGATTCATGAAGAAACGTGTGGTGAAAACGATATCGCGCTGTACAGGAGGGTCCAGCGGCAAGGTTACTATTGGCCTACAATGAAAGATGATGCCGCGATCATAGTTAGAGAATGCCCCAACTGCTCGCTTCACGAAATCGAGCACGAGTGCAACTTTTCGAATGAAGAAACAGATTGGAGGCAAAAATACGTTGATTATCTGAGAGAAGGGGCCCTGCCCATGGACCGCGGTGGTATTCGAGAAGTGCAACGCTGCGAGAAGAGGTTTTTCATCAAAGACAACCAACTTTATAGAAGGGCCCTTGACCATATCCCCCTCAAATGCTTATCAAACAATGAGGCAGAGGAGGTTTTGGCTAAGGTACATGAGATGGAACACCCTGGGGGAAGGAAGTTGTATGAACAGATTACACATCTAGGTTACTACTGGCCTAGAATGGAGGGGGACTACAAGAGTTATGTTCGCAGATGCCACGCGTGCCAGAAACACGGAGATAGGGTGAATGCACCCTCCGTTGAGCTCCATCACATTCGAGCACCCTACCCTTTTCATACATGGGCAATGGATTTGATTGGCCCTATCCATCCCTCTTCGCGAGGTAATCAATGGATCTTAGTGGCAACAGAAATCACCACGAAATAGGTAGAGGCAGTTCCCCTAAAACGTGCAACGGGTGATGTGGTGGCCAACTTCATCAAAGAGCACATAATCTGCAGATTTGGAATTCCCAAGGTAATCCTCTCTGATAACGGAACCCCCTTTGTGAACAGACAAGTAAAGCAACTGCTCGCGTCCTACAACATCAATCAGAAAACCTCAACTCCCCATTACCCTCAGGGAAATGGACAAGCAGAAGCTACCAACAAGTCTATTGTCAGGATTCTGAGCAAGCATTTGGATGAGAAGGGAGGGACTTGGGCTGAGCACCTCCCAATTGCTCTATGGGCGTATAGAACAGCTAAGAGGAAGTCAACGCGTATGAGTCCCTTCAGTTTGGTATATGGGGCTGAAACAGTGTTGCCCGCAGAGATAAGCGTGCCGTCTGCACGTCTCGCGCTATCCACGGAGGTAACTGAAGGAGAAAGAAGAGCTGACCTCAAAGCATTGGAGGAAAGAAGGGAGGTCGCAGCTGAAAACCAAGAAAAGTACTGGCAGTCTGTGGCCAAGTACTATAATAAGAGTGTGCTCGCGAGAGAATTCAAGGTAGGAGACCTAGTATGGAAGTCGGTCCCTGGGGTCATGCAGAACCTGAAGTTACCAAAGTTCACACCGAAGTGGGAGGGTCCCTACGAGGTGATTAAAGCTGCAGAAAGTGGGCACTACAGGCTCGCAAGGGTCAACGACGGATTTCTCACAGGACCAATCAACGCGAAATACATCAAGAAGTATTATCCTTAACTTGTGCAAATTTTAGCTTGTCCTTTACCGTTCTGTCTTTGATTACTTATTCACAATCTGATGTAACCCAGGGATGATGATTTGACACGTCCCTTGGGAAGAACTATATCGATTGAAATGATGAATGAGAAATACTATCCCTTTGTTTCAAAAAATTATGTAGCTTTAATTATCTGAGCATACTAGAAACAGAGAAAAAGTGATAGAATATAGTGGTGACCCTGCGACATAAATTTATGCTAGCACAAGGGGAAAATTCGCCATTCGCGAAGAGAAAAAAGGTACAAAAATGTTGTACTTACTCATACGTGAAGCTTTTATATGTTGCGAAATAAATGGGAACCAAAAGTGATTCTTCACTTTGGAATACTAACTTAATTGTTGGAATGCCCTCGCAACAGCCATACATTTTAGGCCTTTATATGTTGCGAAATAAATGGGAACCAAAAGTGATTCTTCGCTTTGGAATACTAACTTAATTGTTGGAATGCCCTCGCGACGGCCATTCCCCACAAATGAATGGGAACCAAAGTGAAGTATCTCTTTGGAATAACTGATTTCAAAAGTTGAAAAAACACCCTCAGGGAATCCCTGGCATAATTGAGTACCAGGCCTCCCCTTTAAAGGGAATAAGTTTCAATATAAAGTCTGTGAAGTATCGTGAATAAAAAGGGGAATGCAAAGCAAGTAAAAGGCACATAAGAGGAGATTAGCCGTTTGCTACCCTTCGTGACCATACAGCAAGTCAAAGCAGTGGTAAATTCATAGACAGAGTGCTAAAGAGATTTCATTGATGTCAAAATTACGGGTACAAAATTTGCTTCCCAAGGAAAGGGGCTTACATTTCAAAAAAAAAAAAATATATATATATATATATATATATATATATATATATATGTATATATATATATATATATATATATATATATATATATGTATACATATATATATACAACGACTACTTCAGGAATTCCTGAGAGAACGAATCAAGCGGTGGGAGAACAGGTGCTATGTCGCTAAGTGTGGTCTTCGGACGAGCCTCTAGGGCCTGGTGATCCTGGACCAACAGCTTATGACTTGCTTCCAAGGCGGACACTTTCTCCTCAGCCTCCGCGAGTAGTTGCTTGTATTTCTCTCGTGTCTCTTTGGCCTCAGCAAATTGAGCAGCACTGGTCTGGACCTTGAAGAGGCTCGCGAACAACATCTTCGTGGTACGAACCTTCTCCAGGTAATCACGAAGCCATTGGAGGTCGAGGCCAAGCTTTTCCATATCTCTGATTGAGGAGACAATGTCCTCGTACTTCTCAATAGAAAAGTCCTTCACCCTGGTGTCCTGTAAGGACAGCACCATCTCGCTAAGAATGTCGAGAAGTGACCCCCCTACGAGGCGGCTGGCAGAAAAGTTTGTGAAGGTGGAGGGAAATTGCTTCTCTAGAACGTAAAGGATTGGGGCGTTTGACGCTTTGATACTCCATCGAAAACTGCCATGTGAGTCAGAAAACAGAGGTTGATGGAGGGATCCAGGGCCTGATGCCTCTGCTTCAGCTTGAGAACCGCTTAACTCTTCTTGCTTCTCCAATGGCTCCTCCCTCTGGTCTTCACCCCCTAAGGCCCCCTCTGTCGAAAGCCTCTCTCCCTGATCAACCTCCTCGCGAGCTGATTCTGAGTCATAAGAATGGCCTGGCATTAGTAATTTGGAAGGGGTGAAAGAAGGAAGATGAAAGATGTCGTCCATCCCTGCAAAAATGTCACTGCTGGACTTACCTCCAGAAACCTCCTCATTCTCTTCACTGCTCTCACCAAGGTCCTCCATGTCTGAGCTTTCACTGACGTTGGATTCAGGCATGGACTTGGAACCAAGAGTGCTCTTCTCTGTAGAAGAAGGGATGAGCACTATGTCTTCGTCGCGAGGAGGCGGCGGGGTCTTATCCTGCGAGGAAGGAGAGGACGATTTCGCTACCTTCTTCCTCAGTCTTCTTTTCTTTCCCAAGGCAGAGCCAACCTGGCTCAAATCCGGAGGGGAAGGATCAACCCTTGGAGAGCCCACCGGTGATTCGATCTCTTCTGCAGGCTCTTGGTCCGTTGTCGCAGTAGCTTTGTTTGAGCCTGCGACGTCCTCTGCCCTCTCCACTCCCTCTGGGCTTTCACCTAAGCCACCAGCCTCCTTCACAACCTCCTTTGCAATGCTACCCGCGATGTCCATGGCGTTAAACTCATCAACATCGGTGGCATCTGGGCCTTGCCCCTTGAAGATGTTCGCGGACGTGGCCTCTTTTGAAGCCCCCTCTTGAGGAAGAGCCTTGGGAGAAGATGATTTTTCCACGTCGTGAGGAGGAGAATTTGCGGGGGGCACGTCCTCGATGGCGTCAGTGCGAGCTTTCAGTGGCTGGGCCTCATCTGCGAGAAGACACAGGAATCTCGTGAGTATACAAAAACGAGAAATATATGGAAGATCAGCCGTGCAGTGGTTAAAGTCATTACCTTGATCAATATGAGTCGATGGCTCAGCAATAGATAGGGGCTCTGGGAAGAATAGAGGGGCTTGCTTCACTCCTCGACCCTTCCGCGAGGGACCCTGAAAGAAGAAAAGGTGCAGACAAGTCAGCACCGAATTTAATGATAACAAAAAAAAAAAAAAAAGAAGAGAGGGATAATAGCAATCTCACCCTTGCCCTCTTTGTAGGGCGCCCTAGCTGAAGTGGAGAGGGATCCTCAGCCTTCCTCTTATCTTGTGGAATGAGGGGTTGCGGCGTAGACGCGGACGTTGCGCCTTTGGCCTTTTGCTTGCCCTTCGCAGGGATCTGCTTCGGTGGAGGAACAACCATGTCCGTGTGACGGATCCGTCGAATGGGCACGGCGTTGATCACGTCCAAGGGGGGCATGGTGCCCTTAACCCAGCACGACTGGGGGCCACGCCAATCGGGGTCCTTCCCTGGTTTGAACGTTCGCAGCGTTAGGTCCTTCTTCGAGATGGGCTCCGCGGGAGGCACCACCGCTGGGGTTTGAACAAAGCTCGCAAAAGATTGTAGGTTCTTGGCCCAGTATACCCTATTCTCTGGGGTGAAGGCCGCTTTACGCTTTGAGCTGGGGATGGTCCTATCTCCCCCGAAGTTCACGGTAAGCTCGCTGTTGAATGGCTTCAGGAATCGGCGAGTCCCAATCAAGAAATCCTTAGGTGGAGGAGGGGGCTCGCGAGGGGCGCCCTGATCATACCCAAACTGCAGCTGGAGCCTGTCGGCTCTATAAAGAACCATAATGGGACCCTCAGCAGAAGGAGTGGGAAGATAGCTGGGAGTGACCCACGCGAGGAGGTCCAGCTTATGAGAGCGGATGCTCTTGCTCTGGAAATCCACTGCGGTGTCCTCCAAAAAGACAGCAGGGGCCTATTGCGCCATCAGCATGTTGCTCGTAGGGGCGAGGATTGAAAGAAGTTATTTTGTCGCACCAGTCCTCGAATAGTTTATTAGAGGCGGTTTTGGTCCACCGCAAGATTCTAGGTACCCTCTCGCTCAGTCGAAGACGAGGCATACCCTTGCTGTCAAGAACGATCTCGCCAGTAGCATTCCTCTCCTCGACGGTCTTCAAAGGAGGGAGCTCATGGGGGGAGGGAGCAACCACAGGAAAGTACTCGTAGAAGAAACCGAGCAAGAAAGGTATGTGAATCATAGAAGTAATCTCATACCTCCCCATCGATCGCTCGAAGTCCTGTACGGTGCGATCTAACTGATGGTAGAGATGGCCCAAAAACATGGGGCCCAACGGAATCTTGTGCTCTGCCGCGAGGATGGCCGCGAGAGGAATCATCTCGCGACGAGGCCCCTCGTGCGGGAAATCAGGAAAAACAAAGAGAGACAAAAATTGAACGAGGAAGGCCGCCAGGGACAGCGGACCTTCGTGATAGGAGCTCATGGTAATCCCAAGCTTCCCATCCACTTCAACGGGGGCAATGTCGCGGAACCAATACCGCTGCCAAGAACCCCAGGTCGTCTTGTTGGCTTTCGGAGGAGCTCGAATTTTCCCCGCATTGTCATAACGCGAGCCATACTCGCCAGCGGACTTGAACTCCCCCTCTATAAATTCAATCACCGTCTTAACCTCAGGAGGACAGGTAGCGGGGTCATAGCAATGCTCGCCGCGAGTAGGAAGCCCCAGTAGCACTTCAGTATCCAGAAGAGTCGGACCAGCTTCCCCAAAAGGGAATATGAAGGTGTGGCTGGTGGGGCTCCAACAAGAAACCATGAAATCGAGGTCACGCTGAGGACGACTCGCGATATGGTATCGCGAAAGTTGCACAGTCTTCAACAGACCCACCTTGTCCAAGATTACCCTGTGCTCACGCTTCTCGAGGATGGTGGCCACCCAGTCGCCCCAATCCCTTGGGGGTTGAATACTAGCCTTATACTGAACCTGCGAAAAAGGGTAATCACCCCTCTCGATCCTCAGCCTCACCAATGATGATGGATCAACCATATCCGCCCCTGAAGCATCGGCCTCATCAGAAAACAAGAGGTATTGGGCGTCGGACTTGCCGCTAAGAGGGACGTAATGTTGAACGTTGGCCCAGAAAATATCACCTTCGGGCCTCAGATACGGAGCCCTTCTCCATTCGCTAGCAGGAGGAAGGGAAGTCTTTGCCAGGAGTGCCTCAGTGTCGGGTTCATGTCTGCCTGATCGAGTCATGGTTGCAGAGAAAAAGGGAAACTAGGGTTTCGAAGAGCAAGAAGTCTGAGGAAGGCGAAAGACTCAAGGGATTTGATGAGAGAAGAAGTGAAAGAGTTCCTTTTATCCCGTAGGGATATTTATAGACACGGCGTAGCTGTCGTCATTAGAATAAACGGTCGAAAAGGGATCAGCAGTCCAATCGGCCTGCAACTTCGAAATTGGGAACAGCCACCTTTTGGAGGGAAATGCTAAAACGACAAACTCTGCTGACGTCGCACGCGCGCGATTTGACGCGTTAGGCACCACGCGCCGCGAAATCACGCTCGCGCGAGGGGCTTATGTAGGATAGGTCAGCGCGTCTGGTGACGTGGTAATTGACCAACCCGTAATGAGTAGCCACGTGGCTCGGGCGAAAAAGGCAAGAGACACGTCAGACATCGGTAGAATTCAGCAATCAGCGAATAGACACCGCGAAGAGCAAGTCTCGCGGTACGGTACATCAAAAACTTCTGTTGCTTCCAGAAAAGGGTGCCCTCAATAAGGGAAACACCACCAAAAGAGGTTCATTCCTCGCGAGACCCTCAGCAAAAGAGATTGACGCGACGAGGAAGAATGAAAGCTCCCGCGAACACGTGAACTAGGCTCGCGACGGCACCTGACCAAAAGGCAGGGAAAGGGAAGTCGATATGAGCTCGAAAGAGGTCTTGGCGCGAGCCAAAGGGCTCGCGACCGTGACTAACACAGCGGGAACATGGGAGATACAAGTGATTTGGTGGCTTTGAGGGATTAAGGGTTGCCGCGAGGGAAAACGATGCACTGGAATGACCTAATGGAATCTTCCTAACGGCCAGTGACATCACCCACGTCGCCTAGGTATGCGGAAAGAGCACGTGTCACCATATTATTGGGGAAATGTCTGTCGCCCCATGATTGGGTGCAGATCCCTATAAATATGGGACATTCCTTCACAAATTCAGAGAGAGATCTTCTGATTCATCCTGGGACACGGAAATTCTAGAGAGGGAAAGTGACTCTGAGTCTTGGAAACAAGAGCATTGCTCTTGCTAGGGCTCGCGAGCTCACATTTTCGTCTAGAACTGTGATTTCAAGGGTGATGACGATCTCGAGAGGAATGAACTGAACATGGCTGCCTTCTCCTTCTGTACACTTAGCTTAATCCTTCACCCCTACTCACACTCTCTTATTCTTGTTCAATCACTTATTACTAATTCAATCATTAGCTATTGTTTGCCTCTCCAAAGTTGAATTTATTTTAGCTTAAACGAAGAACCTACCCTACAACAATTACAACCAAAACTAGTGTGACCATAAGGACAACTTGGGCAACTTTTCTGGTTTTCAATGCAAGTATTCTGGCCATATAATCTCCTTTAATCTCCTTTATTTCTAGCACTATGGAATTCTGTAAATTGGGAGGCTTGCGGAGATTTATTAGCAGAGTTTTGGTAAGGGAACCGGGGGGCCTGTAGTGAGTTTGCTCACAGATCTCGCAATAAAAGTTGCAAATATCTTGCTTCCTTAAGTAAGATTCCCCAGAGAAAAACGGGGAGAAGAAAATTGTATAAATGCAAGTAGTTGCACTTACAATATACAATATTAGGAAATATTGTGTTGCCGTATTTAATTTCTAGATTTTCTTAATATTTCGCGCTTAATCTTGATTATTATTCATGTTTCCTAATTATTCTAAGTTTCCTTGTTCGGCATGTTTTCTTAATTTCTTTAGGTCAATTTCTTAGTCACCGAGTTACGTAACGTATCCCTATGTAAATGCATTTGTAATGAAAGCTATTTTTTTTGGCATACGATGACAATATCATGCGCAATTTGTCGCCATTAAAAAAATTCACCTTAAGCAAATAATAGAGCACATGTCGTCAATGCATATAACACACCACGTTGAATGGTCACCACCGCATGATTTTCGTACCATACTTTACTATATCCTCTTGTCTCTATCAATCATTTAGATTCGAAAGAGAAACGAGTGACAGATTCTATGATAAATACTAAACGTTTTTTTTTTCCCCACGCGAGTGAATCAAAACTTTGTTGATCACAGTTTATCCACCTTGGCGGTGCGCCGCATAGGGTGTTTGAAATGTGGTTAAAAACATGTCGATTTCCATATTAGATCGATGGTTTCGAATGAATTTGACAATAACCACCCTTGGGATGAAATCTGCTTTCTCCGAATCATTAGACTTGTGTTCATAAAATTTCTGCTTGGATTTTTCTGTATGATATTGTCACCATTAAAGGTAAGTGGGAAATGACCCGAAAGTACATAGGCAAGTGTTGATTTGATCTTTTTAAGGAAGCTTAGAGTTAGCATCAACCAATAATGAGGTGGGTATCGTTCACTAATTTTTCCGGGGGTGCTGTGCACGGTACCGCGAGCTCCTCAGCTGTCCGATCGTGTTTTGGACTGCTCAGATGTGCTTTAATTTTTTAGCGTAAAAATAAATCAAAATTGTTAAACGCATCTACCGTTGAAAACACGATCGGACTCAACTTGAATCTTTAGAAGATCAAATGAAAAACAAACAAACTCGAGTCTTCTTTTTTCAGTTCTTCCCATACTTTAGTCTGATGAGGAAAAATGTTAGGTACACACAAACAAGTTATCCACAAAGTACCCAAACACACACATAAGTGTGTGGGCTCCACACACACTGCACCTCCAGTGTGTGTAGGGGCCACACACTTGTGTGTGTTTGGGTAATTTGTGGGTAACTTTTGTGTGTATGTAGTGTTGCCCGTCTGATGAGACGTGCGGGAGACTTGCAAAATAATTTACAATTATTGTAATAAAAAATTAAAATGTATACTACATGCTTTTTAAAAAGGTTTCAATCTTCAAATAATGACTATAATTACCTAAACCAACGTTCTGCCCATTCCGAAGCAAGAAAAACTGGAAAAAATAAATTATATATTCAAACTTTTTTTCTCGTTGTCTCATAAATTAAACGGGCACAATGCTAGTTTGGATTAATATAAGAATGTTCTCATAAGAGGCCCCAAATTTCACTATTTTGCGGAAAGAGAAAGGGGCCTCTTTTTTTTCACTACTTTTCTCTCAATTTCTCACTGAATTACTCGATCCAAATGCGTAATTTGACAACAAACTTTGCTTCTTTCTAAAAATTTCTTATCAAATTTTTACCACAAATCCATGAACAGTTAGCTCTCTCTCTCTCTCTCTCTCTCTCTCTCTCTCATCAAACCCTTTAAACATAACACAGCGAATCCATGTTTTTCAATTGAAGGCGCCAATACACTACTGAGCAAGGAAGTAATAAGAGAGGATAGCTAAAGAGAGAGGATAAACAAACGAGCAGTAGACGACGGCCCCGACTCCGCCCGACTTGTGATGCCCTCCTCCGTGAGCGGCTCCGTGCGCGCCTATGAATCCGACACCGCCACGTCGTCCGCCGCCGCCGCCGCCTCCACGACCGCCGCCGCCTCCTTTTGCCACCACTGAATTCACCATTATTGCAATTGCCACGACGAGCAGAAGAAGAAGAACCAGTTTGCCCTTTTTCAATGTGCGTGACATGGGGAAAATTCGAATTCAATCAGATGAGACTCTTCTGATCAGATGAGACTTCCTCTGCTCTAGGAATTTAAAGCAAAATACCGACCCAAAAATAGCGATTCGGTGATTTTGAACTTTGAAGTTTGAAGGCCTTAATCGCTTTGGAGAAGAAATGGAAACATTAGGATTTAAAATAAGAATAAATCCAATAACAATGGCTTTTGTTCAAAAAAAAAAATAGTTAGTGGATGTGTCCAGAATTGTTCCGTACACGTGAATCTCTTGTTATTTTGTAGGGCCCATATATATTAAACGGCTTTCGATATAGGAATATTTGTATCGATTTCTGTAGACATAAATCGGTGCGCATGCACTGCTTATTTTGTGATGCCACATTGCTATGATATACATAAAGTGTCGACCCTCGGCTAAAGGCCAAGTTCGGCTAATTGTTGAGCAATTTTTCAGTGTCAAGCAGGTACCACGTGGTACTTGCGCGAGCCATCTGAACAGTCCATTTCGATTTGGGACGCTCCTAATTATGGAGAGAAAAATAGGAGAGAGAAAGGGTAGAGAGGAGGAGAGAGACGGTTTCAATCTGGGCCATCTGATGCACTTTTAGACAGCCCGGATGCAACGTTCGGGTATCACGTAGACTCGACCGCGTGGTACCCATTCGATACCGAAATTTTTTTCCTAATTGAGGCCCCAAAATTATGCAAATTTTAGGGACCCTTATATTGCTAGTATAAAATTCAAAAGAAAATCAATACACGATGAAATACATACAATTAATATGTTGGGTTTTCTTATAGGGAGTGATATCCACCCCTTTTTTTTATCTTTTAGTGAAATTTTTATATGGAAAATTCTCACTAAATGATAGAAAAGAGGGTGTGGATATTAATTTGGGGTGTGAAAATCAATTACCTTTCTTATTTGACATTTAGAAGTTGGAGATTTATATGGAAAAGTCTCACTAAATTGATATTTTTTTGGGATATTTTTTTGTATTCATTATTAGTTGGGATATTTTTAGTTGGGATATTTTTTTGTATTCACTATTAGTTGGGATATTTTTTTGTTGATGAACATTTGTATTTTTTTGGGCTAAAGATAATCTCTCTACCATTGTTCTGCTCGTAAAAGTTTGTTAAGGGCTCATCTTAAAATTTTCACTTTGAACTATCCCGTAAATAAATCAATCATTGTTGCTACCCATCTATGGTTGTCTTTTAAGAAGAACTGTTTGTTTTTTTTTTATGAAGAAGCTGACTACAACGAAGAAATACTTGAGACCTACGTTGGCTATGGTCATAAATCCACAAAAGAGTCCACCTCCAATCACTGAATTGAGTATTTTGTTGACATCTAAAAGTCAGGGCCAGCCTTGATCCATATTATTGTATCCTATTTTTGTGTTGATAGATTTTCTTATTAGGATGATGATTTATAACTTTATACAGCATCTCCCCATAGTGAGAAATTGAAAACCGAAAAAAGAAAATATATCATGGCAACCACCACATGCAGCTTTATTTGTGTTCCATTATTTTATAGTAGCTAATTTTCATCAATTGGGCATATTGCAACTTTATTATTGATTGCTTAAAACTGGAATCATAAATTTCTCATGCAGTGTATTGGCTTGGTCCACAACGATGTGCAGTGCTTAGATTTGCAGGGGTCCTACTATAGACAGGGGTTCAGCTAAGCTAGGGATATGTTTGTAAAGAAAGGTAAAATGAACGGAATTGGGGATAACAAAAAACCAAAAAAAAAAAGAAAGAAAAAAGAGAACGGAACAAAATCTTTTCCGGTCCTGGGTTAATTTTCAAGCTCTTTCCGGGTCCGTTTTGATGATTGGGACCGCTATTTTTTAGACCTTGTTGGGAAAATTAGACATGTCAAAATTCATGTGAAGGGGATATTGTGTAATATAATTTTAGAACACATTTATCTCAAGAAAAATAAATTTAGAAAATACTGTAACACTAGATAAAACCCATTAATTTTTAGCTAGATAAATGTGTTTTGAAAGTATGCAGACTCGGAAGGGCCCGAACAGAATCATCCAATCTCTCTAAAGAACCGGAGAGAATCCTGTTCCAAAATGAATTCAGGATAACCTTAGTGAGTATGTGCCAAATGCCTTTGCCAAATGTGGCCTAACTCTCTCTCTCCATCACACATTAATAAATTCCACACATTTTATGGTGAAGTTAACACGAACAAATAGTGTTGCTATACGGGAATATAATTACAAAAATTACTCTCTGTCATAGTGCATGTTACTTGCAATAGCTACCATTAAGACCTTATTATAATTTAGAAAAAAGATTCCATCAAACATGAAAAGGAAAATTTTGAAGGTGGGCTTTTGTTTTCTTCTTCAAGTTTGAAAATAGTTACAAAGTCACAAGGATTAGGGGTTGCTATTGTGCAGCTTGTGCACGATCTAAACCGTCCGTTGCTTGGATGGACGACCCAGATTTCAAACAAAATAGGATAACTATTTGCACGAATAGTTCGCTTTTAATCTGAACCCTTAAAAACACTTTTTAACGGCCCAAATTGTACACAGCAGCAATCCCAGGTCCAAGTCACAATACATGAACTTTTGAAGGAAAGATTTCCTTGAACTCTTTTAACTGAGTTGAGGGTTCAGTTCTTGTCCATGTGTTAGAACTTAGAAGCCTACCAACAGCCCTTTTGGCAAGGATAGAAATGCAGAAGAGGGGGCACCATTTCCTAATTCTTTTCTTTGATTGGACCATTACCAACCCACAATTCTATTTATGGCTTCAAAACAATGAACCCTGACCACTCTTAATTTAAAATCATAGATTTGTAAATGATAAAAGATTTCCTCACACAAGTAAGAGAAGTATATTGCAGTTTTCTATATGATAAGAGCTTTCCCTTTCAAATTTTTAAGCCGAAAATGGTCCACCATGTGAAACCTTCCTGTAAAAGCTGTCTTGTAGTCGACATTTGTTTTTTGTTTTTTTTTCCTTTTCTCCGACAATAAAGAGTGTTTGGGTTAGTTTACACGCAACTCGATTTATATCATTTCCGGCAAGGTCAATCACGCTTGAAATATGGATTCACAAGTGTTTCTCCGTTTTTTGGGAAAACGAATGGCGCACGTAGTCTTGCTGGCGTGCCAGGACTTGTCGACGTCCAACGTGTAAAGAGGCGTGAGCGCCTCGATCGATTCTG
Source organism: Vaccinium darrowii (assembly GCA_020921065.1). NCBI lineage: Eukaryota > Viridiplantae > Streptophyta > Magnoliopsida > Ericales > Ericaceae > Vaccinium > Vaccinium darrowii. The sequence goes on from CM037156.1 coordinate 26,268,505, forward strand.
ACTTCTAATTGTAGCGATCGTGTTCAACCCAAAGGGTGAGTCCGAATGATGGTTCGTGTTTTAATCCACGGTACGATGACTTAAAATTTTCCAACCGTGTGAGAAAAGAGAAGAATTAAACTAAAATCAACTTCATTAAATCGGATTAACAAAGTTGAATGGCGTACAAGGTAATGAAAATTTAAAGGTACATTTGCTGGAAATGTAAATGGACCGGAAGGAAAAAATGGGATAAACTAGGCTAGGCTACAGAAAGATAAACATTTACTCAACGGATTGAGTGAAATGACATAAAATAAATTTTTTTTTTTGCTCTTTAAAAAAAAATGTCAAATTTAGGTGTAAACAATAAGTTCACACTTGAAATAGGGATTCACAAGAAGTCGTCTAGAACCTTACTTGAATTTTATATTTCATACTATCATTATTTGACCTGTACGATAAACATTTGCAAGGAGGAGGATAGGTGTATGGTTTTATATATTTTTGGTAGGCCTATCCATGGATCGGTTTTGACTTGATTTGGTCGGTTCTCAAATCGATCCATTCGTCGCGGTTATGAGTGAGGTACGGTTGGGTCGATTCATTTGTGGATTGGGCAGATCGGGCAAATAAGGGGAGTGGAGAAGGGCTATGGGGTGGATTGGAGGAATCGGGCTGATCGAACCCAAACCGAATCCGCCAAAACTAGAATATTAGGATCCGGATCCATCCGTAACATACCTCGGGTGAGTTCGCGGACTGTTCAGTTTGATCGGTTTGGGCGAATTGAACGGATCGGTTGATCTGCTGGGCAGCCTTATTTTTTGGAGGGGAATTTATATCCAATTTCTTAATGGTTCGTCAACCGGAACAAGGTCTCACACTTGGCCGAAAGTTCAAAATAGTAGATGAGTGTTTCCTTATGTATTCGTTTTCCTATTTTTTTTAACTACAAAGGCGTGAGAGGTTATGCAGGCGTGTCAGAACTATAATACAGTTCGATTTGTGTGTAGGCGTGAAAGCCTTTGTCTGACTTCGCATGTAGAGCAATTACTGGAAAATATATATGGGATTAGAAAAAACTAGGCTACACTGGATTAAACATAAACACAAACTCAACGGGTTGGTTGAGTAAAATGTGAAATGGAAATAGAAATGAAAATGCTTTGCTAGAAATAGGTTGAAGAAAGAACTCAAAGCTCGCTTATGAGAGAAGCCTAGGCTTACGGGCCCCACATAAATTGTTTAAAGTGGGGGCCTCCAAATTTTTAGGACCCCTATATATATTAGGCCCAAATGGTTTTTTTAGTCTAAGCATTCTATATCTAAATTGGCCAAATTCGAATTTAGTTTTTAGACTAATTTTCAAATGATAGATTTTGAAGCATTATAATTGTTGTTTCATTTTGCATAACTATACGTTTACATTTTGAAATAGTAAAACTTTTGTATTGGTTTTTTATAAAGACTCTTTATTAACCGACCTTTGTATACAAAACATAGAATGGGCCTCGTTTAATGATTTCACTTCCAGCCCCTGAAATCTTTAAGTCGACTCTGAAAGCACTGGACTTGATTGGCGTTGGAACCATTTCTTGGTCATGTAAATTTGTATTGATAGGCGAAATCCATTCAAGCCCGGCTCTGAGATTTATGAGGCCCCAATCAAGTTTTTAAAATTGGGCCTCTTTTTCTATATAAATTATTTTTCGAGACAAGATACAAAATGGCTTTGTTATATTTTTTCGAGACAAGATACAAAATGGCTTTGTTATACGATGGCACATTGTTTGTAATGGTGTGGGAACCCAAGGTCGTGGGTTCTAACCTCACCACCCTATTGTTTTGAAACAAATTTTTGTACAAACTCAAAAATTGTTCACGTAAAAATGCAGGAGGAGCGGATTGAACACACAACCTTCTAAATAAATGACACCATTCCTTCCACTGCACCACGCAGAGCCATTTGTTAGATTCTTGGCATACTTATTATTTAATATATCCATCTATTTTAGACCCTAAAAATGAGCTTTTTGGTGGGCCCTAGACCCGGGGTTGCCTAGCCTACCTTCAGGGCCAGCCCTGAATCCATCTAGAGACAGTCTTGGAAATCAGCTATGAACTCATCCGAAATGTGCCAAGTTTCCCACGTTATGCATGCCCATTTCATATATGGCCAGTTGGTGGCGGTCTCTCGAAACCAGAGCTAGTGTTTATCTTTTGATCGGTGGGGTTCACAAGCACACCACAAATGAGAAAATTCTCAAATCCTACAATGTGCGAAATTAAATAAAGGGAAAGCCAAGTACTCCCTCCATTCCTAAATAATACATTATTCTTTTACTCTTCTTCTTGCCATTTATTTGTTTTGGGTTCATCAAGCCCAAACCAAATTAATTAATTCTCTTGCAACGGGCCAAGGCTAAATGCCAAATTTGGATAAGACTATAGTCACTAAAAAAAAAATTATTACAACTAAATGTACATATCGCACTAACATATAAAAATTCGACACCTTATCAATGTGTCGTTGCCTCAATGGTCACCAATTTTAGCCATACAAGGAGCGTTACAACTTAGCCAAAATGTTTGAACTCATAATGGTTGTGGCAGATAATAGATGAACATCCCCTATATATGAAATCATACTAGCTTAAAAAGATGCAACACAGTGTACATTTCCTCGTCATTGATACAATTGGAGAGAAAAATAATTTTTTTCTAGTTAATCATTTGCTTGCATTTTTTTTAAAAAAGAAAAAAGAGGACAAAAGTGATTTTTAATGCTTAATGAGTATAAAAGTTGGCGGAAAAATATTTATAAGTAGGCAAAAGCTATAAACCACCGATTGGGTGGTCCACGGTGCATAACACGCGCACGTTTCTGCACAGCTTCATTATTGTTACTGCAACTAACCTCCACTTGCTCTTCAAAAAAATTAGCCTCAACTTGCATTTTATACGGTACTCCCATGCAAGTTAAGGGAAATAATTATCTATACGCTAGATCCCCGTTCCATCCTTTACGAAACTTTTTTGGAAAATTCTAACGGGTGCATTGTTGCACCGTTAAAGGTGCAAAAAAGTACATTTGCGGATCCCACTTATACTCTTTTACGTGTATTTTAAAGGTATTTTAAAAGTGTACTTTACAATACAAATAAGACCCAACAAGTGTACTTTTTTGTACCTTTAACAACACCCAACTTTTTCCTTTGAACAGCATCATTTACCAAAGTTCACTCCATTTTTTTTCCCCTCATATGTATTTTCACACTTAGTCGTTTTGTGTTACTTTTTTTACATGAATTATTGTTTCTTTTTTTTTTTTTGACAAGACTAATCAGAAAGATAAAAATATATCAACCAAGCCAATTTTCTTTTTTTTTTTTAAAACAAAAATAAAAATAAAAAGTTCGTATCTTTTGGGATTTTTTGGTCTTCAGTTAAATATATATGTACATATTCCATTGCTTCTCAAGTTCGAAACCTCTTAAGTGTCATTAATTGAGGTCGGTCCATGTAGAGTTTTGTTCTGGTTTTAAAAGACCTCCACTAGCGGAATGTGAAATTGGTCTCTTAGGATTAGTTGAGGTGCGCTCAATCTAGGTCGAACACTTGATCATAAAAAAAATATTTAAATATTGATCCTATGTTGTATCCCTAATTCTACATACAGATCTGCACAAAAATCGGCCAATGGAGGTTGAGCCCACTTATAGGTTCCACATCCAAATTTGAATCATTCAGTAATTTTAAAATAATTTTTAGAGTGTCTTCGTGAAAAATTAGCTTAATCGAATAACCATGAATAATGATATGGGTACGTGTACATCATTTGTGCACCCTAAATGCACACAACCACGATGTGGCAAATGAGGATAAACTCAATGTGGAGCTCACCCAAAAAATAGGCTTCTCCTCACTTGTCACATCAAGGTGGTGTGCATTTGGGGTACACAAATAGCGTATCCATATCATTTTCTGTCCTTTGCATGACTTTTCTTCCCTTTTTTTTTTTTTTTTTTGTGGGTCCAAATTCTTCCGTTTCAAATGTAAGGAAATGCAAGTTGGAGGTTAACACTGTCATTCAACAAAATAGAGGACACCAATCACATCGCTTTGAACAATCTGTTTGCAGAGTCCTCTGACCGAGGAAGAAAAAAAATATTTTAATAAACTTTCGGACCACCTATTGGGTGGTCTCCGGACCCATATTAGGGCCTGTTTGGGCGCCTCTTTATCACTTTTTGGGTTTCTCTTTTTCTCATTATGGGTGTTTGGCTGCAACACCCAAAAACTTTTTCTGCCAAAACAGTTTTTCCATTTCAGACGATACAAGCGAGAAACGAAAAAGAGCCTCCCCCAAACTTTTCAATTTCTACTTCTGGCTTCTCATTTCTCTCTCCCAAAACTACCCTCAAGTTTACATGTAATCTTCTTCTCCCCATTACCACACAACACACATACCAGAGAGAAGCCAGAGCTTCGACCAATAAAAGCCAAAAATGGAGACATAAATTACCTCGGCTTTAATCAAGAAACAAATTGGAATTAGTAAATTTTTCAGAAATTTAAGCCCTAAAACTTACAAGTTCTTCAATCTTGATCTGAAACTCTTGTTCATCTCCGGCGCCGGCGTGAAAATCGATGCCACCATCGCGCTTTGAAGCTAGGCGGCGATGGTGATGGTGCGCAAGTTGGCGATGGCTTCTTTGTGTGGGTTTGGTAAAGAGAGGGGTCAGGGGAGAGAGAGAGAGAAAGGAGAGGTCTGTGGACTGTGCGTGTGGGTTTGGAAAAGTGAGTTTTTTTGTTAATTAATGGGTTTTCTTTTCTTAATTGGAACAAATCTTCATTTTTTTAGAAAAAGGAAGACAAAAATATATTTTGTAAGTACTTTATAAACAAGGGCAAAATGGTAAAAAAAAAACCATAATTCATTTTCATCATTTTTCTCCCAAACACTACTACTTTTGCAAAATGTATTCTGTACATTTCTTCCAAACACTCTTCACAGATTCAAAACTCATTCTAGCCATAATCTAAAAAACCAAAAAGCCAAAAAATCAAAGATGAAAAGTTGAAAAGTTGGTTCCCAAACACCCTCTTACAATACAAAGTGGTTTTTTGTCCAAGTTATATTTTTTGTTTCAGTCACTATATTACATTTTATTCCTCTCTTTGCCAACTCACTCCCTCTCTATCTACCATTTTCCTCCACCGGTCGACCACACCCAAATTTTTTAACCCCGCCAAAATTCAAACCACGTTTTTTTTCACTACCTCCTCTCCTTTCCACTCCCTGAAATTTGAAGGACTATAAAGAATAATCACATGCACGGACATGTACTAGTTTTCCTATATAAGGCAGCAAAAATTATTAACACCTTAAATCTATCATCATAAACAAAACAAATAATACTTATTTGTCTAACACTACTCTATTTAGCTAGTCGAGGGATTTGAAGAGAAAAGAAGAATAAAAAGAAGAAATGATGGGTCGTAGAGCCACAACAAAGCACATATTCGCATGTTCAAATTTTATGGAGGCCAAACGTCATTCCAAATCTTGGGGTCATTGGAAGATTTGTCTGGTCGTTAAATTTAGAGACATGAAATTAGTTGATACACGCAAGCTGACCCAAACATTCGTTTATAGAGAAAAAAAAATAACAAAAGCACTAACGGAGTAATCAACTAATTAACTTATTGCGTGGGGGTGGTTGTGGAGTTAGGGGTTATTCCACAAAAACTGACTTAAACGCAAAATTAACTTATTGCGTTTACGAGACATGTTACTCTCTCACAACACATCAACTCAGTTTCACTTGATAAGTTAGTCAGTAATTTAAGTTGAGGCCTTGTTTCTCATTTGATAAAATCAAAATCTTTCCTCATTTTCTAAAATCAACCCCTGTGAGGCTGTGATTTTATCACTCTTCCTTAAATCTCTCACACACTCAAATGATTTTTACCAATTTTCCTTAAAGTGGTGATTTCATGAAATTTCCCATAAAATCGAATGGGAATAAAAATGACCTTCAAATAAAATGAAGTTCCAAGGAAGGTTCTTTGGTTTATCCATGGAAAATGTATAATCCACTGCAGGCTGCGCTGGATGGGATAACCCATTTGACTTTTGACTTTTTAATTACGGGTAAACCATGTGGCCCTTGACTCTTCCAGAAGTGGAGTACTATAGTAAAAGAAATCATACATTTGACTAGTCCTCCTTCCTTTCATTTTCCTTTTTTCTTCTTTTATTTTTTGTTCAAAAATACGAACACAAACCATTGCATAGATCCATACCGATTTGAGTGAATACTTGTTTACAACGTAATAGTGCATCACACAGCTCTTGTTACATTTACGTTCGGGTTTATTTATGGACATATTTATCCATGAAAATTATAAAATAGCTATAATACGCACCCTTTATTTGGGTATACCATATGCACGTATTGTATGGTCCAGATTGTGCCATCTCATCGACAGTCGTAACATTTTTTAGTTTTTCGTAGCTTTTCAGCAATATGATTCGTAACATTTTTTATGATTCGTAACATTTTGGTGTGTCTCGTAACTTTTATTAAAAAAAATCGTAACCTTTACAAAAAAAAATTCATAACCCAAATAAGGGTTGTGTATTGTAGCATTTTCCATGAAATTAATATACATGTGAGGTTTTCTTGGAATCTCGGAAAAAGATAGGTACCCAATCCATGTACCCCGAAATTACCCAACCCACACACACTACACATTTAGTGTGTATGAGACCTACACACCTGTGTATTTGTAGATTGGGTAATTTCGGAGATACATGGATTAGGTATGTATCAGGCTGTGGAATCTCCCTATCATGTTTCCCATGCCATTAATGGGCTGAGTCAAAGAGACAGATACTGTAATATAGTACTACTCCAATTGCTCCATTTAATGTCACCTTTCTTTTCTCCTAGGAATATTTTTAATTGACCCGAATTTTGTTAATATGTAATTCTTCCGTGTTACTGAAGGAGACATGAAATGAGAAAGGGGTAATTATATCCCTTTAGGTTTAGGTCACAAATCCATTTCATTTTTCTGACATAGTCGACACGATTTTACTATTACTGAGAGAGTGTTCCGTTAAGAGAATTTTGTTTTAAAACTGTCTTAATTTTTATGTTCACTTCTTTTTATGTGATGTATTGTGAGAGGATGACCTTTCTTAATTTTTGAGAAAAACTAGTTTTTAGAAAAAAAAACTAATTAGTGGAACACTCCCTCAGGCTTAGTTTTCCGTTTGATTTTAGCAACTCAATTGTTAAAATCAACCATGATTTTAGCAAATGAGTCAAGGTGCTAAAATCATAGGTATTTCAAATCACAAAATTAAGTGGTTCCGTTTATCGTTTTTCGATTTTTTTCACACTGAATTAAAGTACATAAGGAGTACTTTAATTTGGTGCGAAAAAAATTGAAAAACGATACATGAAATCACTTCATTTTTTGATGTTAAAATCATAATTTTAACACCTGTTAAACTCGTTTGCTACTAAGCCTCAGTCTGGTGAGAGTTATACATGTACTACAATCCAATTTATTAATGTCTCGTTGAAAATGAGATGGAACGTTGCAATAAAGTTTTAAGTAAAAAGGTTGCAAGGTAGTTTACTTTAAAGCATATTGGAAAAGAGATGAAGTCACATTATAAAACAAAAGAAATACCGTTGCATAAAGCAAAACCTCTTTTGTTTGTTTTTTTTGGTTGACAAATAAGTGTCTAGATCAATTTACACCCAGTTCAATTGATCTCAATTCTGATTCTGTCAAAGCAAGTTATCAATTGTGAGGGAAGTAAATTAATCAATCAACCGGAGAATTTATTGGGGATGCTTGGAGCAGAACCCTATGCATCCAAATCATTCTCTGTTAATTATTAAGGGTGAGTTTCTGTTAGAAAAAGTGTATTTCCATTGTAATCAAAATTAGGTATAGTTTCCGCTAAATGAATTTTTTTTTCTTGCCAGCCAACTCTTAAAGCCACTGAGGGTGATGGCCAGTCGTTACCTTTAGCCCCCGAAATTAGTCAAGTATGCACAAGCTAACCCCAACATTCGATTATTAAAAAAATGACTTATCCTCACGCTGTAAACAACGTTTGTGACGATTTTGTCCAGATGGATAACAGAACAAAAGGCCCCCTAATAAAAAAGGAAAGTGTTGCATAAAAAACCTTGTCGTACTTGCAAAAATGGTTGCGAGTTGTGATTATTCCACTTACGTATTGAAACAAAGTTTCATAATGTTGATAAAAAGTCAAACAGACTAAACGCGTTCGCTGTCTCATTTGAAAATGCTACAGAAAATCTCGTTTGCTTTCAACGGTTCAACCTCAGCCTCCCTCCATTCTCTCTCTCTCTCTCTCCTAATTGAATGATTGGGTTTCTGGAATTCGTTTTCGATCCCATTAACCTCAATTTCGTGTTCTCAATTTCATGAAATTTTCGCTTCAAATATCTTTCATTCCTCATCCATTTCTTCGATCTTCTTTTTCCCTCGACTACCCAATTCACGTCTTCCACAAGTTTGCCCTTTTGCCATTAGATTAGGTTTTTTCTCAAACCCAAAACCCAAAATCAGATTCTAATTCTTACGCCCTCTCTCTCTCTCTCCAAATTTTATCCAGGATTTATTAGTCAAAAATCCTGAAGTCATTGGTATTATTGTCTCTATACGTAATCTGTGACGCTGTATTTCACAACAATCTGACCTTAGTTGTATAATTCTTCAGTGAGGCCCTTTGGCTCGCACTCACTAATTTTGGTGTTTTGGTCTGTTTTTGAAAGACCTTGTAGACGTTTTCACGTTCGTGCACGCGCATTATGTGACTTTTTGCGTCGAATAAGCATTTACGTGAATCATATTTGTTGGTTATTTATCCTTAGTTATTGGAAATTGGCAATGAAGCTGTTAGTACGGGTAATAGAAGGGCGGAACATACCGGCAATGGATCCAAATGGATTGTGTGATCCGTATGTGAAACTGCAGTTGGGAAAGCAGAGGTTTAGGACTAAAGTTGTTAAGAAGTGCTTAAACCCTATGTGGTGCGAGGAATTTACGTTCAAAGTGGAAGACTTGAAGGAAGAGCTTCTGGTCTCTGTTTTGGATGAAGATAAATACTTACTTGATGACTTTGTTGGACAGATCAAGGTCCCCGTTTCTCGTGTGTTCGATTCCGATGATAAGTCCCTTGGCACTGCCTGGTATTCTTTGCAACCCAAGACCAAGAAGTCCAAGAACAAGGAGTGTGGTATTGTAAAATGACCTTTCTTGTTTTTACTGTATGGGTTTTAGATTAGCTTTGGATTCTGCTATAGATTGTGGATACTGAGTTTTAGAATTTGTGTATATACTTGTTTGGTAAAATTATGATTAAGGTGCAATAAAAAGTAGTAGTATTTGCTGTAGAGGGTCGAAGAACAGGACTGTGGTATGTTACGCTTGACCTTTGTTGTTTTTACTATAGGCCTAATGTTTGCGTTACTGTGTCAATAGATTTTAGATTATAGCTTTGGATTCTACTATAGGTGGTATATTATGAGTTCTTGACCTAGTTTATATTTTTGTTTTGTAAGAAGCAACCCCAACCCATCTAGAAGATCGTATTTTGGGCCATTTTCCACCTTATAGAAATCCCTAAAATCTGTTGATTGCAATCTTTTAAAAACACTGATGAAAGGTTTCCAAAAAGCTAATCTTTGCTCCTAAAATTTGACACATAAATATGATCTTTCATTTTATCTTGATTTGCAACTGTCTATATTCTTGGTATTTCTGTTTCCCCGCTTATGATTAGCTGTGTGTTTGGCTTTTCATGTATGTGTTAAAAACATTGTCAGTATAAACGATGATTTGCTCTGTGACGTGCTTTCAAAATTCTGGTTCCATTGACTGGAGTGATAAAATAGCCAGTTTTTATTTTTGCCTCATTTTCTAAAGTTAACTCATTAGCTTCCAATTTCTGTTCTGCTCTAGTTTATAGGGTAATGCAATAAGCTTCTTGCAGTATAAATTGGTGGCCTTCAATTGGAGGTCTTGATACCTTACCTCATTATCTTATTGGTAATGTAGTTAATGCCCATATATGATTTTCGAACACAAGAGCTTGAAATAGGTCCTAGCTTTCTGATTGGATCACTATTTGTCTTTTTTTCCCTGCTAGGTGACATTCTTCTCTCCATATGTTTCTCTCAAGGCAATTCTTTCATGGAGTTACCTCTTGCTGGTCAAGCATCCCCCGCAAGGAAGTTTTCTGATACAGCAACTGACTCACCTTCAAGGTTTTGTAGCAGCCCTTTGAGGTCATCTTCTCCAATGGGGTTAGAAGGAATTTCTTCTTCCAAGGAAGAAAAGTTTCCTGCCCCAACTCTTGCTGGTAGAATTGCTCAAATATTCCATAAGAATGGAGATTCGGTCTCCATCACCTCTTCCAGTGCCCCTGACTTGCAAGAGTTACTTGAAACTGCCAAACCTGAGGTTTCTGAGTCAAATAGTGACGAGGAGTCCTCTTCTGGCAGTTTTGAAGAAGCAATGAAAACAATGGAGTCAAGAGATCAAGGAAGTGAGGTTCCAAGCAACTTAACCTCAGGGATACTTCTAGACCAACTATATGTGGTTGCACCACAAGAGCTGAACTCTTTACTATTTTCTCCAGATTCAAACTTTCATAGATCTGTGACAGAATTGCAAGGAACCACAGACCTGCTAATAGGACCTTGGAAATTTGAGAACAATGGTGAGAAGACCTTAAGGAGAGAACTTACTTATGTTAAGGGTGCCTCCAGATTAGTTAAGGCTACTAAAGGATTCGAGGAGCAAACATATCTTAAAGCTGATGGAAATGTATTTGCTGTTCTAGCAAGTGTCAGCACTCCAGATGTTCCGTATGGAAGTAGCTTTAAGGTGGAATTGCTTTACTGCATCACCCCAGGGCCCGAGCTTCCATCAGGAGAACAGTCTTCACGCTTAGTTGTATCCTGGAGAATAAATTTTTTGCAGAGTACTATGATGAAAGGTATGATAGAAGGCGGAGCCCGAGGAGGTCTGAAGGAAAATTACGAGCACTACATCAATCTATTATCTCAGCAATATAAGACAGTTGATGCCAAGGACATTGCTTCCAATAAGGAACAGCTTTTGGCTACTCTGCAGGTGGAGCCACAGTCGGATTGGAAGCTGGCAGCTCAGTATTTTGCTAATTTTACCATGTTATCTACCATTATTTTGGGGATATATGTACTTGTGCACATCTGGCTAGCGGCGCCTAGCGTGATCCAAGGACTCGAGTTTCTTGGGTTAGACTTGCCAGACTCAATTGGTGAAGTAATCGTGTGTGGGGTCTTGGTTCTACTAGGTGAACGGGTGCTGGAGTTGATTTCACGCTTCATGCAGGCTAGAAAACAAAAGGGTAATGCTCACATCCTCCTATCGACTCCAGTCAACGCACTAATCTGTATCCTATGGAGTATGATATATGTTTTCTAGCTTAAAGTTCAAGATGCAAGTTTCTTTAGTATCCATTTTGGTCTTTAGGCATCTCTGGGCTGTAGCAATTCCCCTTACTGACAGCCTCCTTATCTTTTGATTTTTCTAATGCCGCAGCTCAATTACCCATGAAAACTATTCCACCAGTCTTCTTATTTTATTGGTTTTCCTACATATTCTGATGGAATTCGCCTTATATACTTGGTAAATTTTAGCCACTGACCATGGAGTTAAAGCGCAAGGGGAAGGATGGTTGCTAACTGTTGCCTTGATTGAAGGAAGCAATGTAGCGGCTGTTGATTCAAGTGGACACTGTGATCCGTATGTGGTTTTTACTTGCAATGGGAAAACAAGAACCAGCTCAATCAAATTCCAGAAATCTGATCCTCAGTGGAATGGTGAGTTCATTTCCATAATGTCAACATCTCAATCAACGTTGTCGGAGCTCCAAGTTCTGTCATAAAAGCTGCAGTTGCGCTACTTTGGACATATGATGTTAACATCTATATCTGCTTAAATCTCTATCACACGTGTTGTTACTTGATTGAGTTCGTCATTTCAATTTTGTTGGACTGCAGAAATATTTGAATTTGATGCAATGGATGAACCTCCATCTATGGTGGATGTGGAAGTTTTTGATTTTGATGGACCTTTTGACGAGCCTACGTCCCTGGGGCATGCTGAAATCAACTTTTTAAAAAATAACATATCTGATTTAGCTGATGTTTGGGTTCCTCTTCAAGGAAAGTTATCTCAGGCATGTCAGTCGAAGCTGCATTTAAGAATTTTCTTGGACAATACTAGAGGAAGCAATGTCGTTAAAGAGTATTTAGATAAAATGGAGAAGGAGGTGGGAAAGAAGGTAAGCTGGATCTGATCTGTCCTGGAAATTCAGGTTACTAGTGGATTTCTTCTTTGCAGTCTTTACTCTTTCCATTGGTTACTTATTACTTTAATTGGAAACTTCTGTAGATAAGACTTCGATCTCCTCAAACAAATTCAGCATTTCAGAAACTCTTTGGTCTTCCACCGGAGGAATTTCTCATCAATGATTTTACTTGTCATCTGAAACGCAAAATGCCTCTGCAGGTACTGTTGCAACTGCTGTTGTTTATTTTCAATTGCAATATTGGTGTATTTTTTTTTTTTTTTTTTTCTAATGTTTGCTTTAGTATTTGGCTATCTGATGTGGGTTATAGATATTTACATATATCTATCACATTACAGTCTATCTGTTCGTTCACAGGGCCGCCTATTCTTATCAGCAAGAATAATAGGTTTCCATGCAGATCTATTTGGACACAAGACCAATTTCTATTTTCTGTGGGAGGACATAGAAGCTATTCAAGTGGTTGCTCCTACTTTATCATCAATGGGTAGTCCAATTGTTGTCATGACTTTAAGGCCTGGCAGAGGTGAGGATGCAAGGCATGGTGCAAAGACACGAGATCAAGAAGGCAAGCTAAAGTTCCATTTCCAGTCTTTTGTATCTTTCGGTGTTGCACACAGGTACTACAAAGTTCACAATAGCCAAGCTTACTTTTTCTTGATTCTAATAAATTGCTGAACATTTTGATTTTTATTTCTTTTGCAGCCTTTTTGTTTAGTTTTCTTTATTATCCATTTTCGGCATTGTATGGGAAATAAATAATTAAGCATGGACATATATGGGGGTGGTTCCTAAATCTTGTCTAGTGTGTTTCGACACAATTACATGAGCATACGTAAAAGAATGCATTACTACATGTAATATATCTAAGCTCTCAGGACTTAATCTGGATAGCAAACTTTTGGATACATATCCTTTTTATATTAAGATTGAGGGTCTTGCGAGGTGTGACGCTTGGATGCACTGTCACACGAATACTCGTACGAGCCAAGGTAACATAGCCCACAGGTACATAAATCTTCCATCATGTGCCAGATTACGCTACAACTAGATTAACATGTAACACAATGAATGCATATTCCTCTGACACCCTGAGAGGCTAGGCTACTCAATCAATAAATAGTGTCTATCTCAGTACCTAAAGGATAAACTACAGAAACCAACACATGAATAAGCTTGATACTTTTATATCTCATAAAATCTGAAAGATATAGCACACACTTTTTACTAGTTGTAGAACAAATTGGAAAACACCTCAGCTAAATTAGGAGAGGGGCCAGAGAACACCGTGACCAGGCTAAAGGGAGAACAAACTATGCAACTCCACCAATAATATCAATTGGTCTTTTACTGCCCCATAGAGCCCGATTAGTCCTTCTTCACTTATAACTCTTCCAGCCAATTATCATTTACAATCTCTGAACCAACAACCAATTTTTCTATAGTAATGGAGGAGTGTTTCAAGAAATCAACTCTAGATCGCTGGAGAACTAATGTTTATCTGGTGATGAAGCCTGCAGATGTAGATGATAACGAACATCCTCAAGTGCCACTGAGTTACTGTTATAGTGTTATTTCTTTTGCTTCCCTTAAATGGCCATTTTAGCTGTGTTATCGACTCTTCTTGACTCTAATATCAGCAATTTTGTACTATTGATGGTATGACTCTGTGTTGTCCTAGGTTTCATAGCTCTAATTCTATGAAAATGGGTCTTTTCATTACAATAATTTTGCTCATTTTGGTGCTTTTGGTTCTTTTCATCTCAATGAACAATTCCATTTGCGATATTTTATTTTTCATTCGGAAATCAATCTCCTTAAAATTTGTTTGCCTAGGGTGTTTTGGGATGAGCTTCCTTACATACCCCAACTCTCCATACCCCCGCTTTCGGCCCCTTATAGAGCCCAAAACTATGATCCATACCGTTCATCTTGTAAAGCCCACAACGTAGAATGTCTCTTTAAAAAATCAGCTTAAACCTTCGATAGATGGCTAAACAAAATGCACTTTGTTTGATAAAATGGACTTTTCAAGTTTAATATTTCCATGCTGTCCATGTTATAGAACAAAATACGGTTTGTTCACACTGTCGGCAATGGAGAAGTAGGAGAGGAGTATGGAGGGGAGCAGAACCCACTGTTTTGATGCTAAATACTGCTTTTGTGCTTCTCTTCTGTTTTTAAAGTTCAGTGTTCCTAGTTTGTTATCATTTCGTATTTACTGCATATTTCTTGGCTAATAATTTATAGGTGTTTCTATATCATTTAACCATTTAGTCATTTCATTGTTTGTTACTTGTTTTCACTATGGTTCTGGGTGTCTTGGTGTAACTAGTTATTCCTTACCTTGGGACCAGACTTGGCTACCTAGTGTTTACAAAAGTCAAAATGCTTTTGAAATGCATTTGTAATCTTGGCTTCTCTCGAAAAACTTATCTCAAAAATTTTTTATTGCTTCATGATTCATGATTCATGTTTATTTTTTGGATGTATATAGTATATCTCTGTAAATCCTAGGATCTTGAGTTAACAGCAGAGAAAGAGAAACAACAGAGAAACCTTTGTGCTGAAGTACTCGATGGTCTGCAGCCACCAATAACGTTATATTTATATTTAGGGTACAAGAGTTGTACATTTGCATAGAAGTCCCTCAAGTATAATTGAATACAAGAAATACACTATGTACAAACTACATTACTTTCCACACTCCCCCTCAAACTGAGGCTGTTGAAATAGCATCAGTTTGTCAACAAGATAGTCATGTCGAGCCCGAGACATTGCCTTGGTAAAGATATCAGCAAGTTGGTGTTCGGAGGCAACATGGGGTAGTGTAATCTCACCATCCAAATATTTGTCGCGAATAAAATGGCAATCTACTTCAATGTGCTTCGTACGCTCATGAAATACGGGGTTGGATGCGATACGAATAGCACTCACATTATCTCCAAAGAGGGGTGTCGGAGACGTAATAGGGACACCTAATTCTCGCATAAGACCGCGAAGCCAGGTGATCTCACTGCAAGATGAAGACATTGCTCTATACTCTGCTTCAGCGGAAGACTTAGAAACGGTGTGTTGTTTCTTACACTTCCATGAGATAAGCGAATCGCCGAGAAATACACACCAACCTGTAGTGGAGCGACGAGTATTGGGACAACCGGCCCAATCTGCATCAGCATAGGCCCGCAAATCCGTAGAAGATTGAGAGGGAAAAAATAATCCCCGTGAAATGGTGCCGCGAAGATATCGAACGATTCGATGAGCGGCAGTAAGATGAACATGACACGGATGAGAAACAAATTGACTAACAATATGCACCGCATAGGATATATCCGGTCGAGTCATGGTAAGATAGATAAGGCGACCTACAAGCTGACGATAATAAGTCGGATCTGGAAGCTTCTCACCATCATCTTGTTTATACTTAACATTCATCTCCATAGGAGTGTCCACGCATTTTTCATCAGTCAAATGAGCAAACTTTATCAAGTCCAAAGCATACTTCCGTTGATTAATGCAGTACCCATAAGATGAGTGATGAACCTCCAAGCCAAGAAAGTAGGTCAATGGTCCTAAATCTTTCATTCTAAACGAATGACAAAGTAACTGTTTAAGCTCTTTAATGCCTACAAGGTCATCACCAGTGATAAGGATGTCGTCCACATACAATAACAGAATAGTAATACCATGCGGAGAGCGATAAGTGAACAATGAGTAATCGTACGAACTTTGGGTGTAACCAGCATCAAGGATGACCTTGCGAAACCGCTCAAACCATGCTTGTGGAGCTTGTTTTAAACCATACAAAGACTTCTTTAACCGACAAACCATGGACTTATCAGAAAAGTAGCCAGGAGGAGGTTTCATATGGACAGTTTCTTTCAAATGGCCATGAAGAAAGGCATTTTTCACATCCATTTGAAAGATAGTCCACTTTCGCACAGCTGAAAGGGCTACAAGCATACGAACCGTGGTCATTTTAGCTACTGGAGCGAATGTTTCCTCATAATCAATTCCATACTCCTGTTTATACCCCTGTGCAACAAGTCGAGCTTTATATCTATCAATGCTACCATCTGAATTTAATTTAATCGAAAAAACCCATTTACTACCAATGATTGAAGTGTTGGAAGGACAAGGCACCATATCCCATGTGTCATTTTCAAGCAAGGCACTTAGCTCTGCATCCATGGCTTCCTTCCAACAAGGCTCATTAGCCGCTTGCTGGTAAGAACTAGGAATAGTAACGGAATCCAAGGAACTAAACAATGAGTGATGAGCAAGAAGACTAAGGCGATCAGGAGCACGGGTAGGACGAGTGGAGCGACGCAAAGGAATAATAGTTTCAGATGGGTCTGGTTCAATCAAAGGAGAGGAAGGAACAAGGGAACTTACAGGATCGGAGGGAGAAGGCTGACCTTGCACTGGTTGGTGAAAAGGAGAAGCTGTAGGATGGTCTGTTTTGCTCCGACGTTGATAGACCAATAATTTCCTGTTGGCATCAGCAACACTAGCTATATTATCCTCAATAGGATCTCGAGGCGGCACACACGAATCCGAAAAATCAGGCAAGGAAGGAAGATATGAGTCAGAAGATCGAACAATGGATGTATAGTATGAAATGCTTTCTAAAAAGATAACATGACGGGAGACACGTATGCGGCGAATGCTAGGGTCATAACATTGAAATCCCTTTTGATCAGGACTATATCCCACAAAAACACACATGGCAGCTTGTTTAGAGAATTTTGTCCTTTCATGAGGTAGGAGATGGACAAAACACACACAACCAAAGACATGTAATCGAGAATAATCAGGATCATGACCAAACAATGAGCAATATGGGGACTTATCTTTCAAGACTGATGAAGGTTGGCGATTGATGAGGTATACAGATGTGGACACAGCCTCAGCCCAAAATGTAGAAGGTATATTCGAATCCGATATCAAGGTCCTTGCAACTGCTACAATATGACGATTTTTCCTTTCAGAAACACCATTTTGTTCAGGAGTATCGGGACATGTTCGTTGGGATTGAATTCCCTCAGCTTTCAAAAAATTTTGGAACTCAGTTAACATGTATTCTCCCCCTGAATCCGAGCGGAGAATTTTTATCTTTCTTGGGGTTGCCCGATAATATTTGACCTTTGCATCATATTGAGTTCGACACAAAGATAAAAAGGTCTTGAAATGGGAGAACACTTCAGACTTGTGTCGCATAAAATATACCCATGTATAACGAGTGCAATCATCGATAAACAAGACAAAATATCTATACCCCAGTCTAGACAAAACAGGAGAAGGACCCCAGACGTCACTATGAATCAAATCAAAAGGTGAAGTTTTAACATCAGAATGCACAGGGAAAGGCAAATGAACACTTTTACTTAAAGAGCAACTAATGCAAGATTTATTAATGCTACTCAATGAAGACAGATTGTGTTTCAAGAAACCAGAACTAAACAAACTATCTAGCTTTTTGGCATTAGGATGCCCCAGTCTACGGTGCCACATATGCCAAAGTTTATTGGAAACAGAAATATCAGAATCAGAATGAGTAAATAAGCAAGTGTCACATGTTGGCCTCTCAAACTCCAAAGCAAACAGGCGACCAATCCTACGACCCTTCCCTTTCACTGTCCCAGTGCGACGGTCCTGTATAAGACATCCATCACGAGAAAAAGAAACAATGTGATCATCATCAACAAGTTGGCCCACAGAAACTAGATTAGTTGTGAGCTTAGGAACTAGAAAAACATTGGGTAAACGAAAAGATGATTTAGGTGTAACAGACAAAGAGAGGTTATTTATTCCAATGATGTCCAACTTGTCACCATTTGCCGTAAGAATCTGTTTATCTCCTGAATAAGGTTTCGCGGAAGGGTGACTCGCATGTATGCCAGTCATATGATTGGATGCACCCGAGTCAATTATCCAAAGGGGATTTATTACTGGAGATAAATGAGAAGTCTTACCAGACAAGCCAATGGCAGAGAAAGCAGAGGAAATAGCCGAGGATACAGAGCTTTGTACCAATTGTCGAATCTCACCAGGAGTCGGTGGTGCTTGATTTCCCCCCGTCTCAGTGCTAGTGGAAGATGCAACACCCATTTTCATGTCATTACCGGACCCATCTGATATAACACTGGCAGCATGATAAACTTGGTGATTAGGTTTCCTTTTGTGAAAATTCTTGCTCCCCTTCTGGTGAATTTCACCACATTCGGTAACAATATGCCCAGTTTGTTTGCAATAAACACAAGTTTTTCTTTTTACAGTGTGAGACCACGTGTCCAAATTCCTTGCATTCAAAGCATTGTGTCTTTGAAAAATCCTTAGGATAGGGTCTTCCAAAGCTTTGTTTAGCCACAAATACAGTCTCAACAGTCCTCTTCCCATCTAGTGTCGCCTGTGTGTGGATTCTTGTCTCTTCTCGAAGTAGTTCCCCCAAAACCATGTCCATCGTTGGTAGCGTACCACGGTTCAAGATATTAGCCCGAACGTTCTCATAATCAGGACGCAATTTCATCAAGAACTGCATCACCTGCCGTTCATCGTAAAGCGCCTTCAAACTTTTGATGCAACAAGCAGTGGTCATGTTACCCGTATTCACAAACTCATACTCAGCCCACAAATCCATGAACCCGGCATAGTATTCTTGTATACTCTTCTCACCTTGTTCATAAACAGAAATATCATGCTCAATCTGAAACTTGCGTGCAAGATTTGACTGTTGGTAGACCTTCGCAAGGTAGTCCCACATCGCTCATGCGGTATTGAGCCCTCTCATGGGAATACCAATACTCGTATCCACAGAACCCAAAATCCAGGACACAACTTGTGCATTGTTCACTGTCCATTGATTTGCCTCTTTAGTTTTTGTTGCCTCCGGTTGGATTTCTGATCCGTCAATAAAACCCCACAGTCCTTTTCCTTGAACAAAGAACTGGAAGTGGAATCGCCATATGGAATAGTTTTTCCCATCCAACTTAACAGCCAAGAAATCCCTTTTATCGGACGCCATTCAAAATCTCAGATCAAGCCAAGTGAAAAAGATACAAACTGATACTAACCTGATGCCAAAGAAACCCTTATTTGAGATCAAAACTCAAACAAACCCTTGATGTTAACCGATGTGGATTCGTGATGGCTCTGATACCATGTAAATCCTAGGATCTTGAGTTAACAGCAGAGAAAGAGAAACAACAGAGAAACCTTTGTGCTGAAAGTACTCGATGGTCTGCAGCCACCAATAACGTTATATTTATATTTAGGGTACAAGAGTTGTACATTTGCATAGAAGTCCCTCAAGTATAATTGAATACAAGAAATACACTATGTACAAACTACATTACTTTCCACAATCTCTACTCAAAAAGTGAAAAAAATTGTTAAAATGTTAAACTATTGACTAAAGACAAAAAGCTTTTTAAACTGACAACCAAACAAGGTGAAAAGAACTGTATACGAAACTTGACTGATGGGAATCAAGAAAACAAACAATTGTCCAAAAGGACAAGTTTGGTGCCTTAATAGTTGTTTAGTCCAGCTTAACTTATTTTAAGGCCTCCAATACATTGATGAATTTTTTTTTGAAGGCTCAAGGACAACACTAGACAAAATACCCTTAATGAACTCTTTTCCGCGCCTCCTTTATGCACTGCTATTAAAAATAAAATAAAAAAAGGCCGGGGACTTGCCGCGCCCCAGCTCCATGTCTCGTCACTTTCAACTTTTTGAAAGCATCACATCACTTTCAACCCCTCTCTCTCTCTCTCTCTCTCTCTCTCTCTATATATATATATATATATATATATATATATATATATATACTCCCTCCGTTCCTATTTGTTTGTCCACTACGAAAAGTCGTGCCACTTTTCAAACGAAAAAATAAAGTGTTTTCGTTTATCATTTTTCAAATTTTTTTACACCGAATTAAAGTACTCATCGTGTACTTTAATTCGGTGCGAAAAAATTTGAAAAATGATACATGGAAGCACTTAATTTTTTTATTTGAAAAAAGGCAAGAGGGAGCGTGGGACAAACAAAAAGGAACGGAGGGAGTATATATATATATATATATATATATATATATATATATATATATATATATATATATATATAGATTCCCTTCTAGTCCGAACTCCGGACTTCCGGATCTCCATGATCCGAGCATTTTTTTGACGATCCGAGCCGTCCAGTTTTGCAAAAAATGCTTGGATCAAGCCCTTCCCGGTATTTTTTTTGAAGATTTCTCGCGTGGACCCTTGAAAACACCTTCTGAACACATTGGACGGCTCGGATTTTTCCAAAACAATTTGCAACACAAAAAAAATACATTTTTTCTTAAATCCGGGAGGTCCGGATAAGAAAATTACTTTATATATATATATATATATATATATATATATATATATATATATATATATATATATATATATATATATACAAGAAGTTTCCTATGAGGGCTCCCTTACAAAAAAAAGTGCGGGAAAACAGTTGTGAAGTTTCCTGCGAGGGCTCCCTCACAAAAGAAGTGCAGGAAAACAGTTGTGGGCCGTTGGATCCTATGCCCTTCACGCTATCCAACGGCTCACAACTGTTTTCCCACACTTTTTGCGTGATAAACGTCACTTTTGATTCTCTCTCTCCTCTCTTTCCTCTCTCATTGCGTGCTGAGCAGATGTTGGGTGGGACAAATTGATTTCTCTCTCATCAATTTTTGAGGTGGGTTAAATTTTAGGGGGTTTAGGCTCTTTGGGATAGGGTTTAGTGGGTTTAGGCACTTAGGGTATTATACGGTTTCATAGGGTTTTAGAAGTTTAGGCACTTTCATACGATTTTGGAAGTTTAGGCATTTTCACACGGTTTTAGGGGTTTAGGCACTTTCATTAGGTTTGGGGGTATAGGCACTTTCATAGTATTTTGGGGGTTTAGGCACTTTCATGGGCTAGCGGGGTATTTTTGGAACGTCACTTTCAATTTTGGAGGGATATATAATTGATAAACGTCACTTTCAATTCTCTCTCTCCTCTCTTTCCTCTCTCATTGCATGCAAAGCAAATGTTGGGTGGGACAAATTGATTTCTCTCTAATCAATTTTGAAGGTGGGTTAAATTTTAGGGGTTTTAGGCTCTTTGGGATAGGGTATAGTGGGTTTAGGCACTTAGGGTATTATACGGTTTCATAGGGTTTTAGAAGTTTAGGCACTTTCATACGGTTTTGGAAGTTTAGGCATTTTCATGGGCTAGTGGGGTATTTTTGGAACTTGGGATTGATTTGTCTTTTTGGCATTAAAGAATTATTTTGTGTCCTATTTGCACTATTGACTCCTATAGTATGGCCTTTTTGAAGAAGCTCCCTTAAGAAAACTGTGTCAATATGGTAACATAACATATGAAAGTCAAAATGCTTCTTAAAGGGATTTGTAAAACTTTCGAACTTTCGTATTCTTATGTCATACGTGCTCATTTTGGTCGGCACGTAAGCTATTGATAATTGTAGTCATGTTTACTTTTCTATGACATAGATTGTAGGGAGGAGTTATTTGAATCAGTAGCAAAACAATGTTTTTAGCGTCTTTAGACCATCTTTGTGTGTTTGTACATGGGTATTGGAGTACATTAATATGCTACAAGGTTCAAGCTTGAATCATCACATGTGCAATCTTTTGTTTGTGATTCCTAGCCTGAACTCTCTATTCCTATGCACACTCATTCAATGACAAGTTGACAGCACATTGGTTGGGATCATCTTGGAACATTAAAAGCAGTCAGGATTAATGCGTGGCTTTTGATGCTTGCTTTAAAAAAAAACTACGAATATTATTTCTAATTTTAGGTCTAGGGAATAGAACTAACCATTATTCCTTGGGTGGAGGAGTACGACATGCTAATGTGCCTTGGATGATCCACATGCTTAGCTTACGATGTGTTTGGAAGACCTTGGCCAAACCCCCCAATATCATATTGTAAAAGAACGATCGCTTGACATTGTTGGTATTACTAGTGTAATAACTTCTTATAATCTTAATAATTTTGGTTGATTTCAACGAAAAGCAGGTTATTTTACATTCTCATTTCTCAACTTCTTTAATACATAAAAAAAAATAAGCATGTGAGTGTTGTCGTAGCCTAAAGAAATAGCGCAAAATGATTCACATACTTTTATTGCATTAGACTAGAATAATTTCAATGTACAATTGTAATATATTGGAAAACAAAAGTATGATGTAATAAGTGTACGTTTGTATAAAAATATCTACTAAGTTGGGGCCAAAATCCTTGCTCTGCCACAGGGTTTGATACCCTAAGAATGATATACTATAATACTATCACTTGTTATTGTGACTCAACTGTAATAATGCTTAAACAGGACTATCATGGCACTTTGGAAGGCAAGATCATTGAGTCTGGAGCAGAAGGTGCTGATAGCTCAGGAAGAATCAGAACCTAAAAACCTCGAAGTAGTTGAAGAAGAAGGCGAAGCTAAAATTCTCCAAACAGAAGAGAGTGGGTCCTTCGTAGGCCTTGGGGATGTCAGCATGTCTCTGGTTTATTCTTCCGTTCTCTCTGTCCCTGTGAGCATCTCTTTGCTTCATTATTCAACTTTCCATTCCTTATAGCTCTCTCTCTCTCTCTCTCTATCTCTCTCTCTCTCTCTGTGGGGTTGAGTGAAACTCTTTTGTGTGCACGCGTGTTTCTGTGCCTGCGCGCGTGTGAGGGCATCTGCATTTGTGCTTCACACAAAGTATATAGCTGAGTGAAGCTCCTTCCTTGCACCCATTGAAGAATCCATTCCCCGCGTAGGTGCCCCAACCTAGATAATCTTATAAGTTCGTTTTTTATAAGGTTCATCATTGCTACAGAACGTGATAGATGTGGTTATCAAACTGTTTGTTGATCCATAATCATCATATCTTTCTTTCCTGCAATTTCCATCAGTGCCATGTGGTAGCAATTTATGCTGGGTTGGCGGGGCACGTAAATGATACTCCCGCAGAAATTATCATTCTTCAGGCGTGTGCACTCACCAACATATTTGCAGTTTTTCATTCTTATCTTGTTAATTTGCTTAGCTACGTATGTCTTTAATCAATATCTGACTACAAATTGATTTCTGACGGTCACTGCAGACAAATTTCTTCATGGAATTATTCAATGGGAGTGAATTGGAGCGCAAGGTTATTGAGAGGGTTGGTTGTCTTGATTATTCTTACACTGCTTGGGAACTTGATAAGGCTGATGTATATCAGAGGCAGGTTTATTACAAATTTGATAAGCGTGTCTCCCGTTATAGAGGAGAGGTGACAAGCACACAGCAAAAGTCTCCCCTCTCTAATAAAAATGGCTGGCTTATAGAAGAGGTCATGACTCTTCACGGGATTCCACTTGGAGACTATTTCACTGTATGAACATCGATACTGGTTTGCCTGCTTATGCGCTTGTGTTAAAACACTTTGGGTTAATTTACCTTTTGCATGGCTCAAATCCTTTCAAATCCAACTGAACAATATATTCTCACTTTTTGCAGCTTCACCTAAGATATCAAGTAGAAGATATACCCTCAAGATCTACAGGATGTAATGTCCAAGTGATTTTCGGGATGGAATGGCTGAAAAACAGTAGACATCAGAAAAGGATGACAAAGAACATCCTTTCAAATCTGCAAGATCGACTAAGGGTCATGTTTGGTGTAATTGAGAAGGAATTTGTTTCGGGAAAGTAGATGGCTCCAGTGTGTAGCTGTTGGTATTCTGGGTTGAACTTATCTTTTTCAATGGCCCTGTCGTTTTTGTGGTCACTGAGTTCTTCACCAAAAGCTTAGCATTATAACACGGTCTATATTGGATGATACATGGGCTTCATGCGCTGGACTGGATTAGTTCCTTGCCTAAATGAGTTTTGTAGTTTGAGCTCCATCCAGAGAAAACTTCCTTGCCTGGCTATGTAAGCTCTACATTGAATCGGTCAAGTAGACTGGGCATAATTTCTGCGGAGTTGGTTGAACTGGGACATCAGTTTCTGGGTTCACAAAGCTTGGTTGAAACTCCATTCCGCGCAGTGCAGTGGATCTATGACCTTTTTCCTTTCATAGGCCTGGCGTAAACCGAGATATTGCTTCTGTTGTATCAGCTTCCGAGGAGACGTCTAGTAGGGAATATCCCAGATGTTTTGTATTGAAATTTTTGCATTCGATGACGGAATTTTCATGACCCATCATGAATAACAGCTGAATTGACCGGTTGATTAGATTAAGTCCTGACCATACGTGTATATTAATGATCAATGTATTCGTTTCTTCAGAACACTGAATGTATTCGTGAAATAAAATATGGACAAGTCCTTACCTTTGTGGTTCTTCATTTTCTTGGAAAAGTTTTACTTTTTTATTTTCTTTTATTGTTGTTACTGCCTGTTTGCAGATAAAGAAAATTCAATCAAATTATAAGAAAAAAAAATGTTGCGACGTTAAGTTTACAGTACTATAATACTACTACAATCTGAAAATTCAAGTGCAAAATGCAAAAGGAAATGGACCAGTCGGAGTTAATTAGCAAATCCGAATTATTGATTTTACCAATGCACGGTCTAGATGAGGACTATCTCCTCCAGGATCCAAACTAGACGCTCAAGAAAAGTAGTACTGTGGTGGCATATGAAAATAATAAAATTTTGGAATACGCAGACATTTAGAGTTGATTAAGCTGAGATTTTGTCCCCAGCCACCAAGATCACCTATGTTCAGAATCTTATTTCTCTTGCCGCCACTCTTGGTTGTCTATCGTTTCAATTGGATGTCAAGAATACTTTCTTACACGGTGATCTGGTCGAGTAGGTATATATGGAGCAACCTCCTAGATTTGTTGCTCAAGGGGAGGGTTCTCAAGTGCGTCGTCTTTGCAAAGCTTTATATGGTCTCAAGGAGTCACCTCGAGCTTGATTTGGCAAGTTCACTGAAGTTGCGTTACAATTAGATATGTGTCAATCTCGTCAAAGCGAGAGAAAATGTTGATTGCGTATGTGGATGATATCATCATTACTAAAAGTGATCAGAAAAAAAGGTATAGTTGAAACGATACTTACACCGTTAGTTCCATGCCCAAAGACTTGGATAAGTTACGGTATTTCTTGGTTTGGTAGGTTCAATGATGTTGTATTACAATTTGGGTTGATCTCATTCTGATCACTCAATTTTCTTTATTTAGTTAGCGGGGGAAAATAGTGTTCATTGTGTATGCGGATGATATTATCATTACTAGAGATGATTGGAAAGGTATTGATGAGTTGAAACAATATTTACACCATCAGTTTCACACCAAAGACTTGGGTAAGTGACAGTATCTTGGATATTGAGATAGCAAAATACAAGAACAAGATTAGTCTGTCCCATAGGAAGTATGAAATGGATAATTTAGAAGACACTGGTTTATTAGGGACGAAGCTTGTGGAGACTCTGGATTCAAGTGTCACACCCCACTCTGGCAGGATATAACCTGCACAAAGTGACTGGACACCTGTCACCACCTGTACGCCTTTTAGGCTACTCACAAAAGCTATTATACAAAGCTCAATTGCAACTCGTAACGAATGCAAACAAAAGATATTGTAACACCAAACTCAACTGCCATAACCAAAACAGGTGTTCACACCTCCTCAACAACTGTACAGTCAAAATCATTTGACATGTACTCAACCACATTAACTCCACAAAATACTGATTATCCACCTCACCCACTGACTGACAAAAATCACAGAACACAACCTCTAGGAACACCTGTCTAGCACTCTGGCATTGTAGTGGACCGACATCTAGCTCAACTGGAAATCTGCAACCAAAAAGGTTACAGGAGAATGTACCTTAGCAACATAATAAATGGAAATGATAAGTGTTTAAATGGTTCGAAGTATAAACAACACACCAACACATTTGCTTAAACAATTTAGATGGATCACAATTTTAAACATCACACCCACACTTTTATCTCAAAAACACAGCCCACCATATTTATTTCAAAAATGCAGCCCACCGGCTCATCTCAAAACATGGCCCACCGGCCCATCTCAAAAACACAGCCTATCGGCTCATCTCAAAAACATGGCCCACCGGCCCATTTCATCAACCCACCTCTGTAAGTTTTGCAAAATATTTCACATTTTCTTTCACAATATAAAATAATATCCTATCATTTTACCCAATGTGCCAACGAGTCACCAACCTCACGACCGGGAGTTATGACGGTACCGTTACCTCGCTCACAGGCTCACATATAGTGGCGGTGACGAGGGCCATTCTTTATCACCAATGGTAGGTGCAGCCCACACAGAAAGCAAGAACTAAGCTTGCACTGCTCACATTTGGCACAGCCCACGAATGCAAGATGCCAACCTTGCAAACTAAAATATTGGCACAGCCCACGCTACAAGATGCCAACCTTGTAACTTTTTGGCTAAAATGCTGGCACACAGCCAGATGGCACAGCCCACGAATGCAAGATGCCAACCTTGCAAACTAAACATTGGCACAAGAGGCATAAAATATTCTCTTTTCACCCACCAGAAATCATTTGATCCATCACTGAAAATCATTTAATCCGTCCAAACACAAAACTTTTAAACATATACAAAAATCACAAGGAGAGTTTCCAAAACATCAATAATCACACCACACATTTGAAAACACCACATAAACACTACACATTTCTATTTATTATAGAGGCTGTACATTCTCACCTGCCACAAAAGGACAAACTCTGCTATCAACTTAACCTCCACGCACCGAAAGCAAAACCACGACCATTCTTACGATTACATCACCTATAATAACAATTATATATCACCCATAAGCTCACTACCAAAAATTCATGCCCAAATGCAAGTGAAATGCATGAAAATGTATCCTACAACTCAACAGTGCTGCGCTCTATGAATTTTTAGAATTAATCTACTTATCCGATTCCCACGAAATTTTCACCACAAACTCCAGACTCATACTTCATCATCATATCCAAAATTCAGAATTTTCTGAGCTCCGTAACTATTTTTAAACAACCTCCAAACAGACCCATAACTTGCTGCAAATTCCCCAAATCAGATTTTTCTCCAACTTCAAATTAAAAACTGCTATTCTCTGGAAGAAATTAAGGCACAACCCATACATCATTTCGAAGGTTTACGAGTCTAGTTTCATAATCAAAAGACGGTGTACCAATCAGATACCTGAGCTAGAAGTTATAACATTTTTCCCAAGATGTGTCAGTGCTGTCTGCCCAAACACGAACCCGACAGCAGATTGATTCACGAATTTTATTATTTTCTGTACTTCGAATTAAACCCCGAAATTTTTACACAACATAAAGAACATCCATGGGTAGCTACTGTAAAAATCTCATAAATTTCCAACTTTGGGAACCATGTCTTAAAATTCGCCAAAAACCATGGCAGATTTGGTTTTTCACAAAACCAGTCAGTGAACCCTTCACCTTTCTTTCACGAATTTTTGTAAAAACAACCCCAAATCATTCTTATGAGATGCAAAATACCAAATTAACTTGTATATGAACATCATAGCTTAAGAATTTCGGAAATTAATCTTCAATTCGTACCTCAATTTGGGTTTTCCCCAATTTTCCTTCCTTCTTCCTCTTCTTCTTCTTTCTTCTCCTTCTTCTCTTCTTCTGCTATCTCTCGCTCTCTCTCCAATAAGTGTGTGTGTGTGTCAGCAAGGAGGTAAGAAGAAGAATAAATATCCCACTTAGGGAGATTATTGGGTGTAGCCACACCACCTCTCCAAAATACTCCCACCCAATGAAAACATTCTGTTTCGCATACTTTCAAATACCACCAATTAACGCAAGTAACGCGCGCAATTAAAATAAACACGCACACAAACATAATTTAAAAGTCGGGTGTCATATTCTTCCCCTCTAACTTCCGTTGCTATTAACTTTAAGCCCAACACTTATGAAAATTACCTTTCTCTTCTTTCCCTCTTCCATAATTCGGGTCTCGCAGACACCTCAAACCGTACCCCACATATACGAGCATATCGATAGGTCCGCTAGCATCACGTGAAAAGGTATTCAAATATTTTTGAAATAATCCGGGGTGTTACATCAAGTGTCAAACTTTGCGTGGACCAGGGAGAGATATTTCATCATCGGATTAGTATTGCCGCTTAATCGGCAAGTTGAATTATCTTATCAATACACATCCCAATATCTCGTATGTGGAAACTATGGTGAGTTAGTTTACGTTAGCTCCTCGTCTTCCACATTGAGAAGCTTGTCTACGTATTGTGAAATATCTTAAGGCTCATTCTGGACGTGGTCTATTTTACCTATCTAACAGTCTTTTGCGTGTTGAGGCTTTTATCGACGCTGATTGGGCATGATCACCATTTGATAGACAATCTACAACCAGTTACTGTACTTTTATCGCTAGCAATCTAGTTACATGGAGGAGCAAGAAACAAGCTGTTGTTGCAAGATCCAATGCAGAAACAAAATATCGAGCCATGGCTCACACAACATGTGATTGTATGGTTGCAAGCTCTAATTGAGGATGTTAGGTTTTGGTGTGCAATTGCATGTCCTTATGTATTGTGATAATCAGGCAACAATATTGCTTCAAATCTAGTATTTTATGAGAGAACCAAACATATTGAAGTAGATTGTCACATTGTTCAAGAAAAGATAATGATGGTGTGTTGGCTACTCCCTTTGTGTCTACAAAAGCTCAAGTGGTTGATATCTTCACCAAACCGTTGCTTAAACCGCGTTTAGAGTTGTTATGGCAAGCTTTGATTTTGTGAGATTTATTCTCTGGTTCGAAGGAGAGTGTTAGAATAAAGTTTAGTCTTTATTCCACATCGATTAGTTGAGCCTTGGAATAAGACACTTCATAATATAAATAAAGTTATCTTGTGGCAGGGTTAATTAACACCCTAAACACTTTTCCCTTATCTGATAACAATATGTTAGGGGTGTGTCACGTCCTCGAAATTTAAAAAAGAAAATATTTGATAATTTCCACATGGACGGTCAACAAGTCCATAAGCCACGTCAAATTCCATAAAAGATATAGAAAAGTAATAATCAACAGGTTACAATAGTCTAAGGGTACTTGTAAACCCCAATATGCAAATACATAAGTTTTATGCGTGTTACAACCCAAATGTCAAAAGAGGAAACTTTAATCAAGTTACAAAATCATCTTAACAAAATACAAGTTCTAAGATGACTAAGTAACTCATTCATTTAGCTTTCAAAATCGATCAATGCATGCACTCCAAGTACTCCATGTCATGCTCCTTGATGAGTACCTGAAAATTGATAGGTTGAGCTACACTAGCCTAGTAGAGAAAAATCTAACAATTCTAAATGCAATGAAATGTATATGAGTGATAGACAAAAATGAATAGGTCAAGGAACAAGAACCAAAGAGAGATCAATAGTTTAAGAAGGTGAAAAATACACATAAGCTACCAAATGCTATCAATTACCATCTCTCATACCCGGCTCGTACCCGACACGCACACGACACATCACATGTATCCCAAAACATTTATCACATTCATCACCTTTCATTTAGACATTTGAATATTCTCCGGGCACGCCATATAGGCCCCGTGTCACTCCGGGCATACCCTAATGGGCCTCGTGTCACTCTGGGCATACCCTTTTCGGGCCCCGTGTCAATAATTTTACATTTATTTTATCATCCATCAAAATACAATTTCAATATAGTCTCATATATAACTCACAAGTTACATTATCCATTTGCATATGCCCCAGACCTCCCACTCAACACGAATACATGCCAAGTGTTAACAATTGCGTTGTGACCTCACCAAATTCACCAAATAGTAAGGAACAAGTGGCACCAATCAATCCCCATTATTATTATGTACCAAAGTGCTACCAAGGTGGAAAATGTCCAAATATAAGTGAAAAACACGTTTAGGGACCAAAAAAGTGCATGGGGGTGGGCCGGAACAACACAATGAAAACTGCCCATGAAGCTATCAAAATCGCCCAGGCGGCCACAAATCCCGCCCGGGCGGATTTCTAGAGAAGGGGCCGAAAATGGCCCAAAAATGAGATTTTTGGGAATTTTGCTCTATAACTCCAAATTGAATTATTCCAAAGCCGAATATCAATGGAATTGGCTAAAGGAAGATAATTTAACATTCAATTTGAACAAGGAAACATTACTCAACATGAATCAAGCATTTACTCAAAAATTTGAGTAGAAAATGGGGTCCCAAATGGATTTCTTCCAATTACAAGCAAATACATGAATTTGTTGCAAGATTAAGACCAAGTAGCATCCTAATTGAGTGAGGAATCATATATGAACCAAGGGATAGCACATAATAGCTCAATTTGAGAATAAAACATGATTTTCTCAATGAAATACACAAGACACAAGATGATGGATCAATCAAGAGTCTATACACACACCCACACAACATTTACACTTAAAATAGTTAGAAATTTCCCTACCTCAAGTGAAGACAAGCTCTAGATCCAAGTTAACTCCAAACCCTAGCTTCCCAACTCTAGAAATCACCAAATTGAGCTCCTCCAAAGCCAAGACAAGAAGAACTCAAGCTCCAATGATCAAAGATTAAAGGATTTGTGCAAGGATTGGGTTGGGTTGTGGAGATTTTAGGAGAATTTTAGGGAAAAGGTGAAGAGCAATGGAGGGGTAGAGAAAGAGAGGGAGGCCGGCCTATGGGGGAGGAGAGGATGTGTTTTGCCTCTCTCCTCTCTCCCACCACACATATAAATTTTAATGAAATTACACCCCCGGTCCCTGTAATGACTTGTGTGTTGCACCAAGACCCCAACTAATCAAATACACTCATCAATCTATCACTTAAACATTTTAATCAATTCCTCACATTTCTCCAACTTTATTTTTAGAAAAATAATTAAAAATTACGGGTCCTTACAGGGTGAGTATGAACCGGATTGGTCCGGTTTTGTACTAAAACAAGAACCAAATCACTATCTACGGATTATGAATTTGGAGAACCAAACCAATCCATAAAATTCCTGGAACCAAACCAATCCAAACCATTAAAATACAGTTCGGTTTCGATTTTGAACCACAGTTCGCCTGAAATTGAGATATCATCTTTATAAACTATTTAAAGTACTTAAGAATTCATAGATAAAATAAACCAAAACTTTTATTAAAACCAAGTCAATTAAAATTAGTAAAACTCACTAATCACCAATCAACTAAAGAAGACTATATAATACTAGTAATTAGTGAAGGAATAAGGCCATAGAATAGAGTACTGGATTGACAAATTAGTTATTGAGCAAAAAGATTAGGAAATCAATTGATCACTGCCCAAGCCGTGAATGTTTAGTGCATTGAAATTGCAGAAATAAGTTATCTAGGAATTAATCTTGGTAGTGAAGGAATATGGTAGTGGAATGAAATATTAGATTAAGAAATTAATTGACTATTAAAAAGATTTATTCAATGTATCATATATATATATATATATGGTTCGGATCGGTTTAGAACCGGAACCATTGATGTAAATCCACAGACCAAACCATCTAAAATGGTTTCTAATTTTCCAATGCATAATCTCATTTGTAGGAAATCCCATAAAATCAATGTGCTAAAATGGGAAATCCCATAAAATCATCCAGTTAATTTTATGAAATTTCCCATAAAATCTTATGACAAACTTAATAGTGGTTAATGGTTGAACTACATTACAGCACAAATGAGGTACATTACAACACAAATCAACCGTAACTCCATTTGCTTGAGGCCTTGTTCTTGAATGGATTTTATGAGATAAAATCTAATTTTGATAAAATGTAGTTTTGTTTAGAGGTGTGATAAAATGACATTGTTTTCTCAATGGATTAAATCTAGGGTTGATAAAGGTGTTTTGTAAATGATTTTGTGAGATAAAACCTAGTATTGATAAAATCTAATTTTGCTAAAATCCGTTGAGAATGTTAAATTTTATCAAAACTAAATTTTATCTTATAAAATCCATTCAAGAACAAGGCCTGAATCTAAAACCTCTCACTAGGGCACTTAGGGCCCCCTCCCATGCCGCTAAGACAAAGCCTCTTTGGCCTAACATGTAATATGACTATGAATCGTTCACTCCATGGAATTTGGTATGATATATAACCCTCCAAATATCAAGTTTGGACATCTAAGTATATGGTCCAATTAAATTATTTCAAAAGTATATTTTCTAAAGGCAATGTTGACGCCAAAATTGTTTTTTATTGTGTCAAAACTTTAGTGCATAAAATACTTGTACTTATTGTAATGTACATGTCTTTTATACATTGAAATTTTGGTAAAATCAAAAACAGTTTTTCGCATTAGCACTACCCTTTTTTTAAATCACACTTGTCGGTCATCTATTCAAGACAAATGTGATTTGCTTGATGTCCAATTAACGTCTTAAATGGTGAATGTCAAAAGTAATTGGTCTATATGACATTTTGGTTTCTTCGGAGACATCCAATAAAATGAAAAACGATACAGAAAAAATTACCATGGCCCGTGCGCAAGGATGACATGGAGTGCACAAACCAATAATACTACTAACATAGTAACATTTGGTTTGGTATCCCCCATCCTTAAAATCATAAAAAAGGAAAATCACATTTCGGGCTCGGATCGCGGCCCATTTGGTCACAGCAGCGGTGCCGATGGCCCGATGGTAAGCAAGCAGAAGCAGGCACCCGATTTGCACGATCGTCTCTCTCTCTCTCTCATGGGTCATCTTTGTGTGGGGTGAACTTTGAAATTGAAGCGAATCTTGCGAGTGGTGAAAGACAGAATTAGATGTGTATTTAGAAGCTAAATCATCTTGTTCATCGGTCTGTAGTCCAAATACTCCCAATCCCTCGCTTTCTCACTGTCCCTCCAATCGATTTTTTCTAACTTTCGAACATAAACCCTATAAAGATCTCGCCTAGTCTTTTCGTCGAGAGGTAAGTCTTTTTGTGAGTTTACAGTATAAATGCTTCGAACATAAACCCTATAAGTCTTTTTT
This sequence comes from Vaccinium darrowii, assembly GCA_020921065.1. Classification (NCBI taxonomy): domain Eukaryota; kingdom Viridiplantae; phylum Streptophyta; class Magnoliopsida; order Ericales; family Ericaceae; genus Vaccinium; species Vaccinium darrowii. Next base: position 26,301,962 of record CM037156.1, read on the forward strand.
GTATTTAATTTTTATTTGGTCTCAGTAAGTTAGGCGTTTTTTATTCGTTTGCTCCTCACTTGCTACTATTTCGCCAAAGACAATTTCCCATACCTGATTTTTATTCAATTTAATTCTAGTAAGACCCATCTTTCAAGGCTTAAATACTTTGAGTTTTAACTTTTTGAAGCAATTGAATCATTACCTGAACTGCTCATATATGTATTGTTGCAAGCTAGGTTCCATTTTTCTTGGATCCTTGTTCTTTGCCCAATCCAATACAGAGAGTTTTTTTGGGGGATAAGCAATCTAATACAGATTGTTATAGATGTGTCTGTGTGCACATTGGAGATTCTCCGAGCCCATTGACTTCTACTAAAAAGATTTAGTAACAAACATCTATGCTGACAATTGTACCAAGGCTCTCACACGAGGTTCGTGGGGTTTACGTATGGGTGGTGAGACCCACAAGCTTCATGTGAGAGGGTTGATACAACTGTTAGTACATGTGTCTCTGGCTGTAGCAAACCTGTTACTCCTACTTTCTACTCAAATTCTGAGTAATTTTTAAAATTTTTTCGTACAGGCTTTTCATTTGACATTAAGCCCTACAACTGTAAAAGTGAAAGCTAAGCAGAAATTTGGGTAAAAAAGTTCATTTGTATTTGAGTAAGAATTGGAGGAAACTCAATTTGTTATAGGGTTGAGTCAAGGAATGGAATGAGTTTTAAGGCATTTCTACTCAGATTTTGAGTTTGAGTCGGAAAAAAGGATAAGAAATGAGTCTTGGGATTTATTATTTGATTTGTCTGTAACTTTGCTTGATTTTTCTTTTTCTGAACCTAGGGTTGATGATATGCATTTGGTGAGAACGATGGATAGATGGGTTTTAGGTTGGTTTACAGCCGGGCCTGAAGCTGCGTTGTGGCGTTAATCTTATGTACGTGGACGTCAATCGAATTGCTGAAGCGTGCTTATATTTTAGGATAAGAGGGAAGCAATGTATGGTAGGGCTGGTCTTGATAGATTTAAGAAAGCCCAGTCTTTGGAGCCATTTTCGGTGACTACAAACTCTGCATCTAACGTAGCTACACAGCCTGCTTCTAAACAACCTACGCAGCCCTCTGATTCAAAGTCCCAGTCGCAAAATTATCACCAGAAAACCCAGAACCAGAGCCAATTCCATGTTACTCAAAAACCTCTGGTGGCAGATGTAGGATCAGCTGTAGTGCCAGCGCAGCAATTGGTGACTCAGCTTGGAGGGGGACAGTCAACTTGGCAGCCCCCTGATTGGGCTATTGAGCCCCGTCCTGGTGTCTATTATCTTGATGTGTTGAAGGATGGTGAGGTTCTTGATCGCATTAATCTGGATAAACGAAGGCATATTTTTGGAAGACAGTTGCAAACTTGTGATTTTGTGCTTGATCATCAGTCTGTCTCGCGTCAGCATGCTGCTGTCATTCCTCACAAGAATGGGAGGTGTGATTGATGTTCAGTGCTCCTTTACATTTTATATTCGTATGATTTGTGTGTTAGTTCCTTTTCCATTGTTTTCAATATTATGATGTTTTCCTGCCGCTGCTGCTTCTTTGTTCATTCAGATTGGTCATAAATCATAATTTACTTTCGTAGTAAGGATGGACTATAATGTTCTGCGATAGTTACAGATTCGAAATGCTTTTTGGAAATAACAACAAAGGTTGCAATGTATCCCTTACAGTCTTTGGACATTGCAGACTTGTGTCACATGTACATCTCTACTTGTTTAGGAAGTTGAGTACTACCACAAAAATAAATAGAAAAGAAGCGGAACAAATTTTGTTGCTTTGAAGTATGCTTTTGGTGATATGGGTGTGATGGGGCATTTTTCTTTTCAGTTCATAATATTTTATTATTTTATTAGCAAACAGAAGATATACAAAGTAGGTGAAAAGTCAAAACGCGACTGCAACAGGAACAGTGTCATTGACACACCGACACACACGGATAGGCAACTCAAAGTTCTGGCCCAGATGGGCTTGAGATGATAGGAAAAGCACGTGTCTGATCCTCTCATAGAGGAAAGAACGAACAGAAACATAACGGAGTACAGACAACCAATTAAAGATAATGCACAGCCTTTTTTTAGCGAACTGCCTTGGATTATTGGGTCTTTTCCTTGAGCTATCAGGTTTCTGCTCTTGAAGATTGAAGTGACATCAACTGCCACTTTGGTATCCATGTCTAGGGGACCGTTGACTTCACTCTACGTGCTTTAGTATTTCCTGTGCTACCCTGCCATTAGGAGAACAACAATGGTGGGGATGAATATCTGTTGGACAGTGAATGCCGCAAGTTAGAGAAGATACAATGCTTAGGAGTTGTGGTATCAGTCATCCTCTAAGTACGAGTACGGTGCAATTACTTATCCTACGGAATTCTTATTCCTAATGTTAATAGTCCAACCAATCAAACATGGCCCTAGAGTATTGCATTGGCTCAATTGAAATTATGACCCACAATCAATACTGGAAAAAGAGGTGTGAATTGTATGGTCACCTAACTCAGCTTTGATAAACTATTGGAGCATGTAAAAGCTTAAGTTTGTGAGCTAAGTTAAGCTAACTGACTTCTCCGCATCATGCATTGCTCCCGATTATTATTTTCTGTGCCTAGAAAGTTAAAGGTCATGCCGATCAAGTGAGTATAAAGACATGAGTCACATAAGGGTATTGCTTGGCTCCTTGCATTGTATTTAACTTTTTCAGATTAATAAGTAGAGCTCCAGTCATGGCTATTTACAAAAAGAAAAAAAATTCCATTGCAAAGGATGTGCGTTGACAAACTTAATCTTACAGCATTTACGTCATTGATCTCGGATCTGCGCATGGTACATTTGTTGCAAATGAGCGCTTGACAAAAGATTCCCCTGTTGAGCTCGAGGCGGGGCAGTCTTTGCGGTTTGCTGCCTCAACAAGAACTTATATTTTGAGAAAGAACAGTGCTGCCCTTTTCCCACCCACTCCACTACCAACAGAAATCAATGTTCCCCCATCTCCTGATCCTTCAGATGAAGAAGCTGTTTTGGCTTACAACACATTTTTGAATCGTTATGGTCTGACCAAATCCAAAAAACGGTCTGCATCCGTCGAGCCAGGTAGCTCACCCTTAGGCGGAAGACAGGAAAACCAGCATGTGGAGAGAGCTGCAAAGAAAATTAAGAAAACAAGAGTGGCATTCAGGGATCAAGTTGGGGGTGAGCTGGTTGAGGTGGTTGGGGTTTCAGATGGTGTGGATGTTGAAACAGAACCTGGTCCAACGGGCGTAAAAGAAGGAAGTCTAGTCGGGAAATATGAATCCCTTGTTCAAATCACAGTGATACCGAAGGGGAAGGAGCAGTCTTGTGTGAAGGAAATCAATATTTCCGAAAAAGGTGTGACTGATAGGTTACAAGAAGTCTTGAACAAGGTAAAAAATCCTTCAAGGAGTGGGATTTATGATGACCTTTACGGGGAATCATTTTCTGGCCAAGTAGGTTCATCCTGGGCGTATTCTTCTGTCAGCTCTGGTGCTAGACAAGCTTCTCCAACTAAAGATGCTGAAGTTAAGCAAGCTGCTGGTGCGATTAGTGGAAAACATGGGAATGACTCTGGCAGTGTTGATGATGACAGTGATGACTTATTTGGTGACTAGCTCTAGTTGAGCAAAGGTGGTTTGGGGGAAGGTTAGTGCCTTTTTGGTTTTGTGGATTTGACTATATGACTTAACTGTGAAGAGCATTATTCTGTTGATGATAGTGAGTCGTACTTGTTTCTCGAACGGAATTTTTTGTTGTATCTCATTAGTAATTCCTTTTGTCTTACATGCACACGAAGGACATACACTGGCAATTTTCATTGATACCTGAAATTGCAGTTTCGAGTCTGTATCAGCTAATGAGGAAATGGGTACTATCAGCCGTAGTATTCCAAATTTAAGTCCAATTGCTCCTCCTCCACTTTTAGTCGGACATACAATTTTGAGGCCCCTAAGCTAGGCCGTTTCGTGTGATGTAGTATATCTTCATTTACAATTGGACTAAAACAATAACTGATATAAAAAGAAAACAAAAATGGGGAATAGAGTAATTGGACCTTTTGATTAGGCTGTGTGATGCATTTTTTCATACGTGTGGCACTATGACTGCTTAAGAACCTGAGCCTTGGGTTTCCTCTTCTACTTTCTTTTTTTCTTTTTGTCTTGCTTTGTCATTATTCTATATCTCTATTTGGAGCTTTCTTTTAGTCCTCTATTTCTTTACCTTTTCAAATAACTTATCAAACCTATCATGTTCGTCACTTTTTTTTCCTTGCAAGACATTCCATCTTCTTAGGGTTTCTAATTTTTATGCATTTCCACGTCTCTTCTCTTCAATGAGCTCCGCTTGTTACTAGAGATGAGGTCTGGCGTCACTGTTTATTGACTTGATAAACTGGGTTAACTAGCGACTAATCTCTTACAAAATCTTGGATTACAACTCTCATGGGAATGGATGAAAAAGGTTTACCCAAGTGCATTGATTTCGAAAGGTTGTCGATATAAACCAGGATGCTGTAAACTGGGAACTGTTTCTAGAATATCCAATGAATTTAAAGCTACTAGTGGATATCATCCTTTAAAGAAGTGTGAGGCTATACCATTTGAAGTGCATTAGTCAATACTACTGTGAACTGCTGCTATCTTTGGTTTGTCTGTTTTCTGTTTCCATTCTAGTATTTGGGATCTGCTTTGAGTCGAGCAATATGTTTTGTTGTAATTAACTTTCCAAGGATGGCCTAGCTGTCTCTGAAACCCTTCACGAGCATGATTTTCCACAATTGATTCCTGTGTCCTGCTAGTGATCTCTACATTTATGCTTCTTTGGATTTTATATATATATATCTCTGCAATATTTCTCACAGTTGCCATTCTGTCCGGTGTATGTGTGCGCCTTTATGTCACATACTTAATTGGAAAAAACACAGTTAACTCTCACGTCCAATGAGAAAATGTCATAATCCGCATTTATTTTTGTTCCATCACTAATTATTTTTGTTGTAATAGAGTTCTTTGAGGATTGTTAGTAGATATTTAATTGCTTCTGCAGATCGACCGAGTTATACATAGGTCCTGATATGGTCCTCGTTAGACGTTAGGGTTTTGCAAGGTATGTCTACCGCCATTGTACCTTCAAGAACCTGTAGAGATGAAAACCGAGGGAAATAGGTCAAAATTTGTTCGAGCAATTTTATGGTGGTTTACTGAAACCTAGACATTTGTACGCAATAGTCCTGCTAAAGTGAACGGAAAAATACACAAGCCAAACCTACCGTAAGCATCTTGTTGTGATAGTCAATCTATTTGGTAAGCTTCTGAATCTGTTCCTGCAGCTGGACTTTGTAAACCTGATGAGAAAATAAAAAACTGAGGGAGTGTGCTTGGTACTTGGTAGTATAGGGTACTATTTCTTCATAGTTTGTAAATCTGTTACATAATGGCGATACCATCTTTCTGTTAAGGAACAGCCGTAGCAGCTCACATCAATAAGTACAAGGTTTGGACTAGTAAATAAAAATCTCTATTCGACAATAGGAAGTTTTTGACTTCTATGTTTGGGGTTATAATCTTTAGCTTCTGAAAATGTGTCTAGAGTTATTGCCCTTTATAATGATCAAAATTAGGGCAACAGAGAAACAATAATGGTCTGAAGCTGCTGGGAAGTTACCTGTTTCTGTCTAAAAGATGGTGCAGCTGTTGCTTTATTGTTGATCTTTTGACGTTGAAGTCTGAGGGCGGCCAATGCTTTATTCTCTTTAACCCATCTATTTTTTCTCTTCCACTTTTGCGGAGTCTTGGCAGTTTCCCTTGTCTTCCCGCCCATCCATCGCCAAACGTTCACTTTGTCGTAACATTGGACAAAAAATCCACATTTCATGAAAGATCTTACCACTCCTCCTTCACCACCACTGCCGTGGTCTCCTCCTCCTCCCCCACTGCCGGCATCTCCACAAGTTGTCACATTTGCCAATGTTGGAAATGGGTTACCCACCCGGCTGTCACCACTGGTGCCACCATGACTCGTCCAACTTTCAATATTCATATTTGTAGAGGAATCACCAGTATCTTCCCTGAGAAATTGCCCTTCTTCCTCTGTTCCATTTTGGGTTACCTTATTACTACTTTCTTGATTCTCTCCTCCACAGTTCCATTCACTGAAGTCCTGAGAATTCGTGGGATTTATCTCATATGGAGGAAGCATTGTCTTTTCAAATTCGTCAAAATCCTCTATCTCGTATGGAGGAAGCATTGTCTTTTCAAATTCGTCAAAATCCTCTAAAAGGTTAGGAAACTGGTGGTTGGTGACTTGTGGAAGCCCAGAATTATCTCCATTGATGCTTGTGAAATCTGGATCGCTTAAATCTTCCACATTCAGCTGGATTCCCTTTGTGAACTCTTCGAAATCATGTTGAATTCTATCAAACTGGTCCCAAATGAATTGCTGAAATCCTGAATCGGTTTCGTCGTCCGGACAAGGTGGGTCCATGGTTTTGAGCTTTAAGCAGAAACCTGGTTTTCAAGTGAGAGAGTGATCAAATGGAGACTCGAGTGCGGTGACTATGTCTATATGTATATACAATCAAGAGAGATATGATATCTCCAACAGCAAAGCTGTCTTTAGAGCCATCAAATTCATCATCTAAATTATAATCATGGATTGTTTAGGTTAAGCTCATGAGAAACAGAACAAAAGTATTGTATGGGATTTTGAAGTTGTTCTGTGCTTATCAGTTCAGTCAAGGAGAGGAAAGGGCATTATCATGCAGCTATTAACATTATGAAGAAAAGGGGTCATTGACTCAGGGCATTACACACACAGTGTGTGTGTGTGTGTTGTAGATTAATTGAGCATCTAAATAATGTGAGTTTGGTGGTTATGGAGTCATGTAGTTTGTGTGAACCCTAAGAAAATGCTCAAGGGGTAACGGGGATGAGCTTTAAACACGAGTTTAGAAACTTTGGCAATCTCTTGGGGCCAGCCCGCAAGAGTCTCTTGTGAATTTCCTTGTCATGGTGTCGATGGTCCGCCTTTGACCAGACCGGAGAGGGGAAAACCCAAAAATAAATGAATTTAGTTTGTGTGGGCTAGCTCCAAGGCAATGCAGAAGCAAACAACCGTACAAATAATCCACAACCGTTCAACAAATTGGAAAATAATGGAAACTCATAGCATCATGTTGATTAATTGTTCATACCTGCGTGGTAAAAGGGCAAATTGGGAAATAAGAACCAGAACAAAAACTAATGAAAAAAGAAAATTGCAAAATAAGAACCAAAGCAATTTAAGTTTTTATTATCACTGAAATATCGCGGATTAAGTTTTCAAGCAATAATTATGTGATTTACCAATTTTACCCTTAAGGTGTAGTATGCATCCTTGATCCATGTGTAACTAGATATTCAACTTTTACATTGAATGTTTGACAATGAGGCATGAGAGATTTTGGGGATTTTTCTAAAGGTAGTTACCCTCTGCAAATTGCATGTGATTCCCCTCCAACAAAATCAACAGTCTTCTCTCTCTCATCCTTGATCCATGTGTAACTAGATATTCAACTTTTACATTGAATGTTTGACAATGAGGCATGAGAGATTTTGGGGATTTTTCTAAAGGTAGTTACCCTCTGCAAATTGCATGTGATTCCCCTCCAACAAAATCAACAGTCTTCTCTCTCTCTCTCTCTCTCTCTCTCTCTCTCTCTCCCCGTACATATGTGCATATATGTGTATGCGTGGGCGTGCTCGTACCGGCTACATACTTGTTTTGTGTACTTCGCTCTTTCTTTCACCACTTTTTGGTAAATTATGATTAGACGTATATGTGATAAAATTGTGTTGAAAACTTGAAATACAAATTTACGTACTCGTAAGACTCTTTATTTCCGTTCTCAATTTTCAGTCTACGCTCGCGCTCTCAATCTTTACTCTCACAAATTTTAGCTGCACTTCCAAATGTTCTCGGAATAGACTTTCACGCTCCTACTCACGAGTGCCTAAACATCAAACTACACTTCTGATCAGTTCGTTCTTCTCCATTTCTTTTTTTTTTTTTTTTCTATTCTATTTTCCACGCTTATGATTTTGCGAAGTACCAAACTTTTCTGTCATATTAAAAGTGGCAGAGATTCGAGCAGACACTAAGTAATGGAGGGGATATTCCAGCACTCGATGGACAATGCCGTGGCACCCAACAACGTCTGGTTGCCCAAATGTGGTGGGCTAAGAGGGCTACCCTTTGGACCCTATGTTTCTTTTAGTAATTTTTCAGTAGTCCCGAAACACACCCACATGATGTTCCGGGAGTATTTCAGCACCACATATTTATGTGGTTCCATATACTTCGTCGGGAACTCCTCAAGAATGTATGGTTTTACAGTGTCCGAAGCACCAAGTTACGATTGGTTATTCAGAAAAGTGGTTTTACAAATTTATGGCCAGTTTTCTCACCCATGCCTATGCCTATGCCTAGGCCTAAACAGTGGGCACTGAAACATATGTTGGAGACCTACGTTTAGCTTTTTAGGATGTCATGCAATAAATCATTGCATTTTGTGAAGCTTTTTTGGTACGTTTTCACGTTAATAGCATAATGGACATATGGGAATCTCTTGGGGGCTCCCTCTTGTTGGGAGATCAACCCCAACGGTAAATCGAGAGGTACAGATTGGAGTGCACCAACCATGTACCGACCGGCTTCAAGGACACATTTGTGAGTTCCACACAAACGATCCGAACCATTCATTCATCTTAGAATGATTTTCTGAGAGGTCTCGCAAGAAATCAGCTCCATCGGACGCATGTAAGTAATGGTTTTGAATGAAAAGAAGGGATTTTGGATCAACCACTTACGCACATCCAATGGAGCTGCTTTCTTACGGGCACATTGGAAAATCATTGTAAGATGAATGAACGGTTCGGATTGTTCGCGTAGGAGCCACCCGAGGCCTGTCGGTGTACCCCAATCTGTACCAGTAGCAGCGTTGTCGATCCAATGGAAGTTCAGTACTATAGGGCTCTAGAATTGCAGAAAAAATCATATACAACTTTGCTAATCCGAATTAAGGGAGTCGATGTCGTTGTAGTTTGTTCTTCTTTCCACACGGTTGAAAAATTATAAAGTCCTCTTCATTGAGGCAAAAGCACGAACTACACGATCATTTTCATTAGAAATTATATCCAGGCGCTTTCGCCTATTATAACTGCAATCCAGTACTGACACATCCGTGCAACCGTTCACACATTTGATCGGTCACGCCTACGCGGCGAAAAGGGAGGAATCAAGAAGCTGGCTTTAACTTGAATATTGATCGTTCCATTAAATTAATCTCCCCCAAAAGAAGCTCTTTTAGTTGATTAGCACACGTACGTTAGTAACTAATTGACTAAACAAGTAAGCCATCATGGGAGTTGGGTTGGTAAATTATAGAGGAATCAAAAATCTTCTTGCAGTAGAGATGGTTATCCCTAAACTAAGAAAATAGCTTTTGACAAGTGACGCGGAAAACGGAACCTAATGATTTTTTATTAGTCAAGTGTTCGGGCCAACTTACAAGCACATTGACTAATCAGTAATCATATGGGTCATATCCGGTCACCGGGATAACAAAATCTAATTTAGAAACTCAAAAGAAGGTATTGTGCAATTACAAGAATGATGATCACCAAATTATCATTGCCATGATCGTCATCATCATGGCCTCATATCATCGGCTCCTTGTCACGATCATAGTTGAATTAGGCTATGCTAGAATTGGGAGAATCTTGCTTTTGATAAAAAAGCTATAGCCAGGATTTTTAAAAAAGTAGTAAACCTAAGAGAAAAGGGATGGAAGAGGCCATGGCGATGATGGTGGGATTTCTTTCCCCTTCAAACTTCTTAAGTTTTCATGGTATGGGACCGCTCATCTTGTCAAATGTCAGCTTAGGGGTTTAAAAATATAAGAGCATCTGCACGCAAAAAGATAACAGTCGCGGTGTAAAAGTACCGAAAATATCAGATGATACATAGCACAAGTCAAGTGTACGTAGCACCGTCGACAGATTTTCAAAAGTTGATTTTTATGTAAAAGAGCTTTTCGAGTGCTTAATTCGGCTGTTGTGATCCAAGATCAACCGTAAAGGAAGTGAGTTGGATAAGAACCGACCCAAAGCAAGAACCTTTACGTAGGCAACCCCGAGACGTTGGCTTAGTGGCCTTGGCCTAAAACTTGGGCGTTTGCTCCTTCATAAGATTTCCGGTTCGATTCTTCTTGCGAGCAACTTTTCGGCCACCTCACCTAACATTACATGTAATTAAGCATTAAAACAGTTGTGAGAGGAGCTGAAGAGATTAGTCTGAAATGCGCACAAGCTGACTCTGAAAACCCTACACTACCCCAAAAAAAAAACCTTTGCTTAGGCGAAGATCCAATTTTATCGGGTTATCATACTGTAACTTGAAGTATAAATGTAAAGAAAATATAATTCTATATTGCTTAGACATGGAATCAGTGATTACTTAAGAACACGGTGGAACCTCTTTACTCATTGCAAGTTATTTTTTGAGTTTATATGAAGTGTTTCCACAATAAATAAGTACTACCGACATTTAAACATTAACTACCAAAAAGAAACTCTCACTACACTGATTACACAAGTGATCAGACATAAAGCACGCCAAACTCAGAATTAGAAACCTAGACGCACACTATTGGTACACAAAAGTTGGGTTCGGTGTTGGCGCTGCGCACCGTGCACAACATGCGTGCTATGCAAGATCCTCGCCATCCATTCGGCAATCCAGTGGTTCAGATTTCATCTTGCAATTAGCGGCTCGGATGTTACACGATCGAGATGAAATCTGAACCATTAGATTGCCGAGCGGATTGCGAGGATCGTGCACAACACCAACTCCAAACCCACAAAAGTTGCGGGATATGAGAAAAACAGTGTTACGCACACAACTTTATAACACACGACTCTTGCTCTTGATATAACAGAGTTCGGAATTGTACAAGGTTCCACATGCATCGGATGATTTTCGGATACAATTTTGTCCGAAATTGTCATTTTAAGTTGTGCGCGTAAACTTTTCGGATACAATTTTAAGTTGTGCGCGTAAATTTTTCGTGTAAAAAAGTTAAACACCCGGGTGCTTGTCTGTGTTTGGCCACCAAAACAACCAACAGGGGCAAGTCAGCTCCATTACCATCTGTGTCTCCCATCAAACTGATCAGACAAGAGGAGGAGGCTGTTAGCCATCGAATCAACGGCACAGGAACTGGACACGCGAGCTGATCATCGCGTGAACAACCGTTAATTTGGTGGGGCCAATGTGACTTGTGGGAGAAAGCCTGCGAACCATACCATCAGTGCAAAAAAGAAAAAAGGGGAGGGATCCATATGTCATATATCCTTAAGTGGGGGGAAGAATGATGAGGATTGAATAGAGAGATCCTTCTTAGCTTTCGATTTGGGTCCCACGTACCCGACACCCCAACTTTAACAGTAGGTCTAGGTGCCCCGAAAGGGGACGCAGAATTGACCTCGAAAGTGTAAATCAATGGCCCAGATCCCATCGATTTTCAAATTCTGGGTGTATTTTTTGTGTATGTAGCAGTGCTGCAACTTTAACTTCTTGTTTCATGTTCTGCTTGTATTGAAGATGTTTTGATCTTATTAGTTTTTTCTTTATGTTTTCGAGGTTTATATATATATATAATTTAGGTGTTCGAGTCAGCTTTCGCGCACCTTAACTATTTTGGGGCCCCAATCTTGCTACCCACTTGCGGGAGCCTTGTTAAAGTCAGAGCAAAGCTTCTCACTAACTTGTCCTAAAGGAGTTAGTAGCATCTATTTGGGGGTTGATTCTGCGGTAGCTCTTCCTCAAAACGCGGTGCTCCCCCTTCTCTCTTGTGACCAACAATCGCTAAGCAACTAGTTAGTGCACCCAGACCTCTTGCGCGAGAGCACTTCGATGGCCAAGTTAGCAAACGGGGAGTGAGAGAGCAACTTGATAGACTTTTAGATCAAAGAGTGTGTACCTCTCCTAGTATTTACAGGCAATGATGAATGGTGTACTTGCTCTTCAAGTCTCTCGTGCTCTGCACGAGCGTATGACGTCACCCATAACTGCTTTGGTCACGTGACACGGCCAATATTGTGCTGCCACATAAGCTTTTGGAAGCTTCTTCCCACACACCACGTAGCCTTCTTCACATGCTCATGTAAATGCGTAACGGCCTTCATGGGTCAGGTCACTCGACCCGTATCGTAACCACCGTACCCGGATATCCTCAGGTTTGCCTAGGGTTTACTGAATGGTCGGGATACGACCTTCGGTCTTAAAGGCTTTCATATTTGATCTTGCAGAGTGTCTACTTGACCTTCGGTACTTGGGCATCTTATTCTTCGGTGTGAAGAGATATTCTTCACCTCACTGGGCTAAACGGAAGGTCTGAGAAGACGTACGGTCTCTCATCGTTCGGCCCATCTAGAGAGCTGGTAGGCGACTCTCGCCTACTCGCCCAGCCCCAACAAATCGGTTCATGGTCCGAACCATATATATTCGGCCCACTACAGCATCTAAAATTATTCGAGCTTTACACCTTAAGAGAAGGCAAACCCCAAAGTCTCATATCTATTCCATCAGACCAAACTCTTGGTTTTATATTTCAAGTTTATGTACATGTGGGAATCCTAAAATAAAATATGAATTATTTTTTTAAAAGTAGGAAACAGAATATAGTTATATTTCTGTTTGAGACCTGCTTGGGCCAACCTTCCAAAAAAAAAAAAACTAACTTTAAAGAAATAATTATTTGAATTTGTGACAAACGGAAATTTGGCGAGGGCATTCCTCTAGGAGCCCTTCAACGGACACATAGATATCCAGAATAGATTCTAATATAAGATCTTTATGCAGTCGTGTAATGCATATCCAACAGATTAGACATATCTGCCTCCACAACATTTTTTTTTCCTCATGTTTTGAGTGTCTTGAATTCAATCATAGGCCCACCCCGGCCCCGAGCTCCATTTAGGAAATCAAAAATAAAAACTACTCCCTCCATCCCAATTTATTGATTGATGGCGGGGTAAGAGGAGGAACTTAGGAGGGGAATTAAGGGTGGACTCGCATGTTCTTCTTTTCTCGTAGTCCCGTATTTGTTTGCATAAGGGATTAAGGCCAGATTAGACAAGAGAGGATTATTTGTCCATTTAGTATCCCATTTGGGAGATTAACTGATACTGGAGGAGGGATAGTATATTAGCTAGTCCCTCTCCTTCGGATTATTTAACATTCAACGTCGAAAATAAACCTTTATCGCTTTTAATCAAACAAAGTACAACTAATTCCGGTACTCATATATCTATTATCTAGTGGACTCCACTTGTATCTTGTATTCTCATTCTTAATCTCATCTTATCCCATGTTTTCTTAAAAATAGTCCGGCAATCAAACATTCCCTTTAGGGATTCTAACTTATTAAGAAAATATCATCATTACACTTGCCATATTTTTTTAATTTCTTTTTTACCTTTCAAAACATTGTCATTACATGTACTTAATTCCAAATAGTAAGGGTAAAAAAGTAAATTCGTTAATTTTCGCCCATTATTTTTCAATTAGGACAATCTTTTCGGGATAGTCAAAAGTGCTGATTGAGACTAAAAATCGGAGAGGGATGAAGAAATAGACTTTGCATGCTCTTTAAATAAATAATAAAAAAACTCCTTTTTCTTTTCAATCAGTATAATCATTTTATTCCTTTGATACATTACCATGTTGACTAAACCCACATCGGTCCTTCTCTCCCTCCCTCTCCTCAACAGTCATGGCCAGACTCATTAGATACACTCATATATTCACCTGGTACGCCTCACCACACAGTTATATTCTACTCATCATCTTTGACATACTCAATAGCACGCCTCTCTCTCTCCTCTCTCTCTCTCTCTTCTCCATCATTGCATGCATGAAGCAGCTACATATTCTGTCTGTTATCTGGGTTCATGGATCTGACGTTCATGTCTAGTGCTGTTCTCTCTGTCATATAGTGTATGTATATGATTTCTAGCTCCTTGATTTAAGTGCTGACTGCCGAGGCTCTCTCTCTCTCTCAAAATTTTCAACTTAAAGAGTTTGAAGCCCTTCAAACAACTTCTGTTACTGGATTCAATCGCCATTTTCTGAAATTTTCTGGTATGTACTCTCTTAATTTCCTGTATTTTTTTTGCTTCATTTGCATTTTTTTTCGAATATGTCAGCATCCAAGGGAAATCAAGGGGTGATTTGATTGGTTAAAAAACAAAAGGCTAGTAAGTGTATTTGGTAAGGTACGGTTTTGTTTGCCACTCATTAACCAACCGAAACCCAACTAATTAAGAAGATGCTTCCAAATTACTATCTCTGTGTAGCTCTGTTTCTGTGATCGGTGAGGCTGCAAGTTTCTTGAAAAAGGAGAATTAATGAAGAGATTTATCATAATGCTATTTTGAATTCCAAACCAAACCAAGCCTTAAGGGCTAATTGAGGCCGGCTACATGAATCCTGTTTTTTCGTTGAGCTCTATCAAGGGCCACATGTTTATTGAGATTTAGAATACTCGTATCCTTGCGGATTACAACATCTAATGTCAATCTGGGTCTTCCTCTTTTCGTAGCGTTACTACCTAAATCTATTCTATCAACACTCCTAACTACTGCTATTTTGAATTCATTTGTGCATAGAACATTTATCTGTAGTGGCAGATCCAAGAATATAACCGAAATACTTTCTCAGTTATGAATTTTTTTTCCCTAGTCTAAGCGATGTACGTCTCCGATCATCGGCACGATGTTAACACGGCGGCACTGTACCGCACAGCACGCGGCTGTGCAGCACCCACCCTGGGTTCGCTTCCATTACCCAATTAAATTTATTGCACAGGGGTAGAGCCATTCAATGGCTGGAGGGGGCCATGGCCCCACCCCATTTTTCTCTGTTTACCCTTACATATGTGTACAAGTTACAACAATGTTGGGGTATGGATATTAATGGTTTTCAAAACATTTGATGGTGTCTTCCTTCCTGAATATTAGCGCAAGGTAGTTTGGACTTCCGATTATCTAAAACAAAAAATGGACAACTTAAACAATGAAGAAGTCTTGTTGTCTATTTAAGACTATCTCATTTCACCCATAATTTTAGAAAATATAAGATTTCATTCGGACTTTGTACTCTCTCACACTCCTTAGATTAAAGTACTTAGTAGGATTTAAAATTGGCCAAATCCATTTTGATTAAGGTTGATCATCAATATGAGTCGAAGATCTTATCTTTCACAAGTTCGATCCTTCCCGATAGTAAATCCTGGCTCTGCCCCAATTATTGCATAAGCTAAGTTATTTAGTTGGGCATCATTATAACACACACCCTAATGGTACCCAACTTGTGCAGATAGTCAGTAACACAGGTTGTCCAGACTAACTTGTGTATAAATAGAGCAGTTCTTTTAGAGGCTGTTTGGCCGCCCATTTTTTGCATTTTCCAATTCTAGTTATCACCTTTTGGGTGTTTGGGGTTGTTCCCCAAAACAAATTCTCGGAAAGAGAGTTCTTTGTTTTTCACTTTAGAGAATAGAAGTCAAAAAGATGTGGTGAGCTACTTTTCACATTCTCCATTCACATTTTTTCACTTTGTAAATCCATTCTGCACAATTTTCTCGAACACTCCTCCCAATTTCAAAACATAGTTGGACCATAATACGAAAAACCAAAAAAATAAAAATAAAAAGCTAAAAAGTTGACTCCCAAAGTACTGAAAGAAAGAAGTAATAGATCTTATCTTATTATTTTCTATAAATAAATAAAAACTGAAATTTAATGTGGACAAAGAGAAAGCAAGAAAATCTTTATTGGGATTCAGTGAGAATTGTCAATCGAAAAAGAATGTACACATGTGCCCCAATACCATTAAGGAGAGGCCATTGGAGCAAAAGCTGACATGAGAAAGGCGTACCCACTACTAAGTGCACGAAGCTCCTGCATGTGTAGGGTCTGAGAAAGGATCGATCTGAGAAAGAGTTGATGTACGCAGTCTTACCCTGCAAGCGGAGACACTATTTCCGAGAATTGAACCCGTGACCTATAGGCCATAATGGGGCAACCTTACCATTGCACCAAGTCTACCTTTCAAAAGCTGACACAAGAGAATAACATTTAGTGATTGTTCACATTCACAGCTATGGGATATTCTTTTGAAAGCCCACTAAAGAGCACAAGTGGCTTGTGAGCTTGTACTCCATTTTCCCTTGTCAAAGTAACTAGCTGATTGACTTTTATTTGATCAGATTAAAAGTACTTGATACTGTTCCATATCAGCACCTTTGGTACTTTTCTCACCCCGGCTACTTGCTCTCTGTTAAACCCCGGACCACCTGTTAAACCCCGGACCACCAGCTATAGAGGTGCAGTTCCACTAACGTGGCTTCTTGAATTTTTTGGAATGATGTATATGAAAAAGATGACTTGTCTGAAAAAACGTGAAAAGACAAAGTCAAATTAGTAGAACGAGACATAATCTCTAGTTGTTTTCATTGAATCAGTGGTGATATATATTGGTAACAGCTGAAGCCTCAACATTCAGAGCGCTCTCTCTCTCTCTCTCTCTCTCTCTCTCTCTCCAAAATTCAATTCAATGTGTATCGTCTTCTTAACTTGGCTGCATTAAGGTCAGTAGTACTGCAGATTTGAGAATTTTGTGCGTACATGCGTTTCAAAGTAAATTTTCTATACTTGTTTAAGGATGTCTATTAGTTGACTTGGGGCCGTCATAAATATTACCTCCCTTGCATATTGTAATTGTATATGTTCTTTTTTGGAAGGTGTGTCATTTTTTGGATGAAAAGTGGAGTAATATACTTTGAACATTATTCTTCCACTTCTTTTGTACCAGTTTAAAGATGTTAATTAGTTCTTTGACATTGTGTGGAAATTGGTGTTTGATGAGGAAAACTGTACATGAAACAATCCGGAAAAACTAAATAATGGTCTGTTTGAAACATCAACAGTTGAGATTCACATTTTTCATATACAGTTTTAAACAGACCGTTGATTTAGTTTTTTTGTACTGTTTCATGTATAGTTTTCTTGTATCCAAACATTTCCCGTGGAAATTCGAAAAATGGTACATTAGAATCCCTTTTTATCTTAAAGAGACACCTTTTTTTTTCAATAGCAGGACAAACAACAAAGGAGGGATGGAGTAGCTTTTAGGGATTCTGGTCTACGGCCATGTGCAATATATTCTGAAGACTAGACTACATTGTTGATTGTTGTCTAATTATGGGGAATGAAATTGTTGAGTTATTTTACATGTGATATTTTGTAGTCTGATTTTGTGTGTGTGCTTTATTATTTCAGTACCAGGCTTCAATTAAACTTCATAACCATTCCTTGAAGCTCTATTTAAGTGTTCCAATTATAAATTTATCTGTTTTTTTTCAGGTATATAACCAGAAGAGGAATCTCCTGGTTCTACAAACTAATTTTGAAAATAAATTTTTGTTCAGAAAGTAATCACAAAGATGAAGTTTATGAAACTTGGGACACGGCCGGACACGTTCTATACTCAAGAGGCTACCAGGTAATGTAATGTTGGGAATTTGTTGTGACTAAATAATCAATGGTTGTTTGCTGACATTGTTACATTCATTTTATGTCTAATGTTTGTACCAATGATATGCAGGACAGTGGTTTCAGATGTTTCCAGTGATCTCATCATAAAAATCAACAATATCACTTATCTTCTCCATAGGGTAATGATTTAGTTATGAAATTTGATATATACTACATAGTTATGCAAATTTTTTGTTTTTGTTTCGATAGGAGAATCTAATCTACCCGAAACCCCAACCGAACCAATCGTAATGGGTTCCTTTCCGTAGGATTTGGATCCACAATTTTCAGCTATTATACAACCACTAGGCCAACTGCCCTGGTCTACGTTATGAAAGTTGTGTGTGCATATTAGTATATGTGTTCTCATTGAAGAGGAATTACACCTTTGTTAACTGTGGAATTCCTAGCTGCAGCACCAACTTCTTCCAAAATGCGGCTTCTTGCAACGAATTTGCTCGAATTCTGAAGATTCCAACAGTGTTACTATGGAGCTTCATGATATTCCAGGAGGTGAAGATGGTTTTGAACTCTGTGCTAAGTTTTGCTACGGGATCACAATCAATCTCAGCGCGCACAATGTTGTACCTGCATTTTGTGCTGCTAAATTCCTTCGAATGACCGAATCAGTTGAGAAAGGAAATTTCGTGCAAAAACTCGAAGCCTTCTTCAATTCGTGCATCCTCGAAGGTTGGAAAGACAGCATTCTAGCCCTGCAGACCACCGGGAAGTTACCCGAATGGTCAGAAAATCTCGGCATCACAAGGAGGTGCATTGACTCGGTCATTGACAAAATCCTCACACCGCCAGCAAAGGTTAGAAAAAACAAACAAACAATTTGACTTATGAAAGCATCATGTATGCCTAGTGGAGATTGTGAAGATTGTTTGTATTTGATATGGATGAAGAATCTCTGCAGGTGACATGGTCCTACACTTACACTAGACCGGGGTATTCTAGAAAACGGAACCAACTTGTGCCGAAAGATTGGTGGACAGAGGACGTATCTGATCTTGACATAGACTTGTTCCGATGCATTATTACTGCCGTTAGATCAGCAAACGTTCTGTCAACACAGCTAATTGGTGAAGCATTGCATGTGTATGCCAGCCGGTGGCTACCGAACCCTTCAAAGACTCAGCCTCCAGAGAGTTCAGCATCTCAAACTGAAGATTTGGAAAAGAAACAGCGAATCCTCGAGACCATTGCAAACATGATTCCGGGAGATAGGGAATCCGTGTCTGTTGGATTCTTGCTGAGGCTACTTAGCATCGCGAATTTTCTAGGGGCATCGCCGGTAACCAAGGGAGAACTAATTAGGCGATCGAGTATGCAACTCGAGGAGGCAACTGTGAATGACCTGCTGTTTCCTTCGCACGCTTCTTCCAATGGTCATTTCTATGATATTGACTCGGTTGGAGCAGTGTTGCAAAGTTTCCTGGTGCAATGGAGAAGGCAAAACACTGGAGATGGCCAATCTTTGAGGTTGATTCGGAAGGTTGGAAAGCTCATTGATTCTTATATCCAAGTCGTCGCGAAGGATGTCAATATGCCAGTATCAAAAGTGGCGTCTCTTGCACAAGCTTTGCCAGAAATCGCTCGGCCTGTCCACGATGACCTTTACAAAACAATTAACATTTACCTGAAGGTATTAGTACTATATACTAACAAACATATACAAGTAAACTACGAAAGAATCCTTTCGAGTTCTTTGTTTGGAATCTAAGTTGTCCGGGGAGCCTATAGCGCACGCCACAATCCATCTTGAAAATTAATGGTTCAGATTCGCTGAAGCTTTCTTACCGGTAATAAAACACTTTGACTGGTAAAAAAACGTTTGCGAATCCGATCCATTGAAAACACTTTTGGATGGTTGAGATTGGTGCATTGCATGGTGCAACGCATATGATGTGCTGCAAGATCCCCCAAACAAGAGAAAATGTAAATTTGTTTAGATCGCACAAACTTCAACTTGTTCGTCAAATTGAAACCTTGGTATAATTCTCTCAATGAGCAGGAGCATCCTGATTTGGCAAAGCCAGAGAAAAAACAGCTCTGTAGCATTCTAGACTGCCAAAAGTTGTCCCCAGAAGTACGTGCCCATGCAGTGAGGAACGAGCGGCTACCGTTGAGAACAGTGGTTCAAGTACTCTTCTTTGAACAAGAGAGAGGTGGCAGCTCAACGAGTCGTAAACCTCCACGGGTCACCGAAGAGGAACATATGAGCAAGTTGAAAGTGAGTTCGGATGAGAAGTCCCAGGAGGGCATCAAAAGAAGTACAATGCCTAACGTAACCGAGAGAAGTCGTAGCAAGACAACCAAGTCGGAAGGAAAGCTGATACTGGAGCCTGAAGTACAGAATGTGAGCGAAAGAGAATCGGAACGAACAGAGAAGGGAAGAATGACTGTAAGAGAAGAAGGAAGTTCTGGAATTAAGTTTGAGTTCCCTACTGGTAGTAATAAGGACATGCTACAAACGAGAAGTAATAAATCCGTCCGCAGCCGTAGCAAAGATAAATCATCCAGATAGCACAAGGAAGATGATCAGTTCAACCTCCCCTAGTTTTCCTGCATTTAAATTGTAATTCTAATTTTTTGGGCCAGAATTAAGCGATTCATGGTGCCAGCTAGTGGAAACAGTGCACAAAAACTTAGAATAGTACCATATAATGATCAGGAAAAAGTTCTTTAATCAATGTCAAATATATTTTTTCTGAAAGTTTTTAAAATTTATTTTTACGTGTTTTTACTCCTCTCGCCAGGACGAATCAACTTTAATAACAGTGTTCGGCCAAAGATAAGAAAAAGTAAATAAGATGAAAACAAACTATTATGCACAGATACGTATATTGTTGTAAGCAGCCATGTATTTTAACATCCTCATGTGTAAGTTTTCTTCTTTCCTATGGGATGAACAGATTTGTGATCCTTGAGTTGTGAAGCTTTATGGAATGCCACCATTTGACATTGGATCCCACTACAGTGCAGTATATAAGTACTGTTTCCGATTGATATATGAATGCAGTTGAAGTCAATATTCGATGGATAAATATGAAAATTTACACTTTGGGCAAGTGGGATTAGAAAATCTCAGAGCTTTTTTCTTCTTCTGTTACATACTTGCATTGCCACCGGAGATTTGCCGGTCGTTATTTCAAGGCTTTGGAGTTTGTCAAGGTGCATGCAAAATGTCGTGGACAACTTGTTTACTAAAAACAGGGCTACATATGTGCATAAACAAAATCATAAAATGTCTATGCCACCATCAATGGTTACCAAATACCATAGTTTTAAATACAATCTGTGACGCAACGTATTTGTTGTTATGTAACGGTCTTTGGGCTTTCTAATACTGTTACACCCTAGTATACCGGTGAGAGAAATAATCGCATTCGTATTGGCCAGTACTTGTTACGTATTGGTCCGTATCCGATTCACGGACTGGTTCACGGCCGTTGCGGCCAATACTCAACCGTTACGGGTTATTTAAGCAATTTAAAATCATTGTTTGCCAGAATATTTTTTAAAAATTTACGTCTGCTACACCCGATTCCGGTTACGTAACGTTCGATACTATTGAAACTATTACTATTACGCATGCCGAAAACGTTATTTAAAACCTTGTCAAATACCAACTAACAAATCAGCCCCGATCAAAGAAAACTTCCAAATCACCCTCACTGATAGCCAAAAGGGTTAATCATACGGTAGGTAATCTTCTAACCTCACCAAATAATTTACCCTGGTTGTTGATTATTGACAGTATTTGTAGTTTCAGTTTCAGGCTTTCAGCAATCTCATCTCCACGCTTCTCTATTTCATGCGACCCCCTTGTCAAAATACAACTCCACAAAGGAAATTCAAGCAAGAATGCCAAGAAACCACAATTGTGACTAATACGCGTGTGGAGGCCCTCTCTTCTGACCTCCGGCACACCTCTGGATCGTGAAGCTCCACCCTCACCTAGACCTTCAAGGCGAATCCATCATTAGCGCCTAACCGGCCGTCGGTGATAGGAAGACACTCTGACTGCTAAGTAAGTCTCTACGTGAGGAGAGGAATGTATAAAACTCAAATGTGAATAAGGATGACCTAGCTCTCTAGGGTTTGGTACTATAATTTACATGGCATAACCACTTCACTTAGCAGTGACGTGGTTTTGCCTCTGGTGCGTGTCACCATTAGAACCCAACGCCTTGCCCTGCCCGGCCCGTGACATCACGGACGAAACAGCCCACTTGCCCGTTGGGGCCACTGGCTGTCAAGCTACTTGGGCTTCACTGCGTTAGGCCCATATGGACGAACCGGACGCATGGCCCACCATCTGGCCCACTGCAACGTACAAGTTTACAAGGAGATTTAATTTTGTTCACTCTCCTTAAAAGGGAATAGTTGTTTCAATTTTACTTTCTTTGTGTGATTTCGGTTGTCTAAAAGTATTTTTAATGATCCAGATTTATAGAATTTTTTTCTTCTTATAGAAAAAAGTCTTTTTAAAATTTGAATTATTATTACTGAGATGGGGGAATGAAATGTAACAACAGAGGCTTTTGCACTCCAACAACTGAAAAGTCGGGTCGTTTTTTTTTTCCCATGACTAGTTTGGAGAACCATCTATTTTTTTTATTCTAGTATTTAGAACAAAATTAAGATGGTTGATTTGATTTATTCTTGATCATCCCTACCACTAATAATGATTTCTCTTTAAAAAAAAAAATCTTATACTAGAGAGATTAACAAACTCAAAAGGTAATAGAAAAAAATTAGAATTCTCAAAACGGACCAACAAATCCGGATGACAGGAGTATTTTATTTATGTATTCTTTCTTTATTTAAATGAATAAATAAGCTTGCAAAACCAAACGGGTAACCCACCCATCTGACCCGTCCAAAAGTTCTTCTAGTTTTTGTCGTCTCCCTCCCTTCCCCCAACACAGTTTTGGCGTCTCTCGCTTTCTCTCTCAGAAGAGCGAGAGTGTAGCAACAAGGGTTTAACGAAGACTTTATTCTGCAGAAAATAGCTCAGCACCCAATTCAATTTCTCGCCGATTTCCATCTGTGATAAAGGTAATCTCTTACTTCTCCTTCTCATTCAGCTTCACTCATTTGGCTTGCATTTTTCTAGGTCTGCAACCAATGATTTTTGTTGCTAGGTAAGAAATAATTTCCCCCAAATTCTATTTTCCTCAAAACCAGTTAACTTCTGATTTCTTTTTCTTACTTGTGAAATGGCATTCTGATGGATCAATTTAAGTCGTTTACGCATAAATGTAAGTGGTCTTTAACTCTTGTTTTCTGGGTTTTCCAGCGATAGTAGCAGTAAATGGCGGAGAAAGGAGGAAAAGGGTTCTCGGTGCCCAAGGGAAAATCTTCTCTCAAATCTCCTGGTATGTATGTTTATATACGTCTATACTCTATATATGTATCTCCCAATTTCTCCTTTCTTAGGTTATCCCAACTGGCATCACCAAAAGCAAAAGGTTTACTAAGTTAGCAATGTTCGCCTAAAAAATGGCTCACGATGGAATAACCAAACTTAGCAACTGTAAGTTTCGACAAGGCATGCAGTAAAATGTTTGTATATCACAAAATGATAGAAATCCCCAAATCATCTCATGCTTAAATTAGGTATACGTGGTTTTCTACCCCATTTCTGCTAGTCTGAAGAACCATAATTTCATGATACCTGGAACAAATTTTGATTGAGACACATATGCTTATAATGCTTAATTGCTTATAATGGTTGCATTGAATGATGGCATTGTTTTTAGTTGCGTGACACACATGCTTATAATGGGCTCTGATCGGTTTTTTACTCGGGAATGTAACAATTTGTGCTAAGCAACAATATTGATCTTTTAATATCGCATTGTATGTTTTGTTTTGTCTGTTGTTTCTTCTTGTTGTTATTTAGGAATTTTTTAAGATATCTTCACAAAAGAACGATTTAGCCATGATATTTGTCTTAAGCATCTCCTCTTATCCTTTAAATTTCTTTGCCTAGCTACTTTGAAAGGGAAAGATGATATCTCAGCAAATTCAAAGAGCGGGCGGAGAGTTCAGTTTGATTCTGAAGGTTTAAACCTGCTTCCTTTTTATTTTTCTCTTGTATAAATCCTTAGTTACTGTGCTCACCTGGTTCAAAGATGGATGGAGACTCTAAATACTAATCCCTTTCTCACCACTTACGAAATGTACTCTTGATGTTATAGATTCACTAGAATCCGATTTCAGCCTCTCTTCAAAAGCTGGTGGGAAGGGTGATACCCCTGGTACTAAAGGTAAAAAGTTGTTGTATCACAGATATTTCCCATGGGTGATTTCATGTTTTGCTGATACTTATGTGTACTGCTTTGTGTTTGATGCATATATTTCAAGGTGATTGGGGAAAAGGTGGGAAAGGAGACAAGGTCGCAAATGGTGGCAAGAGCTCAACGAGGAAGGAATCTTCCGCATCCAGCCAAAAAAATGAACAAGGTTAGTGCTTTCCCTTGATAGTATATATGGTCGTTTGATAGACACTATGTAAAATTTGTTTTGATCTTTTTATTAGGCCATGCAATTATTGCTGATTTATATAATTGCTGCAAAAATGGGGAATACAATGTTGGTTTCAGAGACGAAGTAACCTGATTTCGTGTTAGCAATCAATTTTGAAGTTGTAAAAGCAACTAGAAGAGTTGAATAAAATAAAATACTCACATTGAAGCTCAGAGTGCAAAGTGTCATTAAACTCTTAAGTAGTTGGCTTCACAAAATCAATTGTATAGGAGCAGATGGAAGAAAAGGGGTCTTCTGTCTTCAATTGGTTTTCCAGTGAGAGAGTCAAAGTTCCATTTCTTTGTCACTTGAGAATGAGTTCTGAAGAGCCTAACAGTGCACTAAAAATGGTATATTTTGAGTGAAAGCCTTTAAAAGGACCTTCATCATTTTTCTTCTGCCTTTGGTTTTGGAACTGCAGTTATATATTTCACCTCTGTTGGTGGTCATTTAACTTACCTCTGGGGAAAATATTTTTTCCCTAGTGGACTAAACATTGTGACACCTTTAAGCAATTTATATCTATTGCATTTCGATTGTGTGTTGATTGGCGTCAATATATTTAGGTGGCGTCAATATATTTAGGTATTTATGTTGGATCAAGATGAATACAACCCAAACAGTATTGAATTGTGTCACTGTCTGTTGAAAACATTGGGCCTCTGATATGAGTGGTAGATGTGGCTGGCCTGGACCAGTATTAGATTCATGTAGTCTCTGCTTTTGATAGAGCTCAATGGAAAAAAATGAGATTCATGTAGCCGATGACTCAAGGCTCTATTTGGTTTGGTTTGGCTAAATAGATGATGAATGTATTAAGTAAAAATTGATTTTCACATCGTTTGTTGGTATTGGGTAGAACTTCCAAAGAACGCCAAATGTCTGATGGACTGTGAAGCAGCAGATATTTTACAAGGCATCCAGGAGCAGATGGTTGTACTCTCTGAAGATCCAACCATTAAAATCCCAATGTGAGGAACACAGTTAAAGCTTTATCTTCTTGATTAGGGAAAGAGCTATGGATGTAAGGATTTGGTTTATCTCATTGAGAATCCCTTATACATTGCTTTCCAGATCCTTTGATAGGGGACTCCAGTATGCTGCTAAGAGTGGTAGCCGTTATACAGACCCTGACTCTGTTCGACAAGTGCTTGAGTATCCTTTTACTGTTTTGGAAAACAAAGTTATTGTTATTAGTCTTGTTATTAACCTTATTATTTGGGAAAATATCTGTCATCATTCATGAGGTTTATAGCAATTATGATTTTGAGCAATCTGCTGTTGAACCATTAACTCAAATATCAGGCCTCTCAAAATGCATGGTATTTCTGACAGCGAGGTAGCTATCTGCCTGAGTTACTGATGTAATTTGTTTTGTTGATAACGGGATAATGTTTTGATTTTATATTTGGTTACAGGTTTGCATTATTGCCAACATATGTCCAGAGTCTTTGGATGAAGTTTTTGCTCTAGTCCCATCCTTGAAGGTATGACCCCTCTGAGTTTAGTTTGTGGCCTCATAAATCGTCTGCATAATACTGATGTGCTTGTGGGACTGTATTTATGATGGACGAGCAACAAAAGATGGGCTTAGTGATTCAAATATTCAAGCAATAGTTAAAAATGTCAACAACAGCTGCTGGGCAGATATCTCTTATTCGGTTGAGATGATGTTTTTATGACCATAGTGCTACTATCTTATGTTTTCGAATTTTTACTTCAAATATCAGTTCTACTCCATTTTAGCCCGTTTCCTGCAGATTAGCCTCTGACAAACAAATGTGGGGTCAATTATAGTGAGATAAATCATTGCTGGGTAGCAATTGTGATATCAAAATATTGAAAGTGTTGCCTCTTAATTGTCAGGAGATATCTGAAAACATTATTATTTTTTATCGCTTATGATAGGAAACTATTTTTTTTATTGTTCAATCATTGGAAGCTGCTTGTTTAGAATTTATTTTCTTTCAGGGTAAGAAAAACAAGGTGACACAACCCCTCAAAGATGCATTGAGTGAATTAACCAAGCTTAAGCACTCTTCGTAAAGCTTCTGCAGAAGAGATCCATTGTAAGTTATTTCACTGCTCAATGAAGTAGGATAGCCTCATCTTGCATTCTCTTTGCTACCCGCGTGTTTTTGTATGCTTGTCTAATAGCGTGCAAAATGGCTTGAAATTTAACCGGTACATAGCGAAAATGTTTGTGTGTGTGTGTGTGTGTGTGTGTGTGTGTAGGACGATTCTTAATAGAGTGCACTTATCAAAATAAAAATTGCAGGATCTGCACATGCTGCCGGCTTGGTAGAGCAGAACATGGTTCTGTTCTTTTGGAGAAACTTGCGAAAAGGCTACCTTAATATGGCCAACAATTGTAATTATCCTTTTGGTTAAATGCGATTGGTGTACCTGGTACGCCTATGACTTTTTAGTTGGGAAGCTTTTGGAACTGTTGTGAGAATTATTAAGAGCTAGCTTTGTGCAAAGGTTTGTTATTTTTTGTCTACGGAACAGGAAACTTCCCTATTGCTGCAGATTCTCCATTAGCGTCAAAAGCGCTTAGGAGTTATCCAATCACGGTGGCATTGCATGATCCAATTGAGAAAAATGGGACATTTCTATTAGAGCCCAACTACAGCGACCTAACTCGCCTCAAATTGGACTGGTAATCCTGGGGCGGTGCAACCCGAGGATTGCCACTCCAAAATGGAAATTTTATGTGAATAAGGTGTCACTAATACAGACCGGAGCTGGTAGAATTGGTGAGTGCATTCTGCTTGTGTTCGTTAAAGGGTTCAACTTCCATTCTTAATTCTCGTTTTGCGATCTTGCTTTTAAAAGCTTCGCTATCTGGAATTACAATAGTCTGCAATTTTCAAAAGACTCTTTTTCGCTCTATTCATAACTGTCATTCACTTTTACACGAGTGCATTATGTTGATTTTGAAACATCATAAATTACATAAAATTCTTGTATGCGTTTGACGAAGAACAAGTTGATGACGAGAATCTGGAGCATTCAGAGCTCCAAATATCAAAATCAATCCGAATTCTGAGTTCGAAATTAAATGGAGAGATTTTAATACAAAACGATTGTTAAAATGTCCCTCATCTAATCTTGGAAAAATGTGGATGACGTATTGTAAATAGGTAAATCAAACTTTTTAAGGGCATCCGCACTTCTGCAGTCGTGGAGTTAAAAATGTTTTATTATATGATACAAAAATGTAAAAAGTGGGTCTCATTTGTGTGTTGTTATGACACAATGTGTAGTTAAGGTAAGGAGGGTTGCAATGGTGTTGTTAGAGTATTGTTAAAACGTAGGAGTATAAAGGTACACAAGTATACGTGTATGTAGGCATATAGATGTAGGTAGGGTCCCATCAACCATTACTTTTTTCCTCACTTTTCTCTCTCTCTCTCTCTCTCTCTCTCCCTCTCTTTCATTTTGCACCTGAAAACCTTGGCCCCAGTTAATGTAAAAATAAAGGAACAAACACAGTTGTGCTTGACCTTAAATCTGCCGCTCTATTTCTTACCCTAACAACACTCTTGGGACACAAAAAATGAAAAAAGTTAACTGCTTACACTAGTTCTTTCCTAAATTATGACACTAACTCCATTACTGGAGATGCCCTAAGGAGTTGGTCAGATTTCCACAATTATCCCACAGTTATAGTACTTGAGTATATGGGCGCAAATAGGGTGATGACTGACTACCAAGGCTCAAACTCATGACATGGTGTACAAGCAAAATCTATATGGGTGCAAATAGATTGGGCTCGGCCCATTAGTCATCGAGCTTCATTTAATATTCACAAGTCCGGTTTCTTTTAAGTTTCATTTCTCAAAGGAGTTCTTCCAGACCGGCCTTCTTTTGGAAGAGTGTTCCCATCTAGGCCCAGTGTCACACCCTTCCATTCAAGTCCTTTTCATGCGCGCATACCGTAGCTATGTTTTATCCCTTTCTCTATTCTCCCTCTCTCCTCTATGCACCCACCTAACATTTTCTCTCTCCTGTACAGCCAACCACAGATCTCTCTCTCTCTCTCTCTCTCTCTCTCTCTCACACACACATTTTATATTTCAAAATAAAATAACTTTTGTTACACACATTTATTTTTTATAAAAATTATATATTTGAAACTTACTTGACAAGATCTTTAAAACAAGATCCACATTGAATATGAAAATATGTACACAATAAAAAAGTTATTTACACCCTCTAATTTTTTTTTTTACATAGTTAATTGTTATTAGGCAGAATTCACACCCCCCTCCAGACAATTCACACCCTTTATCACACAATTTACACCCTGCGTAACCGAGAATTCACATGACTAATTTACACAAATACACAATTTACACCCAAAAATGAAAGAATTCACACATCTCAAAATACAAAATTCACACCTTCTAAAATAAAAAAAAACAATTCACCCACATCAAATGCTGAAGTCACATATCTGCTACACAACTTACACCCTAAAAAAAATATACAATTCATACCCCAAAATGAAAGAATTTACATCGTCCAAAATGAAAGAATTCACACCTGTCAAATGCAAATTTCACACCCTCTAAAAAGAAAGAATTCACTATATTTCTAAACAATTCACACCCTAAAAAAATGAAAGAATTCACCCATATCAAATGCAGATTTCACACATCATCTACACAAACTTACTCTCCAAAATGAAAGAATTCACACCCTTAAATATAGAATTCACACCCCTTATATTCAATATGAGTCTTGTTTGATAGATCTCGTCGAGTGGGTTCTAAAAATATAAATTTTACAATATATATAATAAAAATTATTAAACTTTAAAATTTTAAAAAGATAAAAAGGATAGAGAGAGAGAGAGAGAGAGTGTGTGTGTGCGCGCGTGCAAAAAAGTAACCCTTAAAGCAACGAATTCAATTAAAGTACTTTTTGCTCTTGTTTTTTTTTTTTTCTTTTTTATCTTGATTGGATAGTTGCATGAAAGGGGGGAGAGAGAAAGAGAAAGTGTACCGAAAGAATTAATGGGGTGGGTGGGGCACGCTCGGAAAAGTCAGCAAATAAGAGAGA
This sequence comes from Vaccinium darrowii, assembly GCA_020921065.1. NCBI lineage: Eukaryota > Viridiplantae > Streptophyta > Magnoliopsida > Ericales > Ericaceae > Vaccinium > Vaccinium darrowii. The sequence goes on from CM037156.1 coordinate 26,331,245, forward strand.
GAGAGAGTAGCGCGTCAGGGCTTATCAGGAAGGGAAACATAAAATGGGGTTTGGACGGAAAAGTGGAGGTTGCTTGAAATTTCCCGTTTCTTAAACTTGTTCAAGTAGCCCATTAGTTTTTATAAAGTATACTACCTACATATAAATTAACCCTCCTCACTATTATAAATTAAAGTTTACAGTCATAATTATTATAGTTATACGAAGACCAATAAATATATTTGTATATATGCTTTAAAAAATAGGGTAATGTGTATATATAAGGATTCTTCCTAATATTTTTTGATATTATAAATATATAATGCACATAATTGTCATTATTTTATATTGAGCCGAGCCAAGTTTGATTTGAAGAGATATTTTCAAACCCAACCCATTAACCAAACGGGCTAAAAAAAACTCAACCCCACCTGACACAATTGGCCTAAATACATATCCAATGCCCTAAAATTAGATGTTTTGCCTCTTTTAGAATGGTGGTAAAAATAGCTTGAGCTATTCCCACAAAATGGCAAAATTTGCTAAAAACCTAACCCAATAACTATCTATTTGTCTAGCCATAAATGGCTACATCCATTTATCCACCACCCATTTTCATGCAAAAATGGCACCAAAGATAATTGAGTCTTTTTTGCCACTCACCCTATCCAACCACCAAATCCGTCCCTCCCTCACAAGGGAAATTATTGAAAAAAAATGGCATTGCCATCATTTGCCCAAATGGCACTGTTCATTGCCTTTGTTTCGGAATGGCTTATGTCAAATGGCAAAACCATTGGAATTGGCATTGCTCTTAGAGCCCGTTCGAGAGCAAGATTTTTCCACTCTGCATTTTAAATTTTCCCATTTTGGGTGTTTGGTACAAACTTCCAGTTCAACATGCATTCTCAAAATCACACACAATAGAGGTACAATTTGATAATCAACACCGGACGTACTTTTGCATTCTGAATAAAAAAAAATCTCAACATAATCTATTTTGATGATTACTCTCAAACACTACTCTATTGCAAAACATATTCTGTATACATCTCTCAAACAATCGACGGCTTAATAATCTGTTCTAACCATAATCTAAAAATCTGCAATTCAAAATGAAAAAATTAATAAGCTTTCAAACGAGCCCTTAGTTGTTATTTTTGAAAATGAAAGTAAACATTGCCGAGCAAAAAAAAAAAAAAATGAAAGTAAACATTTTAGGACGGCCAAAAATAGAAATACAAGGGAGTACCTATCAAAAACGGGCTATATCCTCTGTATTCATTTTTGGGAGTTCAATTTTGTTCCCTATTACTTCTCTTATTGGTTGAACTGGTGTAGGTTTCATTCCTGTAATACACTTTTTGATAAGGATGAGATCAAACTTTGGTGGAATCTAGACTATCTCAACCAATAAAATGAACGGTAATGTTCACCTTGTTTAACAAAATTAAATTCCAAAAAAGGGTGAACAAAATTAATTAAATTACAGTTTTGGTATTTCTGTGTACCAAATTTTTTTTTTTTTAGACACAAATCAAGAATATCAAATTATCAAATTAACCAAAGGCTAGACACCCGCGGAGAGTAACCGGAGAATAAATAAGAGAATTCCAAATCATGAATTAAATGCTAGCTCACCCATATCGGGCGGCTACCAAATGCATTTCAGCTGCATGATCATGCAAGATTATTGGGAGCGGGGGCCCTGTAGTGAGCTCGGTTCGGTTGTCTGATCAGCGATCAATAATCCAAATCATCTTACACTTCAAATAAACATTTTACATATAATTTAAGTCACATTTATCAAGACCAAAAATACTACTTGTACAACAATTTCGGCTTCAACCATTTACAACCCCTCACATACACGTGGGGCATACACCCATAATTGTGTGTGGGCTCCACATGTATCTGAAAGAGTTGTAAATGATTGGAGTAAAAAATAGTTGTATATGTAGCATCTCTCTATCCAGACCATTGATTGTCAATCTAACAGCCGAGCTGAGCTACCCTTTGGAATGAGTTCGGCTCACTACATGGCCCTGCTCCAAGATTATCTCCTAAGTACTCCATAATCGAAATAAAAGTCACACCGGGCGACAAAAAGATTAGGGTGAGTAATTAAAAGTCACACTCCATAATGGAGAATAATACCATTCCCAGCGCTTTACACTGCACTCACGTTAATTGGGAATTGATCAAAAGTCGTTAAGACTATCAGGGGGGAGAGAGAGAGAACTGAAGGGAGACCTTTACCTTACCAAAATGTATCATCATGGAGCAGTAGGAGAAGAGGAAGAGTACATATCGCAGTCATCGTCCACAACACCCGATTTTGATGCAGAAGAAGAAGAAGCTGATGATGATGACGATGACGATGATGATGATGAGGAATCAACCATGTATGGAAGAAGAGAGAGACGGATAGAGCACTACACTTCCTCCCAGAGAATACTGTTAGTGGGAGAAGGGGATTTCTCCTTCTCTCTCTCTCTCGCCAAAGCTTTTTCCTCTGCCCGCAACATGGTCTCCACTTCTATCGACACTCAGCGTCAGTACTTAAACTCATCGTTCTACTTCTGTAATACTGTATCTGTAGCTTAATACTCTTTCAATAATGCTTTACAATTGATACATATATGTAATTGAATGGTGGGTTGCAGAGGATCTGTTCAAGAAGTACAGTAATGGTGTCGGGAACGTGAGGGATTTAGAAGAGAAGGGTTGTGTGGTTTTGCACGGAGTGGATGCTACAAAGATGAGCCAACACTATTTCCTCACTACTCAGAGGTTTGATCGTATCGTTTACAACTTTCCCCATGTCGGTTTTCTCTTCCCCGAGGGCAATGGCTGCCAGATCAAGTAAGTACATCAAAACATGTATGTATGTATCTATGTATGTGTGTGTTTGTTTTTCATTGATTGTATATATTTGTTAGTGATAATTGATTATTCTTTTTTCCATGGTAGATGGGTATAGGCCTAAATTCGTTTGTTAGTGATTATTTGTTATTGGGTTTTGATTATTTTTGTTGCTTTTGGTCATTATTTTTACTTTTCTGACTCCTCTTGCGATTGATTAAAGCTTGACATGGATCTAATAAGATTTCAGAAGGGATGAACAAAAGCACGGGAAGAAAAATCATTTAACTTACTTGCTCTCACTCACTGCAGGTGTGGAAAGAAGATACACCCAATTTTGTAGGAGGCCAGATAGTATTGCATGATAACTCGTTAAGAAAGGCTTCGAAAACCCTGCTACAAGACTTTGACTTGCTTGTTTATCTGTAGGGATTTCTGAGATTGGAAGAAAAATTATCTTAGGCACTAAAATTTGAGACTGCAGACATGGAAAGGAGATATCCATTTGAAGAAGATCTGATAGTCTGATACAGAAGTGTGTTGATAATTCCAAACGGACTTAGAAAAGCCCTGCAACAAGGCTTTGACTTGCTTGTTAATTTGGTTCTGAAAGTGAAATCGAGTTATCTTATGTACTTACTTAAAAGAGTGCAGTTTTCCAACTTGCACGCGCTACTCTAGTCCTTGCATGTGTTGGACAATGGTTCAAGCATTCATAAGCCAAAATGGGGAGGTCCAGATACCAGCTATGTATTGGTATGCCAATGTTGTTCTAGAAAAAGAAAAGGTAACCCCCAGGATATTAGATTGTTAACCACCAACTCATCTAAAAGTTTAAGCTATTAGAAAGAGGGGTAACTTTATTATTTATATCTTCAACACGCCCCCTCACGTGTAGCCAAGCTTTCCTCCATAAGCGGGCTAAACATGTGCAAGTATTTAATTATCAGGTAGGCAGTGAGGTTCGAACATATGATCTATTGCCTGTTCTGATACCGTATTAGATTGTGTTAACCACCAACTCATCTAAAAGCTTAAGCTGCTAGAGAGATGGGTAACTTTATTATTTATATCTTCAACAGGAGGAAGCGGGCGGGTTGGGCTTTAGGTGAAAAAGGGAATTCCAAAGGATGTACATATCTTGCTTCAATCCCAGTGCTCACTGAAGCTTCCTTGTCATCATAACCTCTCGGTTTCAAGCTGCCCATGATACCAGCTCAAACGAATCGAGCTATTCTTCACTTCCTAGAAATCTCTATTCTCCACTCATCAAAGTCAAACCCAACAGTTCAAAACGTGAATGCGTAAACGTTTTGGCAGCATGTATGTATCCTCTTTAGGATCCTTCAAGGGAAAATCTAATAATAGCATTGAATCTTTGTCCTCATCTAAGACCTTGTAACCCCAACTTTAGATGCCATTTATAAACCACCTCTGGTTATGATGATGATGGTTCCTCCACCATTCTAGTCTGGGCTTGCCGACTTCCAATATACCCCTCGCGATCTTCATAGGAGAACGGGTCGGAATACTCGGCATGAAGTTGAAGTTTGAAATTTTATTTTTATCCTGACTATCGACATATTGTTTTTCTGTACTCTTATTTTTGTTTTCCATGCATGACTTTGGTAAAATGAACTTATCGATGAAAACCTCGGCTCATTTGAAGTTTGATTGGGACTGATTGATGTAGGTTGAATAAGCAACTGGTCAAAGGGTTTCTGAGGAACGCTAAAATGCTGTTAAAGGAGGGAGGAGAGATTCATATAAGTCACAAGAATGGTGAGCCTTACGACAAGTGGGACCTGGTTAAGAAGGCAAAGAAGATAGGCCTGGCTTTACATGAGAGTGTTCCCTTCTGCAAGGATAAGTATCCTGGTTATGGCAACAAGAGAGCCCATGGTAGATTCTCAGATGCTCCCTTTCTCTTAGGGGACTGCACTACTTACAAGTTTAAGCTTGCTCACTCTTGCCAGTTTGCTTGGAAAGGGAAGTAATGATTCCTTTGTACTGTTAGATTAATTAGTTGGGTGCAAGAAGTTTGGATTCTTGACAATGGTGATCTCTTTTTCAAACTTTTGTTCATAATGCCTTATATTCTGTAACATGTGGTTTCCTTTCTATGCTCCTTGAATCATGCTGATTGCTGGTTGTCACAAATCTTGAGCCGGATGCCTGGATTTGTACTCAGACACCAATTTGATTATGAGGTTGCATATCTATTTGCTTTCGTTCGACTTATGGGGTTGCCTATTTATGTGTTTTCGCATTGTGTTGTTCTGCATAAAATTAAGTAGCTCAGCGTAACTGAAAATCCTCACGATATCATGCATGCAACGGAGTTATCATCAACGCTAATTACAATTTCGTTCCCTCTCCTGACCCTCAATTTTCGGTTGCAAATATTTGGATCTCTTTTTTCAGAGCATGACCTCACATCATTGACGAAAGCAAAATAATATAAGACAGGATGCGTAGCTTGCGGCAATGAAGTCTGGAGACCAAGTAAACTGATATTTTCATCTAATTAACTAGTATTATCATGTCATACTGGAAATGTCAGTATTACCAAACGGGGTGTTAAGCGTACGGTGTCCTGTGCGGGGCACATTAGTTGACCAACAATACTTGTGGATATAAAATTCATCTCTACCAACTGGCCTTCCCACGAGTATAAAGCAGACGAGCCCGGTTTCAAGATTAGGCTTTTGATTAAGCAAACTAGAATCCAAGGTTACTACCGTGGAGGAGGAAAAGAATGTAACTACAAGTGCTCTGGAGGAAGAAATTCTTGAACTTAAGTATGACATCTCCAAACTTGAATCCAGGTCTCGTCCAGCTGCATCGGTAAGCGTAGCTGTCCCCTCCCTTTGAATTTTTAGCTATAACCCGGCGACACTCATATCTTATCTTTTACCTAATTGAATTCAGGTCCCGAGGCTAGTTGGATCGGATGATCCGGTCGTGAAAGAAATCGATGTACCACTGACAGATCAGGAGTGGCGGATACAGAGATGGTTAGAAACCAAGGACGAAACTTGATACAGAGAAATTGTTGAATGAACAGAATTGATTACAAAAAATTGTTGCTGCAGATTTCTTATTGCTTCTCTTTGCTTTTTCCTATCATTCCTTTTACCGTCCAGACGAGATCATGTGTGTAAGCATTGATTCATGGTTTTGACCCCTTATTAAATGGCAAATGTCTAAAGTAAAAGGTTTCGCGCAGGGACATTCAGATGGCTCACGTCCTCTTCAAGAATGTCCATATTTCTTAACCCAAAAGTTTTAATAAGTACTTAACCCAAAAGTCAGTCTTCCTAGACAAATACTATTTACTTAATAAGTACTCCATCCGTCTCAAAAAAATGTCCAAAATTACTATTCACACCTCTCAAAAATATTTCTATATTTGCTAACTTATAATACTTTTTATGATTTTTAAAACTTTGTTTAATAAAATTAAGTGAGATCTATCAAACAAGATTCATATTGTATAAACAAATAATTACAAATAAAAATATATAGAAAATTTTGTGAGAGGTGTGAATAGTATTTTTGGACATCTTTTTGGGACGGAGGGAGTACTTAACCCAAAAGTCAGTCTTTCCAAACTTTATTTTCCTAGAAAATTGTCTCCCTTTTCATCCTCTTCATAACTTCTACAATCTACTGTTACAACTATTGTTTAAGTAATTAACCAAAAAAAATAACCATTGTTAAGTGACAAGTCCAAATCAACCCAATAAGCTATATATTGTAAAATCAACTATTATTAAAGTAACAAGTCCAAATAAACTATTGTTAAGTGACAAGTCCATGTACCATCACGACTTTGCATTGCTCAATAAACAATAAGCTATAGTAAAATTCTTCAACAAACAAGACTGGTTACACATGTAATCAGTATTATCCCTCTGAATTTTAGAGGGTTGAGATTAAATAAGTATATCGTCTAATAGTTAAAAAGAGTGGTGCATATGGTAAGTCCCAAAATGTTTTCATAATTTAGAGTTTTTAAATTACGAAAACAATATTTTAATAATAAAGGGAGAGTTAATTACGTATCCTGTACAAAAAAGATCATTATGATTCTTTCTTATGAGGTTTGAATACTTATGATTCCATCCTGAAATTCAAATAAACTCCAAAACACCCTTTCTCTCTCCTAATTTTCCTAATATTACTCTCCTGATTTCCTAATATTTCTCTCTCCTAATTTCCTAACATCTCTCTCTCTCTCTCTCTCTCTCTCTCTCTCTCTCTCTCATCTTGAAAAATCTCTCTTTCCTAATCCTATAAATAAACCATGTTGACTGTCGTTTATTTCACATAGTGAACATGAAAATAAACTATGTCGATGTGTCGTTTATTTTATACAATGAACATTATTTATTGATTTACCATTTTTGCTGTATCAAATCACCAAAATGGTAAATCAACAGCTATATTCACTATATGAAATAACCATCTTTTAAAGGGCATCTAAAGATAGTGAACCAATAAATCATATTCACTATGTGAAATAACCCCACTTAGTTTCATAATCGTATCTTGAATCATGTGTTGATTAATCATGTTTAAAATCAACGCATGATTTTAAACATGAAACACATGGTTGATTAATGCACCATAAAATCATATGAATAACATGGTTGAACCATGTGTAGATTTATCATATTTAAAATACTGAGCAAATATGGCAAGTAACAAACATGGTAAAATTATTTACCATGAATTATGTGTTGAATTATATAACGAATTGTAACTTAAATTTCATGGTAAATTAATATGTCATGGCTTTTATCCAAAAATTAAAAGTACACAAGTCATGAAAATTCTTACCATGGTGACACTATTTACTATGAATTTCTGTGGGAAAACTTAAAAAAAATTATGAGTGAACATGATTAATTAATTTACCACAAAAATGACAAAATCTATCACAAATAAACAATCTGGTATTTCTTTTACAACAATGACGACTACTACTATGTATTAGGTCATCTCCTCAAAGCCTCCCTTTATTATCATCTCCCACACCAAAATCCCATCTGCCGCAATAATGGGTAATGATGCCTTGATGGAGATCCACCACGCCATGATCCGTTACCTCACCATCCCATCTGGGTTCGTATGGTTCAGCATTGTTGTTAGAGAGATTGACGATTTCCTTCAGATCAACAACATCCGAAGAGAACAAAAGTTGCTCATAGACGTGTTTTAGGATGGGCGATAGCGTTCATGGCTTTCTTCCGACGAGATTTTTTTGCAGTCATATTTGTATCCGACGGTTGGAGTCGTCATTGGAGAAAAAAATGGTGGACAAGATGGTGTTGTGTGCTATTGCGGCAGTGGATGGCATTGACGAGAGGTATAGCAGCCCATGTAGAAAGAGAGAGAGAGAGAGAGAGAGAGAGAGAGAGAGAGAGAGAGAGAGAGAGTGACTTTAGGGGAATCTGATGAAAATAAATCGCATCCCACGTAAATAGGGATGTGATTAGTGGAGATGAAAGTAATCCCTAAAATTTTGCATATAAACTGTATATATCCAAATTAATATATGCAAATTACTATATATGTAGATATTTTACCATGTGGCAAATTTGATAATGAATCAATTAATGAGAGCAGTTTCGGTCAATATTCAAATTTCAGGATGGAATCATAAAGATTCAAATCTCATAGGATGCAATCATAATAATAATGGTATAGGATGCCTAATTAAAATTCTCTAATAATAACTTAATTTAGGACATTTTAATTTTGGGGCACTTGTTTTGTCAAGTTTCTATTAGTTAGTAGTAGTAATTGAATTCGGGGAGTGTTGTGCATCAAAATTACGCGGTTTTGCTTGATTTCTTGATGCACCTCCAAATCTTTGGCCTTGTTTGGAGAGTTAATTTTGGGGTTCAATTTTAGGGAATTTAGAATCTCTGGGATAAGGTATAGTGAGTTTAGGCACTTAAGGTTTAGGGTTTAGGCACTTTGTAGTGGTTTTTTCTTCCTCCATTTCAGAGGTGTGCCAAAAAATCAAGCAAAACAACGTAGTTTTTCCACACAATATGGAGCACTCTTGGATGCCCCACACTGCATCCCAGGATCGAGTCTAATTCCCCCTTCCCCCATGTAATAGATTAAGAATGAGCAACCGACTCCCCCTCCACCTCCGGCGACCTCCACCAGCGACGACGCCCAATGCACCACCAAGTTCTCTCTCTGTGGGTCAGATCAAAAAATTCAGTGCTTAAGAGAGCATGTTCATACTCAACTTACCAATTTAAATTTACGAGAGTTTTGTATCCCTCTAAAAATTCAAGGTGCAAGAGCGTTTTGTGCCGTGATAATTTTGAAGCAAAGGGATAAGATGAAGAAATTGTGGCTTTGGTGAAGGCTTCGAAGAACTAGGTGTGGTGCCTATGTGTGTACAATGGAATTGGGTGAAATTGGCATTAGATTCAAATTGGTAAAAGAAATAGAGCGTGAATTAAAGCAGCTCCACCTACGCTTTCTCTCTCTCTTCTATATCATTCTCCCATCCACTTCATCACCATGAACCTTCCTGGTTTGTATCCTCATTTCCTTTCCTTCTCCTTCTGGGTTTGATTTTGACGGTAGAGAAAGGTTGATTGAAGCACTCAAGGCCTGAATCAGATGTTCTCTTCACCAATTCTTACCTAAATTGCAAGCCCTAGGGTTTGATTTGTTGTTGTAATTCCTCCCAGAGGATCCATGGTGGTTCTTGTGATTCATAGGCACAGAGAGAGAGAGAGAGAGAGAGAGAGAGAGAGAGAGAGAGAGAGAGAGAGAGAGAGAGAGAGAGAGAGAGAGAGAGAGAGACCTTGGTGGGGTTGGGCATCAGTTCAAAGGTTGCATCGGGCATCACCACTGGTAGTAGTCACCGGAGGTGAAAGGGGAATTGATTGCCGCTGCCCTCTTCTCTCTCTCTCTCTCTCTCTCTCTCTTTGATTTTACTTGTTTTTTTAGTGAATAGGGTGGAGCCATTGCATACGTGGCGCCACGTAGGACGATGTGGTTTGTGGTGTGGCCAAATGTTGTGACCCTAGCATTTTTGGCATATTTATCAACCAATACAAAAAAATTCAAGAATTCAAGGTGTGCTCGTGGATTCGAGTATTTTATCTTGTATGCTAGAGCGCTATCTAGCCCCATGTAAGTTCCGCCACATCAATTTTATATACACAGCTTATGCTAGAAAGTTAATCTTGAGAAAAGTGAAATGAATTGAAATAATGCTGTGTTTGGATGACCGGAATCTTAAGTAGGAATATGAATATGATTACTAGGAATCAAATTCCTGGGAATTTTCTTGAGTAGGAATAAGAATATGATTACTGGGAATCGAATTCTTAGGAATTTGACACCTGGAGAAATGGAATTTTGGTGTTTGGATTAATTCAGTAATCTTACGTGGGAAACAATTATTTTGAAAATTTATTAAAGTCAACATTTCCTTTTCTTAATGAATGAGCCAGGAATCTGAGATTCCCACGGGGTCAGGGAGGCATCAGATTCCCACTCAGTCTAGGAATGTGATTTCTAGTTGAATATGTCATCAAGAATCACATTCCTATTCATGTCTCTGTCAAACGTTGGAATCAGAAAAGCCTGATATCACATTCTTGTTCCTATATGTTCTAAACATTGGAATCATAATTAGAATGCATCACATTCCCATTCCCCCTTAAGATTATTGTCATCCAAACATAAAGAAAGAGAAATTTACTTTCCCGTGAGTGTTCATTTGATAAAGGAAGTTTCGAGAAAAGTGTAATTGGCAGAATCAAACTTTCTTTCACATGACACATAATTCCTTCCTTTTTACAGGATGCATTTTGAGGGAAAGTGAGTCCTAATGGGAAAATTGATTTTGTAGGTCCAATTATTTTCCTGCTAACTAAACACCCCAAAAATTATGGGAAAGTTAATTTTTTTCATCATTTTCCATACTTTCTTAACAACTAAATGAGGAGTAGGATGCCTTTGGACAAATATTTTTGTTGAAAAAAATTGATCTTTTGAGCAACCTAAAAGCCAAAGTGCATGCTACCTGCAAAGAACCATTAGGGTAACTTTTTTTAAGTACTTTTTGACACGGTATTTTGGTTATTTTCTCGTAACTAGTACTAAATTTGGGTCAAATTTTTACATCACATCGTTAGTCTTGATAAGGGGAATTAGAAATGTATAAAAAAAATAATCCAGAGTTGAAAAAATATGCATAGACAAATAAAAAAAAAAACTCAAAAAAAGTACTCACTCTTTCCCATTTTATGTATCCTTCTTTCTATTTTGAGATGTTCTAAAATAAATATCTCATTTCTAAACCATTAAAACATGTCAAAATTTCAGTTTTAACCTAAAATGTATTTTTTCCATCATAATTGGTCTGTTCACTGTTGAATTTCCTGCCATTTTTAAATTGTCTTCATCTTTCACTTTATAATGTTTTTCATAATTTTGAAAGCTTTGTATAATAAAACTAACTGAGATGGAGTATCAAACAAGATCTATTTTACTTATTTTTTGAGATTCACCTCGAAATATATAAGCAAATTTAGATACATTTAACTAACTTCACAATTTGAAAAACTTAGTAATAATTTTAATTAAAAAAAAAAAAACAATCCTCGTATCGGACACTCATGGGCAGTAGGGATGGCAACGGGGAGGATCGGGGACTGATTGACCATCCCCGCCTCCAATCCCCGAACCTTATATTTACCTCTGTCCTTGCCCCGATCGTGTTTTGGACGGCTCGGATGTATTCGGCAATTTTAATTTTAATTTTATTTATTTTTACTGGTAAAAAATCAAAACACATCAAAGTTTATACATATTAAATGTTAAAATCAAAATCAAAATTAAAGATTTTTACCTGTACAAGTTATAGAATTAATTTTCATAATGTACATGTAAAAGTTTATACATATTAAATGTTATATGAGAAATTTTATATCATATATGCAATACATATTAAGACCTATTTGACCTAAAAAGTTAAACATGCTTTTGCCTTTTGACTTGTTGAAACTCAAAAAAGAAAAAAGTTGGCTAAACTTTTTAGGCCAAAATAAGCCTCTAGTCCAAAACAAATGACTTTTTAAAACTCAAAAGAGCAAAAAGTATACTTAACTTTTTAGACCAAAATAATCCTAAAATGTTACATGGGAAATTTTTTAAGATATATTCATATACTCCGGGTTTGCAAGCCTACCGAGCATAATATTGTCTTGTTCAAGTTCAGCTCGTTTACAGGTAGGGCCGGCCCAAGAGTTTGGAGTGCCCAAGGCCTAATCTAAAAATTGTGCCCTTAAAAGTACAACAGTCGAATAATTTTTCCAGCAACAACCACAATAAGCGAAAGTCAAAACAATATAAAGTTCTACTAATCCCTCACTGTTACCCCAACTAATCCAATTTTTAAATGCAACAACAGAGTGAAGGAACCAACGAAGAAAAAAGTTGGAGCATAAAATATCCTAGAAATGGGGTAATAAGTACTCTCATCAGATTATTTACCTAACTAATCAAACATGACCCAACAATGTTACAAGTTGAATTAATTGGACCATTTTAGTCTAAAATCACAAAACCATCTAATTTGTACTATTTGTTTAGGGAAAAAGCTACAATACACACTCCTTATTTAGGTATGTATCATAAATAACCCTACAAAAGTTACGATTTATTTTATAAAAGTTACGAGACCAACCAAAATGTTACAAATCATATTGCTGAAAAGTTACGAAAAACTAAAACATGTTGGCTGTGTTCGTTTGGGGGTTTTGGGGCAGTTTTGCACTATTCCAGTTTTGATTACATCATCACTTTTTTTCACTTTTCTCTCTATCTCTCTCCACTTATTACACCTGCTTACATCATCAAAACTAAACTAAACAAAACTAAACTGTGCAACCGAACACAGCCGTTACGATTGCTAATGAGATGACACAATCTGGACCATATAATAGGTGCATATGATACACACCTTTAATTGGTGTGTATTGTAGTTATTTCCGTTGTTTAGATATCTACTGATATTTGATCAAGCTTATTTTTTCCTCAAACACTGTTCTCTATGACGTACATCTCCAAAATGGAGTTAGAAAACTTGAAGTGAATACTCAAGTTTTGAGACGATTGGTGTGCTCAAGAGGATTATTAGCTTTGTTTTTAGTACTTTTTCTTTTTTTTTATTGTATCGATCTCATTTTTAGCTTTGATGAAGGAAGATTTTCTTTTTCAATAAAAAAAAAAGGGAAAGAAAGTTATAGATGAATGAGATTGTGTCAAGCACGTAGATCTTAATGGTTCTTTAACTCATTTACGAAACCCATGACTATAACACTCCAGTAACAGCCTTTCAAAAAAAAACCAATAAAATACGTGATACCTTGTGATAAATTTAAAATTGAAGTCAAAAAATTATGTAATGAAAAAATTATACACTAACTGCAGAGGTTAACTTTTCCTCTTCGTTCCTGCTTTTGAGAGATGACTTCAAAACTATCTTCTTCTTTGTTTTTTTGTTGGATTAGAGGGGTTTGTTTTAGTTTGGGCTTTTAGGTCCAATGTTCATTACAATTGTTTAGACCTCTTTATTTTTTCTATTGGGCCTTTTTAGTTTTTCTATTGGGCTAAAAGACCTCTACTCAAGCCTACTACTAAAAATTATGGGAGTGCCCCAATTTTTAGGAATTTTTTGGATGCCTTAGCCCAGGCCTCTTGCCCAAGCCTCTTGGGCCTGGGCCGGCCCTGTTTACAGGATGACCCTGAAATCGAGTTCAGGTTTAGTTCATTTAATAGACGTGACAAATTGGAATAAGCGCCTTACTGAACCAAACTCCAAATAGTTCGCAAACGGACTAGCCCATTTGCAGTCATGCCCTTGGCATGCTAGGTCACGTCACACACCTCTCCATAAATCTCTATCAAGGTTTTAGTCCCTGGTTCAATTTGGTTGTGGAGTTTTTTGATCATCATACTTATATTGGGTTGATTGATTTCTGTGCGGGGATAGAGGAAGTTGTGTGCAACTATAGAATCCAATTCCAGTCGATCAATGGGGAACAAGCCATCGACAACGTTCAAATGGCCGCCTCGCTCTTCTCAGTACACGCGACTTTCGTCTCCTTCCAACTTTCTTGACCAACCACTTCTTCTGTACAAGGATTACGACCACGACTACGACGACCACCAGGTGATTGTTCAAATTAACAACAATTCTTTAGTAAGCTAATGGATTCACGCATGCGTTGTTTGCGTGAAAATGTGTAATATTGGAAGAGCCTATACTTAGTTTACAGATATTGTGGAGTCTCAAATCCATTACAGCCCTTTCGATGAGATAAAAAAAAAATGGAGATTTTTCTCGCCAAATCTTATCATTTTTTAGTGATTGGGTGAGAAAAAGGTTGAGCGAATTAAAAAATTTTATTTTTCTACTTTTCTCTTCATGTCTCTCGACTCTCGCCCAAATAGTCAAATGAATGAGTGATTTGGCTTGAAACCATAATTTTTTTTGCCCCCTTGTGAAATCCCTCTTCATCCAAAGGGGTTAATCTGTTTGGATCTCGTAGAAAACAGAGAAAAATGAAAAAAAAAATTGTTGAGAAAGAAAGTGTGAGGATTAATGTTGGAAAAATGTCTTGTGCTCAAATTTTTGGTTTTCAGTTAATTTTTTAGTTTCCCATTTCTTCCCTTCTTTCCCTAAGATCCAAACAAACTCCTAGAAATCAGATATGTGGGAGGTTTTATAATTGTATGGTGATTAGAATGGCCAGGGTTTTTATTTTGTAGGGGTTTATAATTCATAATTCATAAGTTTCATTTTGGGCTGTCCCTTAAAGTGTGTTTTGAAAAGTTAATGAGTAAAAATTTATAATTATTATTTTTCCCTTTTAAAAATTTAGTTGGTAAAGACTTAATGAGTATGAGTAAAAGTGGTTGACAATTTTGGAAAGTGAAGGTAAAATTTGAGGTGAAAGTTGATGTGAAATGTGTAATGTGTAATGTGTAACGTGTAATGATGATGTTTCTTTAATAAGTTGGATTTACGAAGAAACACACTTAAAAAGGGACGGAGGGAGTAATAAAGAAGGTGAGAAGACTTACCAAAAAACGAAGGTGAGAAGATGCGAGAGAAAAACACAAACGAAGGGTGGGAGAAAAAAAATATTGTTGAGCACCAGTGACTGAGGACTCTATTAATCTTGAGTAAGGGCTCCAGTACGAGTGTGGGTATGACGGATTTTACACGTCACATTGCGATTTATTTTCATGTCATATAATGGAATCATGTATTGATCAGTCCAAACAACGTATACATGGCATGCCTGTTTCTTAAAAATCCCAATATAAGTATCTTTGCTGTTATCCTTGTGTAACAAAGTGTATGGAGCAACTGAAACTTGAAGTTCAAGCTAATCAGAGGAAGGCCGAATCTCTGGAGAAGAAAAACACAGTTCTGGAGAAAGATTTTCGCGAGCTAAGGGCTGCTGTTTCCAAACTAGAATCAAGGGTTCCTTCAGCGATGGAAAAGAAGGTTGGTTCTATGGAGAAAGAAATTCGTGAACTCAAGTCTAGCATGTCTGCACTAGAATCAAGGGTTCCTTCAATGATGAAGAAGAATGTTGCTTCTCTGGAGAAAGAAATTCGTGAACTCAAGTCTAGCATGTCCAAACTACAATTGAAGTCTAATCCAGTGACACAGGTGAGCATACATAGTTATGCTGTTGGGATGTGAAGTTTATTCGTTCTTGTTTTGCAACTTCGTTCACTATGTTGAGATTTTACCTTACTAGTCAGGTTGCTGGGCTCAAAGGCAGTGCCCTCAAAACTTAAACAGGGGTAATACGGTAATTTTTTATCGAAACACTAAGTCACAAAATATGTTATCCACGACCATTGAAATTCTTCTTCATTCGAGAAATAGTATAAACTGGTGTAAGTTTTGCATGTACCCATTTATCCAATTGGGGAGCCACGTAAAATCTCTATGTTTGGCTTTTCTATTTGCATGCTTTACTTTATTTATTCTTTGTGGTGTTGTGTGCGTGTATTGGTTTGAGCAATTCCACAACATATCCCTCCTTTAGATTTATGCCCTGGGGATCAATATGGTCAACTATGGTCTATGGACTCATATACAACTTTTTATTGTATTGAATTGCAGGGTTCTAGCAGAACTCAATCAGATGTTGCCCTCAAGAAAGAGGTTGATAAGCTTGCCTGTAGGCTGCTGCAACTAGAACTTGACTCCCTGATGAATATTGTGAGTTGCATCCTTTTCTAATCGTTGAAACTGTCTCCGATAATGTGTTTTCATACGAACTATGGTTGATTTTTTCCCCCTGTTATTTACCATTGTATCAGAGGAAACAAGATGTTGAAAAAATTGAAGAAAAGATCTTTGAATTGAAGAACAGACGGTCACTACTAACAATTCCATCTTTTGGCGTATGTAATTTTATCGTTTCTTTCTGTTTTCTAATGGAATAATCAGAACCGACCACCTTAAGATGATAAGTATTGGATACGATTTGTATTTCTGCAGATTCCTTGCTATTGTTGGTCCTCTTTTTTTGTTTTCTTTTCTCACTCCTTTTTGGTTCTTCTGATACTGCAGGAAGCTCGCTTGGTCACTCCAATGAAACGAGGACCTGAAATCCAAGATCTTCAGACAAACGATCTAGTTATCCTAATTTTGATTTTTTTGGTTGGTATGTTCATCGGAGTTGCCCTATAAGAACTTTGGGAGTCTGAAAATCAATGCATATGTCAACAAAGCTCGGTAAAATAGGTTTCTTTCGTAGTACAAAAATATCAGGAGTAATGCAAATGGTGGTAGTATGATATCCACGATTAGTAGCCTTTAAGTGAACTATGCAGTGAATCTGGTACAGTAGCAGTGGTGATACTTCTTATGCAGTGAAAATCTGCAATACTGTGTAAATAGATTATAATGGCATTTCTAGTGTACGCGTTAGTATTGCCTCTCAAACTTGAGCTCGTTGAAGATTAGAAATTAAGTAACAAATAAATTGTTTGGAGAATTGATGATGAAATTTCGTAGCAATTTACCGTCAATGGACAAGCAGTCCTGATTTTCGCACATCTTTGTGGAACAATGAAACAGCGTCGATGAACCTGTTGATCAGTTACTGTAGGTATTCAAATATTGTCGATGGACCTGTTGATCAGTTAAAACATGTATCTTTCTATGCCTATCATCAAGGTAGTCCAATTGATTCGTCTATGGTGTCTTCTTTCATGTGGTTTCATGGTTTGCTGGAACATCGAGGTATGGATATCACAATTTGAGCTGCACAGATCGATTCGTCTCATAAACAAGCCAAGATAAAACGTATTCTTATGCTTCTTAAGTTTTCAAAACAAGCTTGAACAGACAACTGTTCGGTTCTCCTTTCAGCCCTAGACAAAGGGTGCAATTTTTAGATTCTAGTATAAACAAATGAATTTGTTTTCTATAACTTCAAATAATGCCTAAATTGTAGCAAAAATTGATGGTGGTTGCTGTAAAAAGATGAAAATTTACTTTCGAAGAACTAAAACTCTATTTCCCAAATGTGCCTTAAATTTAGCTTCTTCAACAGTAGATTGTAAATCTTTTTCAGTTTCAGAAATCCGTAAAATATGTTGATAATTTTAAATAAACCCTTACGACAGTTTTAGAAATCCTTAAGAACAACTCCAACCCATGACTGCAAATTCTACGTAGAGTAGAAACGGTAATTTTTGGCATCTTACTTTGATCCAACCCTGATATCAAATGGAGTGTTAAATCCTACCTGAATTCGGCTCCATACCATGTGCTTCAGGTTTGACTCATCATGTCAAATCAAATTTGGGCTTTCTGGCATTCAAAAAGTAGGTAATCTGTTAATAATTAGAATTTGATACTAATTAAGATTGGAGTCTGGAAACGAAAGTTTGTTCATGTTAAATTTGGAGATACGAAGATGTTACATAAGCAATCAAAAAAAATAAATAAATAAAGGCATCTCCAATTTGAAGCCCCGGTTGTTTTATAAAGTAAAACACAAGAACAGGGACATGTAGGAGTAGCTTGGGGGGAATTGGAAGACCGGAGAGCTATAAATCAATGCAATTGTTTAAAAAAAAAAAGGCAGCGAAACAGATACCGTGCCCGAATTAGGCCTGCTTGACTCCCCTAATGCCATTTAAGAAGGTTGCCAAGACTCTTCGGCAAGCTCCTTAGATGGCATTCAGGGAGCCAGGCAGACTCATCAATCTCCCCAATCGTCACAACCTGGAACAGGTAACGAGCGTAGGCACCATTCCATATTGAAGGAAGAAAATTTGAGATACTTACAGCTCAATTTGAGATATTTGAGGCATAGAACACAGCCCGGCCGGAAGAGGAGTTGGAAAAAAAAATCAAGGCTTCCATGCATGTCTGTTACCCTGTTTCACCCTACCCTAATTCAATTATTGGCCTTGTATGAGAGCAATGGTTATTTCAGAAAAGGGTGAAAGGAAGGACAAAAGATAGAAGGAGAGAGGTGAATAGACAAGTCATGAGAAGGAGAAAAACTTGGGTGTGTGTGGGGTACTACGTGTTGTCTGACATGGTATCCGTAGCGCCCTATCACAGCCGTCCAAAAGTGTTTTAGATGTTCATGATTTTAAATACACTCTTATCGGTAAGAATTGATACTCTTATCGATAAGAGTGTATTAAACATCTGAACCATTCAAAAGTATTTTGGACAGCCGAGATGCGTGCTGAGTATCGCTCCGTGATGCCCGGCCGGCATCCAAGTTTTTGTCCATGAGAAGGCAGGAAAGAAGGCTTTTTCTAAGAGTAGTTCCAAAAGATAGGACAGAAAGGTACATCGGTTTTGCAGCTAAGCAAATTTGGACTTTCTCCCACATTAGTTAAGAACAAAAAAAAAAAAAATGATGATGACCCTTTTTATACCCTTTTTATTTTGTGCCATGAATTGTACTCTAGTATATTCTCCAAATCATATCATGATTTATTCATCCTTGATTTGGAGGAAGGGGATATTATTTTATTGAATTCGAATTCACAAAATCTTTAACCAGCACGTATTGCTTGGCAGAGCCAAAAGTCTCCACTGAAACCTAACAATTTGAAATATTGAATTTGGATCTTCTCCAATCAATCCCATTTTTCTCCAATCAATCTCATTCTGGCACAAGTCGTAATCGCCAAAAAATAAAATAAAATCTGGCTGCTGAAAAAATGCGATTTTATTATTAAGAGTGTAATATATCCTGGTATCAGTGGCAAAAGATTCGAAGAAAAATAAATTTTTCTTGTTCTTTTAGCAAGAAAGGGAAAGGTTTGTAAGTTTCTAGAATTTTCTACAATTTTTCTTCTGATAAAATGCTAAAGTGGGTTGTTGTTGACCTTTTTTGTTATTAAAAAAACTGCCAAACGCGATTTTGTTATTAAAACGTATCCTGATATCAGTGCAAAAGATTCGATCATGAGCCTTCGTTAATAGTAATATCGCAAAGAAAGAGAAAGGTAAGCAACCATGCATATAAGTATAACCGTGCAATTATGAGCTACTTTTGAAAGAAAAATAAATTTATTTTGAATTTTTAGCAAGAAAGTGAAAGGTATTTATAAGTTTCTAGGATTCTCTACACTATTTTTCTTTTCATTAGATGCTAGTAAAGGGAATCTTTCTTTTCCCTTTTCTTGCGTTTTCTACTATTTTGACTCTAATGTTGAAATGGAAGAAATTTGTGAAAGCTGTATCGCGGTTGAATTTGTGAAAGAAGAGGGCGTGCAGCATTATTTAGTAATTGAGCTAAGCTTGACCTTGAATTTTAGGCTCGTTTACAAGCTTATTATTCTAAAACTCGGCTCAGCTCGTTTGTATAAGCTCGACTCATTTGTGTTAAGGGCTTGACTCGTTTACAGTCGGGCTCGAGCTCGATTTTTTGGCTCGTTTAGTAAACGAGCCGAGCTTGAGCTCGACAAAACTCGGCTCAGCTCATTTTCATCCACACTCCAGCAAAATTATATCCACCCATATGGAAGCGGATCCGCTGTCCCGAACTTCCTGTCCCAACTCCCTGTCCCGTCCATCCGAACTGTCCATCCAAGAAATTAACGGCTCCAATTCCATCTCACCCCAAACAAATCTGAGCCATACACATTCATCTGTGAATCTGAGCTGTCGAGTACTCAGGTGGACGGCTCAGATGAACGGGACAGGGAGTCGGGACAGGGTTTTTGGGACAGCAGATCCGCAGCCTTCTATAATTGCTCAGGATAATGTCATCCACCCACTCATATTTCCCCTTTCTCTTTTTCTGATAAATAAATACCCAAAACCTTGTACTCCTTATAATAATCCTTCCTTCAATCATATCTCCCCTCTTACTATCTCCTCCAAAATTTAATTCACTAATTTAAAGATATCAGGTTTTTTAAATTGGTGCACAAAAAAATACTTTTTATCCAAAAAATGACACGATTTTTTCGCAATAGATAGTGCTAAATTTTGATCCCATCGAACTAAGTAAAAGGTATGTAGAAATAGTTTATTATGGTCAACCAAAAAAATTATAAATTTTAAATGAGTTGAAATCATCATTTGCTTACTAGTTTAGAGAATCTAAATGTGACGCTCTCTCGTGTGACTTAATGAGACCAATCACAACCACAAATTCATGGCCCCGTTTTAAACTTTATAAATCTCAATGTACAAATCATCTGTGATAAAAAAATTGGGGAAATTACCAGATAGTAGGGGCAAGTATTTGCAGGGCCATAGCAAGGTTTTTGGGAATTGCCGTTGGCATGGCAAGAAAATATTATTTGCACATAAGTGGTACCACCAAAGTGAAAGACAGAAACACTCCGAAATTTTAGCCCTATTATTTCTGCCCCCTTCCCTTTTCCCTCCCTCCCTACTCTCACAAATCAATCTAACAATGAAACAGGAGGGATACGCGATTGAACCATGAAACATCTTGAGAGTGAGAAAGATCAGCGAGCGAGAGAGAGAGTGAGACCTTGGTGGTGTCTAATTTGAAACTCGTTTGCTCGTCTAGATAGGTTGCCCTGGTTCAAAGCATTCCAGAGAGAGCCCATCTGGTCCTCTCTCGTCGGTGGTGGTGCTTGGTGATGTAAAGAGACGAGAGATGTAGAGAGATCACAGATCGAGAGAGAAACTGAGAGCAATAGTTTGATTTCGAAGAGGAAAAGGAATCTAACGTAAATACGTTGTTGATTTGGGGGTGGAAGATTGGTTAATTCGTGAAGAATTTTAAAGCCTAGGATGTTTTTGTCAAGTTCTATTTTCCATGCCATGACTCCACGTTCCTCTATCCATTAGGGGGTGTTCCACTAACAAAAAACTATTTTTTTCAAACACCGAGACAGATCATTTTCTCACAACACATCACATAAAAAACCATTTTTTTCAAAAAACTGGGTTAGTGGAACAGCTCCTAAGTAATGACTTCTAAAAACCATGCTCTCTCTCTCTCTCTCTCTCTCTCTCCAAATCTTTACCCTCTTTCCGCTGTCCAGTAATTCTCCCAAAAACAAAAACAAAAAAATTATCTCGTCAGCCCGACGTGAAATATTCTTAAAACGCTTGCATGATTGACTCCTATTTGAATGAAAGATGGACAGTCATTAGTTTCACCGTTCATTCCTTTCCCACATGTACAATGACAAGTACAGATGCCATGTTTTGTTACAGTAATCGGAAAAAAAAATTGTTCACCCTCACCAAAAGATGGTAAACAAAATCTTCATCTTGATCGGTTGAAATATTGTGGAGTCTACGGAAAATGATATGGATTCCATCACAAAATGATGCATACTTACCAAAAATATGTATTGATTCCGTAGACTTCACACTATTTTCAACCAATTTGGGTGAAGTTTTGCTCACCCTCTTTTGGTGAAGGTGAATAAATTTTTTTTCGGATTTTTCGTAGATAATCTACCTATTCAAAGTAAAATATTATTCGAATTAAAAAGGACAGGGTGAGTCACATTTTGTGGACTTGGGGTATCCGTAGTCACTCAAATCACTACATCCCCGTTGTGATATCAATTGTGGGTCTTCTATAAGCTGTATTTGGGACCAGAACCGTACAATTTGTCAGGAATGTTTGGTAGATCTTTCATTTAAAAAAGTAAATTAATTGGATATTGATAGCCATATGTTCGATACCATTTAATTATATGGATGACCAATATTATTTGAAGAATACACTTTAAGACAAATTTGTCCCAATTGTGTGTCTATCAATCTTCGATGATCATAAATTTTACGCCCATAATGTGCTCAACATTCTTGAAAAATGAACGATTCCGATCTCAAATAAAGGTTTCAGAGGGCCCACAATTTAGGTCATTACGAAATGTACTTGACACACTACGGAAACCCCAAGTCCCCATTTTACGTCCCACAAGAATATGGTCATGTAACGGAACTTGATTCACTCACTTATACATGCAATCTGTTGATCCAAAAGGTTTGACTCTGTTCTTGGATAAAAACATTTTAATCTTCGTAATAAACTGTTCAGATTCACTGTATTTCTTTATAGGTGGTTTAGGAGTAATTACCCAGTAGTCCCGGAGCATAGCCACGTGATGCTCCGAATCATTTTAGCACCACACATTACTGTGGTGTTTACACACTTAGTCGTGAGCCCCACGAGAATGTGCGGTGGTAGAGTGTCCCGAAACACCACACCTGACTGACTCCAAGAACACTGAACAATTTGACACGGTTTACGCATTCATGCACGTACCATATTTTGGTCGATGAATTATGGAATGTTTGGGCTCATTTAAGGAATCCAAATCAGATTCTGAATCCACCACTTCAATTTTTATTTTTCACATGCATGCATATATAGTATTTTTGCAAATATGGATATGAATTTCCAGCAGATGCGGAATCCTCCCTGATCTGTAGAAACGGCAAAATCAAATAGGATTCCTAGTTTGTTGGAATTCTCTGATTCTGACTTAATAACTCATCCTTATCAAATCACTATAAAAAAGGGGCAAAATAAAATGTATTTTTGAGTAAAAAGGAATTAGAATTGGACTCTTCTAATTGCCCTCTTTGAAACCCATTAGAATTAGTCCTTGATACCTTCATATTTCAACCTCTTTCACTCTCAAGAAATTCAAAATTTTATATAAGGGTGGCCTTCTTCTTGTTTAATGCTCTTGTTATGAGAGAGAGCATAATGATGGTGTCCTCCAAGCTATTGTTATTCTTTGTTTTCTCTTTGATATTCCAAACACCGGCTTTTGCGGTCAAGCAGGTATGCAATCGTCGAAACTCACACCATTTTTCGCTTTAATTTTTTTTGACTCAATGAGTTGTGTTCACTTTCTTTAATTGCTTACTCTTCTCGACAAGATGAATCTAAGAAATAGACAATTATTACTCGAAAAAATCTATTGTGTAATTAAAATATTTTATTGAATAGTTTTTGTTTTTTGGTATTAAATTTTTGCTTTTCTGACGCTCCTTGTCGAGACGAATAAATAGTTAAAGAAAAATATTTTTGACAGAAATCAATAAAAGTTCGTGTGAGACGGGAATTTTATAAAACAAAATCCAGCTAGTAAAGTCTTTATTTTTTTGGTAAGTAATCTAGCTAGTGAAGTTAGGCCAAATATGTCACTAAAAGTATTCTGTGGTTTTTGTTTTAACCACAATGTGTACTGAATGTATTATTTACAGTCGTATATAGTATACATGGGAGTGCATTCTCATGGACTACAAGATGCCATGGAAAGTGTTAGCAAGGTGAAAGAGTCACACAATGAGTTTCTTGCATCCTTCTTGGGAAGGTACTCACATAGTTAACTTGTTATTATTTAAGTTTCGCGACCCTTCTATTTGTCGAATTTACATTTTGTATGATGAATCGTCGTATAAAATGGCAGCACCGAGAAGGCCAAAGAGTCGATATTTTACTCGTACACAAGAGATATTAATGGTTTCGCTGCAACTCTCGATGAGGTGGAAGCAGCAGCAATTGCAAGTACGAAACATATTGCTCTTAACTTAATTTTCTCCATTTGTGCATATAAAAACCTCGGTGATATCTTACATTGAAGTACATTTTGCTTAAACGCAGGGCATCCGAACGTAGTGTCTGTGTTTTTAAACAAAGCGAAACACTTGCACACAACACATTCATGGGAATTTTTGATGTTGGAGAACACTGGTGTAGTTCGCCACAATTCGCTGTGGAAGAAGGCTAATTATGGTGAAGATATCATCATTGGAAACCTTGATACCGGTAACTTTGTTTTCTTTTCAAAATTCGGTTTAGCATTGAACTTTTACAAGGGGTGAACATGATATCTTACAATTTCGTATCGCTATGCAAGGTGTCTGGCCTGAATCAAAAAGCTTCAGTGACAAAGGTTTCGGGCCGGTTCCGTCCAAGTGGAAAGGGTTCTGCCAGAATGACACCCGCACTGGTGTCCCTTGCAATAGGTATGCCCTTCTTTCTGTATTCAAAAACCTCCATAACAATTAGGACAATAAATCAACTGTCTATGAGGATGAACTATTTTCCTTGAACTTCTCTACCATATATTGCCATCCAAACGAAAAACAAAAAGGGGTAAGCCTATGTCTTATACTTGTGAATTTGCAGGAAACTTATTGGGGCTAGGTATTTTGACAAAACTTATCTTTCCTATGGAGGTGTGCTAAACGCTTCTGATAACTCTCCTCGCGACAACGATGGCCATGGATCACACACGCTGTCAACAGCTGGTGGGAACTTCGTTCCCGGAGCTAATATTTTTGGCCTTTTCAATGGTACTGCGAAAGGTGGGTCACCTAAAGCTCGTGTGGCTGCGTACAAGGTATGCTGGCCTCCAATCTTGGAAGGCGGAGGGTGTTATGATGGTGATATCTTGGCAGCCTTTGATGCTGCTATACACGATGGTGTTGACGTGCTGTCCGTGTCACTTGGTGGGGCACCTTCTGATTACTTTGGGGATCCCACTGCTATTGGGGCATTCCATGCCGTAAGGAAAGGTGTTGTCGTCGTTTGCTCAGCCGGGAACGATGGACCAGACGATTACTCAGCCACCAATCTTGCCCCATGGATAATCACTGTAGGAGCAAGCACCATTGACCGCGCGTTTGTTACTCTTGTTGAACTACCAAACGGAAAACGCTTTGAGGTTTCATTTTTTATTTCCTCTCTTTGTATCACCGCTTGGGAATTTCTTCTGTTTTTTTTACATGCTCTTTTTTCTCTCCAATCTCATCTCCTATTTACACACAGGGAACAAGCATTTCTAAGCCTCTACCGGGAGGACATAAATTCTATCCACTTATTAGCAGTGCACAAGCTAAAGCCAAGAATGCTTCTGCTGAAGACGCGTAAGAAGAATCTTTCAAAAAAAACTTGTCTTTAAATTCTGCCCTATATGAGGACCGATTTAAAAGTTTGCAACAACACTGTGATGATTTCTATCATTGTAAAAGTGTTTCACTTTCAGTATGCTATGTAAGGAAGGAACACTGGACCACAAGAAGGTGAAAGGCAAGATATTGGTGTGTCTAAGGGGCGATAACGCGAGAGTGGACAAGGGCATGCAAGCTGCTTTAGCCGGTGCTGTTGGTATGATCCTCTGCAATGATGAGTCGACCGGTAGTGAAATCATCGCTGATCCTCACTTCCTTCCAGCATCACATATCAATTACACCGACGGTCTTGCTGTTTATGCATACCTCAAGTCTACCAAGTAAATCTCTCTCTCTTCCCCCACTTCTTGATCCTGGAAGTTGTGATTTGCCATCTCCTTCCATTTTCATCTAAGTTCCATTTTTGAACAGGCATCCAAAGGCATTTATTAGTGCTTCAATAGCAGAAATGCACACAAAGCCTGCACCTTTCATGGCTTCTTTCTCCTCCAAGGGTCCAAACTTTGAGACACCAGAAATCCTCAAGGTTTGATGAGGAATTCCTTTTCCTTCTCCATCTCATTTTTCCATTATATCAAAAAGTTCTAAACCAAACTGGTTCGTGTCTTAATTCTTCAGTGTGTTTGATTATTTGTAATCAGCCTGACATAACAGCGCCAGGAGTAAGTATTATAGCTGCCTATACTGGAGCACGTAGCCCAACCGAGAATGATTTTGACAAACGTCGAACTGCCTTCACAACTGAATCTGGCACTTCTATGTCTTGTCCTCACGTCTCGGGAGTAGTCGGACTTCTCAAGAAACTGCATCCTGATTGGAGTCCTGGTGCCATTAAGTCTGCGATCATGACTACAGGTAATGCCTCAACATCATTTAGCCTCCACAAGGAAATAT
The DNA here is from genome assembly GCA_020921065.1 of Vaccinium darrowii. Classification (NCBI taxonomy): domain Eukaryota; kingdom Viridiplantae; phylum Streptophyta; class Magnoliopsida; order Ericales; family Ericaceae; genus Vaccinium; species Vaccinium darrowii. Next base: position 26,357,472 of record CM037156.1, read on the forward strand.
ACAAGTAGTTCTTTCCATTAAAGGGAATGTTTGTTTTATCTTTACAGCAAGAACCAGAGACAACACTGTGAATCCAATGCTCAACGGCTCTTTCCTGGAGGCAACACCCTTCAGTTATGGTGCTGGACACATACGTCCTAACCGTGCAGCAGATCCCGGCTTGGTCTACGACTTGAACACAATCGATTACTTGAACTTCCTCTGTGGTATTGGTTACAACCAAACCAAAATTAAACTATTTTCAAATGCGCCTTATAATTGTCCCAGCAATTTCAGTCTCATCGACTTCAACTACCCTTCCATTACCGTCCCTAACCTCTCTGGCTCGGTCACAGTGAGCCGAAAAGTGAAGAATGTTGGTTCACCGGGTGTCTATGCAGCACACATACGTCATCCTCGCGGAGTCTTAATCTCGGTGGAGCCTAAAGTTTTGAAGTTTGACAAGACAGGCGAAGAGAAGAGCTTTAAGTTGACTCTAACAAATAAGAAGCTTGGTGGCCCCGGAGAATATGAATTTGGGCAGCTAACGTGGTCCGACGGCCACCACTATGTGAGGAGTCCAATTGTAGTTGCTTCCAAATCCATTATCGCGAAAAAATCAGCACAGCTTGGGGTTGTAGGCAGTATCAGAAGTGGGATTTAGGATTTTCTTATGTATTTGTTCATAACTATTTGACACATTGAGGGTTTATGCATTTCACATTAAGTTTTTTTCTTTTTGCTAAGCTTTCACATTAAGTTTGTTGTGTGTCTGTGTTATATAAAGTGGATACACTTTTATGGAAGTTCTCTGCTATGCAATTGGATGTGAAATGCAACATACAGTTTTATGCTCTCTCCCTCTCCCCTTCCTTGTGACTTCAAATGCCTGTGATTATAGGGATGAGGGCATCCTGTAGTGCAGTACCGCACTACAAAGGATTGTAGTGCGGCATCCGAGCCGTTGATTGCACAATCAATAGCTCAAATTTCATCTTGGCACTTGCATGATCCGAGCCATTCACCGCCGAGATGAAATCCGAGCCGTTCATTGTCAAGATCAACGGCTCGTGTGCCGCACTACAGGGCTATAGTGCGGCACCGGACTACGGGATCCCCGGATGTAAGTCAATACGCTGCTGAAAGGACCGGTAAAAGAGGAGAAGATCTTGGCATGAGTTTTCTAGGATTTTACTGACTTGAGTACACAATGGAACGAGCTAAAAAATAGCATCATGCCAAAGAATTACATCCCAGTTGGAACGCCCCTTACCCTCTTTTGTTAAAACTAGTACAACGTAATAACCTCCTACTTTTTTCAAGCTAGTGATAGTTCGATTTTATTCAGAAGTTGACAAGAACATATGAACAAGGTTCTGTAGAAGACCCATGTAGTGAACTTCCTTGTAGAGTAAAAGCTGAATTTTTACAGAATCAATACTATACAAAAGTAGTACTCCGTAGATTACAAGGAAACTAGGCCAAACGGAACAAACAAAATCAATGAGTTTTTATGTGATTCGATCCACTTCGATGTCATGAATTGATACTCCATTTTTTGATATGATTTGATCTTCAATTGCTGCCTATGCGGCAAATTGCTTCTTGGAGGGTCATATTTTAGAGCTTGTAGAAGATTGCCGCAGGGTTGTTGAATACCTACACATCAATCTCAGGGACTAATTCTAGAGGTAATGCCAGGAACGTTACATTATAGCTTCCCTTAGAGAATAGGTGCTGCCACATATGTTAACTGTGGCGGCATTTCATTTTCTAATCTACTTAGGCTAATATATGACTACACTTAGATTATTTTCGACGAGATAGGGCCACAAAAATGAATAAAGAATAGAGTATCGTTGCTAAAAATATTAAAAGAAATAACCAGTGAGAACATGAACTAAATAAAATTAGATGGTACAAAGTAGTTGAAGACAGAGCAAATTGTTGTCCTGCCAAAATGGGATAGCATCGGTAGACCAACACTAACATTTATGGGAAACTGTAGACTGTCAAACAATGCCTTTGGAAATGCCATTTGGGACATTATCGGTGAATTTGTTCTAACAAACGAAAAATAAAATAAAATAATAAAAAACCTTACATAGTAATGACTTAACCAAACCTTCTTCAGATCAAACGATCTTTTAATCCTAAGTTAACTCAGCTTATATTTGCCCTGCTTGTATTGTGTGCGACGATTAATCCTAGTTGTGCCATAAATAGTATAAGCACAATTCATAATATTAATTAAAGTGTTTTCGTAATCTATTTGAATGCAACAAGGTGTTGTCCAAGCCCAACCATTCCACTTTTCTTGTTACGGAAAACTCAAAATAAAAATCTTAAGTGTTGTGATTCAATGCACTTACTAAGATACCAACTACAAAGCAGCAATTATACTCCCTCCATCCCAAAATATTGCTCCTTCCTCCCTTTTAGGCGTGAAGTTTTGTAGGCGTGAAGTTGGCAGTTCTTCTCTTTTTAAGATACAATTACTTAGTGCTCATCAAAAAGATCAACAATTTGAGGCAACAGAGTAACAATCAATGAGCAAAATGCAATGTGGGTAGCACGTCTTCAGAGTGTATTGGAATCTGTGTAGGTTGTGTCCTTTTGATTTGGAGGCTATATTTGTATTTTGACTGTTTTACTTGGAGTGTGTTTTGTCTTGGCTTTTGCCACCCATTGCTGCCGCCGATAAGCTTGCTACTGGATTGGGTACTGGCATGATAGAATGGATGGCTCAGCTTTATTGTTATATGGTGCTACTTCAAGAGTTTGGTTTCGAAAATCTGCTGCTTCTAAGTTGATGATATGATTGGATCTATGTTGCTAGTGCTGATGAGGGATACTACTGCTGCTGCTACAACTTTTTAAAGAGGATATTTCTGTGAAGGCTTACTCAAAAATGCTACTGTCATAATGGAGCTAATGATAGCCTCATCAAATATGTTCACAGCTTCTGTAGCTCTGTTTCCGATCTCAACATTGAGGTATATTTTAGAAGCTGCCTAAGTGGGGTTGTTTGGTTGGGTTTGGGTTGTTGGTCGGTGAGTCTGGTCCTAGTCTGTATTTCTCTTTTTTTCTTTTGGGATATTTGGTTGTGTGCTGGGTTTTGGGGCTCTTTGGTTTTGGTTTTGGTTGTGTATGTATCTGGGGTCTGCTGGTTTGGTATAGGTCTTGTGGTTTTTTTAGTCTGAGTGTTAGGGTGAAGGTCTGGGATCTCTTTGGACTGTCTTTTTGGTTTTTTTGTTGTTGGCTTGCTTTCTTTTGGGAGTGGGGCGGTCCATCTGGTTTTGTGTCTGTTCTTGAGGTCTTGTTTTTGTTGATATCCCAAATTTGTGTCTGGTTTTCTGTGTCCTTGTGGATTACTTGTTCTTTTGGGGATCTTCTCCTATGGATTGAGGAAATGCTAACTGCTACAATTCAGACAATTTCATTGCTGCTACTGTTACATTTCGAAGGAAGGTGGAGAACATATTGCAAGGTGGAAGTTTTGCTGCAACATTTCAAAGGAAGCTGTTTGACTATTTTATGAGGGCTACTGCTGCTATTGGTATCATTGCAAGGTGGGTGATGTCTGTTCTACATCTCTGAAGATTCAATTGGAGATCACTTCTGGGTTTTGGACCTTCAAATTGTGATCTATGACTGACTGCTTTTTGGCTACTCAAAGGTTGTCTTTTATCCTATTGGTACTGCTAATCTTTCCATTGGGATGTGTTTTGTCTACACTTTGGATTAAGCTCAACTCCTGGATTGCTTCTGCCGATATTCTGGATACTTACCTTGCTGAGCTGTTGTACTAATTATGATTTTATGGTTATCTGTTTTGGGTGTTACTCTGTTGGGCATGCAATTGGGATTCCATTTCCCATCTCTGTTGGGCATGTAACTGGGATTCAATATCCCATTTTGTTGTATTTCTTTTGGTGGAGTTTGGTTGACTTCTTTCCATCCATCTTCCCTTCGGGGCTCGTATGACATATGATTGTCGAGATTGTTGGGTGCCAACCTGGTTGAAATGCTTCTCTCTTGTTGTGACGCCTTTGCTTTTGCTCCATCTAATCTCTTGCATCTCTACATTTGATTAATAAAATTTCTCTTGATGTTCAAAAAAAAAAAAAAAAACATGACACTAGTTAGAATGAAAGATGGAGAGTCTTTAGTTTGACCATTCATTCCTTTCCCTCATACACAATGACAAATAGTCAAATATGGTATGTTTTTTCTAGTAATCACAAATATTCAATGTTATGTTTTGTAATAGATAATCTACCTATTCACAGTAAAATACTATTCGAATTAATTCACTCACTCAAACATGCAATCTGTTGATCCAAAAGGTTTGACTCTGTTCTTGGATAAAAACAATTAATCTTCCTAATAAATTGTTCAGATTTAATTTTTCTTCATAGGTGGTTTAGGAGAAATTATTCAGTAGTCCTGGAGCACAGCTACATATAGCACTCCGGGTTATTTCAGCACATAATAATATGGCGTTCACACTTAGTCATGGGCCTCACGAGGATGTGTGGTGGTGAAGTGTCCTGAAGCACCACTTGGCTCACTCCAAGAACATTGAACAATTTGACGCGGTTTTACACATTCATGCACGTACAATATTTTTGGTCAATATTTTTGGTCGCTCAAAATGGAAAGTTTGGGTGTTTTTAAGGAATCCAAATCAGATTCTGAATCCACCACTTGATTTTCCCTGTTCAAATGCATGCATAGTTTGCATACATGGATATAAACTTCCAGAGAAATGGGCAAAATCAATAGTATTCCTGGTTTGTTGGAATTCTCTGATTCTGAAATCAATAACTCTCCAGCTTCTCATCCTCATCAAATCAATATAAATAGGGGCAAAATAAAATGTTTTTTTAAGTGAAAGGAATTAGAATAGGCATAGGAATCTTCTAATTGCCCTCTTGCAACCCATTAGAAGAAGTCTTTAATACCTTCATATTTCAAACTCTTTTGTTTTTTGTTTTTCCTTTTTCTGCTTCTTTTTTTAATAATGCTCTTGTTGTGAGAGAAAGCATAGTGATGGTGTTCTCCAAGATATTGTTATTCTTTCTTTTCTCTGTGATATTCCAAACACCGGCTTTTGCGGTCAAGCAGGTATGCAATCGTCAAAACTCACACCATCTTTCGCATTAATTTTTTTTTTACTCAATTAACTTTTGTTAGTTTTGCGTTCACTTTCTTTAATTACTTACTCATCTCAACGAGATGAATCTAAATCAATTATTACAGCCAGTATGTACTGAATGTATTGTTTACAGTCGTATATAGTGTATATGGGAGTGCATTCTCATGCACTCCAAGATGCCATGGCAAGTGTTAGCAAGGTGAAAGTGTCACACAATGAGTTTCTTGCATCCTTCTTGGGAAGGTATTAACTTGTTATATCTATGTTTCACGACCCTTCTATGTGTGTCGAATTTACATTTTATCTGATGAATCGTTGTATACAATGGCAGCACCGAGAAGGCCAAAGAGTCGATATTTTACTCGTACACTAGAGATATAAATGGTTTCGCTGCAACTCTCGATGAGGAGGAAGCAGCAGCAATTGCAAGTACGAAACACATTGCTCTTAACTTAATTTCCTCCATTTGTGCCTATAACAACCTTGGTGATATCTTACAGTGAAGTACATTTTGTTTAAATGCAGGGCATCCGAAGGTAGTGTCCGTGTTTTTAAACAAGGCGAAACACTTGCACACAACACATTCATGGGAATTTATGATGCTGGAGAACACTGGTGTAGTTCACCACAATTCACTTTGGAACAAGGCTAATTATGGTGAAGATATCATCATTGGAAATCTTGACACCGGTAACCTTTTTTTCTTTTCGAAATTCGGTTTAGCATTGAACTTTTGCAAGGGTTGAACATGATAGGTTGCAATTTCATATCTCTATGCAAGGTGTCTGGCCTGAATCAAAAAGCTTCAGTGACAAAGGTTTCGGGCCCGTTCCGTCCAAGTGGAAAGGGTTCTGCCAGAATGACACCCGCACCGGTGTCCCTTGCAATAGGTATGCCCTTGTTTCTGTATTCAAAAGCCTCCATAATAACTAGGACTATAAATAACTTTACTGGTAGTGAAGACTACAAAAAGTTAGTGCCTAAGAGGATGAACTATTTTCTTTGAACTTTTCTACCATATATTGCCATCCAAATGGAAACCGAAAAGGGGTAATCTTATACTTGTGGTGAATTTGAAGGAAAATTATTGGAGCTAGGTATTTCGACAAAACTTATCTTTCTAAGGGAGGCGTACTAAACGCTTCGGAAAAATCTCCGCGAGACAACCATGGCCATGGATCACACACGCTGTCAACAGCCGGCGGGAATTTTGTTTCCGGAGCTAATGTATTTGGCATTTTCAATGGTACTGCGAAAGGTGGATCGCCTAAAGCTCGTGTGGCTGTGTACAAGGTATGCTGGCCTCCAATCTTCCTAGGCGGAGGGTGTTATGATGGTGATATCTTGGCAGCCTTTGATGCTGCTATACACGATGGTGTTGACGTGCTGTCCGTGTCACTTGGTGGGGCAGCTGTTGATTACTTTGGGGATCCCGCTGCTATTGGGGCATTCCATGCTGTCATGAACGGTGTTGTCGTGGTTTGCTCAGCCGGGAACGATGGACCAGATGATTACACAGCCACCAATCTTGCCCCATGGATAATCACTGTAGGTGCAAGCACCATTGACCGCAAGTTTGTTACTCTTGTTGAACTACCAAACGGAAAACGCTTTGAGGTTTCATTTTTTATTTCCTCTCTTTGTATAACCACTTGGGAATTTCTTCTGTTTTTGTGACATGCTCTTTTTTCTCTCCAATCTCATCTCCTATTTATACACAGGGAACAAGCATTTCTAAGCCTCTACCGGGAGGACATAAATTCTATCCACTTATTAGCAGTGCACAAGCTAAAGCCAAGAATGCCTCTGCTGATGACGCGTAAGAAGAATCTTTCGAAAAAAACTTGCCTTAAATTCTACCCTATATGACGACCAATTTAGAAGCTTGCAACAACACTCTGATGATTTCTATCATTTACATTTCACTTTCAGTATGCTGTGTAAGGAAGGAACACTGGACTACAAGAAGGTGAAAGGCAAGGTATTGGTGTGTCTAGTGGGTGATAACGAGAGGGCGGACAAGGGCATGCAAGCTGCTTTAGCCGGTGCTGTTGGTATGATCCTCTGCAATGATGAGTCCACCGGTAGTGAAATCATCCCTGATCCTCACTTCCTCCCAGCATCACATATCAATTACACCGACGGTCTTGCTGTTTATGCATACATCAAGTCTACCAAGTAAATCTCTCTTTGATCCTGGATGTTGTGATTTGCCATCTCCTTCCATTTTCATCTCAGTTCCAAATTTGAACAGGCATCCAAAGGCATATATTAGTGCTTCAATAGCAGAAATGCACACAAAGCCTGCACCTTTCATGGCCTCTTTCTCCTCCAAGGGTCCAAACATTGTGACACCAGAAATCCTCAAGGTTTGATGGCCTTTTCCTTCTCCATCTCATTTTTCCATTACATCAAAAAGTTCTAAACCAAACTGGTTTCGTGTCAGCCTGACATAACAGCGCCAGGAGTAAGTATTATAGCTGCCTATACTGAAGCACGTAGCCCAACCGAAATGGATTTTGACAAACGTCGGACTGCCTTCACAACTTTATCTGGCACGTCTATGTCTTGTCCTCACGTCTCGGGAGTAGTCGGACTTCTCAAGAAACTACATCCTGATTGGAGTCCTGGTGCCATTAAGTCCGCGATCATGACTACTGGTAATGCCCCTCAACACACACAGCCCTCGGAAGGAAATTATACTAGTAGTTCTTTCCACTAAAGGGAATGCTGTTTTTATAAATGCCTTTGTTTTCTGTATCTTTACAGCAAGAACCAGGGACAACACTGTGAATCCAATGCGCAACGGCTCTTTTCTGGAGGCAACACCCTTCAGTTATGGTGCTGGACATATACGACCTAACCGTGCTGCAGATCCCGGTTTGGTCTATGACTTGAACACAACCGATTACTTGAACTTCCTCTGTGGTCTCGGTTACAACCAAACCATCATTAAACTGTTTTCAAAAGGACCTTATATTTGTCCCAGCAATTTCAGTCTCATCGACTTCAACTACCCTTCCATTACCGTCCCTAACCTCTCTGGCTCGGTCACAGTGAGCCGGAAAGTGAAGAATGTTGGTTCACCGGGTGTCTATGCAGCACGCATACGTCAACCTCGCGGAGTCTTAGTCTCGGTGGAGCCTAATGTTTTGAAGTTTGACAAGACAGGCGAAGAGAAGAGCTTTAAGTTGACTCTGACAAATAAGAAGCTTGGTGGTCCCGGCGAATATGTCTTTGGGCAGCTAATGTGGTCCGACGGCCACCACTATGTGAGGAGTCCTATTGTAGTTGCTTCCAAAGCCACTCTCGAGAAAAAATCAGCACAACTTGGGGTTGTAGGCGGTATCAGGAGCAGGATTTAGTATTTTCTTATGCATTTCACATTAAGTTTGTTGTGTGTGTGTTATAAAGTGGATACACTTCCATGGGAGTTCTCTGTTATGAATTTGGATGTCAAAGGCAACGTACAGTTTTATACTCTCTCTCTCTCTCTCTCTCTCTCTCGCCAATAAGCCGCTAAATGAACCAGTAAAAGAGGAGAAGAGGCATGACTTTTATAGAATTTTAGTGACTTTAGTACAACAAGCTAAAAAAACCATGTTGTTAAAACAAGTACCACGTAACAACCTTCCACTTTTTCGTGCTTGTGTTTTGATACAGAAATTAGATATATTGATCATATTCAGAAGTTGACAAGAACTGATGAATCAGGTTCTCTAGCAGACCCGTATAATAGACTTCCTCATAGAGTAAAAACTGACTTTTTACTGAATCAATTCTACAACAAAGTACTTGATCACAAGGAAAACTAGGCCAAAAGGAATAGATAAAATCACTGAGTTTTTATGCAATTTGATCAACATCTATCTCATCAATCGATGCTCCTTTTTTAATATGATTCAATCTTCAATTGTTTACTGCCTATGCGGGGATGGTCTTGTTTCCTCTAATTTGGCTCTCTTAAAAAGGCAGGTCTGATGTGGTAAAATGAATTGTGCTCGGGGCTCCTTCTCACGCATTGACACGGTGATCCCTCCGCTAGGCCTAGTTTGGGCAACCATCCATTTTTTGTTCGGGCAAAAAATAGAGTACTTCTTTGTGAATTTATACTAAATCAGTCAAACAAATGCCTTGCCGGCCGTTGAAGGATTAGTCGGTTGTGATGTGTAATAGCAACCATTGGAATCTGTAGGTTGCAGAACCGTAAGTTAAGGAAATCCACCAAAAAATGAGGGGCATACATTGTTTGCAATTTTATTCTCGACTATTTATGCATGCAGGAATCTTTCTTTCTTTCTTTCTTTCAATCTTAACCTGTTTTTTTCCTTTGGTTCTGGTTTTCCATTTGCTCCTGGTGGAAGTGGACGACGGTGGCACTTCTGCAATCCATCAGAGTCCTTCACCAGGCCACCACCCTCTACGACATTTTTCCAGCAGGATTAATTTCCAAGCACCATAAGAAAAAAATGTTGTTCTCCGATTTTCCTCTCCTCTTGGGGCTGCTGTTGCTTCCCACTCTTTTCCTAGCACCAGCTTTTGCAGCCAAACAGGTCTTCCGTTGTCTGCAATTTATCTTTATTTGCTCTGGGAACTTTCGTTCGTCTTCATGTTTTTTCCCTTGTTAACAAACTATGGCTGATTGTTATTGTATGGTGAAGTCTTATGTAGTGTACATGGGAGCACATTCAATTTCCCCAGCAGGAGCTTTGGCTGCTAGTTCTAGCGTCAGGCCCGGGGTCCTTGACAAAACTGATCACTGCCAGTTTCTTGCATCTTTCTTGGGCAGGTACGGAATTTTCTTATTGATTGTATTGCCCGATAAACAATCTTTCTCGCTTCCATTGTTTTTGCACTATAACCGTCAAATATTTCATCTCATGTAGTACCGAGAAGGCTGAAGAGGCAATGTTTTACTCATACACAAGGGACATCAATGGTTTCGCTGCAACTCTTGACGAAGAACAGGCAGCAGAAATAGCAAGTACTATAACATATATTTCCCGCGTTTATCTCTTTCATTGCATATGCATCCTACTTTGCTCATTAATAGCAATCTATTATAGAATAGAATTGTAGAGGATATATGCTTATGTTCTATTTGTCAAATATCAATGCAGAGCATCCCAACGTGTTATCCGTTTTTGCAAATAAACCAAGACACTTGCACACAACCCATTCGTGGGAGTTCATGAGGCTTGAAAGAAATGGCCAAGTTAAACCACATTCATTGTGGGAAACAGCCAATTATGGTGAAGATATCATCATCGCAAATCTTGACACAGGTCACATTTTTTCTTTGAGATTTCTTTACCATTTCTCTTTTACCTCATCAATTTCAAAACTGAAACTGAGAAGAACTTTTCCTCGTGACGTTTATAGGTGTCTGGCCTGAATCACAGAGCTTTAGCGACATAGGTTATGGGCCCATTCCCTCAAAGTGGACAGGGTCCTGTCAGAATGGAGTCCCGTGCAATAGGTACGTTTGTTAGTTTATACCAATGGTGATAGTTCTCCTATCTACCTTGATGTTGCATTTAGGCTATTGATTGACTGAAAATACTAATCGGATAGAGAAAAATAAATTGGCAGGAAACTTATCGGTGCCAAGTATTTTAACAAAGGGTACAGTAGTGGTGGAGGCAAACTCACACCTGAAACCCAATCTGCACGCGACTATGAAGGCCATGGATCTCACACATTGTCAACGGCGGGTGGTAACTTCGTCCACAATGCAAGTGTTTTGGGTGTGTTCAATGGAACCGCAAAAGGGGGATCACCTAAAGCTAGAGTAGCTTCTTACAAGGTGTGTTGGCCCAAAATTGATCAGTTGGGAGGCTGCTATGATGCTGATACATTAGACGCCTTTGATGCTGCCATCCACGATGGTGTTGACGTGCTTTCTCTATCTCTGGGTGCGGAACCTTCTCCATACTTTGACGACGGCATTGGAATTGGAGCATTCCATGCTGTTAGGAATGGCATTGTTGTAGTATGCTCGGCTGGGAACAGTGGACCACAATCAGGAACTGTGACAAATGTTGCCCCCTGGATCTTAACTGTTGCAGCAAGCACCATGGATCGTGACTTTGCATCTTTTGCTGAACTAAAAAACGGGCTACGGTTCAAGGTTCAGACTTTCTAATATTTAATTTCCGTTCCAATTAACACTATATCTTTCTGTTGTTGTTCTTGTTGCTGGTTTTAGTATTCGGCATTTAAATGTTTTAATCCGCCTTCATTTCGTTGTATGCACTAGGGAGCTAGCTTGTCTAAGCCTTTACAAGGAAAGGGTTTCTTACCACTTATTAGTGGTGCAGTGGCTAAGGCAGCCAATGCCAATGAAACGGCCGCGTAAGAATCTTCAATCTCGCCATAATCTCACTCTCCTTAGGATATCATTGTATAAGGATCGACTTGAATTGCCGTGTAAATTTGCTGCTTAATCATGATGCAGTTTAAATTGTCTCGCCGGATCACTGGACCCAAGGAAGGTGAAGGGTAAGATATTGGTGTGCCTGAGGGGTATTAATGGAAGACTGGAGAAGGGACAAGTAGCTGCTTTGGCAGGTGCTGCCGGAATGATCCTTTGCAATGACTTGGCCGACGGTAATGACCTTATCGCTGATCCCCACGTGCTTCCCGCAACTCACATCAACTACACAGCTGGTCTTGCTGTTTTTGCCTACCTGAATTCCACCAGGTATATCTCTCCCCCTTCCAACTGACAGTTTCTAGCTACTGCATATATGACTCGATTCGTTACTTTCTTCGTTCGGTTTTTGGTTACATCACAGTGCTCCGTTGGGCCGCATTGATGGTCCAATGACAGAACTAAACCAAAAGCCTGCTCCAGTCATGGCTTCTTTCTCCTCAAGGGGTCCAAACACAATTACCCCCGAGATCCTCAAGGTATGACCAAGAACTCAACTTAGCCTGCTCCAGTTTCACTTGGTTGTTGTTACAAAGTATATTAGCGTATTCTGTTAACGCATATATATCTACAACAAATTCATGAAATTTACGAAATGATTTACCATTTCGTAAATTTCCTTCTTCTTTTTTTTGTTTTGTTGATATGGCCTGATTGATACTTCACTCTCAGCCTGATATCACTGCTCCCGGAGTAAATGTAATAGCTGCCTACTCAGAAGCAGTGCAAACAGTCGATAACCGCACAACTCCCTACATCACCGAGTCAGGCACTTCCATGTCTTGTCCTCATGTTTCGGGAGTTGTCGGCCTCCTCAAGAAACTCCATCCCGACTGGAGCCCTGCTGCAATAAAATCCGCAATCATGACTACTGGTACGATTCAATCAATCTCCCTTCTCTTAAGTAATCAGAAAATCACCCAGAATTCAAAATCAGAGGCTCAGATTCATTGGGCAATTTCTGGATGAATTTTCTGTGCTTATTGCGCTGCTGGCAGCTGCTCTATATTTCAGCCTCTACCGTTTATTTTTCTAGTTCTGTCATAACTGCTCATTATTGTATTCAACCAGCAAGCTAGCTATTGGGGTTCATACTAGCTAACATCTCCTATACACAACTTGGTAACTAAGGACCTGTTTGGTAGTCATTACTTATTTGGTTACTTTGCTTCCTGGCTTATTTTGTGTCTTTAGATTCAAAGGCAAATAGTATGCTCAAAATAAAACATCGCCAAACAATCCCTAACTACTGCATGCACAATGGTTTCATGTTGGTTGCTAATTCTTTGTACATTCTACAGCAACAACGAGAGACAACACTAGGCATCCAATGGTCGACGAGTCAGCTTTACTCAAGGCTACACCATTCAGTTTCGGCGCTGGTCATATGCAACCAACCCTTGCCGCGGATCCAGGACTAGTTTATGACTTGGGCATCAACGATTACTTAGACTTCCTTTGCGCCACCGGATACAACCAAAGCATGATCCAAATCTTTTCTCAGGCGCCGTATACCTGTCCAAACAATACTAACCTACTCAACTTCAACTACCCTTCAATAACCGTCCCTAACCTCTCTGGCTCTGTCACTGTGACTCGAACACTGAAGAACGTGGGTCCACCGGCTACCTATAGAGCCCGTGTTGTTAAGCCACTTGGGATTTCAGTTACTGTCAAACCCAGAAGTTTGAAATTTCAGAAGGTTGGTGAAGAGAAGAGCTTTAGCTTGACTTTAAAGGCCAAGGACGTTGGGTTTCCGAAAGACTACGTGTTTGGCGAGTTATTATGGGTAGGTGGTCGCCACCACACCGTGAGAAGTCCGATAGTGGTGGCTTCAAGTGCTGTAAAGAAATCAACAGCGGGAGATATTCAACAAACTGTACAGAATATCGAGAATTCGCTCTAGGAGAACTACGATTTCTCTTGAAGATATGTCATCTTTGGTTTAGGCTTTGTTCTTGGTGTGAGTTTATGATGTGTAGTAGGCAATGAGAATAGGGAAACGTTTGTTTACTAGACTGCTTTCCACATGGGGTAACATTGATCATAGACAGTTGCTTTCCTCACGGGGTTGACATTGATCATAGACATTTGACAGTTGCAATTTGTCAATTTCCTAGGGATTGTTCGTGAGATCACGAATGTTGTTATCAAAGAAAATGTTAACAAAAAGATGTTTTAGTATAGACTTGTGTTCTAATGCGTTCAATTGATCCAATCCGCTACTGCAAGTGGAGTGATAGCCCAGTTGACACCACTTATTCTCACGTATTTTACTCGAGTTCAAATCTCGCTAACTACAACTAACAATACTGATTTTAGCCGAGAATAAAAATGAGACCGGCTACTTGTTTGTTTTCCTTGTTGTTGTCCAAAAGCAGGAGGATTGGGGCTTTTGGTCCCATGAATTATTATCAAGGCGAAGTTTCCAGTTAAAGTGAGAATGGAAAGCAAATTTTATTAGAATAAGCCAAAGCCTAACGAACAAGGGCTATAGAATCTTTTGTTCACATGTGACTAGAAAACAAAAAATGACCACATTGCCATCTTTAGAGCATCTTCAGCGCTTGCTCAATTTTTTACTCAAATTTAAAATAAAATTTTGTAAAAGCTTAATTTAGTATCATGCGCTCCAATCATAAATCCGAGTTTTTACTCAAATTTTAGTTAAAATAAATTCAAAAACAATTTCATACCTCTCTCTCCCCCCTTCACATTCCAAGTCCTCCATATCTGTTTACATATAAAATTAACAAATTCAATAATTAATTGACACGTAATCGAATATGCCAAGCGTTGGCAATTACCTGTTGATAAAGACACACTGGATTAAAGGAATATATTTGAGTAAATACGATGTCGTATTGTATTCAAATATGAAAAGCAGTTATTGGCAGTTACAAGCCATTGCTGACGAAAAGGTTGACTTCGAAGCCATGATATTAACTGCCAAATACCTAAACTCCACGTGTGAACTTGGGAAACGAGGCAAATTGGCAGTTAGAACACGTGGAGTACTTATCAAAAGGCAGTTATTCATCTTAACGTATAATCATTTGAGTTTGTTTAAGCAGTTGTGTAGATTCAAAATCAAAGCTTCTGGAGGAAGAATTTGAGGGATTCAAATTCAGACATGGGAGAGAGAAGAAACTGCCAAATCAAAGAAGTAGAAGTTAGAGTTCGAAGCAAGCCAAAGTTCAAATTTATTGAGCGGGAAGTTCAAACTGCAAGCAGCGTCTATAAATAGAAGAAGTTGAAGAGTGAAAGCCCCCGGACAAATCTTCAACAAACAGCTATCAAAAAACTGATGTTTGGTTTGTTCATTGGCAAAGTAGTTTAGGTTTCGAACTCAGTTCGAAGTAGATTAGGAAGTAGTTAGGATTAATCTCGGTTGTTCTTGTAACAATCACCTGTTCGAAGTTCTTGTATCTGAAGTTGGAGACAATTTCGAAGTAAGTTTACTTTTGATTTATTAATCGAAGTATCTCGTTTCTTTTCGTTTTTCGATTTCCTAAGTTTGTTGGTTTACATTTCTTCACTTGTTGAGAAAATCCTCTTAGTTGAGGTAATTGAACCAATAAAACACAATCGCCTGATTAGATTTTGTTTTTCCAAAGTTAATCTAAGGGAGGAGATTGAAACTCTCTCTGGCACGCTCGCACATAATTATTTTCCATTGCAAAGAAGTAAAAGAACCAAACAATATCATCACATTCCCAAATCCTCCTTATCAACACTGTCAAAACAGGCGAAATCCCAGATTTCACGCCTTCCTTTGCCACTATCGACCTAAATCTACCACCACCAGCTACCACCACCATCAACCAGATTTTCTTCGCAACCAAGATCTAGCACCACCGCTAACCACCAGTTACCACTACCGTCGACCACCAGTATCACAACCGTGGACCAGATTTTCGCATAACCACCAGCTACCGCCACCACCTCCCCTCACCAATGCTAGCCACAACTGTAGACCACCAAAAACTAGCCGTTAAACATTTGGTTCGAGATTTGGTTCTCCTTCAATTTGGGTAAGAAATTAGTAAAATTCGATTTGGTACGATTTTGGCTAAAGGATTGGAGCTGGATTTGGGCCCGAGCTGCTCTCATGTGATTTATGGTGTACGGTTTTGGACAAATGGAAGTGCATGTTTTGTTAATCATTCATACAAAAAACCGACTCGATCGGAATTGGAAAAATGCTTCATCAAATTATTCAATCATGATCTAAACTTCTGAATCAAGAGAGTAACTGACAGGCAATTATAGTAATTGATTTCTGTACAGAAATAAATTGAAAATTAAACAGATAAAGATACAAACACTAATGATTGAACAACTCGAAACTTGATGTGCCCTTTTGCCTGATTTGACTCGGTCAAACTCTCAAATTTTTTGCTTTTTTATTTTTGAATAAACAATTGTAAGCAACTTAACACATTTTTTGCTTTTGAATCCGGTAGATTAGCAAGTTGTTGTGGACAGTGGACACCAATCCAGGGGAAGCCTTTAATTCCCTCTTTTTCCTTCTTTTGAGGGGAAGCTGGGAAGAATGCGGGAGTAAAGGCAGGATTTGTTCCACAAAAGCCTCCAATATCTCTTATACTAGAAGAAGAAGAAGAAAAAGAGATTCCCCTCCCAAGTCCTAAGTGTTGTCCACATTATAAATGTGTCCGGGCCAACTTATTTGTAGCTCGATTTATCCTCCGCTACTCCGGTCTCCGGGCCAGCCTTTACATTTCTCACTTATAACAAATATTTAAATATAGTGGATTTCAACTTTTAACACTCATTTGGTTTCTTGCCGTGTTGATGTACACAGAAACAAAACAAGTTGTAGAGAATTAGGTGAATAATGATCAATCACGGTTCAATCAAGCTAACCTACCTACCATAATGATTGATTCCAAGGGCTACCCAATACATTGTGTGGCCTCTACCGTCAAGTGTGTGACTCCTACACCAATATGTGATGGAGAAGGCCCTTGCAACACCACATGACGGTTCTCTAAGAGCACTGAATAATCACTTGTCCAGAAGACTCCCACCACGGGCGGAGCCAGGAATTAAATCTGCTCTGGGCTAACTCAAAATTTAATAAACCAACATATATGTGTATATGAACTAAAAAGAGTTAATGTACAATGAACTTGTACATAAATACATAAATGTTCAAAAATACTAAACAAAAGAAAAGTATAAAAAAAAAAAAAGTATACTATTGGAATTACGCTTTACGATGTTTTAGAGAGTAGAATTTATCTAGTATCGAATCTGAAGGGATATCTTCAACAAATCTCTCGTTATGTTTGGACTCAGGAGAAAGGGTTAGAATGGGTCAGACAAAAAAAAAATGAAATGAGCTAAAATTTATTGCGCTAGAATTTTACATATCCCTTGTATCTTCCACCTCGACTCTAGGGATGGGCATGGGGAGGGTAGGGGGTAGATACCACTACTTCCATCCCAATCCCCGAACCCATATCAATCCCCATCCCTTCCCCAATCTCCTCCGGGTATTTTTTTTAACCTCCATTCCCGCTCCAATACGAGGAACGGGGATCTCAACGGAAAATCGAGGATCGGAACCTTAACATTATCATTGACTCATTCTACACAAAAAGCTCACAGGAAAAAAAAATCATCATATACAAGATAATATACACAAATGATAAAATTTGAAGTTGGAACCCAAAGGTGAAAGCTCACAGAACTCTATTTACCAAAAAAAAAACTTACAGAACTCCGTCTTGAAAATTTAAACAAACTATAATACTCCTACAGTCTTATGTAATATCCCATGCGTGCTCACACTAACAATTTGGACGGGAAGTGAGTAAAAGTGACCACAGATTGCTCACATGGGCCTCTTTAATGGTTTAAGTTTTTTATTTTTATGTTTTTAGTATGAAAAGTTCAGAACCCTAACTTACAAGTTATAATACACGTATATGTGTTAATGGGGATATGGGGCGGGCCGGGGCAGGGACTGACTATTCCATCCCCTACTCGATTCTCCAAATTTTTGAAAAAAATTCTCCATATCCTACCCGATTCCTGACAAATACTCCGAATTCCCTACCCATTCAGGGAGGGGACAAGTTGGATCGGGACAGGTCGGCCGAGACGGCCATCCCTACTTGACTCCCACTACTATTGTTTGACTACCTAGTGAACTGAACTTAATTAATTTGCTTAGATTATGTTTGTCATGGTTATTTTTGTGTCAACTAGAGGCCGACAAGTCGTATCAAGGCAACTCATAAGATGTTGAAGCTTGGGCCATACAGGACTTCTTTTCACAAATACTTGGAATAAGTTCTGGGAGCCAATTCCTGGAAGAAAGAAAAACAAAATGGGTTTTGGCGGCAATGCAAGTTCCTCTCTTTGAAATCAGCTCTTTTTTATACCTCATCCATCCATAGGACCATATCCCTCCATATTCTTATTTGTGGGTCCATTTAGGACTCAATCCTGCATGGTCTAACCTATATATAAAACGTTAAATAGTACTATTTCTGTATGAAATCAGTTGGATAATAAATTGATGGACATGTGATTGTGAACAAGGTACATTTTGCTATGTAAAATGAAAAGAAAATATATTATAAACTTAAATCGTACAATTGAGAGAACAAAATGTTACTTACATATATATCGATATTTGACAAAATTGATTTCAGCAAACGTGTTCTTATTTGCGTGTTTTATGAATCATGGTTTGGCACGGGTACAGAATAAATTCACAAAATGAAAAGGACGGAGATACAAAAGAATGAAGTATGGAGGAAGTTGGTTGCCGATCACCCTCTTTTTTGGGGGGAAGAGTGCACAATTCAAACACCATTATGATCATCATCATTAATCCCCACCAGAACCTGGAAAAAAACTTCAAATTCAAATATAAACGGTCATGTTTACTAGAATGTCCTTTTTTCTTTCTTCCCTTTTCAATTCCATGTCTTGGTTCCCTGTGCTGCCTGCCTCTCTCTCTCTCTCTCTCTCCAATAGTAAGTATTTGAAAAGCATGAAGTCCAAATCTTGATTTTTGCGAAAAAGTAGTTTCTAAAACCGAAATTTGTTTGAATAGTTTGAACCCACATCCAAAGGAAAAGGGTTATGGCAGCTTGATGTTGAAGCTCTTCCCCTTTTTCTTCCCCTTTTTCTGCTACATTGATTTGAATCCGTCTTTTTAGAAATTGATTAATTCTCCAAGAATAATCACGGGTCTTGTGGTACGCTCACGTGTTGCCTTTAGTGTTCTCTCAGGATATTCCATTCTACTAGGTGGATTATTGGGTTTTTATTGTTTTTTACATTTTACGAGACAGAACATTCTTCTTACATACATCTACGTAAAAAAATCAAAAAGTCAAAAGCCATAATCTCTAGACAATCCTGTGATCTTCATCAGTGATGGAGGCACTTTGGGGGCTCGGGCCCCCGCTGAATTTTTAGATTCCAAAATTTTCTTATCCATTGTTTTTTGAAATTTATTTTACTTTTGATCACTCTAATGGATTTTAAATGTAGTATATTTTTTTATTCTCAACTTTTTCTTTCAAATATTTGAACAATTTCACCACACTGGCGACTAGGGGTGCACACCGGCCCGGTAGCCCGCCCAGCCCACCCAACCCAGCCCGATTTTTTTAAGGCTTGGGATAAATATTCAAGCCCATAGGGCCGGGCTGGGTTGAGATTTTAAGCCCGTTTACTAAATGGGCTGGGTTTGGGAAACTCCTCTAAGGCCCAGCCCGGCCCGGCCCGCCCAGATTTAAATAATATTTTATTTAAATACTATATATAGAGATTGATAGATATCAGGGAGTTCCATATTTTTAAATATTTTAATTGCATTTTAATTTAAAGGTCTATTTTTAATATTTTTGTAAGAACTTAAAAGTCTAAATATATTATTATGGTTGTGAATTGTAATTGTGATCGTTATAGTTGATTAATTTATATTTATAATACTATGCTTTAGTAAGATAAATGGGCTTCTTGGACGAGTTTGGGAAATTAAAATTTTATTTGGGTTGGGCTTGGGCAAATTAAATGAAGCCCGATTATAAATGGGACGGGCTTGAGAATGCACTAATCTCGTTATTATCTAGTATAAGCCCGGCCCGAACCCGGCCCAATCCGGTGTATGTGCACCCCTACTGGCGACATAAGATAGGTAATCCAAAGCATATCCGCCTCTTTCTATTTAAAACGTTGTAATACATAATGTTCAAAATTAAAAAATGGTTAATGCATGTGGTATAGCATTTTATTTTAGCAATTATGTATAATATTGACATTAGTCTTGTTTCTCTCTCTCTCTCTCTCTCTCTCTCTCTCTCTCTCTCTCTCTCTCTCTCTCTCTCTCTCTCTTTTGTTTTTTTGGTGCAAACGGAAATTCTTTTTTTTTTTTTTCTATCTTTTGATAAAACCCACAATATATTATTGGAGATTTAGGAATAAGATATGGAAAACGATATTGTTTTATTATTGAAACAAAAGTAATAACAAATGTTGACATTTTAGTTACTATATAATGTAGTGAATTGCGCTTAGACTTGATCCATTACGGCAGTTCAAGTTATTGTTTTATTTTGACAATTTACATAAGTAACTTTCTGAACAAACATGTAAGCTTTTCATTATTTTTAGCACAAAATTTTTTTTTTTTTGGGTATTGTTCCAAATTGCTTAGGATTTTTTTTTTTTTGTTGGAATGTGTTTTAAAGGTGTCCCACTAAAATTAATCCCTAGCTACGCTACTGAATTCCATACCTTTAATTGTGGATTTCATAAAATTATGATGATGGGTAAGAGTCTTGTGTCTTGAAACATCACATAACCATGCTCAACATTTAAATCATTAATAACAACATAAACCAAACACTTTGAAGCACCTTTCGGAACTAAGGGATGTTTTCCCCTAAATTATCCAAAGGATTAATTTTAAATCTTTATTCAAATTTTAAATTTTTTTTCGTTTTACATCAATTTTCTATGGATTATTAGTTCGTTTCAATGATAGGAATAAGAAGAATAATAATTATAGACCAAACCTTTTTTATTTATAAAAACAACAATAATCTAGAAAGTCGGTTTGTTTTGGATTATTTTTTTCTTTCGTTAACTTTTTGAAGTTTTGCTCTTAATTTTTTACTACTTTCTAGATTGTTTTCTTTCAGACGAATCAATGATCCACAAAATATTTACGCAAACTAACAAAGGCGATATTTTTTACGAATACAAAAATAATCTAAATGAATAATTTATGGTTGCTTTGACTAAATAATTGAATCATATTTTTTTTATCATTAATGAAAAACAAATAGCATTGTTAGTTTTGTATCAATTTTTTGTGAATTATTGGTTCGTCTCAACGAGAGAAATCTAAAAATTTTAAAATTATTAACCATACCAAACTTTTTTTAATAAGACAAAAATAATCTAAAAAATCTGTCTGTTTTGGATTATTTTTGTCTCTAGTTAATTTTTTTATATTTTGATTGTTATTTTTAATTTTTTTTAGATTTTTTTTTATCGAAATGAACTAATAATTCTTTTAAAAAAATCAAATTTTTTAGTCTAAAACACCCCTAAACCGTGTCAGGATTCAGGGTGTGGGGCACACAATCTGCTGGCATTGGGCCTTTTTTCTTCTGCTGATAGTGTAGGGTGTGTCCATCGACTAAAGTTGGACCACATTAAAGTAGCAAGATAATCAAAAAAAAAAACAAGAACGGAAAACAGAGTATTAATTGAACCAGTCGTACGGGGTACAAGTTTTTTTTTTTTTTTGCCAACGGGGAGAAAATTTTATTTATCCAATTGTAATATCGTCATTAAATGGAGAAAGACAACGGTAATAGGCGAAAACCTTAAGGGAAGCTAATTTGTCACGCTCTAGTTTCAGGCCTACAGAATAGAACATAGAGGCACCTAACAACACAAAAAGCACTCCGATATGTTATCTCAAAAAATAGAAAACTATGCGTTCGCCAATAGATAAGATGGCCAACAATGGCTAAAGGCGCCGAAGACCAATGAGGGCCCACAAAAGGCCAAGAGCATAGCATAGTGTGCTTCGATTTGAACCCATCAAATCCAGCACAAGCATAAATATTGAAACCACAACTATGTCTTCACTGGAAACCAACAAATTAGGGCAAAAATCTGTTCGAAATATCAACAAACATACCAGATCGAACTCTTTTCAAGCATACTTACCTCAAATGGTGGGGATCATACTCGATTCAGATAAAAAATGGAGTCACAAGGACAAACCAGCGACCTCCTTTTCTTCTCTCTTCTCCTCGGTTCAAAATCCTACCAAATGATACACGATCAAGATAAACACAGAAGAAGAGGAGAGGGTGGATTTGGAGGGACAAAATGGTAACAAAATCGCCCAGATTAGCTAACGACAGGTTGAGGCCATCGTTAGCAAATCCACCTGCGGGTGGATTTGTTCTTCCTACAGTAACCATATCGGGGGATGAAAATGATGCCAAACTCCAATGATGGGGTGGGACCAGAATCTGTATGGGGAGCACTTGGCTAATTCGGGCACAAATCCACCAGCCAAACATGTTGTTATCTTGATATAAATGACTTTTGAACCAATGTTGCAATCTTATTTTTGTAGATAAATTCCGATCAAATTCACTTTTGGCATGATTTGGATGTCAGTAATTTTGACCAATTTTGACCATTGAAGTAGTGAGTCAGGAAAGGACCAACAAACGGCCAAGGAGGACTGGGACGATCCAGCTTCATAAAAGTAGCAATAATCCACCAGTACTGTACTATTCGGAATAATAACAGGTAGCTAAGTTTTTTGTAGGTTGTGATTAATAAAAGAGGAGCACTGTTTTACTAAAAGAAATCTGCTCAAAACAAAGGAGAAGTATTAAAAGGAAAAGGGTAAAGGGAAAGTTCATAACTGTACTACTGTAGCATATATTAAATAAAGTAGGTGGTAGTATATGAACTACAAAGGAGTATATATACCTCCTTGTTTTTTGTTTGGGTGATCAGAGTATCTGGATCCACTTACGCACATCTCGAAGCTTTTTTTTCACCGTCCAGTTAAAAATTGGTCATTCACATCCAGGGCCGGCTCTGAGATTTAGTGGGCCTAAAGCGATTTTTTTTCAAATTGGGCCCTCCACTCTCACTATATCATAGTTAAAACTTAAAACTACTTAGGAAAACAAGAAACTTTCATAAATAAGTCATTTGAAAGCATAACTAGTACACAGACATATAAAATTGGAGGCCCCAAAAAATAGTCAAAATTTGGGGGCCTAAAGCGGTTGCTTTACGAGCTTTAGCCCAAAGCCGGCTCTGTTCACATCAGAGTAAGGGGATTCACAACAAAATTATTGCACCCAGTCTAACATTTAGAATCGAACACTCATTGATTGTTAGGGAAGCAAATCCACGAACCAACCCATGGGAGTACCGCTAATGTTGTACCTGAGCGCGCATCTCAGATTTTCAAAAGTATTTCGAACGGCCTAAATTTCTTCTCTCTCTCTCTCTCTTTAAAATCCGAACCGTCTATAATGCTTTTGGACGACAGACATGCGCGCTGAATACCACACGTGGTACCCAACCGACAACCAAGTTGTTCTCCCTAGGCTCAGAGTATATATATACCTTACTTCGCTAGGAGTCTGGGGGTCAGTTGGGGTGGTGGGATGCTGAAGAACAAGGCGTGGGGTTCAGTTTGTCAGTGACCGAGTGTTTGCATTTGGTGCAATAATAGATTAGATTAGCAAAAAGTGTAGGAGGTGGGGAGGTTGGGAGTGGGGTGTGGGGACTCTCATACTGTTGAGTGTGAGACAAAACACAGAAAAAAAGCAAAGCCAACACACCTGCTGCTGCTCCCAACACACAAAGCTCTAGAATAAAGCACCACCTTCTTCCTTTTCCCTCTCCTCCTCCTCCTCTGGGTTTGCTTCTCATACAGGAATTCAATCATTCAAGCTGGGTCGCAGAATTAAGCCATTGTAAAACCAGCAGAAGCAAAGGATTTAAGAGAGAAAGAGAGAGAATAGTAGAGGTTGGTGGGTGGTGGAGTGAGAATGGGAGGTGGAGGCGGCGGAGGAGGGGCTTCATCGAAGCTGAAAAGAGCAGCAAGGAAGATTGTACAGACATGCGGCTCTTTCTCCCGTGGAATTTCCGCTGTTGATCACCACCACACTTCTGCCGCTGCTGCTACTGTGAGCTCTCTCTCTCTCTCTCTCTCTCTCTCTCTCTCTCTCTCTCTCTCTCTCTCTCTCTCTCTCTCTCTCTCTCTCTCTCTCATCTGAGTAAAAGCTTCATTTAATGTGGCACATTTCAATGGATCCTCTCTAATGCCAAGTAAAACTCATTTTGATATGTGTTTGAATCGAGGAGAGGAGTTGGGTTTGGGGGATTTTGCAGATATTGTGGTTATGAGTCAAGAAATTGGGTTAGGGCTGAGGATACTCTTATGTCTTTTCCCCCCTGAAATTATGTTTTTAGTTGTAAGCCAAATGTGCGAGCTTTTGAATTTCCCCTGATTGAAACTTCAATTGAAAATTTGAGAAATGAGTTCTACATATGGCTGATTTCATTGATGTATATGTGTTTCTGTATTGCAGATGTCATCAGGTTCACCCACTAATCCTTCACCAAAGCCAGGGATCTCAACAACTTTTGGGGAATTAACTTATGCCACCGAACCCCTTTCTTCAACTTCTTCTGCAAAGGTATCAACACCATTTATTCACTTTAATACCATTGATGTGTATAGCATTTCATTTCTCACACAATAAGGCTTCTCATATCAGGTAGTAAAATCGAGATGGTTATATGCCCGACATCGAAGAGAACGTTATGTTTTTCGTATCGTTATTGACAAGCAAAGAACTGCAGAAAATACTGGCCACAAATAATGTATTCCCAGTTGCCAAAATAAACTGCTCTCTCTTTGTAATTATACTTACAAAAAACTGTTTTTTCCAAAAACTGAGACAGGTCATTCTCTCACAATACATCACATAAAAAACCGTGAAAAGCTAGTTTTTTTCAAAAAACCACCTTAGTGGAACACCCCCTTAATGCTGAACCAATGACCACCTGATGTGTCATTACCCCGTCTATCGTTTACTTGCTGATGCCTAGTTAGGAGAAAGAACTCAAGGAAAAAAAAAAAAGAAAAAGGGAGACAAAATTCCTCTATAACCCTTCTTCACGGTGCTACCACTGCAAAATCTCTCGAATTCTTTGTTTAAAACCTAGTTACGAGGTGTCCATTCTCTGCATTTACCAGTCCTTTTTTGTTGGTGGGTGGTCCTTTTCTTTGATGTCAATTGTTTTGGCTCCCTTGGGGGGCACTGAATCTTCCAGCCCCGCCTAGTCAACCTGTAAAATTTTATCATGATTTTAGCCTGTACTCTTAACTCATTAAACTTGTAAGACTTGACTCCACCCAATGAGTTTAGCAATAAGAAAAAGACTACCCGCCTATGTTTGTTCCAGAGCTTTTGTCCTAGAAAATTGCTTGCCTTGCCAATTTCTTTATTCTGAAATTTATGAAATCAAAATCATGTATTTGTTCTTGCAGTTGTAAAAAAAAAATTACTTGCATAATTTTTAAACTTATGCCATTAGCCCATATCCTTGAACAAATATTATGATCATGAAGTTCAATTGCTCAACTATCTGCTTTCAGTTCATAACAAACTCTTCGAGGGGCAATGGTTTTCCAAACTTTTCCCCTCCCAAAAAAAAGCAAACGGGCGTGCAGTAAACCATTTGTTCTTATCCTTAAACTTCAATGGATTTTGAAGTTTTGTTCACATGATGCATGAATGGTAGATCTACTTAAATATGAACCATAGGACAGCATCCTTGTACTGAAAGAGCTTATGGGTTTTAAATATTTGATGACAGACGTATTCTTTTTGGGTTCCAATCATGCTTTTGACTTGGCTTTCAACTCTTAGCTCTGCATGACCTTATACTTTCGTTTCTCTTGTGGCAGAATTTGTGTGCAATTTGTCTAGATCCTCTGAGTTATGTCGCAAGCACTAGCCCAGGCAAAGCAGTATTCACAGCCCAATGTTCTCATGCATTCCATTTTGGTTGCATCTCCTCCAACGTCCGCCACGGTAACGTCACCTGCCCTATATGCCGAGCTCATTGGACACAGCTTCCTCGGAACCTAAACCCACCTTGTTGCAACCAATCGGACCCTGTTCTCCAAATCCTTGATGATTCCATTGCCACTTTCCGGGTTCACAGGCGATCCTTCTTACGCTCTGCCCGCTACAACGATGATGACCCCATTGAGCCTGACCACACCCCTAATCATCCCCGTCTCCATTTCAGTTTAATACCTGTCACCCTCACTCATCATAGCTGTCACCAATGCTCACACCAGTCTTTGCAAGTGCCACGGCCAAATTCATATCATTCGCATGGCCTTGTATCACTAAATCACTTGAGCTGCTCTTCATCACTATTAGCTGTACCTCCGGGAGGAGACCATTTCGCACCAACTGTAAAAACTCCTTACTTGAGCACCTCCGGAAGTAGAGCTTATCTCTCTGTAACATTAGCACATCAGACAGCAACTGACTTGGTCTTAGTTGCAAGCCCCAATGGCCCTCACCTGAGACTTATAAAGCAATCCATGGCATTGGTGGTTTTCTCGCTTCGGCCCGTTGACCGTTTGGCCATTGTCACCTATTCATCTTCTGCATCACGGGTCTTCCCACTCAAGAGAATGACATCCTATGGTAAGCGAACAGCGCTTCAAGTCATTGACCGCCTTTTCTACATGGGACAAGCAGATCCAATTGAAGGGCTCAAGAAAGGGGTAAAGATCCTTCGTGATTGTGCCCACAAAAACCCACGATCCTGTATTCTGCACCTATCAGACAGTCCAACAAGATCTTACCACCGGATTGATACAGAATCCTCTATTCCAATTCATCGGTTCCACGTAGGATTTGGCTTTGGCACCTCAAATGGGTTTGTTATGCACGAATTCGAAGAGTTCCTCACAAGGGTATTGGGAGGTGTGATCAAGGAAATCCAGTTGAGGATTGGGGAAGATGCTAGAATTGTGAGGCTTGGAGAATTAAGAGGTGGTGAGGAGAGAAGGATCCCGTTGATTTTAGACGATTCTGGACACATTTGCGTGGAATATAGCTATATCGAAGGCGGGGTTGATGAATGCACCAGGAGAGGGGAAATAGTGGTGGGCATAGGCGATGAAAGAGAGAGAACTGATGGCACAGAAGCTTTGGATGGCATTCCTGGGAGAAGTAGCAATGTTGAAAGTTTGGATTACCATGATCCTTACAGGGCCAGAAGATGGGCTAAACATTTACATGGGTATAGGCTTTGAGTTATATCATGGAAAAAGGATTTAAGGGTCAGTTTGTTCTATCGGGGTTTTAAATCACAGTATCGGGAAACATACCGGTATCTTTGGTATGGCCACATATTGGCCTAAATGCAAGTAAATAACGGTATTGGATGTCCGAAATTCCATCCCCAAGGGCCGATACGATGCATAACGGCCTTTATTTGAAACCCTGGTTCTCATCCTGCGCAAATATACTGATCAGAAAAGCTAAAAATTTCACTCCTATTATTGCTTCCTAACGGGGAATGAAATGTGTGTTTTTTCCTTCTTTTTTTTTTTTTTGAGTTTGTACTTGTTAACACTTGTGATTTATTGGCAAACAAGTTGAACTATAAAATGAAGTCTCACTGTACCATAGTAGGTTTTTGTCTGAAAACTTCAAACTCCATAGAATTATGCTCAGTTTCATTTGCTTTCTGGTATTGGATCCTCTCCCGTCCTTAATTTGGACCCGGATAGTATAACAGCAGAATACTCCTCCAATCGAAATCAAAATCTGTCATCTGGCAAATTGGTAGATGATCAAAAAGGGGGGGAAAAAGTCCCCGCAAATTAGTCGAACAATGACTCCTTCGTAGTAAAAACTGAATATTTGCTTGTTATGTGATTATCGCAAGACTCGGTTCAGTTGAATAAGGAAATACCTGTGTTCGAAACATTTACTAGTTCTTCAGTTAGCATCAAAATTTGTTGACACCCATGTCTTTTTGAGCTCTTTGATTAGTTCTCTCTCAAAAGACCTTAACAATTTACTAGTTGTACAGTTGGGAAAAAATGAAAATTGTGAAGCCCTTTCTTTCCCACTTTGATCAGTTTTCTGCCACAAACCCTTCACTTTGAAGTTGAATTCCAAAGTTAGAGACTTGCGTTCACTGGACAAAACTCAAATTTGAGTTTAGATGGCAACTTTAGTGGAGGACAAAAGTGAAACATTTGGGAAGAAGTTAGAGAATTATAATGTTTGGATTGGGAAAAAAGTTGAATTAGTACGACTCCTTGAATTGAAGTAGAAGTTTGAAGAAGAATTTGATAAATCTTCGAAGTACTAATTTTTTTCTTTGGGCTAAAATTAGTAAGTTTTGTTATTACTGCAAAACCAATAGTAACAAATCCAACCCATAACCTCGAACTCGCAACCAAAACCAAGGGCATATAGATGTGAGGCCAGGTTTGGACTAATATGCCCAAGACTTATTTTTTCGCGTTAATTAGCTTTGCATCAACTTTTTTTTGTGTTATACAGTAAGTTTGTTCTGACGAGAGGAATCGGAGAAATAAAAACTAATGATCCAACTATTGCATAAGCCTACTACTCCCTCCGTTCTCAAAAAGAGTAGGTTGTTCCTAAATAAGTGTAATGTTGAAATGTTAATGGGCAAAAGTTGATACATTTTCTATTTTAGCCTTCAAAGTATATTTATTTTTGAAAAGTTAGTAGATAAAGTTTAATGATGATGTTTCTGTCAAGAACAACAGTGAAAAGTGAAGGTATAAGTTGGAAAAAAGTTAATGTGAAAGGTGTAATGGTAATATTTACGTAATAAGTTGGAATTACGAAGCGTTACACTTAAAAAGGAACGGAGAGAGTACTAAAGAGAACATTTCTTTTTTCATAATCATGTGTTATTATGCTTTTAAGATGATTTCAACACCCAATTTGATCATCTTATTGTCATTCTGAATCAATCCTTTTTGTATTGGTAAATGATTTTAGCACTCCAAATTTTGATAACTACACTCAACTATTTTTATTTTAATGTTTATGTTATGTGCATTTTGAACCTTAAAAGACAAATATTGAAATGTGGTTATCAAAAGTAGAGTGCCAATATCAATTACCTTTTATATGCCATGGATTGTTTCTAGTTTGATTGCTTTTCATAAAAAAAATCTTTGTAAATTCATGATAAATCATAATCATGCATTATTGCCTTCAAGTTTATGTAGTCGGGTGATTCGGAGCCGTCTTTGATTCAAAGATCGAGGGGTGTTGAACTCGAGAAAGCTATGGAATCAAGAAGGGGCTTGGGAGCTAAATTGAAATGTAGAGTTAAGTGTAGCTTGGGGCAAATTAATAATTTTCTAATTTTATTGGACTTGATTTAACCTTTTGATTTATAATCATTGAGTGGATGATTAGGTCGTGATTTTATGCTTACGATATTTTAGACCCTAGGTATTTCCATGTAATCCTTGTGTTCAAGGCTTATCAATGGTATTTTGTTGAATTACTTGTTTCCATGTGAAAACGACTAGGCCCCATTCTATTATGGTCTATTTTTTCTATTTGTTAAAATGGGAATCTTATAAAATTAGGCAAGCATTGTTTTGCTTCATAAAATCAAGTGGGCACTACTTTGCTAAAATCGTGTCAAATGGTGCCCACTTGATTTTTTGAGATTCCCATTTTAACAAATGCAAAATAGTGCCCACTTGATTTTATGAGATTCTCATTTTAACAAATAGAAAGCCAGTCCTAACTCAAAAAGTTAGTTTATTTTAATTTTCAAGACAAGTCATTCTCTCACAATACATCACATATAAAACTGCAAAAAGTCAAAGCCAATAAACCATCTTATTTTAATTCTCAAGACAGGTCATTCTCTCATAATATATCATATAAAAAACCAAAAAGCCAAAAGCCAAGTTAGAGCATCTCCACTCTTACAAAAACTTGATTTGATATCACCTTTTCCAATGGGAAACCACCCTTTTACCAAATTCTAGTTAAAATTTTTTCAAAAATATTTTTTTTTTCATTTTGGCTTCAAAACTTTCCTACCATTTTGTCAAAACAGTTTTTTTTTTTTCTTTTCATTTTACCTCCAAAACTTGCAGTGAACAAATAGTGAACAAATTCCTTTTCATCCTCTCTTTTGCGGAAACAAGGAACAAATAGTACACTTGCTTTGAACAAAATATAGCCGTTGATAATTAGATGTTGGGTTTGGTGTTGAGCAAATTTGGTGAAAAATTAGAATAAATTTGGTGAAGGAGTAGAGTGAATTTTTTGATAATTTTTACTCAAATTTAAATTTAGTGAAATATTTGGTGCAAGAGTAGAGATGCTCTTAGTGGAACACTCATAATTGGTAGGAGTACTATTTTCTCAGTTCCGTTCCACGGGCAGTAGTAGATGACAGAAACGAACAAAGTTTTGCTGCATAGTGCGGTTCTTTGACCTCCTCCTCCCCCATCTTTTCGCATTCCACCAATACCTTACACTACCAACCTTTTTCTCTTTATTTTCCTTTCTTTTCTCTTCTTTTCACACCATCGTCTCTCCAAATACTACTAATTATAGTCTTTTCTTCATTATTTTTTACTTAAAAACTCCACTCACATCACTATCAATCCCCATCAGCCGTTTTTCCCTTCGCCCTTTTCTACTTTTTCCTCTCTGTAATTGAGGTCTCATATGCAAACACAGTCCTAATTCAATCCCCCCCCTCTTCCTCCATTGATCTCTCGAGTCTTGACTCAATTGTTTGGTGCTAATTTCGAGGTGGGTAATTCAGCACAGATGTACCCCTGCAGATTGTTTCAACCGATCGTTTCCCAAAAGGAAGAGGAAGACGATATTGTTGCAGGTGAATCTGGTGCCATCATCAGCTCGAATCAGCAGCACAAGGGGGACCCATGTCTCGTCCTCACTTCCGATCCCAAACCTCGACTCCGTTGGACAACTGACCTCCATGAACGCTTCATTGACGCCGTTACTCAGCTTGGTGGCCCCAGCAGTAAGTATATAAACCCCAAAAGCACCTGTTTTTAGTGCCTGCTCTGCTCGAATCTTCTCAGATCAGTCGTTTTCGTTAATGGGGCTTTTAGTTTGTTTGGCAATCTGTTCGTCATTGGAGTGTATTCGGTTGCGATTTCTTGTGTTGAATTCATTCGGAGTGCATCATAGAGTGTGAATTGTTTGAAATTAATTTGGTTTTCTGTTATGCCCTTGCAATTATTACAGTCAACTTGATTGTCTGTTACCCAATCCGACCCAATCGGACGCTTGTTACGAAAGCTTACCTTAAAACCTTCCATGTATATTGGGTTGGGTAGGTGCTAGAATATGGGGGGTTTTCTGACAATAGTTGACACCAAACAACATTTTGAATCGACACCCATATCCAATTTCATGTAACATTGACCATTGCTTTAGGGTTGAAGTTTGAACGTTTAATTTGGAGATTCCGCGTCTCGGGGAATAAAGATAGGATTTCCTACTTTAAATGAATAGGCTGAGAGTTTGGCAGGTCAAGGTACTAATAGTTTCAACACCGTGGTTTACCATCAGTCGTCCCAGATAGACTATAACCAAGTTTGGAGCCAAGGGAGGTGGCGGTTGCCACCGCAACAAGTTTAAAATTTTCTAATATAAAAACTTTGTCATCTCCAAATTTTATAGGCCCGTCACCACTAAATTCTGTCATGATTCATTTTGTTACTTATCCTATATTTTTTAGTACTTTAGGAGTTTTTGTAGAAACAAATATAAAATAAGTGGTCCAAAAACAAAGTTAATGACCTAAGTGGTATATATAAAAACTTAGGGACTAATGTCAAAGAAACTGAATTACATACTTTTAACTCAATAGAAGTAGTTGAATGGCTCACATGGCTTGAAAAGCCACAGAAATAACATTTAAAGTTGCGGTTGCAAAATGATAAGCTCAATGTTTCTGAGCCTCTTGAGTTTCAAAATCTCACTGCTTAGAGCTATGTCAAGGGTTGAATTGAACAAGGAAATCCACAATTGTCAATTCGTCTTGTATTGACTATGGCCGTGTCAACGGTTACAACCTATGTTACACGGACTCGCCACTTTTGTTGGAGTATACATGTGTCCAACACGACACATTACTAGTGCGGGATACGTGGCAAATACTCGTGTAACTCTTATTTATTAATCAGTTTTATCCTTCTTTTATGAGAATCTTTTGTAGGCAATATTTGCATGATATTCTTGTATGTTGTGCATGTGTGTCTTTTATTCTAAATAGTAAATGATCTAGCGTGTAGACTACGGCTCACACACAGAAGATTGTATCATCAGTTCTTGTGGAATATAAGTTAAGATTCACAGTCTTAGATGAAATTTGACACGCCATCAGTAGGATTGTAGCACAATGTTTTACACAAAGTATATTAGCACAATGAGTTGGAACTCATTGTGCTAACATACTTGGTGTAGAACAGGACCGCTTTAAGGTAATTGGTTTAATACTAATATTAGAAGACAATTGGAACCTTATGGTTATTATGAATGCTTATGCTGTTAAGTCAAAGATAATTAATAGATGTGTATATTTAATATTATTGACTTTGATTCATTAGAGTGAGATTCCTCTATAGGATCAATAGTCTCGGTGAGTTAGGTCACAACATTACCTGTATGACAGCTGTTAATTATTAATGAAATCTACGTTCCTTTAGGGATTGATGATACCCCCTTGAGTAAGCTTATAAGTTTTAAATTTTGACTATGTCAAACCTTGGTGGTGGATTTTTGTATCCAACATTTTGCATAAGTTAAGTGGAAAGTCTAGAGGTATTTTATAAGATGTTGATTAAATAAAATTATTAGTAATTTAATTTAATCAACGGGTATATGTAATCTTAACGTGGGTATATATGTTTAAGTATGTAATAATATGGAGCTCGAAATTAATTTGAGATAGGGACGGGAGTGCAATTATAATTCTTTAGTGTGATGAATTATAATTTGGGTAGTAAGGATTATATCAGGGTTTCTTATTTGCAAGAGGAGCCCGGTCCGTATTTATCCTTAGGTCCTAAGCGCAGCCCTATATATATGTCGTTATGTTTTCTAGGTGTATACAAAACTTTATAGAACACAAAATTAGGCTGAGAGAGAACTCGAAGATTGCATTTGGAGTCCAGGCTCAGGAACGCAGTTGAGACTTAGGGGAATATGCTAGAAAATATAAGGATTATTCATGTTCTAACGAAGGTAATCGAACGGTATCAATTAGACATATCAGATCAGCCTAGCGTTCATGTCTACGAAAGAGAGAGCCCGAATTCCGCCTTTTAGGGTTTAACTGTTTTTTGGGTGTGTAATCTGTGCGCATCAACAATGGGTCTCGGGTATTCGATTCCCAGCAGAGAGAGACTTGGTCACGGAGGAGATGATCGATGACTATGGTTTTGATTCTTTCGCTATATAAGAAGATCGACATAGTTAAATAATTTTTATCCGGTACATCAACTCCTCTGACGTTTGGAAGGTGCACCTAAATGAGTCTTTGGGCTGAACATTGTGGTTGGGGCTTCTTGGGCCAAATATTGTAATGGCATATAATGGTAGTGTGGAACTTTGAGTATTTTAATATTAATTACATTTATTGATGCTTAACTTGGAAATCTTGTGCTACGTTATTGATGCTTAACTTAGAAGTCTTATGTGGTGCACTTGGAAGGTTCGCATTGGTAGACAAAGAAAGGGAGGGATAACAGCAATTATTGGTGCATTATGTGTATATATGGCAATAAGGAATGGAGTAATTGCTCATGCTTTGGATAAATTTGGTTTTAGCTAAATTTCTTACCCCACGGGAAGCCTCATCCATTAATCATTAATAAATCTCAATAATTACGTGTATCCACTTACATATCAAGTAAATCACAGTGGATATAACTCAATTATCCATGAAAAATAGAATTACACAAATATAGGACTCAAGCGCGGATATCTCGCTTTCTTTAAGGAGATTCAACCCTCTGCGGCTGGTTGAATCTTTATCCACTACCGATGCAGCAGAACTCCCATATGGCTTGTCCCCTTCAGGTACATCAACCCAACTAATAAGTCGTGTTGACTCAAACTACCCTGCACAAATAAATTGAGCCCAAAGCTCCACCACAAAAACACCCTTTCATTTTACTTGGTAATCTCTTGGCAAGAATATAGAGATTTAAGACAAATATGGAGAGATAGAGAAGAGCCTTGATCACACTGCCTTGGCCTCAATGCCTTGGTTTTTCTTCTCCTAGTCGACTAAATGCATTCACGTACTTATAGAAGAAGAGGACAACAGGATACATATGGTAGATTCTTCCACAGCTGACAATGACATCAATTGTATGGATGAAATGCATGGGCAATTACTCAATCCCTGTTGCCATGTATACACGTAATGCACCAATAATTGGTGCTATCCCTCCATTTCTTTGTCTACCAACGAGAACCTTCCAAGTGCACCACACAAAGACTTCTAAGTTGAGCATCAATTATGTAGCAGAAGACTTCTAAGTTAAGCATCGATAATTTAGCATGTAATTAATAATTGAATACTTGAAGTTCCAATAGCTAGTATAATTAGTGAGTCACTTGAGTCTAAAGTTGTTTTATGGTCTGCCTATGAAGACATGTGCTACCTTTTACCCTCTACTACTTAATGCTACTTTTAGTATTTATGCTTGAAATAAATAACACGTATATAAGTGGTGATATATTAAAAACAATTATATATATTTCTACAAATAATACAAATTTTCCTATAAATAATAAATATATGTAAAAATATTTTACGTATCCCCATACCCACATCCAAATCTGGATCCATATCCACATATCCTGTATTTTTCAAAACTTGAGGAGTCCGACACCTAGATTCATGCCCATACCCATGTCCAAGCAACATAGGCTACGACAGACCGTGCATGTTTAGCTATGAAACTTGTGAAGACCATATTGCACAATATGATGGTTTTGATGTTGTTTCTATCATCAATGGTTTAATGACTCACAATTCAAGATGCCTCACTTTAGTAGATAGATCAAGCTAAACTACTCTTTTTTGGTAGTCTATGTGCATATGAGAAACATCATTTATTATACAGGTTTCAGCAATGTGACGCCAGAAAATGAACACAGTGGGTTCAAAAAGTTTCCTTGAGAGAGTAGCAGCTAGGTGCGTCCAAAACAAAAAATTTAGCTACCAGGAGTCCAATTGCCACATTAATCTAGATGACCATTCCATAATCTACTCTCGGGTGTTGGAGACCACCCTGTAATTTTTCCCTTCTTAGGCTCAAGCCGCTCAACACCCAAGATGATCACTAGTGACAATGATGACAATGGCGGGCTCACACTCTTTTGAAGTGCTAGAATATTTGATTGCGTTAATCCTAAGAACTAAATGGTATGGTACAATAAATGACTTGTCATCCATCTACAAACTCCAGAACCTTAGTTGTAGGAAACGTGGGGATAGGCGACGTTTCTCAGCAAGAAACGCGTTTCCACGTTTTGGAGGAGGAAACTCGAAGGAAGCGCGTTCCAATGATGACGGGAACTCGTTCCTAACCTATATGGGAACTTCCGCCCAAAAAGGGAAAGGGAAAAGGAGCATAGGAGATCCAAATTGAAAAAATTGATTTGTTCAATGCTCCAGCTATGGCATTTCCTTGTCCATCTAATACGTACAACACATATATATATCTATGTGCATAGGTTTATGTATGGTAGATGACAAAAAATGACATTATTTTACAGAAGTGGAAACCAAAATAGAGAGACTATTGGACAGGGTTATTTTCTTTTTCCACATTTAACTATATAAGAAAACATAAACGTATTTATAGTATAATTTTAATAACTTTTCCTAAATACTCCCACACTTCTATGATCATCCACTCCTGCTTCATACAACTAAGTTGAGAACTTCTGACTTTTCCCAATAAGCTACATGTCATTCATTTTGAAAATCCAATTCTTCTAACTTTGTAAAGACAACACCACCTGATAATTTTATCTTCAGAACTCTACCTCAGGCTACTCTGCCTAGTGGCTTGTGAACACTCTTCATCTCTATGACCCTGAAGAAGTTCTTGACACGGATGAGGAAACTGGGTTCAAACGAATAGATTCAGTGGGTTCATCAAACCCACCACATACTTGAGCAGCAAAAATATCATTTGCAGAGTACAAGTTTTTCAAAGTTTAGCATACATCTGGGGGTTAAAATTCTGGGGGTTCATATGCATCGTACACTATTTCAATTTTTCAAGTCAATAATATATTGTTGTCCATTTTTCATATTATTCTTAGCATACATCATCCACCACAACTAAGTTAAAATTCTGGCTCCAATGCTAACTGTAACGTAACTTTGGAAGTCGCGCATAGGTGCTCACCAAGCCTCAAGCGGTGTCCTTGGTCCTGTGGTGCCAACATTAATTTGGTGGCTTGGCCCATGACGCAACGGAATTCACGAGAGAATAGTTAGTGTACTATTCCAAACGATGATAGGTCTCGAATCCACGAGAGTTCTTGAATCCACAAGAAGAAAGAGATTTAACTCAGAGTTGTTTATTGAGAGGTAAATATGCCCATAGGATACATCCTTATTTATACTAGTAGAAGTCCTAGCTAAAAGGAAATTACTTAGAGTGGCGACCAAGCAAAGCATTACTTGGAAACCTAGACTATTCGCTAAAAGAAAATAAAATAAGATCTAATCAAAACTTAACTAGGAACATGCGAAATAGGCTGCACAAATAAAATATTCTAAGAATAGTCGTAAGTAAAAATTGTTACAAAAATAACGTTTCCATAAGTGATAGGGGTGTATATCTTGTCCTGCATCATTCTCCTTTTCTTCAAAAGAACTCGTCCTCGAGTTCTTGTTAGGAGCCTGCCATTTTCCATGCGAAATAAATAAATACTTGGAATACTTCAATCGCTTGATTTCCTTCCAAAAAAGTTCCACTCCAAAAATTACTTCCAATGATATCTTCTCAGCATGCTTCAATTGATTGATAAGATCCAATAGATGAATATTGGAATCCAATCATATCGCTGCACTCCAAGTAAATCAACATCAACTTGACTTTGTGGGTTCTCTTGATTTTGTACCAGTTTGTCATTGGTTGAAAGGTCAATGACCGACTCATTTAGAAAGGCCGGCTTGCTCATATAGCCATTACATAAGGTGGCAACATCGATCACCTCTTGTGAAAAATTGTGTTGGTCCTTAACAACTTGATCACCAACAACAATATCAATTTTTTGCTTATCACCCAAATCCGTATCAATTTGCTCTTCATCAACTTCAATCACAATATTCCCGTTGCCACTATTGCTAATATCAACTTGCTCTTTGCCATCAACTTGAATTACCTCTTCTTTAACAGCTTCTTCAACATCGGCAAATGTGTGAATTGTATGTTGTTGCTTTGGCCCATATTTTTCTTCCAAAAGTTGCTCATAATTCCATGGTAAAAATCTCTCCATCATAAGTCTTTTGATTCTTGACCATGCGCGAATACGACGCTTTCTCAATCGTTCTCTCTTATCTTGCATATCTAACCACCATCGTAGCGCTTGTCCCGTAAGTTTTGCCAGCAAATATTTCCACCTTATTTCATACGGCATTCTCACATACTCAAAGAAATCATCATATCTAAAATCTAATATAAAATATCTTCAAAATACTCATAACCACTGAATTTAGGCAAATTATCATAAGACCTGAAATCGGGTTCTGATTCCTCACTATCATCACAGTTAGTTGGGTGTCTCCCAACTAAAATTTGGGTACCGGGCTGGTGTCGGGCAAATCTCACTGCGCGTTCCCGAACCTGGTTAAGAGGACAGCGTTGGGCAACTCCCTCCGTGCGATTCGCTACAACCCTCCCTGGTCTTTGGTCGAGGTGAAGAGTCAGCAGCCGCAGCGATTCACGGATTTCCGTCATGATACTTGTCTGTTGTTCTTCCACCATCTTCCTCGGATCAGCAAACCTTTGAGCAACATCGAAGGGTATGTCATCTACTTTGTTTGGTGTCATCAAGCCAGGAAAAACCCGCTCTGATATCACTTGACGCAACGAAATTCACGAGAGAATAGTTAGCGTACTATTCCAAACGATGATAGGTCTCGAATCCACGAGAGTTCTTGAATCCACAAGAAGAAAGAGATTTAACTCAGAGTTGTTTATTGAATAAGTGGTAAATATGCCCATAGGCTACATCCTTATTTATACTAGTAGAAGTCCTAGCTAAAAGGAAATTACTTGGCGACCAAGCAAAGTATTACTTGGAAACCTAGACTATTCGCTAAAAGGAAATAAAATAAAATCTAATCAAAACTAAACTAGGAACGTGCGAAATAGGCAGCACAAATAAAATATTCTAAGAATAGTCGTCAATAAAAATTGTTACAAAAATAGTTACAAAAATAACGCTTCCATGAGTGATAGGGGTGTATATCTTGTCCTGCATCAGCCCATCTGATACTTCAAAAAAAAAAAAAAATCAATCTGGTTCTGGTCTGTTCAAGTGTTTGAGTTACAATGGGAATGATATCTTGACTGGGCTTTTATGATTATTCTGTTGTCAAGAGAGAAAAAGCACGGTGTTCAAGGAATTCACGGGTCCCTTAATTTGATTGGGGATTAAATAGTATATGATGTCAGGGTCAAGGCTGCTTCCATGTGTATATGCATACCTTAGTGATAGAATCAATTTTTTTCATTCACCGTTTCATAATCTTATGGGCCAGGTTTTCATGAGACCCATTGTTGGATTGGAAGTTCCTTCAGTGTTTGCCAAAGTTCAAATTTATTCAAGCCCGAGCTCCCTCATCACTTTGCCACTTCTCGTCAGGGTCATGTTCTGCCAAAAACTACATATCTCTCAGTTTCTCTATTTTTTTATTGGTGTGCAATGCCAATTGGCTTAGGAATGGTTCTGAGACACGATAGGCTTTTAAATTTTGTTTCATGAACGTAGATGCAGTTTGAGCGTTGTCCAATCTTGAATCTTCGAGTTTCATTGGCTTTCATAACCCTCAAGCCCATTAATTTGGATAACCAAGCTGGTCTGTAGTCCATCATTTTTGTGAACTGCAGAGATTGGTTTCTCCTTCTGTAATTGTTTTAGACTCGGTCATTAGTGGTTGTGTCATTGCTGAAACCACTTAGTTTGTCTCTATCAGTCTATTGTCTGTATACCTACTGTCGGTATGTCTCATGTTAATGTTAAACTTTGTTGGGCAGCTTCTGTTAAGTGTTGAGGATCACGTTATTAGAGCTTCATGAGTTTACTTGTTCATGGATGAGACTTATCACGCCAAGTCCAATGCTCTCTAGTTCAGCTTGTTAATCAGCCAATGCTGAATTGCAGGTTAGGCTCAGTCTGTTTAGACTGGTGATCAGGTCAAAAGTTCTTAGTGACTGCAAGATGAGTTGTTCAAGAGTTGCGCTTTTCTTAATAGTCCAGTCAAAAGCTAGTACTATTCTTGGTGATGGCTCTTGGGTTTTTCATGTCTATAATATGTGACCGTGTTATTAGTCTAATATGGCATTCTCAAAACTTGCAGAAGCTACGCCAAAGGCTATAATGCGGACAATGGGTGTAAAGGGACTGACTCTTTTCCACTTGAAGAGTCACCTCCAGGTTTGCTTCCATTGTTATCTATATGGTCTTTTATGCCTCTCAACAAATGAATGGTGCTTGGTATGAAAGTGAATCTTACCAAGTTACTTAGCTGTGGTGTTTCTTCATCTGCTACAGAAATACAGACTAGGTAAGCAATCTGCAAAAGATTTGGGTGAGGCTTCTAAAGATGGTAGGTTTATTTCTGTTACATACTGGGTAAGCAACCTTTCATATCTATTAGCCTTTAAATTGATCCATTTTTTACCACTGAATGAAAGGACTCTCAGCTTCTTACCTTGTGGAAAGACCTTATAACAGTAATTCTTCTCCAAGCTTGCCAACTTCTGAGATGAATGAGTAAGGACAGAACTCATGTTCTCTTCATTTTTCTTTTCCTTGAAGAGCATTATAGTTGCTGCAAAAGTGTCAGCTTTAGTTTATTACCATGCTTGAGACTTGAATCTCTGAGTGAAAGATGCCATGTTTAGGGGTTATGAAGTCAAGGAGGCATTGAGAGCTCAGATGGAAGTACAAAGTAAACTGCATCTGCAAGTTGAAGTAAGTTCTCTTCGTCTGCAGAAGTGGATTTGATTTCCTAAAAAATACTAGTAGAATTTTAGAGCTGGTTGTGAGTAGGGATGGAGCCAGGGAGGGGCTAGTAGGGGCGGTCGCCCCTCCAAAAAAAAAAATTACCTCTAGTATTGTATAGAAAAAAAAATATATGTTCATATGAATTATAAAGGCTCGCTCCTGCAAAGTAGTTTGGGAAAAATATTCGCCCCTGCATAGTGAAATTCCTGGCTCCGTCCCTGGTTATGAGGTGAGGTATTGATTTCCTGTAACTTTAGAGAGAATGGTTCGTTAATGACTTGGCTATTTTGAGATTGTTTCCTTGCCCCCCAAAAAAAGAGTCATGACTCATGAATGCACTTTGTGATTCTCGATGTAACATAAATTAGACAACTCACTTCCAGTAGGAACATAGTGTACTTGGTCCTGGTCAGTGCTCCATTGTCAACTCTGTCAACCTTACTACTATGCAGGCTGAGAAGCACTTGCAGATACGCCTGCAGGCAGAACAAAGATATCTGGCCATGCTGGAAAGAACATGCAAGATGCTCGCCGATCACATTATTGGAGCTGCAATGACAGAGATTGAGAAACAGAATAATGAAGCAGCGGCACCCCCAAGTTGCTCCCACAGTCCTATGGGTTTGTACCAGGAAGATGTGTTGCCTCCAATCCATCCCCAATCCCACGGGGCTGATTGTTCCACTGAGAGCTGCCTGACCTCACATGAGAGTCCTGTGGGATTACCTCTCGAAGGATCTCCACCCAGAGGTAAAAAACCGATGCTAAACATGGACTCAACCACCGCATCTTTGATTTGGGGTGAATCAGATAGGAAAATGCAAGTTGTTCAAGTTAGTTCCATGGAATCACTCGGTATGGGTAAATGTTTTAATTGATAGAACCTCGTTATGATCAGAGAGATTTATACATGTTTACCACTTCCATTTCAACCTCAAAATGGAAGTGCCAATGTTGTCTGGTCTGCGAAAGCACACAAATTTGTACCCAAATTGTATTCTCTTAAGCTGTAAATTAGACCAGCGAACATTTTAGTAATAGCAAAGACACTGCTTTTCTACTGATCTTTTTCCAATGTGGTCTGGTCTACTCCTCGCCTTCTAATTTTCAGGTCAAGGGCTCCTCTTCTGTACTATGTGTTCTTGAATTTGATCTAGCTTGAGGTGAAAGACAAAATGTAGTCCGGTGCTGGAGAGTAAATGGAAGATAATTCAAGGAAAAAAACAAGTCTACTGAAATAAATTTTCACGTTTCACTACTTTAGAAATCCCTGGTGGAGTAGATGTTGTCCGAGATTGTATGTATTGTTTTCTCAGAGGTACCCTTCTCCATCTTCATTTCTTTTCTTCTAGGATGATGACACTGGCATCATGCCTTAACTTGAAGAACGTGTGTGATACGTGTTATAGATTGAAGGAGATTGGTAGTACATGTTATAGATTGAAGGAGATTGATAGTAAAGAAGGATTAGCTGTGAAGTTGGTGATCCTGTCCGATATTTGATTTATTCCAGATTGCAGGTGGGGTTTATAGTCATGTTCAAGGTTCTAAAACTAGCTAGGTGCTCTCAGGATAGCCCGACACCTTTTAGCTTCCAGGCCGAGTAGTTGGCGCCTAGTCGGGTGAGTCGGTGAGAGGCCTTCTAGTACCTAGGCTGCGAGTACTTGGCCGCCCTGGTCTTCTTTTTGAACACTTATCATGTTTATTTTTTATTAAGGAATGAGTGGGTTAATGTCAAAATGCACCAAATTAAGAAGACTCAAGGGGTATTAGTGCCATAATACCACATATGCAGGGGCAGTATAATTATTGGACAAGACCCATCTCCAGAATGGATTGTCAAACCACCTCCCCCTAGGGTTCTCAATCCCCTAGTTTGAGCATCACGGTCCGCCTGGCTTGAAAAATGCTACTGAATGACCGCGAAGAGTTATGCCGCTTGGCTTGAAAAATGCTACTGAATGACCGCGAAGAGTTATGCCGTAATTTGCACAAGGAAAATGATGAATCAAATTATTAGAAGGAGGGTTCTGCAAGTTATTCGTTTATGTCTTATGTTCAGGCTTTAATTTGGTATCCGTCCCCATTTTTCAAGTGCGAAAGATTGCGCTGTATTTGTTGTTAGCACTTAGCAGCTGATGTGGTATGAGAAGTGAAATATTTTCGTAAAGCAGCAAGCAATCTGCGAAATTAATACACGGCAACTTTTCAATCCTTCACATAGTTAATGCAGAATTTCTATTTTTCCACTACTAATCCGGGAATCAAACGTGTCCCAAGGTATTTGAGAGACGGATCTTAAGTGGACCAGATTATAAATTCAAAGAAAAGGTTGTACCACAAACTGTCTTTTGCTATCTTATTTTGGCTTTTTGGATTGATGTAATGTGAGAAAATGACTTTCTCGTAGAACGTGAGAAAATAGTTTGAAAAATAGACAGTTTTCTGGAACAATCCAAGTCTGATGCCAAGCCAAGTCGGCTGGTCAATTAAACTCATTTGTTGGACCATTTATTCAATACTGTCAAGTAATTATTCAACTGGTTCTAGATATTCCGTCTCTCTTTACAACCATAGATTCACGTGAGATGTATACCCTTAATTATGCATATAAATGTATAATTGTGAAGGAGATTCGGACCTCACGTGACCCACACATATCAAACGGTTTGACCAGGAGATTCATTGGCTGACCGCAGGCCCCCTCTAATCATTTCCTATATAATCATTTTTCTCCCTAGGTGTTCATACTAACTCCACGCAAAAAAAGTTACTGTATTCTTGAAACTGTAGAATCGGATCAAGTTCGGGTTGAAATATTATATTTGCAAAATATTTAAGGAGCTAAAATTTTTATAATTCTATGACTGAGTCACTATTAAATAATGTTTCCAATATAGTTTACTCACATAAATGCGATTCAAATCAGGGTAAAACTGAAACCCCCAACCAGATCCGGATCCTTTATGAGGATCTTGTGAGGGTTTTGCTGTGGATTTGACAACACACCAAAAATATGAGATCCAATGGCTCACAGCCCCTTCCTTACTTTTAAATCAAAATGGCGTCATTTTGATTGGACTATCTTCTTCTGCCATTACTCAAATTTCAAGTGGCTTAATCTTTTTTCCTTTATTCATTTTTTCCCAGATTTGTTCTTCTTTGTTAGCTCAAATTTTAATTGGCTTAATTTTTTTCCTTTTATTCAATTTTCCCAAATTGTTAGATTATCTCTTACCTCAATTTTTTGGTTAGTCTTATAAAAAATCATTTGAATTAGATAATTGTAAACAACAAATCTAATTTTCAAAATTTTGATTCAAAATTTAGGATCCTAAATCCTGAATACTAAATGAATTTTGAAAGAAAAAAGTATCAAAAAACTCACCATGTATAATATTATTG
Source organism: Vaccinium darrowii (assembly GCA_020921065.1). Taxonomy (NCBI): domain Eukaryota; kingdom Viridiplantae; phylum Streptophyta; class Magnoliopsida; order Ericales; family Ericaceae; genus Vaccinium; species Vaccinium darrowii. The sequence continues at coordinate 26,400,859 of CM037156.1, forward strand.
AACCACACATGCACACAATCAAGTGATGCTTGTAAAAATGCAAAACCCTAACATTTAGATCTCAATAACTTAATGTAAAGCAATCTGAGATGATTAGATCGACCTCTCACCTCGTCACTGTTGGCAATGGCTTGAGGAACTTGGTCGGTGTTAGAAGAGAATAAAGGAGTTTCTTTCTTTGCTATGAAGAGAAGAACAATTTGGGGAAGAAAATAACGGAGGAAGAAGAAGAGGAGAAAAGAGCGTTTGTGGTGGCTTACTAACACTAACGGCAGAAGAAAAATTAACGGCAGAAAAAGATACTATCAGTTTTTCCGTCAGATTTTTTTCCAATCAAAATGACGCCGTTTTGATTTAAAAGCAAGGAAGGGGACTGTGAGCCATTGAATCTCCTTTTTGGTGTATTGTCAAGCTCATAACAAAACCTTCACAAGATCCTCACAGGGGATCCGGATCCTTCAATTTAGATCTTACAAACCAAATCATTGCTGTTAATTTATATTATACTCCATGCCTAAGATTGTGCCAAATCACAACACTAAAATACAAAGACAAAGGTCCCATAATAGGACTGATTTAGATTTTATAAAATAATAATAATAATAATAATAAGTAAGTAAAAATTTTGGATTGGGTTTTGCGATTGCACAGAATTTTTTTATCCCTTCTCACCCCTTTAGTAATGAATAAAATAGTTGTGTCATAGACTCAAATATTCAAACACATATATACTTGGCCGTTTACGTAGGTCCTAGATAATATATGTGGTTCGTAAAAACCTAAACAACTGCTAACACATCTATTTTTAGATTTGTGAACGTATGCGTGTAAAAAAAATTCCCTAATAAAAGCCTCCCTGGCCGTTACCCTTTTGAACCAATACAAAGAGAATCTCTGGCCGTTACCCTTTTGATTGACTCAGAACCAAATTCTGAGTAAAACCTCTTAAACTCAATCCACGGATTAAATTTTACTCCTACTCCTTTGGCCAAAAAGAAGATTATAGTTTTTTGATTTTTCGGTTTCGTTTTTATTCAATTTTTTTTTTTTTTGCATTTGTAAGTTTTGCATTAAGATTTTGTGGTTTCTAGATTCCTCTCGGCGAAACGAATCTAACAAGTAAAAAATTATGGTCAAAACTCAATTTTTTTTAATAAAGCCGAAATACTTAGATTATTTTCATAATTTTTTACTTGTTAGATTCGTCTCACCGAGAGGAATCCAGAAACCACAAAATCTTGATGCGAAACTAACAAATGCAAAAAAAAATTGAATAAAGACGAAACTAAAAAACCAAAAAATCATAATCTTCTTTTTGGCCAAAGGAATAACTCAAATTTTTATTCAAATTTTGAAGCTTGTTTTATTCTTTAGAATTACAACTATGATATAAATGAAACTCTTTCTTGAAATTGTGCTTACATTTAAGTGTGTCCATCGAAATGATGAACTTTTACTCAAGTTTTTTGGATTCGTGAGGTTGTAGTAAGTAATCACAGTCATACGGTCAGCAATCAATGATCCGGATAAAATGAAATTATCCTCCAAAGATATTTCGAGTCCAAATTTTTAGTCAAATTTTGATACTCCAGTTCTTTTAGCAGTGGTTGTAGATGCTGTAAATTAGACCTGGTCTCAGGGTCATTACCCAATTGGCGATTACCATTTCCAGCTTCACATCCTCAAAACACAGAGAGTAAGAAGAAAACAAAAGGAACCCAAGAAAGCAGAGAACAAAGAAAACGCAGTTGTTGGTCCGAGGCCACACATCTCAAAAGAGTCAAAAGCCAACAGACAAGACAAGAAATATTCCAATATTTATTAACCCGGTTTGTTTCTGAGCATATATCCAGCCAAATACGAGTAAATTTTAGACAAATATGTTCTGAAGTTGAAGGGAAACGGAGGAATTCTCTACCCAGTCTGAACCTGTGGGTTGGGTTCAGTCTGGGTTCAATTTTCTCTTTCTACAAGCAAGACCCAGAAATCTACGATCTCCTTGTATTTTTCAGATCTGGGTATGGTTCTGTTTCTTCTCCTTCTTTTATTTCTACACTTGTGAATTGTCCAACATATTTCATGTGAAATTGTATGTTAAGCTACTCAAAAACCAACAAAAAAGTCTGATTTTTTTACATTTATGTGCGGTTTGTTGATCATTTTTGGAGGCGGCAAGTCAACGCTGCAAGTGAAAAGATGGCTTGTTGCTATGGTAGGACTTTGTAGTTGGTGTTGAGGTAATTTAGGGCGTAAGATTGTTCAGCTGTTTAATATGTTCAACCCTAATTTAAGAGTTGATGATGCGTCGTTGTGCTTGTTTTTACTTCTTGAATATCAGCTTGTGTGCTTTGGTGGTGGTGGTGGTGGTGGTAGTAGTTTTTGTTTGTGTTCTTTCCCTCTAAGATACTGAAACATGTTTCCTGGAGTTGGAAGCTATTCAAAACGATTTTGATGGAATTTCCTAGTCAGGAGATTTCAAACTGTAACCAATGAACATGGTTTTCCTACTTTTCGAATAGAAATGAAATCAATGGTCCTGCAGAGCTTCATCCACGTTTTTCGGCGTAAATTGTGGTGTGAGATCTATTCCTTTTTTACTTGGGATTAAAATGCTTCGGGGTAGAGTTAAATGTTTGTGGTGTGGGATTCTCAGTCTTGGAAGGCTTTGGAGTATTGTGAAACTAGGTTTCGTGAGGCTTTTCTTTCCATGTTTGTATGACTCAGGCATACAACGGAGTGACTAGATACTTTGTCTATGACCTGAGCATTTCAAAGAAGGTGATGTTATTTGTTAGTTGTAGGTTACTAGGTTATGTTTCATGGACTTTTGTACCAGTACCAGGTGCACATGCATGTCTAAGTGTCATATTCAATAACTGGGCTTGGACGTGTAATAGAAGACCTGCTTCTATTGCTTTAGTATGAAATAAATATATAGAATTCGTGATTAATGTGCTTGAAATGTATAAAATTAACGAAAAACATGGGATTAGTGATTTTCATTCGTGTGAAAGAATTAGAAATGTTTATTCTCTAGTTAAAGTGAGCTATTTTTTTTTTTGTCTCTCTTCAAATACCACAAAGATTTGATGATCAATGTCATCTATCAAACACAGATATTGTGGGAAAATAGATGAGTTTATGTATCACTGGTTGTCGGAACCTCTCCTTGCTACAAAGGTTTTTGGAGGAGTAAGGTCCCTCATAAGGTTCCTTTCTTTTGGTTGGTGAGCAAGATTCTAGAAATTACTAGGTGCTAGTCGGGAAGAAGAGAGGTGCCTAGCGACTAGGCCAACTAGTCGGGGACTAATCTGGGCTTAGAGATTAGTCGGTTTTTCTAGTATCCAGTGCACAAAGCTTCCGCATATGCTAAGTTTGGGGAAGGGTTGATGTGCGTAGCCTTACCCCTGCAAGCAGAGATTAGTAGGTTTTTCTATTTTTTAAAAAAAATCTGCCCATCTCCCCCAAGTTGTGTAAGAAATGACATAAGACTAAAAAGAAATGAAAAACACTAAAGTAACAACTAAAAGTAAGTAGTAACTAGTAACAAACAACTAGAAAAACACAAAGTTCGATGTTCAAAGTTCATAATAAAATGAAATTATGTACTTAACACATAACATCGGTATATGGTATATGGAGTAATTTGTTGTGAAAGTATCACTTGACCCATGTCATTTAAATACTACACTTTTAACCCCAAAACCTTTCTAAAATTACGATATAGACCCGCCGCCTGGCTGACTAATTCCCACCTAGCTGGGTTGACTAGTCGCCGCCTAGCTGACTAATCTCCGCCTAGCTGATTAATCCCCTAATAATACCCGACTAATATAATAACGTCTAATCAATGCTTACACCCTAAAATCTAGGCATTGGGTGGCTGCCTTGTCTGACTTCTAGAGCACTATTGGTAAGTTGGGGAGACCAATTTTATCAGTTTCTGAAGTTACTTGGATGATGTCTAATTGAGTGGCAGAATTGCTGGCCTGTGGAGCTTTGGCTGGTTTTTGAGCTTTAATGCTTTTAATCAGAGATTGACATACCTGTGGATATATAGAGGCTTTTGGACACTCTAGGTCTTTCAAGTGTTCAGGATACTTCCCTTTTTTAGTCTTTTTGCTTGTAAAATTTTGCTTATGTAAAAGAATAAATTTCCAAGAATTTGTTTTGGGTTAGGTGATATTGGCCATCCCTTTCTACCTTGGATCGGAGAACAATGTTGCAGTTCGAGCTATAGAATCTCTTATGAACTCTTGATGCTTGCCATTTCTTTTCGGGAGTTCAATGACTTGTTTTCAAATTACTGGAATACTTGCTGCATAATGTATGGAGTGTGTAATTCTGTCCTTTGAAGCTTTTAGTTACTCTTTTTTTCTTTTTGTAGGTAAATGACTTATGTATCTACCAAAGGGGATTTCTAGTTCAAGTGTGACTCACAACAACTCAGCAGCAGTCCCTATTCAGAAATTAGATTGTGGCGCCAGCACAATGGATTCCATGAATGGAGGGAACAGTCTTGATAACAATCCCAGTTTAGCTTCCAAGACAAGATTGCGTTGGACACATGAACTTCATGAACGCTTTGTTGATGCTGTAGCACAACTTGGTGGTCCAGATCGTAAGTTATCTTGACCTCATTGTGGGCAACTTTGTTTCATTTGCCGCTATTTCCTCTATACTCATGCCAAACAAGGGAAAATAATAGAATGGCAAGAAAAATGCATGTGGATTTATGAATCTGTCGATTTTCTTATCTGCTCAGCTATGGAAGAGAACATTAAATTGCTCGATATCCATGAACATTTTAAGACAGCTTAAATAAGTGAAGATAACATAGCATGTTGTTTTGTTCCTGAACTCTTTTGATTTCCAATTTGACGATCTTTATGTATAGACTTGGCTTTGGCATTTAATGGATAGATTTAGTATCGTATGATAATGCATATGTGAGCTTAACCACCCCCCCCCCCCCCCCCCCCCCCGCGCGGAAAGTAGATCATTTTTCAGTGATCTATGATCGTAGAGGCGATTCAGTTGGAATATCAGCCAAGTTTCAAATATAACGTTTGATGTTTTTCCTATATCATGGGAGCATCTTAAGAGGGTGTTTATTTTCTAGCCTTCTATTTTTTTTGTTTCAGGGGCGACACCCAAAGGTGTTCTCAGAGTCATGGGTGTACAAGGACTGACAATTTACCATGTCAAAAGCCACCTACAGGTGTGTATTCTTCAATTTTGTATTTTTGTTTCATGTAATTTTTCTCCAGATTTTTTTCCCACCAAACATCAATCTGATTCTATAATTTTGCTATGTAATGCATCCAGAAATATCGGCTTGCAAAATACCTCCCTGAATCGGCTGATGGTATGTTGGTGTTGTAAACAAAATTAATCAACATACTATTATTATCTTTGCTGTAGAAGTGTTGTCATGGTTCTTCTATAATGATGTCTTAAAGTGAAACCTTCCTTGTAAATGATCTGTTCATGTCTTAAATTGTTAATGCAAGGCAAAAATGCTGATAAGAAAGAATCTGGGGACATGCTTTCAAGTTTGGATGGTTCGCCGTAAGTAAATTTGCTCCTTTCTTAGTGCATTCTACTAAGATAGAGAACTTTTATCATGGTTTTATTTTGTACATGTGTATGGAAGTGTTTAGCCTAGATCAGATGTAACGCATAACAGTAAATAGGCAAACATGAAGAGGTCTTCACTGTTTGGAGACCTGAACTTTTCAGACTAGATAATCTGTCAATCTATCTGCTTCCCTTTTCTCGAAGGTCTCACTAGACGATTGTACAGTTGAGAAAGTGTGTTATGGACAAGATTTCCTAATGAAATTTAGATCTGTTTATTTTCTCATCTGTTCACAGTGGGATGCAAATTAATGAAGCACTTAAGCTGCAGATGGAGGTACAGAAGCGGCTGCATGAGCAATTAGAGGTATGGTTTCCTGTTCTCTCTATTTTCTAAGCATCCATTTCAGTAGAGATGTCATCATTGCCATATGTCTTCCTTTTATGTTCGGGTAAATTATAGTGACATTCCATGAATACTTCTGAAATCACATCTTCACCCTCTTATTTTAGGGGGGGTACTTTGACCGCCATTGATCTAGAAACTTATGTTACAGTTCAGGCCATCCATTCGTAGGTCGTCAGTTTGCCAAACAGAAATCAATGATGTGAGGGAAGATGCATCTCAGGAATCTAGATTTTGCCTTTGTAAAGCCTATGTATCCCTCTCTCAAATCACAACCAACCACCACCATGTAATCCAGTAATAAGCACTGCTACTATTGGCACCACCTCAAGTCAAACCTTCTCCACTCCAAACTCAAACCAAACCCCCCCCCCGGGCGGGAAATCGCCTTCTACCAAAGTATTTCAAAAAGCACCAATCATCCATTGCGTTCATCCCCTCAATTCAAAACACTTGCAAACAATTCAGATTTTTCTATTTTCTCTACTGGGAAGGTACGTACCGGTACCAGTGTATGTCTCACTACCGTATCAGATTAACTGCCATATAAATTTTATATGTTTTTTAATATAGTTATTTATAACTGCGACCCATGAAATGGAGAAATAAAAAAATTCTCTCACTTTGATATACCTAACAATGGTTCGAATAACAAATTAACATGATTAATATAATATGGACTCCAAATTTTGTTGAATTATCTTCAGATTCAAGCCTGCCTTTATCAAGAGAAAAATACTCTAGTAATTCTAGAATGCTGTTCCATACCAGCCGACATTCTGGTACAAGTATGGTATAAGCCGGTATTTTAGCTGGTACGGAACACCATGCTACGTGTACCGTTTTGTTGCCGGTACAGTATGTACTGGCCGGTACGATACAGTATTGACAACATTGCTTGGGCTATATTTGGATCAAGAATTTGCATAGGAATTTGCTGGAGGAGAAAGAAACTGTAAGGGATTTCCCTTCCCAAATTTGAAGTGTCCCTTGCCTTTTTCTTTTCCGTCTACAATCCCCCATCAAATCTGTGATCCTATCACACCCAAAAGGATTCCAACTGAATTTGAGATTCTTTGAGGAATAAAAGGAAAAGGAAGAATAACTAGAAGAGCTCAACCTGCTTTTCTGTGTATTCCATCGACATGACGATTGTTTTTATACAAGCCTCTAACAGTAATAGACCACTTAGGTACTGCCTACTGGTGTTGAATCCCCTATTAACAAGTGAGAGTTGTCTGGAGTGATAGGTGTTGGCAAAGCCGTCTCAAAGGTTTTTGTTCATTTATTTCACTATCCATGTTCATTGCTGGGGCTGGCTGTGTTGAATGTGGTTTGTAATGAAAGTGCCAGTGAAGCGACACTGACACTGACCAAAACACTTCACAAATGATCCTATCTGTCATTCCTAGTTCAACTCTGTGATGCCTACTTTCATTGACAGTAGGGGAATAGGGAGCAACCAGAAAGTAATATTCTTTGCTTTCGGTCATCAGATATTTGTGAGATCATTCTGATGTTTGACTAGCTATATTTTTGAAATATAAAATACAGGTGCAGAGGCAACTACAGCTGCGCATAGAAGCCCAAGGCAAGTACTTGAAGAAGATAATTGAAGAACAACAAAGACTTAGTGGAGTTCTCTCTGAAGTGCCTGGCTCAGTGGTCTCTCCCCCGGCATCGGTTGACAACTGCCAAGAATCTGACAATAAGACTGAACACCCAGCAACCCCAGCCCCGACTTCTGAATATCCACTACTCGACAAAGCTACCAAGGAACATGCTCCAGCCAGGAGCCTCTCTCTTGATGAATCCTTCACTTCGCGTCACGAACCACTTACGCCAGATTCCGGCTCGCCAGCTGAGAGCCTGAAAGGTGAGAGGCATATGAAGAAGCAACGACTGAGCACGGCTGAGGCAAGATATGTTAAACCAGAGATGATGCTTGCACACCAGATCTTTGAGTCGAGCTTAAGCCCACCCTACCAGCATACCAATTCCGTTTTCCTGGCCAGAGAGCAGCTTGACCATTCTTCGTCGGGGATATCTGTTGGCAATGAAGATCAGTTAGAAAATGTTTCAGGCAGCAATTTATAGTATTTATGTAGCATGCTAATTTGCATTTGACGAGAACCTCCAATTTACCTTGTACCCGTAGTTATGCGATTGATCTATTTCTCATTAGGTGAAGGAACCTCATTAGTTCGTTGTGATATTATTCTAGGTTGCGAGAGACATCTTAGGAATTTCTGTAAATACTTCACTTTCTTATGCAAGAGTTTATTTTAGGTGTCACGCCAGAGGTTCCTTTAGAAAACAAGTGTTTCAATGTTGAACCTGAGTTATGGCAGTGCCTGGTCCTGCCCTTGATGAACCGCGGGGATTCTTGGTCTGTGTTGCTTCTTTGGATAGGGCTTCTCAGGGTGAAGCCCGTACTGGCTTTGGTAATGGAGACCGATGAGAACCACCGTTGCCTATACTGGTTACATGCTCTTTGAAGTTATGCACAAGCCAATTTGATCAATTGTTCTGGTATTAAAGACTTCCCGGATGTTGTTAGTTAGCCCATCTGGCTGTACTTGCTTTGCCTTGCAAGGGGAGCTCCGGGGTTCAAGTCTATGGAGAGATGTCGACCCCCTCTAGTTGTCAACTTCCTAATTTACCCCACTAACCTTCAACTGATGTATACAATATTGGAGGGAAAGAAATCGGACTTCCCGAAACATATTTGGAGCTCATTTGAATCTTGCCAAATAACAAGTAATCCAAGCTTTCTTCAAGATGTTTATGCAATCCAAAGAACTTCAACTTACTCAAAGATAGAGGATCACAAAGTGTTCTCTTCTTTTGGCCATGAAGATTACATAGTTAAAAAGGTATTTATAAATCTTACAATTGATGAATCAAATATCCAAAATTGGCCGATTATACATGGAAAATAAAAACAACTATGCTAGCAATCTCTCTCTCTCTCTCTCCAAGACACACAAAACAAAAAAGAATTCAAATGTAATTCCACCCATCTTCGTCTGCTGTAAAAGCCACATCTATACCCTTACTCGAGCTCCTCCAAATACTTTGTTAAACAGAAATGCAGCTTGATTGAGGGCGCGGGACTTGTTTTATTTACCCATTGACAACTGAATACCCTTGGTGCCATTGAACCAGATACTTCCCTTACTACCTGCATTCAATATGATTAACCAGCAACTCGTATTAACATATTCATAACATGATTACTGTAGGTGACGAATGATCTTTGCCAGAGACTTAACACGATCTGGTTGGGAGAACATTTGGAAACTTTTTAACTTCCTGCACGCCCTATCAACAATTTGAATAGTTCATCTTTTTGCTGCAGACGTGATCAATCTCAATTCACCTAGCCTCAGTCCATTCCTTGCCTTGTCTTAGAAATTGCTGGTCAGGTTCCAGAAAAAAACAGTACTCGGACCTAAACAAAGACTAGCCTGGTGTCTTAGAAGTACAGAGAAGACAGAAAGCAATACTTGGGGGCATAGTGTAAGTACCCATAACCAAACACCATCCTACGGACTGGGAGTGGGCTTCACTATGCCCTGGAGCTTCCACCCGCCAAATCCAGCCAAAGAAAATGCCTGCAAGTGAAAGAAGAAGGATTAGGTAGGGAAACTGAAAAATCAGCTCACACTTTTCAATTCTGCCCCAGGTCATACAACCAAATCAGGTAAAAAAAGGCACATGTAGGTCCTAGTTGGACATCCCATTGCTTCAATTGAATTATTCAGATGGGCAAGCGACCACTAACAATCCAAAAATGCACGTCTGCAACAAATTTAACACCCCAGAGCATATCTATGTATATGCTTGCCAGCAGGGATGAAGCCAGGAATTTCACTACGCAGGAGCGAGCCTTGGAGCCTATATAATTCGTAAGAAATTTTTTGAATTTTTTTTTCCTATATAAAACTAGAGGTTTTTTTTTTCCCTTACCGGGGCGACCGCCCTTACAGAACCCACCCCCCAGCGTGCGCTCCATCCCTGCTTCAATTGAATTATTTAGATGGACAAGCGACCACTAACAATCCAAAAATGCACGTCTGCAACAAATTTAACACCCTAGAGCATATCTATGTATATGCTTGCCAGCAGGGATGAAGCCAGGAATTTCACTACGCAGGAGTGAGCCTTGGAGCCTATATAATTCGTAAGAAATTTTTTGAATTTTTTTTCCTATATAAAACTAGAGGTTTTTTTTTCCCTTGCCGGGGCGACCGCCGTTACAACCCCCCCCCGGGCGTGCGCTCCATCCCTGCTTGCCAAAATGTGACCATTCTTCTCTACTCTTTCGATTAAAAAGTTTTTCTCTAGGAAGATGGTACAAACGGTAAGGGCCTAAGATCAAATGGAGAAGCATGAGGTGAAAGCAAAGGTGACCCAGAGAGAGAACAGTGGAGCTTTTGTCTCAGAAAGTAAAGGTTAGCAAGCCCCTTGATTCAGTAAACATGAAGTTTCACCTCTCACTTGCCATTGTTCCGACCTTAGGTGTCATATGACGAGGTTACTGAGACAAGCCTTGGGTCTTTGACAATACATCAGGGAGCTGAAGAGGAGCAGTAGTGGCAGGTTCATTGTGGCCCCGTTATGGGGGACAAGGTATCAAACCTTGGTAAACCCTTTCCTTGTCTCGAATCTCTCCCTCCTAGGTCCATCAGTCAGTAATAGAGCGGGTGGCCTCATGAAAATGAGGTACTGGACGATCAAAAAACTCAGATATCCTTGATTCACTGAGTCACCATAAATAAGCAAGAAAACAAAATTCCTCAAAATTTTCTAAAAATTGGAATGATCTCACACCAAATTGGACTAGAGGTTGATCATCTATGTAGCACGGACACCGACACGGATATGGACACGGACACTGGAATTCTAAAAAAATGGACATGGACACGGCGGGACACGGCAACAATAAATAAATAAATAGTTAATTATATATATGAATATATTATATATGTATGCAATAACAGTTCATATACATAAATATATGCACTTTTCTTTTGATATGTAAGATATTTACATTGTTATGCACTACATGTATACATGTAAGATGTACACACACATCTGTGGAGATATATACACAGAGAGAGAAAGAGAGAGATCGTGAGAGTCAAAGTGTGTAGATATGGGACACGCGTGTCCATGCCGTGTCCCCCTCCAAAAAATAATTTAATTTAAGGGACACGGCACGTGGCGTGTCCAATACATGTCCCCAAGTGTCCCCATGTCCCATACGGGGACACGGAGACCTCTAGAAGTGTCAGTGATACATAGTTGATTGTATTTTACCTAGTTAAAGGCTTCCAAAACATCTTTCATACTCTCTTTCATGCACACACATACATAGACAAACGCCTAGCCTATTTTTTAGGTCTGCAGCATGTTAATACAAACTACACCATGTCCTTTATCCCCTCAGTCTTCACCATCATGTGACCAACTAATGCACTAATATCATAATTGTTAGTTGATCACCTCCAAATGTAATGACTTCCTTTTATAGCATCTCTAGGCCCACGCCTTTATACCATTAGTAATCACAATTGGTTCATTCTCCCTGCTACACAGCCAACCCCTAGACTGTTTTGATACGGGGTTCGTCATATTACTCTGATCTTGTTGGGTTGTAACATAGTTTCCTTCTGTTTATCATTAGCATCCTTGATAGTTGACCACTGATACTACACTAATAGAGGGATTCCTTTCGGGGGCCCAACACCACAAACAAGTTTTGTGGTCAGGTTGAAATACCACAACTAGCCGACGGGTGATGGGCCAAATAGGATGAATTGCTTTGTAGTGCACTAAAATCATTATTGGCATGCATGCAAGACTTATTAAATGTCATACCTAACAAACAAACCCAAAGGGTAGCCTACGATGTCAATTGGGTTCACTTCTCTGCTTACGTGTTACTTTAATAACTTTGTGGTCTGTTCAACCCTTGAGTTGTCATAAAATGCCAAAAGTATCCATCAAAGATAATTTTTCCAATCATTGAGTTGATTACCCTTTTCCCTAAAATCAACATTTGGAAGTAAGACCTTCCCATTTCATAGCACCTAAAAGCTTCAACAAGTTTGGTGTATCAATGAACCCATTGCAAGGTGGATTTCAAGTTCCTTCGCCAGGCATCCCCCTACTTAAAGTGGATCGCACAATTTCTACATAGTTTGCATCTATGGAAATTCTCCATTGACCTATCATTATTGTGATCCAACACCAATCTCAAAACACCCTGGAACCCTAGATGCAGATTTTCCTGTAAGAATTTCTCCCATGGTGCCATGGGATCGGCAACTGAAAGTGCCACAAGACATGTTCAAATCACATATAGGACAAATGCAAAGCGTAAGTAGGAAATGCGAATCGCATGAAAGAATGTGCTTAACCTCTTCCCAAGATTTCCCGGTAGCCTCAAGCAAAGCAGCATTGCAAGTCTTTAGCTCTATGGAGGCACCTGAGAACATTGAAGCTGCCTCCTCCCATCCTCTATTATGTCCCATACACCTGTACAGATAAACTTGAATGAATTTTTTTTATGAAGTTCTCATACACCCTTAATAACTTGGTGCGATGAACCTAACAGGACAAAAGGGTAGTAAGAAGAAAGGTAATCAAAACATAAATGGTAGGCAAGGTAAGGTGATTTTCATTAATATTTATTGATGGGTGAGACATAAGCTACAATGTGTATCGACGGCAACTAATACAACAAAACACAAATAAAGAAGAAACTACAGAGATTCTACCCTTTTCACCTCTTGGCCTTTTGGACAAGGAGATTGTAAAACTGTTCATAATAAAATTGTTGAGTGATAAATATTGTCAAGGCATATAACAAGCATTGTGGGAAATTCAGTGGCAACAGTAATTTCTATTGAAGAAACCAAAGATAAAACTTAAAAAGGACATCTCAAAATGAGTTTCTATCACAGATAAATAGACTTGTCATCAAATATTATACAACTCCAATGGACTAATACAACGCACACCAAAAGGTTCTTTTCCATTTTGCATCAAGATGGACCCTGAATGCACACTAAGACCTCACCTATAAAATGGAACGCCAAAGAAGCTGTTACAGTCAGCAGAACTCACATAACTGTAAATATCTCATCCCTTGAAAAATTACAGATGGCCTTCTGAAGGTGCTCAGCTGTCTGCCCATCCATTGCTGCAATTGAATAAAAGCTTGAAATGAAATGCACCTCAGCTTCCAAAAATCCTTTCACTTGCTCTTGCATAATCTTTAGTGTTTCTCTCGTTCTAACTGCATCACTACACAAAGACACCAGAAGTGAACTTTTGAGCCAGTAATCAACAATTCATGCAAACTAGAGAACTCAATCTAGCTATGGGTCATCCGTGTCAATACTGTGTGAGGATTTAGAAAATACAAACCTAGACAAAATAAGTTCAGGAATCCAGCCCAACTTCTGGAGCTTTTGTGAAACTTCAATGGCATCAGCTTGTCCAGTTCTACTCAAAGGGCGGTCATGATCTAAGCAAAAAGAAGGAAACGGTGTCATGAATCCTCAAATGATTTTGATCATCAAAGCAAATAAAAGGACAAAGAATGAATTACTTTAAGCATTTATTCGTTTCTTATTTCTCTCTTTTTTTTTTTATTTGAAAGTATATGTAAGGTGACTTCGCAATGAATTGTAGCTATGAATCATATCCCGGGCAAACAAATCGATTGCTCATTTACAAGTAACAATACTTGTTCTAACGTGGCACTTTTGCGCATTCAAACATGTAGCAGCAAAAGATAAATCTGCACTTGGGAAGAGGGATGTAATGTGCAATAAGAACATTTCACCATCAATTCATGCGCTTTTCATGCTCTCATATACAAAGGTTAACATTATCATTTCAAAATAAGCTTCGTTAGAGGCCGGGGCTAAACTTACAAGGTAATTTGCAATACGGATATCCCAAGACCAAATCATGTGCTTTTATCCTCTTGTATACAATAGTGTCATATCAGAATAAACTCAGTTAGAAGCCAGGGCTAAGCTTCCAAAGTAATTTGCAACAAGTAAAATGCTTCAGTTGCATTTGGTGAAATGAATCCACTACATATTTAACAAGCAAATAGGGAAGAAGCTTCTCCAGTAACAGTACCGAATTATTAACCAGTTTGGTTCATGAATTTTTGGTCCAAAAAGAAACAGAATAATCTATCTATTCTATCTTCTATCTATCATATAAAAGGAGAAGTCTTTTGGGTGTGAACAACTTTTGAAGCTCGGTCACAAACCACAGTAAATGTTATGGGCAAAATAGTAATCGACTAAAATACACCTTCGTCAAAACCACAAACCCAATATCATCAACCGTCCTAAAAATGTGTGTGCGCGCGCTTAGTGCTTGTCATCCCTCTAGTTATAATAAGATTACTGTTACTTGTTTGTTTACCATGGAAACTACAGACCATGAATCCAGTTACTAACCATCCCATTTATTACATATCGTAGTGGGTACTAATGAGATTGAGCTGAGAGAGTGTGATAAGCATACTACCTCGCAAAGAACGATTCTCCCACGAACTGTTAGCGTGACGGAGGAGAATCAAGCGCCGAGAAACCACCGATTCCGAAGAAGCCTCCTCCTCTTTCTCCTTCTTGTCCTCTGAAATTTGGGCTTGGACGGTCTCGATTACGAGAGAACGAGGGAACGATCGGCTAGGGTTTCGGCGAAGGCGGGTGGTGGAAATTGGGAAGATGGAAGGAGAAGAAGAGGAGGAGGAGGATAAGGTTGTTTTGGATACTCTTACTGAAGAAGAAGAAGAAGAAGAAGAAGAAGGGAAGAGGAGTAGAGTAGTACTACCCACTGCCGCATTCATGGTTGTGCTCTGTACCGTACCGCACTGTACTCTGTGTGTGTATCTATCTACTCTGTTGCCCTTTTAGGACTCAACGGGTGAAGGAGCTTTACGACTTGTTTGGTTTGGGTCTCAAGACTCCGGTTTCTAAATTATTGCAGTTCTAATTTTTCTATCTATCTCTTTCTAGTCATTACCTTTAATTTCCCGTTATTACTTTTGTTTCTTTCTCTATTCAAAACACAAAACCTAAACCGAACAAGGTGTTAGGACAACTCCAATCGCTTAACTAAAATTGGATAACGAAAACATTAATTTTAAGAGTATCCAACATAGCTTAACCAAAAGCAAAAGGTGGTAAGGCTAGTAATATTTGTTCAAAAAGAGCTCATATTGGATTTATCAAACTTAGCAACCCTAACCAAATTTGATGGATTCCACATGTACTCTCAATCCCATGATTATACAAAACGACTAAAACTTTTACTCCCTTCCCTTCTCTCTCACTCACAATAATGTTTACAAAAATTTATTTTGAAAAACCTTTTTTTTTTTTTTTGCAAAAACTATTTTTTATTCGAAACACATTTTTTTTAAAACTGTTTTTTTAATTGTAAAAACAGTTTTTGAGTAATTTTTTTTAAAATATAGGTTTTAGTAAAAAAAAATCATAAAACCTTTTTTTTAAATAGTTTTTTAAAAACTATTTTTGAAAAATAGTTTTTTGTTTAAAAAAAGTTTTCAAAATATTATCTTAGAAAAGTTTTTTTTTATATCAGATTTTCAAAAACATTTTTTTTTAGTTTGAAAAAGTGATGTGACAAGTTTTTGGTTATTCAAGTTTGAAAAAATTATTGGGGGACCATTGCTTCTGATTGTGGGCAAAAAATACCAATGTAGAACTTGACATTGCTAACTTTAGCAACCTCTAAATGGATAATCAAAAGCTTACGTGGCAACTTTTCTTTATCCAATTTTGGTTAGGCCATTTGGGGAGACTTAAACTCTAAACCAAATTTCCAACGGCTAAATTACGGTGGTAGGTGGTGGTTGTTGCTGGCGGTTGTAGGCGAAATCTGGTGTAGGTCAAAGTGTTTAAGCGTTGGTGGTGGTAGGCGGGGGTGGTTTCTTCACTGGTGTTGGTTTCAGATCTGGTGGCGATTAACAATGGTGGTGGTTTTAGACATTAGTGGTGGTAGGCGGTGGTGGTTTCGATGTTGTTGGTGATAGGCGGTGGTTTCATAGCTTGACGGCAGCATGGAGGTGATAGGGATTCTAGTGGTGGAAGGCAGCAAGCGACAGCTAGGGCTTGAAATCTAAGTAAAGGGTTGGAGAGATTGATCTCAAATTGAACTTTTACTCAGATTTTTCAACAAATTTGAGAAGAAAAAACAAAGGGTTCAGGACTAGAGTGGCTCTTATAGGCCTTTACATGGAACACTTGATAACTGCAGTTAAAAGATATATATGCTTACTAAAATCAAAACTCTCTTTTCAATATCTTCCAAACAAGATTAATAGATTATGTCAACAAAATTGTTTTGTTTTCCATTCTTATTAATACACAATAAGACCTTGATTCGTTGTCACTCATTTTCTCCCTCATTTCTATTTTTTGCTTCTTACGATGGAATCGACTCTGTGATGACGAGGAAGGTGATAGAGCAGGAAAAATGTTGCTTTTGTTTTTTCTGCAATGTTAGTCTTTCATGTTTATTCTACTTGAGGCTAAAATCATATTAGTAGACTTCTTGTTAGGTGTTGGAAGAAAATTTGTGCAGTAAAAAGCTCCCATCCTCCATGTTAGGGGAGTGATACATGATCAGTGGAAGAAGAGATTGGTGGGGCATATAATTGTGGCTCTTTGCATAGAGTGGGAGTATTTTCTTGGGGATTTTTATGTGCATTTTGAGAGGGCAAAGTTGCAAGACTTTATAGGAGTACTTTTATCCATTCCAACCAAGCTTTTGCACCGAAGGTGGTAGCTTGGATGGCAAGGGTGAGTGGGCTTAAGTGCTCCTCCCTTCTGTACACGATTTGACAAGGTTCGAGTCCCGCCAATTGCAGGATATGGAAGGTCATTTGTTCATCTAGTACCTAAGTGGTGGCGTGGTGCTGTGGTGACGGTATGTCCTTCCAGATAGTAGCTATGGCTTAAACCAGACATTCCAGCAGGTCGGGAGTGCCTATGCGGTTGCACCCAAGGGGGTTGCCATGTTGATTGCCCCCCTCCACCCTTTTAGCAGTTCAACATAAAAAAAAAGAAGCTGCTTTTGCGGCAATCCAGTCTCTGTGGAAAGAGAAGTTGCATTTAAATTTGCCTAATTCTACTCAGAGCATTTCTACCTTTTGGGCAACTCTCAAATGTGAACATGGTTGGTACTTGGTACCGCAACTGCTAACACCACCTTAGTAGTTACCAGAGAATAGCCTAAAATACTAACAGAAAAATGAGAAGAGATGCCAGCTAGCTTCTATTCCTGTTCACCTACGCGTATCACCCTTATCGGGGATCCAGAAGAGTGTTGGATGAACTATACTCTTCGGTTTCAGTTTCGTTGGCAGGATCTTTCTCCAGAACCTGTTCAATTCCTCTGAGAATCGTGTCTTCTTCTTCGTCCAGATGTAGCATACACTCTTCGAAGGCAGCCAGCAGGTTCGGGTCAAAGATGGGCTCCTCACTGCATTCTTTTCGTTGTCTAGGATTTGGTAAGTTATAGCTTCCGAATTTAGGGGTGACATAGGCTCCAGGGGAGTAAACTTGGCCCCCTTGATAAAGCCACTCCCTCAGGCTTGCAACGCTTGGGGATTCAGTGATGGATGGAACTTGGATTGAATTAAGCCCCTTGGCAATAGCCTTTCTTTTCAAGCCTTTCCCAGATATACTACTACTACCTTCATGAGGATCGTCCTCAAAAGTTATTGACTTCTCGAATGGGCTAGAAGTGTTTAGAGTTGGAGGCATTTCTCTGGTTCCTGGTCCTGAAGTTAGGAGGAAGCCAGTCTCGGCGGTCATGAGATTCTTGGAGGGATAATAATCAGGGTGGTGAGATTTCTTGGAGGACCATTTAGAATCTTGAAGCCTTGTTATCGGCTCCCTGACCAGCTGAATGTTTTCTACCATTGCATCATATTCCTCAACTGTATGGAAGCTTCTAGCTCTAGAATGAACAGTACCCGTACTCCCCCTTTTGAATTCCTCTCCAGCAAGCCTGACGACAATATCCCTGGGACACTGGGTGGGAATTTCGTACTCTGGTGACCAGTGAGAGCTTTTAGACCGTTTAGCTTTGTAGATATCAAGTTTGTCCAATACTGACGGTGATGGTAGTGACGGATCTTCATGCTGCCCTTCTTGCTTTACCCGGTGTTGTTCAAGGCCTGCATTGAACTCCCATGGCTTGATGGTTTCAGTACTTGAAGGTTGGTCAAGGAATTGGTTGCTGCCAGGAATGCCATCCGTTGTCCTGTGCAAGCTATGGCTCATCTCTTTATGAAAACTCATTGATTTTGTCATGACTTTTGAAGTAATGCATCCCATTGGGACAAAGGTTGAACACTTGACCTTGTGCTGCATATAACATGGATGGTATCATGAAAAAAATCAAAACGCATGAAATACATCATTTTCGAAGCGATTATTTCATGTAGTACTAGTTTCAAGGTTTCCGAAAAGGGATAACAGTCTCATTCTTGCAATTTACATGCAAGTCTGGACATAATTCAAGTACATATACAAAACTAGAAGCAACGTCATATTTTTGGTTGACGAGGACATAGTCTCCCTGTGTTTAGTAATGGGTAAAATAGAATCACGATCCTCTCATGTAACGAAAACCCAGTTTCATGTTGACAGCTTCTTTTCTCATTTTGCTTATTGCCAAAAGAACACTAGTTAGAAGCTACTTGACATCAAAGCTCAAGTGTTTTTTTCTCTCTCTCTTTCTAAGTAAAGGGATGACTTAAAAGCTTAAAGGTGTGTCACCCCTATTATATTAACAGGAACACCCACATCATTAACAGGGCCGGCACTGGGCTAAGGCTAATGAGGCCGGCATCTTAGGCCCTCAAAAAACAAGTAAAAGCTAGGGCCCCTTTTTCATAAAAGAAATGAATATAATATACTATATAAAATTTTCTGTGATTCGTTGCAGGTTGAGTTCCTGCATCAGCGTGCCTGCCCACTCAATACATCCATAGGTCCCTCGTTCAAGTCCCAGGAGGAGCTTCTTGACATGGTATATATTTTTCCTATTTTTCCACTTGGATCGAAGTGTAGATAATCTTTTAAGGAGGTTTTTTCGAGTTCGTCTTAGGCCCCAAAATATCAGGGCCGGCCCTAAATTCATTAATATCAATTTATAACTGCAGCTAAGCAGATCATGTTGGATTTCTGAAATTCAAGAGCAACTTCATTCATTGCAAACATAATCTTGTAATAGTAGCAGTTAAATCAGCAAGACAACAGGAAGATTGTGTTCTTGTGTGATGAAAGAAATTGAGGAGTATAGAGGAAAACTGTGGTAGAGAATACAAGACAACTACATATATTATATATACACGTCTACATATATTTAAATCTAATCCAAAAGTGGGTCAAAAAAGAGAAGTCAAAATTCAGATGAAAGGGGATGAGATCCTGGAAATCTAATACCCAGTTGGTTGAATCAAATATCTTTCTTTCCTCTGTTTCTTTTCTTTTGTCAACATGAAATATTCAATGGTATGGATGAATAAATATAGAGAGAAAGGTAAAAAAAAAAAAAAGTCAAATTTGTTTGTGGCAGTAGCTGAATTTTTTGAACTGACCTTATGCGTTACCGGCCGGAATCCGTCTTCCTATCTCTTCTCCGGAGCTTCACCGCAGTTGTGTAGTGAATCAGGATCGATACATACACAAAATAATGTTTTGTTTTGGTCTTCTGGAGCAGGAGAGAGAAGCCGCAGCAGCAAGAGCAAGACAGACAAACAGACAGACACAATCAAAGCCGCAGGGGGTGGAAGCTCCACAAGTCAAACAATCTTAAATTAGTATGTAGCTGTGTGTATCCAATAATTTGGTCTGGTAATTAAACAAAGGGTGACAGTCTCACAACAACACTGTATATAAAAATATATATACATGTGTGTATGGATGCATATATGTTTTATATTACCTATAAATGTATGTGTGTGTGCACGCAAAAGCATGGTGACATGTAATTACAGTAGGCATTTGCATAAACAATTCCCTGAGATTGTGAGGCCTGTTTGAAAAAGTGATCCATGTTCTCATCCAACATTTGAATCTTTTTGTTACCCCCAGAAAAACCATTTGAATTTTCTGGTTATAGAATCACTTTATGCTTTGAATCAAGTAATATTAAACACAGGTTAAAAAAAAGAAAGTAACATTAAACAGCTTCTGCTGCTAGTTACACCACTCATGCTCACCAAATGCACCCCAAGTTGATGTGCCGGATGAGGAAAAATCTATTTTTTGGGTAAGCCCCACAGTGGGTTTATGCAACAGTCTCATTGCTATGCAAAATTTGAAGAAAAGTTCTGTTTTGTTTTACTTCTCATATCTGCAATTCTCACACTTGCAATTCATTCACACAAAACACAGTTCATCACACACTTAAGCAAGTACTCCGA
Organism: Vaccinium darrowii; assembly: GCA_020921065.1. Lineage (NCBI taxonomy): Eukaryota > Viridiplantae > Streptophyta > Magnoliopsida > Ericales > Ericaceae > Vaccinium > Vaccinium darrowii. The sequence goes on from CM037156.1 coordinate 26,421,348, forward strand.
AAACAAAAACTAACAGAAATTACACATGATAGTACTTTTCAAAGCTGATGTGCCTCTCAATAACATGAAAGTAGTTCCACTTTTGAGTTGCTTGAACTCTGCTTTTGTTTGGGTAGCTCGAAACTCAGCAGGCAAACGCCGCAAAATTGAAATTTCAAAGTACAGTGCAGTTAAAATTCAATGAACTGGCGTAAAACGTAACAAGACAGACTTAAATCAATCAACTTCGAAGAAAAGCGCACAAAAATGATGTTATTACAGCTATTCTTACAGTATATTACAGTAAATCCAAGCCCCGAAAATGTCCTAATAGGAGGGAGTTGGAGATGTGCAATTGGAAATACTGAAACAAAGACAAAGTGCCTTAACGCCGGAAAGCATTGGCTTCGCCATCTTCTGACCTTCTCTGAGAATAATGCGTCCGGCGACGTAAACTCTCCTCTATCGTAGAGCTTCCCCCCTTCTCAGCACCATATACACTTCTTTGAGCAGCATCCAAGAAATTCCTGCCACCGGCTTTGTGTGCACCTACAGCTTCTTGAGCATCATCCTCATCTGCCTTCTTTAGACGTTTCCATCTTTGCTCTTCATGCAACTCGGCATCCATTTGCATCTCCTGCAGCCTAGCAGCTCTCTCTTCTTCGGAAAGTTTAGAAGGATTATTCCGGCGCTTGTGGTGTGATTCCTGTCCGTCTTCCCTTCCCTTTCTACCAGATTCAGACTCCTCCATTCGGCCTTCCGAATAGTATTTTTCATGTCGTGATTTATCATTGTTCCTGTCCCGAGTTTCACCATTTTCTATCGTCGAATCAGACCGGGCACGATAGGGCTTCTCTTCGTACATCCGATCCTTACCTCTATTAGTATTCCTTCCCCTTGATTCTCTCTCTGAACGTGGTGGTAAATTGTCAGAATGCTTTTCCTGTCGGTCTTCCCTCCCCTTTCTACCAGATTCAGACTCCTCCATTCGGCCTTCCGAATAGTATTTTTCATGTCGTGATTTGTCATTGTTCCTGTCCCGAGTTTCACCATTTTCTATCGTCGAATCAGACTGGGCACGATAGGGCTTCTCTTCGTACATCCGATCCTTACCTCTATTAGTATTCCTTTCCCTTGATTCTCTCTCTGAACGTGGTGGTAAATTGTCGGAATGCTTTTCATGTTTTGAGCTCTTGTGGTTTCTTCCTTTTTCCCCTTCGCCAGCAACATTTTCTGAATCCATGTTTCTTTCAGGCGAAGAATGCCTCCCATGTTTTGGCTTCTTGTGGTGATGCTTTTCTCCGATTTTGTCACTTTTAGACGTCTTTTCCTTGTTCTTTGCTTCGACCTACAAAATGATGTGCAATATATAATCAGCGAAACCCTTTCATGTAGAGTAGATAATGAAGAAAAGAATTCACCCAACAGCAATAAAACTACTGAACCAAAATACAGTTTCCCGGGATCATTACTTTCTTCTCCCATAATACCAGCAATTCTTGTTAAAATGAAGGACAGTGGCGGCAAGGTACATCAACATAGGCAATCTTCCAACTTGAAGATGTATTCCAAGTTACATTTTATGATTGGCTTTGGTTTCTGTAGGTTTTTTTTTTTTTTTGGAAAGGGTTTCTATAGTTGATTACTTTTATGATTGCATCAATGTAAGCAATCTTCCAAATTGTTTTCACTTTTCACATTTAGTAAATCACCAAAGCATATTAACAAAGAGTATACTTACAGATTTGCGAATCATTGCCATCTGGACTGGGTTGTTCTTCACACGAGCTAGGGCTTCTTGCTCTCTCTGTCGAATCAAAAGCAAAGGATCTGAATGAAGTTTCCTCCACGCATCATTGGCAGATTGAGGCTTCTCCTCAAATAAAGCACCAGGCACAGACGGCTGCTGCTGCTGTAGAGAAAATAACATGATGTCAGTCTTCCACCAATAAACTGAATCAAAGAATTCTCTCTATCTATTTTGCACACTTCCGAACATTAATCAACAAGACAATGACTTGGCTGAGAATTGACAGAATGCAAGAAGTAAAACTGGCATGAAAGCTGACAGCTGTCAAGATTCAAGAATGTACCAGGAAAGCTGTTGAGATTAAGGTCAATTCAGATGGTTGACACATGGATTAGAGTTACATGATAATACTCCCTCCGTCCCAAATTTCTTTTCCATTTATGTGTGTGCATGCGTGCCATTTCTAAATCAGTTATATTTCTCAATCTCTAATGTTTTCTATAAAATTTTGTTTAATAGAAATAATTAAGATCTATCAAGGGACATCCATATTTGATAAATATAACATTATACATTTGAAAATATAAACAATTTCTTGAGGTGTCATTAATAGTGAAAGTGGACAACAAATATGGGATGGAGGAGTAAAAAACATAAGCTAAGACACCGTTACCCAACTAACGCTTGAATCAGAAAGCATGGCAATAGTAAACATGCTATAAAGGAATTAGATTCTAACAAGTCTAGGACAGAACTTCCTAAAATAAGCAGTGCGTAGTTCCATAGCTTCAAGTTTATGCAAGTCTCATCCTTAACCACCAGTTTGAGGTTCATGAGAGGGGCGTTTGCAAAAGAGCATTGGTAGTCATTCACTAATTTCAAGTTGAGTGAGATGAATAACAACCGAGAGATTGATACATTGGAGACAATAATGTTTGTTCAATGAGGTGGACACACATAAGTTGGGGTAAGGGTGCATGGCACCCCCAAGTTGCTATTACCACTCCTATAGATATAGTTACACACTGACAAATTACGTACTCAAGTAGTAAAAAGAAGTAAAACGTATTCCATTGACACCCTTCTCCGAAAGTCATTCATCACAATTATTAACAGTTAGATGAGGATCAATCGATGTTAATTTGCCCAAGTGGTAGTATGTTTGGTCTTAAGAAATAATAACAAAATCACAAAACTACCTTATTTCAAAGGACAAGGGTAAATCGCCCAAATTAAACAAGTGATCCCAAACGGAATGAGAAAAAAAAGTACCTTTGTGGAAGAAGAGGAGGCAGCTGTTTGAGGGTCAGTTTTTGGTAAGGATTCAAGTGCCTTAAACCCATCAGAACTACTGCCCTTTCCGACGGATAACCCAGAATCATACAGGAAATCCAATCTCTCTTGCTTACTGCAAAATTAACCAACACATGCAAAAAAGATGATTTAGTAAAGTTTGTTAAATATCTTTGAGGGTTCCAACCTAAAATCAATTGGCAGTAGGTGGACTAGCCTCTAAATTGTATTAACCAAGCTTGGGTGGCTAAGTTGAGCGATGTGAGAAAAAGGTCTATACTCCTCTCACCTGCAACCCGGTAGCACTAGCAGATGGAGGTACGGACCGACAAGGTGAGGTTACTGACTCGGGTGGCACGCGACATTAGGCCCACTCAAAACTTTTTTAAGTGCTCCAACCTGACACAATTGGCAATAGGTTGCGTAGCCTCTAAATTATATAAACCAAGCTTTGGTGGGCATCTCCGATCCTTACCCTTTTTTCCACCCAGTTCAAAATTTGAGTAAATACCCTAAAAATCCATCTCCAATGGCATACACTTAATGCCTACGTTAGTTTTACCCTTTTTCTTAGGGAACCCAAATCCAAATGCAGCTTTTGACCCAAATTGGGTTAAAAAACTGGGTCAGGGATGGAGATGCTCCGTTGGGTTGAGCTGTGTGGGTAAAGTCTATAAAATTGTTTTTCAAAATAAACCCTAACCCTAAGATCAAGAATGAAGATTTATTACTATACATGAGCAGATAGATGTGGCAAAGTAAATACGGGGGAAAAAAGGAGAGAAGTTGGGGGATTTGGAGAAAGAGACGTACGGAACGAGGCCGGCTTGTTCTTGGAGGAGGCGAAACTCGGAGCGCTCTCTCTCTTCGATGATTTGTTTGCGGAGTTCCTCCAACTTCTTCTCTTCGGCATCGCGTTTCTGCTCGGCTTTCCAAACGTTCTCTATGTTACGAAGGCTTCCCGTGTGCCATCCTTTCTTGTTCAGAAACTTCAACGCCATCGCTACCAAGGCGATCGAGAAGATATAGAGAGAGAGAGAGAGAGAGAGAGAGAGAGAGACGAAGGTCAACTTTGATTGGATCAGTGAATCGCTGAGAGGTCCGGCCAAAAGAAATTCTGCTGTAATCATTTGCGTCGTGTGGGGTCGGTCGTCCGTGTTATTCTGTAGTAAGGAAAAAAATCTACTTAGACAAAAAAAAAAAAAAAAAATTAATAGTTTTAATAAAATAAGGGCAGTAATAATGCCAAAACCATTTTTTATTGTACCAAAATTTCAATGCATAAAAGACATGTACATTGCACACAAGTACAAGCATTTTATGCATTGGATTTTGGGCACAATAAAAAACGATTTTGGTAAATGACTCTTTTTTGTTCGATTCACTGCTATTCTAGTTGAATAAGTGAAATAGATCAACATTTATCTATTTCACTTATTTATTATTTATTTCACTTATTTTCATTTTAATATTCATCGTCCCACCGTATTTCATTTGTATAACAAGTACGTGCCCAATCAATAAAATGTTTGAACATTTTCAGGAACAAAAGGATTCTTATAATATGACCAATGAACCAACCAGCAAAACTACTTCTTACAAACAGTAGATTGTTCGCCTTATCTTTAAGATAGTTGTTGACTAATGGGAGGATCATTGAATCTGGTGGAATGTACAGGTTGTATAATTGCACAAAGAAAGTTATCATAAATTCCAAAATAAAATAAAAACAACAAAATTACTGTAATAAAATACAACAATTCATAATAATTGCAATTTCATGATACACCGTATGTAAATTAGGCAAGGTTGCATCACAGTAGTTTAAGCATTTTCCAACAAAGTTGGCACCAACTCAACTATCAATTATTTGCATTTCTTAAATCTTATAAGTACAAAATAAATGAAAATGCTGCTCCATTCGTAATAAATAAATAAAAAAAGATATGTGCAAGTAATCATGAATATTAAACGGTTGTTCCTCATTTGCTAAAATGGAAAAATGAGAAATTCCATAAAAATTGAGTTTGGGCAGATTAATAAAATTACTTTTTGTTCCCATTAGATAAAAGCCAATTTTCATAAAATCTCCACCCAATGCATCATTTATCATCTCATTTGGTAAAATCAAATGTGGGAAACCATTCTTTATTAAATCCATTGTTTACATCTAAATTTGAAAAATATTCAGTAATATCGTCTACTTTTGATTGGTGAAGTCCAAGCGGAAAATCACCCTAAGTGTCACAAATTTTGATTTCACAGAACTTTTTTTGTTCTTTTTCGTAGCAATTAAGACCAAGTTTCCTGCTCTAGCACCAATTGATAAAAGCCAATTTTTTATAAAAGTGCTAAAAGCTAAGTTATTAAAAGCCAATTTGTTTTCCATTAACTAAACGCTAAGTTGCTAAAAGTCAATTTCTCTCACATACTCTTTTTGCCAAAAAGAAGTTGCTAAAATCACATTGGTGCTTTTAACAAATGGGAGTTGGGGCTTTACTAAACAGGAGTTGGGGCTTTTACTAAACGGGAAACTCACCCTAAGTATTTTTGGTTTTAGTTTACTATTATAAATTAAGCATTTCTGATTTTTACTCGCGCCCTTGCATGTGTCATGCCCGTGCCCGCCCCCCGTGCCACAAAACATTGGCCCCGCTGAGCCCACCTATAGGGATCATGCCCTCCCATGTCATGCCTACGCTGGCCTATTCGTTTAACACCTTTATTAATAAGAAGCCGAAAGCGCTATAAGAGAACACCCGTACAAAAACAGCTAACGTTGAACACGATTTTGGCACAAATTTAATGAATCTCTAAAATTTATAAAATTTGTCATCTAGAATTGCAAAAATGTAAAATATTTTGCTATGGATTGATATTTTACATTCTATTGCATTTTTTTCTTCTATTCTCCTCTCAAACAAAATAAGGGAAGGCATATATTTAAACTCTCTCTTCTTTTTCCTCACTTTCCAATGTTTCTGACAAAATCTTCATTTTTCACAATTTTCTAACAGAATGTAAATATCGGTCCACCGTAAACTTGTTTAACTTTGAAAAATTAGGCACAAAAGCTTGTTTTGTAAACATGCTTTCACAAAACGTGATTGGTGTATGATCCTAATAAGTAATAAAAATGCTTCAAATAACGAAAGTGTTAAAACATGATTGGCAAATCATCCCAAAAAGTATTACAAATACTTTCATAAAACATGATCGGTGGATCCCAATAGGTCCTCATGTGAATTTCTTTTCTCATATTCTCAACTTCTCCAGAATGATTGGCCCCGTGCTGCGCAACACCTCCCTTGGTTTCTCTATGGTGACTAGTGAGTTTGTCACGTTATTTATCCTTTGGTTTCAAAACTTCAACATACAATTACTTTCAATGTACTCATCTAAGGGGTGTTTTGGATAAATAATTGAGCCAGATAAGTTTTTTGGGGGGTTATTGGTTCTTCTCGATGAGAAGAATTTAAAAAGTAAAAAATCAATGATCAAATCTAAAAAAAAATCACTAAAAACAAAAATAACCCAAAACAGTACTTTTGGGATTATTTATTGCCTTGATTTACGAAAATCTTAGTTTGGTTAATATTTTTTTGCTTTTTAGATTTCTCTAGTTGAAACGAACTAATAATTTACCAAAAAAATTGACGCAAGACTACCAAATGAGAAATTTTTTTGAACAAGGATAACAATTAATCGGCCCAATTATTTAGCCTAACATTTTGAATATTCTTGTATGGCTTTGTTCGTTCAAACTTTAAACTGGCTAAATCAAGATGTCCACTCGTGATTATGTGTTCTCTTTTTTTCACTTGACCATAATGTGTCCATAAATTGTGTGATGAATCTCGTGAAGCGAATCCTTTAAGCACCATGGAACCAAAATTTTCTGGAATTTGGAATGCAAGAGTAAGAGGCTCATGCTCAACTCAGTGCAGATATTCTAGGCCATATACAAGTATCAGAAAAAGAGAGTTTTTTTTTTGAACTGGAGAAGAAGAGAGTTGGCATGACAAAGATTGCAGGAAAGAATGAAAATTCGATGACACTTTCATTCTTATAATGGCAACTAATTGCTCAAAAGGCTTATTAAGCTCAAAGAATCAATGAATGTATCACAATTACAAAATTTCTCCTTTGAAGAGAGAAAAATAACTTTCTCCGACGAAAATGCTCACTCTTTCTTGGCTTGATGATGGTTGCTGGAATGTAATTGAATTAGATGCCCCTTTAAGCTGCATTCTTCAACCTGAAAGTTGAGAAATCGGCTAGTTTTTTTAGGTAATTAAAAATAAGCAGATATGACGACAAAAACTTAGCATTTCCATTCTTTTCCAGACTTTTTGACTGTGACAGGTGAATTAACTGGGAAGGCAATATCATCAACAACAATGGTTGTGATAGAGGCTGAACTTCAACACAGCTCTTGCTTGAACCCAAATGAAAAGAAAAAAACGCAATGTAAATATTTAAAACGATGGACACACTAATCCTGTTAGCTAACAAGTATTAGTTTCGGCAAGCCTTTGTAGGATTATAGAAAGGGTCTTGCTAACGTCTACCCATTAGGTGGAGGGATAATATGTGAGCATGACAAGTTTTCTGTTGGGGATTCAGATATTTCAAGCGTGTACCAAAACACAAAAAAATGTTACGGAAGGTGGAGTGGTAAGGGAACCTGTGATGCGTATGTCTTAAACAATAGATGTCCACACTCTTCAGCGAGAGCTCTTTCTCCACCACTCACCCTCGCTAGTTCCGAAATCAAAGTATCAATTTCTTCAGCCTGCATTAAAGAAACTTCTAAATCCAAAGGAAAGCCAGACACACAAAAGAGACATAAAAGTAGTCTATATGGTTCTTGACATTGACGATGACAATAATTAAGTGCAGGGAGAGAATATCCTCAAGGTGAATCAACATTCGACCCGCCCTCTTGGGGTTCAGAAACTCAAGTCTGATGGTTCAGCAAGTTTTTACATAGTTAAGTATCGTGCCTTTTACAGTTAATATTCTTCGTGACCTTTAAAAGGATATCATTTCCACTAGTCTTTGACTATGAACAAACAGCGGACAGGAATATTATCCAATCAACTTTTGGAGAAATAAAATCTCTTTTATCCAACTTACCTTTGGCATAAAGCTTTGGAGATGGAAACTTATAGTTTCTGCCATTTTTAATGCTGCATTCAAAGCCTCCCCTACTTCTCTTAGATCAACCTGGAACATAGTTATCTCACAAGCTCAGAGACTGAAAAGAGCCAGATGCAAAAATGTAAAGAAATGCTGGCTCAAACAAACAGACACATCTACCTGAACATTCCCAGAAACTGGAAGTTGGAGCGAGGCGTTGACCAAAGCATCAATAACTCCTGTCAAAGACGGCAGATACTCCCCCTCCAAAGTGGACCATTCATCAAGATATGGCATCTAAAATCAGGGCCACCAAATTTTTTTGAGTCAAGTAGTGAGTAGTAACATTGACGTAAGGAGTTACAACCACATGATAATTCTATTTACCAAAAAAGTTGAAATGACTATCTTGAAATCTTGTCATACGTGAAAAAGGTTTAAATTGTTGGTAGAATAATCCATTGCTTATACTATCATGGTACATTTGACAGAGGAGGACTTGTTTTCATGTATCCCCCAAAATGTGTATCTAACACGAGTGGAATCAAAAGAAACTTAATACAAATTTTTTTAACTATAAACATGAAATTTTAAAATTTTAATATATTAAAAATTATTAATAAAAAGATTAATATATGAAATTATAAACATATAACATTATAGTTAGTTGTTAAATTATTAAAAAAAAATTAAAATTCGTAATTATGTAATTGATTTAATGCATCATTCAATATGTGCACAAAGGCAATTTTGTCATTTGACAGATTTTTACCTCATCCACCCAACATTATCCCCCCATTTCAACTATAAAACAAACTAAGTACTATTTTATCCCCCCCTTTTACCCAAACCAAGTACTAATTTATCCACCCTTCAATCTTCATAAATGTAACATCATTATGGGTCCACCCTCCATGCATAACCCCTATTATCTTATCCCCTTACTAGACCCTAGACTTTCCCCGCATCCAATCGGGCCCTAAGAGGAGCTGACAACCATAACGCATGAAACATATACCCAAAATCCCCATGCATACAAGCCTAGATGTTCCCCCCATATTGATCATGCACAATAAAAAAAAAAAGAGGCAAGCACACAACAGACCCAGCTTTCAACAGCCCATGCAAATTCAAAAAGGAAAAGAGACTTTGCTTCCAAAGTAGTTGCTTTTAAATAAATGCAGCTCGGAGAAATATTCTGTAAAAAAAGGTGGATCGCTGGCTAGTGCTGTTTTTAAATGGAAAGAAGAGGTGAAGATTTACTACTTGACTAACCAGCTGTATCTTCAGTTAAAAATCCATTCTTTAACAAATTCAAGAAAAAAATAACTCTAAGAAGATTGCATCATAAAAAAATACTAGCATTTGTTAAAATACGATGCTTACATGAGCTTGAAGAACTGTGGATAGAGTTTGCGTTCGTTTCCATAGTCCAAGTTCAATCTGTTTCCCTTGCACGGCATCACGCAGATGTGATAGTTTGTCTTGAAGAGAATAAAGATCTCTCTGCAGAATAAAACAAAGAAGCATCACATAACAAGATAAGGAAAGAGGTAAGTGTTCAAAGTAAATGTTCCTGTGGAGATCTTTTCTTTAGTACCCTTGTCTTGCTTCGGGACTTGGTTCTTTCCTCACTCTCGCAACTTCTCTCTCTGTTCTAATTAAACAACTCAAGTCCCACCATTTTTTTATGCTATATATGGATTGTTCTAAATTCTCTTCATAACATAAGTCAAACAAGGAACTCGAAATGTCCTTGAGTAAACACTTTGGGTATTCATTGACACTTTCTAGACAGAAGTTTGACATAATTCTGGACTCCAATTTTCAAAACACACCTCTAAACACTCTTTAGAATGTAAAATTTTAATTACTTTGGATGCCAAATTCTTCTTTCATTGAAGATAGTCAAAGACACCTCATCTTGAACTTGAAATCTTAATTTCAACCTAATAAACAATAGCAACATATGTTGCTGAAAAATGTAAGTGTAGTTGTTTTCCACACCTGTTTTTTGGAGATTTTACACCTTGAAGACATTTCCAAAGTTCTTCATATATTGCCTTTTAATCTTTGTTCCTTTTTCTTCTTATTCGTTTGAATTTTGGCTGACTTCCAACTTGACGAACTTGTAGTGATATCACATCATCCAAAATTGCATGCTTGAAGGTCTGTGCAAATTTTGAGTCTGAACCATTGCAGTTGGGAAACACTAATTCTTCTATCTTCACATTAGGGAATGCATATAGATTCAGTTGTTTTCTTTGTTTGGCATTCGCTAGCTACCAGAATTTTTCTAATTTCTGGGCAACTTAAACATAACCGCTCAAACTTTGGATTTATTTGTTGCTGATCTTTTCTACTACAAACTCTACTGACCTATTCAAACTCATCCTCACTTACGCTTTTTTTTCCTGTCTGCGGTTTTAGTTGGAGTCTTTGCTTCCTTCTTCACTCTGGAGGCTTTCTCTAATTCTGTTATGCTTAAACTCATGACACCTGGTTCACAAACATTAGGATATTCCAGATGCTCTTCCTAATAGCAGTCCAAGTAGACCTTGGAATTTCATATTTCCCTAATTCTCTTATGCTTAAACTCTGACACCTGACTCATCAAGTCTCATACAGGTTCCGGAGAATCGAAATTTCATATTTCCCCTCCAACATACCTCTACAAACTAGAGACACGTCGAGTATTGTGTGCTTTATCACAATCACAATAACTGAAATATCATCCTAACTAATCTAACTTTTTTCTGTTATATGCTGAAATGAATGAAGGGGAATGGGAATCAAATTTAGAACCAGTAAGGGTATGAACCACAAAGCATCAAATAATAACAAACTAAAACCAATAGGCCAAAGCAATCACAATCACAATCACAATGAATACATGCAACAAACCTCAGCTTCCCTTCTTTGGGCATGCATGGAGGCCTCTGCCTTTGCATTTGCATATCTCCACTGCAAGTAATGGTTTTGTAGCATTTTCAGAGAATGCACTTGTTCTGCATGACTGGAATCCTTCCTTCCCTTCTTTGAATCTCCTCCCTGCTTTGGACATGGAAGTGGAGGGAGACAAAGGCTGCCCATTTTTCCAGAATTTGCCAAGTGTTTGGTTGGTTTTTCACTGGGTTTTCCAACGGTATGCAAGAGGGAGGAATGTTCATAACTCGATAGTGGCATATTCAGCGAACGAGAGCAAGGTGAAGCAGAGAACTTTGACGAATTGCTGCCAACAGCATTACTACCTACATTGCAACTTCTATCAGCCAACAATCTATTGGACACATCCACCTCTGGTAACGAAGAGCGCAATCTGTTGTCTTGCTGCATCACATCCTCCTCGCTATCAGCAACGGAAGCACAGTCCGAAGAAGGGTTTGAAGGAGTAGGATATGAATGGTTTTCGTTTCCTGAGGTACCGTCATTTCCAATACTAGTACTAGCATGAGGATTGGGAGGAAGTTGAGCAGCATCAAACGACTTCGACATCATCCCACTTGATTGCAACAGCTTTGCAGCAGCCGTGTTAGTGTTGATACTGTTAATGCCCTTTTGACCAGTCCCAGCAATTCTAAATCTAGACGAAACCACCCTATAATCTGTACCAGTACTGCTACTAATACTCGTACTCACTGTAGGTGTATCAGGTCTCGAAGGGGTGGCAAAATTCCCACCTCTTCTACGCAAGACCTCTGATTGCTGCTGCTGCTGCTCAGGTCTCCCTTCCTTGTTCTCCTTGAAAACTAGTTTGACCGAAGCACCGCGCTTACTATTCCTCTGTACAACTGACCCTCTAATACTATGCAATCCTTTTAGTGGAGACTCCAAGCTCCTAGTGGTGTCAAGTTGTATGTTGTTATCATCTGCGGCACGACTGGACAAGGGTTCCGCCGCCTCTGCCTCCTGCCCTCCTCCTCCTACGCGCTGCCTCTGTGCAGATTTGGAGCGGTGCTGCGGCCTCGAAAGGATTTCTGGAGTTGGCATTGGAGTGTGTTTGGAAACGGGGGATTTGGGTACGTGATGATGATTCTGAAGATCGCCGTGGGTAGGAGAAGGAGATGTGAGAGATGACATGAACCTGGAGCTAACTTCTCTAACCCTAGGTCGTTGGTGGCGATTGGAAGGAGGTAAAGGAGGAACGGAATCCACTACAGGGGTAAGTTGATCAGCTGTCAAGTCCTTCATTTTTGTGCCCTAGAAATATCAGCGGATGTGAAATCGAGAGATTCAGCTGCGAAAGCCGTAAAATCCGAATTCAATAATCTGATCCAGACAGGCAAAGAATTTGGTGCCCTGTTTCAAACCAAACAATTACTAGATCTGTGATGGACGATTTGAATCGTCACTCTTATTCTGCTACAAATTGGGTAGAAATATAAACAAGGGCACCAAATTGGGGGAATTTTTGTACCTGGTGTAGTGTAGTGTTCCTCCGTATGAATGTGGCTATGGAGGAAACTATCTGATGAGAGAGAGAGAGAGAGAGGAGAGAGAGAGAGAGAGAGGAACTTGAGGAAACGCTAGCCGTTGTGAAGGTAAACGGCTCCTCAACGGCTGCATATTTCAAATCAGGATATGAAAGCGGGGGTGAAATTACATTTGCGTTGCCTGATAATTGGAGTAATTATAGATAGCCTCCCTCCTTTCTTTGAATTCATTTATGTCAAATCATCTAGTGAAATAGAGGAAACATGAAAAGTTTCTCCGAAATTTTCTCCCGAAAACGAAATGTGTGGTTGTGATTCACTCAGAGAAACCACAGGTTAGTCAAATCAGTCAAGCTCAGTGTACTGTGTGCACAGTATACTGAGTGAATCACAACTACACATTTCATTTTCGGGAAAATTTTTCGTGGTCCATAGAGTTTTCATAGTAGTATAATTGATTTTTGGTGTGATTGATGTTCTTGAATGAACGGCCCGATTATCGAGGTCGACTAAAAAAGGAGCCGAAAATTGCGTGAACTAGATCGGTAGAATCCAATTCCTTCCCAATTTTTTACATTTGGCATAAATGCAAGTTCATTTCGCGATTTTTATGCAACCAATGCCCCTTATATGGGTCCGTTGACATACCTCCATCATAACCTTTTTCTAGGTTTCTCTTCAGTTGTTCTCTGTTCAATTGTTGTGTGTTAAATTTCTACGAAATCAACTTATGCACTATTTTAACATTTAGTATAAAATAAGTATCGATCACAGTACATTGTTTTTCTAAACTCTCTTCTTGTTCTGCTTCAACTCTTTCTTTTTAAAAACAAAAAAAACAAACAGCGCTTCTGTGTCATTCAGATTTGAGCAAGAGACGCAAGCTACTAATTTTATTCATTCAGGCTATAGGCACGTTGGAACGCTACACCCATACGTTGTGGGAAAACTTGCATCAACATCCAACAGGAACCCCTAACATAAAAGGGTGCGAAAATAGAGGAGATGGAATGCAACTTTCCGCATTCCCTTCAAACATGAGAGTTTTGCTTATTCACATGAGCTAAAGGCAATGTACTTCGCAGGAATATGCACGGGAAGCCCCCCGAGCTTCACCCCATTCAGGATTGGTTGCGGCTAACAGCTATGTTCTTTCTTTCCAGCACAGATTCGAGTCCGAAAGAGAAGATGAAAAAGAAGAAGAATTTGGACAAAGGAGAATTTACCCAAAAAATATCAGATCTTCAACCCTTGAGAAATTCCTATCACATACAGAGACAATGTAGAATTCATAGTCATACCTATACATGAATTGTAACTGAAATAGGCCTACCTTTTTTCTATCATCCGATCCAATTTTCTATATCATGTACAGAAGTTCCATCTGATATAATGAACAGACATTTGATGGCCAGCTACACCAAATAAGGCTTCTAATTTCCGTTAGTCGTATGTCAATCGTAGAGTTGTATAATGGTATATCTCTCACGTAATTAAGGCCAACTGCAATGACCTTAGGTGAGTAACTACACTGCAAAACCTCCAGCTTAAATAATGCTGACCACATTGCTTTGAAGTGTCCTGGTGAGAATTCACTTAATCCTGTAGCATGGTGTCATTCAAATAAACTGCCACCTCGAGTTTTACTGATGTCCTCTGTAACTCTCTCGTCTAGAACTGGGCATTAGCTCCTCTGTCAAACAGCAAAGAAATTTGAATATGTCAACATAATGATTTAGTTTCCAGGAACTAAGAGATCAAAACAGAGAAAATTATGGTTATATCTGTCTCATATGGAATTGGGTATATGAACTTATGTTTGTGTGCGAGTACAAGACTCGTCGAATTCCCATGCCCAAGGATCCAGGGCGCAGGGCCGGCCCTATACATTATGTGGCCCAAGGTGAGCTCATAACATGGGGCTCTATCTATCTTCTTTTTATCAACTAAGAATGAGACAAAACATACGGACAACCTATATTTTTTTGTTTATTTTAGCTAATTTGAGATGGTAAAAATACTAAAACAAAGCATAACAAGACACACTATGGAGAAAAGAACGAAATTTTAATATTTCTGTACTTACCTAGAAAGTTTAACTATAAATTTTGTTTGTATAGCTGATAGAATGTGACAAATGTTGGTCTTTTGGTACCTACATAAACCCCAATTGGGCAGGGATCAAATCTCACCAGCTAGAGTTATGTGTACATTTTTTTTTCCCAACCATTTAAGCATTAAACAAAGTACCGTAAGGACGCAAGTTTCGAACTCACGATCACTCGTGTAGGAGGCCAAGCTCTTACCACTGGTACATGACTTAGGACAGTTAAAGTTTTAAGCCATTTTATAAATAATAATACTTGCTCATACTTGGGGGGGCTATTTGGGCCAAGAAGATCGGGGGCCTAGGTCTGGCCGGGCCTGCCAGGATGACTAAACTGTACGCAAATCAAGATCGACCAAAATAGTGTAGTGGCAATAGCCACTAGACAAAATCAAAACATCAGCAAATAACCAATCTTTATGTATTCTCGCCTTATGTCCGGTTGACTCATTGCCCTCACAACTAATACTTAATAGTATAATAACCCCTATCCTTCCCCCGCCCATACCCCCAATTATTGGGGACTAAATGGGTTATGTTATTGTTGTTATTGTTGTAACCCCTCTTCTCTTTATAGATTGTCACCTTACAAGCTATTTGGTCAAGTTCCTAATTACAGTTAACTGTGTCTAATGAGGCACCAACACTCCTAGAGGCCGGCGTATCCCCGTGTTGAGGACATGCGGAGGACACGACAAAGTACGTATAGGACACACCAAGTGGCATGTCCATTAAATTTAATTAACTTTTTTATGGGGACACGGGAGGGACATATATGGGACACAGGAGGGGTTAAATATGCAAGTTGTTAACTCTTTTTTTTTTTTTGTCGTGTCCCCATAATTAACTTTTTTGTCGTGTTAAATGTGCAATATTTCAAATAAAATTTATCTATTTATTTTTGTCGTGTCCGTGTCCCCATTTTTTTTAGAAATCGTGTCCCGTGACCGTGTCCATATCCATGCTACATAGATTGTGCTTTTTGTTCAACATGTTTTAACCTTCTTTCTAAAACGCTGAGCCAAAAAAAAAAATTACCTTCTTTCTAAGACAATAGCACAGTAAGTTTCCTAGTCTTGTGTCTTTTGGGGTTATGGTATTCAATAAACAGGGTGAGTGTTAAGATATTGCTTGCAAAAGTGTAGTATCTCTATTGTTTGTTGTGTTTCTTGAGCAGATCCGACCTTTTACTCTTCCTCCTAAAACGGCTTCTACATCTTACTAGGATTTGTGTAATACAGACCCTTTTCCTTGTTCATGTGTCTTGTGAAGATTTTATTTCCACCCTTAATGTTTTTGAGCTTCCTTCGCAACTCGAGTTCTCTTTGCGTCTTTAGTCCTTAGGTTTCCTCTCCAGTCTCCCTCACTTTGGCTTATTCTCACAGGAAAGCTCTCCCTACAGTGTGAAAGTACCCCACCAACTCGGGCACTCCCTTTTCTACTTGGAACAATATTTGATTGGCCAGAACAACCACCCCACCTCACTATCTAACTTTTGGCGTCGAGTTATCCGTAAGACCACATAAGTACTAGAGCTCAAGTTCAAAGAGGTCTTGAGGTTTAGTCTCTTTTTTGCATTTATTTATCTTCATTTTCGACGCGTGTGGATGTTTAAATCTCCATGCGCTAGCTGTAGTTGCGTGCAACGTAAGGTAGGATAGTGCTTAGCTTGATATATATTCTCGAGCGGAAACAAATAATAATAGTTTTAGCTTTTGGGACAGTTTATATCTTAACAGGGAATGAGATCAAGAATACTAGGGATGGGGAGGGTGGATGTCTCCGGCTTGCACAAAACAAGTGTTGCCGAGTGAGCAAGCTACATGCGAGGGAGGATTTGAAGGCGTGAGAAGTATAATTTTAGGGTTTCAGTTTATTGTTATTTATCTTTTATGTTCAGGGTAGTTTAGTCCTTTTGTGTCATTAGGGTTTTCGCTGAGGTTATCGTTATTTATCTTTTACGTTCAGGATAATTTAGTCTTTTTGTGTTATTATGGTTTTGCTACGGTCATTAGTCTTGTAATCATTCAAGCTTTCTAATGCAGTAAGATTGTTACGTTGTTTCTCCTCTCTCTCTCTCTCTCTCTCTCTCTCTCTCTCTCTCACACACACACACACACACATACACACACACACACACACACACATAGAGACAAGATTTCTTTCGGTCCCTCTTTCATGTATATAGCATATGTTCCTTGAAGAGCAGCCCCATTACCAGCTTTCAGAAAACCCTAGGATATCAGCAGCATCACCACCGACCACCACTGTTCATCCGACAAGCACTATTCATCCGACCAGCACTGTTCATCGATTTCTGTCTCAAACCAGTCTGTAGTTGCATTTTTGGGATATTTTTAACACCGGGTCTCTCTAGGTTTCTTCGCACAACATCGATAGCAACAGATTTATGCACAAAGATCTGTTATTTTGCAATCGTTCTTCATCTCTCTCTCTCTCTCTCTCTCTCTCTCTCACATAACTAGATAGCATCTCTCCCCCTCTCTCCATTCAAACCCTAAGTAGTAAGTAGAGATTGCATATCTCCATCTCTATAGATCCTATAATCTGTTTCTCCCCAAATTGCATATCCCTCTCTTAGTTGCACCCCTTCTCTCTCCTAGTATTGTTTGCATCAGAAATTTGGCATCTGTTCGGAATTGGTTCTTTCTCCTATTTGCATCTATTCGGCATTGGTTCTTCTTCCTATTTCTCATGTTCTGGTTTTGGTTTGCAGTTTGACACACCCTTTCGTCCTATTTGCATGTTCTAGATTTGGTTAGCACTTGTTTGCAGTTTTGGCACTCTGATTGGTATTGACTGCAGCACCGCTTTGCACTGTTCAGCACCACCGCAGTAGTTGATTTGCAGTAATTATCTCCTTAGCAAACTCACGATTCCCTTCAACCTCGCACTCTGATTGGCGGGTTTGGATTTATTGTTATTCATATGCCCTGGGTAGTTTAGTCTTTTTGTGTTATTAGGGTTTTGCTAAGGTTATTAATGTTAGCTTATATAATCCCTTTATTAGTCTTGTAATCATTCAAGCTTTCTAATGCAATAAGATTGTTACGGTGTTTCTCTTCTCTCTTTTGCAATGTCACAAGGCAAAGTTTTCAAAATAGTTCAAGCTTGTGTGACATTTTATATCTTAACAGGGTAAGAGATCAAGAGTACTAGGGATGGGGAAAGTGCAGGTATTTGGCTTGCATAAAATAAGTGCTATCAAGCGAGCATGTTGCACGTGAGGGAGGATGTGAAGGCGAAGTTCCACATCACTTTATAGCATTGTAATATGCAGCATATACCATCAGCCCAATAGCTAGCTTTTGGGCTTCAGCTCTACCCAATACCATGTAAAAAAGGTGTTTGCCACATGTACTACAAATCCCTACACCAGTTCATTGTGTTGTAACATACAAAGGGAAATTCCAGGTTTTGTTCCTCTCTTCTTTTCTACAAGTAGCCAAACCGCAAGATCCTAGGCTTCTCCGGCCCAATGGAATTATTTGCTGCAATTATCTTCCCCCTACAACATTTGATAGCGAAAAATATCATTCAATCTTATATTATGGTTGTATGTTTAGTCTATTCCCGAATTTAGAAAGATGTGTTGTGATCGTGAAGCAGAATTATATGGAGAGCTTCTACTGATTAACATACTCCCATAGATCACTCCAGCCTTTCATCCTTATTTCACAAGCAGGGATCATTTTATCTTCTATTTAACTAGAACCACAACACACTATTTGTCAGTTATAAATACTTTATTGGAGGATGTTCGGTACATTTTCTCTTCTCCATTGCTATGTTACATGGGCTTGGGCACAAATACCGAGGTGTGGATTTGCATCCAAGTGTCTGATATTCCTAAAACCCTACACTTAACATATGCAGATATGTATCCTCAAATTGAATACAGGTATGTGTGGTAAACAAATACTTCATTATACCTTAACACCAAAGCCATTATTCCAAGTATTCACATGAATCATCTTTTTGAGGTTTGACATTTGTGCTACACAACGCCTATCGTCAACTGTGGCTTAAAATACAGTTAACATGAGCACTGACACATGTCCTAGTCGTTATACTGTTCATTACAGGTACTGACCTTTCTTCCGGGCACAAATCATGCATATATTTAGTGCAAAGGAGATCCTAGGTTACAAAGGTACGGTACGAGTATCTGGGTAAATGTTCAATAGTTGGATTCATCTAATTCCAAAGCTAAAGGATACATTCAAATAAGATGTCCCTATCACTCAACTTACCCCTTGGTACGTTCTAGGCGTAGCATGACATTCCCTGCATAATATGTAGGTTCTATGCATGTTTTTTATGTAAACCAAAATTACTTAATATGCTTGTTCGGTGGACATTAGTCACTCATGTCAACCACCCATAATGTACCCTTTGGCCTTACCCATACAGAGGATAGTAAACTAATTTAGAAGAATCCATCTAGCATAGGGGAGATCCACTATGAAGTTTCCAGATGCTATTAAAGTGTCTCTAGGGTATGCATATTGTATGAAATGACATTTCTCCTTCTCGTATGAAATGACATTTCTCATATGAAACGACATTTCTCATTCTCCATGATATAATTATATACAGTTAGTAATCCTTCAATTCTGCTTGACATGAGAAATTTACTCTGGTCAATCTGTATTTTGATGAGATCTTTTCAATTTTGTAGTTATAGCAGTGTTCGCATTGTGATAATAAGTTGTCTTGAATCTCATCATGGTATAGAGGTCAAAATTGCCCGTTTATGATGGTGTAGTTGTACAAAAATGCCAAAATAAAACAAACATACAAAAAAGACATGAATACAGAAAACAATAAAAATTCTAGAATCTGCCAATAGGTGATTCAATGTTCTATCTCTATTCAGGAGAGGAGTGGAAGACCCCTAATGAGCCAATTCAAACCCTGACCCCTTTCTGAGCCTTTGTGCAACTAACTTTTATCAGTTTGCAGAATAAAGGTTAGTTACTTAGGTACCACTCTAGAAACCATTTACTGATTCGAATTCACACACTCAGCTTTTATCTTGCAGAATAAAGGTTAGTTACTTGGGTACTACTCTAGAAACCGTTTACTGATTTGAATTCATGCACAGAGCTTTTATTTACCTTGCTCTCCTTCTTCAGCCCCACTTTGTGTTGTAAAGAATGGGGTGAGGTAGTTCCTATCTAACGCTGTGAATGATGCCGTGCTGCAGGAAGAATCAAAGCTAGATTTATCAAGAAACCAAGGAAAATAAATTATCTTTTTGGAAGAACCCTGTTTTGAGGACATATTCCCGTACCTTTTATGGAACTCTTTGAGTTTCATCTTAAACCTGTTCCCCGATGATGAATCAGAATCCACATCATAAGAAGGGGCTATATACCCATTGTTCCCTTCCAATCTCTGACAGTAAAACGGAAGCAGAGAAAACGAATGAGATCACCAACCATCATTTTACTCACGTATGTTCCCAAATCCCAACTATTTGATCCATAAATAATAAGACATGATAGAAACATTGTACAGCAAAAGGACAGAAGTGCGACAATCCGTATGTAATCAACTCTTGTTAAGGAAACCATCTCACAAAGGCGAGCAGGTTTTCATTTTCCCTCTTCCTTTTTCTTCTTCACGCATGTGTGCCTTTTCTTTCCCGATAGGTTTTCTTTTGTACAATTTGGGTCCCGGAAGTTTTCGAGATTTTTCCTAAAATAGTTTGCATAGTTGGGAGTCAAGGGACTGCAATCCAACCCTCAATCAATTTCCAGGTATGACAGAGTTTTGGAAATTAGAGTGGAGTATAGTGGACTACGTGCAGTTTTTCTTCTATTGGTTTTAGGCTTCTTCATGTATAGGGCCTTTTGGTCCTTGGTCTTCTTTTATACATGGGTGGCATCCCTTGATACCCTTTCTATAAATTTCTTAGACCATCAAAAATTGAAACAAAACTATCATGATTCATGCCATTAATCCAAATTACAAACTAGAGATATAAAGAAGAATTGGAAAATGAAAAGAAGAATGAGAATTTAGAGGGAAAAAATTGGCATTTCATAAGAATTTTGACACAGGTTGCAAGATAATACAGGTGGTCCCTGTTTAAAAACACTTATGAACCTGTTCAACCTTTCTTTACTAAAATCAGTAACATGATTCAAATTGCTGGTGATTGGCATGTATAAGTCTACGGCATTTTTATAGGTACACAAGTAAGTTTATGCCCCCTATTGCATTAACAACTAGGTTGCATTCGCTCAACATCCCCTCAATATGAAGGGAAGAGGTAGGGTGTTGGATTGTGCTCCTCTGTGCATAGGACATACATTTTTAGTTAACCAGTTTTCATTTTGCAAAAAAGGGTACTTTTAGTATTAGCATGGAATTTCGCCACATAATTCATATCTGGGTCAGTAGCATAACATCTTTTCCTGGAATAACAACATATATACATGTTCTTTCCCCAACTCATGCTCGTGTGTTAATCAATTAATCAAACCAGTAATCAGGATCAGGAAGATAGCACATTCAGGGAAACAATATAAAACACACTTTCCAAGGAAAGAAGACCCAAATTGTGAAGTGTAAGTATTGCAACAGTACTCTCAAGAGCCAATTGCATAACATAAAATAGACACTACTTTTAAATAAGTGTGTGATCTAAAAGCAATAAAAAAGTAATTAAAAAAATGGTAGGATGTGTGGAAAATCAGCTCATGCTAAATAGAGTGATTTCGAGGTAAACCATTTATCTCGATGCAGATAGACAAGTAAGGCCTTTTGCATGAAATTTTTACACTACAGGGTTGACTCAAGGTTGGGTTAGTCCTTTAGTAATGAAACATATGGAACTAACGAGTCATATTTCCAAACGGAAAGTTTTTAACACAACATTTTGCACAACATGCTGAGGTGGCACTGTATCATTGGGCAATGCAAAATTGCATCTTATTCATTGCCCAATGATACAATGCCACTTAAGCATGTTGTGCATATTGTTGTGCTAAGTGTTGTGTTAGTAGCATACCTCATTTCCAAAACTTACTTCACCCACAGGGCCATCATGACCATCGCCTACAACTTTTAGAGCTTCCAGCATGGTACCAGTTGATCCTCCAATCAGTAAAACCTGCAACATTGCTTACATGGTCAGAAAAAAATGAGGCAGCAAGAAAATAGACACAAGCCCCGTTGAAAGCACCAAACCAACAAGAATTGCATTATCTAAATGTATAGTCATAAAATAGACCAAGTTGGTAACTCCTGTTGTCCGATCAAGTTAACAGCCTGTGCACATGATTACACCAAAACGTCAATAACTTGTGTTTCATCCAATGCTCTGATGTATAGAGCTCCTTTTTCTGGGAAGTACCAATAGCTTCATCACAATGTCAAATTCTAGAAAGAACTGAAATTTTCAGAGGGAAATCCCTAAAAGGTTGCTTGTAATCATCCCCAAAAATCAATGGGAGGCCTCCACTTTGGTTGCATGGTTATGGAATAAGGTAATTCTAGCAGTAGAAATGAAACGAGAGGGAGTTCTATCATATAGGTCCAACACAAGATTGAGCAGTCGCATATAGTTCATACCGGAGATTATCTGGTCATATATTGGTATCAGATTTCCAAAATCTCGACGTAAGATGTATATCTCCACCCATCTCAGTAGAACTCAACAATTTTATTTCCAATAACTTGCAGTCAGTTAGATATAGAGCCAATTCATATCTTTGGTCATTTGAAGGCAATTATGTCCTCAACCGCTCAATGCTAGTCTTTTCTTGTTCTTTGGATACATTCTGCTTGTCATCATTGCATTTGGTTGTGAGACTACAACTTTCACAAGATATGTGGTCGTTAGCCGGATTGTGGGATACCAATCCAGAAATTGTTGCCCTTACCAAATCTAATAAACATACAGTCAAAATGTACAACTCTTTGAGATATTGGATAAATGATTGTCTGAAGGATCACATTGGATCCATTTGAAACCACAAATGCTGCTGATCATATATCACGCCTGAAACATGAGGAGCATTCTGTTCTTCTCCCTCAAAAGCCAAGATAATCCAGTAAACTATAAGGCTTTTGATATACCAGATAGCATGATAGGATGCATACCGTTAAAACAACTATAGCCGTGGTTGCTGTAAATATTGTTTGACCGTGCCCTTCGGGGAGATCATGAACTGATTGCAGAGCAAGCGCAAAAGCCATAGCCCCTCGGAGTCCTGTTCAACCACATAGAAGTGACAGCATCATTGCAAACGAAAGCAACTTAAAGATTCAATGACATCTGATCCACTTACCACTATACCAAAGTGCTTTCTGATGTTTTAAAGGTATCTGCCGCTGCTCAGGTCGAACCAGATTCACTATATATGCACAAGAGAAGACATTTACCGCCCTTCACAGAACAATTACAAAAACTGTGTTAGCAATTCCAGAAACATAACCCCATATATTGCAACTGCATCCCAAATATGGCAAATAAATGGCAGCTGACATGCATTGAAATGACAATATTACCAGGAAGCATAGGATAAGCAATCTAATACGCCTAAGACGGCCAATAATTCGACAATTGGTCAAAGTTCAAAAATTAGCTAATAGGGTAAGCATACCTTGCAACTCCAATGAATAACTGAGCAATCATGAAGCAAGTTAAGAAATGCCAATGTTACATTTACGTAAAAGAAACAAAAGGAAAAGACATCATTGTGTTTAATCGGCCTACTGGCTAAAGGATACAATAGAAAAAAAGATGAATCCAACGTGGGACCAACTATGCTGTTCCATGGCAATGTCAAATCCCATGTAAATAAATCTGCAGAAAAGCGAAAAACAAATAAGATGGCGTGCCAGAAGCAGTGAAAGAAAAGGCCGGATAACCCAACGTAAATAATTGAATGCTCACTTACATAAAAGTTTCTGCCAATGATGAGATCAGATGAAAAAATGCAGACACAAATCGTTGAGAATTGTCTGACAAATTGGAGAATGTATAATGCTTCATAACCTAAAACAGAAAACAATCATTAATCTTATCACATGATTGATAACTCCATTAAAAAACCATGTATAAGTCATAACCACTAATCGCTTACAATTCCAGTGAACAATATTGATACAATACCAGAAAGGCCAAGGCCTTCTGCTAGCATGTACCTACAAAGAAGGAGAAGGTTGAATGCATTAAGATGCGTGCTGAGAATTACAAGCAACTAAAATCAATTTCACATGACAAGATAAATAAGGCCTCGTATAGCTTACGAGAAATACGGGAAAAGGACAAAAAGGCAGCACTCCAAGTTTTGAAGACTGCACAGAAAATGTCAAAACAACAAACTGATAAATTCACAGATTAAACACAAACTTCACGGAGAACAGAGAGAAATATGTGCAGTACTCACTTGTCAATATCTAAGCCTGCATACTTAAAAAGGTTCTAGGGGTTAAGGGATCACCGACATTTTAAGAACACTACAAGATGATTTACAAAACTAAATTTAGCAGAATTAGTAAGTTAAAAGGATATCAAAGCAGAAGTAAATCCAACTCCGACACCTGCAAAGCCAAAAGCATGCTTGTAAGTATTCTCAAGGAAGTTTCGGACATAATACAAGGAGAAAGCAGATTTGTTTATTTGCAACAGATCCTGGAAGAAAAGAAACATATTCCCTACTAACAGGCGAAGGATGGAAGAGGTATATAGAAAAAGAAGAGTCGAAAAGGTCATCTTGGGTGAAGAATCTCTAATTGTTGGGGACTAAACCAGAGAGCATGTAATTCTCAATCGAATTCTTTTCGCCTGTTGGAGAAATATGCAACTCAAGAGAAGAAAGGTTCTATTCTTGTTCCAAGGCTATAGAGCCAACAGAACCTTAAATACGACAGAAATATAGGTTCAAGCAAGAGACTCGTTTTCTAAATCGGCAAGACGACTCAGGAGTAGTAGAAAGTTGCCACAACATAGGAGGTGTTTGCTTTGACGGAGATCAAATGGGAGAAATGGATTCATGGAGCCAAGGCCAACTAATTGTCACAAGGCTTTGGTTTGCTTCTGTATGCCATGCACAAAATAGCAAAATAACACCCAATATCCTCTATCATTCATAACAGTTAACTCGGAGACCAAGCTTTCTCGTCAACCATAACAAAGATGTTGAATTCTGCCATTTTCCTACTTCTAGTAGCAAGGGCATCATAGAGTTAACCTGCTGACAATGAGCCGACAAAGGTCTCAAGAAATCTGACAATGATTACGAAGAGATTCTGTCCAGAAGAATGGCTTTTTACCAATGACATTGTCCTACAAAACCATAAATTGGTTGAATTAGAACTAGAACTCCAAAGGATACACAAATTTTTGAGGCCACCTTACATACCTATATAAGGAAATTGCCATCTTCCAGTTGTGAACATACAAAAGGATAAAGTCCCACGTTAATACAATCCATCCTTAAGCAAACAAACCATGAAATAACGAGAAGAATCTGAATAGAAGCAATTAAAAACTTACCGCATCGTTCAAAACAGATTCCCCGAAGACCAAGGCATAAAGGTTCATGTCTGTGCCAAGTTCCTGCAATTATGTGATGTCAAGTGTATATGAATTTGATTTGAGGAAAAATTATCGTCACGATGATGTCAAACAGTAGATCTACTTTCTCCAACGCTGCTCAGCATGCAAATCACTCACCCAAGAAAGTATAGGTTAGAAGTGTGACATTTCTAGAGAGAGATACAAAACCAAAGTGTATTTCATATATGAGGTGTTTAGATTACAAGAAGAACCAATGCTTAAATAGAAAACCTAGGAAGCCCTAATAACACACAATGACCAAACTACCCTTAGGTATTACATGAAACCACAAGAATGCCAACAAACCCTAATTATACTAAAAGACTAAACAACCCTTAACATAAAAGAACATTACAAAACTGACCCTAACATTCTACTTTCACACCCCCGCTCAAACTCATGATGCGAACCCGGAGAGCATCGTGAGTTTGCCAAGCAAGTAAACCAAAACAGATGCAAATTAGGAGAACCCATGCCAGACGGTTGCAAATGAGAGGAACCGATGCCGAACAAATAACGGCTGTAGATCAGATGCCGAACACACATCGGCTGCAGATAGGAGAAAGGAACCAATGCCGAACAGATTTCGGCTGCAGATACGAGGAAAAACAGATGCCGAACATTTATCGGCAACAGATAGAAAAAAGAACCGATGCCAAACAGATGCAAATAAGAGAAAAGAACCGATGCCAAATAGCTGCAAAAAGGAGGAAGAACCGATGCCGAACGACTGCAAAAAGGAGGAAGAACTGATGCCGAACAGATTTCGGCTACAAAGGAGGAAGAAAGATGCAAAATCTGATTACCAATACAGATTTCAGAGGGTACGGAGGTTCAGAAGGTTCAATAGAGGTCAGAAGGTGCATAAGAGGTTCAAAAGGTTCATTAGATGCAAAAGATTTAAAGGTTCAGAGGGTTCAAAAACTGAGACCAAATGCATAATACTAGAATACCAAATAAAAGAGAAACTGGTGAGTACGGAGGAGATGCTGAAACCATGGAGACTTGAAAGGGAGGGACATAAGTTGCTGATGCTTCTGATGTTGCTGATGCTTTGTGGACTGAAGGAAAGAGAGGTTAGATTACCCAGTACGGAGGAGATGCTACTGCTGATTGGTGATTGCTGCTGCTGAATCAGAGAGAGAAGGGAGATTGCAGATTCATAGTGGCTGCCAGAGTGCAAAGGAGTTACAGAGAGAGAATACGGAGAAGGGAGGCTGACGGAGCTCCGGCGAGGCTGCCGGAGTGTAGAGGAGTGCCAAAACAAACTGGGGTTTTCAGATCTGAGGTATACACCATCTAATAAGGCTTTTCGGAGGTCACCGGAGCTCCGGCGAGGGTCGCCGGAGGCTGACGAAGCTCCGGCGTGGGTCACCGGAGGTTGCTGCTACTGATGTTCAACGAGAGAGAGAGAGAGAGAGGTCTAAAGCTGCTGCTGCTGCTGCTGCGTGATGCTGCTGGATTTTGTTGCTGCTGCTACAAAGAGGAAGATGAATAGTGCGATGCTACAGTGCGATGAACAGTGCGATGCTACAGTGCGTTGAACAGTACAGCTGCTGCTGCTGTTGCTGTTGCGATGCTGAAGAAGAACAAAGAGAGATGCCGAGAGAAAGATTCTGCTGTTGCTGCGTGCTGTTGACTGCTGCTGATTGCTACTGCTGCTGCTACTTGCTATTGCTACTACTTGCTAAGATCAGAAGAAAGAGACAGAGATGGAGGGAGACGGCTGGAGCTCATTAGGATCAACCAATACCTGCTCTGATACCATGTGACATTTCTAGAGAGAGATACAAAACCAAAGTGTATTTCATATATGAGGTGTTTAGATTACAAGAAGAACCAATGCTTAAATAGAAAACCTAGGAAGCCCTAATAACACACAATGACCAAACTACCCTTAGGTATTACATGAAACCACAAGAATGCCAACAAACCCTAATTATACTAAAAGACTAAACAACCCTTAACATAAAAGAACATTACAAAACTGACCCTAACATTCTACTTTCACAAGAAGAAAGAGTAAACACTCATGTGAACATGAAAGAAACGTAACCAAGTCAAGAAACAATTGTTTGATGGAGAAATCATATCTAAACATTTGGACAGCTATAACTATACTCAGCTTACTTTGACTGAACATCCCTCCTATCTATGAAGCATGGATACGGATACATAGATACGTGATTTTTCTAAAAAGTCGGATACGTTGAATAAAATAATTCCTAAAATTCCATTACACAAGTTCACCATTATATATATACACAATGAGAGATGAGGGACGAGAGAGAGAGAGCAGAAGCTATGTCGATCGATTTGGGGGAAAACACATATAAAGCCCTAATTACACTTTTAACCCACATATTTCAAGTAATAACATATTTACCCCACCAGTCCAAGACATATCCTAGCTATCCAAACGTATCCGAATACCAAAAAAATAAATTTAAATTTTGGTTACTTTAAAAAACGTAACGGATACGTATCCGGAGAGTATCCGAGAGTATCGGTATCCGATACGGATACGTTACGCGATACGGAGGCCAAAATAAAGTATCCATGCTTCATAGCCTACCACAATACAAAATAACCAAGAAATAACTAAGAATTAAGAAGTAAAAGATGAGTGAAAAACAATTAGTTATCCAATATCCACACCCCTACAGGAAAGAATTGGTAAGCCAAAATTGATGTTAGCCATTTTTTGACTGATTTTTCCAATTGCACCCCTTGAATGCTGGACTTGGTGTTGGGTTTTGATGGGAATTTTAGTCTTTTCGCACAAGTTGTTGATATTTTTCGCAATTTCAAAACTGCCGTTATCAAACTTTTGGAATTTCCCATTTGGGTCCTTTTGGCATTTTGGTCAATACTACAAAAGTAGCCTAATACAACAACAAAAAAAGGGTACCCTAATAAAACAAATTTAGTCCTTCGCCAAAAGAATGCGTAAAAGTCAAAAAAAAAAAATTTCCCCGATTCCTTTCGTCGAGACAAACCAATAATTTCAATAAAATCGATGCAAACTAACAACCGCAATTGATGCAAACTAACAACCGCACAAAAAAAGGGAAGTGAGTTTGGCACTCCCCAAATTGATCTTGGCACTCCAAAATCAATCTTTATAAAGACTTTGGTCTGGGCACTCCCAAAATTAATTTTGACACACAAGCTCCAAACAACGGGCAAGATACTTGTGCTGGACACGAGGCATCGCACCTAGTTGAGAAAGAAAAACTTGGATCCTCGCAACCACTTGAACTGAATTACCAAGTAGAGAAGTTTTGAATAAAAAAAAGAGTTCTACTTGCTCCTTGTGTTCAATCTGTAATCAGGGTTCATTCATTATTTTCTCCCACATATTTTCATTTTACTGATATTTTCTCCTAATTCCTATATTTTGGCTCTATAATTTTCTACGTTCCTCATTTACATAATCTTGAAAACTAATCTGTAACAAACTCCTTTCGAAAATGACAAAGATGACCGATTCACTAAAGTTGTGCAAACAAGGCCTGCTAAGAATAAGGTTTATACTGGGTTTGCAATTCTGATGATCAAGGGCAACTGAAAATAGTTACAAGTTAGTTGGGAGGCATGAAAATGGAAGTTCAAATGCAGCTAGCTCATCAATAATCATTTGTGAAAGGCAGACAATTTTCTGTTCTATGGTTTTGGGTTTTTTTTTTTCTTTTTTGGAATAAAATAGAAAAACCCAGTGTAGAAAGCTGTTTGGGTTTCAGTTAAAGACTTAGTGATACAACCAGGGGAAGCCCATGACCAAGGGAAAAGTTCACATCAAATATCAACTCAAACTTTTACCAGATAGATCAATAAATAAGCTCTCTATAATATCTAAAAGAAATTTTAAAAAAAGAAGCCCCAGTAAAAAATTATTGACATTATACCAATGAAACTCATGTCAGCATGATTTAAGCATATGGAACAACAGTAACCCCTATTTCACATTTTTTTTCCTTTCAGATTCTATACATCATCTCTGTAAATTATATAGTCCAAAATAAGCAAATTCTTATCAGCCTTTAAGAGCTTGACCCTTCCCTGAAATCAGTTTTGTTTAGTTACCAATTGTCCCGAAAGCTGAAGTGGTTAAAAAATAGGCCCAATACTTACGCAAAACTCTGTCTCGCAAACAGAGATGCAAATATGGATAGAGCAAAATAGAATACTAACGGGAGAAAAATAATACAAACCGAGAACAAATGCAAACAGAGACTTGAACTCAAGACCTCTCGCAACCTGAGCTCTAATACCACGTTAAGTTACCAATTGTCCCAAAACCTTAAGCTGTTAGGAAACGAGTCCAACAATCTATATCAAATTATTCAACAAGTTTCATCCAAAAGAATCATTTGTCACAGATATGCCCCCTTGTATTGTCTTTAGTAACTTCAATTATCAAGGAAACAACATTCATCAATGTGATAATGGAAGATATCCGATAAGTCAATAAGTCAATAACACAATCGACTACCTCTGTACCAATAACTTCAAACTCTTGGGGAAATATTTCAGACGGTAACATTTCCACTTGAAGTATTATCTTTTTGTGATGCTTTTTCTATGTGTGGCGTTATCTAAGATTCATGGGTCATATGCAACAAAACCAAATCATGGCAGAATACATTCTGCTGGTTAATATGGAGCACCAACTCACCTGAAATATGGACAGAACAGTGACAGGATCCGTAGCTGATATAAGAGCACCAAACATCAAACATTCGACAAACGGAAGTCGGTACATGAGGTACGTCAAACCTCCAAGGTAACTGAAAAAGGTGGCATTCAAAGAGAATAATTATCTCATCAGGCCGAACCACTAGATTGCAATTAAGAGGATGAGGAAAGAAAATACAGAGAGATACTCACACCAGAACACCTGTGACGATAGAAGCTATGAGCGTTCCTAGGATTGCAAATGTGACGATGGCCCCAAAGTTTGAGAAGAATGGTTTCTACAAAGAAGCATATTACCATACACAAATTGAAATGAATAGCAAATCTTGCATCAAATGTCAATATCTTCTTCCTTTTATAAGTATGCATCAAATAGAAATATCAAAGGAGGAAAATCACGAAACTTACGGGGGCTAAACTGAATCCTGACTGAGTAAGCACAAAAAGGTCAAGGCAAACAATTCGAAAGAAGCAATTCGCAAATAAAACAGTAATAGCAATGAGTTTCCAGACTCTAGATAACAATTGGAAAATGTTAACTCCAGTAAAAAATCATTGGGCAAAGTTCCAAGTATGGATATAATATGATAGGAGGCAGCAAAAAGAGGAAGAAAAACTCCTCATGGAAGTTAAACCACGTCCTGCAAAAAAAAATTGTTTAAAAGTTGAGATTATAAATTTTCCAATATATAACCAAAAGGTAAGAGAAACAATTGCTTTATCATAAAAGTATATATTTCTCTGAGATGAATTAAGGTAGTGACCTGATGTTAGTTTCCGTGTTTGAGATGTTAGCAAGCCCACCCACAATTAGACCTGAAAGAAATAATACGAAGCAGAGTTCAATGTACTTCCATCAGTCAATCAGAACTCAACGTAAAGAAAATTGATTCTCCACAAATAAAGTCAAAATTCAATGAATCAAACACATAATAAAAACCAACGCTAGTAGAATTGTAAACATAAACACGTAGGGATTGACGGGTCGTTTGTTTCATGGGATTAGTTATTCTAAGTTGAGCACAATCCCATGTTTAGTTTTTAATTTTGTCGTCAGAGCTATTAGTTCGGGAAGGATTACTAATCCCTCGTTTAAGGTATTATAAGTCCCACGGACGGGGTGGGAGTTCTAATCCCAGGATAAGAGAATGGGACTAACATGTAAATTACCAAAATCACCCTTCCATATGGAGATTTGCTCTAGCTTTAAATGGGGGCTCTGCTAGTGGACGGTGGGATTGGTAATTAGTCGAGGTAAGCATAAGCTGGCCCAAACAGTAGAGTTATCAAAAAAGAAATCTACCATCACAGATGGTACCAGATTCAATCTCATTCCTGGCATAGTGGCATGCCTCTTCTCCCCTCCTATTTTAATCACCAAGAAACTTAAACACATGAAGTGAAGGAAGGAGTAGTTCATCTTTGCAACTATCATCGATCTCTCCACTACTAAATCAACTATAGGCATCGTAAATTGCTCTGTTCTGTTGCGTCTTTGTCTCCATTTTTTATTGTGTATGTGTTGATCCGCAACTGACCTTTTCGATGGTCTAACACCCGGATTGTGTTGCGTCACATAACACTTTTTGGCATTGCTTTTGTTGAGCTTCACATAGATTTGGAGAGGTATTACTCATTAAACAGTAAGTTGTGCACCAAAAGCCAACTAACGGGTTAGTTAAAGACAGTGATCTAACATGCGTCGACCAACTCCGTATGGACCATCGTGCCTTTTCCTACTTATTACATGATATAATAAGTAAAGTTTTATGAGTAATTCAGCCATTTGGCAAGTTTATCCTACTCCTTGGTCCATCAAACCAAACATGCAATACACAGGCTAAGACAAAATCAAGCATACAATCCCCTGAATCCCCAAACATAGGACTCATGGTATTACATTCTAAAATAGTCCCAGTATAGTAAATCCTAGCTAGGACTAATAGTCTCAGCAATACTGATGCCCCTAATCCAGTCCGATGAAACAAACGAGCCCGTATAGTTATCGAAAAGGAAAGTAAAAAAATGTGAAGGGTTCTTACGATTCAATTCAATTAATCAAACCCATAAGGCCATAATAATAGGAATTCCAGTAGAATGGTAACATAAACATGTATACTTTCCAAAAAGGAAAAAACAAAATAAGGGTTTACGACCCAAGTCGATGAATCGAACCCATAATGAAATGACAAGGAAAGCAAGGGTTTTTGAATGGGCAATTACCGATCAGAAGCGAGGCGCTGGCTTCGGGGAGATAATAGAATCTGTGACGGCGTAAGACATGGCCAAGTACGAAGGAGAGAACGAGCATCATGATCTGAAGAAGGATGCCAACTCCAGCCGCTTGTTGCTCTTTTCCTGGACTCCCTCTTGGGTCCGACGGAGAAATCTGGAGCAGTTCCACTTCTTCCATGCCCATTCTCAATGCTCCCCTTCTCTCCCTCCCTCTGCTCGATCAAATCCGATGACCACTCCGGCGAATATCTGCTTCTTTCTTCACCCTTGACGACTCTCGTTCTCACGCTTCGTTTTTCTCGTGCAGTTAATTTCAGCGAGTTGAATTCAGAAAATCGGATTAATTACGCTTTTACCTTCTTGAGGGTGTGCCAGAGGTGAGTTAATTATCATTCTTAAATCGGATTATAAACTGGTGTTATAAATTTCATTTTTTTAATTTTCGATAATTTGCAAGAATTAATTATTCATCTAGACAAGTGGAATCACTAAAATATAAGGATGTGAATTGAAGTTGAAAAAAATCAATTTATTAAAGTTATTGTTTTTGTCTTCAATAAATTTTGTCTTTGACTTTTAGTGTTAGTGTTTTGTTAAATTTTTATTTTTATTTTTAGCATCTTTTACTTTGTCTTTTGCATTAAAATTTAGCATGTCTAGACAAATAAATAACTCAAAAAATTTATTGCAAAACTAATAAAAGATCAAGAAAGACAATTAATAACACTACTGGAAAAAAAAATGTCTATATTAACTCTAATCATTACTATTATGTTCTCGATTGGCGTCACTAGTATAGAAGCCGGTAAATAAACAAATAATAAGTTAGATTTGAGATTGATTGATTTGTTAATTAAATTTGAATTGAAAATAGTACACTCTTATACCAGTAAAAGTGTATATATTTTTACCGGTCAAAAGAGTTTCTTACTTGTAAGATAGGAGTAGTTTTATCGTCCACTTAACAATGAATTTTAATATTATCAAAACTTGAGCGACGTAAATACTTTTTAATAACTTTGATGTTTAAAAAAACAAGTGAATAATAGTCAACTCAATAAAAGTTTTGAAATCGACTTGGGAAAGGATTTCCACCAACCAAGGGAGGATGGTCTCTTGCAGCACTTGCCACATGTCGAGCAGATGGGTTAACCACGTTATCTCGTACTAAGTACTAACGCATGATTTGCGGGACATTAATACTCCATTGGAAAAATCCACACGTACACTATATGTGTGCACACCAGTTACACACCACTCCATCCGGACCGTCCAAACGCTTTTTGGACGATCTGGATTTGAAATCAGTCATAAAGCATTTATGATCATTTATGACTGGTCATAAAGACGATTTCAAATCCAGACCGTCCAAAAAGCGTTTGGACGGTCCGGATGAGCTGGTGTGTATGTGGTGTGCACATATATTGTGTGCGCGTAGCATTACTATACTCCATTCACGCCGTTTATTAGGGTGTAGTATACAAGGAGTTGGGGGCTTTGTTCAGTTTGGGTTTTTGGGTTAATGAGTAGAGAGAAATAGAAAAAATATATATATTGAGGACCGTGCAAGGTGGATCTTGAGACTCAAACCGAACAAGGTGGAGGATTCTCTTTGTTGTACTATTATTTATTATCACCCTACAAAACTCCTTTTTTTTGTTTGAATTGGTTGCGTCAAATATAATTGTCAAAATGGTAGCATATTATTAAGAACTTAAGCAAACCAGTGCATCAAATAGATTGACAATCTCTATCGTTAAAATAAATTGACCAATCCGGCGGCCGAAACTCCCAAGTATTGTTCTAGACCCTCCCAAACTTACACGAGCCAGCTCATTCGCCACTACATTTGCAAATCTCCAAATAAACCAAAAAACACGACTCTAAAACTAATGAACTATATTTCGGATATCCTAAAAAAATCACTTCCACTTCCGAAGGGCAAACCATTTCTTCTCTCAGAATCTTGACGGTAGTTTACGAGCCACTTTCAAATGTATAAGTGTCCACATCGAGAAAAATCCCAAACTCCTTCGCATTTTGTTATGCCAAAACTTCGGCACACAATACGAATCCTACCGCACCCAATTTAATCACCCTTTCAGCAACAATATCTCATCTGATCCGTGCACCACCATACCAGCACCCACTCTCTTTGCCTCTTTTAGCCAAACTCCATCGACAGTGGCTGCCATCTACTGTTCCCCTCGTAGGATGGGTTGTTTGTTTACCAATTCAAATTAACTTGGAGAGGCTAACAATAGCTAATAGTTAAGCGGAGAAATAAGAGAGTGTGTGAAGGGGTAAAGAATTAAGCCAAATATACAGAAAGAGAAGGCAGCAGTGTTCATTTGTTTACCCTTTGAATCATCATCGTCCTCGAATCACAGTTCTAGAGATTAGATGGGCTCGCGAGCATCAGCAAGAACAATGTTCTTGATTCCAGGGCTCTGAGTCACTTTCTTTCTCTAGGATTTTCGTGCTCTAAGGATGAATCAGAATCTCTCTGGAACTTGTGAATGAGTGCCCCATATTTATAGGGATCTGCACCCAATCATGGGGCTGCAGACTTTTCCCCAATAACATGATGACACGTGCTCTCTCCGTATACCTGGGCGACGTGGGTGATGTCACTGGCCGTTAGGAAGCTTCCATTAGGTCATTCCAGTGCATCATTTCCCTCGCAGCGACCCTTAATCCTCTAAAGCCACCAAGCCACTTGTATCTCCCTTATTCCCGCGGTGTTGGGCATGGTCGTGAGCCTTTTGGCTCGCGCCAAGACCTAATTCGAGCTCGTATCGACTTCCCTACCCCTGCCTTTTGGCCAGGTGCCGTCGCGAGCTTGGTTCGCGTATTCTCGTGAGCCTTCGTTCTTCCCCGTCGCGGTAACCCCTCTTCGCTGAAGACCTCGCGAGGGGTGAGCTTCTTACTAAGTGGTGTTTCCTTATTCAAGGCACCTGTGATTCTGTCACGTGCCTTCCTCGAGGTCATCACCTTCGCGTTGGGGTTTTCTTTTAGTCATCATTTGCTATTTGAATTTTGACGTGTCTTATTGAGACTTTTCGAGCCACGTGTCTTGTTTATGTAGGTTGGTCAACTGCCCCATCACCCTACGCGCTGACCTTTCCTACACCCTCATTCGAATTCCGTGCAATTACCCTGTTTGAATCCTTTGTAGCCATCATTGAAACAAACTCCTCTGCCCCTTGAAGCGTCAAAAAGGAATATACAGATTTTCTGTGAGTATTAGAATAAACAATACAAATTACTACTCCACTGATCAAGGAAATTACAGATACCATAAGCATGAAGGAGCATAGATATTCATATGTGGGAAACAAAGGATAGGATACTTCTACCAAAAATGATTCATTCCTACTCACAAGAGTAACAAGAGCATTTTTTTTCCAATCAAAACTAATGCTGCCATGTATGAGTGTAATATTTTGAGACTCTTGGTTCAGTTTTAGTCAAAATCATTCCCTATTGAGATAGAAAACAAAAGAGTATTGTTATAGATCTAGGGTTTTATGCAAGAAGAGGACATTTTCTTCAAAAATACAACAATAATGAATGATTCTGGTGGTGGAGGGAGAAGATTATCTCAATAATCGATGAACGTGAGTAGATCTGAACAATTTCTGATGAAGAACAGAAGCAGCGATGAAGATTGCAGCGACAAAATGATTTGTGTTGTCTTCTCCCTTCTCTCTGGTTCGTTTGTTCTGTGGAAGGAGATATAACAGATAAGGTAGATAAGGGAGAGATAAATGAGAGGAAAATCCAAAACGAGAATGAGAAATGGAAAAGGAAGGCCGGACCAGTTTTTCGGATTCTCGCTCTAACGTGAAAAATGGCAAACGTGTTCTGGGAGAATGGCTTCTGCAACTTGGTGCCCAAATAGCAAGAATGAGAAAACGAGAATGTAAAAACGTGAAAGAGGGAGCCCAAACACCCTCTTGATTTGGGGCTTGACTTTTTAGTTTTTACCCCCCAAGTTGCTTGTTTTATAGTTTGAGAATCATGTCGGTCACTGATGGTCCCTGGTCAGTAAAATAATTGTTCGTCAAAATGTTGATGGAAATAGCCAGATCACATGTTCTCGTCTAGTTTGTCTCAAAAGGCAAGATCTTTTGGGGGTTTTTTCCCCTTTATTCAAAAATTATTGTGTTTGTTAATTTTGCCTTCAATTTTCATGAATTATTAATTTGTATTGACGAGAGAAATCGAAAACGTAAAAAATTATAACTGAAACAAAACTTTTTTTAAAAAATCCAAGAAAAAAAACCCAAAAAAAAGTCAAGATCTTTCTTCTTTCTTTTTTACCGAAAATGAACAGCACTGCAAGTACTAGTCTAATTTCATCTAAGCTTTACTTGTTCCTCAGCAAAGATAAAAAAAAATAAAAATCTAAGCTTTACTTTTTTAGGAAGCCAGAACATTCAATTTATGGACTCCATATCAAGAACCCAAACATAAAGAACCATACTGGCTTGCCACTTTTCTGACTATTTGGATCAAGATGCCCTTTGTATGTATGTTGGGTGTGTTGCGTAGAGAGATAGTGAAGAGGGTTAATTCAATAATTCTATCATATTTTGCAAGTTACCGTATTGCATTTATTAGATTTTTGATGTTCTGTGTATGAGTTTTGTCCAAACGTACATGGGCATGTTTTGAAAAACACAAGGCGAAGTTTGCACACAACTATTTAAGTCGAGAGAGAGAGAGAGAGAGAGAGAGAGAGAGAGAGAGGAAAATTTAGCATTTACTCTTTTTTATTGTCTAAATAACCCTTTCTTGCCTCATGTAAATCTCTAGAAGTTTTTTAAATTAAATATCGTTTTAATGAAGCCTCATTTACAAAAAACAAAAATAACAAGAATAATAGCACCTTATAGAATTTCAGCTTGAAAAAGATATAGTGAAACAACACACTTTATTCAAATACTCAACTCTCCACAAGGTAGGTGTTACTGCCAAAAACACATACTAGGTTTCACAATTTTGACAATAGCAAACCCCAATTGATTGAGACTTACTGTTCGATTAGTCTTGATATTTGCCTCTTTTTTTAATATGTTTTTTCAATACAAAAGAAATGTGCGTAACACCTAACTTATCTAAACAGAGTGAGGATGAGAGAAGATTAATTCTAACTCTTGAAAATATTAGGTAAATGAAGAGATGTCTTACAAAGTGAACAATTGTTTAGTAAATAATAGCATTGGTTATACATAGAGCTGGCTTAAGGGAGAAGCCCTGGCTTCAGGCCTACAAAAGTTGTTAAAAAATGGAGGCTTCCAAACTTTTAAGACTCGTGTATATGTATATTAGGCCAATATACTTTTAGTCTAAGCACTCTATACATAAAATTGGCCCAATTAAATTTTGTTTTTAGACTAATGTTCAAATGACGAATTTTGAAGTATTATATTGGTTGTTTATGTTTGAATAACTACTAGTGCATGCCTGTGCCCATGTCTAAAGGCACAACTTGAGTAATTGATGCACGTGCATGTGCTTGTTCTTCGTGGTCCTTTGAATTTCAGAGAGCAAGAAAGAGAGGAGGTAGTGAGAGAGAATGTGGTTTGAATTTCAAAAAAAGGAGAGAGAGAGAATGTGGTTTGAAATTTTGGGTGTGGTGGGTCAATGGAGGGAAAGGGTAGAGAGAGGGGAGTGAGTTGGTAGAGAGAAGAATAAAATATAATATGATGACTAGGACAGAAACTGCTTTGTATTAATTGTAATATAGATATGTTTCCAATCTATGTAATACCCCATCTGTCCCTATTTTAATAATTCCTTTTGGGGATTCCAACTAAATAAGGGAACACAATCATTGCAATAAATCTACTTTTCTCATTTAACCCTTCAATTATATATTACCCTCTTTTACTATTTAGTTTGAGTAATTTCAAAATGGAAGGGGAAAAGAGGAAAGCATTATCTATTTCCCATTTAGTTTTGAATTGGGACAATTTTTTTGGGACTACAAAAAGTGCTAAGTGGGACCATAAAATAGGGAAAGAGAGAGTATTAAAACTGTTGTAATGGTTTTTTTTTTTTTTTTTTTCGTGGAGACTCTCTATTGAGTTATTGACTGACCTATGTATGCAAAATATAGAGTATGTCTCAATTTAATGGGTTCGATTTCTGCCCTTGAAATCTTTGAGTCGGCTCTAGTTATATTATACAAGTACAAGTGTAGGTATAAGGTTACATAAATTTATTTCTTACGATGTAAAAGAAAACTAAGATTATTTTTCTGAGGACGATCACATTTTTGGAATATAATGCTCTATTACTCATGTCTTTACATAAGATATGTACCTATGGAGTACCTTATTTAAATAAAATATGTGCACGCATGTATTCAATTTGAGATAAGGACATGACATATATTTCTCAATGTATTTCCTATTAAATGTCTTCCAAAATTTTGTGAGATATAAATGGATAAGAACTTGGAATAAGTACGAGACACCGTTGGAATAAGTCTAATTCTATATAGGCCCTACCTAAGCAAGGTTGTCTCCTCGATTCATTCTCAATCTTTTATATATATATAACTAGGAGGTCGAGTTATTTTGCGTGCACCTCAATTAATCTCGAAACCTTGAAGTTAACAACCAAACAAATCTCCAGTGACTCCAAAAGAATTAAGAGCGAACAAACTCTTAACACTTATGTTTTGACCATCAAGCCACCTCTTGGGTTAATCATCCCTATTTGGTTAGGATGCCTTTGAATTTAAACTCATGTTTGTCCGCCAAAGGAAAAACCTTTCACCAAAATACTTAGATTTTGTAATGAAAATTGAATTACTAGCAACATGTCAACCGCCCAAAATGCCTCCTTGGATAAGGTTAATTGTAGTATCCGACCAAATGTTCATGTCATAATTTGAGTTAATTAATTAGAGGATGAATTTTACCTCAAAATGGAAACACCTCCCTCAAATTCAACATGAAATTAATTTGATACATGAGGGGCACTGCCGCCCGTATTAACTGCAGTTTCGAAAATCTCTAAATTAACCACAAACTTTCAAGCGTATACTTCTACGCAAGGTTCTAAAAGACGCTAGTCGGTCCCAAGTCGACCGGCTGTTGACTAGCGACTTTTGGCCAACTAATCGCCGACTTTTGCCCGACTAATCGGGTTTCGATCAAATCGGAGGGCCTTCGACTAGCGACTTTGGGCCGACTAGTCGGCCGACTTGGCCGATTTTTAGAACACTGCTTCTATGTAAGTTTATGAATGGAAGTGCAATACTCATTTAGATACCTAATTTCTCTAAGCAAATTAATCAATTACACTAGCAGCAAAACACTAATATTGAAAATCCAGAGCCTGCAAGGGTATCCCATACATATCATCGATCAGTATTATTATCATCATTATTATTAATATCATTTGTTATTATTGTTAGCACATTCATGTTGAATTGTCAAGCGCATTATCCAACATATATCCCTCTTAACATAATTTTAGCTTCTAATTTTAATCGAAAATGATATTTCATATAGAAAATTAAAGCATATCAATTCTAAATAAATCCAAATCAAAAAGAAATTAAAGACAAGATTTACGGGTTAGGGTAACTGAAGAACAAGATGTCATTAAAAAAATATACTAAAGAACAGTTGAAGTTGCGAAGAGAATTATACGTGGTGGATTTCTTAATGTCCGTATGAAGAAATAAGTACCGGTAATTAACATGCACGGGTTTCAGCTCTAAAAAATATGGTTATTTGCGAAGTTACAAAATTGGTTATTTGATGGGTTTTAATATACTTAAATTTTCCCAAAACATGACAAAAAATTCTTTGTATTGTTGTCCTGAACGAATTGCTACTTAAAACAACTCTTACAGAAAAAAAGAAAAAAGAAAAAAGGTTTGTTAATTATCAGACTTTTTTTTTTGATCACTTGTTAATTATCAGACTCACTACAAGAAAAAAAACTTGTTTGATGACACGTTAAAATGTTGCCAAAGGTCCATTTTTTGTCACCTATTGTTGATAGCGAAGGTCTGTTTATGTATCCGTGACACTAAAAGTCAAGGATAACAAATACTGTTTAGTTATAACCGCATGGTGTTGACAATAATGTAGTGCCGGCAAAGAGAAATTTTCCTTGACATGGATATCGCCGAAAGTAAGAGTGACAACAATGTGGCGTCGCGGCGCAAAATGACAAAAATTTGTATTTATATAAATCCGTGACATTGAATCTCGTGGTAGTAAGAATATCGGGGTACAATATTTTCGTTCTGATCGATTTACAACACTCATTTGCGTAAAAATAAACCTCCATCACTCTCCTCTCTCTCTCTCCTCTTCATCATCTTCAAACTGGGGAAAGTCCCATATCAACCGGAACACCGACGGGTCCCACGGTAGCAAGAACCCATTGACTCGCTGTCTTGCCTCCTTCGAGGTGAACTGAAGCAGTGTATCGTTGAACGTCCTGGGCGTTTGTAAGGACACTGAACTTAGGCCACTTCACCCTTTTGTCGGTAACGGCACCCGGTCCCCTGTTGGCGTACTCGGCGACAATGCAGGTCTGCTCGTTGGTCGCCCCCGCCCATGTCATCCACCCTGCGGGTTGGATCAAGTCCCCGATATCGCTCTGGATCACCGCGGTCTGGGCATTATTCGCCCACGGCCTCCCCAAGTAGGACGGGATCGTGAACCTATTTTTTTTTTATTAATGAAATCAGTTAATTCGAGGGTGGAAAAAAAAAAATGCATTGAGAGAGCTTCGAAGAATATATACTCTACCTGTTGGGGAACAATTGTGGCTCGGCTGTGATCCTGCAGTTCTGGAGGACTAGTCCACCGATACCGTTTGCTTCCACATTTCCGTCTGCGGTAACGGTGTTCTGTTGGTTAAGATCGGGCATTCGGACGACGATGTCGCTGTCCTGGATCAACGCGGTGCCTTTGCCGAAGATGAAGTCGATGGTTCCGCTGATATAGCAGTTACGGTAGTACTGCCGGTTGGATTGGTAGTAGAGGGTGTCTTGGTACCCTTCGAACCTGCAGTCGTAGTAGACCGACAAATCCGATTGGCTTCTGAACGCCACCGCCTGGTGTCCTTTTGTACCGGCGGTGTTCTGGAATCCCATGCTCTTCGCAATGAACCTTGGTCCCACCACGGCTGCCCACACAAATCACATAAACAAATCAAAACCAAAATTTACAGGGCCGGCCTTGGGCATAAGCCCACCAGGACCCTATCAGTGTTTGGCCCAATAATAGGGCCTTCAAATTATAAAATATATTAAATATTATGTACGTCAATTGCTTTGTAGAGAAGGTTACGGTTCAGCGGTAAAATCTCTGAGTTATAACCTTCAGCTCTTGTGTTTAATCCTTCTAATCTTTATTTTTTTACGCTAATAAATTTATGTGTCTATTATCACCCATAACGGCTGCAAACAGTCCGTGAATTGGAAACAGACCGATACTACGTAATGGAAACCTGAACAACACCCATGTGATTTTCATCTCATGACCAGTATCCCACGGTGCGATTTTCAAATCATTTTTTTTTTTGTTTTTCTGGTCACTAAATTTTTAAAAACGTTGTTATGTAAGTAGAGAAAGCCTGTGGTAATGAATAGTTTGATTGATGCATACCGAATGTGGCAGTTTGCATGGTTACGATTTTTTTGATGCCCATGTTTTTGTCCCCGGTAACAATAGTCTGGGTGGGTCCATCTCCGTACATGAACACGTCGGCAGCTTTCCTAGGTATCACGACGTACTCGTTGTAAGTC
Source organism: Vaccinium darrowii (assembly GCA_020921065.1). NCBI lineage: Eukaryota > Viridiplantae > Streptophyta > Magnoliopsida > Ericales > Ericaceae > Vaccinium > Vaccinium darrowii. The sequence goes on from CM037156.1 coordinate 26,463,375, forward strand.
CCGGCCTTAACGTAGATGATCCATTTTCCGACACGCTTCGTCGGGATTGCGTTCACCGCCTCCTTGATAGAGGTGTACTGTCCACTTCCGTCTTGGGCCACGACTGCGTTGGGCGTTACTCCACCGGCGTCCAAAAGCTTGCGGTCTCCGGCCGGGAACCAGGTGGGGTACCCGTCGTGTCCAAGCTCGGTCACTTGGAGAAGCCGGCGCGATCTGGACGGGGCGGGGGCTGTGGCGGTAGCAGTGGGGTTGAACATGTCGAGGTCGATGTCGAAGGACTGCAGGACATCTGCCATCTTGGCAACAATGTTGATGGCGTTGCTGGTGAGCTGTGTGGCATTGACCATGCCGTTCTGCATGGCGGACTTGTACTCAGGGACGTCGAGCTGTTCAAGGCAAGATTGCTGGTAGGAAACCACGGCGGTGAACCAATTCAATATATCGAATTCCTTGTCTTGCAGGCTGTTGAGATCGCTGTTGCCGACGGTGGAGAACGCGGCTTGGAGGTCCTGAACGGCCCATTCCAACAAATCTTTACAGTCATCCACGGCTAACGCTTGGTTAGGGTGCTTGTCCGTGTCAACTTTCACGGACTGAGCCACCTTGAATGAATTGGATGCCTCGTTGATGGTGGCCTGGACGGCCGCCATGATGTAGTCCAGAGGGGTGGCGCTTGCGTTATTAGCCACGCTGCCGAGGCTGTTAACGCAAGCGTCCTGGTAGTTGGTGGTGGAGCAGAAGCTGGCCACGGATTTTGAGGTGGTCGTCACGGGGGCGGCGGTTCCGCTCTTGGTATCGTTACCGCGACCTCTGGTCACGCCAACAACCACGCCGATAACCACGCCGACTAAGAGGATGAGAGAGACTATCGATATGGCTACTTTGCTTCCCGTTTTCATGTTTGAAGGGTGGATTAAATAATGTCTGGTTTTTTTATTAGTAACCTCTCCCTCTCCCTCTTCGAAAATCGAGGTCAGGCGGAGAGATTAGAAGAAAAATGGATTGACACACAAAAAAGAAAGAGAGAGAGATTTTCCCTCCCAAGAGGCTGATGGGTATGATCGGAGTTGCATGGGTAAGGCTTATATAAGGCTATGGTTAGCCAAAAATAGGGTGAGGAACCTCCTTATTCTTCTTCCCCTCTCTCCGTAGTATACGGAGAGGGGGAGAAGAAAGCATCAATGAGTGGTAGAGAGCTTGCGACGTTCAAGGAAAACTGTTTTTTAGCATTTTTCATTCAAACCAACTGCTGATGTCCCAATTTCACTATTTAAGTGCTTTTTAGACGGTTTAAATTAACTTTGACCGAAGTATTTTTTTTAACGGGTGTTCTATACCCGTTAATTAGAACTAATACCGTGAACTTTTCATTTCTCAATATCATGTTGCAAGCTCTTACCAAAATATAAAGTAGTATCATTTAAACGAGGTGGGTAGAATAGTATAGATGTAGGCCTATCAATAGAAGAGATTTGATCCGAATCCAACTAGAATACAGTCCAAATTGCAAAATAATCCGAATTTGACTTTTATAAATCCGTTCTGGGGTGAGTTTTTGCTAACTTTTTTTACCTTTTTTTTTTGCATGGTTTTAGTAAATGAATTCAAAAATTGCGTATCCAATCCGAATATCCGATCTGATCCCCACTTTGTGCCTGTATATGACTCTTGACATGAGAAAACACTGCAATTTATTTTGAGTCAAAGCAATATCGATTTAATATATTGAACACCTAAAAAACGAATAAAACTTAAAATAAACTTCAACAACGAATAAAAACTACATATACAAAAATAAAAGAAGAACCGATATTGTTGAAAGCCTATACAAACTACAAAACAATACGGTAATTCCTTCCGCACAGATGTGTGTGCACCGATCTTGCACTGACGGTGTCGGGAACGCCGTTGTGGGTCCCAAACGAAATGGGATGGTTTTGGATCGAGCTTATACAGCCGTCCGATTGCCTCGATTCCCGCGCAGGCCCACTCGGAATTTGATTTTGAGAAGGATGAACGGTTCAGATCGATCGTTTGGGACCCACAACGGCGTCCCCAAAGCCGTCGGTGCAAGATCGGTGCACACACATCTGTGCACGTAGCAGCGTTCAAAACAATAAAAGGCTTCGATCTTGTTACTGTCGCCGCCTTCACCGCGGTGGAAAATATGGAAGGATCGCTGCCACCGTATCATTTTGCAGCCTTCAGCCACTAGTCATTCAATCCATCACAAATTAGAGCAACTCAATTCAACAATGAAGAGAAGTAATTGTTTTATTCAAAAACCAGAGGGTAGAGCAGAGAGTAGAGAGAGAAAGCGAGAGTAAGGCGATCTGGGTTCTGGGCTGGAGTAACTTCCTCCGCTGCACATCCCCCTCCCCCACCGCTCTCCTTCCACCTCCTTCCAGTCCCTCCTCCCCTCTCCTTTACTTCTTCCCCTCTTGGATTTGCCGGTAACTCTCCATGCATGGCTAGATTTGCTCTCCTATCAGTGTGGGAGGCAGGAATCTTGATTTTTGCCTCGGCCTCCCACACCGACGGCGAGCGGCGGCGTGATAGCAGCGGTGATGGCACCGGCGGTTCATTCTGTTTTTCCTTCTTTTTTTTTTTTTTTTTTTTTTGTAGTTTTAGGTTTTTTGATAGATTTTAGGTTGTTTTGTTTTGTTTTTTTTATTTTGATTTGTGTACTGTGATGTTTTAAATTATGGGATTTCTATCCCTTCATCCAAAAAAAAAACAATGAAGAGAAGTGGGAAGATCTTATCTCAAGAGGGTCTCAACCCAAAACTTACAAGGAGGAGAGGGAAGAGAGAATCTTAAGAGATGTTACATTTCCTCTCTCTACTCAGATGGGAGGACAAAATCATTTCAAAGAAATATTGACTAATATACTCTAGGATTCACCTTGAAAAAAAGGATCCACCCATGGAAAGGACGATGGGACATGCATATCACTGCTCGGATCATGATAAGGAGCAATTTTTTAGTGCCGAGCATGTACCACTTGGTACCCGTGCGCGTGATCGGGGCAGTCCATTTCAGTTTTGGATGGTCCGGATTATGGAGAGAGGGAGGAGGAGAGGGAGGGTCTCGATCTCGGCCGTCCAATATATTTTTGGACGGCCCAGATGCAAATGTTCAGGTACCACATAGGCTCGGCCACGTGATACCCATTCGGTACCCAAAAATTTTTCAATCATAAGGTTAGATAAGTTAATTACGTTACGATGGCCATGACCCTTGAATAATTTTTTGAATTGTTTACAACTTACAGAGTTTTTGGGTGTAATTATTTTTCCAAAGGAGTATATGCATGGCAATTGCTTGGCCAAACAATTTACACCATTTTGCGATAGTAAGCTAACAAAACAAAATGTTATTACCAAGTTTTGGAGTTTGTCCGGAAAGATAATTTATTGCTCCCGATTAAAGGTGGAGTCAGGATTCTCTCGTAATCGGGTCAATATTTACAATTTAGAGACATGTTTGATCTTTTTTCTTATTTGCTAATCAAAAATTGAATACGCTTACTACTAGAAAATTATTCGTGATTGATCGCCCTGAGGAAAGCGATATCATATGAAAAAATACTCTGATATAGAAGTTTGCAAATGTGTATTCTTAATTGAAAAATGTATTGAAATTTTAACTTCTTTTTTTTTTTTTTTGAGCAATAAAAAACATAACATATCTATTTCACTAATTAATTGATACAACGCTTGGCTAAGGCATGAGCTGCCCAAACCGATTGTCTCGACACTTTCGACACACATACATATGAAAAATATTTAGATACATGCCAAATGTCATACAAAATAGGCCTCACAAAACTTCAACTTTATCACTATTGCAAAGACCCTTAACCACTAAGAGGCAATCCGTCTCTACTTCCACAGCTTTCCAATTCTTCATTCTAGCCCATTCCAAAGTTTTAAGAACAGCTAGCGCCTCTCCCATGAAAGCCGAGCATGCAAAAAAAAATTCCGCACCCGAGCCACTGATTGCCATTCGGTCCTGCAACCGACACCAAGCAACAGCACCAGTCCAAGTATCCTTCCTCCATGCTTCATCCACTGCAACCTTGACAGGATGCAACACTTGAGATTCCTCCATTGCCTTTTGCAAAACCACCTGATGAGTAGATACTATAGCACCCTGAACCTGCAAGCCATCATTTTCTCCAACCTATTTCTGCATCAGTTTACAGCACATTTGATACGTAAGGTAAGCATTTTCCACAACTAATGAGACCTCCTCCCGACACTTACGGAAAACAAGTTGACTACGACTACACCAAATAGCTCATAAAATAGAAATTGACTCCAAAATCACGAACTAATCGGGAGCCTTGCCCAACCAATCTGCAAATCACTCATCAAAACTAACCGGATTTCCAATTGAGAAATCAAAACCCAACCTTGATAACCTCCACACTCTTTTCGTCTTATCACACTGAAAAAATAAATGTTCAATAGACTCCCACTCCTCCTCACAAGCTGGACACACTAGATCTTTAATCAAATTTCTCCTAAACAAAGCCACTTTAACCGGCAAAATTCTATGAACAATCTTCCATATAAAAAGTGCTAGCTCAGGCAGCAAATTCATACCCCAAGTCTTCCTCCAAATAATATCTTTACCCTCATCCCTACAATAGTCAAAAACATCCCTACAATAGTCAAAAACATCCCTACTCGCCAGAAAATAAGCAGATTTCACCGAAAAGTTGCCATCCCGAGCAGGCGTCCAATAACACTCGTCTTGCATCTCACATCTTGGAATATGGATCAAAAATATATTCTTCACCATCTCCATAGGAAATAATTGCTGAACTAACGGCCGTCTCCACTTAAAATTTCATCAATCGATTAAGTTCGTCACCTTAAAATTACCAATACCAGAAGGCTTCCCACCAGAGACATAAAATTGCTGAAGGGGTTAGCGTGAAATTTTAACTTCTTTAGCATGCAATGAGTATTATCTACATTTATTGATCGATGATTAGTAAACTTCATCAACTCAGTTAGATCTTCTCGTTCTACGGACCTTCTCTAAAACCAGTACGTAGCAAGCTTATCTACATTTATTGATCGATGATTAGTAAACTTTTAATGTCCAAAGAGGGCACATTCATAATTTTAATGGGATTATTTATACCAGAAATGTTATGCGCAAGGAAACTTACACCGAACCTTACGTAGAATGCTAGTAATGTGAGAACATGAAGTCTTGTTTTGAAAACACGTTTTATATATATATATATATATATATATATATATATATATATATATATATATATATATATATATATATATATATATATATATATATATATATATATATAAAACACTCATATTTTGTGTATGGTTCGGTGTAAGCTTCCTTACGCATATCATTTTTGTATTTTTACTTGGTATAATTTAATCAAAATTGTAGGCTCAAATTGACAGAATATTATAAAAATCTAAACAATTGAATGTAGAGATGTGTCACAGAGTGGGGTCAAGTGACACTTACCGATGGTGGTTCCACACATTCTCCTAAGACATCACTTGTGCACTGCATAGGTATGAACTCCACCATCAAGTGTGTGGCTCCCACGCTACCGTATGATGCAAAGAGCCTCTAGAGCATTCCGAGGTGCTCCACGACTATTAAATAATCACTCAAATAAGAGTTGCGTACTGCAAGAATCTCATTTTCCCAGGTCCATGTCCTTTGATCAAATGCATGTTATGTTCTCATCAAATACAAATACGATACGTGATTTCATATTTTGCGCGCGCACACACATACTTGGATTATACCCCACTCTGTCCCAAAATTTTTATCCGGTCTACAAAACGAGAACTTGAAAACAATACAAAATTTTCAACAAAAATTCAAATTTTTTTTTAACAAGTTACTTAGATATTGATGAGTACTTTCAATTTATAAAAAAAAAGCTTTAAAATTTTCTTAAAAGACTTAATATTTTTAGGTCCCGTTTAGCAGATCGGACAAAAATTTTGGGACAGAGGAAGTATCATTGTCACCTGCTATTCGTTCAAAATGGATTTGTGACACCTTGTTTGCAGAGGCTAGCACATTTTATACCATGAATGGATAGTTGCCACCTTCATGATAATAGACAGCAGCTTAGGGATATTAGCTCCTCATTTTTCTGAACTAAATCCACATAACAGTTAACCATTAAACTTTACTGCCAGATAGATGATAGTATTCATGCACTCATAGCAGGATTTTTTACAAACCAAACAAGTCACTGCAATCAAAACAGCAACGATAAATAAATCACCAACAAATAAATAGTCCATTGTCCCCTCGTTAATCCGCGATTTCCTGTAAATACAAAAGGCTGTTCCGTTTTAAAAGACCGGAATCCAGCTCTGTTCTATGAACCGAGTCCATTCGAGAGCTATAACACCCTATCCACACTCTGGCTGTACAAAACCAACCGAGATGAAAGCTCCTACCAAAATCAAAAGGGCACTCATATAAAGAAGTAGAAAGGCGCCGAGGAGTAAATTAGCACCAAAAAACCAAGTATCTTGTTAACAGTGGACACCATTCCCGTTTGCGTAGATAATTGATGACCAATTGGAGGTCTTCTCTCCATTTCCGTATTGGTGTGATTTTTTTGTTGAATTACCGTTGCTGATATTAAATGGCCTTGGCACACCCTTCTTGAAGAAAGCATCCAATTGTCCGCACGATGCTGCTATAAGCCCTGACATTCAATAGATAATGATTTGTGAGGTATATGTACAATTGTTTTGCCCAAACTTGTGAGAACGCAAAATTCAAAGTAGGACAGCTCCTGCATTCCACAGACTAAATGAACAAAAAAAAAAACAACCCACAGGCAATCAAGGCATGAATTTTGTGTACCATTTTGAGGTTTACATGAACCAATTAATTACAGCCATTCATTCCCTATTATTTATAACTAACTTTCATTTCGACGTTTGCATGTACACATACCAAAGATACATATGAAGTTTTAAATTAAAGGACTACTACAAATTAATATTTGTAATGATATACATTAGTATAAGTTGAAAGCTTTGGAGAAAATGGATGACCATCCAAGTACCTAAGAAAAGAGCAGAAGGTTTATCTGGTCTCGACTTGAACTCCGGATGGAATTGAGCACCAACATAGTATGGATGGTTAGGCAGTTCAATAATCTGCAGCATTGAATACCAATATAGAATCAAAATTAGCAGCAGTGACAGATTATCACAAGATTGTCTAAGATTCAAAAGCTACAAGGGCGTTTATATTTATGGTTCCAAAAAAAAAAGCTACAAGGGCCTTTTCATGATTATGATATCTACCTCCATGCGTCGACCAGTGTCATCTTTCCCAACAAAAGCGAGGCCAGCAGCCTCAAGTTGAGCTACCATATCAGGATTTACCTACACAAGGCAAAGCTTTTTCTCAACCCAAAAGACCTACTGAATAGATGTTGCAACAATTAGCAAACAGCTGCGCCAGGCCCATATGGTTGTGATGCCAATTACCTCGTATCTGTGCCGATGTCTCTCATCTATGAACGTCTTATTGCCATACCTAGAAATAATCAATATCTTTATCAATTAAATACACTGGGCATGTTAGTTTGGCATACGTGTACATATACTTCATATAATCTAGCCCTATTCTTCTGCTAAAAAGGAAAATATCTGGTTTTACATGCTTATACATCAGCATCTCTCCACATTTTTATGTGAAGGTCACCAAGAGCACTTACAACTTCACAGCTTTGCAGTCTTTAACATGAAAATAAGTCCTCCTTGATCCAAGACGCATAGTGCCTCCCATATGAGTTTGTGAACCCTATCAAAGGTACGAAGAGCAGATTTGTCTTTAAAAGGAAGAACTGAAAAAAAAAGGGAGTACGAAAGACAAATACTAGAGATCTAGAGCTAAGGTGACGAGATCTGAACCTCTGGCATAAATATAACACAAGGGTTCTTAGTGTCAGGATCAAATTCAGTGCTGTTAGCATCATGTAGCCCAAGGACTGATCGAGCAAACTCAATGACCGCAATTTGCATGCCTAAGCATATTCCAAGGAAAGGAATCCTCTTTTCCCGGGCATACTTTGCAGCCATAATTTTCCCCTGCACTCCTCTGTCCCCGAATCCACCAGGAACAAGCACACCATTTGCATCCTGGAGGTAAAATAATAGAGCTACTAAAGAAATCTACTGCAAAATAAAGATATAACTGGTAGAACCCTGGGAAAGCAACTTCACTCAGCTAATTCAATGCTCTGAAATGGTCATATATACCAACCTTCAACAAATCCCAAGCCGCTTTATAAGCATCAGGATTCTGTGTGCAAAAGAAAATTGTGAGGCGATGCTATATATAAAGACAGACCAAGAACTTAAAACTAAGAGCAATGCTGTATAGACAGATTAATGTGCACAGATTCAGAGTGTACAGACTTTTCTTAAAACTAACGACTACCTCTTTAGCGGTTTCATCTTCAAGATCACTGGACAGAACCCAGTCGATAATAAGTTTCTTACGGCAAGCAACAGAAGCATGCAAAAGAGCCTACAAAGAGCATATCATATAGAATAGTTAGCAGCGTCATCCACTTATCCCTCTTCACAAGCCACAAGATGCATGCAATTAAGTGCACCTATTTCTTCATTAGATTAAAAGGGGACGTGGAAGATCAAAGGCTCCACATGAATTAGAACAAATGTATCTGGGGTGAGTGTGTTGAGAGAGAGAGAGAGAGAGTCCCAATACTAAAGCCAGTATAGGATGTATGCAGCAAATAAGCCAACCTAATGGAATTCAAGAGAGTTTTGATACTAGTGAATCGTGTGGTTAATGCACGAAGACCACTCTTAACTTTCAAATGGTGGCCAGCATTTCCCTTTTATGAGATTTTGGGGTTCAGGGAAAATACCCACATACCAAACTAGGATAATATGCACCAGGCCCGCAGTACATGGACTCAACAAGTATGTTTAACATCATGAGTGCTAGAATGATTTGAAATTAAATGGGATATTAAGGAAAAAGGGGCTTCTATCTTCCATCCATGCAAGAGGCTCAAAACTTTTTTTCTCTATCATTTGAGCTTCTTTCTCAAACATTGCTACAAATAAAATGGGATCCAAGTGCCCAATTAAGGTACAGGTGGCAGCCAACAATCCTCAACTCTTAACCTTGTCAAATCAAGTGTACAGGGGCACACTGGTGAATTGAACAGGCCATGTAACATTATGTAACAAATGTATGACAAAACTAAATGTCCACAGTGCGCTTTCTTCCTTCTCCACAACAACCTCAGAAGACTTTTGGCCCATCTCCCACTATAGCTATTAATGGTGACTAGTTCTCCTCTGATAGGATATCCAGCCATTCAAGTGTCCATCTGCCCAGAGGGTTAACTCCCAAGTCCTGCCACTCACATTGGGCTTATGGAGAGTCTTTAATTATGTGGAACACCCGAAACTTGAAATAAGGTATGGAATATGAAGTTGACATTCGTTGGACATCAGAATTTAGGAATTTGAGAACACAAAATCATAATTTCAAGAAGTATACAAGTCTGTGAGAGTGTCTTATCATAATCCCCTGGTGTCCTCAAATTGGGTCCTGATAGTACGTCCCACCACTAAGTACATTGCTACAGTTGAACATATGCTGCTATACGGAATCTTATCATATCAAACAATGTTATTGATAGCCCCTTCTTCCTTAACTTTGAGGGTGACTCCGTAGAACCCCATCATATGTTTTCCTCATCTTCTTGTTCTACCTACTACCTAGACATTGGGGATTTGTCATCTGAAGGCCTTTCTTCTTTCCTCTATTTTGGTTTGCAGTTATGCATAAGTTAAATAACTAATGTATCTAAACAAAAAGGAAAAGCTGTGAACCTTAACACTGACACAATTATATTCTACAAGTATGTCAAAGCTGATTCTTCCAGAGAGAGCACCAATTTTGTCCTCAATAGTGCCTCTCAAAATTGCCTCACCAGAAGCACAACCTAAAATGAAGCTGCAACAAATTAAGACCATAGACCGTAGACCGTAGATGGACGAGAAACCACAAGGATTGCTAATGTATGGTTCATATGCAGCAGCCACACAACATGAATCAAGCCAAGCCAAGCATTTTCTTTCCTATGTTCTGTTCAATTTGTGAGTTTTTGTAGCCTTGCTGCATCAGATGAGATATTTCAATCATTACTTAAGTAATGATGTCAGTTGACCAAAAAAATTGAAGACAGGATATTTTTGCCCCAAAAAATGCAGATAAAATGTTACTATTAGATACAACAACGAGAATTACAGGAAACAGTATTACACTATCTGAAAAGGCAACTTGGGTTCAACAAACACACAAATAGCTAAATCACCTTTAGAACAGAAAGGTAAGAGTCTGAAAGGCCAGTGTATTTTCCCACCATGGCAATTCTGACCTGTAATTAAGTGATATGAATCTTAATACATTGGCAGCTAAAAGTATAAGGATGTATAATTTCAAGAAATATACTAGGAACCTACGGGCTCATGTAACTTATCGCAGAGTTTAGCCCTATTTGTCCATTCCACCAGTTCAGGTTCAGCAGCAACACTACACAATGGAATAAATAAAAAACTTCACCACTATGACACCCAAAAACCGACAAATTAAATACGAAAAGCCATCCAAGAAAACAGATGCAATGAATAGAATTAAGCACAATTGACAAACCATGATAGGTTCAGCACTTTCAAGATAGCCTCATGTGCCTTCTGATCCTATTTGAGAGCAAAAATGCCTATTTGAGGGCATGTAAGAGATGAAAATGAACTGAGTAAAATTCAATATAAAACCGATTAACTTACCTTTAAAAGCAAAGGAACATGCCAGATGTTGGACACGTCATACAGAGTAATGATATTTTTATCCTGCAAAAACATTGGAGTTTAACCGAGTACCATCTTGCAAAGCAGATAGATCCATATAAAAACGAATGCCGCAGCCAAACCAAAGAAAGCCTTATGTAAAAATCAATTGGAAAAAAAAAAAAAAAAAAAAAGTCCGTAAAAGAAAGTTACCGGAACATGGCAAAATTGAGAGAGCTTTGCTTTCACATTGTCATCAAGTTCCTGAAAATGCATTAAAGTACCACGTCATGAGAATTATGCATGCACGCAAAAAGTACGAGCAAAAATGGAGAGAGAGAGAGAGAGAGAGAGACCGTTGTGCTGCGGCAAGCTAAAATATCTGGCATTAATCCCAAACTCCTTAGTCCTCTTACACTATGTTGAGTTGGTTTTGTTTTCTGGACATGGTAAGCAAAATTACTGGTCATCTAATGTCATTTTCTTAACAAGTCAAATGAAAGACCCTCACTGCAACCATATCCCATACAAGAGGCAAAGTGTGTCAAGTATTCATCTTGCAACTTTACCTGCTCACCAACAACACTCAAAACAGGCACCAGGCTGACATGTATCAAGCAAAAATTGCCAGCACCTGGGTAGGAAGCATTCATGAAAGAAGCCAAACATATTAAATATGAAGTAATATACATATTACTACTTCATTTTCTTTAGCAAGAAAGCAATTGGCATGTTTGTACTACAAATCAAATACACTTGTGCTTACCTACACGGTAGGAGAATTGTCCTAGCGCCTCAATGAATGGCATTGACTCAATGTCCCCTGCATCAGAAAAGAGATTTTTAGCTAACTAAACGGTAAAAAATCTCATGTCAGCACATATGGAGATTTTTTATCCGCATTGCAAATTATCAAGACTTTAAACCTACCTATAGTACCACCCAATTCAATGACACAAACATCTGCTGGACCTTCCTTTCCGTCAACAGGAATCATTGCTGCACGTTCTATCCATTCTTGAATGGCATCAGTAATGTGAGGTACAACCTGCCCAAGAGAAATAAAATCTTAAAATAGAGAATATGCATGAGTGAGAAAATGCATCCAGAACATATGATTCGTGACAGATTTCCATGATTTGGCTTGGTACACAAACATTATACATGATCGTTTAAAATTTATCATGTTTGGTAATTTGTAATTTATGTATTTTAACATCTTGTATGATGGATCTTGGATGTCATGGTGGTCAAACTCATAAAATCTTATACATCTATGGACTGTCATTCTTATTATCAATAACATAATATAGGATAAGAGATCGCACCAAGGCTTGGACCAACACCTCTTGCCATAGAGACGAGTGGCTATGTATTACATGATGTGCTGATCATGCAAAACAAGTTTTTTCCGTTGTTTAAAATTGGGTCCACACAACCTCTCGAGATGTCATCATGCATTTCGCTTCGGTCCATAAGATTGCGGTAATTCCTTTCATGGTATTTGGAAAAAACACGCTATTCCTTTTGTTTTGAAAATATTCCTAGAAATGATTACCATTGCCACAAAATTTTAGCACAGCAAGTCGAGTGGCAATACAACCAATTTCAGTCGCCAATGGAGACCAATCTCGGCAGTTCCAGTAGGCTGGTCCCTTCCTAGTCATGGCAGGTTTAAGCTTAACAAACATGGTGCTTCCAAGGAAATCTGGGGCACAGCTAGAGTGGGAGGGCACTGCAGTCATCCAGGGGTAACGGCATTGGATGTGGAAACAGACTTGATTACTTGAAGAACTCATGCGTAAGAACTTGAATGAAGAACAGCATTCAGGTATCGTGTTCATAGTTGCAGCTGCAGGTACATAGCAGCCTGGCTTGGGCATCCTCCAATTTCATGTGTTCCGTGAAATGTCTTATCCACTTGCATTCTTGCAAATTTCGAAGATGAATCCGTTGTAGGCTTTTAAGATTAATTAGGGACCAAATTTTCCATCGCGCCAGGTTTTGTATAATCCAGGTCTATGTACTTCCAATTTGCTTTCTTATACACCTCTATTACTCAACCAAATTAATAGTGTTTGCATTTACTCCTTCTGAACTTTGAATATTGCCGAAATGTTTATGATTTGCAATTCGACTTGTTATTCAGGGGGAAAAAAAAAAAAAGGAATATCGATTCACGCTTCGAGTCCCTTAACAACTATGCTCTTGCAAGTGAGTGTAACTTAAAAATTGAATTCAGCAGCAGAGAAAGACCTGAACAGTTTTCCCAAGGTAGTCTCCTCTTCGCTCCTTGTCAATTACATACTGGCACACAACAAGGACAGGTAAATCATTCAGTAACCAGTGACCTAGAGAATCACTACAAGCAAACTTTGGATATGAGAAGATAATGCCCAATCTAACTCACATACCTGATAAATTTTTCCAGTAGTGATATTATTATCACTTGTCAGCTTGATGTCTAAGAACCGCTCATAGTTTCCAAGGTCGAGGTCCACCTTCAAAAAATAATGGTATAGGACTTTGACTACACAAACTGTTGCAATTTAAAACTTATGCATGATGGCAAAGTGGAATGTCAAGCAAGTACACTATGTTCACTCAACTGTCGTTCATTTCAAAGCAAACCACATACAAGTCTGCATTTCACCTCTACCGAAATTTCCAAAGCCACAGCAATTCACATTATCAACTTTTGAACATCACCCCTACCGCTCAAAAAGAATCTATCACTACTTCTTTTCTTTTTCTTTTTTATTATTATTATTATTATTATTATCCGTCAGGTTGTATGTTTCAATTGAAAATAACAAAGAAAAAAGTAATTATATTCCCAACGAAAAAACTGAGTAACAACAAAGTGTCTCAGTTCCCAAATCACAATATTCAAGCCAAAAACCCAAAAGATGCCTCATGTGGTCTAGTTTACTCAAATGATCAGATCCCAATACTCCAAATTACAATACAACTACCAAAAAAAAAAAAAAAGTCACATTAGAGAGACTCAGGGAGTTTTTGTTACCTCTCCACCGTCGTCTAGAACAAACACTTCTCCATGCTCGAAAGGAGACATGGTTCCAGCATCAGTGTTCAAGTAAGGATCTGAAGAGTGAAAAAAAAAAGCTGGTGACAAAAGAATAGTATCTTTATCTTCAACTGGGAACTGTAATGTGATTAAATAAAATATAGAAGATAACAATCTCAAAGAACTTTTTTTTTTTTTTTTTTTTTTTTTTACAGTTTTGCTGATTCGTAAAATCTCAACGCCTATTTATAAAGGAATAAGACATAAATACTTGAGACATGTTCTTAGATGTCTGAGGGGCACATTTCTTCCTCAGCTATTGCACTTCAAGCATATTACATCCATAATACTGACACTTTGTTTCCTCGCTTTTCTATTTCCAAAACCATACATAAAAAGAAAATAAAGAAGAGCAAGTTTCAACTTGAGGCTAAAAAGGGTATTGGGAGCAAAAGCATGCTCCTGTTTAACAAGTTACCAGAACCTTTAGACTAAAAAAACCACAGTAAAAGTAACTAAAGAGGAATCCGAGATTCCCCAGCTAAGTTCTGTATATTAAACAAAAATAAAATTTGCAGAAAAAATACTCTGAATTTGTTAACTTGTAGCAAAAAAAACCCAAATCCCAGTACTAATTAAAGACATCAGCACAAAAAGTAGAAAAACTTTACTGCAAAACAAAACCAAAAAGAAAATATCGGTAGTTATGTTTCCTAATAACAACGGAAAATCCAAATCAACATAGAATAAACTAGAAAGGCGGCCAAATATTTTCCTTTGGGCCTTAAATCGAAGCCCACAAAGGGGTACACGACAACAGATTGCAATTAGCAGAAAGATAATACACCCAGAAAACGATGCAGTAATATACACATATGAGGGGTCAGTCCATTTGCCCGGCTTTAATCGGACTCCCCACTAATGGACGGTATGATTGCGTTCCAATGACTGATCGAGGTGTGCACAAACTAACCCGACACCCGATTTATAAAAAAAATACAAGTACATAAGTATGAGTAAATTAAATTGAACGTACCAATCTTGATGGAAGTAACACGAAGGCCGCAAGCCTTAAGAATGAGGCCAATGCTACTGGCCGTAACTCCTTTACCAAGACCACTAACTACTCCCCCTGTCACCAACACATACTTCATTTTTCTTTCCCTTCTTCTTCTTCTTAAATTATGTCAATTTTTTTTTTCCTCCCTTCCTTCACTTGCTTTTTATTTTTATTTTTTTCCTAATTAGAGCAAAACAAACGAGTTGTTTTGTCTGCCCTCGTCTTCTTCCGACGATTGAGACAACCTGTATTGGGAAAAAACAAAAAAACCCAGATTATTACTAAGTGTAAAAAACCAGACATTGAGCGTGAAGCATTTGGTAAGAAACAGAGTTGGGGAAAAACATGCCTTATCGAATCTTTGAATCTTCGCCGTTGGAGAGAGAAGTAAGCGGGAAGGGAGGAGAGAGAGGATGGAGGCTGCAGGGGGGGGAAGAAGAAGAAGGATGGTGATGGGAGGAAGATGAGGGCAATGGCGGCTTTTTATAGAGGTTTATGCACAATCTGAAGACCTTGTAGCTGTTAGCGATTGAACAGATTTGGCCTTTAAAAGAAAAAATAAAAATAAAAAATAAAATGATATTATTGAATACTATTTTAGGGGGAAATCCCCAATGAATTCCCTCCCTTCCAAAAAAGTTACTGCTGCACTTACTTTAATAAAAACCCTCACCAGAAAGAGAGAAACAGTGCCCGACCCGGCTAACCCGACCTTTAAGCCACCCCATGCCCAGCCCAAATGTCCACTGGAGATCCTCTGTCCGGGTTTTCCTCTAGGCCTCTGTGTTAGAAGTGAGCAAAATAACAATCAAATTGCAAATCCAAATGCAGTCCAAATCAATCCAAACCGAATGATTTGGTTTGGTTTTTTAGTAATATGGTTTGGTCTCGGTTTTTAAAATTTGAAAACCGTGTTGAATAGTTTAGTTTGTGGATTTACATTGACGGTTCTGGTTCCAAACTGATGCAAACCATATACTATATACATATAGAAATAGATACGCTAAATAAATTTTTTTCCCATAATTAATAAACTTCCTAATCTAATCTCCATTCCACCGCCCTATGTTTCACTTGCAACATATGTATTAACCTATATCCTATACTTTGAATAACCTAAAAATAGACGGTTTGAGCTTAGTCAATTTATTTCCTAATCTTTTTTCTTGGTAACTAATTTTCTAATTTAATCCCCGAATCCGGACGGGATTCAAAGGGTCTGTAGTGAGCAATCACAGCCATCCGTTTTGCAACCAACAGTCCAGATTAAATGTAATTATCCTACATGTAAGACACTTATCTTTTATTTAACATAATCCGGATTGTTAATTGCCGAACAGACGGCTATGATTGCTCACTACAGGCCCCCCGAATCCGAACGACCGTAATTGCTCACTACAAGGGTGTAGTGAGCTTACACATTACAGGCCCCCCAAGTCCCTATTCCATGGTCTTAGTCCTTCACTAGTTACTAATAGTATTATTCTACTCTTCTTTAGTTGGTTGATGCTAGTGAGTTTTAGTGATTTTTAATGTAACTTGTTCTAATATAAGTTTTGAAATAGTATTTTACAAATATTTTTTTAAAGAGTACTTTGAATAGTTTATGGAAATGATATCTCAATTTCAATTTTGAACCACGGTTCGTCTGAAACCGAACCGTATTTTTAAGGTTTGGATTGGCTTGGTTCTATGAATTTTATGGGTTAGTTTGGTTCTCTAAATTCATAATTCGTAAGTAGTGGTTTGGTTATTAATTTATTATAAAACGGGACCAATTTGGTCCCTACTCACCCATATCTATGCCAAGGGATTTTCAGCCGTTGGATCACTTGGAAATAAAACAAACAAAAAACATACAATTAAACGGCCCAAGCTCCCTAGCACAGATGCATAGGGAGTTTGGAACATGTGATCTTGCACTCCGAACATACAGGCTGTTTGGGAAAAGTTATTAACATAGTTCTGATAAATTGCCACGTGGTGCCCCAACACTTAATCTAGCGAACGAGTTGAGCCGAGCACAACAGTGCTCGATGAGCCGAAAACTCTAACTCGGCTCAGTTGTAAGCGAGCCAAGTCTCAAACTCGACTCAGTTGTAAACTCGGCTCAATTGTAAACAAAAAACTCAAGTTCGAGCTCTGCTCGACTATAAACAAGCCGAGCCTATACGCACTAGCCAGGCTTTGGAGTGTAAAGCTCATCACTTGCTAAATGAGCTCAAAACTCAAACTCGAGCTCGAGCTCAGCTCGATTACTAAATGAGCTGAGCCGAGCCTCGAGCTACTAGCGAGCAACTCGGTTCGTTTGCAGCTCTACTTTTATCCACCGCAAATTTTTGTAAAGCCCAATCCTAAGTGTATGGACCACACATATAACTATTAAAAAAAACTCGAGACATCTCGTGTCGATGCCCCATGGAATAATTTCTCCTTGATTGGTTCACCCATTTGCCTATTTAGAAAAATAAGTAGCTTAAAAATATAGGGTACATAGTTTTTGGAATATATTGTAAAATTTTCAAAATGGCTTACTTTTGCTTTTCAAAAACTCTTTAAAAGTTTTTATTTGGATTTTTGGATCTTTGGTGAACGTTTTTTTAAATTTCGGCAAAGAGATATTACTTTTAATTCTCTCATGGTGACTAGTCAACAAAGTTGAATAAGTTAGCTAGCAATCCAAAGAAGATTTTTTTACCAAAGTCGAACGTAAATTATGAAAAAATAATTTAAAGACAGATCAAACTAACTTGTTTACCGGTCCATCAATAACTAACTAAATAAAAAATTATAGTTAAATAAGTATAGTCAAATAGTTCTTCTCTTGTCACCAATTTTTGTTATTACTTACTTATTAAGAAAAATCAAGCACGTACAGGTGTTATTATGACATTGTTTTATGGTCACAAAATATAATCGGCTTTCAAAACTACGAAATTGAGATCGACGAGACACTATTTTATTATGACACACACTAATGAGCGATTTTATCTTCTACCAACTACAAATTCAACCACGTAGCTTGGAAAGTTGCTTTCTAGCTGACTAACTAGTGACAGAATCACACAATACCACTATTATATTTAGTGTTTATCCTGTAGCCGACGGTCAATTTGTATAGTATTGAGAAAGAATGTAAATTTGTTGTCTTCTACTATAAATTTATTAAGGTTACACTCTGAGTTATCAAAGAAAATATATAAAATACTTTGCATCTCTTATGGCAAACATGACAACGAGATCCGTTATTTTTTTCTAACTGTCTTTTACTTAAAAGACGTAAGATAGAAGAGCATGGATAACTTCTTGGTGACATATCCAACTATCCCAAGCCCCCTCCATTTCTTTCCATTCTAGATAATCACAAATTTTCCTGTGTATTGCATAGAAGTCACAGTAAAAATAAAGTACCTTATCCAACTTAGACATTTAGATAGAAGCAGTGAAAATAAAAAAACATTTTGGGTATACAGATGGAGAAAGCTAAGAGGAATTTTCAAAATCCATGGTCGACTAGTTGAACATGTGAAAATGACATGTATCCTTGTTAAACGTAAACCCTCAATATTTCACTTTATTTCGAGTTAAACCACAATTTCTACAAGGGTAAATTTTATTGACACCTCTTGAGGTTTACCTTAGTAACAAATACCCCTCACGTATTCGGGGATTCTAGTGATCACCTCCTAGTGAGCGCCCAAAATGAAACTTTTTTGGTTTCAGTTTTCATTTCACTGACACCTAACCAACAATTGCTAGACCAAAAACGTGATGGAATTAGCCAAAAGTTTATATCCACAAATTCTTCTGTTTTAATAATAAATATACAATAAGAAGCGCTTAATTGTCAATTATTTCATTCCAAAAGTAATAAATTTGTCTTTTCAGACTAAAAATCGGTTATTTCAACTAGTAAAAAAATAAATAATAGTTGTTAGAGTATTCTACCCCTTTTTTCTCGAAATAAATCCTCCAAGGGGTTAAAAAAAAAAAAGTCATTTTGATTCAAAATAAGCGACAGTTGACAGTTATTTTTTTACTTTTCATTACTAGAAATGGCGAATATCTTTAAATATAAGTCAGTTTTGACTCATCCCATCACATATTTTACCAACAATTATCGATTGGAGGTCTTACATAAAAACCATTGGGTCTAATTGTTTATTTTCTTCCGTGAGGCCGTCTCGGTCATTAAGGCAAATCTCGGGGGTTGTCATTGAAATTTACCCTTTCTAAAATTATCTCAATTGTTAACTATCCTAACTACTCCATTTCTGTAGTTGTGATACAAAAAAGGAAGAGAAAAAGCAATGTGAACAAAGGGCTAAACCATTGCGAGCCCAAATGACTTGTATACAAGAAACGAACAAAAATATCGTTAGAACTTTTTGAACGATGGTTCTTTTAAATTCCAATTTCAACTCTTGAACCGACTTTTCTAATTTGGAAGTACTCATAAGAGGCATCTGAGCTAGCGAAATGAAGTTTGCCGGTAGTAGCAACCGGTGGCGGACTCAGGTTTTGTGTTAAGCTGGGGGCCGAATCACGTGTATTTTTATATTCATAAAGAAAAATATTTTATTCAAGGGACTTGGAGGGGCCAAACCCATAGAATTTTTCTTAATTAACCTGAAAAATTAGTATAATACGTGAGGATATTTTGAGTTGTGCAGGGGCCGGGGTCCTCCTTACACCACCTTGGTACTACCCCAGTTGCAACTTGCAAACGGATTACTGATAGTCCAGTGATAAGCACTATTTACTCTCTTGCATTTGACCGTAATTCAATCTTCACTAACTACCATTAATGTACTATAACTAACTTTACTGACTTTTCCTAGAAAAGGAAAAGAAGCAGGGGCAGAGCCCGCCATGGGCTGGGATGGGCCCTGGCCCCCCCGCAGTTTGAAAAATGCACTGAAAAAAAAATTAAAATTTTGATATAAATGCAGGGTTACTCGTTTGAAATTAAAATAAATGTTTCCAACAAAATTTGAACCAAATTGTTATAGCCCTAACAAAACAAAACAAGCATGACCCACTTATGAAAGCATATATATAATAAACATATAAGGATAATAGTTGTCTGACATTAGGTTCAATGTGGAAACACTGAAAAATTGAAGAGAATTAGACGACTTCTTTGCATACGGCTTTCATTATAAATATGCCGTGCATTTTTGCCAGCGTTAGATGAAAATAAGTTTGCCGGTGTTGGTGGTAAGTGGGGAAAAATTTCACCGGAACCATTGCACACATCTTGCTAATCCACCTTATCTCGCTAATTGTTTGGGACCTGGAGGGCTTGTAGTGACCTTAATTAGTAAATCCTAACCGTTAAAAATTGTTTGTTCCATCCGCATAATTGGATTCAGTATTCGCGCGCGCTAATTTGTAATAGGCAGGACCTGTTCTAAAGATTACGATTCGAATTTTTCCTAATTCCTTGCGGAAAAAAAAGGGTTATTAAAATTTAACAATTTTTTCGTAACCGGATTTCCGAGCTAACTTGCACGCACCCCGATTAAGTACGGAATCCTGAAGTTAAGGACCTAGCAAACTTTCTAGTACTGGTCTCAAGATTTGAATGTTTCACCTCCGTAAATCTCGAACGTGCGACGTCATATAAGAAAAATAAATTTTACAGTATTTTGTTTTCTCATGCTCACTTAATTAAACTCGCAGGGGTTTATTAGCGTGTTTGGGCATTTGAAGTCATGGATTTCACGGGAAGGGGTCAGAAGTCCAGTCTTAAAAAGTCTTGTGCACTTTTTTTCTCTCTCTCTCTCTAGTGTGTAAGCAAAGCATATTCTTACCAAACAGATTAGGATAAAGTCCTTCTTACCTCAACTTTCCGAAAGTACTTAGATTAGGATAGAAGAGAGAGATGGAGAGAGACGGAAAAGACTACAATACACACCTCTTATTTGGGTGTACCATATGCACCTATTGTATGGTCCAGATTGTGCCACCTCATCGACAATCGTAACATTTTTTAGTTTTTCGTAACTTTTCAACAATATGATTCGTAACATTTTCTATGATTCATAACATTTTGGTGTGTCTCGTAACTTTTATAAAAAAATTCGTAACTTTTACAAAAAATTCGTAACTTTTACAGGGGTGTGTATCATACACACCCAAATAAGGAGTGTGTATTGTAGCCATTCCCGGAGAGAGACATGGGAATGGGAGTTGAGATGGTCAAAAAGACTTAAAAACTTCCATAAAATTATTTTTTTACTTGAAACAGGTCGACATATAAAACCAGCTGAAAATGATATGGGCATGGACTCTTTTGGTACAGATATTGTACAAATTGCCAGTGAGGCCGACTTTTGAGATCTAAAAATTAGGTCCCAGAGACATTATTTGTAAAAAAAAGAGTCGGTACCAAATGTCAAAACCAAATCAAAATGATGTAACCAACTGAATCTTAATTATGAAAGAAGAAACCACCCTAACCTCGCACGGCATAATCACTCAATCCCCCATCCCATCATCACTATTGTGTTCTGCTACATACGCTAAGAAGAGGAAACAAACCTGGGACACCATGTCTCGGGGCCAACTATATCATGTGGAGCGCATTTCGTCTGATTGTCGGGTTATTTTTAAGAAGCATTAGATAACGTGGGATTAAAGAACGGAGATAAAACAGACAAGGGAAGTTCCCGGGACACGAATATATGAGATTATATGAATAATGTGATTAGTTCTATTGTGTGGTTAGAGTGAGATACAAACGATGTGAATTATTTTTTATTATTGGATGAGGAGGGAATCTAATCCGGATGAGCGGGACTAGGTCAATTAATTTGTTTTCATGAAATAGTACGTCGCGAGTTCTAGTCCCTCTCTTATTAACATGCGAGACAAACACCAGACTATAAATAAAGAAGGAACATGTGGGTCACAATATTCCCCTAACCAACCCCCTAGTCCGGAGAATCAAACGTGCCCGAAGGCCATAAACAATCTTTATATTTGAAGAAAATAATAATAAAGCAAGAGCTAATGTAGTAATGTGGAGCTATGCTTGAACTCCAAAAATAAATTTAGACCCCTAGAACTAATTGAAATTAACAAAAATAACCGAACCAGCACATAGAGTGATAGCTCAATGGCAAGCACGTTGTACTGTTATGCATTTAAGTTTCTTGCATTTTATTTATTAAAAAAAAAAAAAAAAAGAACCCCGCCTCACCACTTTTAGACCAATGGTGGCATGGAGAATCTGAGTCCTCCATTAATAAATTTGTAGTAATATTATGCCCTAAATATTTTATTTTCAAGACTTAAATTTTGCACGTTATCGTGGAATCATCTAAAGGTATTAATACCGGTCCTTTTCCACCTCCCTTAAATTATTCACATAAAGCAAAGCAAGAAAAGATTTCTTACTTTCCAAAGCATTCTCTCTCTATAGCGGAGGACCTGTCTCATGTATAGACTCCAATGAAAAAGTTCAATTAAATTAAATTAAAAAAACAAATTTTTTTTTATCAAGTTTTGCGAATCCCACGAATAACGTGTGCTTAATCACAGGAGGGATTTTTATGACTGTGTTCGTTTCCCAGTTTTAGTTTTGATGACATCATCATTAACCTCATTTCTCTCTCCACTCATTACACCTTCTTATATCATCAAAACTAAACAAAACTACTAAACGAACACAACCTATGTAACTTTCCCGTACTAAAAGACGAAAATGAATTAGGTATTACAAGTATGAAAGAAATTGATTTTCGCACTCCTCTTTTTATTTATTTTTTTTGTTAAAGAGATTTTATTCATGTGAATTTACTACACGAACCATGAATGTGTGGAAATGTGAACTAATGAAAGCGAAAATTGGTAATTTTACGATAAAAAATTAAAATAAAATTTAGGGGTGTGGATAGTTAAAAAAGAGTGCAAAAATCCATTTTTTGCATATATACAGATACAAGACTTTTACAGATTATCACTATGATTCAAAATTTTATAGTTATCTGTAATCATAACTTAGGCCGGTTCCACTAAATGAAGGAGTATTACTTCATCTGTCCCAAATTGCTAGTTCATTTTCATTAGTTGAGACCTCTTACAAAATTGTGTATATCTTCTAATTTTATATTACTTTTTAGATTAAAAATGAATTTTGTTTGATAAATCATAAAAACATTAAAAAAAATTAAATTAAACAAATTTTTTGAAATCATAAAAACATTAAAAATTGCAAAATATATACAATTGTTTGATTGCCACGATTGCCCAAATGGAACCAGCAATTTGGGACAGATGGAGTAGTTTTTTTAACTTTTCATTCTTTATAAGATAGGTCATTCTCATTTAAAAACAATTGGGTTATAACACTGTAATAAAAAAAATATTGCTAACCTCCACCCAATAGGTGCAGAATAATATGAATATAACGACAGACGAGTTCGGATATCAATACAAATCTCACGGTTATCAATATCCATTCACGGATATTAATACAATTTTCTCGGATATGATTTTAGTTTCTATTAATTCCCCTCCACCTATTAGGTGGAAATTAGCATTTTCCATAATAAAAATAGGTTAGAGCATCAATACGAAGACTGGGTATTTGGATTTGGACTTGCATCAGCCTTGCTTCCACTTCACCGCAAATTGACTTTGCCAAAGTTAAAGTTCCTCGTCAGAGGTGACAAGGCACTGTTCATGGGGTATAATTATTTTAATAGATTTTTCTGATCTGGCCATTTTAATAGACTTTTTTGATATGGCTATTTTAATGGATTGCAAAATTTGGATTTTGTGCTTGCTTGCTGCAATATTTTAGTTCAAAATTCGTATCTTCAAAAGTGGATAAATTTAAGGATTGAGTTATTTTCTATGGAAAAGGGGGGCGGCTTTGTTAATTTGAAGTGAACAACTTCGCATTAACTTCAGAACATGAAAAATTTCGGGCTTAGGCTCCGTTCGATTAAAGGATTTTTTTGTCCTATTTCAACTCAAAAAGCTACGAAACCCACTAAACGAAGGGAAATGATAAGTACCCAGAAAATTTGCCCAGAATTTGAATCAGTGGAGTGAATCTGAGCCACTGATTTCAAATTCTGGACAATTTTTAGGTGTTTTACGGGCATGTAAGACTGCTGTTAAACCAAAGTTATTAGAACAAGACCTTATTAATTGACCGTCCATTCTTCTACTAACCCTTCTTTTGTTTGCTTATATGAATTCACAATATTTACCTTCCAGTGTTTACACAAAAATACACAAATGAAAAGGTGAACTTTGCAAATGTGATGAAACATGACCCCAAGACAATGACCGTGAAAACCGCAAAAGCAATGCCTAGTGTGAAGGCATGGGAATGTGGACTTTGCTTCATAGACCTCACATTCAAAACTTTTTTGGTGCTATCAATTCTTTGAGGGTTAATTCATGTATCGCTGTGCTTTAACCTTATACGAGTCTCCGCTATTGAACGGTTGAATTGGCCTTTCAAAATTAGCCGAGCTATCAGATGTGCGTAAGCAAACTTGGAAACCTAATTACATTAAAAAAAATGACGGTGAAAATGAAGTATGATCACCGTTCTAAAGTCTCACAATCGAAAAACATGAAACATAAAAAAGAGGAGGTAAAACACAAATAAACAAAAATATTTTCGAAAAAACAATTACAAAAAGGTAATATTGAAGAGTTTGCTGCAATGCAATTAACTACTTTAAATAAGAAGTTATTTTGATGGACAATTTGGTTCAAATTTTATTGAGGCTAGCATTAATGCTCCTTATGGACTCCGGGTTTTACTCCGAACACCTTGATCAAGAGAAAAACTTGAACGGTCAAGATTTCTCCCACCCAATCTTCTCTCTCTCTCTCTCTTTAAAATTTAGACCTTCTAAAACATCTTTGACGGCCAAAATGTGCGCAGTGTACCGCCTGCTTGCCCCAAAGTTTTTCTATTGATCAGAAATTAAAAACACAATTAGAATGTTTTTATTCAAAAATGATATGTGCAAGAAAGATTTGCAAGGAATCACGCAAGGAAGGCCTTACGAGGCCCAGTATGGATCTTAAACGACTGATCTGAGCCGCTCAAAAATTTTAAAAACACATTTCCAGTGGGCTTGTTAGAAAACCGGCTCCATTCGATGTGTGTGGATGCTTGATTCAAACTTTTATTTTTTAATGGCTCGGATGACAAAAGAAAAAATGAAAGTTTGGATCGAGTATCTAAACATATCGGATGGAACTGGTTTTTAGTGGGCCCACTCAAAATGTGTTTCTAAAATTCTTGAGCGGCTCAAATTAATCGTTTAGGCTCCGTACTGAACCCTGCAGGGCCTTCCTAACATGATTCCCTACAAGTCTTTTCCTAACAATATGGCATTACTGGTTTTTATTCTTTCCCTAAACATGAGGACAATACTTTTTGTAAACGAACTTTCAGATATAAAGGAGGAGTAAAATTTTGACTGAGAATTCCTGAAAAGCTGAGGGCCGACCAAAAAGTTGTTAATAGTACTACTACAGAGAGCGCGCGTCCCAACGGTTAGACCGGTTGATATATTTGGACAGTATTCCACTAACAAAAAAAAAACAGTTTATTTTTTTAAAAAAAATTAAGACAAATCATACTTTCAAAATATGTCATATAAAAAATCATGAAAAGACATTTTATTTTAAAAAGACCCTTTGCGGAACACCCCGTTAGTTTACTTTCTACACAATTAATTAGAATTTGATTCTAAGGATAAGGTCGTAAGAAAATAATATTTTGTGAATCTCCTTGCCCTGGCGTGAATGACTTATTTTTGACTGACCTGAGGAGAGACTTAATCGATGTACGTGTAAACTGGTCCCGATACTACTGATGGCTTTTGACTTGGAGCTGTGAGACCGTAAAAGAGTTGGACCATATTTATTGGAGAGCACTACAGGTACAGAAGTTTTTTGCACAGAAAATGTACAACGGCTTTTGGGGTCCACTTTTGAGTTCCACACAAATAATCCTAACTGTTATATAATTTCAAAATAATTTTTCCTAGGGCATTGCAAAAAATTAGTTCAATTGGATATGTGTAACTGGTCGATCCAAAATTCCAAGTTTTCATTCATAACTGTATAAATGAAAACTTGGAGTTTTAGATCGACCAGTTACACATATCCAATTGAGCTAATTTTTTACAAGGCCCTAGGAAAAAATATTTTAAAATTATTTAACAGTTCAGATTATTTGTGTGCGACCTAAAATTGAGCCTCAAAAGCCATTATACATTTTCTGGAAAAAAACAATCTATACGCATAGGTTTTTCGATATTTATTTATCAAATTTTGTATGGGTTTAATTTTATATTTAAAATGGCTACAATGTGCGCGTGTAGAATTCTCAGTCGAACATGGGATTTCATTTTAATTGGTGCGCAGTCCTATCAGTGAAATGCTTTTCCAGTAGTGGTCTCAACTTCTGGTGAAGTCAGTCCTGCCTGCCCTTTATAGAGCCCTAGACCCCACCTTTGCTGACCCACCTAAAACCCCTGTGACGGGCAAGACCCGGCTTCTCTTTCTTTTTCTTTTTCTTTTGGGTAAATTACACTGACCTCCCCTGAGGTTGCTGACATTTTCACTGATCTCCCCTCTGGTTTTGGAAATTACGTTAACCTCCCTTACTTTACAAACTAATATGCACACAACTCCCTTGCCGTTAAAATTGATTTAACGGTGTTAACTTTGAGTGCTAAAAGACTATTATACCCTTCCTCGCAAACAATTTATGTTACATTATCATTACCTATTTTATGTTAACACATATTGACAAAAAAGAGTAAGATATTAAATTGGACAAACCTTAAAAAAAAATACACTGTTAAAAAAAAGGGCTGAAAATTATTTAAATAAATTAGAAGGAAAAAATACACTATATTAAAAAAAAGGGATTAAAATTTTTACTGTTACTATCTTGTTTTCAAAATTTGGCACAAATTTTTTCCTTTTAAATATTTAAATACTCCAAATTTTTTCCCTTTTTTAATATAGTGTTTTTTTTCCTTTTAATTTATTTAAATAATTTCGAGCCCTCTTTTTTAACATATAGTGTATTCTTTTTTAAGGTTTGTCCAATTTAATATCTTACTCTTTTTCGTCAATATGTGTTAACATAAAATAGGGATTAAAATTATTTAAATAATCTAAAAGGAAAACAAAATCCACTATATGTTTAAAAAGAGGGTTAAAATTTGGAGTATTTAAATATTTAAAAGGAAAAAATTTGTGCCAAGTTTTGAAAACAAGATAGTAACAGTAAAAATTTTAATATTTTTTTTTTAATATAGTGTATTTTTTCCTTCTAATTTATTTAAATAATTTTCAGCCCTCTTTTTTAACAGTGTATTTTTTTTTTAAGGTTTGTCCAATTTAATATCTTACTCTTTTTCGTCAATAGGTGTTAACATAAAATAGGTAATGATAATGTAATATAAATTGTTTGCGAGGAAGGGTATAATAGTCTTTTAGCACTCAAAGTTAACACCGTTAAGTCAATTTTAACGGCAAGGGAGGTATGTGCATATTAGTTTGTAAAGTAAGGGAGGTTAACGTAATTTTCAAAACTAGAGGGGAGGTCAGTGAAAATGTTAGTAACCTCAGGGGAGGTTAGTGTAATTAACCCTTTTCTTTTTCTTTTTATCATTCGTTATACATAATAATTCCTAATTTATTACTGTACATTGGGAGAAAGAATGGCTTTGTTCGGTTTGGGTTTTAAGGGAGGTTTTCTGAGGGTAATGAATAAAGAGAGATAGAAAGAAAAGTTTATTGGAAACCTTGCAAGGTGGGTCTTGAGACCCAAACCAAACAAGGTGAATGGGACTCGATCACAAGATACAGTGTAGAACATCTAAGAGTTTTACCACATGAGTTAGCCACCGCTTGCACTTCTCTTTCCAATTGAAAAGCATGAAAATCTTTGTATTAACATCCTAGCCGTTCATTGCGATAATTAATATTTCGGATTTTTAAAAAATCTTATCAGTGAAAATGATTTCTTTCACATAATATTTTTTTAACAAATTTGAATCATTAAAAACACTTTTGGGCTACTATGATAATATGAACGGTTCTCTATAATCTAAACTCAAACTGCGCGGCGGGGGTGGTGTTAATAGAGATTAATAGAGAAGAGAAGCCTATTTTCATGTCAACAAATTCATTTTTTTGTATTTTGAATTTTAGATTGTGAATTGTAAATTTTAGAATTATAGCGTAAATCTGTAGCATGTTTGAATTATATTAGCTCAGTCAGATATCGATAAAAGTTTGATCGATTCTTCGCTTAATTTCTTCTCAGAAAATTGAGCAAAGAAGTAACCAAGCCTCTACTGATATTCGACCGAGTTGATTTTTTTACAGGAATCCTTAAAAAAATATTTTAAACAAAATGAGCAGTTTCGATAATTTGTATGGAACCTCGAAATGAGCTCCACGCAACGTGGTGTGTAAAACCCCAACCCTAAATTCATACACAACTCGATAAAATGTACTAACAAAATGTAAAGACAAGGTTTAGACCGGCATATTAAAATTTATATATGGAATAATTTAGTTTTATTTTAACCAAAAACCAGGATATTTTCCCGACGTACGTATACCAGAATAAATAGACTTCTATTAAATCCTAGAGTAAAAAGAAAAGAAAAAAAACGTGGCTATCAGATGCTAATGTATCAGACAACCTATGATTAGGTGGTGCCACCTAGTTATTTTAGCTTAGCCATATCATCCTATCATTAACACCTATGCAAGTGAGGTGTAAATTGGCCAAAATTAGAAAACCTATAAATAGGCCAACCACTCTAAGAAGTAATTAAGGGGTGTTCCACTAAGCTAGTTTTTTGAATAAACAGGTTTTTCCCGATTTCTTATGTAATGTATTGTGAAAGAATAACATGTCTCGGTTTTTGGAAAAAATAGTTTTTTATTAGTGGAACACCCCCACACATCGGAAACAGAAAAGAGGGAAAAAAAAAAGTGTAAGTTGGTCTAGGATTTTAGGTTAAGTGTTGACAATAATAACAAGGAAAAAGGGAATACTTCTCAAGTCGTGTTTTATCATCTTTTATCGCTGAGCCATCGTTACATTGTCGAAGGTTTGGCAAGGGTTCAAGTTAGGTCTCCGTTAAACTTTCAAAACGACAACTGAGTTACTTATACTTTAGTTCTATGATTTTTTGTGATGATATTATAGATTTAAAAGCTTAGAAAATGTAGTTGGCCAAACAAAGGTGATAGCCTATTGATGCATCAAGATAGTTTTTGTAGACACCCCGATTTTGACCCGGGATACTTGCCAAGCACTCCCAATGATGAAAGAACCATCCACGAACACCTTAAGGTTAAGAAAAAGGCTTGGACTTCCCCCAAATAACCTAAACCAACCCAAATGACCAAAATGCCCTTTAGAAGACCAAAATAAATCAAGATCAACCCCAGTGCTCAAAGGGGTTTGAGCGCTCAAACCCCCTGTTTGAGTGCTCAATCTCTGTCCAGTCTGTCGGTGGCAGAGCATCTAATGATGAGATTCCAACTGAATGGTTGCCACCCAGCCATTTTTCTGTTGCTCGCATGCAACTGATAGACCCCAGGGTGAGTCTATATTACTTCATTAGACCCCCCATTTTGGAAAACACCACTTCCCTCCCCATTTCACTCTATAAAAGCCAACCCTCTACACCATTTACAGGGGTTAGATACTCTCATCAGCTCTAAGCTAGTGCTCTCTCTCTCTAAAACCATATTTCCAGCAAACATCAACCCCACTTCATCCATCACTCCAAGCTTAGCCTTTTTCCATCCAAAAACCCATTTGATCTTCAAAGTCTCTCACTAGGATATATCATCATCCTCTCAAAATCAACCCAAGCCAACCTATACCCATCATAATCTGTCCCAAACAACCTACATTACGCTTACAAACACAACCATAGTCCAGCCATCCATCAAGATCCCAAGTCCAAGCTCAAATCAAAACCAAAAGGTAGAAATCCATGTGAAAAGTTACGGGTTAGTACTCTTGAGGGAGACCAGTGGGTTCATGGAGGTCCTCTATACCTCTAATGGACTCACAAGGTCTTAAAAATGTAAGAAAACAACTTTTCAAAAAAAAACCAACTTCAAACAGCTTGAGCGCTCAATGCTAAGACCATGAGCGCTCAAACTGTTTGAATGCCCTTTGTGTTTCTGTGGTTTTTGATCATGTTCTATCTTGGAAATATCACCATTATGGCTGTTTGTTGGTTCAACAACTCTTAAATCAATTTATTTTTTCTTTGATCATTGATCAATGAACTCAACAGCCATAAATGTGACGTTTCACCACCATCGAGCTATGGATGATCCTATTTCTTGAAGAAAACAGTGTGTTTTACTCTTTTTTAATCATGATCAGAAAGCTTCAAGTTCACACCAACACCAAAGAATGGTCAAAAATCATAGAAGCTTACAACCCTTGGATAGGGGTTGAGCGTTCAAAGAAGGGGTTATGAGCGCTCAAACCTTGTTCAGTTTTTTGAGCTCGAATCATGTTTATTCTAGTTCTGCATTTTGTTTCCAGTTTATGAGTTGTGTGTGTGTGTGTGTGTGTTGATGTTTGGCTAAGCCAACCTAATCTCAAAGTGTGTGTGTGTTAATGTTTGGCTAAGCCAACCTAATCTTAAAGGGTGTGTGTGTCGATGTTTGGCTGGGCCAACCTGATCCCTTCTCTCTCTCTCACTCTAATCATGCTTATGTGTGGTCCAATGCTTACTCTCTGATCATGTGGACACCTCAAGTTTATTTTATTCATGTTGTTGAAATTTCAGTATATTATGCATCATCACATGTCATGTCGAACTAGCTTGTGGTCCAGACGAGGGCAGAATGCTGCAGAAATACTCAAGTCCAGAGGATGGCTTGAGCGCTCAATGTACATCTTTGAGCGCTCAAACTATCCTTTGGTTCCATCAAAACTTCTTCTCATTTCAACTCTTTCATGGTACTTGGAGCATTCTGCAAGGTTTTAAAGTTTTGAGTCTACATTCCTTCTATGCTGCTTGTCTCATCTTGGTCCATGAATGAGTTTTAAACCCATGATTATGTAATTATGCCATTTTGTTTAGCGATTCAAATGCTGTTTTTGAATAAACAACGGTGATTAAATCATGTTTTCATCAAACCAGAATCATCAGAAGCATCATAAACATGTGTAGGTGAGAGGGGATTGAGCGCTTAAGCTCACACTTTGAGCGCTCAAGCTCTTGTCAACAGATCCAATCGGTTCAGCCTGTTTTGTATATAGTTCATGTTATTTCCAGTTTGCAGTCTCTGTTTAATGTATACTAATACCATTCTCCTGCTGCTTATTGTCATTTGTAGGTCATGTTTATTCATCATCATCATCACCCATGTAGATCATAACGCACAAGCATACACTGTATTCCTTTGTCATGTTCAATGTTGTTACTTGGCTCCCATCCCTCATTCCCGTTCTTGTTCAAAGTTGAGTTACATACATTTCTTGTATAATCCCACAAAAGTCCAATAGAGACCGGTCTTCGAACCGGGCGAGGAGGGTGCCGTAAAACCCTTCCCCTCTCGTAACTGAGCCCCCGAACCTTAGATAGTATGGTAATGACGGGCCAATAATCCTTATCCATTGAATAAGGCGCGAGTCAATCGAGTTCGGTTCCTCGGGGACAATCCGCTAAAACCCGGGTGGCGACTCCAAATCGATTCGAGGATCCCTCCGGAGGTGTGTCCACAATTTTCAAGTTTAGGGGATGGTAAAAAAGATACCATAACACAGAACGGAGTTACAAGGATGGAAAGAATGGGGCACTAGTGGCCCGTGACTTGATCATTTCACACAGATAAAAGGGTCGCTCTGTTGCAGAAAGCTTAAACTATTAGATCGCACATTATATGATTATCCTATTTCAAATTATGCAAATATATTATGCTTGTGAACTAGCTTTGTGTTATCGATAGTGTCGCCCCAGGCATAGGGCTAGCTCAGTTGTTGCATAATAACTCAGAAATCTGAGGTCAAATCCACATGGAATGCAATAAAGCTAAACGGAGGATTGTTTTGCGAAGAGTTTTGGCGTTTGGATGGCCAACCTTTATAATATGATTTGTGGGATTCTTTCTCTACCCCTAATTTGACAGAAAATGAAGTTTTTATAGTAAACTAAAAGTGGCGAGATCTGGGGGTTCAAATCATCCACAATTTAGGTCAATCAGTTGTTCTCAATGACAACTCAAGTGAAAGTCGAATCCATTCGCTCTTAGTCAAAAGATTTAGCCATGAAAATCGATTTTAAAGAAATCGTGTTTGAAAACGGAGGGAACTTTTTTAGGCATTTTATCAAACGCTTAGAATGACAGGGTTCCAAGCATTGTGCGTGACAAGGTTCTTTGTGTACAAACAATCAAAGAAGTTAACAACTCTAGCTTTGTAACAAAAGGGTAAGAGCTTGACAAGTTCTTTGAGGCATTTTATCAAAAACGTAGAGTGACATGGATCTAAGTATTATGTGTGCCAAGGGTCTTTGTCCACACAAAAGCAAAGATTTAGCAACCCTAGTTTTGGTTCCAATTGGTAAGAATTGAATCCATTCACAAACAAGCTTGGTATTACATTGGGAGAAGATATTGAACAACCTAGGTCATAGGATGAAGATCACCCTATGACCAAGCCCAAGGAGGTTACCCCTCCATGGGAAATGAAATCAACAAGAAAAGAAAAGACACGATACAAAACATTTAGATAAACACGAAATTAAACTAAAACTACAATTGAAATAAAGAGTACATAAATGATACTTGAAGAAATTACAAGAGAAAAGGGAGATCTAAGCTCAAACCATGGAGATTTGAGAGCTAAACCTAAGAGGGAGGTAGAGAAAGAAGATGGAAATGAATGATAACCCTAAAATTTGGGTTGGGTGGCTTTTATAGCCCCTAAAAACAGAATCCATACCACGCTGGGTACGAGGCAGCCCAACACAAAATCCATAGACAAATTTTCCCAAATATTATTAGGAACAGGTAAAGGTGTATAAAGACCAATATTTTGAGACTAACCCTTAGATACCTGACATGTATAGCACCTCTGCACAAAATTTCCAGCATCCCTCTTCAATTGTGGCCAGAAATACCTCGCCTCCAAACTTGCAACTGTCTTGTCTCTCCCCAAATGACCACTTAATCCTCCACCATGAAGGTCTAAGATTAAGCTCTCCCTCAACAAAGACCTTGGTATACAATGACGATTGCCTCGAAATAAATACCCATCAGAAACATGAAAGTTACTAACAGGTCGATTCTGACTGCACACTTCTCAAATTTCTTTGAAATTCTCAACCTCTGAATACATCTCCTTCAAGAACTCAAAACCCACAATCTTTTGGGTTAAAGTCACCAACAATTTGGCGCGACGACTTAATGCATCAGTCACTAGATTTGTCACCCCAGACTTGTGCCGAATGGTAAAAGGAAATTTTTGAATAAAATTGGACCACCGCACATGCATACTATCCAACTTCTTTTGATTGTTGATGAACTTCAACGCCTGATGGTCAGTGTACAACACAAACTCCCTTTGAACCAAGTAATGCTTCCAAGGTTTGAGAGCACGAACCACCGTATAGAACTCTTGGTCATAAGTGCTCTACTTCTGCCTTGCTTCACTTAACTTCTCGCTGAAAAAGGCCACTGGTCGCTTTTCTTGGGAAAGAACAGCCCCAATACCAACCCCACTAGCGTCACATTCAACCTCAAAAACCTTCTCGAAGCTAGGTAGAGCTAAAACTGGAGCAATGCACTTCCCTTTAATTATCGTGAAACTGTTGTTTGCTGCTTCTCCCCAAAAGAACTTCCCTTTCTTCAAACACTCAGTGATTGGCGCCACAATGGTGCTAAAATTTTGAATGAATCGCCTATAGAAAGTGTCCAATCCTTGAAAACTCCACACCTCAGTAACTGTTTTGGGAATTGGCCAATCACGAATGGCGCAAACCTTCTCCTCGTCCACATGTATACTGTCACCGCTCACCACATAGCCCAAGAACAATAAGCTGCTTGTCAAGAAACTGCACTTCTTGAGTTATATGTACAACTTATTTTCTTGCAGCACCATCAACACTTGGCGCACGTGCCCCACATGCTCATCCTCTATTTTGCTGTAGATAAGTATGTTGTCGAAATAAACGACGACAAACTTTCCCGTGAAAGGTCTCAACACCTAGTTCATCACCCACATGGAAGTACTAAGAGCATTAGAAAGGCCGAATGGCATAACCAACCATTCATAAAGGCCATCCTTGGTTTTGAACGCCATTTTCCACTCATCTTCAGGCCGTATGGAAATCTGATGGTACCCACTTCGTAGATCAATCTTGGAAAACCACTTGGACCCATCCAGTATATCTAGCATACCATCTAGCCTAGGTATTGGAAACCTATACCAGACGGTGGTCTTGTTGATGGCACGACTGTCCACACACATACGCCAACTCCCATCCTTTTTCGGCGTCAACAAGGCTGGAACCCCACAATGACTCAAGCTCTCCCGTATATGACCCTTCTGCAATAACTCCTCTACTTTTTTCCTCAGAATCTCATTCTTCTTCGGACTCATTCGTTAGTGTGGTAAATTGGGCATACTTGCCCTAGACACCAAGTCAATTTGATGTTGAATGTCCCTCGTTGGAGAAAACTCATTTGGCACGTCATCTGTAACCAGCTCCTCAAACTCCTCAAACATGGGTTGTATCTTCTTAGACACAACAACTGCAGTCGCGCGCACTCTTATCCTCTATCACCAACGCTTTCACCACCATGGCATAAATATGTTTAGATTCCTTAAAATCTGTCGCAAAATCAGCTTCTGAACTGGCAACTGTCAGAAACGATGTCTGCTCCACTTTTGGCTTGACAGACACCTTTTGGCTGGCAGGAACCATAACAACCTTATGGGCCTCCCAATTAAAAGAGTAAGTGTTGTCACGACCCTTGTATACCACGTCCACATCAAACTACCAGGGTCTACCGGCTAGCATCCATCTCAATAACATCACAAACAACCTCAACCTTATAAAATTTTTCAATGGAAAGGGGAATTCTACAGACTTCGGTTACATTTACTATTGGGCTTTTCTTGATCCACCCAATGCTGTAAGGTGAGGGATTGGGTTCCATCGGTAACTTCAGATGATCCACCAACCTATTTGCCACAAAGTTCTCGCAACTACCACTATCCACAATCAGGTCACACACCTTGTGGTTGATTGCCACAAAGTTCTTGCAACTAACACTATCCACAATCAGGTCACACCTTGTGGTTGATTGAACAGCTTAACCGAAAGATGTTGTGATGCTGAGTGTTATCTTCTGATTTTGGCACAAACAACACCCTTTGCACCACACAGTTTCCTCGATCCCCATCTTCTTCAGAATAATCGACTTCATACTCCTCACTCCATTCGCTCACTGTTCCACTAGCGTCCTCTTCTCCTTCCTCTGCCAGGGCCAACTTCCTTTCTGGACACTCGTTGTAACGGTGACCAGGATTTTGACACCTGTAGCACTTGTCGGTCATGGGCTTGGCATAACGATTTGGTGCCTTAGCCGCTGTTCTGCTATAACTGTCTGCCTAAGTGCCACCTCCATATTTTGATCCACCACCTTCAGCAGCCTTCTGTTGAAACGTCGACTTCCCCTAGATTCAGGAGGAATGGACGGTTCTATAGTGTTTCGCCGGTATCCTGAATATGCTGGTTTGCGGTCACGCTCCAACCGCTCGGCCTTCAATGCTAGGTTGTGGGCTTCATCCACATCCCAGACTGTCTACAATCCAATCTGATCCCGTATTGACTGCTTCAACCCATTAAAATACCTGGCTACCTTTTGTCCGTCCGACTCGTACAGATTATTACGATATGTGAGTCGATTAAATTCAGCTGTGTAATCAAACACAGACTTGTTCCCCTGCTTGCAGTTTTGATAGGCATGAAATAGGTGTTGCTCATAATCAGGGGGTAAGAACCTGTCCATCATGAGTTGTTTCATCTTGTGCCACGTTCTTACTCACTCCTTTCCTTGCCTTCGTTGCTTCGTCTGCAACTGGTCCCACCAAACTGTAGTGCCGCTTTTCAGTTTATAAGCGACCACCTTAACCCTTTTGTGTCTGGAATCCCCATCATATCGAGGAATCGCTCAACCTCTGATAGCCAATCCAAAAACTCCTCGATTTCTAGATTACCGCTGAATGTGGGAAGATCCACTTTCACACGATATTCATCGAATAATTGTTTTGGTCGCTCCTGCGAAAGGTTTTCTATCACTTCTACCTCTGGTTCTGATTCTTCTTCACTTTTTACATGATTAGCCGGGCGTCTCCCAACTACAATCCAGTTATCAGGTTGGCGTTGGGCAACTCCCACCGCGCGTTCCCGATCCTGGTTAAGAGGACAGCGTTGGGCAAATCCCACCGCGCGATTCTCTTCAACCTCTGCTGGTCCCTGGTTTTGGCGAAGAGTCAACTGCAGCTGACGCAGCATTTCTTGAATTTTCATTAACTGAGTT
The DNA here is from genome assembly GCA_020921065.1 of Vaccinium darrowii. NCBI lineage: Eukaryota > Viridiplantae > Streptophyta > Magnoliopsida > Ericales > Ericaceae > Vaccinium > Vaccinium darrowii. The sequence goes on from CM037156.1 coordinate 26,499,937, forward strand.
CGTGTTTCGTCATGAAATTCACGAAGCCCTATCAATTGGGTTCGTTGTTCTTTTACCGTCGCCCTTAGACCAGCAAGCCCCTGAGCAACGTCACGGGTTGTGTCATCAACTTTGTTAGGTGTCATCGAGCCAGAAACAATCTTGCTTTGATACCACTTGACGCAGCAAAATTCACGAGAAACTAGTTAGCGTAATAGTTCAAACGATGATAGGTCTCGAATCCATGAGGGTTCTTGAATCCGTAAGAAGAAAGAGAATATCTCTTATTTATGATTGATTACAAGCTGAACAATAATAGAGATTACATGCCCTTTTATAGGGAAAACTAGCAAACCCTAGGAAAAACTTACCAAAAATGAAGTATCCCAAAAATTGGGGAAACTCCCAAAATTGAAAACTAGAAAGAAAAATAAGAAATTTCCAATTAGAAACAACGTAAACGGAATTACAGGCTAAGAGCAATTCGTAATCTAATTATTACCTAAAATAGCAAAATTACTAAATTGAAGGCCTAAACGAATGAATTTGGCCGAATTCCACCATCAGTCATGATTAGGGTGGTGAGTATTGATCGTAACGCGATTCTGCTTCAGCCCACCAAGTTTGTGCCTATTCCGGGTTCATCGATAAATTACCCAAAATGACAATTTTCAATTAAGAGTTGTTTGGGCTTCCTAGGCTTCGATCGGTCCAACTGATCATAGAACTGGGTTGCTACTTGTTCTGCATCAGTTGATGATAGTGGCAACAATTAAAAATTTTTGTAATAGCGGTTTCTGGTGAGATGGGAACGGTGGGGACCGGTGGTGTGGGTATTGAAAGATTCAAGGGTAGTTTGGTAATGTATGAGAATTTTTTTAGTTTGGTTCTCTGTTAGGAGATGTTGCTTCTTTGTTCTCTGTTTTATGGAGATTTTTGTTCCTTGTGTGGAGCTTTCTCAACCCATTGTGGGATTTTTTTTACCCGTTGAGAGTGATATTCCACGCTCAGTGTATTTCTTCTTAATTCATATGGATAACCCGAAAGTTGTGAACTGTTTCCCCAATGGAGGTCTCTGGATGGAGGTCCGTGGCTCTGTGAGCAAATTCTGAGTAATAAAAAAAAAATGGAAAAGAAGAAGTAGAGAACTCAAAATAGAAACCACTAAGGGTTCGTTTGTCGGGGGGCTTGCTTTATTAGATTTAAGGGTAGGATTAGATATGTTATGCCGTCACTTGATTTAGCCTTTGTTAACGCATTATGGACGTGATTTGATATCTTGACAGTACCTATTGTGTGGGGTATTTTCCAATGAATACAGAGGACGAACAAGTTAGCTCGTCAAGAGCCATCACGTGACATGCACAAGGGAAGAAGTACGGAACAGTATGCCGACGATCACCAAGCCCATGATCCAACAGTAACCCGACTCTACCTGTTCGTCGGATGGCGCGGATGGAACGGCCCAATATGGGACAAACCCTAGTAGCAGACTTACTTGATGAAGATAAGGGAAGAAGGAAATCTTCGAAGATATCTCCAAAATCGGATAAGCTTGTGAAGATAAGCACGATCTGATTCAGAAACAAAAGGCTGGTCAACTTACCAAAGAGGAAGCAAACTCCCAAGTAGGGTAAAGCTCCGAACGAGCAATATGCGGCCATCTTGGCGGGGATCCTTGTCAAATAAGGATACAGAATCATGCAGGTGACGCTGCCCAATAAGAGAGAATCCTAAACTTGGAAGGATTCCATACAGAGAAGAATTCCACAAGGAATGTAAGTGCAAACTAATCGATTATATAATGGGATGACTCCTAAATGCTAGAGGTATGCTTTAACCGAATCTCGCACTTACACATTCATTTGAGTTATCCTCCAGTTCGTCGATACTAACTTAGCCATCGGAGGGCCCTTGCCGCCTAGAGGCAGGGGTGCTCTGACAGTTCGTTCGTGTTGCAGGATCGAGGTCGCTCCATTCGAAGAGGATTTGATCTCATAAGAGCAAGGAAATAACTTCGTGAGTTTTTTCCCTCTTATCCCGGGATATGAAATTCCATGGGGAGGTGTGATTTTATATCCCACCCATCAAAAGCTACTAAATGTGACGATTTTGCCTTTCCCGTTTGTCCTCATGTGGTTTGCGTAAGAATTGGGAAATTCTTGTCACAATTCCAACCAAAACAAACACTGAATTTTTTTCTCTTCATTATTTTCTATGTTCAAAGGGAGTTTAATTCCCCTCATATCTTAATAATTAATCGATATCTCATTTTTTATTATCTAACATCAAACAAATGACCATTAAGGTTGTGTTGGTCGGTGGAGAATTAATCCCATAGGAAAATGTGACGATTTTGCCATTCCCGTTTGTCCTCATGTGGTTGCGTAAGAATTGGGAAATTCTTGTCACAATCCCACCCAAAACAAACATTGAATTTTTTTTCTCTTCATTATTTTTTATGTTCAAAGGGAGTTTATATCTCATTCATATCTTAATAATCAATCGATATCTCATCATTTTATCTCAGAGCAAACGAATGAGAATTAAGTTGTGCTGGTCGGTGGAGAATTATCCGGGGCCCCGCAAACAATTTACTCTTATAGTACTCTTTCGTGGCAAGTGGAGTGGAGTGCAGTTGACGCCTCCCTTATACTCCCATGCACATGGACAGGGTTCGATTCCCGAAAGGACTCATCCCTCTCCTCAAGTCCCTTAGAATAGAGTAGATTAGGATTAACGAATGACAAAAAAAAAAAAAAAAGTACTCTTTCGTGAAAAACGCATGAAAGACTAACCGTTTAACTTCTTTGTCAACTATACTCAACTACCATATGGTCATCATTTTCTCCACTCTACTTTTGGTGCATTGAACCTCCCCTAGGGTCACCAGTTTTTACAATCCGGAGAGAATTATGTGCTTAAATAAAGGGTACCGGCGTGGTGCCGTAATAGGAGGGCAATCGATCATGCTTTGTCCTTAATTATTCAATTCGCATTATTCAAAATTTTCTACAATATCACTTTGCTCAATAGTTGTGCAATTGCACTTACGTATGCTGAGATTGTCAGTTCAATTTTTTTTTTTTTTGGATAACCGAGAAACAGCTCTACAACAGGTCATTAAATAGACCCACTGCGCGATCCAAACCTCGGAGGGAGCTGACGCAACCCACACCAGTCACGGCCCCCCCACTTAACACAGGTACTCACCCTGCGGGAAATCGAACTCCTGACCAAGGGAATTACCCTCAAAATCAGGTACTCTCCTTAACCGCTGGGGCAACCCTTGGGTGTGTAGTTCAATTGTTGAAAAAGAAAAAGTCGACATCGTTGTTAATTTGCCATATGGAGCTAGAACGTCGACATCCTTGTCAATGCGTTGTGAATGAGATTGGATGGTATAAATGCTGCTATTGTATATCTACGTGTGTGTGTGTGTAGGGGACCAAATTTATATATTCGACAAGCGAGTATTTGTAATATAGGATTAATTATTCTTCAAACCAGTTAATAAGTTAATAATTTAATATTTAGTCATTTTTTTGGAATTTTTAGGATTAATTAGTCAATCGACAACAGAGTACAAAAGTAAAAATATATGTGAAAATAACTAGAAAAGACGAACAAAAAAAGATAAAATTGTTGTTTTTTAAAAATAATTAATTCAAAAAATTTCACACAAACCTCAAAAATTTCTCATCATTTTTTTTTTTTGGTATAATCTACATTGTCTTTTCATTGAGTCTTAATTTAAAATTTTAAACCTGCTTCGCCCCACCAAAATGCTTCTGCAATAGCTAAAACTCTCTGCGTCCCATTTTGATAGTCCAGTTCGGTCTCCAATGTAATTTTTAAATTGTTAATATCTTTCAATTTATAACGAATTTTAGGTGCAATGTGGATCTCATATGATAGATCTTAATTAGTTTATATTATACAAAATTTTTAAAATCTTTAAGAGTATTGTAGATTGAAATATATTAACAATTTAAAATTGCATTGGAGGCCGAACTGCACTATCAAAATGGGATAAAGGGAGTATGTACACTATCTAGTTAATATGTGCACTATGAATTAGTTAATGGAAAATGCTAACTATAACCCAATTGATAGTCGGTGGCAGAGCCCCGGAGAACCGAGTTATAACGGGAAAAATTCAATATCAAATATCTTTTTGTTCCTTACTTAACAATTAACAAATAAGTAAAAAAACAACTATCAACATTCTTGCATTCCATAGTCAAAGAAAAAGCTAAAATACATTTTTAAATATTGATCATCCATCAAAATAGAACAAAAGTAGCTTAACAATCTATCAAAGTGCAACCCAACGTGTTCTCAAATCTTGGAATATCATTTACAATTTTGGAAATCATCCACTAAGAGCTTGGATAATCATCCACTAGGAGCTTGAGAGATCTCAACCAACAAAAAAATTAATTTAAAAAAAAAAAAAGAGTGTGGGGTGGCCAGGGCCCACCTCAGCCCTACTCTCCCTTCGCCCTTGTTGAAGTGTTGATAGTGATTAATTTACAAAAAATGCATGATATTAATAATGGTCATTCTATTATCAGCTCACTCGACTGACAACAAATTCAAAAAGAAAGACAAAAAAAACACATATCAATATATTTTTAAAACCATAACGACAGCTTGTTTGGCTGATTTTAGAAAATACCTATTTATACACTAAGCGAGTGTTTCGCTAAGGATAAACTGATTTTTTACGTGATAAATTATAAGAGAATGATGTGCCTTTATTTTTTTAAAAAAATTGGTTTTTGTAGGTGAAACACCCTCCTAAAAGGTGCACTAGTATACAAAATTTTCGATATTTGGACCAAGTGGGTGTGGGGGGTGAAATCGCGCCAGGTATCGCGGCTACGTCACATTGGGATGGGTATCATGGGTGGAGGTTGGGGAGGTGGGGTCTGCAGTATAAATACTAGTAGTAGATTAATAATATGAGTGAAAAGAGAGAACATTATTTTCCCTCGCAGAAACAAATGTTTCTTCCAAATCAATTACAGCGGTTCGTGTGGTGATGAAGTTAATGTGATTATGTAATACACAATCACACGAACCGCTGTGATTAATTTTGAGGAAACATTTGCTTCCATCGCCGGCAAAAATAACTTACTCTCGGGCTAAAAATCCTAAAGTATATTTGAATATTATGGGAGGGGGGTGGTTTGAAATTGTGGCCTATTTGACTAAAGTTTGAGTAGTCGACTAGAGTAGGACGCAGTTATTGTCCGTTATGGCAGTTTGCCACGTTAGGTACACGTGCTTTTCCCATCTCGTTCGTTTTACGGGACCCACTTGACGGTTGACCGTTCACTAGTACGGCTGTTGCGTATGGTCCCTCACCTCTTCCCCATTTCTGCCGACAAATCCCCTTCTTTGGCCTTTTTTGCTGATTCTGTTTTCTGTTTTCTGTTTTTTTTTTTTTCTTAAAAAAAATAAAATACCTTGTTCCTTGCAGGAGGAATTACATTACCAGTGGTTGGAGAAAAAATAGCACAAGGAAATGGGTAAATAATAATTGACTTTAAATGCACTAAGAAATTAGAATTTTCCAAGGACAATGCTGGGGTACCGACGGAATGTATCGGAAATGTATAAAGCGGCACGAATAATCCAAACTGTTCAATAATTTTCAAATAATTTTTGGAGTGTCTTTGCACAAAATCGGCCCAATTGGACATGCGGAAGTGAGTGATCCAATATTTCAATTTCTCTTTCAGATTTCAAGATCCGGATTATTCTTGTGGGACACAAAAGTGAGCCCCCGAGCCGCTTTGTACATTTTTGGTAGCATTTGGGTTGGTACCTATATCTTTATCATTTTCCAAAATTAAGGAACGCGATGTACTCAACATAACTCAATGAAGGCTCGTTCTATTAACAGTCCAGTGCGCTGTCAATAAATTTAAGAAATGACAACAAAAAAAGACACAAATTGCAATACACGTTTTACACTTTTGATGTTCTTTTCATACATTCTCACACATTTCAATACATTTTTTTTCCACCTTAACAACACTCCTGCGGGCTGTTTTTAACATTTCCCTAAAGTTATTTTTTTTTTATCACCCCTAAAGTTATTTGGTTTGGCTATATTTAGATGGAATTTTTTTCTTTTGTAAACGTCAACAAAAATATAGTTTTGTATTCCCAAAAGCGAATGCGCTTAGAAGTTAGTAATAACGTGGACATGATTTGTCCTATTGATTCCATAAATTAAGGTTTTCTTTTGGTTTGTTCCACGAATTTGATTTTGAAAAAATAGCAATACCTTTATCTTTGTGTACTCTGTTTAAGTCATGTTTTTATTTTTATTTTTCTTTTTGGCTAAAGAGTGAATTTCATTTCATGAGAAATGCGATTACAAACTACTGGATACAAGGACAACAGAACAATAACAACATATAGACGGGAAGAACATAAAATAAAACAAAAACAAATGAATGATATATATCCAGTGAGAGATTGCTTCGGTCGTAAGATGTTCGTAATCAATGTATGATGTTGATGCGCTACTGCCGCGGTAGTCCCACGAATGACGAATATTCTAACACACCGTTAAACAGATAAGCAATCGAAGGAATTTAAGGAGACATTGATGCTCAACTGTCTTGATGTAGATACCAAACAAAATTTGACTAATACAAACTAAGTGACTTATGCACATATAGTCGAGAGTTTCGTGGCACGATTAGGCGTCGTGCAACTAGATGGCCTAAGCCACTATCACCCAAGCAGCTAATCCACTGAGCCATATCCGAGTAATTCCAATGTACCTTTGTCCAAGAAGCAAATCCAGTTGCCAACCCGAGCGTCCCTTAACCTTATCCACCAAAATATTGAGCCAAATTCAATGAGCCAAACCCAAGCAACTCCAAGCAGCCCCATCAGGCAATAATCACAACTTGAACACCCCACGAACATCAAGACATCATCAAAGTACCAGCAAGACAAGACTATAATGACGATACTAACGAACGAAGCCACTGAACGGATCGACATAAACATAATTCCTAAAACCTGTTAAGAAATAGTATTGTCCCACATTGCTTAGGAGTGGAATGGGTGATCACTTAATATATGCTGGGACCTCTCCACTCATCGCCAATTGGCTTTGAGATGGATATAGAGTTTTCACATGGTATTAGAGCGGGGCCCATTCCACCTCACATCTAAAAAAAATAAGAAATAAAAAAAATTCCACAATCCACAGCCCACAATGACAGACCAGCAAAAAGGCTGTACGATGAAAGGACACAAAAAGTGGCCACACATGACAGACCTCCAATGCAGCTGCACGTGAGGAGGGATATTAAGAAATAGTATTGTCCAACATTGCTTAGGAGTGGAATGAGTGATCACTTAATATATGTTGGGACCTCTTCACTCATTGCCAATTGGTTTTGAGTTAGATATAGAGTTTCCACACTCTTCTGTAACTCCCACACCACAAGCAAATATGGTCACTTTTATCAATAGGACAAGAGGACCTAGCTATGGATCATCAGTTACTCCTAATCCTTCCGACATTACTGTTTTCCCACAGTCTCAGGCTATTCAACCTTTTATCAATGGATCTACAGCGTTTTCACAAAGCTTTTCATAGCCTTCTGGTTATTATAGCTGTCCAGTTGCAAATGTGACAATAGGTCCCTCTTCTAACTGGATATTTGACAGTGGGGCCTCTGCTCATATAACTAATGAGGAGAAATGTAAACTGAAAATCTTCATTGAATCTGTTTTTTTCGTTGAATGAAATGGAAGGAGGGAAAACCCCCTTTTTATACAAACTGACTCACTCATTTTGATTGGTTGCCCAAGGCATCACCTGGATTGCTGACCTAGACCTAATGTAACTGCTACCAACTAACACACATGTGCATGTTTACAATATACATAATTACAACACATTTAACAAACTTAAGAAACTAAGAAGAGTCCTAGTCCTTAACACTCCAGTGCAAACTCTTGGGTGGAGCACCAACGTACCAAGAGTTTGGACTTCAGGAACTGGAATCGAGCAATAGGAAGCCCCTTAGTGAAAATGTCTGCCAACTGAGCATTGGTGTCAATGTAACACAACACAATCTTCTTGGCTAATACCTGGTCACGAATGAAGTGATGGTCTATTTCGATATGCTTTGTCCTAGCATGAAAGACGGGGTTTGAAGCAAGAGCCATGGCTGAACGATTACCACACCAAAGAACATGTCGAGGAGAAATAAGAACACAAAGTTCAGTAAGTAAAGACTGAAGCCAAACCAAATCTGCAGCAGTCTGGGCCATTGCCCTATACTCAACTTCAGTAGAGGACTTGGTGACTGTGGATTGTTTCTTTGCACACCAGGAAACCATATTGGAACCAAAGAAAACTGCAAAACCTGTGGTAAAGCGTCTATCCAAAGGGTCACCTGCCCAATCAGAGTCAGTAAAAGTAGTGACTGACAAAGGACTAGAAGTGAAGTGAAGGCCACGAGTGAGAGTACCCTTAACATATCTGAGAATGCGTTTAATAGCTCCAAAAGGACTAGTTTTAGGTTGATGTATATGCTGGCAAACCATATTCACTGGATAAGCAAGTTTAGGTCTAGTTCATGTAAGATATTGCAAAGAGCCCACCAGACTACGAAACAAAGAGACATCCTCAAAAGGAGGATCTAAAATATCTAATGGAACTTTAACAGATGTAGGAGAGGGACTAGGATTGCAATCTACCATGCCAGCTTTCACCAAAATCTCAGCAGCATACTTAGATTAGGATAGAAATAAACTAGATGCAGTAGACTGTACCACAATACCCAAGAAATAGTGTAAATCTCCCAAGTCCTTCATAACAAATTTAGACCCAAGTTGATAGATGAGACGACTGATGTAAGAAGTGTCACTGCCTGTTATTATGATGTCGTCAACATATACTAAAATCAAAGTAATAGCAAAAGAAGTAGTGTGAATAAACAGAGAAGTATCAACCTGACTAGACTTGAACCCAATCTCCAAAAGATAAGAAGAAAACAAAGAGAACCAGGCCCTGGGTGCCTATCTAAGACCATACAAGGCTTTGGTCAACTTGCATACATAATTGGGATACTGAGGATCTTTGTATCCTTGGGGTTGTCTCATAAAAACCTCCTCTGAAACCTGACCATGGAGGAATGCATTAGAAACATCAAGATGACGCAAAGGCCAATGATGATGAACTGCCAAACTCAGAATAACTCTCACAGTTGGAGCTTTAACCACTGGACTAAATGTCTTAGTAAAGTCAAGACTAGCAGCCTGTTGATTACCATTAGCCACTAATCTGGCTTTGTATCTTGCGATTGAACCATCTCAATGTCTTTTAATGCAAAAAATCCACTGACATCCAATTACATGACCATGAGAAGAGGTTGGAACCAGAACCCAAGTCCTTTGTTTGAGTAGAGCCTCATACTCCTCTGCCTTGGCCTTTTGCCAAACAGAATGTTGGATAGCTTCTTGAAAATTATGAGGTTCAGTGTCAGGAGGAGAAATGGTAGTAAGAAGAGAAACGGGATGTTTAGGTTTGAAGATACCAAATTTGGCTCTGGTAATCATAGGATGATCTGCAACAGGAGGAGTAGGGACAGAACAGAGAGAAGGAGTAAAAGTAGAAGAGGAGACAAGATGGGAAGATGAATCAGGACAACTAGAGGGATGAAGCTCAGAGGTACTGTGAGCAAAAGGTAAAGAAGACAAGGAATGTGGGACTGAAATAGCAATGTTGTCAAAGGAAGTAAGATAAACATCAAAAGAAGAAACAGAAGGGAAAGTGGAAGAAGTAGAAGAACAAGAAGTATAGGGAAAACATGTTTCCTCAAACTTGACATGTCTATAAACATACACTTTGTCCAATAACCAAGAAAAACACAAGTAACTGACTTTGGAAGAAGTTTATGAGTATTATAAGGCTTGATCCAAGGAAAACATGCACAACCAAATAGTTTGAGAGAAGAATAATCTGGTGTAGTGTGAAAAAGAAGAACATATGGAACCTGAAAGTTCAAAGATGAATGGGGTAACCTGTTTGCAAGGTAAACTGCTGTAATCAATGCCTCAAGCCAAAACTTTGTAGGCATCTGAGCATGAGTTAACAAGGTGAGAGTTGTTTCAATGAGATGTCTGTGTTTTCTTTCCACAACTCCATTCTGTTAAGGTGTATAAGGGCATGTTGTTTGATGAATGATACCAAAAATGAGAAAGAGTTGAGTAAAATAATTATTAATAAACTTCCCCCATTATCAGACCTAATAGTCTTAACTAAAACATGAAACTGATTAAGGACATATGCCTTGAATTGAGCAAGTTTAAACTTAACCTCAGACTTGTAGTGAAGAGGGAAAAGCCAGGAGTATCGCCACTTTTTGGGTCCTATCATCGTGCAGTCTTTTTGTTGGTCTGTCATCGCGGGGTGTGGATTGTAATATTTTTTTTAAATGTGGGGTGGAATGGGCTCCGCTCTAATACCATGTGGAAGTGCTCATGTGTGAAGGAAAACAAGTGTGAGTAGTGAGCAAGTCAACGAAAAACTTCTAGTTTCTATTAAAGACCCGTGGCATGCATGCATGATGAATTAATTTATTCTTTTTACAAAAAAACCTCCTCAAAACTTTAAAGTATTACGAAAGAGCATACAGAAATGCACAATAAGCATTGCCTCAATTACAATCGTGAAACGAACGGAATGGAGACACAAAGGTAGTTTTTCTCATTTTCATTAGGTTAATTTGTTAATTTACGATTAAATTTCTACACAAATTCACGATCCAAACGTTTATACCTTTTAGTTATTTATGCAATTAATTCAATTTTTCTTATTTGAATCCGAAACTAAGAGTATAGATGTGAGATGTAAGTATTAGGTATTTATACGGCTAATGCGATGTCTGAACATGTATCACGTCACAATATAGGGGCCACAATCTACGATCTAGTTTCGTTCGTTTTTAAATTTTTTCTGGAAGTTAAAAATTTGATACCAAAGCCAAGCAAACAGCACAATTCAGGAGAGAAAAAAAAAAAAAAAGAAGCCCTGATGAACATAACCAAATAAAGAGACAAAAACCCAGAAAAGGCCACACAATTGGCCAAAACCCTACATATTGAGCGTCAACATTATATTGCTCCACTTATCCTAGTTTGCCCTCTTGTTATTTGCTTTATATTAAGAAAACAATAATGTAATTTAGATCAATTTCTTCTGCTTATTTTTTTAAAATGACACACCAGAATAAAAACCAATTAAATGATAGTAGTATCATATTAAGCGATCACAACTTATTTTGAGTTTTGCTGATTTATTTATTTATTTTTATGCGAAGTTACCAAACCGGCCCTTGTTTTGATTTGCAATTTTGATTTGTTGATTGATGACACTACACAAGATTATGTAATTTAGCACTCCTCATCAATAGATTCTTGAGGAGAAGACTTGGAAAACAAAAACTTAATTAATACAATGGTGATATTGATACCATATACGTTAATTGGGTGACCAGTGAGGTTAGCTCATCGGTCGTCAGAATCCCTCTCTCTTTCCGAAAAGGTCAAAATCTTGTATATTGGGATAAGAAAGATTCACTTGCGCCGATAAACTAAACCTAATACGTAATGCCTCGTCATTGATTGATGAGTTTTTGTGTATGCATCTAAATACAGATGTGGCTACCGGTGTGGGTTTGACTTGATAGTTAGGTCTTAATATACAATGATATATGTTTAATGAGATTAGTTAGACCGTTAATATGCATATATTAATAGTAACACGTATCAATGAATTACGTAATATAATTGTGATGAAATCATTTTCAGGTTGGCAAGTCCAACACATAACCGGCTGAGCCTTGTGATTTGTCAGGAACATCGGTTGGATAATAGAGATGTTACAGTTCACATTTTCAAAAATAATATATCTGATTGCATGCGCTAGCCCTAATACATATTAAGAATTTTTTTTTGATTTAGTCAGAAGGATAAGCTGGTTAGATTTTTCCTTTATTGTTTTTTTCCTTCACTTCAAACAAGTCTAAGTCTATCCCCGTCGATACACATGTGGCATTGGCCATTCCCGTGCCTCCCTCGCTCTCACGTACAAACACATATCTGAGGAGTAGTGTTACATAGACATATGTCTAGATACGATTCGGGTTATCGGAATATGCTTCCGGACATTTCAAAACATTGCTCCTTCGATATTTGAGTTGCTCACATAAGATTTCTTTGTGGGTCATTTCTACCGATAAAATGGCTAGCTTTTTCTTTCATTTTTTTTTCCCTTCCCTTCACACAAGTCTAGTCTATCCCCGTCGACACACATGTGGCATTAGCCATTCCCTTGCCTCCCTTTCTCTGAAATACAAACTATATTCGAAAAGCAGTGCCACATAGACAAATGTCCGGATACGATTCGGGTAATCGGAATATGCTTCTGGACATTACAATTTACAAGTTGCTCACATAAGATTTCTCTGTGTTTCATTTCTCTCTAGATATTACGTGGAGACACATAAGAACTATGCATAAAGAAATGACTAATGTGTACGGTACGATCCTTATTGGGTGGGATCACTAAAAATCTGCATCTTAATTCTCCAATAGTCAACCGTGATCAACCAATTACAGAGTCTCGATCGGCAATAATCCCAAGGCCCCCAGTTTTGATTAATTACCATTATCAATACTAAGATGATCAACCGACCCGATTTGGTTAGTTTTTGTTCCGGATTTTTCTATCATTATAAAGTAATAATAGTACTCCATTTTCCATGCTCGTCGAATAACGCGCCGATGTAATTTGCAAATCAAAGTACTTTTTTTTTGGGGTAATGCAGGGTGTCCTAGCCAACTTACCCGCACCTTAGACTCTACAGCCGTTTAACATGCTTACACGTCAGGTGAGGTAGCCTTAAGAATTGCTAGCAGGGTGGCCTTGTTCCGCTGAAGGACTTTTTGGCTTTTGGAGTTTTTTTTTTTTTTAATTGATGTATTATGAGAAAATAACTTGCCTTGAAAAGCTCCGGAGTGTTCTACTAACAAAAAACGTTTTTTTCAAAAAATCAAGACAAGTCATTCTCTCACAATACATCACATAAAAAATCATGAAAAACCAGTTTATTCTAAAAACACCCTTAGTGGAATACCACTTTTTATTGTAAGAGAATGAACTGCCTTAAAAAGCGTGAAAGCTGGAAAAGCCAAAAAAACCCCTTAGAACAGAGACTAAACCTGAAAACTTAGGAGGAAACAAACTCATAAGCCCTATGCATAGACCACTTGACCAACCCTTTGGTTATTAGTTGAGGGCCTGTCCTGCAACATTGCTTATTACTTATATAGGTTGCGTGTGTAGTTATATTTTCTTCAGAAATCTTATAGGCACTAATTAGTATACAAATAATTAAACTAAATGTATGTGACATTCTGTACGTGGATGAGTCTATCCATGTACATGCGGCATTCTTTTAGTAAATGAGTCTATCCATGTATTCTTCTTTTTTGGTACACATCCATGTATTTAATAATATATTGACGTGGTAGTGCCATGTATACATTTTTAGTGTAATACGTTTGTATATTAGTTAGTGCCAACTGCGTTGCTTTATTTTCTTTGAATTTGTACTTAATTGATGTGTTGGTTCAGATACTAACAATCAAATAGGCTCCACATATATGTGAGAGAGTTGTAAATAGTTGGAGACGAAATGGTCGTACATGCAGCATGATTGTTTTTCTTGAGAGTCTTCCGGGCCTGTTTGCCGGCAGGGGCCTACACACAATAATGAGTATAAGACACACGTGTATGTGAGGGAGTTGTAAATGGTTAGAGCCGAAATGGTTGTACAAGTAGCATTTTTGCAAGAAAAACTTGTTTACGACAATTAAATACAAGAGATGTTAGGAACACAACCATCTGGACATAACCCCGAGCGCAACTCTTCACATACACCTACATTCCCAAACACATTTATTACACGGGATCCACGTAAGTGTTTAGGGTTGTGTCCAGATAATTGTGTTCCTACCATTAAATACTACATACTTATTTCTTTTCTCAAAAAAAAAAAAAGGAAGAAAGAAAGAGAGACTCGTATTATACTAGTACTGCATTCTATAATTAATTCAAGGAGAGGTCCAAAATAGACACCCACAATCAAAATAATAAGCTAATAAGTTAATTAGTCAACCGATGACCACCAATCTATTTTCTGATAATTTAGGTTTCCGGGGGAGCTTACTCTGCAACAACAGAATTAAATGCAACATTTTCGTAGTCAAAATTTTTTTCAATGGGGTTGAAAGTTAGTAAGGGGCAATCAGTTTAACTTTAATTATTTTTTCGTTGTTTCGTTAATCTTTATATCATTAATTTCATTAGAATCCATGTGAGTTTGTTGACTAAACACTATAGGCGAAGAGTCTTTGTCGCCTTTTTTTTTTTTTTTTTTCAAATTCTATGCACTCAAAAGTTAGTAGATTCTTAAATTTTGGAAATAACATGGGTTTGTTAATATCATTTCATAAGAAACCATGTGAGTTTGTTGACCACACATTATAGGCGAAGAGTCTTTGTAGCTTTTTTTTTTTTTTCAAATTCTATGCACTCAAAAGTTAGTAGATTCTTAAATTTTGGAAATAACATGGGTCTGTTAATATCATTTCATAAGAAACCATGTCAGTTTGTTGACTAAACACTATAGTCGAAGAGTCTTTGTCGCTTTTTTTTTTCTTTCAAAATTCTATGCACTTAAAAGTTAGTACATTCTTAAATTTTGGAAACAACAAGAGTCTGTTAATTTGACGGGATTAGTAGTGAAGATATATGAAATCTCTTTGTACACGTAATTTCATTGAAGTAATAGTGATTTGGTTAAGATTACAACCCATGTTATCGTTGGATCTCACATTAGTTTGCATTTTAATTAAACACCGAAATTTAACTCGGATAAATATATAGTCCAATTCAATACCCATACCTAGTTAAACAAACGAGGTTGTCAGCGGAGGTGATGTGTCAATTTGTTGAAGACTTCAGGGGGCTTGCCTGATCAGCAACAACGCATTTCCACGTAGGATACAGCTTAGTATTGGCATTTTCATCATTAGCTTTTGGAGGAGAAAATAAGGTGCCGTGCAGGATCAGATCTTTAGTACTTCGTCCGTTCCAAATTACTGGTTACTTTTGAGAATTCTAACTTTTTAAGCAGACATGCAATAACTGTATTCACATTAAACAAATTTATTAAATTCCAATAATGCCCTTATATTTCAATTTTTGAATGAAAGGATTGTTGTTGGTAAAAGGGTTATTTTAGAAGAATGAATAAATTTTGTTTTGATTTTTTTAAAGAGGACTAACAATTTAGAACATCCCCAAATAATATAAGTAACAGGCAATTTGGAACGGAGGGAGTAGGAATTAATATTGTCATTGTGTTGTTCAACCTTGGTCGGTTGAATTAATAGAAGATCCCCAAGAATCCAAGGATTTGGTCCCAAAAGGGTCAAGATAACATGTTGAGGTGGTGGCATGTTGAGGTGTTCGACGATCGATAGGCACTCTGATAACTAAGTCGGTCCCAATTCAGAGAAGGGAAGTACAGGGCTTGAGTGAGAAAGATTGGCGTACTTCTTTAGGGTTTCGTATAATACTTTATTCTAACTAGAAGTCGGGGCACACGCAATGCGTGTGCAAGTCGGACTTTAACCAAAAAGTATGCACAAAAGTATCTGGTATATCGTTTGATCGTGTGCGCATTGCATACTATTTTTTTTTTCCAGGTACTAAGCTACATTTTAGATACTCCGTATTGAAGCAATATATAGTGCCAGATTGCACATAATCAAATAATGCATTACCATGCGAATGCCGACATCACCTCCGATTTTTTCACGATCGAATACCTGAATCTATCAAATTTTTTCTAGTCTGTGGGCAACTTGATCAGTTGCCATATTTTGGAGTCGCAATTGTTCTCCGTGTCTATTCCTTTCTCTTTGAATTGAAGGAATACAATGTTAGATAAGAAAGCATGAAAAAAATATGTAATTAGAGAAGGTAAATTTGACGTGAGATCATGTAAAAGCAAATTGATAAGAAAGCATGAAAAAAAATATGTAATCAGAGAAGGTAAAAATTATTAGGTTAATTTTATGATCTCCTACCATTTCACCCAACAATGTGAACTTGTATTTCAAAATTAACACAATTCAAAATTAACACACTTCAGTTAGAAATTACTGGGAATTGAGATATCGTGACGGAAAAAGTAGTCACATTAACTTTTTTCTTTTACTCTTTTTTGGTCGAAAAAAAAAAAAAGAGGTACAAAGTAAAAAAGCATGGAGTAGGCCAAGTGGAAAGTGCATTACCTTTGGATTCAATTCAATCTTTGAATTGAAGGGGATTCAATTCAATCTTTGAATTGAAGGATACATTGTTAGTTACGAAATTGTTGGGAAAAAAACCTTTGATTAGTCGCTATCAGCAAGGCTTTAGGGGGGAAAATTGGTAGGAAAAGTCTGACATTAGTGTGCAATAAGGGAGAAAATTTTGTAGTTGAAGGAGGGAGGGAGAAAGGATGATGATGGGTAGTGAACGTGGGGTGGCAGTTGATTAAAAGGTTATTTATCATTGTAACCTACTACTCTTCCATGGCAGTTACGGTTTTTCATGTTTCGAGAAATTGTAAAAAAGGAAGTTTGTAGGGGTAAGAGTGTCAAACACTTTTGTGACAGGGCTTCAAAATAAGGTTACACCAAACTTTTACTCCCCCTTTCTATATTAGAATAGATATAGAAAGGGAGAACACCAATTGGTGTGAACAAATTTTTGAAGCCCTGTCACAGAAGTGATTTCCAATATTGTCCTTATAAAAAAATAATATTTCACAATTGTTTTCACTATAACATTAATTAACCCTCAGGACAAAATAGTAAAATCACTCGAACTCAACCACCCATAAAAAAAAACTACCCAACCATACAAAAAAACTACCCACTTCCCCCTCCACAGATTTACACTTGCACACACAAAGTGTGTGCCTCGGCCTCTAGTATTGGGAATGCGTTCCCTAGCCACATTCCGGCCAGGTTTGGCACTAACGTCAGGTGCTACGTGTGCAGGAGTTCCTAGAGAGATCCACTCGTCGCTCACTCGGGTCAAGAGACGTTCAAGAGGTTCATCTAGAAATTCAGGGCACCACAGAGGCCAAGATAGCTCGTGCCTCTGATGATGTCACAAATATCCTTTTTTAGTTATGACATCATGCATGACATTGCCGAGTGCCACGCTACACGTGATTGTGCCACGTGGCTTTATCGAACAACTTAGCATTGATTTGTCAGGTAACATGCGACCGTGCCACGTGGCTGGCCTACCGGCCTACTACAATTATGTATCGAGCATAGCTAGGTCACTTTTGTTATCCACAAGGATTAATGTCAAGCTTCACATTAAATTCATGGTTGAGCTGTGTGGATTGATAAACGATTAGTATGTCTCCTTATTAAATGTTTACATGTACACATGTTTTATATTTGAATAGCATTGTATGTTTTTCAATTTAAATTCTACTTTTCCCATGTTAATATTCTCCTAATATTCTCATTTTGAAGCTTTGTCATCCTTCCTTAATCAAACTTTTGCCTGTGGCTTTCTTCTGATATTGAAACATTCTCAAATCACATAATTACGCGACACATTGCGTCACTTATTTTATCCTGTTACTATTTTAACGACTTAAACAAAAAATATTCAACCTAAATTGACCCCTAATTATTTCCAAAAACGAAAACCATAACTTTCATTTTTCTTGTTTGGGAAGATGAGTTCCAACCCTAAAACTCTTTCTTGTTTTGATGTTTCTAACAACAAGAATCCAAAACACACATGTAAAGTACTTTATATGCTTGTGGTAAGAACTCCAAATACACATGCAAGAGCCAAGTTATGGCTATTACGTCTCCTAGAACGTGGGTGGGTTTGCAGGGGGGCATGAATCATCTGTCCCTACATTTTCTTTTCCCGTGCTCTTGTACTAGGTTAATCTTGTCACACATTATTTCTGAAATTTAATGTTCCGGGGTTTCTTCCGCGATTGCACTGAGACAAGAAAACACACATTTTCTCGATAAATGAAGGAGGGAATAAGAGAGTCGTGAGTCTTTTGAAGTTTCTTAGAATTCTTCACCGATTCCGAAATTAACGATTCAGATTCAGATGGATTTGTGAATACCACGCACGTGTCGATCATTGATTGTGGAGACGGTCAGAGGTGGAAAGCCTAGACCATGTTTATAGGTGGGTTATGAGTTTGTCGGCCTAGTAGTACTGGGGCTGTTGACAAGAGACATCGTAACTGCCATGCAACCTAACTATATCCACGTTTGAAGATCTTGGGCCCTCTTTGAGACATACCACATGGCTGGGCCCACTTTCTGATATCCTTTACCCTTTTTTTCCGCTTCCATTGGGGGATGGGGCCTGTAAGGTGTACATGTGAGTTCGGCTCAGCTATCAACTCGATCTATATCATTTTATACTTTAAATAAATATTTTACATATAATTTAAAGCCTATTTATCAGAACTGTCGATCGCTGATCAGACGGTTGAGCAGAGCTCACTATACCCTGTAGTGAGTTCGGCTCACTAAGGAATTGGTAGTGATTTTTGTACTCTCTTTTTATTATTGGCAATCTTTTTTATTTGTTTTTATTCAAATGAAATTATCATTTTATCCGTTCATTAATTTATTTTTCACTCATCGATTGGCAGTGTAGTAAATTCATATGAATAAAAATAAAAAGAAGAGCGTGAATGATAAAAAGGAGAGTGCGAAAATCAATATGACTTTTCTTTTCTGTAGGAATTTTTCTCCTCCTTATTGCCAAAAAAAAAAAAAAAATCCTTTTCCATTGAAATTCTAACAACCCCGTCCCCACTCTTCAAGCATATCCATTACCAAGTATTTTTAGAAATGATTATGTCTGGAAAATATACTTTAAAAAGTTAAGAGACTTTGTCTAAAATTTAGAAAGGTAATCTCAGTTTTCGAACTTGAAGAGAACAAATGAATATTCAAATGACATATCTGTCGGCAAAAATATCTGTGGCGTTTTAACTGTTGAATAAAAATAGCTATTCAATAAAAATCTCTCTCGCTAATGAGTTCTTAGCTCAACGGCATGGCCCATGCCTTTCTTAGCGGTGGTCATGGTTTATTTTCTATTAGGGGCTTGTGCTGTTGTTAGATTACGTTAGTTTAAATTTCTTGCTTGTACACCAAAAAAAAAAAAAAAAATCTGTCATTTTTTTTCTTCACGAGAAAAAAAAATTAATTTATTTCGTAAATCTTTTCGTAGTGGAACCCAAATGAAATTTAGAAAGGTAATCTTTTACCCGCACCAGCTAACCTGTTGAAATTGTTCTATAATGTTTGCAACCTACATTTATCGAGGATAGTTGAAGGAATAAAAAAAATTAAAACAAAACAATCCGAAACCAATCCCACCAACCGCAAGCCGAGACCATTCCCACAACTATTTCATACGCCTTTTAGTTTGATTCTTCAAACTATAATATTTTTTTGGTTTTTATATATCTTTAATTTTAGTGATTTAAATGTAAAATGATACATCTCTTACCTTCATAAATGTTTTGGCCACTTTACTTTATTGGTCAATCACTTTGATTACAATTCTTTCAAAAATAATACAGCAATTTGTAATATATTCGGGAGATATTCACTAATCTTAAAATTTTGTATCTTCAACATTACTATTTCAACATTTCACGCCCACCACAACTCATAAGATTGTGTCTTGTTGTGACAATGAGTTATGGGCAAGTTGGGTAAAATAATAAAAAAAGACTTTTGTTTTTGCATATTCAAGGCTAACTAATTTTTGCTGCAATTAAACAACAAAATACAACAAAAAGCAAGTAAAATGCAACAAAAGAATTAATGGCCCAATAAATTAAAGTTGCTATAGAAAATTGTAGGAAAATTGCAAAAGATGTGCAATAGTAAAGTGGGCAATAGAATAATTGTAATATTGTGAGATTTAAGGGGTGAAGGACATTCCCCAACTTTGAAGAGAGAAAATTTGAGTGGTAGCTTCAAACTTTTTGGTGTCTGAGAAATCTGTTGAATAACAGATTTCACGATTGATCCCTCAAATTTTCTGAAATTTGCTATTTGAGGGATCTGCTTGAGATGCTCTTTGTGCGAGGCAACCTAAAGAATTGTGCTTCAAGCCCACTTAGGGTAAGTCAAGCAATTAATACAAGTTTGTTTTCCTTGGTTCAATTTTTTTTTTTTTTTTTTTGGAAGAGTACATGATTCAATTCGGAGTTCTGATTTAATCGAGCATCCCACACCACAGTTTGCACAGCTATGAAGATTACAAAATCCACATGGAAAAATTTGGTAAAAACCCGCATAAAAATGGAAATAGAAATTAAAAGGCTCTGATTATGGCCGCAAAATCTTCTCGAGGGACTTGTTTTAGAAGGCTAGGCTTCTACTAAGGCAATTCTAGAACACCTTGTTAAAAATTGTTGGGCCGTCACTATAATGTTTCTGAAGGCAAAGTGTTTCCTACCAAGCTGTCTCTCCATCTTTCTATATCACCAGAAACCCCATTTGAGCTCAGATTATGGGGCTGTTTGATAAAACTGAAAACTGAAAGCTGAAAGCTAAAAATTAAGTACTGAATGATGAATTTTTTAAGCTGAAAAGCTGTTTGATAAAACATATTAAGCACTGAATTAAAAAAATAATTTTTTTTTTGTTCCAATTGTCTCTTAATTTTGGTAATGGTCATCATGTATTTATGATAGTGGTGGAGTAGTGATTGGGAGGTGGTGAGGGTGGTGGCGGGGTGGCAGTGGAGTAATGGTGGTTGTGGAATGATGGTGAGTTGTGGTGGCAGTAGAGTAATAGTAATGCAATGGTGGTGGTGTAGTGGTGGTAGTGTGATGGTTATGGTCTGGTAGTGGTGGTGGTGGGTTGGGTGGAATGCTAGTCGCGGCGGCGGCGGCGGTGGCCGCGGTGGAGGAGTGGTGGTGGTGGTGAAGTGATGGTGGTGGCATGGCAATAATGGTGGTGGTATATGGGTAACGGTAATAATGGTGGTGGTGGCGGTGTGGCAGTGTGGTGGTGGTAGTTGTGGTGGTAGTGGTGTGGCGGCGGTGGCGTGGTAGTGGTCGTGGCGTTGGCGGTGGTGGTGGTTGTGGTGGTGGTGGAATTGTGGTGGTGGTGGTGACAGCGGCGGCGACGGTGTGATGATTGATTGTAAGCAAATAGGAATTCAGCCAGAATTAAGTAGCTCAAAGCTACTTACTTTTTATCAAATTTTTAGCCTACATATTAAGTAGCACTTAATCTGTTAAGTAACATAAAATGTGGTTATCAAACCTACTTAATGACTTATTACTTAATTGATTCAGTTTTAAGTGCTGAATCGGTGTTATCAAACAAGCCCATAAATTACTGGAAGTGAGAAAACAGGACAGACGTCTTCAATCTGAGAAACAAACATTACATGTTACCTTCGGGATCTTCTGCCCCTCACAAATATGCGAAATCGGCCCACCCGGCCAGGGTTGTGTCAGTTGCTACATCAGCACCATGTGTTATAGCCTTGGCTTCCCAATCAACTTCTTCCACCTCAATGTGTGTCTACTTCAAAATTTACTCTGCAAATCTAAAATCCAAACATATCTTAAATTGAGGCAAATTGCAAAAAAAATTAAACCAAAGGACAAGAGACTGCAAGGAAAAGAGGACGGTGAAAAGAGATTGAAAGGCATGATTGATGACTAAACAGTAGATATTGCATCAGATAGAATGTAAACAAATCAAGCATTCCCCAGCAAAATATTTTGGCCGGCATGCCTTGATGCAGGACGGTCACACATTTTTACAGCAAGGGTCTAATGTTCTGAGTCCACTGCAAATGCCACTAACCAGTCCTTTCGAAACCCTAGATTCTAAAGCTTGGCTAATCAAAATTCCAGATACACTCAAAAGCTATTTTTCTCAGCCACGAGGAGTACGGAGTCTACATGTTCACTACACAAAGGACTTGCACTCAAAATTTAGACATCGTTTGAGAAAAATTTCATTCCAAAGTCGGGGACAAACCTTAAGGTGAAAGAAGACTCACAAGACACCAGATTTCGCTCTCAACAAGATTCTCCGGTTGGGATAATAAAATTCATGTGGTATCAGTTCATATTAAATAGTTCAGAAGCATTAAAATTGCAATTTATTGCATACAGGAGGGCACAAAATGTGATTGGGGAAATATGTAAACTACAGAAAAGAGAGTGAGAAACCAAAATTGGATAATGGCGTGAGAAACTCGGGACAAATGTAGCCACATCAAGCTTACAAAATGGTGAAAAGTAAGATCCTCAACAAGGTGAAGATAGAGATGACGGTCCCTCCTAAAAGACACAAGCGAAGAACTCTTCCCTTCATCCTTGGGCTCAGTATCCTCAAGTAGCATAAAGTCACCTCCAGAATGGATTCACCATCGAGAAAGTACACCTACAGAGATATTGATGTGATTAGAGAAGATTGCAATATTCTCGAGTGCTATTAACCATGCATATAAAAGATTTCTAAATCACCCAAAAACGTTGAAATGAGTTCTCGTCAATGTCAATATCACTATGACAAAACAGGAGAAAGACAAGCATGATTTTACTCCATGGGGAATGTGTGGCAAGAGTAATGCATATGTTCAAGCCTCTGGCTCTACAGCATTTTGGCTTAATCCAGAAACCATTTTTGCCTTCTAATCTCAGACCCTAGCATTTTCAATGAAGAATACATTCAAAGCAACCTTTCTGGTTTGTCTTGGAGTGGGATTGAAATTTGGTACAAAGATTAAACCACTCAAATTCTACAAATTTAGTCAAAGCAGGAGTAATCAACTTCTACTAAAATTCTACTTAAAAGCATAGAGAATCATTTGGTACTTCTGTTTAGCAATGTATTCAAACCACTACCTACGACACCTTTTTCCATCCTTGTCTTCATTTCGATAAATAAATCATTTCCTAGAGTAGCAGAATAGAGGCAACTTATGCACCATGGGCGTCTGCCTGATTACTAGCAAGGGTTATCTTGATGTCAACAACATTGAGCTTCATGCTATAGGTTTGATAAAATGAAGTTTTTACAACCTTTCTTCCATTGGTAGGCATGTTCACCCACATTTAATCTCATTATCCAATTTAAAAGACTGCATCCTCCAAAGCATAACCTAGATCACAAATGTGAGCTCCTTGGGATGATAGTAGTGCTACTTGGAGGGATTCTCTCCAATGAATCGGCTTTTGCAGAAAGTTTGAGTAGAGCAAGTCTTAATCTCTCCATTTCCCAACTCTTCTAAGCTCTGGTGGAGTGAGCTGCAGAAATCTAATAACAAGAATCTTCATTTCTGTCTTCTTTACAAACTCAATATGGTTACTATTTGTCCAAGTTGCTAACCTTAGCCCCGCCTTTTTATGGAAACTGGTAATCCACTGATAATCTCATACCATTATTCCTAGTATGCTACTATCTTCCTTTTTTGGTTTTGATGTGATTTGATAAGCTAAAGCCCTATATGTAGGATGGTACCTTTGAGTAGCTCCTCTAGTCATTGTGTCATAAGTTTACTTTGTTATGGTAATAATCAGCAACGGCTAGACTTGTTTTTATGGACAGCATATAGGGTTGTGCATTAATCTTTTTTTTTTATTTATTATTATTTATTTTATGTTTGAAGTAAGTAATATTATGACCAATTTTCACACTGCTTCCCGAACTCAGCGTGTAAGGATGCAAAACCATACAAGGACATTACCAAATCTTAAGTCCCCATTTACCGAGGGTGCTTAGACTGTGAACAGGAAGAAGAAAAACTATGCAGGATCATTAACAACCTAACCGCCAAAAAAATAATCATATAGTCTCTGCAAAAAATCCTTGTGCAAAGATCCCAGTACCATGAAAAAGACCTCCTTGAGCTCCTTCCCAATACGATGTGCAGATTAGAAACCAACTTCTTCCTCCTCCAAACATCTAAGAAATCGGCTACTCTCCTCAGAAAGAACCAAGGCATTCCAAACATCAACAGGCTCACATCCAACAACTCCTTTGCCACCCAATGATGTAACTAGGGGCAAAAGCTATACAACAAACCTCTCCCCCCTCAGCCACTACCCACACGCACACATATAAAACACAAACAAAAAATATGCACCTGGATTTTTTCTGGCACTTTGGTTCATGAACAACTTCTTCAGGTCATAGCCAAGAGGCCCAACACCACCACTTTATGTCATAACAAGAAACAACACACCCACACTGCTTTGGTCCATATCCAAACACCAAAAAGACAATTAACTCAGTTGGGGCCCACTTTGATTTAACCACCACTTAAAATTGTAAGACACTAAGACTTATAAACAAACCCATTTTTCCTTGTCAAGGAGACCACTATTGGTCATAACTGTTTGCATAATTTCAAGGGATGTGTACAATAGGATTGGCCAACCACAATAGATGAGGGCCATTTTCTTCGTCTCTCTTACATATGCAATCCCAATTAACCAAGGCCTCTGAAAGACTCTGCACGGGAAGGATCTCCCCATGGGCAGCAAGAATACTAAAGTTCTACATTGCAGAGAGAAAATCCCTCTAAAACTTCTCAAAGCTACAAGCCCTCGAGGCAGAAATTGTAACAATGAAGCGGGGAGGAAAGATTCTAGAGAATTCCAACACAAATTTCTAGCAAACAAATTCTATATATAGCATAGATTACCTAAGTTCTTCCACTTGTCTGAAACGGAGTTCGAGTTCTATGTCACATTACAAGCATGATTTTCATGCATGATGATGGACATACATAATGATATGGAAAACTTAACCAGAATATAGGAAATTCGTTTAAGTATGACAACCAAACAAGGACACGAAGACGCACCGGCAGGCTGTTGAGAAGAGCTAAAGCAAGAGAGACATGAAACGTGCACACAAAAATCTTTTCCAGATCATTTGGAAGATATGCACCAAAAGACAATAACCACCGAGGACGATAAGCAGTTAACCGAATTGAAAAAGCCATGGAGATGACATCTCCGATGAAAACAAAAGTTCCACCACAACCCATTTCTTCAAAGTTTGGACTCTCAACACCGGCAACCAAATTTCTTGCAAGTTGCCAGCATTCCGAAGAATAAGGTCTTGAATATGTGATCTCAACCCACGTTAAACCTGGTATCTGTAGAGGACTTAAGCAGGTATCGTCCTGTGTCAATCATTACCAGCATGATAAGTTGCAAAGATATTTCCTCACAATCATGTCTCATGCAGGGAAGACATGTATTTTTTACCATACTATATACAAACTTTTACAGATTTTTTATTGTAACAAGAATAGCATGAACAGCATAATTTGTACCTCAGAACATGGACAACTGCTTTTATTGCTTGCAGATTTAACCCATCCATCACCGCACTTTCTAAGCTTGACAATATCCTTACCAATCAAGCAATGCATACCTTCTCTGCTATTTTGGTATTTATCTTCAATGATACCCTCATCAAGCATGCTTGAATTAGAGCATGAAATAGTTGTGAATGCAGTGAAATCGTTAGGACAAGTAGACTGGTCATCTGTCAGTTGAACGTCCCTGCTTGCTTCTATCAAAGAACTCGAGACACAATACCCTTTGTTGCTAATGTGAAAACCCGTGGAAAAGTTTGAGTTTTTAAGTGTTTGCTCATGTATATGAGCCGCCATCTCTGTCCACTCTTGCGGATTCCTAATGTATATGCCATCCAATGACATGACCAAATCACCAGGAGCCAAAAAACCAGAGAGGGGTGACAAAGAAGGCACATCCAGAACCTATCAAGACAATGATAATTGTGCAGAACTTAGTGCACAGAACACGACAATAAACTTCAAAGTTTTAAATACAAGCACGCAGCCATGTTACGTACCATGGGGATTTCACCATGAATGTAGAATGGATTCAAGATCAGTGGCAGGAGGAGCAATGCCAATCCACAAACTACACAACACTGCATATAAAGATGAAGGTAATCAGCCTAAGATTGATAATTACATTTGATATCAGTAACTTAAAAGATCAGCACACAAATAAGTGCTATCTGTACTCACTGCTGCATTATGCCAAATGCCGGCACAGTATATACGGAGGGTTGCAAATCTTGGTAATGCCTGCAGCACCTCATAGTTGAAAGCCACAAGAGCTCCAGGAAATAGAACTGCTAAGAATACAGCAATGTACTCTATTTGTATCCCCTCACTGCTCCCCGCAGAATACATGCCTACACTATCATTAATGAGATCTTCCATTGACATATTAACATGAAAAAACTTTCATGCATCAGTATGTCCACATTTGCTTCATCATTGGTGTATCCTTTATGTGAATAAGGAGGAAGGATAATGTAACAGTATGTCGTTTTAACTCTTTTCGTTAGTCGTTTAAAATATTGTAGCAGGTAATCATATGCACAAGTTATGACATACTACATAGTAAGATAGAGCGCTAGGACTTGACAACTTGAGAAGACACCTGTATGGTAAGTAAAAGAAACTTATAAGAAATTCCAATTAAAATAACCATGTCTCAAAAGGGACAGAGACATGCATTCATTTTCATCCTCAGGAACATGGAACAGTATACGGTGCATAGACAAAACCAACAAAATGAAATCCCCAAAGTCTTCCACTATACATCCAACCTCCACTCCCACATGGACTGGCTCACCCAACACCTGTCGCTTGTGGGTGGTTGTAGCTATCTGGGTTTTACAGGCAGTGCAGGGGTGGGTCCAAATTGGCCCTGCCTTGGAGGGAGTCCAGCCTCCTCAAGTCTGTTGCCTCAGAGATACCAACAGCTTCCTCTGCAAAAAATGATTACTATCTATTCTTTTGGCCCCTTGAGACCTGAAGGTTATTTGGATACTTATGTATTGTATAGAATGGCAGCATTTCTGTCATTTAATGTCATTAAAGTTATCTACGGCTTTGCTTTATATTGATTTTGGTGGAAACCAACTCCGTAATCAGCCATTTGAGGGAATAATTAACTGGAAATGCCAATTGTCTCTCTCCCCTTAGAGTCTAGCCATCACAGCCCTCTCCTCGATTAGTTCCTCGGTCTTCTAACCCCTCTATCTATTTATACCCTTTCATCCATGGACCCTATAAACCTCCCGCCCTCCTTGGATTTTCTCTTAAAACAGATGATGACCATCTAAGTTCCACGTAGTTTTGAACTGAACCGCATGGGCTATCTCAGGCATTGTCCTCTGCCGAGACGTGAACTAAAACCGTAAAACGTGGTAATCCATTTTCAGCACACTGCGTAGCCCTATTTTCTTTGGCATACTTGTCAGCCATATTCTCAAAAAACATGTATCTAAAAAATTCAATTTTTCCAATTAGACAATTTAAATCCTTCAATTGATATGTGATGTGTCCGCCTCTAGATATGAACTCAGACTGAGACTCCAATTCAATTTTTCCAATTAGACAATTTAATCCTTCAATTGATATGTGATGTGTCCGCCTCTAGATATGAAATCAGACCGACGAGTCTCACCCGAATCTACTTAACACAGACCAGATAACCACCAATCTGAACCTTCAAGATAACCTCATTGATTGAGTTATTTCCCCAACGTTACTTGTCTTTCTCAAAACACTGATGACATAGCCATGGAATGGTTAGACAAATCCCATAGGCTTTGGAAGCCTAAACCAAAGGCCATGGATAGCACAAGCATCGAGAAGTTTTTTGGTCCAAAAACAAGTGTCCATGGTAGTTGGTAGTTCATGGGTCATCCGTTGATAGGTCAAGGGTCATATCATTAATATTCATCTTGATATACTAAACACATTGCATCTATTTGTTAGTAGGTTCAATGTATGCATTTATTTCTAGGTTCATTCATATATCTTATTCAATGTATTCATTAATTAGGTTCATTTCATTTAGACTTCTAGGAACTAGAGGGGTCTTTTCCATATAATATAAATCGGGATGTAATCTTTCATTTTGGAATAGAGTCGATTAATGAATTGAGTTTACAAGGCTGAGGCCATTGTGATTGGGGTTTGGGCTGTGGTCCTTCCTTGCAGAAACCGCCTAACTCTTGTGAGGGTGAAGCACCTCTATCTCTTTTTCCCTCTCTTCTTCTTCTCATTCTTTTCTCTCTTCTTCTTTGCTCACTTTCTCTGAAATTCTATTCTCATTTTCCACCAAAAACCACCATGTTTCATAGTGTAGGCGGCAATACTCAAGCGTCCTACCCTCATCCAAACATGAATCAAGGTAGGACAGGGATGCGCTTCAGATTTTCATACAAAGGCAAAAATCAAGAAGCAACACAATTATTAATTAATTCTCCACCATCCTTGTAGATAAGTTGTTCATAGAAATTTATGCAGAGATATGACGTTTGCATGGTCTAATTTACTTAAAGGTAGGCAAGAAAAGCTAGGTTAACTACCTTAGAAGGGAAAAATAATAGACATTGGAAACAGGAAGGAAAAACTTAACCTGGCAGCAGCAAGAGCATGCCCAAACTCATGTACACACACGGAAATTATCGTAGATAGACACATGTATCCAACATCAGTCACTGATGTGCTCAACCCAAAAACCTACATATAAGACAACATGCAGGAGCGTTGGTGGATTTCAGCAAGAAGGCTAAAAATATACGACAAGAAAAAGTTGCATGAACTAGTTTCAATAAAACGAGAATACACATCAGATCACAAAGCCCGAACATTAATAATATGTCTGGGGCTTACAGACTGAAATAGTCTAGCCATGCCTAAACACAATATAGACTGTTTAAACTTCGTCATACATAACTTAATGTTTCCAAAGTGCTTCAAAACTTGGTTATACAAACCTTAGAGGCGCACGTGGGGTAATTGAGCCCTTCAAATTAACAAAAGTGACAACAAAATTAATACCCTTGAGCACATCAATGAAAAAGGATGAGCATGCAGAATGAAGGTTCAGCAGTTTTTTTGGTCTCATTTAAGGAGCACTGTGATGACTTTCCCTTTGTTTCCGTTTTATACTGGAACGTTGAATTCAATAGATACACTACAAATTAAACGGAGAGAGGAATACATGTGTCATGAATATGGAGAGAGACAGGGAAAGAATAGAGCATTAGAAGTGCTTAATCTATGAAAACCCTAACCTTCGAAAATGAAACTAAACTATTACAACATGGCAAAAGGCAGAAACCAAGCAGTTGAAAGACTCAGTAAAGAGCTCCTAGTATCCATATCTCTATATGTTCTACAAACGTCCCAAGTGGAAGTAGGATAGAGTATTAGGAGTGCTTAATCTATGACTGCCATAACCTTTGAAAATGAAACCAAACTATTACAACAAGGCAAAAGGCAGAAAAAGCAAGCAGTTGAAAGACTCCCTTAGTATCCATATCTCTACATGTTCTTCAAACATCCTAAGTGAAAGCAGAATAGAGCATTAGAAGTGCTTAATCTATGACAGCCCTAACCTTCGAAAATGAAATCAAACAGTTGAAAGACTCAATATAGAGCTCTTCGTATCCATGTCCATATATGTTCTTCAAGCATCCTAAGTGAAAGTAAGTTGATTTCCAATCTCAGGCATTTGGATGGCACAAGAAAGCAAGCACTGAACCAAAAGAAAAAAGGGAGCTAAAAATAGGAAAATCATCCATGCAGCAACGGTCTGCCATCAATACATCAAAAGCTCACTAATGATTGGAAAACAAAGGCTTACACGAATTAAGATCACCAAACGTAGTCTAAATCGCTCGTCTCCCCCATTTTAAAAATATCTGTTACCCAGAAAGCAATTGTCATTCATTGCATTAATGGCACTCGACAGGTGAGACGCATTGTGTTTAGAGTAGAAGTACAAGGGGTCGAAGCTCATAACAATCAATATCACGTTCATGCACATATAAATTGGATGTTGTAGACAAGAATGCAATTAGTGCAACTCCAAAGAACTTGACAATTATAGAGAAGCTTACATAAGCAGCCCAAGAAATCCAGACGGGCATATAGACAGCCATAAAAATAAGTCTGCTAACAAGGAAATAAGCACAAAAATAGAGAACTAACCGAAGGTGAAATCCCAAAAAAGGACCTGGTCAAAAGCTTGCCAAGCCATGAAGAATTCCCATTGTAAAAATGCAGCAGTGTGGCTGATTCACATAGAAGGATCTGGCCGCACGTACAAAGCAATAAAATAATAAACATGAACTGTAGCTTATACATCTGATGGAGAACAAACACGATACTGTATATATTACAGGTCTTACTCACCACAAAAACTCCTAGCATTGCGGTCAGACAAAACCCGATCCCAACTGAAAACCAAACTCGCAACCACCTTCGCAAGACCTTAGACCGAGTCAGTATTAATTCCACTAGCAATCAGGCAACTAACTGCCCTTTGGATTGGGACAAAGGGAAAAGGAAAAAAAAGGCTGAGTTTTCAGATTAAATCCTACAAAAACTGACGAACAACAACAGACCAATAATAATAACCAAAAGGTAATCCTTTTCTTTATTCCTCATCGTTTCTCGTCATTTCTCACCTATTTTAGTTATCCAAACAAGTGATATCATTTTCCTTAGTTTCTTTTTCTTCTTTTTGCACCCTTTCTCACAACAAATGGGCTAAGACTAGTATAAGAAAATTGTAGTAAAACCTGGCATGTCTTCGCCCGACCCTGAAAAGCGGTTCATTCAAGACAGAGGTCTTGTAGTCACAGTACCTGCACCGACCCACCAATTCATTTACATTATTTTGCTTTTTGCAGCTACTAGTACTACTTTTGATTGTCACTGCATCTGAACGAAGAAGAAGAAAACAGAAACAACATACCAGCAAGAAACAGTGTTGGAGAGGCGCCTAACGTGTAAGGGCAAGAGGGTTCGACGACCCTGTCCCCTCCCAAACCTTCTCGATTGCCTGCCTCCTTCCATCATCTTCTTTCATACATGGAGTGGTGCCATTGCAAACACTGAAAAGACGAGAAGAATCCCAATTTTCTCAGTTTTAATGGAATACAGTAAATCCTTTTGGCTTAATTTCACTTCTTTCCTCTCTGTTATTCAATTTTTACCAATTAAGTCCTTAAGCTTTTAAAACATCGACATCCACTCACTCTAATTTTTCATTCCAATTCCATTTACAAAAAGAATGCGACTGTTCGGTTATTGGGATTGACATTAAGGCTCATGATCGTTAGTCGATCTGATGAAAAAATTGCATTAACTGTGAGATATATAAGTGCAATATATTTATGGAGAAGATGTTAGATAAGAATTTACTCTTTTCCTTTTAATGATATACTTAATTAAGAAGAATTGTTTGCTAATTTGGAAAAAAAAAAAAACTGAAAGAATATTTCCTTGGCAAATAATACGAATTTCTGATCATTTCTGATCGATAGTTTGTATAATTGAGAACAATAATTTTACAAAGAACAATAGCTTTCGTCAAACAAATGGACAAATAATGCAAAATTAGACTAACGAGATATCAATTTAGAAAATTTAAGGACTTAATAGGTTTAATTGATAAGTTAGAGATGAATCAGACAAAATTAGAATGATTGAGGGGATAAATGTGAAATTTAGCCGATACAGGGAAAGTTTTGGATGGGAAAAATGGAGAATGTCAATACCAATCAAGGTTAGTTCTGTGGTGAAAACTCAAATTTGTTTAGGCAAGGCTAGTTTTTTAGTTTCCATAGCACCTAAATAAGGCCGAACATACTCCTAATATTACCCATACGTGGTGGGACCATAGTTTTGGTCTCACGTAAGTGCGGCGAGGTCAAGGCAATATTCCCTGATAGAGATGAGGTGACAAGCAGGGGCGGTACCAAGGGGGTGCTAGGGGGTTCTCGGCCCTTGCACAATTTCAAGTATTCTCACGTGTTATACTAGTTTTTTAAGTTAATTAAGAAAAATTCTATGGGATTGGCCCTTGCAAGTCCCTTGAGTGCCTCCTAAAATTTCAAGTTATTAATCATTTTTTAGGTTGCTTCTATAAAATTTAACGGTGACTACGCACATGCACACAATATCGTCTCTTATTTGGACCTTGCAAGTAGCACTAAAATACTTACAAAAAAAAATTTCTTCCATGAATTTGAAAATACACGCATATCAGCCCCTGCTTAACTCAAATCCTGCGTCCGCCACTGGTGACTAGAACCATATCTGCTCCGTGTACCAAAAATGAAGAATGTTGATACAGGTGGGTGAAAAAGGGAAATTGTGAAACCGAAGGGTTTTAGTGAAACAAAGAAAATGGAGTGGAATGTGAAAAGGTGAGCCAGACCTCGAGACGTCACCGAGACCTTGCAATTGTCAAGCTTCAGACTCCATTTAAGACGAAATACTGAGGTCCCTGGATAGCTGAATTTCTAGAGAGAGAGAGAGAGTGATGATACTTTTGCAGTCTCACTCGAGGTATCTTCTACAGATCTTGTCAAATCGGGTTCAGAAGTAAGTTCCTTTTTTTCTTCATTGTTCTCCTCACAGATGGGTTTATTTCATTTTCTTCCCTCGGCGATTGTGAATTTCCTATAAACCAAAAAAATTGGAGATTTGCAACACATTAAAAGGAGAAATTTCCATTTCTTTATCTGAAATTTTGAACTAGTTTAGCTTCCTTTGGGGCAGCTGTATTGCTCCATTGCATTTGGGTACACGTACCTTATTTGCTAACCCTGCAGTGCTGTTCATTGGGCAACTATTCTTAGTGTTTTTATCCTTTACATTTCATTCAATTTTTCGGTGTCTCAATAAATACTGTTGAAGATATTTCTTAGTAGCTGAGGCATGGGAGATTTGGTTATCGTTTGGTCAACTGGAGTGGGTTTGGGACTTTGGGTTCTGATCTTCAGGTGGCATAGGGGTTTAGAAACCAGACTTATTTTAGATTGGAAATAAAGTGATAGACAATTAGAAACCGAAAAGGTGAAAACATCCAATGTTTTTATTCTGCTTGGGAGCTTCAAATGGAATTGCATTGTTTCTTGACGACTCAGCATAAAAATACGACTGCATTATTATGCACTAGAATCCAATTCTGCACGAGTGGACATTAGGAGCCAAAATTAGGATTTGCTAAAGACTCGAAACTCAAGATACTTTTCTTCTATTGTCTTCTTTCTACTGTGCCCTAGCTGTGCTTAGTTGCAGGGAGCTCCTAAAGTGGTGCAATGCCCACCTTAGGAGCGCGATTCTGCAGTCCTAACTTAGGAGCTTGACGGGAGTCTGCTCCCATTGAGATTATAGCTCTCTCCTTAAAGAAGATGGGAGCTTTTGTGCGATACCAGCATAGAAAAATACTCCCTCCATTCCATAACATTGGTCCCTTTTGGGGATTCCAATTTTTCAGGGGGACATGCAATAAATGCATGTCTTTTGTCAAATCACCATTGATTTCAATTTCTACCCCTGAAACTCACTTATAAAGTTATTTTAAATTATTTATGAGGGTTAGTTTTGAAATCCAACCACATTTTGTACTTGATTTTTCAAATAGGACTAGTATTTTGGGACATCCCAAAATGGAATAGAGGACCAACCTTTCTGGATGAAGGGAGTAGTAATTTTTTGATTTAGCTCATATACATAGCCCACGTCACGATATTTTGAAAAGCGAACCATACATTCTAACACTATCCCATTTCTTAAGGTAGACTTTGGCCCATAATTTTTTACTCCCTAAAATGATTGTAGTGTTAAAGTGCATTTCCCACGTTATATTATTTTTGTAATATATGTACACGTTCCTTTCATGCTCCCAACCTTGGGGAGCTTCTATATTCTCCCGCTCCCTTGCATCTGCTCCCGCACCCACTTCCGGTTCGTGCAACTAAGGCCCTAGGAGATTGAAAGTGTGGTATTATGGTGATCGACGATGGATGTTCGTACCTGGATCGTAATCGACGCCTCCAAAATTAAGGATGAGACCGAAATCACCGCATGCGTCTTTTCTGGGGCATGAATCACAAGCAGAGTGAGATTAAGCAATTGGAGAATTCATGGACAATTCGCAAGTTAGCCCAAAATAGATTTTGCGGACAACATTATTATTGCCTTGCTTTGAAGTAGGCTACTCTATTATTTATTAACCTCTTCTTCTTTTCTTTTCTGGATTGTGCTAGTACTCTTACCTTTTATTGCCTCATTTTTCGTTCGATGATTACTGAGAAATGTATCAGCAAGGTCAACTACTATTTGTTACCTAAAAACCGTCACCTCTTTCAGCATGCTGATATTTTTCTTTTTGGTTATGTTAGTGTTGAGAAAGGGGTTGAATTGGATAGCAACTGGGTTGAATTTGGTGATATACGTTACCATATTCAGGTGAGTCAACGATTTGGAACCTTTTCTTTTCATGTATCTATGGTAGAGAATGAAACAATTTAGATCAATGGCTTGAAGGGAATCTTGGCTAGGTTCGTGCACTTTTCTTTTTATTCATACCAGGATGTACTGAAACTCCAGTGGATTCTGCAAATGTGACTTACAAAATATCTTGCAGGCATCAATGAAGAATCCCCATCTCCTGCTGTTATCTGTCTCATTACCCACCCCGCCTCCGGAAACTGTTTTCTTTGGGGGACTTCCTCTTGGAGCCATAGAAGCTGTAAAAGCTGCTTATGGTCTGGTCGTACAAATTCTTGATCCTCCAAGAGATGGCTTTAATCTCACTGTGAAGTTGAATTTAACTAAACTTCCTCCAGATGAAGGTCTAGTGAGTTTGCTTTCTATGGTCACTATAATCTTTCTATTGGCCACGCTGAAATATATAGAATCAGTTTGTGTACCATTTTCATCTACATTATCCATCAATTTTTTTTGCCTCCTAAATTGTTATTTTTGTTTTCCTTGATGTGTTTGTTTTGTTTTTTTGGTTTTTGTTTTTCTGTGAACTATGTTAGGTCACAAAAAAAATTGCAGAAATTTGAAGAACACTTGATGATGTAAAAAGATAAAGTCATGCAAAGGGATACCTATATATGGCTTTGGATAATAAATTGCCTAGTACACACAGCCACATGATAAGACAACATTGGGTTACCCAAGACTTGTAGGTACGTTAATCAGGCCCAAAATAAGGTCTCGAAACACCCCACAAGAAAGGAGTGAGTGATAACTGATATCATCGATCATCTTAGAAAGTTGCCAAAAGAAAACTGAGATTGAATGAAAGAGCGCATTGTCAACCAATTTTGAAGGATTATAGATGATTAACAACAACTAATAGATTTCAGGTGGCCAGATTGTCTCTTTGTTTAATTCTGCGCTTAAGCTAAGACATGGATAACCGCTCTTTTGCCGCTTAAAGAAATCTAAGAAAAAAATTCTCTTTTGCAACTTCACCTACAACTGAGGAGTTGATCTTTCTCGAAACAGTCTTTTTAGCCTACTGTGGGGGTGACATGCAAACTGGCCTTCTTCAACTATTTTCTTAAACAATTTCAACCATTTTCCTTTATCTCCCCCTTCCCCAAGTAAAAGTCTGTAGATTGAGGATTTTTTTTTTTTTGGGGTGGGTGGGTGGGTGTGTGTGGGGGTGGTTTATTTTGAGGAGAGAGCATGGTTTTTTAATCCTATTGTTTTCCTTTTTGAAGTGCATGTTCTCTTGCAATGATGTTTTCCCATTCTCTTCTGCGTCCAAATAACCTCGATCAGGGCTTTGAATTGCAGTATCTGTAAATGTAATGGTATCGTGATATTGCCATATATCGGCTCATATTGGGCCATATCGGCCAATACATAAGTTAATAACCGTATCGGAGGTCTGAAATTCCGTCACGTAACGGGGATTTGGGGTTCCTGTAGTGCCTTCCCATAGTCCCCTCAATTGTGGGCGCTCTATAATTTGTATTCAGGTTCAGAAGTCAGGAATTTTTAGTAGATCATTCATGCAAACAATCAAATTAATTGGATATTGGTAGCCATATGGTCGGATACCATTTATTTTACAAAAATTGATGGCCACTATCATTTTTAGAATAAACTGAAAGACTAATTTGTCTCAATTGTGTTTCCACTAATCTCCAATGATCATAACTTTTTGTATCCATGATGTGCTTAGCGTTCTTGAAAAAATGAATGGTTTAGATCCCAAATGAAAATTTCATAGGGCCTTGGGGCACTACAGTGACCCCAAGTCCATGTAACGGCTGAAAGATACGCAATTGGCATTATTTAAAACCCAGACCTCAACATATAATTGCATATCAATTGACCTCTAACGGTGGCACGTTGCTCACTTTTTGTTTGAAATATATTCTTCAGTAGCAGGACATTTTGCTGTATGGCTATCCGACTTTGTTGTCTGAGTTTGGGATGTATTCCTTCCCAATGCTAAGAGTGCACTCTTGACAG
The DNA here is from genome assembly GCA_020921065.1 of Vaccinium darrowii. NCBI lineage: Eukaryota > Viridiplantae > Streptophyta > Magnoliopsida > Ericales > Ericaceae > Vaccinium > Vaccinium darrowii. Next base: position 26,536,448 of record CM037156.1, read on the forward strand.
TTGCAGTAAATGGTTTTTTGCAGAGAACAAAAACAATCTTTTGGTGAAGATTGCATCTCTGAGGGAAGTAGTAATGGGTGCCCCATTAAGAGTAATGCTAAAGCATCTTGCTTCAAGGACTGTTGCTCCAGATATAGATAGGCTTGTTGCCCTTGTGCATCGGCCTACAGAGTCTTTTTTCCTTGCTCCGCGAGTAAGATTATCTTGGCCATAAGTCTATTCGAATAGCAGGAATTTTTTCCTTTTCTATATATTCTGGATGGACTAATATTGTATTATGTTCATCTTGCATTGCATCATGTTAGTATCTGTAAAAGAGAGCTTATTGACTCATTTCAGTTGCTTATGGCAGGCAGAAAAGGTTACTGTGGTTTTTCCTATGAGATTCAAGGATTCCATAGATACTGCTCTTGCAACTTCATTCCTGCAGGTACTGCTAGTATCTTATCAAAGGTTACTACTTACTAGTAATTATAATACCATCATTGTCTGGCCCTTTGTGCTGTTGCTGGGTCTTAGGAGGGGTGTATATTATGATATCATCACAGTGTACTGTTCCTGTAGTATGCTACATGTTATTAAATTCATGTGTTGGGTAATTGGGCGCAGTTACTGGCATAGTTCAATATTGTGGCTGTGACCTTTAGTACTCACTGGAGTTGTCCATCTCCAGCTACAGTAACGTGATCTGATATTGCAACTCAGTTCCAGTTATGACGTCACAGATGTATGTGTTGGTTCATACAAGCCTTTATCAGCTTACTCGGTTGATATCACTTTTAGTCGTATAATATCATGAGTTCATGACAAGTTGTCCTTTAATCACGGCTACTGGGCCAAGATGTAAAACCACCAATTTGATGGCATTATTGATGTTAAGGAGTATGTTGCCACATATTTGGCGTGTTTTGTGTCTTAAGTGTTATTTTTACAGTGAAGTGTTATTTTGTATCACTGATAAGTAAAATGGTGTGTTGTTTATATTATGATTGCTTTATTTGTTTTGAAAATTCATATTTTTTCGAACTTTTAGGACTTTCTACATATGTCTCTGCCTATTGCCCTGTGCCCACATGAGATCCTCGACCACGCCAAGTTTCTGGTCCCCTGCCTTGATGACCAAACACTGCTACTTTGAACCATGATTGCGTGTGTGTGGCTAGGTGTTTAGTTTGTCTTCCTCGAGAGTTAAGAAGGTCTGATTAGTTATGTTATTGTTACTCCTTGTCAACATCTGTACTACTGTAGAATGAAATGACTAACAATTATTCTATCTGACATAGCTTGAGATAAGAGACATGGATATATGATTTTTGTCTGTTCATGTTGTCTGAGCAGTTTACAGGAATTGCTCATATTCCTCGCTTATGTTCTTGGAGAATCGTTTTTGGTTAGTTTTAGCTAAGAAACAAGGATACGGATACGGGACATGGACACGGACACGACATGAGACAGACAGCGGACACGTGATTTTTCCAAACTGTACAGAAATGTTGGGGATGCATTAAGTATTTAAGTACATTAATAAATAAATGTTCATATGTGTGTATGTCTAAAATTCATATGTTATATACAGATTATATTTTTCTAAAGATAAAATATCCCAATGGTTAAAAATAAGATTAGGAGGTTGTGTTTGATGCGTGTCTGATATGTGTCGGGGCATGTCCAAAACGTGTTTGCCTAAAAAAAAAAACTATTAAATACTCGGACACATATTTTTCACGTGTCTGTGTCCGACATGTTTCGATACGGATACGAAAGGCCCGAAGACGTGTCCATGCTTCTTAGATTTTTAATAGTAGTGAACGCACATCTTATACCAAACTTGCGATGAAATGCCTTGAGTGTACTTTATGCATCATAAAGTATTCGTGCTTTGGATTATTGCTTCATGTTAGAGGTTATCGTTGCGTCCCTACCGTTTCAGTCCTTTAAATTTGGTTGTACATCAGGAATTTGTGGAAGCAAGACGTACAGCTGGACTTTTCAATGCCCCTCCTTGTTCATGGTCTCCTTCTCCTCCCTTAGAACTGAAGGGTGCGCCTGTTGAGGCGTTGTCTGCAAATGCTGGATTTGTCTCTTTTGGTATTGTCAACAACTCAATACAGTTCTATAAAATGAATCTCCCTACTATGTAAATCTTATAATGTGTCTGACCCATGCAGTTCTTTTTCCACGTCACGTAGAAGGCAATAAACTTGATAAAACTGTTTGGAATTTATCAACGTTTCATGCGTATGTCAATTATCATGTAAAGGTGAGATTTTTCTTGTCATATGCTCTCCGTCATTCCTTTGTACTTTCTCTCATTATGTATTTTTTCGTTTTTTGCGAATAAATTTTTTCCTGTGTTGTTTATGATTGTGATCCTGCCACCGATTTTATTTTTTCTCTTTTTTTCTTCCCAGCAAGTCGGCTGCCACTTTTATTGGGGTAGCTGGCGTGCTGGCAAAAAAGTTCCACTGTTTGCTTAACTGTTAAGGTAGTTAATGCTTCTGATTAGCTTTAGTCTATACATATGTCTTGTTTGATCCAATCTCTGGTGCAATTTTCCAACTAGTGTTCAGAAGGATTCATGCACACTCGAATGAGGCGGCGTGTGGAGTCTCTGATTCAGGTAACAATTATTGTCCTTGGCGGTTTTTTCTTTGTTCTCTTTAGCTGTTCAATATTTCTTGGCAAAGACTGTTTCTGTTCCCACATTAGCACTATGCATTATTTATAAATCATGTTTGACTACACAGAGAACTAAATAGAGAACTATGGTGAGATGTTTAAGTGCACCGCAAAGCTTACTCCATGTTTTTGAAGAAGGCAGAATCAGAGATTGGGTAGTGGAGAAACAATTGAAACCTATATTCTGGCTGTCCTCAAATCACCCCTTTTTGGAAGGCGTTTCCACAAAATGTAAACAGAAAATAGAAAACAGGACACAACCATATGTGTTTTCAGTGTCTTAAAAAATCCACAGCGGGAAGGTTTTCAAAATGAGAACGAAGGATCCTAAATATCTTCTAACAGGTCTGAATAACAATATTTCCTTGGAAGCAACCGTGAATCTACTATAAACAGCAATTTGGTTGGTGAAAAGAAGCATCTCTATTCCTTGTACTAGAGAAGGCACTGTGTTTTGAGGATTAGAGACGAGGGAGAAAATATGGTCATGGAGAAGAATTCAGAGCTGGGACATGTTTGAACGAATAACAAGGTTGATACTATTAGAAGGAAAAAGAAGCAGCTGATCTGGACATAAAATTGGGTCAAAGATGACTGTTTCGGGCAAGGCACTCGGGATGGTAGACTCAAATATCTGTAGCAAGGGATCCATTTTTTTGCTTTTCATCAGGATACCTGGCGGTCCGGCCCACTTCTCATATCTTTTTTCCGAAAAAAGGGCACAATCAAATTCAGAACTGAGATTATGTTTCTCTCCGCTAGCAGCAAAGGGCTTGATGTGGCGAGCGTGTAGAAAATGAAATCGAAGCAATTAGGACTATCTAATATTCTGGGCTGTCTATAATAATTGGGAATATGCCTAATAAAATGCTCTTTCTGGAGTACTTAATTGGTCTGTACTACTCCATGGTGGCCACTCCCTTTTTTGTAGATCTGATTGGAGGCCTGTGAATGCTCCACTTAATTTAGACCACTTTAGTGTGACCATTCCAATGAATCCCTAAATTTCTCACTAGTAGTAACTTGGAGAAGAGCGAGGTTTAGATAAAGCAAAATCCACTGGTGTTTGAGTGTCTCTTCTTTGTGTTGAGCAGATGAGATATATGAGGGCTTCCATAGTTGCTTATATGTCTTTATTTGTTTAATGATTCTTTTAACATACACCCTGTGGTTGTTTTAAATGGAAACCTTTTGCTTGGATTCTCAGTATGTTGTTTAAGTAGTCATCTTATATGCATGTATCCCTGTTTCGCGTTTCAGGCTCTGGATCGGGCCAAACCAGATAAAGAGAAAGCAAAGAAAACTGGACAAAGTAGATCTTTCAAGCGGCTGGTTTGTCTCAAGCCCCTCAATCTTGGTCGTTTTTCCTAATCACAGTGGTTATTTCAGTATTCATCATGCTTTAATGTTTGCTTCACGTGTAGAGCCTCAAGGAAGCCAGGAGCGGGTTGAAGTCTTGAAGTTGCGGATGCTGTAATCAAGGGGAGAACATGTGAATTGGCTGGGTATGCCCAGATCTTTGAAAGAAATGGTTCTGTTTTTGCTTGGAAGATCACTGCGGGCACTTGAGGCCAAGAAGACGTCTAGAGTTCAGAGACTGTAAAATGTGATTTTTGTAGAGCTGTACTGGGGCCACTTTAACACATTGTAAAATTTCCCCATTATTAGGTGTTACATCGTTGGTTAACTCGTCTTATTTAGGTCATGACCCTGTAAATCTAGCTGCGATCGCTTGAGCATGTGTAATGTCTTGAACAATCTTATCTAGCCCTAATAATAATCTGACACGTGCTTCAAAGTTCAAACCACTGAGAGCATCTTGTGCACGTTCCAGGATTGGCAGGAGCCCCCACCATTTTTGGTACCACCAGCTTCTGCAACTTTAAAAACCTACATCTATGTCCCGTGCGCCATTCACCAAGTCAAAACGGACAGGGAACATGTAAGCTGATCTTCTGGTAACTGGAAGGCGAAGTAAGATGAGCAGCTAGCTATTTGTTCTGAACCCAACTTAGGCTTAGTTTTCCATTTGATAAAATGGAGATTTGCTTGTCCAGATTCATTGGAGATAAAATCTCCTCCCCACTTCATTTGCTAAAATCACCCACTTGATTTTAGCAAATCTCCATTTTATCAAATGGAAAACTAACTATTAGTCACTCCTTGCATTTTCACTTTACGACTGCCAAGAACATGGGCACGGAGGAATGTCCATCCGGAGAATGAGAAACTGTAAATTATCGTTTCCTGACAACTTCTTAATAACTCTACCGTAAAATCAAGCCTCTTTTAAGTACTGAAGTTTCTTAATCACAGGTGGTTGAAACTTGAAACAGTAGTTACTTGATAACAAGTTGTCAGCAGTTCGTGTTGGGCCAATCCATACACGGCCTTAACTGGCCCCCTGCTAATGGACATTATGTTGACTTCGCAATAGCTAGAAGTGAAAATACTCGCATAATTTCCGGCATTTTTCAGTTGATTAACAAATACCCTCGTTGCACTATGAAGCTTTTTTATTATTGATTTTTTCACTTTGGATCGTCCCTTAATAAGTGTTTTCTGCAAAGTTAATGAGTAAAAATTTATACAATTTGTTGGAGAATTTTGTGAATGAAACCGGGGCACTCGGAGGGTCTCCCGAGGCAACCGAGACCACCCAACGGATTCAAACACGGGATGCAATTAACGCTGGTTAATTCGTGAGTTACACCCCTCCATGATGAGGATTGATGACATTATAATTCTGTGACAGTTTTTTCCAGAATTCAATTGCAGCATTTTTGAGAGGAGTTTCAAATCTGCAGAATTCAATTGGGAATTTCAATTTCGTGTTGAATGGGGAGGCTCCCCCATTAATCTCGTAATCAAGTTTCAGCTCCATTTTCCAGCTATAAAATGGCAGCTCTATTGTGTGTTTTGATCATCAGAATTTCGAGCTTCACATCATATTCCAGAAATTGTTATTGAGAGAGAGAGGCAGGCGTTAGCTTTAGTTCGCCAAGGCAGTCAGTCGATAGAGGTGTTCTATCGGCCGTGGTTTTTTGCCGTTGTATCCTGGGACGAAGACGTCGGTTCAACCTACAACACCCACGGTAGGCGGCGAATCTTTGTTAAGGAGAGTGTGGTTACACACGACTCGGCTTCCGATTACTGTTTGTATCTCTGTTTTTCATATTCTGTCAATTTCTGTTATTGTAAATTTTCAGTTGTATTCTGTTTATATTATATATCAGAGGAATTGTTCTTTCGAATTCGGATTGCCACTGTATTTTTCCAACACAATTATCATTTTACCCTTTTGAAAAATTAGTGGGTAAAAAGTTAATGGATAAAAGTGGAGGATAATTTTGGAAAATAGACGTAAAATTTGATGCGAAAGGTGTAAAGTGAAGATAAAAGTTGATGTGAAATGTGTAATAATGATGTCTATTTAATAAGTTAGATTTACGAGACTACGTTATCCTACTTCAAATGAATAAAGAGCTGCTATAAAAGTCTGATTTACAATAAAAAAAAAAAAAGCAAGCCTTATTAAGTACTCAACACTGTATTATTGTCTACTGAAAGAACAAGGCATGCCTCCACAGCTGATTTCCTAACGACAAACTCGCTCTCAAACTTGCCATCTTCTGGTGCAGCATTTACATATAAAGTCTTCTTTTCCTCAATAGTGGCAGCAAAGATGCTTTACCCTTAACCTGAACAACACCAGAATGAATCCTGAATAATCTGAACATAAGCAGCTGTCCCCTCCCAGTTGTGATGCGAATCTTCAAATTAGATCTGATGTACGCAGTACACCATAACAAACATTCAGACTCATGTCCAACCCCCAAAAAGAAATAGATGCATAACACGAAAGAAAACTTGAAAGGCGAAAATTAGTCGGACCCAAAACTAAACACAAGACCCTCCCTTTTTGGTGTCAACAGAAGATTTTTTGAATACAAAGGTACTTACAACTTGTAGTCTGTGGTTTCAAAAGTCTATGAAAGCCTTCCTCAATTATATAAAAGATCGAAATCAATTTAAGCATTTAACAGTTAGCAAACGGTGATCCCAATCGATACGTGTCACCAAAGAAAAGAAACTGAACCACAATCTCTCATTCACGATAGTTAATTTATCAGGTTCGGTCATAAGCAGAACAAATGGCATCGTAAAAATGAAGCACGTAGGATTCAGATATGAGCTAAGATAATGGTAAAAGCAGAAGAATATTACCTCATAAAGATGCCTCCATGTCCATCTACCTGAAAAGCCTAGGAACTGATCTTTTTGGTATTTTGCCTTCTAGTTTTAATCTTCTATAGGCTTCCCTCATGTGGCAGGGTCTGATTGGCCCGCTCTCGTTTCTCTCAGACATCACAATTCTGGCTGCAAATATGATAAAATGGCAAACTATTCAACTTTTACACAGACACGGCTGCCTTGAGCAAGAACTTTGTTTTTGGTTTCAGATTGTCCATATGAAGATAGACATCAAAGTACAATTTGTAATTCTCAACAAGGTTTGCATACCTGCTTCAACAAGTTCGCCAACGAACAGTTTTGCTATCCCTGACACCACAATTGTCATTGGTATAGAAATTTTTGCACTACCAGTAATGCTTGCTAACAACTGCAATGCAAGTGAAATGACACAAGTAGCAGTCAATAAATGTGTGAAATACCCTACTTCAAATTAATTATAGAAGCACAACTGATGCAACTCATAGAAGCTCCAATCTGCGTATAAAAGGTTTAACAGCTCACAGCTGATGCACAGTCCAAAAAGAACAATTAATAAATATACAAACTGGTTATCTAGAGTGGCACAGCCAAACATCATGCAAGAATTGCATCAGCTGATGACTGCCCATCCGAAGTCGCAATACAGAAAATTTTCTGCCCAGAAAGACCACTATTTCTTTTGGGCAACCATATGGAACACTTAGTCAGTGTGGCCCACTTCAAACGTTAAGCATTTAAATCACACCTAAGGCAGAAATAGGTTCAGTGTAGCATAATGCACAATATATTCACCTAAGAAGAAGAATAGCCAGGCATTAAAGAAACGTACTCTTTTCATGTTTGATTTCTGAAATCCTGATCTCCGGAATGATTCATACCTACTCATCTGTTCTTCGGTGAACTGAGATAAAATAGCCCTGAAAGAGAGAGAAGAGGTGTAAAGGCTCAAAGAGTAGAGGCAAGTCATTAATGTTAATCATTTAACCAAATCAAAAATTGGTTAAACCACCAAACCAAATGGAAACTTGGTTAAATCATTTAGAAAAGTGGAAAAGAACGAAGCGGAAAAGAACTGAAGGTCATTTCTTTGTTTCGTGGAAGTGCAGATGACATGAACCAGCATTTTGTGTTTCATATGGCTTCCATAATTGATATAGGACTGGAAGACAACAGCAGGAAAAAAACACTAACAAATCCTGAGAATGTTTAGGCCAGGGACATGGTTAACAGGTAATGAATGCCAATCTTTATAGATTTAGCATAGGAACAAGGGAGAACCGGGAAGACTTTTGCGATTAAAAATGGGATATCTAGAGTATCTTTGTCCAATGCCGTAAGAAATGATTAATAAAGCATAAGGTTGTACACCATGACATATTCTCCCAATCAACTATTTAAACTTCTACTCCCTCCGTTCCTATTTGTTTGTCCCACACTCTCTCTCTTGCCTTTTTTCAAATAAAAAAATTAAGTGCTTCCGTGTATCATTTTTCAAATTTGTTCACACCGAATTAAAGTACACGATGAGTACGTTAATTTGGTGTAAAAAAATTTGAAAAATGATACAAGAAAATACTTTATTTTTTCATTTGAAAAATGGCACGACTTTTCGTAGAGGACCAACAAATAGGAACGGAGGGAGTATTAGAAAAACATATATTATGCTTAAGACTGTTGGGTTGCTCTTACTTCTTTGCTAAACACTAAAAGTATAGTTGATGAGCTCCACAAAACATCCTGCATGAAATGCATGCTATGATACTACTACTGCATTTCTTTTTTCTCTTTAGCGCAACATGCTTTTCTCGTATTAAACACAAACACTAGTCATTTGTCTGATTGTTTTATCTCTTAAAACCATTGTAAGAAGACAATAAATGCGGCGTGGGAGTTACAGTCCAAACAATGCCAAACAATAGTCTTATTATATGCCATGCTCCACGATGATACATGACCCACGTCAAAATATAAGTGGGGACATTATTGTAAACAATAAACATTCACCATTGCATTCCCTAAACAATACTCTCAAAATTGGTTTACAGTTACTCAGACGTTGTTATGTTCTTCTGATGTCTTCCACTAATCCTAAAAATTCACTAATTCCTCTTGAAAACATAATGGCGCTCCTAAACTTGAAAATCTTGTTGTTACTCATCACCTAAGACCATGACAGCATCGTAGGGAGCTTTCTTAGTGCTCACATATATCAAAATGTTGTTATTTACAGCCACACTTGTTCTTCATTTATCGTAGTCACAAGTTCAATCAGGAGCATGTAAACACATAAATAAAAGCTTCTTCAACAGTGTAGAAACCGTGGCAATGATTAATAAACTACACTAAAATTATACAAGGGCAATCATAATAACAAAATCTAAATATGGAGGGAGTTTCAGTCCCTTGGATTCTGAGAAAGGGAGAGAAAAGAAATCATTGCAACTGTAGTGAGATTCAGTAAGAAACAAAACTGTGTCAATAGAAATCCCAATCCTTTTCTACATTCCTCATCCTTTGTCACCATTCCTCACCTCTTTTATTAGTTATCCAAACAAGTCAAATGGTTTCCATTTCTTTTCTTCCTCCACCGCTTCTCACAATTCAAGGGGGGATAAAAACTAAACCATATTTTGATCAAAGGGAATGAGGAAAATACCGCATCTTAGACATCTAATCAGGGTCAGACAGAGAAGCGTTTATGAGTTCAACGTCAATATTCTCCTTCTCTTCTTCCTCGTCATCTATCAAAGACGTGATTGATATGGTACTAATATAGTAATTACTCTACAAAAATAATGTGGTTCTTAAGCTTGAAAAGCTTGTTGTTACTCATCATCACCTAATACCATAACAACAATTTAATGACCTTTGTTAGTGCCAGGCTGCCAGCATTTATCTAAATATTGGAAGTAACAATGCCACAATCTTTCTTCGGGATTTGTAGTCATAAGAAACTTAACCAGGAACATGTTCAATGCATACATAAAAGGTTCTTCAACTCTAAGAATGAAGGGTTATGATCACATCACATGGTAATAAAAAATAAATACGAATAGAGTTTTATGGAACTACTATGTGCATAAAGGAATGGGAATGAGGAAAATACTGCATCTTAGACATCTTATCAGGGTCAGAGGTAGAAGGGTTTCCGAGCTCAACATCCATGTTCTCCTCATCCTCTTCTTCCTCCTCGTCCTCTTTTGTCTTTCCAGTCAATGATGCAGCAGTAGCACCACCTCCGGATTTCAATGGCTTTGTAGTATTCGTATTCGTAGGAGGACGAGGAGCATTAGCAGTGAGTTCATGGTCGTTGTCGTAATCTTCGTCATCATAATCTTCCTGAGTGGTGTTATTATGGACATCAACGGGGACCTGTAGAGCAGCATATTCAGATTGACTAGCAGCAGTAGTAGTATGGAGATTTCCTCTTTGATTTTCAGTTTGAGATTCGATCTCGTTATCAGCAGGAACAACGGGGGGCGAATCAGGCGGCGAATTATCCTCTTCATCTTCTTCCTCAAACGCTACTTCGAATGGATCCTTCGACTGCTTCATACTTCTCCCCCTCTCTCCTCTATCAATTTGGTAATTCACGTTATAGGAAAGTAGAGATGGTTACAATTTTTATGCCCGAAATGAGACAAACGAATGAAACCCTAATTGCAACCGCAATGGAAGAAGGAAACAGAAAACCTGGAGCGCTTTGAGTGGATTATGGTGGAGAGCCTTGGGTTTGTCGACGGCTGCAGGTGGCCGATCGCTGGTTGTCCGCCGGTTGGGTGGCTGTGCAACTGTAATCGTCGTCTACAGAGAGCGGGAACTGGAGAGATCAGAAACGCGTAGCTTCCACCGTCTCAGTATAACTGAGATGTGCGGGCCGTTTGGCCTATAGTATGAGCTGTCCGGGCCGCTCGCCCGTGAGGGCCCAATCACACCACGCAGTTGGGTCTGGTGGGGAGTCGAATTAAGGTCGAATTGTAATAAGTTTCTTTTTAATAGTAATTGATTTTTCATATTTTAAGAATTTTACTTTTGTCTTTTGCCCATATTTTTTACTAAGATTTGTGGAAAGGAATTATTAGAAAAATAAAAAAGTATAATTTTTTTTGTTTATTAATATATATATATTTGACAATAGAAATTAGCTTCTTTTTCTCTCCTTAAAATTATTTGTCGAATTCTTCTCATTTGATTAATCTGAAGAGTATAAATTTTGGCTAAAAAAAGTTTAAAATAAACAAAATAAAATCGTTTCCATTTTGACATGCCAAACTCGAGTGATCTTGACCGTTTTACCCTGCTTGTTAGACGGAGGAGGAGGAGACCGGACATGGGAGAAGCTAGATATAGTTTCTTGGGTTCACCCATATCTGGTGGTGGTTTGGTTTTTAAGCTCCTGGACATGGTATCCTGGGCCCACCTGTATCTCCTAACCCCTATCGTTGCTATATCTGGGGCCCCAAAAGACAAACCTACCCTCTCCTTACACGATCTATTACAAGAGAGTATATGCATGTGTTTTTTTGTTGTTGGAGTCTTAGATCACTGCCGGAGTTGTAATTTCTGGAGTCTCAAATCTCGAGTTGTAATTACTGGAGTCTCAAATCTCGATTGGTGCCGTTGTTAGAGTGTCAGTGTAACGCCCTGAAAATTGGGTACGTTAAAAAATAAATTGCAAAATTATTTAAATAAAATACCAACTTCATAAAAAGAAAATCCAAAGAATACTTAATAATTTTTTTTGTGAAAATTTATAAGTAAACTAACTTATTACAACTTAAATAAATTGAATTCGAACACTGTCTGAAAAACTTAAACATTTATTTTAAAAAAATCCAACGAGAATAAAATGACAGAGCCATCTAGCTAATTCTACTGATAAAGTCATGGGTCCGCCACTTGAGTCTCATCTGGCTGCTCCATCACCTCGTAATCAACAGGCGGCTCCTCATCTCCTTCTGTACCTGGCTTTGGGGACACCAGGGCCACAAAAAGTAGCACCGTGAGTGGTAAAATTACACTTAGTAGGGCGCCCTAAGCCACCCATTTACTAAAGTTACTCAAGCAACAATTACACACATAACCGAAATTTTATTTCATATGAAATACTAAATTTTTTACATCATTCCTCAACACAAAGAATTCACAAAATTCTATTGATCTCGTTTCAACTTTGAACATATACTTTTTTGTCACAAGCTTTCATCCACAATACACCTCAGGTGCTCGATCACACAGCAAAGCCACCTCGGGGTACACTGCGCACAGGCTTCCATCCACAGTACTGTTTGGTTCTTTTACTTCTTTGCAATGGAAAATGATTATGTGCGAGCGTGCCAGAGAGAGCTTCAATCTCCTCCCTCAGATTAACTTTGGAAAAACCAAATCTAATCAGGCGATTGTGTTTTATTGGTTCAATTACCTCAATTAAGAGGATTTTTTCAACAAGCGAAGAAATGAAACCAACAAACTTAGGAAATCGAAGAACAAAAAGAAACAAGATACTTCGATCAATGAATCAAAGGTAAACTTACTTCGAAATTGTCTCCAACTTCAGATACAAGAACTTCAAACTGGTGATTGTTACAGGAACAATCGAGATTAATCCTAAACTACTTCCTAACCTACTTCCTAAACTACTTCGAACTGAGTTCGAGATCCTAAAACTACTTCGAACTGAGTTCGAATTCCTAAACTACTTTGCCAATGAACAAACCAAGCATCAGTTTTTTGATAGCTGTTTGTTGAAGATTTGTTCGGGGGTTTTCACTCTTCAATTTCTTCTATTTATAGCGCTGCTTGCAATTTGAACTTCCCGCTCAATGAATTTGAACATTGGCTTGCTTCGAATTCTAACTTCCACTTTTCATGTTGGCAGTTGTTTCCTTCTCCACGTCTGAATTTGAATCCTTCTAATTCTTCCTCCAGAAGCTCTGATTTTGAATCTGTACAGTTGTTTGAACAAACTCAAATGATTAAACAATAATTTAAATAACTACCTTTCGATAAGTATTCCACGTGTTATAACTGCCAATTTGCCTTGTTTCCCAAGTTCGCACGTGGAGTTTACACGTTTAGCAGTTAATATCATGGCTTCGACACCACCTTTTACGTCAGTAATGGCTTGTAACTGCCAATAACCGCTTTTCATTTTTGACCATGATACGACATCGTATTTAATCATTTGTATTCCTTTAATCCAGTGTGTCTTTGTCAACAGGTAATTGCCAACGTTTGGCATTTTCAATTACGTGTCACTTAATTATTGGATTTGTTAATTTTATATGTAAACATACCCCCCACATTAACATCTTTGTTCAAGGAATTTGAATAAGTGTTAATGTGCCTCTTGCCGCTTCGAATTCTTGTAAACTTCCAAAGTAGAAGTTATTGGCAGTTCACACTACTTCCAATGATGTGATTGTAATCGATTCTTACGGTCTCTGTGAGAAGTTTATGGAAAAATGGGCAGTTAACACCCACGTTTCTTGCTTACAAAATTTGAATCGTTTCAAATTCAGATTTTAAGCTAATAAAAGCACTCGACCACTGGAAAAAATGGATCACCAATTTTTCACTCTAATCTTGCTTTTATCTCCTTAAGCTAAACTTAACTATGGCCAACGTTTCTGACACCCAAAATGCCTTCGAACGCTTGGTTATTCAAGACCCAATCCCTCCCACTACTAGAAATGCTATTACACCAATTATTGGTGAAATTCGAAGGGATCGTTCTTTTGTTTTAGTTCAAGTAGAGGATTCTGAACCTACTGATCCATGGAACCCCCCCACTTCTCCTTCTTTCAAACCCTTTCTGTGGGGTTTACCATCTGAGATAGTGGTGGTAAAAATGGATGACCCTGCTGGTTACAAGGGTTGGAGTAAGTACCGCTCATTGGCTATGAGCAGATACTTATCTCCTCTTATTAGGCGTGACCCTAATATAATGGTACTCGACAGTCTCATTGCCACTTGCCTTACTCCTACATTCTTCAAAGTATGTGAAGCTGAAAAATCTGGCTTCGCTGGCTATGGTGAACTCAAACAGAAAGCCAAAAGCCAATATATTTATTGGTTAAATGAGGTTCGAAGGCCTCATTTTGAGGGAAAATTTGTTGATCCTTCTAACCTTTCCCTTCGAACCCTTCCTGAAAATCCAGATTGGTTTCAAGAATTAAAGAGTATCAACTTCGATCCAACCATTTTTCAAGCTGATTACTCTTATTCACTTTACCCACAATCTGATTCCATTAGAGCCAAAGAATTACTGGCTGCTTTTGCATTTTTGGATATAGGGATTCTTGAAGAAGACATCCCTTGCAAAAATTTCTTATGGGCTTGTGAAACCATTCAATGCTCCGTTTCTACATTAACTGGCTCCTTTCTTCATTCCTTTCTAAGCCAGTTTCCCCTCCTTCGAATGTGGATGAAAAACAACAGTGCTGCTCATGTCTTCAGCCAAGACCTCCATGACTATGAGATAGCACATGATCAGGTTGTCAAGCTTCATAATAAGATAGAAAATCTGAAAGGAAAGCCTTTCGAAATTCTATCTGGGATCTCCAACAGACTTCGAAAGAAGTTCAAAAGCTGTGCAAAGAGAAATGCTCTAAAGTTGACTAGGCTCGAAATCAAGGCCAAAGCTCTGGTTCTGAAGATTAGGCCTCTGATTGAGAAGAAACTCAAGCTAGATGGAGAAGCTGAGGTCAGGATGAAAGAGAAAGAATTTTTTGATTTTACTTGGGCAAAATTTCATGCCTTAGTAACTTGGAGCTTTCCCCATTACCTCCAAATCATTCCTACTCCAACCGCTGCTCCATCAAAGTAGATGTTTTAATTATCTTCGATTGTAATAGGATTTCCCTTTGTAGCATGTAACTTCTTTTATGTAAATGCAATTTCAGTTCTTTTATGGTTTATCTTGCACTCTTCAATGCTTTTCGAAGCATTTGTAGGTACTTTAAACCAGTTCGAACTATTGAAAATCATAACGTGAAGATATTAAACCAATAAGAAATGGTTTAGAAAAAACTCTAATGATTTAAAAAATCAAAAGAGATATCTTTTACGGGTTAAAATTTAAACTTGGGCCTAAAATAATATAAGCCCAATTGCCTTAAATAGAATACTTGACCCGAACTGATACACCGCTTCATTACAAAGTATAAATCTAGGGCTTGAACCGCTTTCATTATACGTTCAAACCTTCAAACACTCCACTTTCCCTCCTAGGTTTCCAATCTCTTACAGATATGGCTTCTGGAAGTGAAGTGCTCGAAGACCCTCCTTCCCTCGCTCTTAGGAAGTTAGTGACTCGAGAAGTTCTGAAATCTCAGTCTAATGTTGGCGAACTACAAAACCGTACTTTCATTGAACACCCTGTTTCACCTAACACTCAAATCCTTGGGCCTTCATTTCTTGAACTTCCTTTAGATTTCACATCATGTTACCCAATTCTTGAACAGAGTGATCTTGTGAAAGATAGACTTCTATATTTCTCCAAATGGGACAAAAATAATTTTGTCTGCTGGCCGAATTATGACAAAGAATGGGAGGCCTGGACCGAACGCATGTTCAAAGCCAAGGAGAAGGAATTAACAGATGTCGGGCTATCACATGTCATTACCTTCCTTCAAAATGGTATTTTGCAAAATCCTTCTCTCATACATGCTGCCTTGGCTTTCTGGGATCCGTCATTCAATTGCTTTAGATTTAACTGTGGGATGATGGCTCCCACAGTTCTAGATGTATCTTTCCTTATTGGATTCCCTCCCCATGGCCTTTTCTTCGACATTGCCTCATCTACTGAAGTCCCTTTCCTGGATGAGATTGAGTATGATGGAAAGAATGCCTCTTATAGCAGATTCCTACACGCTGAAAGGAGATTTTCAGATGCCGTATCTGATAGAGAGATGTTTGCATATATATGGTATACTTTGTGTAAAATGGTCTTTTGCCATGGTGGCAAGAAGATGGTGCTGGAATTCGCACCCTTAGCCTATGCCCTCTCGAAAGGCGAAACCATTGATCTGGCTTCTTATTTTCTGGGCTATGTATACAAGGCAGGGTTTGATAACCACGCTAAACCTTTTAACCAGAATCTGGGAGGCCCTCTCTGGTTTCTGCAAATCTGGTTGTTAGCTTATTTTCCAGATCAAAAGGTTGCAGAAAGGTCTCCTCTTAGCGTTTATGGGGACAAGTTCACTATTTTAGCTTCAACTCCCCTTACCTTGGTTGGATATCTACAATATTTTCATCAGCTAAAAAAAGACAAAAAAGAAATAGAATTTGTTCCATTTCAATACTGGGGTATTGGGCCAAAGTGGATAAACAGACTTATGGAACAAATGGGTAGTCCTGCCTATCGTGAAGCATGGGCAAGCATTCTTCTTCCACGAGAAATTATCGTAGGAGCTTATGTAGGTGGTTGCAGACAAGCTCATGCTGAAATCTATTGTCCTGCACAGTTTGCCAGGCAATTTGGATTAGTACAGGCTATTCCTTGTCCTTATCCTGGCGAAATCAACATCGATCTTACTTCAAGAAACAAGACTGATAAGGATCAAGTTGCAATTTCTAATGCAGAGTTTAAAAACTCTAGAAGACAATTTCAACCATACTTATTTACTATAACCGTAGAGCCTCCTCTCCCAGCATTTTCCAGATGGTGGCACAATTCGATGGAGTTATATCATGAGTCTGCACTTGTCAAGACTTTTACCAAAGACATTGGTATTGGTATTGAAGAAGTGACTCATTCTGATTCAATATCAGATGATGGTTTTGGGAAAGGCCCAAGAGATACGTCTCGAACATCCCATCAAGAAGAAACCCCCGAAGTGCAATCTTCTGCCTCAGTGCCCGCTGCATTGAATGTCAAACCACTTCGGTCTGTACCACAAATAATGACGAGATCTCGACAACAGAGCACTACAATCATTTCCTCTCCATCAGGTGATTCTTAATAGTTTGTGTGATTGTTATGACTCCAAATCCTTTCTATTCCTTACTCAATGATTCAAAATACAGAATCTGGTCACAAGAAGAAACTGAGAAAAGAGAGAGCAACTGTTTGCACTTCTGTTTCTCCAAGTTCGAAGCCAGGTAACTCCTTATTTCATTAACTTCCATCAATTCTTTGGTTCTTCGAAAGATACCAATATTCTATTGCTCTTCACAGAAGCCAAGAAAAAGAAGAAAACATTGGTTACCAAAGAAAGATCTAGCCAAGAAAACACCACATTCACCAAAGCTTATGAGGCCTCAAAAAGAAGGAGGAAAATCTTACTTGAAGAGCCAGAGGAAGAAGAGACTGAAGAAGTTATTATAAACCAATTTATAAAGGGTAAGTTGTTGTGACCTTAATTTCATTAAGGCCTCAAAACTTCACTTCTGCTTCTCAATTTCATGTACTGATCTATTTTCAGAAAGGAGGACAAAGTTCAAGCATGCTGAGATTTTTAAAACACCTGCACCAACACCTGATCTTCAAACTGCAGAGCTTCAATTAAAGTTCAATTCATCCACTAAGACAACTGAAGTTAGCACTCCTGTCATCCCCTTAGGAGGTAGATTACAAGATTTAGTGCTCCCATAAGACATGTCATTGCACAAGCCTTGGTTTCAGAGAGTATTAAAACATCAATACCAACTCATATAGGCTTTGCTGCAGAATTTCCTACTTCGACGACCAAGGACCCCCTGCAAGAGCCAACTTCTGAATCTGAAGCTGTATTTGAACAACATATTTCTGATTCACCCGTAGCTATGACTAAATAGGCCATTTCTGAAGAACCTCTGAACATTGGCTTTGACAAATCCTCTGAGGTTGATATACCTGTTCAATTTGAAGCTGATATCTCAATTCCAAAAGATGACAGGAGCTTATTTCCTGAGATTACACCAAGCATCTCAACTGTCAAAACCATTGATCATCCTGAAATGGTGGTTGAGGGAACAGGTCTTAATCCAGTCCCAAGCATTATTACTCCAAGAATTGAGGTATTTGTAAATTATTGCTATTAAAGCTTATGGCCATCATACTTTTCTCAAATGATTGGGCCTAAGTACATTTGTACATTTTTCTTAGCAGGAAATTGGTGCTTCTACTAGTACCCTAGTTGGTGACTTTTCTTCATTGGAGCGGCTCAAACTAAAAGTGAGTGATTTCTGTCAAAGAATCACCAATCCCAGGGCTCCAATTCCCTCTTCTGAATCTCCTATCAACCAACTCAAGGTTCAATACAGCTCATCTTTTCCTGAGTCGGTTAAACCTACCTTTACTCCAGAAGAGATTCAAGAACTGAAGGAAATCCTCCAACAACTCTCAGAGCTGAATTTTGAAAACCTGGCTGAGGGAGACTTAAAGGTGCATTTGAATATATGCTGTCAAGCTGCATGGGTATTGAAACCTGCTTCTTAGGAGCTGCATAAACAACTCCTGAATAGAGCTTCTGAATTTCAAATGAAAGCTCATCAACTTCATGAAGTTCAAGAGAAGCATTTATTAAGAGAGAGCTTGAAGGCAGCATTATCTGGTGCAGATGATGAGGCTCGAAGTGTAATTTCCTCTTATGATCAAGATGCTATCGAGCTTCATCATCTGAGAGAAGAAGAAACTCGACTGGAAGAAGCCTTGCTTCAAGTTAGAAGAAAAATTGATCAGACTACCTCCAACATGCAAGCCTCTATGAACAAAGCTTCTCAATCAGTTGTAACTATTAAAGATCTTAAAAGTCAACTGCAACAAACCTCTGATCAAAAAGAAATTTACGACTTTGTTTGCACCAGAGGTGCTCATGTATGGAGTGACTTAAAAGATACCATTGTACAGTTTCTAAGTAATGAATGAAATACTTGTTTTCTCTCAATTGCATTACTTTATGACTGCTTGGAATGTTGATATTACTGATTTGAATTTGAGCTTGAACCATAATCTTTGCTTGTTCCTTATGATTTATCCTGAACAGCACAAGCAAAACAGAAGACAAATCACACTTAGCTTTATCTTCTACTAAAGGACTCCCAAATAGTTGAAATAAGCCTTTAGATACCTTCCATTAATCTTTCTTCTATGAACATAACCATTTAAGTCTTTCAAATGATATGCCCCTCTTTTAAGAACCCTATGAATTTGGAAAGGCCCTTCCCAATTTGGGGCCCATTTTCCAAGTCCCTGCTTTCTTTCTTTGATAGGCAATATCACTTTCCATACTAAATCACCTATATCAAAGCTTCGAACAGCCACTTTTTTGTTGTAACTTCTAGCCACTCTTGACTTTTGCAACAGAATTTGATTCAGAGCTTTAATCCTTTCTTCATCTATCTCTTCGAGCTCCATATACATTGTTTGATGGTATGCTCCAATATTTAAGTCATTTTGGGAAGCAACTCTTTGTGATCTCACCACAATTTCCATTGGTAAAACAGCATCATGCCCGTAAGTTAAGGCAAAAGGAGTAGTACCTGTACTGGTTCTTTTAGTGGTTCGATATGCCCATAATACATTTAAGAGTAAGCTTGGCCATTCTTCTGGATTTCTATCAACCATTCTTTGAATACCTCTTTTGATAACCTTATTGGTTGATTCTGCTTGGCCATTCGATTGAGCATAATAAGGAGTGGAGTTAATCAAAGAAACTCCATGAGAAGCTGCAAAAGCTTTCACTGCTCTCCTTTCGAAAATGGATCCATTGTCCACTGTTATAGTTTCTGGAGATCCAAATCTGTAAATAATGTTCTTAATGAATTCAATTACTTGTTCTTGAGATACACTCTCAAAAGCTTGAGCCTCCACCCATTTAGTAAAGTAATCAGTGGCAACTAGAATGAACTTATTACCACTTCTAGAGGCAGGATAGATCATGCCAATCATATCCATTGCCCATCCCCTAAATGGCCAAGGCTTAACTACATATTGTAATTCAGTAACAGGTAATCTTTTAAGAGGTCCTATCTTTTGATAGGCTTGGCATCCCTTTGCATAATCAATACAATCCTTAAGGATAGTAGGCCAATAATATTCATACCTTCGAATTAACCATCTCATCTTGATTCCTGCTTGATGAGCCCCACAAATACCTTCATGGACTTCTGCCATAATTCTAAAGGCATCAACCTTGCCTAAACATTTAAGTAATAAACCATCTGCTCCTCTCTTGAACAATTCTCCATTGTACATAATGTAATTAACAGATCTCAACCTTGTTGCTCTGTCTGTTTTAGCATCAGGTTTTGTTAGATAATCAATCAATGGTTGTCTCCAATCGTTCGAACTAGGAGAAGTAGTGATTTCACATACTTCGAGGTCAGTATATCTATGTTTAAGCATTGATAAGGATTTTTCTCAGAGTCAACTGACAAAATTCTCTATTTTCATCAGTGATAAACTTAAATCCTGATGCTCTTTGTGCTACTGCATCTGCCTCTCCATTAAAAAATCTTGGCACATAAGTGAAGGTAATCATATGAAATTGCTTAATTAACAATTTCACATATTGATGATAAGGTTTTAAACCAACACTATGGCAACCAAAATCTCCCTGCACCTAGTTTATAACCAACTGAGAGTCTCCAAACACCTCAACTATATCAACCTTCAAAGCAAGCAATAATTCTAGCCCCATGATTAAGGCTTCATATTCTGCTTGATTATTGGTACATTCCCCTTCATTTATCTGAAATCCAAACTTGGTTTTCAAACCCTGAGGAGACTCCAAAACAACTCCAATTCCTGCCATTTGGGATGTTTTCGAACCATCGAACCACATCTTCCATGGCTTAATTGTTACAGTATCAACATCTGCTATTTCAGGAGTCTCAATACCGTTCGGATGATCAGCCAAAAAATTAGCTAAAGCTTGTCCTTTAACTGATTTTTGAGGAACATACTCTAGATTGAATTCAATTAATGACACAATCCATTTCCCAATTCTACCACTAAGTACAGGTTGAGACAACATATACTTCATAACATCAGTTTGGGAAATTACATAAGTTACTCTAGGCATCATATAGTACCTGAGTTTCTTCGAAGCAAAAAACAAAGTTAAACATAACTTTTCTACTGCAAAATACCTACTTTCACAATCATTAAGAAACCTACTTAGATAATAGATAGCTTGCTCCTTCCCTTCTTCATTATCTTGAGCCAATAAAACTCCAATTGAGTCATGGTTTGCTGCCAAATATAATTTAACAGGCTCTCCCTTTTTAGGTGGAACAAGAACTGGTGGATTGATCAAGTACTCCTTGATGGCCTTGAAAGCATCATCATGCTCTTTTGTCCATTCGAAGTCCTCTCCATCCTTCAATTTCAACAAAGAAGAAAACACTTTAGTTTTCCCTGCAGTGTTAGATATAAACCTTGGAAGAAAATTCAATTGACCAAGAAATTTTTGAAGTTCTTTCTTGTTTGAAGGAGGTTTAGCTTCTATGATAGCTTTAGCTTTGTTTTTATCAACTTGAATACCTTTGCTATGGACTAAATACCCTAGAAAGTTTCCTGCCATTACTCCAAAAGCACATTTAGCAGGATTCAACTTTAGTTGATAATGCTTCATCTTTGAAAAGGCTATCTTCAAATGCTCTACATGATCATCAATAGATTCTGATTTGACAATAATGTCATCTATGTAGCATTCTAAAAAACCCCCAACTATTTCATGGAAGATCGTGTTCATAGCCCTTTGATAAGTTGCACCAGCATTTTTCAGCCCAAAAGGCATTTTGACCCACTCAAAGGTCCCAAGATTACCAGGGGCTCTAAATGCAGTTTTATGAACATCTTCTTTGGCTATACAAATTTGATTATACCCTGAATGACCATCCATAATAGACATAATTTTGTGGCCTGCAGAACTGTCCACCAACATGTCTACTATAGGCATTGGGTATTCATCTTTAGGGGTTGCAGTATTCAAATTTCTAAAGTCAATGCACACCCTAATTTTCCCATTTTTCTTGATAACAGGAACAATGTTTGATAACCATTCTACGTATCTTGCTGTTCTGATAAAACCTGCATTTAAAAGGTTTTGAATCTCCTTTTTTACCAATAAAATGGTTTCAGGAGACATTTTTCTTGGAAGTTGTTTGAAAGGTTTGCAATTAGATTTAATAGGCAACTTATGTTCAACCAAATCTCTGCTCAAACCTGTTAATTCTTTATAACTCCAAGCAAAGCATTCCTTGTTCTCTTTGAGCACTGTGATCAATTTGACCTTCGAAGCAGTATCAAGCTCTCTGTTGATCTGTATAGTGTTCGGAACAATTCCATCTCCCAATTCCACTTCTTCTAAAGGATCTTGGGAATCGACATAGCATAAAAAAGCTTCTTCGAATCCGGTTGGCTTCAACCCCCAGTCAGATTTTTCAGCCAATAATTCCTCCCAATAATTTGTTTCTTGTAACTTTTGCTCTACTTCTAGAGCCATGAATTTAACTAAGGCCAAGGAGTTGGCCTCTTCGAACTCTGTCTTGGACTCACATCCAAGCAGCCTCATCTGGTGGGTTGTCTGATTCATAATCAACTGCTTGTTTAAGCTTAGACTTTAACTCTGCCAATTCTCCAATTTCCAACACACTGGCTGGAGGGGTGGCAGGTTGTGCAATTTCACTTAGAGGAATGATCTCAGGTTTATACATTTCAGCCTCGGCACAATTTGCTGAAGTACTGAAGGGATGTGGATCTGCCTTCACCTCTTCGACCCCCACTTCTTTCCCATTTTCATACTTCATAATCATCAGGGCTTGATGCATCGAAGATGGAATACAGCCATTGACATGAATCCAATCCCTACCAAGTAAAGCATTATACTTACTTGTAAAAGTATCCACCACAAAAAATGCTGTATCAGTTTCCACTTGGCCAACTTTCAGGCGTATAGAAACAATTCCTTTGGGGTTTTTACTTTCACCAGTAAACCCAGCAATGGATGTGCTTGTTGGGATCAATCGAACCTTTTCTTTTCCCAACTTCTTCAAAGTCCTGGAAGGTAAAATGTTCACTGCTGCACCATTATCAACCAAAACTCTGTTTAGCAAAATCCCATCAAACAATGCAGATATGTATAATGGTTTCAAATGGTGCCTCATATCATTCGAAGGCGATTTGAAAGGATAAGAAAGATCAGCACAATTCAAATCCACGATCAAAGGATACTCAGAATTTGTTTCTGTATCTGGGACAAAAATTGCCCTTTCTTTAGAAGTCACTTCTGGCTCCTCCATAGCATTAGCTATAATCATAAGCTCTTCCTCTTCTTCTTCCTTTTGAATCTTGGAAACCAGGGCTCCCCAACCTTCACTCCAACCATTATCATACGTAAGGTTATACTCTTCATCACTTGATACATCAATGACTTCCATAGGAGCAACTGTTGGTTGTAATGTCCTTCGAACAGGTGAGCAATCTGGTCCAAAGGGTCCAAAATCAAATGAAGGAGAAACCATGTTAATTTGAACTTCAGGCAGAGTCCCAAACTGAATGGTTCTTTTTTCTTGTATTGGTAATTTTGATTCATCCTCTATTGCGTCCATCTTCTCAAGAAACTCCACTGCAGAAGTTTCCATGGGGGACAATGTTTCAATAGGAGATGAATTCATTCCTCCACCTTCTTCCTGTTCCACTATCATGGCCTCTAATAAACCAGACTGATAGCTTGCCAAAGAATTTGGAGAAGCTGGACTATTTCGAGGCACCTCAGTGTCCATCCTTGCAGCCAAACTTTCCAGTGTTTCCCTTTCTGATCGAGTAAACCCTCTTTGAAGAGATTCTTCAGAATTCTCTCTTCGAAGCCTGTTAAACCTTGGGTTAAACTTATCACCTCCATTATGATTATCCTTGGTGGCATATTATTCCATTTGGAAACTAGTATACCTCCTTTGCAACTTCCTCTTCTGAGTTCTTGTCAACATAGGGATCATTTGAGGTGTTTTAGTCTTTAGATCTCTAACCACCACCCATTGACCAGCAGGAGTGTTTGGAGGTTTAACCATCTTGTTTCCAACTTTAGAAGGGGTTTTACACCCCTGGAAGAGTTCTGGCTTAACCTTCTTTAAAAACCAATCAGGAACTCCTTTTACCAAGGTGAATTGTTCTCCTTCTCCTTCAGTTTCCTGGTCCATCAAGGCCTTTCCAGTGCTAACCTTCTTCAAAGGAGGGTAATCCCTCTTCGAAGCTGGTGGAACTGGACTTGAAGGTACATTTTTCTTTGATACTGGCCAAGGCTTCTCATTTCTTCCAAGACTTGGGTTTATCCAAGGTTTTCTTTCATTATTCTGATCCAGAGCCTTCCTTTCCATCCTTTTTGGAAAGAAATCAACCCCCTGTCGATCCAAATCTTTGAAAATCAAATAATTAGCCCTGCATTCCATACATAAGCATTCCAGAAAGGACGCTTCAAGCATGGGAAGATGAGATTGCTTAAAACCCTTTTTAGAAGAACTTCCCGTGGCATAATCTTGCCGGTGAGTCTTTCCATCATTACCTCGAAGTTGGCCAACTTTTGGCTTTCCTCTTCCAAACTGAATAGAATTCATCCCAACATGAACTCGTCTGTTTTGCCATACCTCTTGAACTGTTTTAGCCAAAGAAGTTGGCACATTGGTATTAGCAGTTACTTCTTCAATCTTTGGAAATGGATCTGTGTCTATTCCCATGGTCTTTTCTGGAAACATAATCCTTCCTTTCTTAATTTGCTCCTGAACCCTGTCAAGAAAAACATTACAATTCTTAGTTGAATGAGTCCAAGAAGCATGCCATTTGCAATAGTTCTTCCCTTTTGTTTCTTCCAAAGTTGGAAGTTTAACATTTTCAGGAAGTTTGATAAACTTTTTCTTCAAAAGGTAATCAAAAATTTCATCTGCTTTAGAAATATCAAATGAATATACTTTGCTAACTGCTTTCTTATTAGTCCTTGGTGCTATAGAAGAATCCTTTCGAACTAAACATTCACACACACAAGGATCATGCTCAACAATTTCAGCAGCATCAATTTCATAAGTAGAGTCTTTATAATAGGTTGAATAAGAAGAGTTGTTCCTGTCGACATCTTCTTCTAACAAAGATTCATATCTAGAAGCTTTGTAAGTTAAGTCAACCAAATCTCTAAACTCTGTAGAATCGAACTTCTTCCTAAGTTCTCTACTCAAACCATCTTGTGCTATTCTCACAAATTCAACTTCTGGTAGTTGAAGTTTACACTTGTTCCTAGCCTTTTTAAACCTAGCAATAAAGTGAGCAGCCTTTTCATCAGGCTTTTGCTTCAACCTTGCTAAATCAGCCATAGTGACTTCAGGTTCAGTTTGATAAAACTGTGCATGGAATAATTCTTCCATCCTTTGCCAATTTGGAACTGACTCTGGTGTTAAATTAGAGTACCATTCGAAAGCTGTTCCTGTCAAAGAATTAGAAAACAATTTCAACTTAACAAACCCATTATTGCCTAATTCTTTACATTGAGCCGTAAATCTGGCAATGTGCTCAGTTGTTGATTGTTTTCCATCCCCATGGAATAAAGTAAAATCTGGGATTTTGAACCCCCTAGGGACTTCGAACTGCCTATCTATCCATTCTGGATAGGGCTTTCTATAAATTTGGGTTTGCACTCCTCGGTTTAGAGGTCCATATACCTCTTGCATGAGACCTAATATTTCATCTCGAAGGGCTGGACGTTCTCCTAGAGGCACTCTTGAATTAACAGGAGGTTCCCAAGTGGTATTTCTAGGCATGTGATCCTCTGGAAACCTCTGAAAAGGATCATCGAAAGGCCTATGTTGCTTAAAACCTCCTTCTTGCTTTGTGAGAGGTTCATACAAGTAGTTTGAATGCACTCTACCCATCTCTGGTATCCCTGCATACTTAGGAATTCCAATCTCTGGATTAAACCTTTTTGCACTGGTCCTATCTTTCTCGTTAAAATGACTTCCAGGAGTGAATACATACTCATCAAACCCGTAATCATTGTTTCTAAAACCCTTATCCTCATTTAAACCATCAAAGTTTGGTTCGAATGGGACATTAGTGTTCTGTTTGAACACTTTCTTAGGTTTAGGAGCTTGATAATCATGAGTTTTTGCAGGTTCATACCAAGATTCTGGTATATCATCTACATTTATAGGCTCTTTTCCAGGCCTTGACTTAAATTTGCTTGTACTAGCTTCTCCTTTATCCTTCTCAAATGAGGGCAAATGATCATGCCTAGTCCCTGATTGCTCTTCTAACTTTTGTAACATAAGTTTCTGGGTTTGAGCCAGTTCTTTAAATGTGGCAATCATTTCAGCAAACTGATTAGATGACACACTTCCTCCAACTTCTGGATTCTTTGGGTCATCCACATGTACAGTTCTGTTACTCCTAGTATTCATTCGAGAACTCTGGCCAATTCCTGCATTTAAGTCTTGACCAGTACGAGTCTCTGGTCCTATTTGTAGGCCTTCGACTTGTTCATTCTCTTTAGAATTAATATTGTTCTCATCTTCTGGCGTTTGGCCAACCTGAGAATCATCCGCTTGCTTCCTAAGTTTTGGAGCCATTCAACACTTTCAGGTGTCCCACCGGGCGTGCCAAAAAATGTGTTTGGTTCTTTTACTTCTTTGCAATGGAAAATGATTATGTGCGAGCGTGCCAGAGAGAGCTTCAATCTCCTCCCTCAGATTAACTTTGGAAAAACCAAATCTAATCAGGCGATTGTGTTTTATTGGTTCAATTACCTCAATTAAGAGGATTTTTTCAACAAGCGAAGAAATGAAACCAACAAACTTAGGAAATCGAAGAACAAAAAGAAACAAGATACTTCGATCAATGAATCAAAGGTAAACTTACTTCGAAATTGTCTCCAACTTCAGATACAAGAACTTCAAACTGGTGATTGTTACAGGAACAATCGAGATTAATCCTAAACTACTTCCTAACCTACTTCCTAAACTACTTCCTAACCTACTTCCTAAACTACTTCGAACTGAGTTCGAGATCCTAAAACTACTTCGAACTGAGTTCGAATTCCTAAACTACTTTGCCAATGAACAAACCAAGCATCAGTTTTTTTATAGCTGTTTGTTGAAGATTTGTCCGGGGGTTTTCACTCTTCAATTTCTTCTATTTATAGACGCTGCTTGCAATTTGAACTTCCCGCTCAATGAATTTGAACATTGGCTTGCTTCGAATTCTAACTTCCACTTTTCATGTTGGCAGTTGTTTCCTTCTCCACGTCTGAATTTGAATCCTTCTAATTCTTCCTCCAGAAGCTCTGATTTTGAATCTGTGCAGTTGTTTGAACAAACTCAAATGATTAAACAATAATTTAAATAACTACCTTTCGATAAGTATTCCACGTGTTATAACTGCCAATTTGCCTTGTTTCCCAAGTTCGCACGTGGAGTTTACACGTTTAGCAGTTAATATCATGGCTTCGACACCACCTTTTACGTCAGTAATGGCTTGTAACTGCCAATAACCGCTTTTCATTTTTGACCATGATACGACATCGTATTTAATCATTTGTATTCCTTTAATCCAGTGTGTCTTTGTCAACAGGTAATTGCCAACGTTTGGCATTTTCAATTACGTGTCACTTAATTATTGGATTTGTTAATTTTATATGTAAACAAGTACACCTCAGGTGCTCGATCACACAGCAAAGCCACCTCGGGGTATACTGTGCATAGCCCACGATTGATCACCCATTGATCAATCTCTATCCGGCATCGATTCCCACCCACAGTATACTTCTGGCGCCCGATCACATAGCAAAGCTACTTAAAAGTATAAACTGCGCATGGCTCAAGACCCATACCGGACACGTCCCAACCCCAATATCGCGATTAAATCCAATCATTCTTAAGCTTTAACACTTCGATCAATAAGTACTTAACAATTGGGTTCATGCATCACGTGGGTCATTAATCACATAAGTCCGACATAACGACAAAATTAAAATAATCACAAAAAGAGAAATTTAACATAACATGTAAAACAGAAACATTATCAATCTACTAAAAATAGCAAACTAACTCCATAAATCACGAGATTTTACAGAAACATTAATCTTTACATTACAAACAGATTCCGTGTTTTACCCGGGTTCTAAATCCTTCATTAAATATGTCGAAATTGGATTTTAAAAATAATCTGCAATCTGTCTCGTAATACACTACAACAGAAACTTTGAAAAATCGCATAAAATTCTACGTAACTCGGATTGAGACAAGTTCTATATCAAAGTTGCTTAATTTTTCAAGATCTACAACTTTTCAGTTTTGAGTTTTTCCTAAATCGACTCGGAAAAGACCCGAAACTGCCGAACAGAATACAGTACCCAGAAAACCCGATTTTTCAACGTCAAACTTTCACTACCCATTCAATAATGATCTAGTTTTTGGTGTATAAATTTTCTACACTTCTCCACATACACACTAACTATAAAAAAACAGTAACTAAAGTAATGGTTAGGTTTAGAATTCCCTACCTTTCCTCCGTCGATTCAAGCGCGTTAACAAAAATTGGAAACGTTGGAGATTGTGAACAATTAAATTCCGATAGTGCGAGGGAGAGAAATCAGCCGTGAGAGAGAGAAGGAGAATTGCTGCAAAAGTTTGGATTGTTTATAGGGAAGAAGAAGAATTTGAGTGGTAAAGAAATTTGTAGAGTTATGGGAGAGTTTGAAGGGAAGTGGGTAGTTATAGAGATAGAAGAGAAAGAGTTTTATGGGAAGTGGAGATAATGGTGGTTAAGATAAATACAAAAGTTGTAACGACCCTAATTTTCGTGAAAGAAAATTTCGTTAAATAATTTGATTAATTATTTTAATTTTCGGTTTATCGGAATATTTTCCTATTAAAATATTATTTTATTCTTTTAATTCGAATAAATAGAATTTTAGCCATGTGTATGCGCGTAGAGAGCCGGAGTAACACACCCGTTACACTACCATAACACCCGGAGACCTTGGCTAATGTCCGAAACCTACTACCTTTACTCCATTCAATCACCATAGTACGTCATGGTGTAGTCCCCTCACACCTTGGAACTTGGTGTATTGACCAAGTTCGAGAGAGAGAGAGAGAGAGAGAGAGAGAGAGAGAGAGAGAGAGAACCACGGAGAGAGAGAGAGAGAGAGAAGCCGAGAGAGAGAGAGAGAGAGTTCGGTAGAGAGAGAGAGAGAGAGTAGTGTGAGTGTGTGCTTAGTGCATGCATGTTGGTACAAGGCACATGCAAGGATTTAATGCAAGTTCACTTGCACAAGCAATGGATGAGTGAGGAAAGTTTCCTAAGCCAAAGGTTTTGTACCCAACACTAGTTAGAATAAGCCTTGCTATTTTAAGAGTAACCTTTGCATACCCACACAATACATGCATGTGAGCACAATATACACAACCTAGCCTAACCAAATTAGGTCTTGGTTTCCAAGTAAGCTAGGGACATACTTCCCTAATTTAAGGAAGAATATTCCCACCTATTTATAGCTAGCTAGGACTACCCTTAGCCATTTAATGGTTTCACATGCTCATTTGTTCATATTAGCTCCTAAAAATACCCCGTAACAAAGATGACCGTGCGAAAACCTACACAACGAGAGGCATTATTTCCCCACCCTTTTGTTTCCCACGTTAGTGCCTTGTATTGGCCCATATTGGTTCATTCTTGCAAGCATCTAGACTCCTAGGACCTAGATTCCTACCTAGATTCCTATCTAGACTTAGAGTGCCACCTTTGTACTTGACCATGTGCCATTCTAGCACCACATTAACTCCCATACATGCATGAATTTTTGGTAGAGAGACGGAGTGAGTGCCGAAAATTTTGAGGGAGAGGAGAGAGGTTCCATCTTGCTATAAATAGACCTACCTATTATTCATTTGGTCCACTTTTCACCCTCCTTTACTTGTTGTCTCCAAATTCCCAACAAACCCACTATTCTACCACCTTTTAACCAACATGTTTTAGTTCTAATTAGCCACTTACTAGGCTAATTAGTGGGTAATCTAGATAGCTTAAGAGTTTTCTACACCAAAGGATAGCTTTTCGGCTTCCGGTTTACACCCGGAAACTAAGGTAGTTTACTAAACTACTCTTCTAATTAGTTATCCCTAGTTTAATTATGTTGTTCTAATTTAGTTTTTAAGCATGATTTTAGAGTTTGATTAAGTTAATTTATGCATGTGTTAAGTTACTAAGCATGTTTCTTAGTAATTTAGAAAGAGGATTTCATGTTGAAAAGAGTAACAAGCATGTTATGAAGTTCTAATTAGAGTAGTTCTTCATGAAATTAGAAGTGATTAGAAGTAATTAGAAGGTGATTAGAGGTAATTAGAAGTGATTAGAAGTAATTAGGAGTTAATTAGAAGATGTGTTTCACTAGACAAGATTCTAGTATGATCATGTTAATATTTCTAGAATGAATTAGTTGATCTTGGTTGATTAGCTCATTGGTTGTTATTTGAAGTGTTACTTCTTAAATAAGTGGAGTAACTTCTTTTATGAGAAATTTGTTAGAAAGAAATTCCTATTGTTCATTTTTTATAAGAAAATGTGGAGTTAATTTTTAAATATGAAGAGAGAGTTTTTCATATTGATTTCTAGAAAGATTTTACAAAAATATATTGTGAGTTTATTTGGTAAATTTTCTAGGAAGAAAAATTGTGATTTTTACTAGATATGCAAAAGATGTTTATTTGAGGTTATTAGAAAGAAAATTTTTAGAAAAAATAGAAAGTATATTTTTGGGAGAATTTTAAAGATTTTAGAAAGCCCACAATTAGTTGTGGTGAATTTTTGGCAAGGGATATCTAGAAAAGAGTTTGGTTTAAACTATTTTTGAAAAGAGCAAATTGATTTATTTTATTTCCTTGAGGAGAAATAAAATAGTTTGGAGATTTTTGATGAGGATTAAATTGAGAGAGATGGAAATATTATTTTTAGAGAATATTAAAATGTATGATTTTATGTGGGAAAAGTTTCTAGAGGAAACAAAATATTTAGAGAGTTGGTGAATTTTTGATGCATGATTTTATGTGAGAAATGTGTTTTAGAAAGAATGAGAATTTAGAGAAAAGTATGGAATATTGCATGAGCATGATTTTGTGCATGTGACACCGAGTACGTACGCGATACGTTATGTCACCGGACGCGAAATTGAGTAACTGTTGATGAGAAATTAGAAATGAGCTTTTATATGAGTTTGAAATGAAATGAGATTTTTGAGAAATGAAATGAGATTTTGGGAAATGAAATGAGATGACATGTGATGAGATGACTTTGTTGCCACCTCAAATTCGCGGAGAGAATTTGGAGGAATGGTATTGATTGCGGTAGTGCAGCGAGAGCGCCACTTCCAGTTCGCGGAGAGAACTAGGATGATGGGCTAAGCGTGCACAACACACGGTGAACGGACCTTGCAAACAGGCTGTTAAGTTCGGTGATGCAAGACGGCCGGGACTGTGTCGTGTGAGTCGCGGGGAGAACGGACCGTGCAAACAAGCTGTTAAGTTCGGTGATGCACGATAACCGGGACCTCGAGCGGAAAGGTTGGTACCGTCAGCTGAGAGGAGGCGTAAACGGACCAATAGCTTTCAGAGCGGTGGGAGATAATGAAATTTGAAGAAGAATGCCGGGAAGGGCACCGTATTGAGAAAACTGAATTTTTGGGAAAATTGTTGATAAATGAAATGTGTTTTGAGAAACGAAATGAGAACTGTTGAGGAAGTGACACGTAGCACAGTTTTGAGATACTGAACGAAATACCACTTTCTGCGCATATTTACTCTGATTCGCATGGACACGCATGATGCATGGCTTACTGTTCATAAGTTATAAATGCTGTATATGAATTTATTGTTCTAGAATTGCTACTTAGAAGTTTAGCGTAGTGAACTACTGAGCGTTGCTCACGGTGTTGCATTCGTGTAACCCTGGCATAATACCATGATGTTGCCTGTGCGACTCAGACGTATTATGCTAGATTATCTAGATGGACAGGAGCAATACTGTGGAGCCCAATCCCGTGGATCAGGAGGCGCTGCCGGAATGGGGAACGACCCGGCGCAGGGATAGACAAAGACCTAGAACTACCCCAGTTATTATTTATTTAGTATTTGAGGACCTTGTTGTTTGTATTAAAGTTTGGGATTAAAACTTTATTATGGTTTGTAATAATAATTAACGTGCCCAAAATCTTGGGGGCGTTACAAAAATATTTTCTTTCTATTTTTTTTTCCAAACAAACCAACAGATGGATAATTATCTCTATCTCTATTTTATTTTTACTAGATAGTTATGTAGATGTTAGGAACAATCTAAATAGTCTAATTAATACTTTTAGTCACAAATAAGTAAATTAACTCTATTAATCTTATTACTAAAAAAAATGGGTCTTTACAGTAAGACCTTTGTCGTTGTCGGAGTCGACGATGGCGCTTTGAAACTGGACAGTGGTGATTGGGCTTGATGATCGTGATTAAAAGTGGTGTGTTTTGGACGTTGAAGATGGTGGCATCGTGGCAATGGGGGCCAATACAGATGCAAGTACGATGGAACATAAATGGGTTTTAATTTGTAGATCATATCTATACATCTCTATACAAATAAACTAGCGTTGAGCCCATTCAATGCACGAGACAACATGAAAAACGTTCACATCAATATTTTTTTCACTCCTTTACATTGTTCAAGTTCACGTACAATGTAGAATAAAGTAAAGGTGAAAAATGAAAAAAAATATTATTAACGAAAAACATCGATCTATGACTTCACAAATTGTCACTCCCTAATTTGTTTCCAAGCAAAAAGTTAAAAGAACAAGTAAAAGATAAAGAAAGTGGCATGAACATTCAAGGAACAGATAATTTTTCACTTCCCCACTTCCCTCTCAACCCCCACGTTCTCTTTTCTTGATTTTATGTCACTAGTTGTAGTCGTTTTCTGGTGGCAACCTAGCAGCACAGGAAGACTCACTGCAACATAGTTTGGGACGACGAGACGCAAACTCGATAGTGCGATCACACCTCAAATCGATTCCATTATAAGAGAAAAGGAGTAAAGTAGTGAGAGCTTTAACTTGTTAAAGTCGAAGCTTTTCAAGATTCATTATGTCGATTTTGATTAGGCTCCTACAACGATTTTGATTAGGCTCCTACTCCTACAACGGAACAATCCCGAAAGTGTATAACCAACTTGCAAACTAGAGGAACTGATTGATTTCTCCATAAAAGAAAAGGAAATGTCAATTAGCCGCTTTATTGCATATATGTGATTCCAGTCATATCCGGTGACTGCGAAAATCTTTTTTGTGTAAATCAGATATTACTGCAGGTTTCGGATACGGTATCCATTAGACATCTCTCTCTAAATGGGGGCGCTCACAGTATCAATTTGGAAAATGTTGGTGCAGAAACTGGGATCTTTAGAATTTGAACGTCTTGATGGAAATCGCTATTGGAATATAGTGAACGAAACCGGAGGAAATTCGGAGTGTCTCCCGACGCAACCGAATGGACTCTCGTGTGTCATTCCATTCTGAGTTAATGGTGCGGCTGTAACTCCCCCATGATGCGAGTATAAGGGCAGAATTCATTCCTCATTTCATTGGGATAGTTTCATGTGTTGGCATCTTAAGAATCATGAGCTTGTATACATATTGTGCAATCCTAAATTGCTTTCACACGAGAAATTCGCGTATCACCTTGTAGTTTCTGAAATTGGTCCTCGAGAGAGAGGTAGACACAAGTGAGTTCTTCAAGGCAGTTGATGGAGGTGTTCCGGCGGTTTGTAGTTATTGCCATTTTATCTTGGGAGGAAGACGCCAGTGAAACTTACAACACCTACGGTAGGCGGTGAATCTTTCTTAAGAGCATGTGGTATCACACAGGACTTGGCCATTTTGGATTCCATAACGTTGTTATTTAAATTCTGTTATTTGTCGAATTTTTTCCAACAATTGCTTCGAGTCTCGTTACGATCTCGCTTTCTGAAAACAACATTTGCCCCCACTGCACAGTGTGTACCGGGTTGTAGCAAATTTGTTCGAGGATACAATGAAGCCCGATCAAAAGATCTTCTGCTTGCGTATGCACAAACGAAGGACAAACAGAATACCGAGCTTAAAAATATGATCAAAAGAACCAAGGGCCTATTGATATCGTTTCTGCGGCGCAACGGCATAACAAAACAACGATAAATAAGAGTGATGTGAGAATTTCAGATTTTGTGTGCATTGATCGAATGGTTGTGATATGGACTCTATTTATAAACCCATACACACTTGTTCGCATGGGGTTGTACCCCTTAATCATACAGCTGTTGGATAAGAACACAACCATTCCAAACCAGTGCCTTAACCGCCTGCATTATTTCGGTACGGACCAAGGGGTACCAATATTGAGGTTTAGTGCAATTCTAATACCAAGATGCTACTGATCAAGCTGTATCGGTACTAGGGATAACTGCAGTACTGGTCAGTCACACGTACGCCGCACGACATCTATGTCAACGCTACCTTATTGCCAATTCACAAAAAGAAAGGGCCTACAACCATCAAAGCGCCACATAGCTCACTGTCACATGCAGGGCGCGGGTGTGTGTCCAAGGGTGCAAAGCATCAACAACCCAACCGGTTTGGTGCACCACAGGGGCCAAGCCACTCTATAACAAAGTGAACTTAATAGATGTGCTTCCATATATAAATCATTCATCCTTTTTCCAACTAAGCAATGTAGGACAAATCCAAAACTCTAAGAAGAGGCTTTCTCAAAGAATGAGGAATATTTTGATAAAACACCCAAAACAAACCCAATTTATTTTGATAAATCCCAACACCTTGACATTTAAATCTAGGAATACAAAATGCAGAAAAAATGAGAACAAAGTACAATCGCACTTTAGAGCACCAGATTTACGTGGTTCACCCAATGTGAGCTATGTTTACCGTCGTTGATTTTATTTCACCTTGTCCAAGGTTACAAGTCATTGGAAAAGTACCAAGGGACCCTTCTACAAAATTCAACTCAACGATCGGACAATCAAAGCCCAGGCCAAGAAACAAAAATTCTAAGTACCCATAAAAATTACACAAAAAGTTACCCAGAATTTGAAATCAGTGGCTCAAATTCACTTGAGTGAATTTGAGCCACTGATTTCAAATTCTGGGTAAGTTTTTTGTGTACGTAGCACTGCTGACGAAGAAAATGAAGCCCCTGCAACCCTTGCTAATTCAAATTGGAGTTGGATCTGCCAGATACATGAGTAGTGTTCGATACTGTGAAGCTGTATACCCTTGCAGGATTTGTTAATACAAAAAAAGTTTGTGGACGTACCATCAAAAACCCAAATTAGGATTAAAATCTTTCAATTCATGTTCTAATGTTTACTGGTGATTATGTTACCCACTAGCTTGCTGCTGCAACCCCCAGGCCCCAGCTTCATCCAAGTTCTCAAGCACTGAACCTCGAATCTTGGCTGGAAGAGAAAGATATGGCCGGTGAAACGAGGAATTTTACTATTCCACTAATATATTTTGTTGTTTCATCTCCAAGACATACTTGTATCCAGGGGCGGAGCCAGGATTAAGAGTTACGCGGCTCGAGTTATAACGGGAAAAATTTAACATCAAATATCTTTCTATTACTTACTCAACAAATAAGTGAAAAAAAAAAAAAAACTACAACATCCTTGTATTCCATAATCGAAGAAAAAGCCAAACTATATTTTTCAAGATTGATCGTTCACCTTAATAATCCATCAAAGTGCAACCCGATGTGTTCTCAAATATCAGGTACAACTGGAGTTTAATTTATTGAATCAATTGCTAACCAAACAAACAAACAAGAGATTGGCGCTAAGATGCATAGAGAAGATTCAAAAATTTTATTTTAGCTCAGATATATGCATGGTGAATGTGTAATGCTGTAATTCTCTGGAAAGAGTTAAAGTACACATGCTTGATTTTTGCTTAAAGTTGAAATGGCATATTCTTGACATGTGAGTATTACACAGAGAAAGAGAGAGAGAGATTGCTGCCGATCCAAAAAAAAATTTAGAAGTGCGGGGTGGCCAGGGCCCACCCTAGCCCTACTCTCCCTCCGCCCCTACTTGTATCCCTGCACTACTTCGTACCAGCTGCCAAACACAGCTGCATGACCACATTCAGCATTTATGAACCATTTTTGTTTTCCCATAGGCCGGTAACGGGTTAGTGTCTTAGTGGGTGAGATTACTGCAAAGGGTATCGATCGATGAAGATATGGTATTCCACCGGCTCGAACTCATTAACTCCTAGCATTCTAGAAGCCGATGTCAATGTATTTACGAACTTTGTCTCGTGTCCGTTGAGTGGAGTTATTATGATCATAAATAAAGAACTGAGTCATGATCACAATGTGTAGAGATACCAAAGCATTCGAGCCTGCACGGGGGGGATAATAACATAGCTGCGAATCGAGTGTATATGCTCTCATAATCTGATTACATTTCAATTTATTGTGTCCCCTTTTCCTTTTTTGACTCTCACCAAACAACATTATGTAAATTCATCATTTCACCTTCTTATTCTATGCTGCCAAAAAAACCCATATCGGCACTATCCATCATATTTGCTTTCTTTAAAGAAAAGGGTGGAGCTTTAAATAACATAAGGTCAAACCTTGTTTTGAGGTGCAAAATGATGGAGAAGGCCCCAACCATGGGGTCTATATGTTTATAGTTGTTAAACCATCCAATTCAATCAAAATCAATTGACAATGAGTGTAGAGGCCGCCTAGGCTCATATACTAGTTTTGGATGCAAACAGGTTGAGTAGAGCTCAAGCGTTTAGTAAACCAGCCAAAAATCGAGCTCGAGCTCCGCTTGTTTATGAACGAGCCGAGCCCTTAACGAGCCTAGTTAGGGTAATTTATTTAAAGAGCCTTCTTAACCGAGCCGAGCCTATATAAACGAGCCGAGCTTTTGCGAGCCAAACTGAGCTTTAGTGAGCTTATTTACTAGACAAGCCTAAAACTCGAGCTTGAGTTCAGCTCGGTTACTAAATGAGCCGAGCTGAGCCTCGAGCTGCTCACGAGCATCTCGCTTTGTTTGGAGCCCTAATTTTTGGAGGTAATTATTAACCGATGTAGGACAAATTCTAACAATAGCTAGAAAAATATGTGAGTCAAATCAAATGCAAAGCAAAACTATATCAGTTTCTTGTTAGATTCATTAACCATATCAGTACTTCTGTCTCCCCCATCTATTTGAGAGAGAGAGAGAGAGAGAGAGAGAGAGAGAGCCTTGAATCAAACAAATTCTATAAAAGAATATGGTTGCTTTTCCTTTTCCTTGTAGTTGTTTAAAGTGAGGGGTGGGGGCTCCTCAGTGCTTATTTTGATGCAACAGCAAAGATCATGCATGGTCCCTTGGATCAAGGGGTATCTATCTACATGAAAGGGAGGAATAAAGAAATGAAAGACTATAACAAACAAAGACCACTCCGCATGCCTTTAGGATGATTTATTATTCTTTTTCACTCCACATTTATTTTTTAATTTTCTTTTTGTGCCTTTTGTTTTTCAAAGTAAATCGAGGGTTGATCATTGGGGTGTTCCACTAACAAAATTTTTTTTTTTCAAAAATCGAGACAGGTCATTCTCTCATAATACATCACATAAAAAATCGTGAAAAGCTAATTTTTTCAAAAAACCATCTTAATGGAACACCCCTTCTTTTGTGGAAAAGAACCTCAACAATTAAGTTTCTCAAAATTAGTGTGGTGAATTACCCGTATTTCGTCACTTAGCCATAAATATGTGCAAGTTTCCTTTTCTACGGCGCACAAGTATTCATACCATGGATAAAAATGCGTAACATTTTTGTGACCATAGCTTTCTTCATACTAATTAAAGCTGATTTTTTTTTTTTTTTTTTTGCTAATTGATAGGGGCTTAAATGGGTACTTGTGTGTCAGTTTGCATTGTTACTTAGTGCGGATTAATTAATTCAATGTGTTTTTAGGCTTGGGAGATTAACGAGCCAAATAAAGTGGAATTTGGAAAGAAAATCATTCAACACTATTCATCTGAATAAGAGTTAATTCCTTATTTTTATAAATTTAATTTTGATACATTACGACACGATCGCTAATTATGATTCTGTTGAGGTTAATCAGTTCTCTTGATGTTCTTGATCCCTGAACTGTTATTAGATCAAGAACCATTGAATTCGCAAGTTTTGCAGAGTTTTGTTGTTTTCTTTCTTGATAAATCCAGAAACAGGGACCGAACTCAATGGACAGGAAAGTAAAATTAAATGAAAAGTAACGGATATGTGAATCTGGGTTAAACAAAACGGTCCGTTGGAATGCATCTTTATGGAAAAAACATTGCTTTTGCTTTTCTTTATTAAAAGTTAAAGATGAAAACCCCAATATAAAGTAAAAACCAAGATAGCCACTAATAAAATGAAAGTGCAAGGTCGCACGGTCGATTCCCCTCGACAACGATTTATTTTTGGGCCATTTTAACACATGCAAATGCTCGGAAAAGACTATGAAAGGAGCTGAAGAGATTAGTCTCGTTCACTGAGACATTTTTCATTACCAAAACAAAAATGAACGCCCAAGTCCCGTACATCAAATGCATCCAGGACCCGGGGGTGCTGGTGTTTCTCATCCGAGACGTTGATCTCTGCAATCAACGGTCCGGATTTAAATAAAACTATTTCATGGAAGAGTTGCACACCAGGGCCACATATTAGGGAGCGCACACCAGGGTCCAGTTTTAATTTCAAGGAGCACACACCAGGTCCAGTTTTAATTTCAAGCATCCAAAGTTAGCTCTCCCTTCCTCTCTATCATATCTCTTTGTTCTGTATTTACCTATTTGAATTGAATTCTCTAAAATGGCTGCTTCATTTCTTCATTCTTGATTCAAACAAATCTTGTGCAACAAAACCCACCGCATCAATTCTCCAAAAAACTTCCTCCAATGGCAGCTGCTTCTGATACAAAACTCATCTTCATCTCCTCCCTCCTCCTCTTCATCTTCATCACCTCTTCTGATTCTGCATCTTTCCATAATCTATTCCTAAGGCAACAGGCCTCAATCCTTATCTCCCTCAAACAAGCATTCGAACCGCCCGAAAACTCTTCTCTGAGCAACTGGAATGTATCAAACTACAGGTCCCTCTGCACTTGGACAGGCATCGAATGCGACTCCAAGAACACATCCATCGTTTCGCTCAATATTTCCAACTACAACATTTCTGGCTATCTCTCACCGGCTATCATCGATCTCCACACCCTCGTAAACCTCTCTGTCTCAGGAAACAGTCTCTCGGGGACTTTCCCGGTCGATATTCACAAGCTAGCTCACCTTCAGTTCCTCAACATTTCCAACAACCAGTTCAATGGAACTCTCAACTGGCAATTCTCTCAGTTGAAGGAGCTACTCGTTCTCGACGCGTACAATAATGAGTTCTCCGGTTCACTCCCGTTGGGTGTCACTGATCTTCCCAAGCTGAAGCATTTAGATTTTGGAGGGAATTATTTTTCGGGCGAAATTCCTCCTGTCTACGGTAGCATGGAGAATCTTGATTACTTATCGTTGGCGGGGAACAATTTGGTTGGTTATTTACCGAAACAGCTCGGTAATCTTACCAACTTGAGCCAGCTTCACTTGGGCTATTACAATCTGTTTGACGGTGGAATCCCTCCAGAATTCGCTAACTTGGCGAATTTAGTTCATTTAGACCTTGCCAGTTGCGGTTTGCAAGGTTTAATCCCACCAGAATTGGGAAAGCTAAACAAACTTGACACTCTCTTTCTGCAAACTAATCAGCTCACTGGCTCTATCCCACCAGAACTAGGCAATCTGACCAGCTTGAAGTCTCTTGATCTCTCAAACAACTTGCTCACGGGAGAGATCCCGGTCGAGTCATTCTCGGGCCTAAAGGAGCTCACCCTATTGAACTTGTTCCTCAACAAGTTCTACGGGGAGATTCCCCGTGTCGTTGCTGAGTTACCCAATTTGGAAGTGTTGAAGCTTTGGCAGAACAATTTCACCGGTTCCATTCCACCGAAGCTTGGACAGAACGGTAGGCTGACCGAAATCGATCTTTCTACGAACAAGCTAACCGGGTTAGTACCCAAATCTCTATGTTCTGGAAGGAGGCTGAATATCTTGATTTTGCTCAATAATTTTCTTTTCGGGCCTCTACCCGAGGATCTGGGAAGATGCGATACTCTTTCAAGAGTTCGACTCGGGCAGAATTATTTGAGCGGGTCGATACCTAATGGGTTCCTGTACTTACCTCAGCTATCACTCTTGGAACTGCAGAACAACTATCTCACTGGCCAACTTGAGCAAGACAGGAGCAAGTTACCTACGAAACTCAGCCAGCTGAATTTGTCGAACAATCGATTGTCAGGTTCCCTTCCTCCTTCTGTTGGAAATTTTTCTAGCTTGAATATCCTCCTGTTAAACGGGAACCGATTCGCAGGGGATATTCCATCAGATATAGGAAGGATGAAGAACATATTCAAGTTGGATATGAGTAGAAATAACTTCACTGGACAAATCCCAAATGAGATTGGTGATTGTCTACTGCTGAATTTTTTAGATTTGAGCCAAAATCAACTCTCAGGTCCAATCCCAGTTCAAATAGCTCAAATTCACATACTAAACTACTTCAACATCTCTTGGAACCATTTGAACCAGAGCCTTCCCAAGGAAATTGGGTTCATGAAAAGCCTAACATCAGCAGATTTCTCCCACAATAACTTCTCGGGACCGATACCTGAAACCGGACAGTATTCAGTTTTCAATTCCACTTCCTTTATCGGCAACCCTCAACTCTGTGGTTCCTACTTTAGTCCATGCAACGACTCAGCAACCTCACAAATACCCGTCGACGATCAAAACAACATCAAAAAATCAAAGGTCCCCGGAAAGTACAAGCTTATTTTCGCGTTGGGACTTTTGTTTTGTTCTCTGTTGTTTGCTATTTTGGCAATCATCAAGACGCGAAGGATAAGAAAGACTTCCAATGCATGGAAGCTCACCACATTCCAAAAGCTGGAATTCGGGAGCAACGACATATTGGAATGCCTGAAAGAGACCAATATAATCGGGAGAGGTGGAGCCGGGGTTGTTTATAGAGGAGAAATGCCAAATGGAGAGAATGTAGCAGTGAAGAAGTTGTTGGGGATAAGCAAAGGATCTTCTCACGATAACGGTCTCTCAGCAGAAATAAAGACATTGGGTAGGATTCGGCATAGAAATATCGTTCGGTTGCTGGCATTTTGTTCAAACAAAGAGACCAATTTGCTGGTGTACGAGTACTTGCCCAACGGTAGCTTAGGCGAAGTTCTTCACGGGAAGAGAGGTATGTATCTTGAGTGGGATACGAGGCTGAAAATAGGCATTGAGGCGGCGAAAGGGATTTGTTACTTGCACCATGATTGCTCCCCGTTGATACTCCACCGCGATGTCAAGTCCAACAACATCTTACTCAACTCGGATTTCGAGGCTCATGTTGCAGATTTTGGACTGGCCAAGTTCTTGCAAAACTCTGGAACATCAGAGTCCATGTCTGCAATTGCTGGCTCCTATGGCTACATTGCTCCAGGTAATTGATTTCATTCTTTTGCAGCCTGACAAACTAGTTCAATTCATTGTTTTCTACCAATACTCAATGCTAAAAATAAGCTAATTTTTTTCACTTTACGTGGCTTCTCAACAATTTGGCTTACAATCTGATCCTTCTACTTGAAAACATCTTCACGAAAATTGTTTCCCATTCATGCTATTAAT
The DNA here is from genome assembly GCA_020921065.1 of Vaccinium darrowii. Classification (NCBI taxonomy): domain Eukaryota; kingdom Viridiplantae; phylum Streptophyta; class Magnoliopsida; order Ericales; family Ericaceae; genus Vaccinium; species Vaccinium darrowii. The sequence goes on from CM037156.1 coordinate 26,578,136, forward strand.
TCTTGTATTGTACCAGTCAATACAGGGCTCTTGTCCTGACGAACGTTGATCCTTTACTAGTAAAGAGTGGAGTTGTTCTCTTTTATTAGTCGGTCCATTGAATCGGATACCGAGTCATAAAAAAATGTTCCCCATTGCTTCCTTTTTCTTCTTCTTTCCCTTTTGTGTATTACCTCACACATCAATCATTGTTTCATTAACTGTTTTTAAATTTGGTGATCTTCTTTCGTTCCACCCAAGGTTAATCCAGTTGGTTGGTTGGTTTGTTCCCCACACATTTGATCAAGGTTCAATTTTTGGGTTAGGTTGCAAGAAAGTAACTTTTTGGGAATACCCTAATTTCCGTCATGGATGACCATTCTTTGACCAGACCGACAGAAAAATTAGTCGAGGTGCATGTAAACTAGCCTAGACAGTCGGGAAAAAAAAAAAGCCAATGCTAGATGGGTTACAAAGTAGTAGTATATACTGTTACTTTGTACCAAAGTGGTAACAAGAATCATGTGGAGTCCAAGAAGAGTAACACTTCCACTAACATAAAGGAAAAATTCCCCCATTCAACTTTTTCTTTTTTGCTCACTCACACACACAGGGTGAGCCTTTTCTTTTCCTGGAAACCATTATCCCATGTTTTTTTTAGTATTTTTTTTATCTGCATTATCCCTGGTTCATTCAACCCAATAAGAAACCCCTTTTGACCCAAACTCAATAGTCAGTCAATACATAACACCAAAAAAATGGGGAACGTGAATCAAAGCATAAACCCTCCAGAATCCATTGTGATCTCATCAGCTTTACTTTTCCCTAAACCCTAGAAAGAGAAACTTGTATATGGAACTATTACTTTTCCAAAGTCCTAAAGCACAAATGGTACACCTTATCTTATTTTATTGACACAAGTTGTTACTTTCCCTTTGGTGATGAGGTTTAGTGCAAAGACCTAGGAGCCCCTTAGGCATTGCTACGTGATACGCGCGCCAATCATGAATTGTAACCCATATCGAATAAAATACATGTATACTATTTTGTTTAGACTTTTTTTTTTTCCCTTCCCCCCGAGTAGTGGTTCTTTTCGATTGCATTTATAGAAAACAAGTAAGCCTTACTATGTAATGTCTTTCATGTGACAGAATATGCATACACGTTGAAAGTTGACGAGAAGAGCGACGTTTACAGCTTTGGAGTGGTACTACTGGAGCTCATAACGGGGCGGAGACCAGTGGGTGATTTCGGAGAAGAAGGGATGGATATCGTTCAATGGACGAAAATCAAGACGAACTGGATCAAAGAAGGGGTGGTAAAGGTACTAGACGAGAGACTGAAAAACGTGCCGGTAGATGAGGCGATGCAGGTGTTCTTTGTTGCAATGCTGTGCGTTCAAGAGCAGAGTGTGGAGAGACCAACCATGAGGGAAGTTGTCCAGATGCTTGCTCAAGCTAAACAACCCAACACATTTCACTTGCAGTGAATGATCATTCTTCACCAAAATTTAACCTGTGTAATTACAGAATTGACCTCCTAGGTGAATCCCACAACGCAGCAGCATTGGTTTTGAGGAGTTTGAGGTTAAATAATTCTGCTTAAGCTTTAAGTATCAGGGATAGCTTTGCAGATCTATAGCAACTCGTAGTATTAGCTTAAGTTTTGGTTTTTCCACCCACCCTTTTGATCTCTTTTAAATTTGTTTTTATTGATTTTTTTCCCCTTTCATTTTTCTTTGGGTTTCTAGTTAGTAGAGGAAATTCATGGGGTTTGTACTAATTTCATTTGGTTTGCCTTGTAAACGTGAACACACTGAAATTATGTAAGGTGAGGGTCACAATTATATTTGCATTTGCGTATGAATCAGGCTTCGCAGTTGTTATTTATTTATTTATTTTTTGTTCCCAAACAGTAGATATGTAAAAAATTTCGTCCAGATCCAGACCGAACCATCATATGCCAAAGGCATATCCCGTTTGGCAAGGTTGGTTGGGTTGGATTTGCATTCCCTTTCGTTACTTTTGTGATGGAGACCTTTTGCCCCTTCATCTCCTGAGGGGCAGGCCCTATTGGTTTTCTTGGACTTGGCCGCTACATGTATTGATCTAGGGCGTTCAAATGAACACTTTCACTTACAAATGGAGCCACCAATCACTAATGGAGCCACCATCATTGGCTGAGGGAAGAAGAAGAGACAACAAGGGTCAATTGACCCCTCTATATCCCAAACTTCTACAAGAATAATACTAGTGTACATAAAAAATTTGCTAAATTGACCTGTCATTGATATTTTTTTTCCCCAGCCTATATTATATATTTGGTACATAGAAGGGTGCATGGACTGATTTCTTGCGTTTTGAATGAAACGGGAGATTTTTGGATCAATCACTTACACACGTTTGATGGAGCTGATTTTTTGCGAGACCCCTCGAAAAATCATTTTGAGATGATTGAACGGCTCGGATCGTTTGTGTGGGATCCACACCCGTGACCCATCTGTGCACAGCCATCTGTGCACATAGTTTTACCGCCTTTCATACGACTGGAACGCTGAGAGAGAGAGAGAGAAAGAGAGAGAAGTGAGGCGACTCTGAGGCGATTCACGGCGAAGAGAGAGATCGCGAAGAAGAAGAACAAATCGAGGTAGAAGAAGGAGAAATCAACATTCCCAGGTTCGAATTTGTCTCTCTGTCTCGTTTTTCTGGTTCGAACAGATCTAGGGTTTCAAACTCGAACTATACTTGGTTTCGAAAAGCTTTATTTGGTTCGAAATTTAACAAAGCTCCATGTTTCGGCTTGAAAATGAGGTCGTCGAGTATATCTACACGCGGTGTCACAGTATTCCTACCTCTCGCCTATTTCTACCGTTTTTGAGAGGTTTAATGTCGACAAGCTGCTCATAGATTTTGATTTTTCAGTAAATAACACCTGGATGCCATATTTTTAGGCTATGTAGCAACAGTCATCCCCATTAGTTCAATGATTTTGTAATATGAGTTTTGACAGTGTCACTGATACCTTACTTTGTCAACCTGATACCTTTTGGGGTCTCTGTGTATTTGTGACACACACACTCAGTTGTTATGGTTGGCCTCCTTGCAAGTACTAAGAACTTGGGTAAAAACTAAAAAGGCTGGATGAGCTTTGTTTATCGCCAGATTGGAACAAAGGCACTGAAATCTGGAGTATTTACCAAACAGCACTACAACAGTGAGACAAATTCGAATAGCTATGCTATTATTTGTTGTTGCAGTTGCTCTTCTCCAGTGAGGAAGAAAAAGCCATTGCACAAGAGGCACTGCAATAAGTTAACTACATGCCAACAAGAATTCCACTTAACATTGGCATCTACCATTGATTGCACTGCCTGTATGCTTTATGTTTCCATATCATTGGTAATTTAATTGATTGTTGGTGGTGATCAATTTAAGGGCTGTTACATGTGGAGATGCAAACATCCAGAAACAAAACGAAATAGAACGCCTAGAGAGAGAAGCATAATGCAAACGGGGACAAATACAAATGCCGAGACTTGAACCCAAGACCTCATGCCTCTGATGCCATCCTAAGTTAGCAATTATCCCCAAAACTATTAGGAATGAACTTAACATTGTATATCAAGCTATCCACCATGGCATCCTAAGTTCCTAATAGTTTTGGGGATAATTGGTAACTTAGGATGGCATCAGAGGCTTGAGGTCTTGGGTTCAAGTCTCAGTATTTGTATTTGTCCCCGTTTACATTATGCTTCTCTCTAGGCATTCTATTTCGTTTTGTTTCTGAATGTTTGCATCTCCACATGCAAGATGGGATTGCATGTGACGTATGGTGTTGGGCTCACTTCCTAACGGGTTATCCTTTACATGACTTATGATACTCCCATTCTCCTTGCTTGGAGCATGGTTAACCTGAATAAGGAATAAGCGCGCATGGGTGAACTATCGACCAAAGCTCACTCTCTTATGAGGTGGAGGCATCCAGCTCTATGCAGCTGTCACCCCTTCCACCTTGCGTGATCTCTTTAGAGCTCTGTACATACAGCCCACTATCTTCTGAGAGGGGCTACTGCTGCCCAACGCTAATAATGGCTTGTTGGATATATATGTTTATTCAGGCTACGACACCATGCTGATATGTTCACTGTTTTATTCTGGTTTGAATTGCAATTTGCAATAACAAACCGGAATCTCTGGGAAAAAAATACTTAGTCCATCTGGACAAGTAATAGATGCAAATCAAGGAAGAAATTTAGTGTCAACGCGATGAGTTTTGTTAATTTGTTCCCTGAGTTTCTTCGAGTTGTAGTAATTAGACTCTCTGAATGCTATCTTTAAAAGCTATTTCTTATAAGCCATAAGATGATCTGATTCTATGACTCATTCTACTAAGTTCTCAGCCTCTCTCTGGTTCTCATTTGGCAGATACGATAGAAGATGCCATCCAAAATTGCACAAATTCGCCTTGTAAGTTCACATCCTGAAGTTTATGAACCATGTGATGACTCATTTGCATTGGTTGATGCGCTCTTAGCTGACCAAACTAACTTGTTAATGCATAATCCAAAACTGTGCATGGAAGTTGGGTGTGGTAGTGGGTATGTTATTACATCTCTAGCTCTTGTGCTTGGGCAGGCAGACTGCGGGGCCTACTATATTGCTACTGACATCAACCCTCATGCTGTGAGAGTGACCAGTGAGACACTTGAAGCGCATGGGGTTCAGGCAGAATTGATAACTACTGACATTGTATCAGGACTGGAGGAGAGACTCGCAGGATTGGTGGATGTGATGGTTGTGAATCCACCTTATGTGCCAACACCTGAAGAGGAAGTAGGTCGTGATGGGATTGCCTCGGCTTGGGCTGGGGGGGAGAATGGTCGGTGTGTCATTGATAAGATATTACCTGTTGCTGACAAACTTTTGTCGGATAGGGGCTGGTTGTACATGGTTACTCTTACAGCAAACAATCCCTCAGAAATATGCCTTCAAATGAGAGAGAAGGGTTATGCTTCCAGAATTGTTCTGCAAAGATCAACCGAAGAGGAGAGTCTCCATGTAATTAAGTTTTGGCGAGATATTGATGATCGATTGCAGGCAAATGAAACGGGGACGGTGAACAAAACAGGGCCTGCAAGGATCTTTGATTCTTTGCTGTCTCAGTTTCCTGGGTTATTGTTCCGGAGAAATGACGGCAGTAGTAGTAGCTGATTCATTAAAAGGTACATAGGAATTTCTTCACTCTGAGAAATGTGGTTGAATTTCTCTTCTTCAATCTCCAGATTCTCCACATTATTATTGAGTTTAGAACATGGAATTCAGCCACAATCATGTAAGTGATCACATCATACAATTCACAAAATGTCTTTTAGTACAAGGTCTTGATACATTTGATGCCTTTTCTAGCTTCATATCATTTTAGTTCAAGATCTTGATACCAGCCAAAAACTTTGAACACGATTCTAAAACTTATTCGACCAATATTATATCCCATAGCTACACAACAAAAAATTTGATGAGCTACATGTTATAAAACATGAGAAAACCTGGTTATGCAAGAAGTTAGAGTAACTCGCAATATTAGACCTTATTAAGCTGGAAATACAGGGCTTTATGTGATTTATCTTCAAGTTATATTGCAATTCGTGTAGGTTTTGGTAGGTAGGAAATGTGACGAGTTCCCCTATATTTGTGAGGGATAATGATTTTTGTCGAAGTGAGCCAACAGTCAGTCGGTTGGTGAATAAAAACCTTAGTAGCAGGATCCTTCTAGAGTGGGTGCGCTCCCTAGACGGGAGCGAGCTCCCATCTAGACAGGAACCCGCTCCTAAATAGGATGAGAGCTTCCACACTAATCTTAAGGATGAAATCCTCAATTCTCTTTCCAAATACATGCAAGGAAGAAGAAAAAGGAAAAAAAAAAAAAAAAAGTAAGAGAGATTTGAGACTCTCTTTCTCGTCTTGTATTCATATATTTAGCTTTAAAAAAAATCTATTGGGATGTCATTTCTCACTCACGTTTATGTATGAAAAATGTTTATATACACACTCCCTTTGCAACTATAAAACATATTTACAACATATATAAATTTATTCACATATATATTTATTCATTAGGTATTACATCGCTGCTCCCAAACTAGGGAGCTTCCCGCTCCCGCTCCTGCTCTCGCTTCGTGCAACTAAGATAAAAAGCATTTCATTTATGCTATGATATTTTGATTGGTAGGTCCTCTACATTGTTAGTTAAGTGAGTTATTCTTAGTCCCTCCCGGTAAGGATGGTACATATAATGACAGTAGTAAACACAATTAGGCAATTAGCTAGGAGGTTTTCAATGAAAGTATCATAAATCTCATGCCTTTGTCTAGGTTTCACCACCTCCTCCTTGATATACCCCCTCTAAGTGCTCCTCCTCATCCGAGAGTGTCAAGATCCATACCAAACACACAAGGTCTGTGAGTCCAAGACTCAGCATATAGATTTGCATAATACCGGACCTCTACATTCCTAACGTCTTCCTCCTCCTCTCCTATGTATTTTCCCAGCCGTACGAGCAATAAAGTTACTGGGAAATTCAACACTAGGCCAGAAGTCTGAGAACATCCCTCCATTCACCATGACCCTGTCCCAAAGAACTAGGATGCTCCAAGCCTCCAAGTTGTGTCTCTAGTTGCTATGTCTTCCCAACTTACGAAAATCTCACTCATGAACTTCTAACTATTTCGTTGTTCATATTATTCATCTTGGTTCCCTGTAGGCAAAGCACATCACCCATCCAAGCACAGATCATTGATTTGATGATTGTTCTTTTGTCTGTGTGGTTCATCCCTTGTCGAGATTTTTAGCTTTATGGAGATTTTAGTCGCAATTTTCTTAATATCTATATACATTGGCCATTAGGTTATTTAGACTTGACCAGCATATGGATTAGGACTTGTAATGATCTGATTAAAACCACTATCTTAGAGATGCAAACATATCCATTCCTAAAAATTTGATGGTGCTGCATATTTAGGTTTTGTCTTTGCTTAGAAGTCAATATCCTTTGTTATGAGCTATACAGTAGTAGTCATTGACAGATACAAGTTCTCCTGAATATTTAATCAAGAAACTGTACTTGCTCAGTTCCTACCTAATTTCACACCTCACACGCAGGCACACATAAACAATTGGTTATTGCATTTTCTCTTTACTCCTCGGGATCTGAGGTTAATCACCTTTTGTATGTGTATGAATGCCCCAAGCACTTCTATTGTGTATAACCTTGGGGCTATTTTGAGACTCTTCGGGAATTAGAAGGCAAGGACACTTAAAAAGTGTCATTTATGTACACTTTCCAATTTTTGTTCGTGTTAAAATGAGGGAATTATGGCAAAATAATTTTTCCAGCAGATGAGATTTTTAGCTGAATAAATCTCTCTTAAGCTCATCTCTGTGAGATATTCTTCCTTTCTGAATCATTGTTGTGTTAGACTAATTACTTATTAGCCTTCAGAATTTAATGGTATATTTTGATAGATGCGTTGGTTCCAAATATCTGACTCCTTTAGAAGTTTGAAATCTGAAAATGCAAATCCATCTCTACGGGGCCTCTTGCTTTTCGAATCATTTGTGGCTTTGATGTCCTCTTACATATTTAGGTTATTTGTGGGACATTGGTTCAGTAGAAAAACGGAAACAACGCATTCATGTAGTAGATCCAAATTGTTTGGGACTTCAGGTTTGATTCGGTTTGTGGGATATTGCTTCGCAAGTATTGCATTGTTAGGGGTTGATGCTGCGCATCAATTAACTGGTCTAGTGGTCCATACAGTGCTCAGGCTTTTTGTTTTTCGATACAGTTTTCTGTTGGTTTCTCAATTGGAACTTAGTTCACCTGAACCTCCTTGAATCGAGTTCCATGACCCTTGTGAGATAAGCATACAGTAGCACCAGATGAACAATAGGATGGTAGCCCCAGCCCAGTATTACAGGAAGAGTCCTCCATTGGCCTTGCTGATTTTGCAGAAGCAAAAGACTAGAGTAGAGACATGGGTGACTGCCATAGCCATTGGCTAAATCCACTGCAGCATTTTGATTACTACACTACCAGGCCTTGTGGTAACTGTAGAGAATTGTCTATTGTTTTGGCCAAACACGCAGTGCTGGGGAAGAATGGTTTTGTTGTATATAGTTCGCCCTAGCTCTCTGGCCAACGTTTTGTTGTAAGATAGGTGTAGCATGGTGGCTCCTCGTCTCGTAAACACGCAACACTCTTGTAACTCTGTTATCTTACTGTACTATAATTTGGGTGTTCAAATAGAAAAAGAAAAACTGTAGAGTGGCTTTGAAGCTGTTTAGTGTAATTAGGTCTAGTGGCAAATTTTAATCAGTGGCGGTATGATTCAAGTGTGTATACGTGTACGAAAACATGGCATGAGTTGGCAAGGATAGTGACTTGTCCCCAACCTGGACTTTTCACTTTTAAATGGGGGCCGCAACTTCCTCCTCCACCCAGGGATACTTTTTGGCCCCTAGTATGAAAGCTTTCTTTCAAAAAAATTCCAAAACTGGTAAGCACTAATTTGCCAGCGCTGAGATTGAGGCCCCGTTTGATACGAAGTTTCGTTTTGAGGAGATTGGTAATGAGATGTGATTAGGATTGGGATTGGTTATAAGGTGGGATTATTATTGAGGAGACAAATCCTTTTCCATGTTTATTTTTACACAGGATTAGATCACGGGATTGTTAATAACATGTTTGTTTTGTCTAGGATAGGATTAGATCATGAGGTTTGGTGGTTTGCACAGCTGGGAGAGGTTTGCACAGGAGAGGAATCCTTCCAATCCCATGGGATAGGATTGCCAATATCCAACCCCCCTTGGGATAAGTAATCCCATGCTTTTGTGGGATTCACAATCCCATGGTATTAGCAATCCTCCCATTTTTTGCAACACCAAACAAAGTATTAGAGGTCCCACAGGATTCCCAATCCAATCCCATCCTCCAACCTTGGTATCAAACTAATCTGTGGGCCAAGGCATGACGTATGAATGGAGACCTTAGTGGGGTGTCCATATGGATCGGAGAAGAATACAGAAGATATGAACAAGTCCGATGGGATTCGAAAGTACCAACATTCCACCAGAAAACGAAGACCACCAGAGACTCAACAAGCCAAAACCAACAAAGAAAGAAACTGCTCTTTAGTACTAGAGTGCTTAATCAAAGATTCTGAGAATATAGAGGACGATGGTTTAAGAACAACCCTCTGTGGATCTGGATTGCTAGAAGTCGCCCGGGCCCCTGAGCTAGGGATGGCAATGGATAGGGTATGAATCGGGGGACCCTATTCTATCCCCGATTCCCAATTGGGAAGTTGTTCCCCATCCCCACCTCCATACCCGAAAGGGATAGTGGACAATCCACCATACCTGCGCCGTTGGGGATCGGGTATATTCGGGTAAATCCATATCCAAATTAGTTGAAAAAAAAAAAAAGAGAGGATAAGATCTAATTTATGTGTTTTATACTAACAAAAAAATCATTTAAAACAAAATAGAATAGAAAGTTGTAAAGAAATAATAGTCTACCAAGATTATATTCAATTTTAAAAACTACCATCGTTAAGCTTTTTTTAACATTTAACCATATATAGTTTTAATTTGGAACAATATACATAAATTATACCGATATGCATACTTATATATACTACTATATGCCCGCATATATACATACATTCATAAAAATATGTATACAATTTGAAACGGGGCAGCTATGGATATTCAAAGACGGGTATCACAAAATCATACCCGCTCCATTTTCAACCGGGGATTCTTTAAGTTCTACCATACCCGCTCCTATTGTATGAAAAATCAAATAATATCCGCCTCCAAATAGCCAGGTTTGGGACGGGTATCCATCGGGTTTGGGGAAATTGCCATCCCTACCCTGAGCAATCCAGCCAGAAATCAACATTTAGTCAGTGGCTGTAATTTTAATTTTTTTGGTTGGGTTTGTTGGAGTGATGTTTCTCAGGTTTGGAATAAGTAGTTGCTTAGGTGTAATTCTTTTGGATGGTTGAAGTAATAATTACATTCAATCCCATTTGCTCCCCACAAATTGTCCAAAGTTTGATTCTTAGGATTAGGCGGCAAGAAAGTAATTACTCATGAATTCCCTAGTCCGTTCGTGGGTGGTCTGTCTTTGACCGGACTCGAAAATTAGTCAAGGTTCTCTCAGCTAGGCTCTGACGCCCCTGACTAACGAACCCCAAAAAATGATAGTATGTTAAGGGGTGTTCTGGCAAAATAATTAATTCAGATTATTTGTCCTTATTAAAAAAAAAATTCACATTTTTTAATTTTGTGACAATTTTTTGTGAATTATTGGTTCGTCTCCACGAGAGAATCTAAAAAGTAAAAAATTGTGTTCGAAACTCCTTTTTTTTAATAAAGACAAAAAAAAAAAATAGTGGTTTATTGGACAATTTTGGTCTTTATTAAAAAAAAAATCAGTTTTGAGAATAATTTTTTACTACTTTTTAGATTTCTCCCGTCGAGACAAACTAATAATCCACAAAATAATTGACACAAAACTAAAAAATCCGCAAAAAAACTCAATAAAGACAAAAAAACAATACAAACATAGCCAAACCACTGGTATGTTTGCACCCGAAATGTATTTGTTGTGATGAGAAATTAATCAATCACGAATACGGTGAGGGTAGGAAGCAGTAGTTTTCGTAATTAAAAAGATGATTTGATAGACAGCATACGTTGTTTTCAGACTGCTTACCACTCCCATGGTTGCTTGCAGGGAGACGCCTTTGGTTCCAATTGGCTTACAGCTAAATTATTGTATAAAAACAGCAAATGCCCCCACCCACTCATTTCATTATTTATCAACACAAGTTAACTTCCAATTATCTTTGCTGACAATACTTCACTCATCAAAAGATATCTTCTTTCTTTGAATCTTATCTTGTAACATAGCTCTTGGACTATTAATTAGGTCATCTTCTTGGACTATGATTTGGCCAGATTTTTCAAAATCCTCAGATGAAATCTGTTTGATACTATATAGCTTTACGATCCGGGATTCGTTTGCGGGTCATCGAGATATTGTGCCTATCTTACGTGGATTTTTAGAAGTGGATAGGTACGAGGTCCATGTCGAGCATGTTTAGTCTTAAATTTCTCACGAGCTATGCGTAGAACTCTTATAATATGAATCAGAAGGTTTAAAATAGCTGAATTTTTTTTTTTTTATAAAAAAATCTACAAGTTTTGAAATAACTAATCAAGAAATAATTTATTAACGATGTTAAATATGCGGGTATGCCCCTGTATCCTTAAATTGAAATTTAGATGAATTAAATACTTGGACACGTATCTGCACCCGAAATCAGTACCAAGTTCATGTAACATACCGAACACGACGAGGGTGCGCTGCACCATTGCTTTTGTTCGTGCCAATGTTATTTACGTTTGTTGTTCCTATTTGATGAAATGTTGGTGTGAATTGTGACCTCAAAAACATTGGTGGTGTGAAGTGTTAAAAGGTGGTGTGAGAAAGATAGTGCCCATTCCAGTGTCATTGGCTTAAGGTTTTGTCTTTATTTAATTTTTTTTTTTTTTTGTTAGTTTTGCGTCAAATTTATATTGATTACATGTTCTTCTCGATGAGAGGGATCAGAATTTGGTAGAATTATGATTTTACCCTGATATTAAAAAAGACAAAACCGAAAAACCCTGATATTAATAAAGACAAAACCAAAAAATCGTTAAAACCAATGGCACTGAAACAACGGGCTCGAACAAATGCAAAACCCTGCAGAAGCTATTGTTTTTCCTTAAAAATGAAGAAATACACTGTAAATATTACAACTTTCATAAATGAGCAATACAAGTGAAAATGGAAGATTTTGAGAACCAAGAAAAAGAATATATCACACAACCATACTGGGGAAGAAGACAGACAAATTACAAGGAAGGGTAGAGAACAATAAAGAATGAAAAATTCAACATGAAAAACTTGTACACGAACAGTCTAACACATTGTCATACACAACTTGTTTGTTCGTTTTTTGCTTCTGTCATGTGCTCATAATCTCAAGGCTTTGGTGGCTCTGCTGCTACCGGTTCTTCCACCTTCGGTGGCGGCTCCGTGGTGGCAGCTGGCTCGGGTTCTGCCACAGGTTCAGCAGCAGTCTCAACCACAGCCACTACTTCTTCTTTCTTTTCCTCTTCAACCACTATTTCTTTACCTTCTTTGGCTGCAGCAGCCGATGTCTCCGCCTCCACCGGTTTCTCTTCTGTGACTATGAATGTTGAGACCTTCTCAAATACGAAGAAAATCGGTCCTGAAACCAAAGGTGGCCCAACCTTTGTGGATGCTTCAGAAATCGGCTTCGATCCAGGAAAATCTTTGACAACAATTCGGAACACAAAGTTCGAAAGTTAAAATCATTTAGTACTAACAAGTATTCAACAAAATCAGAGAGAATTCGTAGTAGCAGTACCGATTTTAACGAGCTCGTCGAGGAACTTCTGGACTCCAGCTGAGTGTTTCTTCAGACCTGCTTCCTTTGGTTCCTTAACAAATGCCTGTTTTATTGAACAAACACACAGGAGACGTTAGTACTGGCAGTTCAAACTTCAAATACTTGTATAGTGTGTATATAAGATTATATTTTTTTTTTATTGGCGAAAGCCAGTATTGTTAGAATAGTTAGACGATTTACCTTGATCTCAGTTGACGAGGCCTCGTAGATTTCGATGACTTTAGGTTGGAGCTCACCCTTCTTCTCTTCGAACTCCTTGGTGTATTCTTCCTGAATTTACTTGGTCAGGTCAGTACTATAACGATACACAAAACAGTGTATGGACCTCAACACCCGATGTACCCGTGGATCGAAAAATACTCTTGTGAAACTACTAGCAATTTTCAAACTTAAAACTAATGCATCTACTAGAACAAATTTTCGATTTTTTTTGCACCGTTCAAGAGATCTTATTGAAAACTAAACAAGATCCATATTGCAAAAAAAAATATTTCAGTATACACTATCTTTAAGCTTGAAAATTACAGATAATTTCGTAGAGACTAACTTTACGGGACGCGGTGAACACCATGTTTTATGGCCAGTTTTTTTTTATGTACCGGGGGTTGTATCCAATTCAGGAATTGTGAATAAGTTGATACTTGACCACCATGGCCGATTTAGATGCTCTAAAACCTTTTTTTTTTTTTTTTTTGTGCAAAAATGAGAGATTTACAGAATTCACAGCCTAGATAGGCTCTACACCTGATTCCTAATTCTCGTTACGTGGTGTCTGATACTCCCGGTACAGTTACACCGCTCATGAATCGTTATGTATCCCGATAACGCTATTAAAAAAACCTTTCGTGCCACACTACATGTACATGTATGTAAGCTATTAAGAAATCTGTCATAAAATTGATGGATGTTACCTTAGAGTCATCGAAGTTCTTGCAAGCTTCAGCAGCAGCAGCCTTCTTCACTCCGTTTTTCCCAAATACTTTCTTCACCTTTGGAAGAACTTTTGATTTCCAGTAATCCATGGCTTACTCTTTTTTTCTTCTTCTTCAATAAACTCAACCACCCAAAAAATACTCCTCTATCTCACTTCGAACTTCACCTCTCTCTCTCTCTCTCCTCTCTCTTTCTCTCTCCGCTTTTATCTCTCTGTTTGCCGTTTTCTGAATATATGTATCCTCTCGAGCTGTTTCGTGGCCAAATAACAGTGCAGCCAAGGCCCCGAAGCGTGTTAACACGAGACACCAAATAATTCATGTTTTTAGTCTCCCCTTTAATTACGTGAAACACCCTACCCCACACCACCCCGGCCGTTCCCCCGTAAATAACTATATTACCCCTGCTCCGCGGCTCATACTCCCGGAACCGGAAGAATCACGAGGGGGTAAAATGGTCCTAATATTTTTGTTTTAACTTGGGAGTTAGGTTGGATTGGGGTGAATTTATTCAAATGATTCATTCTTTGCGGAATCCAAGCCAAAAGAATATAAAATCGGGATTGGGGGAGAGAAGATTGTGATAGCTGGCAATCATGTCATTCATTAGTTGGCAAATTTGTATCAAATCAGTGGGGCCCACTCCCTTCCAACCTTCAGATGTTGATCTGTAGATGTTGATCTGCAGTTTATTGGTGGTCAAATTTTGTTAAAAGGGTAACCTGGATATCACATTTGGTCACCACAATCTCAGCATTATCCGATCTTGTTAAATTATTTCAATTTGCGTATTGTACGTAATCGCTGTATACGTGCCACGTCGGAGGGTACTTAAAATATAAAGATGTGTTGGGAATGGTATTTGCGTATACAGAAATGAGTTATTCATGTACTGTTACGTCAAGTGGTACTATATGTGATTCAAGTGAATTTCACGTATGGCCCTTCTAGTTTGATTAAAGTTTTGTAGTTCAAATTTTATTAATTGACCGTAGACTTGCGATTTCCTTGCGATGTTATCTATGTCCAATTCCGTTGAATGGAGATTAATTCAGTAAAAAAAAAAAAAACCGAGGATGGCAACTATACCGTCTTATTACAATTCAAAGGTGCCTTTCCCTCTTTTATTGACAACGTGCCTCCTCTATTACCAATTCATCCACACACTCCCAATCGTCGCACTACCTGTTTTCCCGCCATTCCTCATTGCAAACTCACGCCGATTCCTGAATCTAATTCCATATGAATCGCCAGCCCTGCCTCTTTTACCCCTATCGTAGCCCCATATCCCTCATCGTTCCCATCCCCGTCGAACCCCAAAAGTCTACCCATTCACTCCTCGCTGTAACTTCCTCTCTCATCCATCCTCATCAAGACGCATGCGTGTCGTGTTACCTTCATTTGTAGTTCTTGACAAAGGAACTCCACTCCAACAACACTGTTGAGTTTGAAGTCCCAAACTGAAACTTTGATTAAACTACAAGGGCCAATGTCGTAATTCACGGGAGTCTTTTTTTTCTTCTATGTGAGTTGTGGTGTGGCTTGTGCTTCATAAGTCATAACCTTCTCACATGGCTTTGCTGGTCTCTTTGACCTAATAATAAATTATATTCCTTTTGTCATTAAAACATCCCTTCATTTTCCATGAAATTACAGATACGGCTTGAATGATAGGCTACCCTTTGCAAAATCCCTCGTTAGTATTTGATCATATTTCTTGGGAAATGGCTACAATACACACTCCTTATTTGGGTGTACCACATGCACCTATTGTATGGTTCAGATTGTGTCATCTCATCAGCAATCGTAACATTTTTTAGTTTTTCGTAACTTTTCAGCAATATTACTCGTAACATTTTCTATGATTCGTAACATTTTGGTGCGTCTCGTAATTTTTATAAAAAAAATTCGTAACTTTTACAAAAAATTCATAACTTTTAAAGGGGTGTGCACCATACACACCCAAATAAAGGGTGTCTATTGTAGCCTTTTCCTATTTCTTGAGGAATGATTGATACTTGTTTTGGAAAGTTGGAAATGGTACAAAAGAACGAGAGCTTGCATGCACATGGCTTGATTGAATGAGTTTCCGACAGCCAGGGTGTCTGGGCCAGTTAACGCGCTAACTTTGACTAATTCTTTCTCCGATTCAGTTAAAAGCAAACAATTCATGCCGGAACTAGGGTATTCACAAGAAATTACTTTTTGCTGCCTGACCCCAATAATCGAACTCTGATCATTTGTGTGGGAACAAACTCATCCACCAACCGGACTAATCACTGGGGCTGTATTTATGCAT
The DNA here is from genome assembly GCA_020921065.1 of Vaccinium darrowii. Lineage (NCBI taxonomy): Eukaryota > Viridiplantae > Streptophyta > Magnoliopsida > Ericales > Ericaceae > Vaccinium > Vaccinium darrowii. Next base: position 26,593,893 of record CM037156.1, read on the forward strand.
TTGTATGAAGAAAAAAGGAATGGAGACAACAAACAAGGATTAGTTGATGGTGGGCCATTTGGGTTTTGGGGTAACTCTCTTAACATGGGGGTGGGGGTGCCTCACACTTCATTTCATGCTAGGTTCCATGTGCATATATATTTGTCTTCATGGATGGTTGTGGGTGGATGACGACTGCACCAAATTGCCATTAATTGTGGGGATACTCACTTTTATTTTTCAATGGATTGCTTTCGAGTGTGTACTTTTTCTTTCTTTTTTTTTTTTTTTTCCGGGATTTTTTTTCCCGACTTTAACTTGATCATTTATGAGTGAATGTTAGGATTGGTCTCTAGAGATTTAAGCAAGGCGCACGTAATCTAGCACTAGCACTGTATTTTATAGTAGTTCAAAGAAAAGTCCAGATTGAGACTAGCTCGGTGTGTGGTATTTAAATTTCACCACATGCAAAAAAAAGTGAAAAATTGAAGCAGTTTTGAAGAGCAAATTTTTGGCATATGAAAGGATTCTTGACATTCTTATTAATGACCCTCTTATAAGATAGAGAAGACAAAGTACACACTACGAATTTACGCATTTCACTAGAGGAACTCGAGAAACTCCCCCACAAAAAGTTGAGGCTAGAGAGCTAACTCACCGATCTATTATTTTGGAAGCGTGACATATTTCTGAATGTTTATTTATTTATTTTTTTGACCCTTCAATGTCGGGCCGGGAAAAACACTTAATCTGCAAAGGTTTCTTTTAATCAGTTCAATAATATCGTACAGTGATGCTTAGAGAGTTAGAGATATTTCTTGTATATATCCCTAGCTTTATATTTAGCATAATACGGTTGAAAATCTATTTGGAGAAAAGAAATAAGTAACGTATAGGAAAAGAAACATGAAATTAGATAGGTAAAAAATCTTGCTTTTGATAGGTTTGAGCAAAATAAATATAGCCTTTTTTTTTTTTTAGAGAAAATCATTTCGTTACGGTGAATGAATGAAAAAACTAGCTATTCTTCTTCTCTGCTTCGTTTTGGTTTTTCTCCATTTATTTTCCTCTCTTCAAAATCGCATACCGAGATATGGCTCCAAGAAGGAAAAAGTTGTCCCTTCACTCCGAACAATTGCAAATTTGTTCACCATCACCTAACGAGGGTGAACAAAATCCTCACTTTTTTTCACTAATTAGAGTGAGGGTTTTGTTCACTCTCATTGTGAACAAATTTGCACTCTAAACCTAACGAGGAAAACCAAAAAAGGACAGTTCCCATTTTTTCTTTACCAGAGAATAATACTCCCTTCGTCCCAAAATTTTTGTACGGTCTTTTTGCATAAATTAAAAGTACTCGTTGATATCTAGTAACTGGTTAAAAAAATATTGAATTTTTCTTAAATTTTTTTGTATTATTTTCAAGTTCTCATTTTGTGGACCAGACAAAAATTTTGGGACAGAGGAGCATTAGAAGCACATGGCCAAGCCCTAGCTGTGTTCTTACTAACGTACGGTGGTCCAGTTGTCTGATTTTGAAAATACAATCTGGTCATGGAAAATGTGAAACATTCACCATTTTCCCTCCATACCAATCCAGAAACGTACTACACTTTCTAAAGAAAAGTTTGTGCTCGACCTAAACAGAAGAAAACAAGTCATTTGTTTTTGGACTCACTCGATAAGCGGAAAAAAATTGTTCCGGACTGCATGTAGCAGAGGGATTAGTTGAGACAAAATGTTCACCCTCGATAAGCCAAAAATTTAAAAAGTCACTTGTTAACGAGTATTGTTGCAGGAAAACTTTTCATGCTCAAAACTGATGAATCGTAAATGTCCTCGACTACAACATTTTGTTAGTACAGCACGGGGCTAAAAGCCCGAAAGAAAAACAAACCAAAGAAAATGAGAGAAACCTATAGGAACCATTTCCTATTACATTTTGCATAGTGCTACATTAAGGGATAGGAACCAACAAATAGCAGCTCTGTTATACAACCTTGCCCTTTAAAACCAGAGAGGTCATTACTGGCTTTTTGGCATCTCAGAGAACCAAAGCTTAGCATGAACTCCACACCAGACCATCACTTTGTTTAGGACATCTTACAATTGAACTCATTGTAAGAATGGATGCCCAGGATGAGTGTTTGGCTTCCGTCATTAGAAGCCCTTTTCCATAAATTAATCAACCACGTAATTCGGTGCCACTGCTAAAATTCTGTCGTTTCTAGACGAAGAAGACTGCCTAGCATTGTTGTCGCCGTCTGCCTCTGCTGCTGCTTGCCTACCGTCGTCCACCACTATCAAATGTCCTTCCCTTCTTACCAAACTCTGCATTTTTTTTTGTTTTTGGGTAATGAGTAATTCGGGCTAACAAGTTAAGAGAAAATATGCGATAAATTCCTTGCAAAATATTGTGAAAGCCTCTATGGGCAAAATTTTACCTCTATGATAGCTTTGACTTTTGAAACTTCAGCTGCTGCCTCCTCCTGAGAAGTGTAGTTATTTTTTTCGTTCTGTTGAACGACATACCATTGTATCAAATCCCTCTGTCTCATTCCAGCCAACCCAGTCCCTGCATACATGAAGCAGCCTCAATGCATTATTTAAACCGTACGAACTTTGCTCATAAAAACAAACAGAAGACTATAACAAAATATTATTTTCGGTATTGATTCGAGGGATATTAGCTTGGCGAAAATAGAAGCTTCAAAACTATGAGGACATGCTGCAGATACTTGAAGACTGTTCAGATACTAGGGGGACACTGGACACAGGTTTATCACTTTAGCAGAGGTCTAGTAAATTGCATGTTTGGAGAAAGTAAATTGGGAAATTGAAACAATGTGGAATTATTCACTAGGTAAACAATGTTGAAGTATACCCCTATGAATTCCTTTTACGTAAGGGAATCCGAGTCTACAACTTCTAAATATGGAAATTAACTTCTAATGACAGACTGAGTTATTGGACTAAACAAAGATCTCTACAAGTTAATTCTTTTATATACTAAACGATTGATGACAAGGGTTCAGATGTTTTACCTTCTCTGGATACAGTTTCTTCATGCTGTCTAAGTCGCATAACGAGGGCTTGAGTAACCCTTTGAAAATATTCATCGCTTATTACAAGCTTCTTTCCTTGTCGATTTGCAGGCTCTGCTCCACTTTCTGCAAGATCAGAAGGTGATTAGCATTCATCTAGTTACTGACCAAGTCCTCAATCAAGAAATCAATGAGAAGCAAAACAGGTGATATAGTGTCACCTGGATTCTCCGCCGCTGGTTCAGGGGCAGCACTACTTGGATGAGCTTCATCTTGACCAGCTCCATTATTTTCAGCACCACCGTCATCACGAATCTCTTCTTGAAATTCAGACAGGTCAATCTCACTTGACTCCACACTGCAAGTAAAAACTAACATCCGATCATAACCATAACAAACACACATGCACACAGCCCCCAGAGAGAGGAAGGTTGCATATCTTCTTGCCTTATTATTGACGTTTTCAGCAGCCTAACCGCAACACGTACATGGCGAGGGTGCACCTACACATAGATACATGATCTTGTTGAGTACAGGTATGCACATGAAATGTAAAAGTCCAAAATCATTAGTTTTGGTAATGAAAGTACCTGAACATCAAGATAACTTCGAGCAATAGCCTCCGAAAGCCTGATCAATGCCTCCAGCTGCCTAACTGTCATACGATAAGCAACTCTACTTCCGGGAGTTGTATCACCTCTGCGAAGTGCAACGTAGGAATCCACTAATATTTTTCTGGCATCTGGGTTTAGCTGCATGAGTTTAGATTCTTCAGAACTTGGTCAATAAGAGTCGGAAAAGAACATCTCATTTAGAGGACAAAATCCAACCTTTGGTTTAAGAGTTTTTGCATATGCAATGTAACGCTTCAATTGAGCCGTTGTGAATTCGGGAGCAAGTGCATCTTCACGTTTCTGATGAACTCTCACGATGTGATGAGCGATATGATAATCTGTTTGGTCATCTGGGTCATCGATCATAACGTATACAAGATCAAACCTTGAAAGGATAGCAGGCGGCAGAGCCACATTATACTGCAGACAAATAAAGCAGGAGTCAATATACACAAAAGACAAAAGACAGGCCTATGGCCACAATGGCCTGACACAAGAACTATGCCAAAAGAAAAAAAAAATCATGTTGCAAACGACCTAAACAAAATTCAGGTTGCAAACAAACATATCCTCACCTTTAGGGGTTTTGATTTGTCATAGCGCCCACCCGTGGGATTGGCTGCAGCCAAAATTGATGTTCGTGCGTTTAATGTTGCTTGTATTCCTGCTTTGGTTATGCTTATCGTCTGCTGCTCCATTGCTTCGTGAATCGCAACCTTCACGTTCATTTTCACATCACGCTTAGGAGTTGTCACACATATAACATTCCCAATAAAGGGAGGGGGAGGGAAAATTTTGGAAAGAAAAAAAAAATAATAATAATAATACATGGAACAGAAATAACCTGATCTCTGATGTCCATCTTGTCAAATTCATCAATGCAGCAAATGCCGTTGTCAGCAAGCATTAGTGCGCCTGCCTGAGATTATATGAACATCATCATCAGAATCCTGAATGAAGTACTTGTAAATAGGAGGCCAGTCCCTAGTCCTCACTCTCACTCGCATTCTCATTTTCGAAGGTCGGTAGCAGGAATTAATTATGACACTCATACTTTGCATGCATGCAAATCACACCTTCTGATTTCTAAAAGATGTGCAAATTCATACAGTCCTGATGTGCCATAGGGCAACTAAGCAGAAGAAGATCAAAAAGAAGAACCCTATGCATCTCCATGCCTTCGGAAGTAATCAGGCCCAGATAAAAACTTAATTCATTCTATCAATTTATACAGACACCCTTTGTCAAGTCTATAATATAAGCTCTTCAAACTGATAACCAAAAAATAGAGATAATGTGACCTAGCGATATTTTCTAAGATTCAAAACTATACACCTCTTAACGTAACAACAACTACATTAACTAAATGTAATCCTAATCACCAAGGAATACAAAAATGTAATCCTTAACTAAATTACAACTAGAATAACATATCCTGAGGCTCCAATACGAATGGTCCATGGGGTAGTCCTTCCTGTTCACCATCACTTCAATTACAGGTTTCATGGATTCGACCCCTAGATATTAACCCATAAGTGATTCCATATAACTATGGCAAGGTATCATGGGAAATTACAAATATAATGTAAGTTGTGGATTGTCTTACCATAAACTAAAATAGATTAAAATGTTAACTAAAATAGCTTAAAATGTTTTCTGGGAGGATGTCCAACCACAACTATCGGCAGCACATCTGATACTCTTACCCAAGTGATGAGTGTTCGACGGGGAAAATTATACAAGAAGTGTTCATTTAACATAGTTAGGAGGATTGTGACATTCTCTATTATACTGTTCGTGATTTGTTAAGTAAAATCTCTCCTCCCAACGATCTTAACAGCCATAGTATTTGTTCTTACCAAATGTCATGCCAAAAAGGAAAAGAAAAAAAGAACAAGTAACATGTCATTTAAATGAAAGATTCTGAGTCCCCCAGTTCGTGCAATGAGATTGACAATGCTACACCATAGCTCAAAGATAAAAATGAACAAAGAGAAACATAAATGCTACCTCGATACAAAACTCCCCAGTTTCTGGTTCTTTTGCCACCGTTGCAGTCAATCCAGCAGCTGATGAAGACTTTCCAGATGTGTAGACAGATCTTGGAACTAGACTCGAAGCATACCTAGAGGGCAGGGAAAGCAGTATTACTATGATTCACTTATACAGGAAACTATCAACCATAAAAGATACTTATTAGACGTTCGTATATATATGTATATATGTATACTCTCAAGCATAAAATAAAATATCTAGAACAGGAGAAAAGGAAAAAAAGGAAGAAAATAAAACTAAGAAGGCATACTTGAGGAACTGAGACTTTGCACAGCTGGGATCGCCAACGATACAGACGTTGATGTCCCCTCTCAGGTTGATGCCTTCATGAGTGATCTTGTGAACACCACCCAAAAGCATAAGCAGGATTGCTCTCTTGATATCTTGGTGGCCAAAAACAGTTGGCGCAATGCTATCGACAAGCTTATTAAAGAAGTCAGGAGTATTTCGCATTCGTTGAACTTCGTCAAGCTCTTCTGCCTGCAAAGCAATCACAATAAAGACAAACAAAACATTGGAGGTTGTAGGCATGTTCTCTAGATAGCTGCATGGAAATGACTAATGTGGCACAATGAGTTCCAAACAATTGCTTTAACTACAAGCTCTGTACATGAGAATTGTGCATCTCTTCTTAGATAGTGGTCAGTAGGTTTAGCAAACTATTAGTACTCCAGCCCACATAATTGTCATGAGATTCCGTACTTGTGTTATGAAAAAGTAGAAAACCTAAAGTCAAGAGAGCATCGCACCAACTCCACTGTTTACCAACATTTACCAGACACTTTTGCAAGAGCATCTCCACTGTTTATTGTCATCTAGCCAAAGTCAAAGTCTTTGTTGCCTAACTGTAGCATAAAAAAAGTCAAAAAAATAGACACCACTAGGCAATGACATTTTTCCCGAATTACCTTTCACCAACAACCATGCAAGGGATTTAGCTGATGTGCTAAGTTTTTCATCGTCATTTCTCATGCCAAATTATAAACAAGAAATAGCTTTGTAAAATTTGGACAACAGATTTTCCCAATTATTAGAGCTGCTCTTTTGCTCATTTCTGCCAAATTTTGGGAATGACGATGGATTTGCTAAACTAGTTGAGACCAGAGGCATAAATTTCTCAATATTTTGACGAATTGCAGCATGTTGTAAAGAACTGAGATTGAGTGAAAGAACGAACTGTGAACTGCTGGTTCTCCTCATCATCAGCATCTTTCTTTCTATTTCTAATGTCTGTGTCCCTTCTTCCATCAGAGACCTGAAAAACAACGCAGATATAGCGCAACTTGAGAAAATACAAGAAGAGTACATAAAACAATGTAGGCCAATGAGGTTGCTAAACAAACAAACAACAATTAGGAGTTAACCTGAACTGAGTTGGCAATAAAGGCAAGGCGATAGGAGAGGTCTCTCACTCCCAATGCTCGAAGACCTCTGACACCTTCGTTGCCAGAGGCAGTATCCTTGCGCTGAGAAGCCTCACGACGACATTCAGCTCTCTCTCCTGGAGAAGCTAAAGCCATTATGTCTGGTATCACAACCACAGTACCTGTAAATATGACCCTGTAGAAGAATGACCAAGCACAGCACATAGTGAGGAAACTGCATCATAAAATATAACTGTTGGTTCTCATTACTATTAGAAATTCTTACGTGTCACCAGCTCTGGCCTGCTCTACAATGTCATGGCGAAGGATGATGTCCAATGATCTTGGAAGCGACCCAGCAGGGATTTCTTTGGATGTTTCCTGCATCCTAACCCTCTGCCAATCTGCGAATTTGCTCTCTTGCCTAAGCAATGCCCATTTTGCCTTGTTGTTGCAAGTTGCGTTCATGCAAATTATGGGCTGCAACCAATAAGGTGAACATGCCAATGACATTGCAAAAAATATGTTTTAGTTAACTATGTTGAGAAAAGTGACTTAGTTGATACCAATAATGTAGGATGTAAAAAAGAAAAGACAGCAAAATCTATTGCTGCGGGAGAAAGACAAGTAACCTCTGTGTACTTGAACTGCTGTTCTACATTCTTGATGACATTTCCACACTCTAGACACTTGAAAGTTCCCTGGAGGAGCTCGGGTCGAACTTCACTGGTGCGAGTGACAACTCCACTCACCGACACCAGTTTTCCAATGTCAGCAGTAGCCAAATCTCTCAATCTGCCCAAATTCCAAGTTTTGTGGGGGATTGGGGACAAAAGTACATGATGTTAAGTTAATAACAACAACTTCCTTCAGGGTAAAAGGGAATCAAATTTCAGCAGAATTTTCCAAATGTGCGTGCCTGTGGTATGTGATAATACCTCTTCAATAAAGGGAGGTTAAAGAAGGCCACATTGATGTCCTTGTTGGGGTTGTCATCCGTGATGAACGTGGGTTTCTGTTCCATCACAAATCTCTTGCAGGCATTCTTCAGGTACGGCTCCAACCTGAAACAAAACACATCGCATAAGTAGAGTCCATAATTCTCTTTAACTCTTCATACCTGCATACTCCAACTGAAGACCCAGATATTTAGAAGAATTAAGCCATTGTTCTACAGATGCATATGCATATACTATCCTATATCCACCATTGAAGTGAGAAATAAGACTATATGGGAAACAGGTGAATATTACCTGAGGTATTCATCGGAAATAGCTTTTTGAAGGAGATCATTGAAGCGCATGACGTGAGAGAAGTCAATGAACATGGTGTTGGACTCACTGGGTCTCATAGCCTCTATCTCCGCTTCATAAAATGGCTCCCTTGAATTCTGATCCAACCTAAAGCTGAATAATAGACCCACCCTCCACATCAGTTCCCCACAATTTATCCAAACAACCCCCCAAACACACGTACAAAAATCACATTTTCAGATCCAACCCATCAAACATACTCATAAAAACAATCAGAAATTGAAGAGAAAGAAAGAAATAAAAAATAAAGAAGATGTATCGAACGAAAAAGGGCGGTTGATTTTGATCCAACCTAAAGCTGCATAATTCACTCACCCAGAACCGCATTTTTCCCACAATTTTAAAACTATCCCCAAAAAACAAGAAACATCACAATTTCAGATCCAACCCATCAACCATTCTCTTAAAATTTATCAGAAATTTGAAAGAAAGAAAGAAGCTAAAAAACCTATTCCCCCCAAAAAACTAGAGAAGAATCAAATTAAAAGGGTTGACTTACCTCTTCAGGAATTCCAAGAAAATGTTCTCGACGCGAACTGCTTTCTCGTCCACGAAGTACCCACCGCCATAGCTATCCATTCTTTCTCTCTCCTCTCTCGCTCTGTCTGTCTGTCTGTCTCTCTTTCTCCTCTCGCTTTGCGGCGACTCTGCGTTGGTCTGGCGGGAACTGAAGAGAGGGTATACCAACGGATTCCCGCCAAAACGGTGGACCCGGGTGATGACCTGAGAAACCAGTGTTCGGCCCGAACTCTGTAGGGCTGTTAAGAGTTCAGTCTGCTTTTGGCCCAATATATTAAGGCCCAAATTTGATTGGGTATTTGAAAGGGCTTCGGCTTAAATTTACGAATATTTTTTTGACTGCCTTTTTTGTTGTTTTTTCTGCTGTAATAAATTCAACTCAACTTTTCTGAATAATGGTTTTCTTGACAATTGGAATTTAAAAGGAAAAATTATGACTAGAAGTAGGGTTACAAACGAGTAGAGCCAAGCTTTGTAGCATTTGAGCTCGGCTCTTTTGCTTAACGAGTCCAAAATTCAAGCTTGAGCTCGGCTTGGTCGTAAACGAGCCAAACCCTTAATGACTCGAGCCAGACTAATTTACTTAATGAGCCTCTTCAAATGAGCCGAGCCTATAAAACGAGCCGAGTTTTTTGAGCTGAGCTTAGCTCATTTAGTAAACGAGACCAAAACTCAAGCTCGAGCTCGGCTCAATTATTAAAGGAGTTGAGTCGAGTCGAGTCGAGCCGAGCCGAGTCGTGAGCTACTTGCGAGCTGCTCGGTTCATTTGCAGCCCTAACTAGAACTCACAAAAAGTTCAGTAAAAGATGAGAAAAACTTGTGTCGTCTTATCTGGACTTTTTAAAACTTGAATCGATCTTTCATATTTTTCTGATTCCTCTCGTCGTGGAGAATGATTAGTCACAAAAAAAAAAAAAAAAACGAATTTTTTTAAAAAGTGTCACTAAAATCACATAATACACACCATCATTGAGAATAATTAATTTAGTCCAAAAGCAATTGGAAATGTCAATTTTTCGCACCAACGTGTAATTCTTTGTTTTTAATTGCTCCATTAAACATTTTTAATTTCAGTTTTACTCACACTTTATTTTACTCCCGAGGGGACTCGAACCTCAGACTAAAAGCTTTCCCCGACTTTAACTGATTCTCGTAACACTCGAATTAGTAGGTTCCTAAACTAGATACTGATTTATAGAAAGAAGAGTGATTTCCACACCCCCAAATTGATATCCACGCCATTTTTTTTTTTGGTTGTCTTTAGTCGAATTTTATGTGTAAAAGTTTCACTAAAAAAAATAAAAAAGAGTATGGAAATTAATTTAGGTAGTGTAAAAATCAATTACCTATAAAAATAATTTAAAAAAAAGGATTCATTTTGTGTTGAGCCCAACATTACTTGAACCAATAAGACTGCGTGGGTGAACATATCCCAAGTTCCCAACACATGTAAGAAATTTTCAAACTTGAATTATGGAGAGAAGTGGAAAGGAAACCGGGGAGTCTCTTTCTTCTTTTCCTTTGTCGGTTATAAATATCAAATACTCCTATGTATCTATCAATTGTCATTTTCATTTTCATTTGTAGTCCATTTTGTGCATTTTAACCGGATATTTCAAATTTTAAATTCGAACTGTATTTTGCTAACATATACAGGAAAAAGTCTTGTTTTATTCTATTTATTCTACCCAAATTTGCCTATAAATTAGTAATTTTTTAAATTTTGAGGTGTGTTTATATATATATATATATATATATATATATATATATATATATATATATATATATATATATATATATATATATATATATAAGAGGATTGTTTTACAAATTTATATACAAAGTTGTGAAGGTTGACATTTTTTGTTGCCAAATAAAACAATTGGTCGTGTTTAAAATTGTACTAACAACAAAGCTAAAAGAACGGTAAAGAAAAAAAGAAGAAAAAACAGTCAATGCAATTAAATAGTAAGTACAAAACAGTAAACTGATCAAAAAAAGTACAAAACAGTAATAAATTAAGGGTGGTGCTAATGCCAAAACCGTTTTTGTTTGTGCCAAAATTGTAGTGATTAAAAATCTTGTACCATGTGCAAGGTACAAGCCTTTTATGCACTACAGTTTTGGCACAAACAAAAATAGTTTTGGCATTATCATTACCCTAAATTAATAATATTTCTAGATTTTTGGGGTGAGGGTGCTCTTTAAATTTCAAGAGAGAGAGAACGAAAATTTGAACAGTTGCCTCAAATTATTTGGCGTGAGGAATTTGCTGGAGCAATTATTCCATAATTTATATCTCAAAATTTTTAAAATTTAATATTTGAAGGATGATGCAGGAATCAAATCTTCTGTTCCAAAAATCTTCTGTTCCGGTGGATTTCCGGCTATTGGATTATATGAAAATTTTGAAACAAAAAATAAAGCACACACAATCCAACAATCCAAAACAATTCGGCACAAGGGCGCACCATTTTTTGAAACAGGGGATCTCAGACTGCTTTTACTTGCCTTCTTTCTCAAACCGAACTCTTTAAATTGTCAACTTTTTTGTTTTGTAGCACGATGTATTGGCGATTTTAGCAAAAAGAATGTGAGAGAAAGTTGATTTTTTTTTTTATAAATTTTATCTACTTATAGTTTTTAGCTAATGAGAAACAAAAGTGATTTTAGCGACTAAGCTAAACTCAATTTTTATGGAATTTCATATTTTAGCAAATGGGATACAGACACTAACTCGTAAGGCATGTCAATCACGCACCACCACACAAAATTACTCACGTACAACGATTTGGTAGTGAAGGCTCGTGGCTTGTGACTCTTGTAGCAATGGCTTGTGGCAGTGAAGGCTTGTCAAAATTATCGGCATTTCATTGGCTCACGTCATGAGTCGGCTGGCGGGTTGGTCTTTGGATTAGCTGGTCCTTGGAGTAAGATTCCCATCGGCTCTTATTTGTTGTCTGTAATTAGGATCTCGGCCACTCTTAACTTGGGGATTAATTGTACTGATTTCAAGCCCCACTTTTGCCGAATTACGATTTTCATGTATCTCTTTAGTATTATAGGGCTTTGTCGTAGTTCCTCTTCTCTGTATTTGGATGGGAATCTTGTAAATGACGGATGACTTTACTGAATGAAATCACATTCTCTTGATTTTTAAATAAAAAATAAAAAAAAACCTAAAACGATTTCGCAATCGGTGGAGTAGCATCTAGACTATTAACAAAGCTTAAATGATTTTAAGTGAGCGATGTAAGATGAAGTTTAACACTCTTGTGTGGTCCAGTAGCACGTGTAGGTATGTGTAAAAGATTAAAGAGGTTATGGAATTAACACTATTGGGCCAGTTGGACGAGTTTGTGAAATGAAACTTTAAGAGGGCCAGATTTGAGAATATTACCCGGATTATTATTGACCTATATTTGAGTATACACAAATCTCGTTATTATCTAGTATAAGCTCAGCCCAAACCGGCTCAGTGTATGTGCACACGTACCTTGAATATGCATTTCTATTGTAAAAGGTCATTAATTAAAGAAACAAAGTCAAATTTGCACGTTCTTTGATTCCAGTGTAAGTTCTTTGCATATGAGTTGATGCCTTTCTTCAATTTTCAAAGGCAGAATTTTCGAGTTAGTACCTTTCACGATGATGATTATGAAGAAAAAGTACTAAGCCAAGAGAGTTTCTTTGAAGAAAAGTCCTCGACTAATTAAGCTAAGTTATGACAATTATTTTTGATGTGAAGGTATTTGAGTAGAGGTTTTCCATCTTGTGTATTTTCATTTGCTCGTAGAGCTACCAATACCGTAACTCATACTTTGGCTAGTAAGGGTTTATTTTGGGATGTGGTATAGTTTTTGGACTGAGTCCCCCCTATTCGATTTCTTCACCCCTTGACTAGGGATGAAGTTTCCTCTGATATAATGATTTTTTCGATTAATAAAGAAAAAAAGAAGAAACATTTCTTTCCTATCCAATTCCTCTATTTTTACCTCCATTTCACCATTTGAGTGATAAATAAAGTATGATACAAGAACCAAAAAAAAAAAAGTTTTTGAAAGATACTCTATTCAGAATTCTTGGAGTTCATTAATTTGTTGGATTCCAGGGCTACTGCCAATTCTAAATGTGACCTTAACGCAGTGAAATTCACGAGAGAATAGTTAGTGTAATATTCTAAACGAACATAGGTATTTACATCCACGAGTGTTCTTGAATCTAGAAGAGGAAGAGATAAAAATCTCAGAGTTATATTGATTGATTAAAAGTTACTGAAATAAAGAGATTACAAGACCTCTTTTAAGGAAACCCTAGCAAACACTCCAAAAAAATTAAGTATACTGAAAAATTAGGGAAAATATTAAAATTGAAAACTAGAAAGAAAGAAGACTTTCAAAACTGGAATCAACTTAAACGGAATTATACGCTAAGAGTAATTGAAAATCTAAATATTTCCTAAAATGGAAAAAAAACTTCCAATTGAGGGCCTAACCAAAAGAATTGGGGTTCTCATAAGCCGGCCCTTTTTTAGGCCGAAATCCACCATCTTTAGGGTGGTGAGTCATGACCGCAACGTGATTCTGCTTCAGCCCACCAAATTTGGGTCGATTCCAGGCTCATCGATAAATTGCCAGTTTAGACAGTTGTCAATTAAAATCTATTCGGCTTCCAAGGCTTCGACCGGTCCAATTGGAACCTGGGGGGGTGCTGTGCAGCCCCTTATCGCCGCCGCGCCGGCATTTTTTTGACGATCGGAGACGTTCACCGTGTAGACCTCGTCGAATACTATAAGTGTGCCAAAAATCAACTTGATCGGATATCTTTTAGTGCCTCATCGGAACACAAATAACATGAAAAGTGATTTTTATCCAGTGTTTGTGTCCATTTGTGTTCCATTTGTTTTCAAAGTATTTGTGTTCTGATAACCTACTTAAAGATATTCGATCAAGTTAATTTTTTGCTTACTTGTAGTACGCGACGAGGTCTACACGGTGAACGTCTCCGATCGTCAAAAAAATGCCGGCGCAGCAGCGAAAAGGGGCTGCACAGCACGGTGTTGTGCATGGGATGCACAGCACCCCCCTCAGTACGGTCCAATTGATCTTAGAATTGGGCTATCACTTGTTCTACATCAAACTCGACCCATGGTGTAACTATTATCGTGTTATGTCTTGATTGGCAACCATTAGTGTCATTTGAATCATTCATCTTGTCAAATTCTTCTTCCGTCTCAAAATGATAGTCTGATTTGCAAAATAATAAATTAAAAATAATGCCTTTTTAAAAAAAAAATACAAATGTTTTTTTAGCAGTTTACTAAATATCAATGAGTTTTTTTAATTCATGAAAAAAATTAAGATTTTTTTTTAAATATATTATTTTAACTTATCATTTTGTGAACTGGACTATTATTTTGGGATGGAGGGAGTATATAATAAGCTTGTTGAGAACATTATGCTCCAACTACACCCATGTGTAGACTCACACTCACACTCACAAGTGTGTTATTTTTAACTTATCGAAACTGGACTATTATTTTGAAATGGAAAAAGAATATACAATAAGCTCACTGAGAACATTATGCTACAAGTCGACAACTACACTCATGTGCAGATCCACACTTATAAGTGTGTGAGGCCCACAAACTTGTGAGGATAAATATGTTGATTAATATTTAAAGGGTGATTCTATTCACAACTCTTCATTTACTCCATGTAACCCATTTTCTTCATGTAACCCACACTTAAAATTTCCTCAAACCAATTTACTCCATACAACCCACAAAATACACATAAACTACCCAAACTACCCTCGCGACCAGTTTTCATACTTTAAATGTCGAAATACACACTCATTTTTGACCATCACATGTCGATTTATATTGAAGGACGAATTTTTAAAAATTGGACCTTGTCTATTAGGGGTGCACACCGGCCCGGTAGCCCGCCCAGCCCGCCCAACCCAGCCCAATTTGTTTAGGGCTTGGGATAAATATTCAGGCCCATAGGGCCGGGTTGGGTTGAGATTTTAAGTCCGTTTACTAAATGGGCTGGGTTTGGAAACTTCAATGAAGCCCAACCCGGCCCGGCCCGACCCGATTTAAATAATATTCTTATTTAAATACTATGTATAAAAATTGATGGATATCGGAGAGTCCCAACTTTTTGAATATTTTAATCGCACTTTAATTTATAGGTATATTTTTAATATTTTTGTAACAACTTAGAACTTTAAATATATTATTACGGTTGTGAATTATAATTGTGATCGTTATGATTGATTAATTTATGTTTATAATACTATGCTTTAGTAAGATAAATGGGCTTCTTGGATGAGTTTGGGAAATTAAAATTTTATTTGGGTTGGGCTTGGGCAATTTAAATGAAGCCCGATTATAAATGGGCTGGGCTTGGGAATGCACTAGTCTCGTTATTATCTAGTATAAGCCCGGCCCAAACCCGGCCCAGCCCGGTGTATGTGCCCCCTACTGTCTATGTTCGACATCCTCATGTCGAAATTTATGTCTATATTCAATTTTCGAATGTCGAACTAGATACATGTGGATAAAATATTGTTGTTTTCGACAATAACATGTCGAAATATAATCATATTTTCAGCTTTTTAATGTCGAACTTTGTGAAATCAAACATGTGAATTTTGGTTAAGTGAAAAGTTTCAACATCTATATGTTGAAAAAATTTACATATTTCGGGGTATGAATGTTGAAGAAGAAGATGAGTTTGGGGGCATTTTAGTCTTCACACAATAATGAAACTGGAGGAGTTTTTTGTGGGTTACATAGAGTAAATGAAAGGCTGTTAATAGAATCACCCTATTTAAATTGGGTGTGGTTTTATATTTTTGCACTCTGAAGCACACAGTGCCTTATTCTCTTTTTCTTCGTCGGTTAGAAAGATTGGACATATGTAACCAAGGCCCCAAAAGGTCTACAAGTGCCACACGATTCTATGACATGAACATGTGTATGTGAAATTTCAACGACGCCGCGGATTATGACTTTTCTAAACGCAAGCACGCAACATTTTGATAATTACTAGAATCAACCCGTGTTGTACGCAGAACGATTTCAAGTAGATTCGCAGCAATAATAGTATCAAATAGAGAGAACGAGAGAGACATATTCTTGTCTGTTATTGCTAGCGGTGACCCGTGCTATGCACGAAACTTGCGTCGTTTAAAATGATTAGTATTATATATGTCATCCCACATTAAAGATTTAGAATTAATCCACCAAAACCAACTAAAGTTCATCATACAAATCAATTAATGGCAAATGAAAAAATTTAATAACCTGATTAAGAGGGAGAAATTTAACTTTATACAAAATAAAAATGCTAGCAATAACACACGCCAATCGCTATGTATGCGATTTTTTACACAAATATTAAAGAAATGGTAATGGTCTCCAATCTCGCTCATACTCCATCAACAAAATGGGACAATGATTAGAGATCGTTCATGAAAACCTCTTTTTTTTTTTTTCGGGTAAGTTTTAAAATGTACCTTCATGCTATCATCTCTGGTCACGAATCAAGGCTACAAAAGAGTTTAGAGGTTTTTTTTTTTTCAATCGGAAATTAAGATCGAGGAAATGGAAGGGAGATTTATTGTGTTTCCATTTAGAATTTTTGCTATATAAAACACATTTATATGCACGGTTTAAGAATTAAGTTCCCTTAAATATATAAAGTATTTGAAATTTAAAATTAAATGCTTCAATTAATCGATTCCATTACATATCAGTGATTCCCTAAACTATTCGATGCTTTTTGAAATTTAAACTTAGTTTCATTAATTAGTCCTTTACAGAATATGCTAATTGATGCACATTTGGAATATTTAAAATAACTGATTGATTATCTTCTTTGCTTATCTTGAGTTCTTTCCAAAATTGCCCAACTGTTTCCTTATGATAATCAGATTTGTTAACTGTTACCCTTTTTAAATCAAATTTCTTTTTCGTGTATTTTTAAATCAAAGAATGCAAGTAATTAAGAAAGAAATTAATCACAGCACTTCTCATTTGCCATGTGTCACATCCATGTTCCTCCTCACGAAAAGTCATTTTGCAATAATATATGTAGCCAAACCCAAATCAATACGGCAATACCCAATCTCTAATTATTTAGTGATCCTGGAATACGGTCACACGATGCTTCAGCGTATTCCAAAATTACACATTCTCGTGGGGTTCAAAGCTAAGTGTATAAATCCTACATAAATGTGTGGAGTTGGAATGATCTGAAACACCACGTGAGTGTACTCCGAGAGACTATCGAATAATTAGTCATACACAAAGACCTTTTCCAATCATCCCAACAAGGTTAGCTCAAGTGATAGAACTAGCAGATAAGTGTCTTGCAAGTTCAAATCTTTTGCAGGTACAATCCTCTGAGTCAAGGAGCCAGAATTTTTCTCGTGAATCCCCCAACCCGGCGTACATGTCCTGTCTTTAATCGGACCAGAGAGACGTGTAAACTGGCCCTTATTGCATTCTTTATTGCTAAACAGAAAATGAAAAGCAAAACCTTTCTTCATCAACAAACTAAGCATAAAGGCATGATGGTCCAATTGCACAAGGGCATGATGGTTCATTTCTTATTCTGTTATCTACTTTCAGCCAAACATAATTTATAAATCTAATTTTCATTAAAGAAAAAGTGCGAGGGAATAACAAGAAGAATGTAAACCCATGTAAATTTCCTCTATACCAAAGATCACGTATACCACTGTACCACCACCTGTATTTTCTCTCTGTATCTAATGAGTGAAAAAAAAAAAAAAAAAAAAAAAAAAAGACCGAAAGAAGGTATTTTACAGACAAGAACCAACCAATGAATAAAAATTTACTCTAGAAGTTTCCAATGAAATTAATGTTGTTGTCATTGTCGTGTTCGTTGTAACCTAGGGCCAATCGTGTCGAGTTCAAATCTCTTCACAGCTCCAGCGACGCCTCGCATGGTGGTGTCCATTACATAAGGGTTACCGTCCACAGTGATAGTGGTGGTGTTGTGAAACTGGCGGCAAGGGTCCTGCCTATCGGCTACGGTTCCATGATAGTGGAAGTACTTAATCAGACCCTCTGTCTGGCGGGTCGATTTCCCGGCTAGGTTCTGTGACAAGTGCACCCCTGTCGCAAACACATTTCGCGGTTGAATCGCGTACTTACGATCCCTCCTCCCTACTCTCTTGACGTCTCTGTAGACTAGCTTCTCAAATCCCCATTTCCTGCATAAATAAAGAAAGAAACCACACATAACCCGTATGTTACATAAGTATTCAAGAATCAAAAACAAGAAAAAGAACTCCATACAAACAGACGTATATTTGGACACGACGTGTCCGACATGTGTTTAAACTCAGCGAGGCGGATGAATGTATCCATCTCACTGAACATGTCCGTACTTCTAAGAAATCATCAAGATTGCGCAACTACAATCAATTTGATCTCTAGCTTGATTCACAACTCATGACTCCTCTGCAACGTTAACCAATATTCATTTTGGCAAAATGTATAATTTGCACGCATCATGATTCAGATCAGATCACGAATGAACAGGGTTGTAAATAAGTAGCCTCTTTGAACCGTTTTGGTAGTTTTTTTTTTTAAATCGGATGTCCGGCCAGCTTATGCGTATCTCGACTAATTCCGAGACCTTAGAGGTAACAACCGGGCATAAACGCTAGTGGCCCCAAGAGTTTGCAGGTAAGGAGAATCAAACCTGAGATCTTAGGTGGGAACAAACCGCTAAGTCTAAGGTAAGACCACTTTGCCAACTGATGGGTGCTGAAAAACACCTATTTAGTCCTCGAATGTACGCTTTAATGATCCATTCGTAATGTTACTTGGTGAATTTTGATGTAGTTTTGGTGTGTTTGTAGGCCTTTGAGGGTGTCACACTATAAAGAGTTCTATTTGGAGCTATTCGAGGAGTTGTACGCGCGAAAGGAACACCTGCTGGACATCACAGCATTGGAGGCATCCCTGAATCTCTTGAACTTTTCGTCCTCACGGTCCTCACGGACATTTGGATGGTCAGGCCTGAGACAGATTAGAAATACGCGTTTTAACGTAATTTTTAGGGTTTTTGTACCTGCTTTCTACATTTTTAGGGGTTTTGAATCTGTTCTAAAATTTGTGGAGAGGCACTAGAGAGAGAAATCAAGAGATTTCATGTTCGTCGCAGTTTCTTCAACTTCAAGCTTTTCAACCTCCTCCATGGCCAGCTAAAACACCTATCTAGGGAGAAGATGAAGCCCCAGTCCAAATAACTTTGTTTATGTATAGGATTTAGGTTTATTCATTCGAATAAGTTGTTTAACTAAGAACCCTTTTTATATGATCGAGTGGAATGATTTTAATTCTTTCAATCTACGGTGTATTTGTGTGCGCGATCTTAAATCCCTAGTTAAACAATAGTTTTCTTTGCTTGTCTTTGGGTAACTGAGACGGGTTATACTCGTAAGACGGATCGTGCCACTAGACAGCCCGTGAAAGAGACTAGTTGTGCTAGCGAGATGGTCTATACTATGGGATATCACATGCATGTTAACAACTCAATTATCTTCTTGACAACTTCGATTTGATTAATAACCCTAGTCTATACCAATGTTTTAAAACCCGGACCGGACCGGCCGGTTCAACTGGATGAACCGTCAACCGGACCTTGTCCCGGTCCTGGTGATCCTAGGAACCGTTCATTAATCAAATTCGGCCTCTTTTTAGAAAATCGGTGTAAAATAACTGTTAAACCAGCAAACCGTTAGACCCGGAGACAGGTCAGTCGGACCGGACCGGTGAAATTTCTTTTTGAAATCCAAGCGGTACTACTGCATTTAAAGTTGAAAAGTTGTTTCCCTTGGACAACTGTCCACGTGGGCCTCCCTTAGCCTTTTAAACGCATGAGAGTGGACGCAAATACCTCTTCTTTACCTTTTATATGTCCTGCAGGTTGTCTCAAAGCTCTATTTAGGTGATGTGGGACTAACCTCACATATAGATTTTCATCTCTCTCATTTCTCTTATGCCATCTCTCCTTTCCAATGTTTTTTTTTCATATATATATTTTGCATATTAAAGATATATTAAAGACATAATTATGACGTCACGTTCGATAGAGGTTCACGCGGTGACCCGTCCGTCCGATCCCCTTTCCAGTTCGCCCTCCGGTCTGGGTTTCAAAACATTGGTCATACATAGCCTAATTACGTGATCGGGGTGAATTTGAAACCCTACATCCTCTCTCTATTAATTTTACTCAATTTTATTACTACTCGTTTTAAAAAGTGATTCTCTAAACAAAACCAACCCTCTTTTTATTGAATTAAGTTAGAAACCAATAAAAAAAAAACGTAATTTATCCAATCTATCTCATAGATCAATACTTGAACTCGGCCACTATTCTATGGAGAAGGTTTCACGTCTGTCATTAAGCAACCGATGACTAGAAAACAAGTTCAAGTCCACACCAACCTTCTACTAGCTCAAAGAAAATGAAACTTGAACTAACTACTCCTATACATCCTATTCAGTATCAGAAAAATATTCGGCCTGGAAATTCAACATCAATATAAAACTGCAAAATATTACTCAACCACCCAAGTTTCAACATCAATAAAAAAAATTCTGAAATTACTCAACATACATTTCTTAAATTAATGCAAACAGTAATCAACTAACTGATAGTATATAGTAAAACAAGATATGCCCATTGGACAATTTGAGTAAAAATTCTGTACTATTCATTAGCATTTGTCCAGTCTAATTGAGTAAAGTTCCTCAATCTGACTCCATAGTAACAAAACAAGAACAAGAATCCAATCAATTTTTGTGGTGACGGGTACAATAATTCTCTTATATCGATCCTATAGAGTGGAAAATTTTTGTATACCGAACGGGTACTACATGGGAATGTTGTATCCGGGCTGTCTAAAAGTTTACTGGACAGCCTAGATCGAAACCCTTTCTCTTTTCATAATCTAAATCGTCAAAACTGAAATGAACGGCCGGATGCGCCGTGCACCGGCACTGAAAACTCGTTCCTATAAACTCGTGTATATTCGGACAATTCCCAGAACTGAAACATAACGTCGGAGTTCCGAACAAGCTAAAAACTTTTTTTGAAAACCCATTCATGATTGATGATACTATCATAATTCCCAAATCAAAGATCACAAACAACGTAAATGACACAAAAAAATTTACCTGTCAGTCGCACCCTCGTCCTCAGACAAGCAGAGGTTTGTAGCCATGGACATCTGCTGAATGAAGATCTGCGTAAAATCCGAAACCGAATCGGTAACCGATCGGATACTGTTCTTCTTCACGACATAAACAAACTCATCCACATCGAAGAAGAACATCCACTTGGCATCGAACCTGTACCTATGCAAACAATCGTTAACTATCACGAACTGGTTATGGTAGTACCCATCGAACCTCTCCTGCTCTCTCACGTCGTGCAGGCTCACGTACCCTTTCTCCATCCACGGCCTCAGCACCTCCAACACCTCCTTACCGACTCCACCGGCGTCGTACATCACGAAATGCGACCTCGTACCGAACAACCTCGCGTGGTACGATAACCATTCGCGTATCCTCTGTGGACTTATGTCTCCATACAGCGGGGAGCCGCAGTAGAGGTAATCGTACTTGGGTGGGTTCGTGTAGTATGAAGGATTTATTACGGTATTGGGTGGTTCGGTTAGTGCGAGGATGGTGTCGGTGGTGTTGAGGTTGGTGTCGCCGCCGCCGTTGGTGGAGGCGAGGAGGAGGAGTTGGCCGCCGGGGGGGTCGAGGCCGACGGGGGAAGGGAAGGTGCAGGTGATTACTACGGCGGTGTAGACGCGGCCGAAGCCCCAGTCGGGGAGGATTTTGTGGCCGGTGGTGGTGGCGACGGGTGGGTTTTGGGTGGTGGTGGGGTTGGAGGGGATGTATTTGCATTGGTAGGATGGGTTGGAGAAGCGGTGGAGGGGTTTGGAGGAGAGGCCGATGATGGAGAAGGTGTTGAGGCCGCCTCTGTAGGCGGACATGAGGATGAAGGCGTATGCGGCTGAGCCGTGGGGGGTGAAGGTGCGTTTGAGGACGCCGGAGGGGAGGACGACGTCATCCTCGTGCGGGGGAGGTGGGGGGTGGTGTTGTTCGCGTACGGTGGTGTTGGTGGTGGTGGTGGGGAGGGAAGAGGCGGAGAGAGAGAGATGAGGAGGAGGAGGGAGGAAGTAGATGACGGTGGCTATGGAACAGAGGAGGAGAAGGGTGAGTGAGAATTTGACCGGAATTGAAAACTGAATGGGTCTCTTTTTTGGATTATTACACCCTCCGACTGCTCCAACCAACATGTTCTTCTCTGCTTTCTCTCTCTGTTTCTCGGTACCCATTCAGCTTCTATGATTGAGAAAGAGAGCAGATTTTAAAACAGGATAAAAAGTCAAAATTCTGGAGTGGTCTCGGAATACCGACACGTGATGTCTCAACGTAATTTTCTACCGTACAACAGTTGGTCTCGGGATACGACATGTGATGTCTCGGCATAACTTTCTACCATACATCTCTGAATAATAACTAGACAAAAACAGAGTAGTAAAATTAGAGAAAGATTAATTAGCAGAAGGCCAGAAGCCAGAACAAGATGATCAAGTTCTTCTCTGTTCTCTCTCTTATCTTTTCAGAATCCCAAATCGAATGGATTTCCCAAAATCCAATGGATTTCTACTCATTCCTACTCAATTGAGTCAATTCCAGGATTGTGCTTTCCATCTTAGTCATCGTAAATTCTATTAATACTGCTAGTAATTAAAGTAGGACTTGGAAGGAGAGATTATTCCGTGCTTTTTGATGCACCGCTACGTGGTGTTCCAGATAATTCTTTATCATTCTTTCACCACACAATCATGTGAAGTGCATACACTTAGCTTGGATCCCACATAATTGTATGATGATGGAGCGGCCTCGCAGTGGGCACACAGTGCCAATAAGTTTTTCGCTTGAAAGGTACTTTTATGCTGATTTTGCTAAAATAAATTACAGTATTAAAAGTTGGTGCTTTTAAATTTGTCTTTATTGAAATTATTTTTACGTTTTTCATTTAACTTTTATCTAATCTTTTTGAGAAAGAACCAGCTTATTTTGAAAAACTCAGCCTTAGACTTGTGCAGTGCATTATTGAATCCGGGGGATGCTGTGCACCCCTCGGCCGTTCGATCGTGTTTTGGACGGTCCGGATGTGTTTTGATTTTTTACCGATAGAAATAAATTTAAATTAAATTAAAATTACCGAACACATCCGGACGACCGAGGGATGCACAAAACGGTGCACAACACCCCGGCCTACATTATAGTTCCATTACCCATACTTCTCCCCATCCTTGCCAGAAAATAATACTAACCCACGCTCCTCATTAAAGTCTCCATAGGAAGATCTTGATAGGGAAAATATGGACAAAGGGATCTGAGATTCTGAATCCAAATATCCCTCTCTCTCTAATTGTTAGGTTCATATACGAGGAGTATTGTCCACTTTTAATTGGAGAGGACCATGGAGGGGTTGCGATAGTTTTTCCTCAGATTTTAGTATTGGAAATTTCAAATTTCAGTATGAATGAAAATGAGCACTCGGAAGGTCTCGCGAGACAACTGAAAAGTCTCTTTTGGATTCGTTGTATCAGAACGGCCTTATAGTTATTGGTGCGGCTAGTAACTCCCCAACGATGTGAGGTTTAAGGTTATATTGATTCCTATATTCATTCCAGAATTGATGTTGGCCTAGCAGCCTAAAGGTCTTCCATTCTACAACTTGGCATCACGGTTTTGTGCCATTCACCGGTTTTCGGAACCAACACAAACACTCTAGAATTACGTTCTTCTTTGTGTGTGAGAGAGGCAGAGACATTCGTGATTCTAACTGTTTTATCATGATTCAGTTCATTTCATGTTATCCCAATTTAGTTTGTATCTCGTTTCTATAATCTGCAATTCAATTTTTATCTGTAAACTATCAATTGTACGATTGGTTTTAGATCTACTGATTTCAAGCTCAAGTCAGTCTATGATCAACAGTCGTAAACTCAGTTTTAAACTCAGTCTTTACCAAATCAAGATCTCTGTCTGTTTTCGTTCTCGCAAGCTTAGTCACCAACAAACTTCATTCTCGCAAGCTTAGTTACCAGACAACAAACTTCAATCTCGAAAGCACTCAGTCTCAAGCTTAAGTTCATGCGCTAGCTAGGTGGTATTATGTAATTTTGTTATCGTATCAATGGAAATTATTCTCCGAAATTTGTTGTACCATTCTTCCCAACATTTAGATTGTAGATTGTTAATTCAGTTTAAGGTTCCAAATTTTAGATTTTAGAAAAGTTATGAAGAGTGTTTGCTATAATTTTGGATTGTAGATTAAACGTTAAATAACCTGAAAGAAGCAAAATAAGTTTTTGCGATGAATTTGCTTATTTTGTTATTGTCCGAGGGGTAATTGTTAGAATGTTAAGGGGTAATTGTCTGAGGAGTATTTATTTTGTTATTGACCAAGGGGTAATTGTTAGAATGGTAGGAATATTTTTCTCTTTATGCCAATCATAGCTTCTCTGAATTTGTAAAAGCATCAAAATCGTAGCTTCTGAAAATCTGTTTCCGGGCGTTAAAACAACTTCAAAAAAGCTGGTGATTTGTAGAAGCTGCTCCTAAAATCTGAAGCAAACACTCCATCAAAGATTTTTAGAAACAAGAATCCCATAATTTGCTCTTAGAAGTTTTCGAAAACAGACACCATATTGATTGTAGCTTGTGAGCTTTATATTAAGGGGGAGTTCTTGAATGGATTTTATGAGATAAAATGGAACATCTGATTTTAGTTGGTGTTTTATGGAAGAGTGATAAAATCACATTATTTTCCTAATAGATAAAATCTAGTGTGATAAAATCAACCATTCCTTTTATCTATTTGTAAAAGATGATGATAAAATCTTTATTGGTTGATAAAGATTTTATCATCCAATAATCCATTCAAGAACTCCCCCTAAGTGATTTTAATGCGTAGACGATTGATGAATAATCAAAACTTTCTGCACACTGAATAAATGGAGGGAATAATCAACATTGCTCTGTTTTAAAAAAACTAACTAAGAATTCTCAGTTCCTTCATTAAACTCGCGCCTTTCAGCTTCACTATGGGTCTGCATCTGGGTGCTTTGCACCATGTTGTGTACCCTTCGGCCGTCCGGTCATGTTTTGCACAGTTCGGATGCGTTCGGCAATTTTAATTTATTTTTACTGGTAACAAAACAAAATACATTTGAGCCGTTCAAAACACGATCAAACGGCCTAGGATTACATACCACGGTGCAAAGCACCCAGGTGCACAGCTCCCCCCAAATCCGTATTATTTGAGCCATTCGTTTTATTCATCTCAGTGAGTATATAATTAAGAACAAATTTAAATTGATCTCATTATTATAATCAGGAGATTTAATCATATTTTTCGTAAAAACAAAATGATTAGTTCAAAATATCGTTTCTTTGACTTCCAATAGACAAACAACAACAAATCACAGAGGTAAGATTTTTTTTCCCCCGTCATTTGTCATTCCTAATCAATTACATGGGAGGGAAAGCGACTCGATCCGGGATGCAGTGTGGAGTATCCAAGAGCTCTACCGCAAGGGCTAGCCACCACTTGCCACAGAGGCAGCAAGATTACCGGATCAATCTCGTTTTTTTTGGATGGTCTACGAAGAAAAACTAAAAAAATGAACACTCAGATCCATTGTGCAGTTTCACAAATTCTTAACTAGCGTCTTCATTGGCCCATGGTCCATTGGGCCTGGCCTTTTCCCATATTGTTAGAGCCTAGGGTTCCCTCATCTGGGAACCAAGGGAAGAAGATCAAGTTGGCCCTTGCAAAGAGCTTGATGCACTTTCTCCCTAGGGATGGCAACGGGTAGGGTATGGATCGGGGAACCTATTCTACCCCTGATCTCCAATTGGGAATTTCATCCCCATCCCCACCTCCATACCCAAAAAGGGATAGTGGACAATCCACCATACCCGCCTCCTACTGGGGATCGGGTATATTCGGATTAATCCATATCCAAACTTGTTGAACCAAAAAAAAAAAAAACAATAAGATCTAATTTATGTGTCCTATAATAACAAAAACAACAATTTACAACAAAATAGAATAAAAGATTACAAAGAAATAACAGTCTACCAAGATATATAAAATTTTAACTACCATCACTTGACTTTTTTTAACACTTAGCATATGTAGTTTTAATTTAGAACAATATACACAAATTATATGTATATGCATACTTATATATACACATACATATACATTTATATACTACTATATGCCTGCATATGTACATACATTCATAAAAAAAAAAATATACATACATAATTGGAAACGGGGGCGGGTACAGGTATTCGGAGGTGGATATCACAAAATTATACCCGCCCCATTTTCAACTGGGGATTCTTTAAGTTCTACCATACCCGCTCCTATTGGATGAAAAATCGAGTAATATCTGCCTCCAAATAAGCGGGGGCGGGGCGGGTATCCATCGGGTTTGGGGAAATTGCCATCCCTAATTCTCCCTTCAACCCTTTGAGCGAAATGCGGCAAAAGGAATGAAAATTCATGTACCAAACCCATCATCAGCACACTGTGGGAACTATGAGATCACCCTAGGACGCCTTTGGCATCCAGGGGTCACAGACCGACCATAGAACCCTGCTCAATAAGTGAAACCAGGGATGGAGCCAGAGAGGGGCCAGTAGGGACGGTCGCCCCTGCAAGGAAAAAAAAAACCTCTACTATTATATAGGGAAAACAAGAATTTTCCTATGAATTATATAGGCTCGCCCCTGCAAAGTATTTTAGAAAATAAATTCGCCTCTGCATAGTGAAATTCCTGGCTTCGTCCCTGAGTGAAACGCATTAGTTGTCCTGAAACATTACAGGATGACTTGCTGATTATTATCAATAATTGAGAAATAAGGGTTAGTCCAATTGGTGGGTCTGTTTGCTCCCCACATAATTTATTTCGGGTCAAATCACAAAAAATGTAATTTCTTGTGAATCCCCTTGGCACGGCATGGATGGTTTGCATTTGATTGGACTGGAGAATAGATTACTCGATGTGAGCGTAAACTGACCCAGACATCTGACTGTCAGATTAATAAAAAAGAAAAAAAACAAGAATGAGAAACTTTACGCACATCATAATCTCTTGAATATTTCATCCGAACCCCTTTCTAATGTGTCTTTTAGTTCACTATTTCAAGCATAAGTTTTTATTATACAAGAATGCTCTGTCTTTACTTTGTCTTTTACTCACTAAAATGAATGGGAAAGAATAAAGATATGGAACTCCGAATTGGAAAAAGTGAAAAGCATAAGCACAAACAATATTTAATTGAGATCTTCAATCCAAATTTTCAAACAGACAAGATTTTGGAAACTGGAATATGCTTTGATCAATGAAAGTAGCCAAACAAGATCAAGCATAGTTCTGGAAGGCATGTTCTGGCCTATCAAGTATTTGCTGGACAACAAAAATACTTTTTCAGAAGATGCAACTTGTGTCTTACTCATGGGCTGGAAACAGATATACATTTTATTTTTTTTAATCCGGGACTCATCATTATATTCAAGAAATGTCATCCGACACTTACAAAGAACTCGATCCAAATACAAAGAAGAGGAATTATACGTTAAAACATTAAGGAAGATAATGCATGCACGAGCCGAATGCCCACTTCAAACCGAACAATAAGGTTTGGGACATGTGAAGTATCAGATAAAGACATCAAGGTCCCCCGCTAGTAGACGGCAGGATTGGTCCTGGATTAGTCGAGATACGCGAAAGTTGACCTGGACACCTGGTTATCAAAAAAAGATGAAGACACCCAGCCGCCCTTAGTCTAGGGCAATCCAGATCCAAGATTACGACAAGCACTGATGGAGATCTTAATTCCAAGAATCAGCCTTCTGATATAAATTTGTTTGTGGGAATGTGATAGTTTTTTGCTGCACAAGTCTGGGGACACAGCTGATTATGCAGATGTAAATCAGGAAAGATTGGCAGGCATATACCCCATGGAATTTGACTCCTCGATCTCTCACGTGGTTCCTTATGTGACACTAAATGAAATCCATCACAATTTTAGCAAACAATTTGAGTCGTTCATTTTGTGCAATCAAATCGATTGGACGTAGGTAACATATGAACGAAGGATAAATGCTACAAGACAAATGGAAGGTCGGACTCTGACGATTAGTTTCTCTTCCTTGTCAAATGTGATTTGATTAAGTCCATACTGTACCAATACTGGTAGAGCTATATTTTGCATATTTTTAAGAGAGATGCTTAAAAAAAATTATCAACATTTCGAAAAAAAAATTACGAGCAATTTTCATTTCGAGAACACTAAATTATTATAGTGAATGACACCGTGCGATAATGATACTCCGTTTGTTGAATGATATAATAACAAAAATACTCGAGATTAATTTTTCAATTTATCACAACCGTCCCATAAAAACTTGAATGACTGGATTTAGTCTTGGAAAAAATAATCGAATGAAGATTTATTTTATAATCTGGTCATTGGCCCCCCTCCGACCTCAATTACATGACTGTGTACCAATAAGAAAAACGATACCCGTACCAGTTTGACATTCGGAACACCTTGGTACGGTGGAGAAATTACTCACTGTCTCACTCACTCTTCTCCTTCAATGATACCCGAATGTACAGGAGCTAATAAGAGACTATTCACAATCACACTTGCCTTTGAATCCAATCCAAGCAAGTCAATATTGCGGGCAGAGATGATTTCAGCCAATCTTCAACAGGACACCAAAGTACGTAGGGATGATATTCACAGGCACGCATCCGAGGATTCAGAGCATTGGAGATTAATTTGCAATAAAAAAAAAAAATGCTAAAGTACCCAGAATATTTATCCCAAAAATTATTCCAAAATGTGAAATCACTGGCTTAATTCACTGCCACTGATTAATTCTGGGTACGTAACACTGTTGTTTCCAAAATTGGTGCCCATTGGGAATTGGCAAATTGTTCATGCTCAAACCGAAGGGTACTCTAGTAAACATCACTGTGTATGTTTTTCTCTCTCTAGGATTTATCCTCTGCATTCTCTCTAACTTTCTCATCTTCTAGGGTTTTGCCTGGGAGGGGGTGAGGCCGCCTCATCCGCCTTCACCCCCTCTCCCCTCCTCTCTCAGATCCCCTTCTCCTCACCTCCATATCTTCCTTTTCGACCTCCTACCTACCACTTCGCCATCCACCACCTCTTTTCGTCTGCTCCCACCGCTACACCTTCTGCCTCCCTCCGTGGTTCCGGTAGATGAGACCGTTTTAGGATCAGATCTGAAGATAGGGGATGGGGGTCTGCTTCTCTGACTGGGACATCTCTGACCGGGGATTTTTAGTTGTTTTATTTTTATTTTATTTATGTTATTTTCTTTGCTTATGCCCCTGGGTGATCTTATCTCGTTGTGGGATCGTATTGCCCCCCTTTATGAGTGGTTTTTGTATGATTTCATTAGTGTGTTTCTGCGTCTGGTTTGAGCTGAATGTCTCTTTTGGGATCCTCTTCTACCAAATCGAGGACGGACTCTACGCCCGCACCTAGTGTAGGTCTGCTTTTGCAGTACGTTTCTTGGACCTGTGAGCCTGTGTGCTCTTTATAGTTGCTCGTGTATTCGATTTTGGTAGTTTTGATTTATTCTTATTTATTGTGATGAAATCTTTGCCTTAGGGCCGGTTGACTTGATGTCTTTCAAATAAACCGAAGGGTACTCACTACAATTCCTTTGCTACTTTACGTAGCACTAAAACAAATGACTTTATTTGGAAACAGTAGGTACAGTTGTTTATTTGCCTGCGTGTTGATTTGGGTACAAGAGAAAAAGAAGCAAGTGGAACAGTGTTGTAAAGTTAAAAGAGCACTTGGATGGAGATGCTTAACTTCTGCACACAGCAAATACCATATTTGGAAAAGCCACAAATTTTACCCCTCCTTTTGCAAATAAGGAATAGGCCTGATATTGCAAGCCACAATATTCAACAAGCAAATCTAGGAGCCCTAAAATAAAGTAGACAAGCAAACCGCAAAATGCTGAATTTTTACGTAGTTCCTCCTAAAATAGAGGTATGTCGCGGGATAGAAGTCCGCTTCTACATCTTCCACTATTAAATATAATAGGGTTACAATAGTTCTTCTCTAGTACACCACTGGAGTCTGAGGCTTACAAACATCACCTCAAATGTGAATTTAAACCAAAGAAACAAAGATACAAGTTTAGGTCTCACCAAAATGGATATCCCAAACTAGTAGAGCTGAAGAGAGACTTGACAATCCGCTCCAATCAAAACGTACAGCTCGTCGAGATGAAAAAACATATTAAAATTTTATCAAAATCGGAGAAGAAACACCCCTCCGATGGTCGATTGACCTTGAAGTAAAACCCTGCCCTTTTTCCTTGTTTTCTCTCGTGCTCTCTGTTTACGGAAACAACTGAGACCTTCCATTTGTAATTCTGCGAAGAAATTACAAGATTCCCCCTTGCTATTTGTTGCTATTTAACAAATAGCAAGATGGACCGATTACCTTTTAGACCCAATCAAATGAGTCCCTAGCTATATCTCCCAATTAAGGAGTGACCCACCCAACACAATATAGCTCAAAACCCATAAAAATAGGTGTGCGGTGTTTGAGATTATAGTTTGGGCTTACATTGGCGAGGTGAATTATGGTAGGCTGAGGGGTTGCTTCAGCTTAGGATGCTATAACGTGGGGGGTGTGGGCGATTTCAATTATTAAAACCCGGCATACATCTAGAGCCAAAACAATTGTGCTAAATTGGTCAATCTTTTTTTTTTTTTATAACCGGATGTTTGGATAGCTTGCGCGCACCTCGACTAATTCTGGGCCTTGGAAATAATGACCGGGCATAATCCCCAGTGGCCCCAAGAATTTACTGGCAACGGGGAATCAAACCTGAGACCTTCGGTGGAAGCAAACCCCTAAGTCCCAAGGCAAGACTAATTTGCCAACCCTTTTGGGGTTAATTTGGTCAATCTTCTTGCTTATGGGACGTCTGCATATTGGAGCATCCGTTACGGTACATGATTGTTTTAGTATTTTCTTTCTTTGGTGTAATGGTGTAAGTCTAATCCTTTTGTACTCCTTAGCTAGCATATGAAGCCAATGCAGATGTATTGCCCAGACCCTTTGCTGTGTTTTTCAATTGGATCATTTTGATTTCTGTGACACATAATCTCTTTTTTCAAAATAAATGAATAAATAACTACAAAGAAGACATATTGTGAGCAAACAACGCGTACCCAATGATTTATATAGTCCAATCATACAATAAAAACAAACCCCACACAAATATACATCATCATACACAAATAAATACACAAGACCCCAAATCTGTATAGCACTCTCCCCCAAATCTAAAACCAAAGGGTTAGAACACCTATGAAGAAAAAGGAGACACAAGGGGGTACTGGTGGCCCAAAAAGTCCCCTTTGTTCTTGAAATCATACCCCCCTTCACAGCCTGTTAAAGAGCAAATAATTGATTGGAAATGGTGATATGGGTGGTCACAATTAAGCCTTTTTTGTCAAAGAAAAAACCCATAGACAACAGCAGCAGCAGAGGCACCAAGCACATGCCCTTCCCCAACCCTCCACATGCTCTCTGTCCCCACTTAATATTCCACACCAACTTTTATTCTCCTTAATTATATCCCTCCCTGCAATTAATTAAAAAAAAAACCTCACACTTCACTAGATTAATTTGGAATGGCCCTAATGTGTAATTAGATGAACATCAGCTACTCCATTTTTTTTTTTCCAATAATATCCCTGTTTCATGTAAAATGCTTGGTTGCTTAGAGGGCGGGGGCGGCGGTGGGGAGCGGAGAAGCGAGGGCGACGCATTGGAGGTGTCGGGGGCAGGTGGTCAGGTGGTCGTTGGTGAGGCCGGCTGCCTGCATGAAGGAGTGGATCACGGTTGGGCCGACTAACCGGAAGCCTCTCCTGACCATGTCTTTGCTTATGGACTCGGATTTCGAGGTCTTCACGGGCATCTTGTGGCTCGACTTGTATTGGGTGTTGATCGGCTTGTGATTCACGAATCCCCAGAGATACTTGTCGAATGATCTGAATTCCTTCTTGATCTGTTCATGACATACGGAAAAAAAATCCTACGTTAAAACCCGAAAATCATTTCAATTTTGAATGTTTTTAACTGCAATTTTCTGGTAAATCTAATCGCTACCCGTCTGAATTCAGAACATTTATCTTCCATCAGAAATCCTAATTAAGTCGTGCGTAATTCGGGACCACATCCGGAGTAGTTGCAACTGCGTAAATTGAGACTTATCTACGGGAAACTGAAAATGTACCAAAATTCCAAGTTCAGTACCTCAAGAATTCGGTTAGCGTTGTCGACGACACCTCGGATTTGGCTGATTTCTATGTCGTAATCTGCACGGATGGACGAAATCTTCTTTTCCGAAAACTTAGAAACTATTTCTGCGTCAAATCCTGAAAAGGCCTCCCTGTGAAAAAAAAGGAAACCATTCAAGTTAAAAACATGTGACTCGTCTATCTACCAAGAGCCTTTTTTGTATTTTTCATTTATGATTTCTGCATAATCCTGACCTGAATCCTTGCCGTTTCTTCAGAACTGAAGTCCAATCTGATCCCACTTGGGCACCAGTCAATACTAGCAATTCAAATAGCAGGCTGCATATGTTGCACAATCACACATCAGTCTCATTGACACAGAAACCACCGGAGGGTTTGCCCGGTCGTTAACTTCCAGGCTCCCCCAGCGCGTCAGCTAGCCCGGACATTAGGTATATGTATGTAGAGATATAGAGATAGAGATAGGGAGAGAGAGATCCTTACTTATCATCATGGACAGGGACTCCCCATTCTTCATCATGGTAGGCAACATAAATTGGATCTGTAAAAGAAAACACCATCATACACCATTTTTTTTTTTTTTTCCAGCACAAGATTTCATACTGGATGCAAAAACAAAAATAAAACAAAGAAGGGCCCATCTTCCTTAGAGAATGTGGTTCAGAGCCTCTCTAATGGAAAACCATTTCTCAAGACAAAAATGACCTTCAATGGTTGGCTAATTGACAGAACACAAGATTTGCTTTTGACATTTCTCAAGGTTAAATTTGGTACAAGAAATGACAAATTTAATGGCCCAGATGGGTTTTCAGTTAAAAATGACTTTTGGCATTGTTTAAACAAATTTGCTAAAATTCGACGAAATGATACTATAGCAAGCTAAAAAATAGATCGCAAAAAATGCCATACCTGAATTGCTTGTGATAAAGCTGCATCTTTTTTCCTCATGAACATTAGCCGAAGAAGAATCAAGAGGCACCACCTTGCCTAACTGATATTTACCGGAGTTTGTTCTTCCATAGTGAGCAATCTTCATCTTCCTCTGCACCTGCATAATCGCAACTTGTTCCCTCCTAGCAGCCGCGATGCTTCCCGGCGCCTCAACGATCAACGAGGAAGCATATCTCAATGAAGAAGAGGAGGCCTCGGCGGCGACCAAATCAGGCGCCGCGACTTTCTTCGACTTCTTTATCGGTGCCACCGATTTGGAAGACTCCCTCGGTGTCACCACCTTTTCGCCACTGGAATTCAATCCGTTCGGGTCGTTTCCCCTCTTGACCGCCGGCGATATTAGCTTGGGAGAGATAGGTGGTGGTGTCACTGCAACTTTAGCAGTAGCAGTAGAATTAGCCTTCTTCTTAACCGAGTTGCGGCGGTCTAAGAGAGGGACACGGACGTTGCAAGTAGGTTGAAGGACCGGACGGCCATTGATGTTTATGTGATCAACGGCAGTGCTTCCTTGCAGTTTGGACTTAGAGGAACACATTTTGCTAGTTTGTTTTGAGTATGGGGTCTCTGTTTCTTTTGTGTTGGGATGATTGAATGTTTTTGGTGCAGCAAATTATTGGGAGGGCAATAGAAGTGAATGAAGGTGGTGGAGGAGTTAAGGATTGGGTGAGGGGGTATTTATAATAGTGGAGTACAACTTCAAGGAAGGGGTATTGTGGGGCGTCTCGGGATTTTAATCCAACTCTGACAAATATACATAGCGTGTTTGCGATGAAAAAAAAAAAAACTCTGACAAGGCAAAATAAATATACACATATACATTACGTCATTCGACAAAAAAGAGATTCCACATATTACAACATTCCAAACGAGTATTCATATTTTGAACCCGTCTGATTCCCTTTAATTTTGGTAGTATTTCCACATTGAATCAAATGTTAGGCAACCACTGTACTTAAATGTTTACTATATATTGGGCTCTCATAATTGGGTTAAGCTTATTTTGTTTTGTTCGGCTATAACAATTTAGTTCAGATTTAGTTGGAAACATTTGTTTTAACCTCACATGAGTAACTCAGCGCTTACAATACTAAAGAAAATTTTATTCATAATTATATTTTATTTTTTCAGTGCATTTTTTGAACCAATGGTGGAGCTATTTAACCCTAAGAGATTTGCAAAATGGTCGAGGCTGGTGACTTACGGGTTTGCTCCTTCTAAAAATCTCATGTTCGAAATTTTTTAGGTCTTTCAATTTATTTGGGCCAGTCCAACTTTGCTCAGGTTTTAATTGGGCCCAGTGGAATTAGATCGCATGATTAGTTGAAATGCGTGTAAACTAATCCGGACACCTCAGTTATAAAAAAGGAAAAAAAGGGTGTGGGGAAGTTGAGTAACATGGGTGGGTTGAAGGCTGCCATACATATTTACATACTGCCCTTGTTGTGAAGGGCACTCACCTTTTGGTAACGTGACCGCGAGGATGACGCTGACACCCTCCTTACTAACTGGGTCAGGTTTCGATTATTATCCTATCCATCTTTATGCGTTGCTATACAAGTTCACAAACGTAACAATTAGATTCATAATGGAAAAAAAAAAAAAAAACTCCATGCATCAAGATGATCCAGATTTGTCTTGTACTTCATTGGTCGGAGCTGTTTTTGACATCGACCCAGACCGGAAACCTGGCCAGTCGACGGGTCAACCGGTCTAAACGGCTGGGCAGATCTATGTTTTAAAACATTAATTGTTTTCTTTTTTGACAAATTTAATATCCAAATATTGCGAAGAAAAAAAGGAGATAAATTCTGAAAATATGCATCAAATTAAAAAAGAGAAATTGTGAAGAGAAAGAAAGTGTGGATATGGTGGTGGTGGAGCCCACTGCCAGAACTCTGATGAACCCCACCTTCTCCCAATTGTTTTGTGTGCCCACCTTTACTGCTCATGGAGCGGAGTCCATGCTATCGCCATCCCTCCTCCTCCCTAAACCCCAAAGTTGGAGTCGGGAGGAAGGGTTTTGGGGCCAGATAAAAAGTCCCATCTCTGCACCTACCCTTTTGGGCGCCCTCTCTCGATGGTCTGTCCAAACCAGTTTACGAGTACTTCCACTAATTTTCTCTCTTATTCGGTTAAAAACAAGTTATTCATGTTTGAATTAGGAAATTCACAGGAAATTAATTACTTTTTTTGCATCCTTAACCGAAAAATTGTTTTGTAGTAAATTGTATGGGTAGCAAATTTATCAACCAACTGGACTGACTCTTGCGCGCGCACCCATGCACAACTTTTCTAGACTCTAGTATGAGATAATCGAAAAAGAGGGATTGGTTTGGGTTCAAGATCGGTTTTTTTTTTAGTTTATTTGGTGGAACTAAAACAAAAGTGATTCAAAAGTGTGGTATCCTCTATCAATAAAACTATAAAAGTACGTAATAAGTTATTCATCAGTTTAGTTAGTTGTTGAATAAAGACATGTTTGGCTTTGTTAGAAGGACAATGTTAAGTACCTCAAAAAAATTTCCTAAAAATTATTCCGAAAGTGAAATCTGGGGTTCATATAAACACCCAAATGAATCTGAACCACCGATTTCACTTTTGGGGTAATTTTCGGAAATAGTTTTCTAGGTACGTAACATTGCTCTGGTTAGAACTTGAATGCCAACCCCACACCCACTGGGCTAAGTACACATGGATCTGGGGCAGCTGATGTGTAGCCCCTTGCACAACAAGTGCTCTGTACATCCAGACCGTCTGTTGTTCAAATGGATGATCCAAATTTCACCTCGACACCTTTGCATCTGAACTATTCGTTGTTGTGCGTGCAAGATGAAATCTCAACCAACAGCGAATGGCCCCAATGTGCACCGCACACCCCAAGTATAAAGTACACATTCCCCTGTTCACTAATTTTACCATCATCAGAGGAGTATTAAAATGGGACTTAATAATTGAAAAAGGACAGAGTGTAAAATCTGATTTAAAAAAGCAGTTCGCCCACCACGGGGGCATGAATAATTCAGCCATACGCGTTTCTTTGGGGATCTATTCTATTTCTGTTTTCTGAATATTTAAACCACTCCTTCCTCTGTGCTTCCTTTTTCTGCAATATTCTTCTCATAGGCCATGTTTGGTTTCTGAACCAACTGGTGGGGTAATTTATTTATTTATTTTTTTTGGGAAGAATTAATTCGTTGAAGAATCAATTGGTCCGTAGGACCACATTAGAGTGAATTCTGCATTTTTTGTATTATGGGTGTTTGGCAGAAACTTACATAATGTATTTTTCAAATGGTCTTGCTAATGGTGGACTTTCACTAAGCGCAAAAAAGACAAAAAAAAAAAAAAAAACACCCTCCAATACACTTGTCATACTTTTCAATACATTTTTTTTTACATATTTCAATAAACTTTTTAAACCTTAACAGAAGTCCAGTGAGCTTCTTTTAGCATTTTCCTTTCTCAAAACTTTGATAAACAACGGTATTTATGCATTCTTGGTAAATAAACCAATTCATTATATATTTTGATGACTACTGATCCCAAACACTACTCTGTTACAAAATTTATTTGGCACACATCTCTCTAAATACTTTACGAATTTATAATCTATTTTAATCATAATCGAAAAATCTACAATTCGCAGTTCAAAATGCAAAATGCAAAAATAAAGGAATTTGGAGTCCAAGGGTTGTTGCTTGAGACGGTTTATTGTTTCATTTGGTCTGGATTGGGAGCAATATAATAAACTCTAAAGATTACAAGCTAATCCCCAAAATAACACTATCGTCCCCTTGAGATTAGTTAATTCCACATTTGACACAATATTTCTTTTGGCTGGGCTTGGATTGCACCAATTGCCATCACATCAGACTAATTTTAGTTCACAACAGTTTCTAGTAATCACTCGCGGAATTATGTACTGTACTAGACTAGAGAATAAAAGCAAAAATTCACATCACCTGTCAGAATAATGGCTCCAATTACATGATATTCGTATGCTATTTGCAATTATATAGGACACGTTAACATGATTGTATAGTTGTAAACGACAAGCCACGTGTCCATGCCCAAGGCCACTAGATAACTACTCTATCTCCCGCTGATATTAGGAAACAAACTTTGACTGTGGGGCCTCTTCTATTGCATTCGTTAATTTTGATCTAAAATTGGAATCAATTCTAAAACAGCTAGTATGAGGAGTGCAACTAGGCAAAACCAACCAAAAATTATATTTGGCTATTTGCTAAAATCTTGAATATTTACTAAATCTTACAAAACAAATTGGATCACATTTGACGTTCTTTTATTATTATTGGTACGTTAACAAGGGTATTTCATGAAACCATGCCCTCTTTTACGGAACCGCCTCTCTCTCTCTCTCTAACCCACCCAAAGCATTTCTCTCTAAAAAATAAAACTCTAGCCGCCTCTCTTCCTCCCCCTTCCTCCCCTTGGGGTTTTACCACCCTTATGAGGAGGCAGGAGGGGATGGGCTTAACCCGTAATGGGTGTTTTCCCTTCATTCTTAGTTATGGCTTCTATCGCTTAGTTAATGGGTGTTGACCCTTATGCCTTCTGTCAGGATTTTCTTTGTTGATATCAAATCAAAGAGTTTCTTCGTGTTGTCCCCTCTTTTCCTTTTTCTCGGTTTCCCTTTCGTCATTGAGTTCTAGTTCGGATTCTGACAGTGGTGGTGGTGGTTATGGTTCTCTGACAAAGGAAAGCGGTGGTGATGGCAATCAAATGACAAATTAGATTGATTGACTTGGTGATCTTGCTGCTTTAGGTGCTAGGTTTTTTCTTTTTTATTAGTGACCCTAACAAGTCCGATGAGCGTATAGAAGTGATCGTCGAAGAAAGTAGACGAAGTTAAAGAAGGTTTGAGAGTTGTGTTTTTTAGTTTGCTCGGAGATTGGAAAATAAGATTGCCGACAAACTGATAAGATTTGGGCTGAGAGGTTCTAGCGTGAAGACTTAAGAATCTAGACCTCTCGATTGTTTATTGTGTTCTTTAGAGTGAGAGAACCAATTTTTTAATGTATTATTTTCTTTGCTATCAATAAAATTTTCTACCATTTTGATGATTTGAAAAAAAAAAAAAACGAACTAGGTATTTCACTTGAAGAAATATGCCAAATTAGGAGGCCAGGCCATTTGAATTGCCACATAAAAGCACATAAGTTAAATGAGGAGGTCTTATTAATTTTTTGGTTGTTACTAGAACCAATCAAGTCTTATCTTATTCAAATCCTTTCGCTTTTGGTCCTTGCCTAGAGCTATTCTTTGTCACGGGAGAAACAAGCCCATGTGTTCCTCCAACACGTTTGAATCAATATTGTAAGGGATTTCCAAGACAAACCAAAACCAAAACACATGATTTGTCTAACGACAATTTTATTTTCTAACCAACTTGAACCCCTTCGTCATTACATAATTTGACAAGAAAAAGGATAAAGTCATCTTTATTTAGACTATTACATAATTTGTCTTGGCCCATTTATCCACACCTTCGACTTATTCCGAGGGCCCAATCACACTGCTTACCTGCGGGGAGCCCAACTAAAGTTGGAGCAAAGCTTGCGGGGGAGCCCAATTAAAGTCAGAATAAAGTTTTGTATGAACTGGCTCCAAAAGAACTGATAGTACGTGAGACGTTCTTAAATGGGAGCTAATCCTTAAATCTCAGCACTGTCCAAACTAGAATTTCCTTTCAATTACTAATTCCTGACCCATGGCTTTGCATCCAATTGAAAACTGATGTGGTAGCTCAACTAAAAATGGTATTTGATTTTTGGTACCCAAATTCGACTAAGCACATGGGCTTGTACACGTAACTAAACCTATATTTGGGTGGAGAGAGGATATCTAGGTTGGTGAATGCCATGTGAATGAGCACATGATTTGTAATCCCAGGCTTAGCTTAATTTTGTCATTAAGTATTCTGATAAGGCAAACGAAAAATCATTGTGTACGCATGCTCTGAGTACGCAAAATGCATGGACAGTGTATCTTGATCGTCTATGCGTGTTTCGACTGACAATGCATCTTGAGGAGCTTTTCTTTATATCAAGAGGTATTACATTCACGAGTTATAAAACGTAGGTTGTGTTCACTGAAAAAAATAAATAAAAAGTAGCTTCCAAATTACTTTAAGGTCAAGGGGCCGAATCTTGTAAAAGCCAAGAATCGGTTATATATCTCATGTATATGAATCTTTGATTGTTAGTTCATTTTTTCCTCTAGTGCTGCTATTTTTCGGGTCGTCCGATTTTGAGCTTAATCTAATTTGTTTGCAGACCTCAGACGATTGATGCAGTAACCCGTTTA
The DNA here is from genome assembly GCA_020921065.1 of Vaccinium darrowii. Lineage (NCBI taxonomy): Eukaryota > Viridiplantae > Streptophyta > Magnoliopsida > Ericales > Ericaceae > Vaccinium > Vaccinium darrowii. Next base: position 26,633,555 of record CM037156.1, read on the forward strand.
ATAACTCGTGAATCTAATACCTCTTGACATAAAAAAAAAGCTCATCAGCCCCACGCGTAAGAGGGTGAAACAGCTCGATAGGGCCAGCCTGGAGCTAAGGCGACCGACTTAAGCCTACAAAAAATTCGGGTCCCAGATAGGTACACTCAGGTACGTAATATGTATTCAATTTATCACTTATACAACAAATGAGCTAGTTAGAATAGTGGAAAAACTTACACCGTGTTCGATTGGGTTTTAGAAAACCCAGTTCTCACCTTTTTCTCCCGGTGGGTCCACTGACCAAAGTAGTCTTCCCTTTCATTTTCTCTGTCCTTCTCTTTTGGGAGATGTTATGGTAGTGCACAAATTGTGCACAAATGAGTTGGTGGGGTTCACTTCAGAGTCTCATAAAAATAATCTAAGCCGTTCATCAACTTGAAAATAATTTTTCGATTGGCCTACAAGAAAATCAGCTCAATTTAAAAACCTTATTTATTTGATCTAATCTTTCAATTTTCATTCAAAATTTAGAATCCTAAATTGTATAGAAATTTTAAATAAAAGTTAACTAATTGGATCAAGTAGTTATAAAAATTTTATTGAGCTATTTTTTTTCGAGGCGAATAAAAAAATTATTTTAAAGTTGATGAGCGGCTTAGATCATTTTTATGAGACTATGAAATGGACCACACCGACTCATTTGTGCACAATTTGTGCACTACCATAACATCTCCCAAAAGAGAAAGACAGAGAAAATGAAAAGGGGGACTACTTTGGTCAGTGGCCCCACAGGGGAAAAAAGGTGAGACCTGGGTTTTCTAAAACCCAATTGAACACGGCCTTAGTTTCCTTATCCAATAGGTATAAGGTTGAATTCCTAGGCCTCTCTTTTCCTTCTCCATAAGAATAATTTTTCCCTTTCGCAAACTCACAGTTTCAAAGGGAATTTTTTTTTTTTGATTGATGCAAAATAAAAATATGACCGAAAACTAGTTTTATTTGAAACAATGAAATGAATAGTGGAAAAATAAAACAAAATATGGGACCAAGTAACTATCAATTTGATTTTAGTTATATTTTATTTGTTAAAAAAGGAAAACATAGGGCTCCAGTTTTACAAGTTCGTCTTAGGCCTAATAAATTTCCGGTTGTACTTTTTTAAAGTTGAAATTCCGAAATATGCTCCTTAATTAGTACTCTGTAAACATGCACAAAATAAAATAACCTTATCTTGCACGAGCTTGATTCATGGAATCTTAAACTCAACGAACCAAAATATGCAAGAACATTACTTTATTTTTGGAGCTTCCATTTCTAAGAATGATATGGAAACACTTTCCGAAAGTTTTGGACTCGTGAGGATTATGGCCATGCACAGTTGACAGTTCTTATGGCCAGTCTTGTTTGGAGGCCCTTTCGGGAGTGCATATTATTGTTATGTACGTACGTACGAAAACGGAATACAGAGATTGTCTCATTCTGATGAAAACTATGGCAAAAAAAGTACACAACAGCACTGATTGATCAATCGCAAAACCGAATGCAAAACTCTTAAGTTCGCCTTGTTAGGATTTTCGCAACCCCACAACACCCCTACGGATCTTGGAAACAATGAATCACAGAACAGAAAATCAAATAATCGTGCGTAATGGAAAAACGGAAAAAAAACGAGACACAGATATACGTGGAAAACCTCAACGTGAGGAAAAACCACGGGAGCCACACAAGTCCACTATGAAATTGAAATCAAGAGTACAAGTCTTCTCGCAATCTCTCTGAGATTTGCGTTTTCTCTCGCCTCTCTCTCTCTCTGTTTTTCTCTGAAAGCTAATAACCATAATTACACACTAACAGGGAAATAATTAGGTCGGGCCTATGGCTGAAATTACACACTGAGTAAGAAAATTGGTACTCTAACTGATATGATATTCAGTACCAAAGTGATTTATATGAACCAAAGTTATGAATACCGTACCGTATTAGTAAGAAAATTGGTACTCTAACTGATACGATATTCAGTACCTTGATATGAACTATGTTCTGACTTCAAATCTCTTAAATTTACCTAGGAGTATTAATTTCTCTTTTAACTATGATAGAAAAATGAAGGACAAAAATAACTGTGCTGGGCCGAATAAAGGATGGGTCAAGCCCAAAGTCCATTGAAAGGGCTACGTGACCCTGCGATCCAATCTTGCGGCTCAGTAGCCCATGGGCGATGCTGGTCGGTTCTGGGTCGGGCATCGAACATGTGAGTTTGGGCTCATGGCTTGGAAAACCCACGATAGAGTAGAATTCCTCTGTCACGTGGTACCCAGCTGATGTGGTAAACGTCATATTATATTCAATGGAAGGGACCACATAAACATCTTTGTACAAGTTGTATGTGCACGAAGTATTTAGAAGGCAAGTCATCTTACTTAAAGCACGCACGAGATAAACCCTAAGGAGATACACCTAGTTTCCTAGCTACTTTCTCGGATGCAGGTTGACTTAATTATTGTTTTGCCCAGAAATTAAACTATCTGAAGTGATCAAGAATTGACATTTCAATAAGTAATGGCTTCTCTAGTTGGTAATTGTTATGCGACGATTGGTGTATGCCATATAACTTGAGGATCCTGAAATTAGTTTCGAGGTGTGTGTAAACTGGCCTAAACACTTTGTAATAATAAAAAAAAGGGAGTATCATGGCTTATCTAATCAAATATTGTTACACCAAGGTGAATTTTGTTTGCTGATGTGTGAGTTATTATAACCTTTCCTTTATTTATTTCTTAATCTATAGACTTGATTACTCCACAAACATGTATACTTATGCCATATGTTTTGGCTTCTAATCATATCAGAAACCTGTTTATACTGAAATGAGACAAGCTAAGGCATATGAAGTATAAATGTAAAATTTACCAAGCCTCTCAGGTACTATTAACTCTTTTGGGCTCAGTCCATATAGAGCTATGCTCCGGCTCCCAGTAAGTGGATGGTGGGATTGGGCCCCTAGACTTAGTCGAGGTGCGTGAAAGATGACCCGGACACCTAAGTCATTAAAAAAACTATAAAATTTACCTGGTGTTTTGTGAGCCACAAGTCCTGAAAAAACTTGGATCACACAAAATGGAGGGACCTCACTGTCCTGTTGAAGTCCAAAAACCAACAATAGGAGGGGAATTTGCCCCAACAAGGAAGACAACTAGGGCTGGCATCACTTTCTAAAAACCCAAAATAAAAAGATACAAAAAAAGGCATAGAAATGATAAGTTAAGAGAAATTAATGAGTGAAAGAGATGTATAAGAGGTTCTGGTAAGAAAGAAAGAGACTTGTCTTAATCTGTGTTCATGGGATATGAAACACTGAATGTGTTACCAAAGGTATTTGCTTGGCACATGGGGGACCTTTGGCAGTCATGATGATCCATCATTTTCATTTCATTTTTTTTTGTGGATAAGTTTCCAAGGCATCATGAAGGGGTCATCAAATGATGAGGATATTAAACAGCCAAAGGGCTTGATTTCTCGTATGCCCTTGAGACACATTCTGTGAGTGTGTGGCTTGTGAGTTGATGCCTCGAATTCAACCGTGTGACGCTCGTATCTCGTTCCCATCCTACAACAAATTTTGGGTTATTTATGTAGACGACTGGCTTAATTTTCAAGTTTCAAGCATTTAGCATATTCAAGCCCGTCCAAATGATTGTTTGCTCTCTCTCTCTCTCTCTCTCTCTCATTTATTTAGGTTCTTGTTTTTTGCGATTAGATTACATCTATTTGTGATTTGTTGTCACTGTTGCACAACAATTTCGACTCTAGTGTTTGCTACTTAAGTTTTTTTTTTTTTGAAGTTCTAGCATTCCAAATGGGGACATATTATCTTATTTAATTCTCTTTTTCATAGTAATTTTTTTGTCGATCTTCACCCGTGGCCGCAGGCTTTTCAGTCAAAGCAATATGTGTTATGTGTGATAGCTATTTTTCTCTTTTCGAGCAAAGGCTTTTTAGTCAAAGCAATATGTGTTACGTGTGGTAGCTATTTTTTCTCATTTCACTGTTGTTTGATTTGTTGCAACAAAGATAAAAGTAGATAACCTCTCAAATAAACGAGTACAAAGAGAAATAATACAAGTGAAATAATGAGCAACGTTGGGTTTGTATTCAGTACTATATTTTCAAATCCTCTTTAAAGGGACCGAATGAGGAAATAACAGTTGTAACAATTTTACCGTGTGATTGTATCATTTACTTACTTGGGATAAAAATTTTAGGTATGTTACATGATCGGTAAATGAGCGAGAATGGTTTTTTTCACAAAGTTTCATTTGTAGTTTTTCATCGACTATTAATATTGGTGGCAGATTCAAAAATATTCTAAGGTTAAAAATATTCTACACCTGAAAGTATAATTTCAAGATTATTAGTAACTTGACAGGTCTAAGGTGAATACTAATGTAATTTTATAAGGAGATTCTTGAATCGAAATTTAAAAAAAAAAAAAAAAAAAAAAAAGGATTGAGGAGGAGCATGGACCCCCTGGTTGCCAATATCTACCTTACCCTTTTCAGCTTTTCTGTTAAAAATGAATGACAAGTTATTTCATCAAAACCAGAGAAGAGGAAAAAAACAACAGTTTTTCTCAACTCTTTTCCTACGGATAGTGAGACATTCAACTTAACATCCTGACTCTGTTTTGGCCTCTACTTTCTTGGCAATTACTACGTCCCGAATTGCTAGTCCTTCTTTCCTTTTCTGGATGTCCCCCAAAAAAAAAAAGCCCACTTTGAAAAATCAGCATAAAAAGTTGTGTAACATTACTCTTTTGCCCTTTCTTTTTACACTTGAGTGTCACGTCAACCAAGCATTAAATATGGGTAAATTGAGAAAGTCAAACCTAATTAAATGTCCCATCATTCTTTCCATAAAAAACTCGCTTCCCCAAGAGGGCAAACAAATTGGGACGGAGTATAGTTTATGGCATCTTGACACAAACTATTGGACAATGCTCTTAGGCCTTCAGATAAGATGGTGGAATTGGGAGATGGTCAGGTAATTTAGCAAATTCTTTGAACGTACACGAAAGAAAGAAGTAGGAAAGCTCCTATTTGCACAAAACCCATTTTACATTTTTGGGGTTGGAAGCATCAAAAGTCCATTGCTTTCTCTGTACGCTCACTACGATTCCGACGAGTCTAACAGAATCTTGTGGATGAAAAGTCCTATGGTTGTCATCTTTGTTGATAGTGCAAGGGGAGTGTGTACTTCACTGGAAATAATTCTTGTGTAACCCCCAAGTTTCTGCCCTTATTGAATCCACTTTATGATGAGTGACTCATGACTTGGATTTAACTTTACTTTTCTCATCTTGTACTTTCACCATTCTTCCATGCTACATGGATGAGAGAGAGAGAGAGGAATTGGTAGTGTCATTCCAATAAAATGAGGATAAATAAAATCTTGTCACAACAATTGCCTATTAGAAGCCTAAAAGGAAGCATTTCATGTATAATGACTCCCCCATGGGCAAATCAATAAATACTTAAAGCCGGTGGAGAAGGAGCACTCACTGGTTAGTATGGCCTGGTATAAAAAAAATAGAATGAATAAAATTGAAAATCAACAGACCAAGAAAACAGAAACAAAAATAGAAGGAAAAAAAAAAAAAAATTTCCACTTGTGTCTCATTGAATAAGAGATATATTAGAGAAGGTCCTCTGCGCAAGAACTCGTTCACGTGTCCTCTATGAATCGTTGGCGTATGCTAGAACAACATCGACTATTGGAGCTCGGCATATTGGACATTTTCCGCTACTCCATTGCAGCTCATGGGCACACTTGAAGCAGGTGCACATGTGCCCACATCTGGAAAAAAAAAGAAACCGGGACGACGTTTAGAAAGTGCGATTACTTATGTTCTATTGGTGGTGCTGAACACCTCAAATGAACTCAAACAATTTTTATATGGTAAAAAGCTGGGCTTCTAAAGCAAGTACCTATACAGAAGAGAATCGACTTGCATTTCGTAGCAAATACAACAACTTCTTTTTCTTGGTCCCTCGTTGAATGTGTCATTCCTCACCCTTCTAACTGTAGTCATGAGCACAAGTGTGAGAAACAAATTTAGCACAGAGCATGTAAAGTCAGTATAATGAAAGTCACTTTTTCTTTGAGTCAAAGGATTCTTCCTGTGATGAGCATCAGATTCCCCATACATTGCTTGCAAATTAGGACAATCGAAACCTGACATAATTCATTTCCACTATCATATGCAGATGGCATATCGTATAGAACTGGTTGGTAATCATCTGACTTTATCATGATGATTCATGTAGCAGATGCTTCACATTTAGGTATTTGAATTTCTTGTGCATGTGGCGTCGCGAGTTTTCTCTAATTTGCAGCATCCAGCATATGTAGTTCACCAACCAGACATTCCTAAACATAGTTTTTAGTCCCTCTTGGATGTTACATCATTTACTGACATATTGAGGTTAAGTAGTATTTTGTCATGGTTTAGTCAGTTTTACATCGACTCTTCCAAACATATATAGTATCGTGTCGGGCACTCGACACTTGGATTAGGGTACGGAATCCACATAGTTTGATGTTCACCTAACAAGCATATTTTTCAATTTCGATTAACCATGAAGTATCCGTACGTAGAACTCCTATATTCTGCATAAAATGTCCAAAAGGCACCATTTAAACACAATTTCTCCTAGAAAGGAAAACGTATGCATATTAAGAAGTATGGAATTATGGCATGGCCCCATGTCGTTAAAATGGTAATTACATGAATCTGACACTTGGACACATACCTGCACCCAAGTACTCGATTCCGTGTAACTTAAGGTTTAGGGAGTGACTGTATATTATCTTCGAGCTTACCTGAGCAATTTACAGCATCTGCAACCTCGTGCTTAATGGAGCGTTGCAACTTTGCCTGCATCTTCACACAACTCTTTATAGACTTTTGGAGCTCAGACATATCACGTTGGAGTTGCACCATGTGCCCTCTCAAATCGCATATAAGTTCCATTTCCTGTCAAATACGCAAAACAGTTTATTGAATGGAATGTAAAGAATATACCCATAAATCACTTGAGGTGAATTGAAAAAAACAAAGGCCAGAAGAAGAAGAGGAGGAGGAGAGGAGAAAAGTACTTACGATTGAAGAATGATTGGCGAAAGAAGAACAGGGTCGAGTGTTTGCGTAAGAAGCCTGAGATGATTGAGGATGTTGGGATGATTGAGATGCAACTTGATCAGAATCATCGCTGACTTCATGATCACCATCATGGCTCCATGTCCTCACACCTTCTGCCACTTGATCAGCGTAGTCACCAAATTCACTACATTGGCGTGTAATTGGTCTCTCTTCTTGATCATCGTCTTCTTCTTCTTCATCATCGTCATCAACATCTTCTTCTTCTTCATCATAACCATCATCATCATCTTGTTCTTCTTCATCTTCTTGATCTTCTTCCATGTCTTCTTCCTCATCTTCTTGGTATTCTTCCACGTCTTGTTCTTCATCTTCTTGATGGCTGGTCACTGTATGTGTTTGCCTTTGCATTTGAGACAACATTAACTGTTCTAGTCTATTGCGGAAACCATCCTCTTCTTCTTGCTCATTTCCAATTGATTGTGGAATTCTTTCAACTCGAGAGATCATCAGCTGGTCCATTGTGTCTCGTAAATTACTTGAAAGAAATGTTGATACACTTCTCCTGCACACACAAATTACAAAGTTAATGCTGGATTATGTTCTTGAAGCCTAAACTATGAATGTTTTAAGAAGAAATCAATAAGATAGAACTTGGAAGAAATCAGAGAAATAGCTGATTTACCTTTCAAGGAGTTGGCGTATATCTCCATTTTCCAGGTAAGGGTCAAGCATCTCCTGGTACCTTGCTTCCCTGAGACCTTCCCAATCACTCCTTGGGCGAGAAATGTCCGTTATCCAATCATTATTGGTTTCTATAATCTGCTGGCTATTGGCCTCTTGTTCGTCCCACTCGCTCCAAGGGCGTGAAACATCACTTATCCAGTCCTGATCAGTTCCTACTAGCTGCTGATTACCTACCTCTTGTTCCTCCCAATTATCATTCATCATGTCCCCGTTGGTGGTTGTTTGCTCCTGTTCATTTGCCTCTAGCTCTTCTGCATTCAGATTATCTTCCAAACCATTTGAAGTGGTCAATCTCTCTTCGGCTGATTCTTGGGAGGCAATACTGAAAACCTCGTGGCTTGTCCCTTGCCGTGAAGTGTCTGACATTGGACTAGCTTCTTTGTGAACATCTTCCATATCGTATGATACTAAGTTTTGATTATGAGGTTGAGGCTCCTCCAGGACTTGATTCACGGAAGAAGAAGTTTTTGTGTCTGCAGGAGTGTTGTTTACCACAACTCCACGCGGGGTTTTTGGACTAGATGCAACATTCTCAACTCTTACGTCGAATTTCTCCCTGAATCGAATCCAAAGGTCATGTCAATGGAACAGTAAAACTCAGATTTTGTTCCAACAGAACTACAACTGTCAGAATATTTATTGTGAACTACCGATCCTTCTGTGTGTGATAAATGGCTATCAAGCAGGCTACATGCGAACTGGTGCTTAAGAAAGTGGCAAGATTACCTTAGAAGCACTACTGCTGAAGCTTGCCTAGCTTGGCTTGGTTCCGAACTCGTCGAATGCACTTGCAGTCTATCTGCAACTGCTGCTTCCCCCTGTGAAGTTTCTAGGACCCTGACTTCTCTTGAATTTGAATGCTGCTGATTCCCAATGGTTGGTTCGCAATGCGAATGCTGCTCAAACCTTTCCGTGACTGAATTTGAATAATTTTGAGGCCCAATTTCATCAGGACATAAATTTGATTCATCATGTGACTGTGGAGCCTCAACAGCCACTGCACAATGTGAATCTTGTTGAGCCTCAGCTACACCTGAACGTGAATGCTGATGCTGTTGAGCCCCATTTAGTGCTTCCCGGCGTAAATTCTGTTGTCGATGATGATCATATCTGACTTCTGCTTCACGCCGTAGGAATCTAAGGCGAAGCAATGACTGCGGTTTTTACAGCAAAAACAACAATGTTGGTCAATAAATAATTCTTGCTTCTGCAATGGTGGTCAACAATATTCATCAAAGATTACATGGGTACTGTTATTGTCTACATGAAAGTAAACGGGCCTCGAAAATAAGCAAATAAGCAATGATAACCAAACAAACAAGACCTGAATGGCAATATAACACAACCTGAATGCGGCCTCTATGAGAGAACCTCGACACCGCCCGACGGTCCACGAGGCCGTCAAGTTCCCTGACCCGGTCGCGCTCCAACTGCATTAACAAATCGTTGAACGCCTGACGCCCTCTGAGTCGCGGTGAGCTTACAATCGGCGACAACAAACCAACCCTCTGGTCCCCTATCTGATCGGATAACACCGTTCGCAACCGAGGCAATGACGGGCACGGCTCACACGGGTGAGGAGAAACAGAGGTCCCCTGCTCACTCTTCCAAGACATTAAACAACCCTGCATCTGATTCTCCGACGTCAACTTCCTAATCACATCAGCCACCCTCAGCCTCTCGCTCTCTCCCCCGTCTGTCGAGTCCCGTCCCCCTTGCACCGATGCTGGCCCACTCACCGTCCTGTCCGATTCCCAATCCATAAACGAGTCCTCTGTCATCATCGAAGGGGTGTCGAACCTTTCATCGACCGATTCGTCGCAAATTGTGGACCTGTTTGATTGGATCAAAAAGTCCAATGAATTGGATTTTTCCTCCCGGTTCATTTCATTTTGAGACGTTGCGGGTAATTCAAGAAACGAAGTATTTTCAGAATTGCTTTTGCTATTGAAAACAGGGGAATTAGAATTACTTTTTGGCTTTTCATTCAGCCGAGTTTCGGTGAAGTCTCTCCATTTCTGAACCAGAGATGAAACCCCACCCAGATTCGGGGTTTCGACAGATGTATCGGATTGGGTAGGAGAATTCTCTCTCTGTTCGGGGCTCGGCCTGTCGATAGAACCAACCATATCTCGAGCCTTTGCCCAACGTTCGAGGACTCGCGCTTGTCTTTTGCAATTAGGGGATAAAATCGCATTGCCATTGTTGTTGTTGGGATTTCTGACCCAATTATCTGAATTGACAGAGTTCTCATCTGGTGTTGGATTCGAAATGCAGGTGTGGAAGAGGTAATCTTTGAGGTTTTTCCGGAAAGTGGTGGTGGTTTGGGTGTTGGTGAATCCGTCATGGCAATTGTGATCGCGTAAAACGCAACCAAAAGGGGCAGAGGAGGCGATTTCAACCTGCGAAGACGCCATTGTCGATTTCAATAAACTAATTGGAAATTGGGTATTCAGTGATTCTTCAAGAAAATGGGTGAAAAGATCAAGAAACCCATTTGAATGAGATAGGTGCAGATTTTGAAAAAGAACGGAACACCCATTTGAAATTAAGGAGATCAGGTACAGAACACATGTGAAGCCTGTTGCAAACATTCATCACATCCTACCCACATCTCTCTCTCTCTCTCTCTCTCTCTAGAATGTGGGAAGTTTTTCAGGAAAAAAAAAATGAACAAGAAGGGACAACCAATGGAAAACAGAGAATTAAGGAGTGTTTTATTGGGCTTTTAAAAGACGCCAACAGTATTTCTGGGTCATAGGCGCATTTGGTCTTCTCCTGCCTATATTTAGGACTCTGCTTTTATGACAGGAAAGAAGCTGGCATGTGTCGTGTACAAGAAATATTTCGTTAAAAATACAGAAACTGAGAGATGGGCTGTAATGGGTGGGGGGTCTACGGCTAAAAATTGCAGAGGACGGACAACTGTGTGTGTTATCTTATGGAGGACGAAAGCAGAGGAGAAGGTGGTGGTGATGAATACAGTTGAGTAGTTCTCGCAGTTTGGTGAGAGAGAGAGAGACGTTGGATTTGAACCGTTGAGGATGTAGGGCCAATGTTTTTTGATATAGAGTATTGCCAAGTTTAGCGGTAAAGCCAACCCATTTGGAGATTTTTTCTTCACTGCCTTTTAGGAAAGGCAAAATTTACTTTTTGGTTATTAAGTGAAGGGCCATGATCGACCCTGGGGATTTGCGGTCCAGATAGCTCCAGGTATGTTCAGGTAGCTGATAGTCCTATGAAGGAGCCAAATGAGTCGAGTTGGTGGTTGATCAAATTTCAATTTGAAAACTTAATGACCATAAAAAAATTGTTCAATCTTAATTTGATTGTAAGGCGATTCGATCTCGAACAAGTTTTAATTGAGCCGATCTAGAGTAGCTTAAGGTTTTGTACCTCATAAGCCGAACGAGCTTAGTAATCTATGAGGTTGATTTGAAATGTTAAATGTTAATGAGCTTCAAAAAAAGTGTTCAAGCATGATTTATTTGTAATAACCCGAAATTTTGTAAATAAAAATTTCGATTTATTAATTCGATTAGTTATTTTTAATATCGCTAAATAAAATAATTTATTATTTAGTTTAAATAATTTGAATGAAACTAGATCTAGTTTGTTATTTCCTTTTATTTATTTTTCCGCGCCGTAAAATAAACGCGTACACACCGGGTATTTCACCGCACTGCGTCCGGAAGCCTTACTAAATCCCCAACTCTTATTTTATTTTATTAAAGCTAACCTTGATTAGGTGGGAGATTACTTATAACCTAAAACTAATCTTTAAGTTGGTGGGAAATTAGGTGGGAGATTACTTATAACCTAAAACTAATCTTTAAGTTGGTGGGAAATTTGGTGGGGAATTTCTTATAACCTAAAACTAATCTTTAAGTTGGTAGGAAATTTGGTGGGGAATTTCTTATAACCTAAAATTAGTCTTTAAAACCTAATTTTTGCTTTTGCAAAAGGTTGTTTGGACACTTGTGGGGAGGGTTTTGGCTAGTGATTATTTTTGGGGGAGGTGAACCTCATTGCTTCACTATAAATAGCTCACTCTCCTTGCTTCATTTCACACCAAAACCTCCCAACTTCTCCACTTTGTGCTTTCTAGTGTTCTTGAGTGAGTTCTTGGGTGTTCTTCTTGAAACTCATCCTAAACCACCACACACCACCACTCTCGACCACCCCTAGATCTTAGAAAGGTAGAATAAGTTAGCAAGAAAGCGTTCGAGCAAAGGTCGACTAGTCGTTACGCCGCCGGAATTCAACTAGCTTATCGGCTTCCGACTAATCATCGGAATTAAGGTAGATACTTTATCTTAACTTTAGATTAGTATTTACTAGTTCATATTAAGGAGGTTATTATTTTGCTTAAACATGCCTAATTATGATTAAACGTGATTATGTTGGTGATTAGTGATTTTATGAACAATTAGACTTTGAAAAACACACTTAGTCGATACTATGCACGATTTGAAATTGACTTATCAAAATGCACCGTTATAATGCCCGATGGACTTTTGGAAACTTAAAATATCCAGTTATAATGCCCGGATGAAAATCGACTTTTCAAATTTACGCTGTTATGCTGCCCAATTGATTTTTTTGGAAAATAGTCGACTAAACTTTTCTTAAAGCAACTTCAAAATGTTTTGACTGTACTCGGACTGTTGAGATTAACCCAAGGCTAACACCCTTGAGGGTCTGTCAAAAAAGATATGCCTAGCGCTGTCTAAGAAAGGAATGGTGCCAGTAACTGCATTCGTGCGGCCATCCAGCCTGGGACTCTCCTGGTTATCTCATTTGTCTAAAGAAAGTCACCAACAAGATTTTGTACCTAAAGTAACACGGTTATCGTGAAATATTTTTAAACGAAAAGTTTATCTTGAAACGATTTCTAAACGGAAGATTTTTATGTAATATGGCATGTGCATGTTTTTCGAGACGGTACGACACGATACATTTTTCAAGAAAATGATCGATTGTTTTTACAAGAAGAAATAGAGATGAGAATGAAAATACTGTTGTAAATAAAATACTGCCATTAGAGTCCCGCCTCAGTTCCCCGGTGTGAACTGGTGGTCAAAGCTCAATGGAACTATACTATAAACAATACTGCCATTGGAGTCCCGCCTCAGTTCCCCGGGGTGAACTGGTGGTCAAAGCTCAATGGAACTATACGGTAGTGCTGTTTGAAGTTTCTCCTCAAATTCCGCGGGTGAATTTGACGGTTAGAACTTACTCAGTACAACACATAGCAAGCGGACCTCATAAACAGACTGGTGGGGATTCAGTGATATGGGTAGCCGGGACTATGTCGTGTGTGACGCGGAGTTAGCGGACCTCATACTGCAGGAGTCAGTTTATGGGTGGCCGACCCTTCGTACGGAAAGGTTGGTGACCGTTAGAACGGGGTTGTAGAACGGGCCAATAACTTTCGAGAGATGTGAGATGTTGACATGGTTGAAATTTGAAGAAGAATGCTGTTATGAGAAAATGATACGAGATACTGACACTATACTCTGGATTCTGAAATAATACGAGATACTGATTTTATTAAAGCTGCACTCTGATATGAAAAGAAATGGGATACTGATTTTATTTAAGCTGCACTCTGATTTGATGTGATACTGATGCATTGACACGCATGAACTTACCGTTTTGATAAATGATTTTCAACTATTTACCTGCCAACAATATTGTTCTAGAATTGCTAGTTTAATGTTGGGGTACGGTATCTATTGAGCGTCCTCGCTCACGGTTTGCCCTGGCATAATACCACGATGTTGGTATTATGCTAGATTGTCACGATGAACAGAAGGAATAATATAGCGCCGGAGGAGCTGCCGACATGGAGCACGACCAGATCAAGGAACGTATGGAGCCATAGAGTCCACCCAGTCTACTTTTTTTTGTAATCTGTGAAGGATAGATCATCTATATGTATTTTTGGTTATTATTATTACTGTTTAAGACCGACTTTAAATTGTAATAATAATCCATAACGTATCCCGAAAATGCGGGGCGTTACAAGTGGTATCAGAGCCCTAGGTTCCAACACTCGGCTTTGGGTAGAATGGGTAGATCACTTTTCGAGAGCGTAACCTGAATAGATGTCCGTACTTTGTACTTTTGCTACTTTAAAAATAGCCTATTTGCTAACGGTGTAGTTATAGGCATATATGAGCCATTACCAAGCGTAGGGAAGCGAAACGTGAGAACACTTAGGATTTGACTGTTTGTGACATGTGTCCTGCTCACATGTCAGTTTCAGTATAAATATGTGCTCAAAGATAACGTTTAGCAGCAGTAAATCCTTTCCGAATTTAGATTTTAGCCGTAGTATTGTGCTATTATTTTCAAAAAGGGTATTCTAGACTGAATTTCCCTACGAATTTCCAACTCTGGAATGGCGATTACACGTAACAATGGTGAGGACTCGTCCAACGGAACCAACGGTAACCCTGACCTCGCACAACTCGTGCAAGCCTTCATTGCTGCACTCAACGCGAACCGACTCCTACCAAACAACCAACACTGGAGGAGGAATGATTCCAAGCAAGGATCATCCAAAATTCTGGACGAGGTAGCACAATAGCCCGATGCTATAATTGCTCAAGTATTGGACATGTCAATCGTAACTGCCCCCACCCGAGGAAGGAGGAGACTAACACCAGAGTGATACGCCAAGGAAATAGTTCGGGAGGACCTATCAAGACTGTGCATAACAACAACGATCGTGGGCCCTACCCAGCCAAACTTAACCCTGCTCAGATTAATACCCAGCCTTGGAAAAGGGGTGACCGAAGGCAAGGACCATCGGGATCAACACACAATAACCCAACAATCTGATGCTTTAACTGTCAAGCCTTTGGGCATATCAGCCGTAATTGACCTAGGACAGTAGGACCCATAGATTTTGGATATCAGCAGCCCCAGCAATATCAACAGATTGACTTTGCCAATCCGAGCTTTGGGAAGCAACCTATACAATAGAATACTAGGCCAGAAAAGAAAGCATGTCGAGAATGTATTTCCCTTGAATGCTCCGAATGAAGTTGACCAGATGACCGAGAAGATTAGAACCTAGCCATAGTTAGGTTTTTAAATAAAATGTTGTTTTCACTTCTAGTATGAGAGGTTAACCTTTTGCTGTATTATAAGTAAACCTCGGTTGTAAGCAAACCTACAAGTCTGTCGGTTGTAGCAATAAAGCGAGTATTTAGTAAACCTTGTTGTACTTCCTTTAGCACCATTCTCACATTTTCAACACCACAACACAATTTCACACAAGGACTTGCTTTCTCTTAGCTTATGACTATGCCGATGAGCCGTCTTTTCCACCATCCTGGCACGCTACCACCTCGACTGCCGCACAACCATCACTACCGGTGCCTTCTCCAGGACCATACGCTAGACTCTATCCTACTACTGTTTAGTACCTGCGTTCAAACTTTATTTGACACTGGAGCATCGTGTTCGTTTATATCAGCTGCATGCGTATCTACGCTAGGATTAGACACTGAACCCCTAGAGAACCAGATGACAATAGCATCACCTTTAAGCGCTAGTTTACCATTTAATCTAATCTGTAGAGGCTGCGAGTTAGAAGTAAGTAATATCCGACTAACCTGTGACTTACGCGTGATCGAGATGGTTGACTTCGACTTAATTATGGAGATGGATTGGCTGTCAACTCATCGAGCTGTCATTGATTACCATCAAAAGATAGTAACAGCTTTCACCCCTGATAGGACATGTTTCCGTTTTAAGGGGGATAGACAGGTTGTGAATTCGGCGACTCAACGCTCGTAGTGACAGAACCAACTGTTTAGATGGCTAGTTAGCCTCCAGTTGGAAGAATCTGACCGAGAAGAGTTAGGACTGCCACACATCGTCTGTGACTATGCTGACATGTTTCATGACAATCTACCTGGATTAACCGCCACAAAGATAGATCAATTTTACCATCAAGCTTCAACCTAGAACCGCCCTAATTTCGATAGCCCCATACCATATAGCGCCGACAGAACTGAAGGAATTGAAGACCCAACTACAAGAGTCGTCAGAGTAATGATACATCAAACCGAGTACTTCACCATGAGGAGCACCTGCACTGTTCGTGAAGAAGAAAGAAGGAACCTTACGACTGTGCATTGACTATAGGCAACTGAACCAAGTCGCGATCAAGAATCGCTATCCACTGCCTAGAATAAATGACCTGCTTGATCAGTTGAAGGGAGCAACTTGTTTCTTGAAAATTGATCTAAGATCAGGATATCATCAGTTGAGAGTACGAGATGAGGACATCTCGAAGACCGCATTCAGGACAAGATACATACACTACAAGTTCGTGGTCATGTCGTTTGGATTGATGAATGCTCCAAAAATATTCATGTGTCTCATGAACAAGATATTCCAACCCTATTTGGATAGATTTGTGGTGGTGTTCATTGACGATATATTGATATACTCAGCCAATAGAGTGGAGCATGAAGGACACCAGAGGCCTGGAGGAGAGTTGCAGCCGCTACCAATTCCATAGTGGAAATGGGAGCATATTTCGATGGATTTTTTGACTGGACTTCCGAGATCATTAAAGTCAAACACCGCTGTGTGGATAATTGTTGACCGTCTCACTAAGTCGGCACACATTTTGCCAGTGAAAATGACGGAAAACATGGAAGCATTGGGAATGCACTACTTACTAGAGATAGTACGACTACATTGAGTACTAGTATCAATCGTATCAGACAGAAATCCTAGATTTGTCTCACAGTTCTGGAAAGGACTACAAAGGGCACTAGGGACTGACATTCGTCTCAGTACTGCTTTTCATCCGCAGACTGATGGACAGACGGAGAGGACAATCCAGATATTGGAGGACATGCTTAGGGCTTGCACCTTAGATTTCACAGGGAATTGGGAACGACATCTACCATTAGTAGAATTCGCCTACAATAACAGTTATCAAGCTAGCATAGAGATGGCCCTACGAAGCTCTGTACGGCCGCCCGTGTCGATCACAAGTTTGTTGGACTGATGCCGGAGAGATAGGATTACTAGAACCTGAAATGGTTAGAGACACGACGAGAAGATTAAGCCTATCCAACAGAGACTGCTTACTGCGCAGAGCCAACAGAAGAGTTATGCGGATCGAAGAAACAGACCCTTGTCGTTCAAAGAGGGAGACCACGTGTTTCAGAAAAAAAAAAAAAAAAAAAAAAAAAAAAAAAAAATTCGGCCCCGAAGAGGAGTAATTAGATTCCGGAAGAAAGGGAAGCTTTCTCCGCGATATATCGGCCCATTGGAGATTTTGGAGAAAATCGAACAAGTGGCCTACCGATTAGCACTCCCACCACAGATACCGAGTGCATAACATTTTTCACGACTTTATGTTAAGGAAGTATCTCGCCTTGCCAAAACACGTGTTAAATTAGGAATATCTCGACATAGATGAGGACGCAACTTTTGAGGAAGAACCAATTGAAATTCGGGACAGCATGGAGAAGCGTATCCGCAACAGAATCATTCAGTTAGTACGAGTATTATGGAAAGATCGAAAAATAGAGGAAAAACCTCGGGAACGAGAAGAAGCCATGAGAGCCAACTATCCACAATTGTTTCCATCCGTTGAGTAATTCGAATTTCGAGGACGAAATTTGTTAAGGGGGATAGATTGTAATAACCCGAAATTTCGTAAATAAAAATTTCGATTTATTAATTCGATTAGTTATTTTTAATATCGCTAAATAAAATAATTTATTATTTAGTTTAAATAATTTGAATGAAACTAGATCTAGTTTGTTATTTCCTTTTATTTATTTTTCCGCGCCGTAAAATAAACGCGTACACACCGGGTATTTCACCGCACTGCGTCCGGAAGCCTTACTAAATCCCCAACTCTTATTTTATTTTATTAAAGCTAACCTTGATTAGGTGGGAGATTACTTATAACCTAAAACTAATCTTTAAGTTGGTGGGAAATTAGGTGGGAGATTACTTATAACCTAAAACTAATCTTTAAGTTGGTGGGAAATTTGGTGGGGAATTTCTTATAACCTAAAACTAATCTTTAAGTTGGTGGGAAATTTGGTGGGGAATTTCTTATAACCTAAAATTAGTCTTTAAAACCTAATTTTTGCTTTTGCAAAAGGTTGTTTGGACACTTGTGGGGAGGGTTTTTGGCTAGTGATTATTTTTGGGGGAGGTGAACCTCATTGCTTCACTATAAATAGCTCACTCTCCTTGCTTCATTTCACACCAAAACCTCCCAACTTCTCCACTTTGTGCTTTCTAGTGTTCTTGAGTGAGTTCTTGGGTGTTCTTCTTGAAACTCATCCTAAACCACCACACACCACCACTCTCGACCACCCCTAGATCTTAGAAAGGTAGAATAAGTTAGCAAGAAAGCGTTCGAGCAAAGGTCGACTAGTCGTTACGCCGCCGGAATTCAACTAGCTTATCGGCTTCCGACTAATCATCGGAATTAAGGTAGATACTTTATCTTAACTTTAGATTAGTATTTACTAGTTCATATTAAGGAGGTTATTATTTTGCTTAAACATGCCTAATTATGATTAAACGTGATTATGTTGGTGATTAGTGATTTTATGAACAATTAGACTTTGAAAAACACACTTAGTCGATACTATGCACGATTTGAAATTGACTTATCAAAATGCACCGTTATAATGCCCGATGGACTTTTGGAAACTTAAAATATCCAGTTATAATGCCCGGATGAAAATCGACTTTTCAAATTTACGCTGTTATGCTGCCCAATTGATTTTTTTGGAAAATAGTCGACTAAACTTTTCTTAAAGCAACTTCAAAATGTTTTGACTGTACTCGGACTGTTGAGATTAACCCAAGGCTAACACCCTTGAGGGTCTGTCAAAAAAGATATGCCTAGCGCTGTCTAAGAAAGGAATGGTGCCAGTAACTGCATTCGTGCGGCCATCCAGCCTGGGACTCTCCTGGTTATCTCATTTGTCTAAAGAAAGTCACCAACAAGATTTTGTACCTAAAGTAACACGGTTATCGTGAAATATTTTTAAACGAAAAGTTTATCTTGAAACGATTTCTAAACGGAAGATTTTTATGTAATATGGCATGTGCATGTTTTTCGAGACGGTACGACACGATACATTTTTCAAGAAAATGATCGATTGTTTTTACAAGAAGAAATAGAGATGAGAATGAAAATACTGTTGTAAATAAAATACTGCCATTAGAGTCCCGCCTCAGTTCCCCGGTGTGAACTGGTGGTCAAAGCTCAATGGAACTATACTATAAACAATACTGCCATTGGAGTCCCGCCTCAGTTCCCCGGGGTGAACTGGTGGTCAAAGCTCAATGGAACTATACGGTAGTGCTGTTTGAAGTTTCTCCTCAAATTCCGCGGGTGAATTTGACGGTTAGAACTTACTCAGTACAACACATAGCAAGCGGACCTCATAAACAGACTGGTGGGGATTCAGTGATATGGGTAGCCGGGACTATGTCGTGTGTGACGCGGAGTTAGCGGACCTCATACTGCAGGAGTCAGTTTATGGGTGGCCGACCCTTCGTACGGAAAGGTTGGTGACCGTTAGAACGGGGTTGTAGAACGGGCCAATAACTTTCGAGAGATGTGAGATGTTGACATGGTTGAAATTTGAAGAAGAATGCTGTTATGAGAAAATGATACGAGATACTGACACTATACTCTGGATTCTGAAATAATACGAGATACTGATTTTATTAAAGCTGCACTCTGATATGAAAAGAAATGGGATACTGATTTTATTTAAGCTGCACTCTGATTTGATGTGATACTGATGCATTGACACGCATGAACTTACCGTTTTGATAAATGATTTTCAACTATTTACCTGCCAACAATATTGTTCTAGAATTGCTAGTTTAATGTTGGGGTACGGTATCTATTGAGCGTCCTCGCTCACGGTTTGCCCTGGCATAATACCACGATGTTGGTATTATGCTAGATTGTCACGATGAACAGAAGGAATAATATAGCGCCGGAGGAGCTGCCGACATGGAGCACGACCAGATCAAGGAACGTATGGAGCCATAGAGTCCACCCAGTCTACTTTTTTTTGTAATCTGTGAAGGATAGATCATCTATATGTATTTTTGGTTATTATTATTACTGTTTAAGACCGACTTTAAATTGTAATAATAATCCATAACGTATCCCGAAAATGCGGGGCGTTACATTATTTATCTAGCAAACTGATCTTAAACGAGCAAACAAGAACTCATATTCGGGTAGCTTGGTTTGTTTAGCAGCTCTACCGATGGACACCCACAACCTGACTCAGCAATTTGAGACGGGTTGTCATCTCCTGCCTCGGTTAGAACTTGCCTTCTAGAATTGTCATTTAAACATGGAGGGGGATGGAATTTTCGTTGTTCTTGGTAGTGGTTGTGGGTCGGGGTCATTGGTGGTTCGTGATCGTGGTTCATGGCTCGTAGTTGTCAGTGGCTCTACCAGAGATGGTGTTCCAGCTGGTGACGGTTTTGTGATGTTGCGGAGTTGTTATTATTATTTTCTTCAATTTCTTTGTTTAAGATTTTCATAGTTTTTTGTTGTTTTATGAAATATGAAATTGTTCGTTCCCCGGAGATTTATGATCCTCGTCTTTGATTTACACAATCACCGAAATTATTTTCGGTCGACTGTTCACAGTATGTCTTAAGAACATGAAGTTCATGTATGAGTCTAGATCTTTGATTTTCGTTTTCTGCTTGGTTTTATTTTTGCAAAGACTCTAATCTTAGTATAGCATTTGATGGAATTCTTGTAAGTGTTAAATGGCTCCTTAAATGGAATGACTTTCCTTGGTAGGAATTATGTTTTCGAATATGGCGTGGTTTGACATCATTTTATATTTTAGCTCCCGAAATGCCTGAATCTATCGTAAATCCGCTCCAATCTTAATTCGAATTGCATACTTCTTTATAATGTATAATGTATAATGTACAGTTTTTGTGAAAAACTGCTCGGATCAAGCCCTTTCCGATATTTTTTTTTTATGCTTTCTCACGGGGACCCAAGAAAACACCTTTTAAACACATTGGACGGTTCAGATTTTGCAAAAATAATTTTTAAAAGCTTGAAAACAGCAAAAAATCTCCAATCTGGGAGTTGAGATTAGAAGTTTTTGGAATATATATATATATATATATATATATATATATATATATATATATATATATATATATATATATATATATATATGTATATATATATGGGCAGTTCCGTTAACACAACGAATAACACAACATTTGACACAAATTCTTTTTTTTAAACCCCACACGAATGATCGGAGCCGCTCAATTTATCTAAAACATGGTTTTAAGATTATCTGTAAAAAATTAACTCATTTGGATATCGGTAAGGGCTTGATCAGTTCATTTAGTTGATTCCTGTCAGATTTTACTGGATAAATTTGAATGAACCGATCAAGCCTTTACCGATATCCAAATGAGTTGATTTTTTACAGGTAATCTTAAAAACATATTTTAAACAATTTGAACGGGTCCGATTATAAGCGTGGGGCTCCGATTATTGTTGTGTCAAATGTTGTGTTATTCGTTGTGTCCATGGAACCGCCCCGTATATATCTATATATATATAATGAGAAATATGAAAGATGGAAAAAGAAATGTGAAAATCAATCCTCAAATAAAGAACTCAGCGTGCAATATACAAACGAGAACTCTTTTAATTGGAGTATTTTGATGATCGAAATCTTGCGTTTTTAAATATTGTAGAGAATATTAACGTGTCATCATGTCAATCAGCTTTCAACTCATACAACTAGAGAGAACTTTTTTTCAACGCGCCAGATCCGGTGCAACTGCTTCCGATGACATTGATTTTCACTCGGAGTTTTTTTCTTTTCTTTTGGAAGTGGGGGTGCATGTCTAGACCCCTGCCAAAATTAAAGTTATCCTAGAGATATTTATCTGGGGCACAAAAACCAAACCAACAAAGGACATCGTCGGCTCCAAGTTTTATATCCGGCTTCTCCCTATCCCCCAATTTTATCCTTTGAAGTTTCGAACAAACATGCAATGAGGGGTTAAGTGTTTGAGTTGAAACGTTAAGAGCCGACTCATAAATGGGTAATAACTGAGGGGTTTTAATGCGATTTACCCTAATTCGACATATATTTAGCATCAAAACAGCAGCCAGCCAAACTTCGCAGAAAGGCTATATTTTGGCGCGCAAAAATGATATATACACTCCCCCCACCACTCCCAGCCACACCCTCTCTCACATGGGGTGTGGTCCTCACATGTGGGCCCCACACCCCATGTGAGAGAGGGTGTGGTTGGGGAGGGATTGTATGTATCACTATTGTTTGGCGTGCGCGCTCGCACAGAGAGAGAGAGAGAGAGAGAGAGAGAGAGAGAGAGAGAGAGAAAGTTGGTGATGGCTCTACAAGCAAGTTACTCTTCTGATTACATGTTTGGGGGTCTCATATTTGGGGATATTTCTCCTGCCTTTTCTTTTTCCTAGACAAATCCAGTTTTATGTATGTTCCCCTACGTTTTCTCCTACATTCTTTATCTCTGGTTTGATATCAATTGCTCACTTTTTTTCCCTTTCTAAATGTTTTGTTTTTTGTTTGATTCCCTCTTGTTGTTCTGTGAACTCCAGTTTTTTTTTTTTTAGCCCTAGTTTGATCTGATTTTGATTTTGGGGGTTTTTTATTTTCAGCATATATTATCCCAGCTTCGACACAAAGGCCTTCGGAGCTCCAGTGCCTGCAGGAGTTTACACTTTTGTGGCGGTGAGTGAAGGTTTCATTTCTTGCTTCTCCAGTACCCCTCGCCAATTCTCCCCTTTATTGGGTTTTCCCCTTTGTTTTTTTTACTAATTTAAATTGCATTGGTCTCATCTTTGCACCTAATCTGATGGTTGTAAGTTGGGACATTCCTCTGGAAGTCAACTCTGCTGCCGCCATTGATGCCTAGTACACAGCATTTCCATAACCTTGGCTTACCCCTTGGCCCTTGCTACTGATCAATCAGGTTTGCATGTGACAGCCAAACATTAATGTCATGCTTTGTGTTGTCTTCTGGCGCTTCCTTTTCTTACATGCGACACTAACATTCTATTTTGTCAGGGAGTACTGATGGATCATTTTTTCACTGTGATGAAGGTTAAAGGCAGCATCTGTCTTTCTTTATTGTTGGTGCTTTATGTTTTCTACCCGGCGTTTCATTTCTTACATGTAACACCCACACTTTTCTTAGAAACTCCTGAAAGTCGCAGGCTTTATCGTATTAGAGATCTTGTTATTCGATATCATCGTGAGACTCCAAAAAGCTATTTGCTTCTGGAAGGTAATGCTATGGCGCGGTCAAAGACAGCACGAGCTGTTGCTACTGTCTATGGGTCTATGGTTTGCTTAGCTTTTCATCAAGGTAATCTATGGAGACCTCTAAAGTTCACACAAACTTCTGTGTTGTGTTTTGAGACTTGCATGGGGGTTCATCTGACTTGCACTTTTCTCAGTTGAATAATTTTGTCATTTTTTCATTGTGGATCTGACCTATTCTTCTATAGATTCTGAGGCATCTATGGTATTCTCTGGAACTATTGTACGTTCAGATGGTATAGTTGCAACTTCCTCCAATTGTTTGCGACATCTCAAAGGCACCAAATACGAGGTGACGTTTGGTAGAAAAACTCTTTAATTTCAAAGTTTGATTTAATTGTAGATTTATATAACCGCCAGTGCATCCACGAATTTTTCCATATTTTGGGAATTCAATCATAAGTCACCCCTATAGGTGAGTATTATTTCCCTCTTCGATTGAATCAAGTTGGCAAAACTATGCATGTAAAAAACCCTTTTGTTTGATGCAGGATTGCAAGTAGTTTGTGTTTATTGGTATGCAATCAACCCTCTAATAAGTACATGACATTAAGGGATCACAAACGAACAAATCACTTAAATTCTTGATCGTGGTTATCGAACGCTCTACTGGAGATGGAGTTCCGACCGGTGTGATGGTTTTGTGATGTTGCGGAGTTATTTTCTATTCTTTTCAATTTCTTTGTTTAAGAATTTCATGGTTTTTCCTGTTTTATGAAATATGAGCTTGTTCATTCCTCGGAGATTTATGATCCTCATCATTGATTTGTACTATCACCGAAATTATTTTCGGTCTGCTGTTTACGATACGTGTTAAGAGCACGAAGTTCATGTCTAGGTCTAAATCTCTGATTTTCCTTTTCTACTTGTATTAATGTATCTTTGTGTATAGTATTTGATTTGATGGAATTCTTGCAAGTGTTAAAAGGCTTCGTAACTGGAATGACTTTCCTTGGTAGGAATTATGTTTTCGAACATGGCGGGGCTTGGCATCATTTTGTATAATTTCAGCTCCAAGATGCCTGAATCTATCAGAAATCTTATCCGATCTGATCTTTGATTTTGTAGCAAAGTTAAAGTGAAAAATTACACAAGTGGTGACTAGCTCATGCAGAGCCGGCATTGATGTTTGGGTTGCCCAAGCTTGACCCCCGGCTTAGTTGCTCGCTTACGATTAAGTAATAGTACATGATAAAAAGAGATCATACAAGTCAAAAAAAAATTTGTTTTAAGTGAACTTATATCAAAATGTGAACTTAACTTGAATTATATCAAAATGTGTCACGCCCTCAAAATTTAAAGGGTAATTCATTAAGAAATTTCACGTGGACAGTCAACAAGTCCACGAGCCACGTCATATTCCACATAAGATATAGAAAAGTCATAGTCAACAAGATACATACAGTAGTTTAAGGGTACCCGTAAACCCAAGTATACAAATACATAAGTTTTAAGTGAACTTACAACCCAATGTCAAAAGAGAAAACTTAATCAAGTTACAAAATCATCTTAACAAATTACAAGTTCTAAGATGATGAAATAACTTCTCCATTTAGCTTTCAAAATCATGCATGCATGCACTCCAAACACTCTATGTCATGCTCCGTGATGGGTACCTGAAAATTGATAAGTTGAGTTACACTAGCCCAGTAGAGAAAAGTCTAACAATTCCAAATGCAATGAAATGTATATGAATGATAGGCAAGCAAGCATAGGTCAAGAAACAAGAGTTAAAAGAAAGATAAATAATCTAAGGACTAGAAGGCACACGTAAGCTACTAAATTCTATCAACTATTGCCTCTCGTACCCGGCTCATACCTGACACACACACACGACACGCCACATGTATCCCAAAACATTTATCATACTCATCAAATTCCTTTTAAACATTTGATTTTTCTCTGGGCATACCATAAAGGCCCCGTGTCACGCCGGGCATACCCTAATGGGCCCCGTGTCACTCCGGGCATACCCTTTCGGGCCATGTGTCAATCATCTTACATTCATATCATCACTTGTCAAATTTTAGAATTTACTTAGTGTCCCATATAACATACACATCACAATATCTTTTCACAAGTGTTCCGGACTCTCCACTCAACCCCAAATGCACGCAAAGTGTTAATTTATGAACCGTGTCCTCACCAAATTCACCAAATATCAAGAAACAGGTGACACCAATCAATCCCCATTATCATTAGATACCAAAGTGTTACCAAGGTCAACATACAAGTGAAAAACATGTTTCGGGACCAACCAAGTGCATGGGGATAGGCCGGAACAACACAACAAAAGTCGCCCATGAAGCTGTCAAAACCGCCCAGGCGGCCACAAATCCCACCCGGGCGGGTTTTCCAGAGAGTAGGCCGAAAATGAGATTTTTTTGGGGATTTTTCTCTATAACTCCAATTGGATGATTCCAAAGCCAAATATCAATGGAATTGGCTAGAGGGAAATAATTAAACACAATTTGAGCAAGGAAACAATAATCAACAAGAATCAAGCATTTACCCAAAAATATGATTAGAAAATGGGGTCCCAAGTGGGTTTCTTCCAAATACAAGTAAACATATGGATCCAATGCAAGGTTAGGATGGTGTAACACCCAAATTAATAGGAGAATCATATATGAGCAAGGGGATAACACATTTCAACTCAAATTTGGATTAGAACATAATTTTCTCAAAGAAATTCACAAGACACAAGAAGATGGATCATTCAAGAGTCTATACACACACAAACACAACATTTACACTTAGAAGAGTTAGAAATTCCCCTACCTCTTGTGATGAACTTGAAACCCAAACCCAAGCTCAAAATCCAAATGAGAATCCTTCAAACACCGGTAGGAAAAAAGTACACCAATGCGTAGATCACGAGATTTTAGGAAGGTTTAATGAAGGGGTTTTCGTTGGAGACTTGTTTTTTTATGGAGGTTGGTGAGAGGGATGGAGAGAAGCTTCAATGGAGGAGTAGAGAGAGAGAGAGAGAGAGGGTCGGTGGCTTTGGGGAGGAAGAGGAGTGTTTTTCTCTCCAAAAATAATCAGCCACAAGTTTAAAAGCACACCCCACAAATTGCATTTTCACCCCTCATGTTTCTAATGCATTGTAAAGACACCCAAGTGCATACACCAACTTCACATTGACCCTATTTGCATTTTAAAACATTTCTCACACTTCCCCAACCTTATTTTCGAAAAATTATTTTGAAAACATGGGTCTTTACAAAATGTAACTACGATTATAATGCTTCATGATTATTATCATCTGGTTCAAAGAAACCAACTTCTCCATGAATTTTTTGAAGTAAGTTCTTCATTTGAGTCATCGTACTTTATGTATTCAAGAACTCTTGGGGGCATGTTCCACTAACTCTAACTTTTAGTTTTTATTTTTTTGCTTTTTGGGTTTTTGGTTAATATATGTGAAGAGAATGATTTGTCTCGGAATAAATGAAAAGTAAAAAAAAAAAAAAAAAACCAAAAATCCTCGTAGTGGAACCGCGCCTCATTTCAAATGAGACCCACTTAATTCTCTTGTGACGTGGTAGTATGAATATAAATTTTTATCAACTTTAATTTAAATAATCGTAAAAGGATATAATTGGATAAGTGTTTTTTTAAAAGAAAATAAGAAAGTTTGCTTCATATTTATCTTTGATTCGTGTGAAAAAAAAAAGAGGTAATTAAATAATCATTCTTTTTTGGGCACCCTGTATGTTTTAATCCCGGTCACTATTCATAGTTATGTTTTCATCCTCTTTAAGTGTGGTTTACCTGCTTTACCCTTGTGGCATATATACTAAAAATATAAAAGTATTTCTAAAAATTATGGAGATTTGAAAAGGAGTGATGATTTGAAATTATGGAGATTTGGAAATTATATCGTATATATAATTTCCTAAAATAATGGGATTGCATTAATATCCAATAACGTTAATTATGGGTGTAAGGACTCGTGTTTTTAAATAATTTTTCTAGAAAATAATGTTTGGGAAGTGTGGGGAAATGAAAACAATGTAATATGGGGTCAATGTGAAGTTAGTAATTGCATTTGGGTGTTTGTGAAGCACATAAGAAACAAGGGGGGTGTAAGTGCTAGTGGGTGGGTGTATATAAACACATTTGGATCAGATTTTTGGTCAAAAATCACACTCCTCTCTTCTCTCAAAACTCATCTCTATCTCTCTTCTTCTTCTCCTCTCAAATTCCTTCAAAACCCTCCACAAAATCCACCCTCCACACTCAAATACTTCAACATCCAACCAAATATTCACCTTCTACGTGTGATTTGAAGTCCGGTCTCCGTTGGGTTCGTCGTGGGAAGCTCAATTCGGTTGGAGTTGGAAGCAAAGTCTAGGGTTTCTTTCCTTCTCATTTGGAGCTCAATCCTTGAGGTAGGAAACAATCTTCTACCTCCTCTAAATGTATATTTGTTGAATGATTGCATTGTTGGTGTTCTTGTTCCCAACCTCTTGTTAAACTTGTTATCACCATGGAAATGAGCTTGGTTTTTGATTGAGTTTGGGTTCTACATGTTTAGTTGGTAAAATCTTGAATTAGTGGTTGATATATCCCTCTTCTATAGTTATTTGTTGTTGGAAACCTCATTTTGTGGCTTGGGTTGAAACCCCCTCCATTTTGGAAAAATCTGCAAATTTTCGCTCGTAATGGCCTTTGTATCGATACCCCTTTCTTGGGTATCGATACCCAACGCTCTGTTGAGATTTTAGTAGCCCGGTATCGATACCCCTCTCATGGGTATCGATACCAATCTGTTAGTAAGGCAGATTTTGATCCAACTTCGCGGACACGCCCCGGCTTCATCCGAACTCCGTTTGA
Source organism: Vaccinium darrowii (assembly GCA_020921065.1). Classification (NCBI taxonomy): domain Eukaryota; kingdom Viridiplantae; phylum Streptophyta; class Magnoliopsida; order Ericales; family Ericaceae; genus Vaccinium; species Vaccinium darrowii. The sequence continues at coordinate 26,661,677 of CM037156.1, forward strand.
GGTGATTCTTGAACCGTTGGAAAGCTCTATGAGTCTACTTTCAAGCCCAATTGGTCTCATATTCATAGCCGTTGTATTTTGGGAGAAATGTGCTTTTTACTATCAAGGTGTCGGGTTTTCTCGGGGTTTATAACTCCATTTTCGTGTTCCGTTGCTCCGGGCCTCCATTGGCCTTTCCTAAGCTTCTCAAATCGACATCTAAGCATTGGTAGCCTATCATGATATGAATGATGTTTTATCATGATTTATCACGTTCTTGGACACATGTTAACTTTGCCACAACCGACACACTACGAGCTTTCGAACTAAATGAATTACGTGGATGTTTTTGGACCCTTGATTGTTAAATAAACTTTTGAAAAGGATGATTTGCTATTTCTAGGGCCACCATTTGGTGCGTCCCTAGCCATGGGTGTTCGGAGCCCACGAAATCCGGCAGGGGTGTGCGGAGCCCACGAAATCCGGCAGGGGTGTTCGGAGCCCACGAAATCCGGTAGAGGGATTCATTCCCTATTTACATAAGTGGTTATCGTGAAAAATGAAACGTTTTATGAAAATGGAAATGTTTTGAAAGGATTGGACCTACGACATGAAATGTAACGAAGATGAGGAAATCTATGGACACTTGGGTTTGGTACAATCTTTGGGGCATCTACTAAACACTCCATCATCAAGTCGATTTACTTTGGTCTATTTTAGCTTATCCATTCATGTGTATCACATCTCCATATGCATGTTTCATCTTTTATACCCTTAGCGTTGGTAGAAAAGTTTCCTACTGGGCTAGTGAGCTCAACCTATCATTTTCAGGTACTCGGCAAGGCACGTGATTGGAATGCTTGGCGTGTGGATGCATATCATGAAGCTCATTCGACATGAAGTTATTTTATCCTCTCCGTCGTATATATATTTTGGGAGATGATCTTGTAACTTTAATTCCTTAAATCTTTTGACAAATCTTGGATTATGTAATAACTCTTAACTATTCATTACTTATGCATGGGTATGGGTACCTCTTGGAGAAACTCAATGTACTTTGACTTTAAATGAGGAAATGTATGACTTTTGATTTATCCTACGTGGACTTTATTTGTATTTGGTTTATTAAATTTGAGGGCGTGACAATGGGCTTTTTGAATTCTTGGGATTGCATTAATATCCCGTAACGTTAATTATGGGCTTTTTGAATTTTTGAATTCTTGAGATAGGTATTTACCATGTTTTCTATAATGTACATAGTATTTTTTTACCATGATTGCTGGTGATGGATCATTTATATCATATTATCCTGTTTCATTTTTTTATGGTAAAAATAATCTAATGACTTGGAAACATGGTAAAAAAATTGTTGAATGGACGAATGGCAAATACTTCCTTCTTTTTAGGGATTTCCAAAATTTGAATTGCATGTCAGTTACTTATCTTTCAAATTTTGCTTGAAAGATAATGCTTAAAATTAAGGGAGTTTTGAAATGGGAGGTGTATGATTCACTTACCTAAAATCAAGGAATTTTTGAAATTGTGTAGATTCAAAATTAGGGGATGATATTGTTTTCAAAATATCAAAACAAATTCCAGTTTTATGGCAAAAAATACTTAATGACCTGTAAGTATGGTAATAATTATTGAATTAATTTCTTGAACCGTGGTAAAAAAAATGGCAAAAACCATGGTAAACAAGGAAGCCTTACTTAATGTTCGTGGTAAAAATTCTAGGATCCTATAGCCGCCGCACGGGCCTATATACGCTCTCCTTGTACATAATCATTATCTGTGTAGGCCCGCATGGTGGCTCTGTTGTAGAAGGCATGGTAAAAAAATTATCACACAAAGTTCTGATAAAAAATAAAAAGCAAACATGGTAAAAAAAAAACAAAATAAACATGGTAAAAAACAAAAGAAACATGATAAAATTTAATGAGAAAACATGGTAAACTTATAACTAGTAAAAAAATATGGTAAATATAATATCTTTTTAGAACACGAATCATGGTGGTAAAAATTCATCACATATCACAGTTTTGAAATGGGAGGTGTATGATTCACTTAACTAAAATCAAGGGATTTTTGAAATTGCGTATATTCAAAATTAGGGGATGATATTTTTTCCAAATAAGAGTCCTTTGACCACGGAATTTTAGGGGATTTTTGAAAAAGTGGTAAAAATATTGTAACATGCTGGGAACATGGTAAACATGTTACAACACGTTACAATGATTATGATAACCCTGAATAACTTATAATTGCGGACATCTATTTTTTTATGATTCACATAGTTGTCCCAACATGTTACAATGGTTATGGTAAAAATATTAGGCAACTACAACAAATATGTTTCCAATATCATTAATAATTCATACGAATCTTTGCGTTGAGCCATGATAAAAAGTTTCCACCTTACAATGATCATGGTAAAAATAATTATCAAAAACATACAAAAAATGTCCTTCCATAATTATTCCAAAATCAATAACATGGTAAAATCAGGATGTTTCCACAATCAGTAACATGGTAAAATCATACAAATCAAGATGTTTGTAAGTTTTCCGAACAATCGCCGATGGGACCCTTTTAGAAATGCGAGTTCCCTTTTTGTGACAATCTGCGTGAAAGGGACTTCGTCAGATACAAATACATCCAAAAATCTTGTTCTTCACATGAAGAATATATTACTAATGATTATAAAGAATTCAATGGAAAAAGATTCAATGCCAGGGACAAACAAAAACAAAAAACCTTACAATTAGAAATCGGTTTGGGATGGTTCTAGTAAAGATCTTGTCCACCGAGTTGAATGAATTCGTATGACAATTTGCAACTCCGATTGGTGAAGTTTTTGGACCGCATAAGGACGGCGAAGGTGGATGATTTAGGACGCCAATTTCTGATTCCGACTGGTAAAGTTTTAGGACCACTAAATGGGACGACGGAGGTGGACAATGTCGGGATGCCATTGTTGGGTTGGTGGAATGACGATCGTGAGACAGAAAAGAGTGAGAGGACGACTATTGATTTGGGAAGAGTGAGTAAAAATTGGGGGAGAAAACCATCATACGATGTACTTCGAATGAGAAAAGTAAGACTGTAAAACAAAACAAAATGGTAATACTAACAACGAACAACCGACATAGTTGATCCTCACAATGGATTAAAGATATCACGTTTTTCCTTCACTATCTTCTTTTCAACTATGGCGTTAGTTTTTAGGGATTTTGAAAGAGCATAATATCTGGGATTGATTTCTATCCCCAAATCCCTTAATTGCAGGGGAGGATCTCCAAATATTGAAATGGTCCATTTTTCCTGGCTTCTATATGCAATATTCATTTTAGTCCTCAATCTCCTAATATATATAATAAAAGGGCAATATTGGGTTTTTTTGAATCTCGGGATGGAATCATAACTCTAAAAAAAAAAAACAAAGGATGAAACTCTAATTTGAAAGCGGTTGGAGGATGATTATTTAAGTGTCCATCAATCATGTTAAATCGCTCAATTTCTTTTTCCCCAATTTAATTTCCACTATCGGGATAATTTTTTAATCAAATTTAAGAACATATCACTTGTATATTAATATGGGGTTTGTTAAATGCAAAATTTCTGACAAAAGTAATTTAGTAATATTATGGATTGGGAGGAAAGGAAAAGAAAGAGCAAAAAACAAAGAAAAAATAAGGGAGGAGGCGGAAAAGGGGTACCAAGAGTCGAACTCCACCCACACTGATAGTTGATGGCAATTGCCACAAAAGCAAAGCGAAAACTATATCGGGCAAAGTTTTTAGATTTATATATAACTTTCGTTCCTTTTTTTTTTCTTTCTTTTTTTGTGTGTGTTGCCCAAGCGTGAGAGCTTGCTAGACTTATTCCTGGGCCGGCCTTGAACTCACGCGATAGAGCTTAGGATGCCTCAATTGTATTCCAGGATCGAGTCACATTCCTTTCTTCCTCTTAGGAATGACCAATGAAAAAAAAAAGTGAAAAATTACAACTTAAGTAGGATTTTCTATTGATGATTGGGACTTATAATGGTACTAAGATACCGTTTGGCGGTGGTTATGGAGTACGGATCTCATCCGAGGAAGCGACTCATCTTTGACCCGACACAACTCGAAGTAACCCAAGGTTTAGATTAGTTGTTTTATGTTCTTTTTGTTTCCTTTTGTTATGGATGGATTGTGCTTATTATATATTTGCGCGCTCCTCGTTGTGGATTCTTGCTCGTCGTGGATTGTGGTGTAGTCGGCTTTGCCGATATATGCAGTTGTGTGATCTATGGGTGGCCTCACACCATGGGCGGACCGTACCACGTCCAAAGCTGTGCGTCAACGGGAGCCCGCACCACTAGAAGTGTCGGCATGGCACACAAGCTATGCCTCCTTGGAGTGGATTCTACTTGGTATTTTTGAAAATGCTTTCACTTCCCTATTCTCTGGTTTGAGGTTGGGATTTCCCGCGTCAATCTCGATTGCGGAATCTTAGACGGGCACTACGCTTACCAGAATAAATGATTTTGCTTCTACAGAGTGTGCCTTTTGACCGGTTCAATTTGTTATGCCGTGATTTTAGTCTAGGTTTTGGTAGTTTTGTAATTCATTCCTGTATTTTTTTTGAAATAATTGTACTGCCTTTGAGCATTGCAAAGCCTTTCGGACCATTGAATTTAATGAGATTGACGTTCTAAAAAAAAAAAATATTTCTACTCTTTGTGTCAAGTATCTTTTGAGTGGGTCTAGTACTGGGCCTGGGTACGAAAACACTCGGGTAGATCAAACCCAATGGGTACGTCAAAATATCCATATTAGTGGATCGGGCCGGTGCGGACGTAACTCCACACTGAACCACTGAATCAAGAAGCAAACCAAGACGACCAGAGGAGGGAGGGAGGGAGAGAGAGAGAGAGAGAGAGAGAAAGGGAGAGAGGAAATGCCGGCGAGTGCGACAGTGATCGGAGCCCTACTGGGACTGGGCACCCAGATGTACTCCAACGCCCTCCGCAAACTCCCTTACATGAGGCGTAATCTTCTCAATCTCGTCTCTCCGATGTTCCAATCCATTCTTTTCCATTTCGTAATCTGTGTGTAATTTCTTTCTGTTTGTGTAATTCTTGCGCTCAGATCCGTGGGAGCACGTGTTGGGCATGGGATTGGGTGTGGTGTTTGTGAACCAGTTGGTGAAGTGGGACGCTAAGCTTCAGGAAGACCTAGACAAGATGCTTGAGAAAGCTAAAGCTGCCAACGAGCGCCGTTACTTTGGTTAGTTGATTTTCTGTTTCCCTTTTTCAATCGAAATATATGATTCCATTTCTTGTTTGTTTTGTTATTTCTCTTATTTCTGCTACTGCTGCTATTCAGGGATTGTGGTAGTTTGACTGTTAATCTTTGCACATGGGAATTGCTCCAACCATTATCATAGATTAAGTCGTGAATTTGTTCTGTTTTGCTGGTGTTCTATAAATGTGGAAAATTTTCGTGAAGTTTGAACCTTTTAGCAATTGTCATGCTATAAGAATCAATATGTTAGGGGAAGAAGAAGAAATTAGAGTGTGTTGAGAAGAACCAGCGGGGAAGAAGAGAGGAGAAGGGGAGCAACATAAACCAACAAGAGAAGAACATAGAGGAAAAGAATTAAAAATGGAAAGATCCAATTTCATTAACTTAAAGAGGTAAACTCCAAGGTCACTAACTCAATTCATTCACATTCAAAGCAAGGTCACCACCCAGATCACTTTATATGCAGGTCTATTTATCAGAAAGATAGGTTTAGCTCACGGGGACGGAGCACTCCCTCAACCACAATAGCATTTGAATTAAGTAATTAACCATGGACATCATTAGACGAAATGTAATTGTCAAGAGCAGAACAACGTTCTTCTTCCCTGACAAAAGTTTTGGCTTAAAGGCTGATAGGAAGCAACAATGCAACATAAGCTCAGTGCGACTCTTCGAAGAAACAGACATGTAACTATGCATCTATTCACCTAAATAGTTTTTTACGACTTTTGCATCTAAATTGAGTGAACTGCTATTCGTCTTGTTATGCATCTGCTTAGCTTTATTCAGAGTAAAATAGCTTCATGTTGATTCAGGGTTGCAAAGAGCTTGAAAAGAATTTAGGGTTTAATATCTAGGTGTCATTTTCCATTGCGAATTGTGAAAAATAACAAGGTGACTCTAAAAGTTTGTTGTTGCTGAGACGGAGCCATTGGGAAGAAAATTGATTTCTGCAGGAAAAGGATGTTCGTGTTCGGTATTTGTCTACTATACCCCTGAAAAACGCCCTCTTAAAAATCTCAACATTGTGATACTTCTTACTGAAATTGCCAGTTAGAACCCTTCAATTTTGGCGCTGAAAAGTGAATGCTATGGGAATCTAACATACCACATCAATCAAAACTGTCCTCCAAATCAAACACCAATCCAATGGTACTCTAGGATTTAGACCATGATTAGGAGGGTCTTTGACGGAGTTAGTCATGTTGTTATCATAAAGTAACTCATCCTGAATTTGATATGAATTTTATGGAGATGGGTAATGTTTGTGAAGCAGAGTCTCACACGGCCTAGATAGGGAAGTAATGCGCACTACAAGATTAGTGTGAGAGCATCATCACCAAAGAGCTAGCTTTTGGAACTGAGTTACACTGAAAGTCATAGAACAATGGTATCTGTCATGTAATTGTTAGAGTGATGGTGAAATTGGAATACGAATGAGGAGTAATACACAGGTATTTGATTTTGATGGATGGATCTTGAGAAATGAAATCAGTTATTTTTTATTTGTCCCTGACTCCCTGAGTTGAAGATACAACAAGATGGCTAAATATTCAAATTTAAGTCATAAACAGTGGAAAACTTTTTGAGCAAATGAGCTGTACTTGACTGTTATCCAATTACACTTCCTCGCAACTTAATGACAGACAAAAAGAGAATAAAAAAACTTGCAATAGGAAGAGGAGGAGATGGTAGATCAAGAGTACCGTCACCAATTTGTGATGTCTCTTAGTGATTTTGGATGCAATGAAAATCCAGGCAAACTTGTTGAAATTGTTTAAGTCAGTCTGTAGTTCTCACCTGCTGCTCCTAACTTGACTGCTAAACAGATCATTGATTGCTGTGGAGGTGATCTGATTGCTGTCTCTGTGACGATTATCTTTAGCAATTTTGGACGGTTTCATCTGTTGAAATTTATGTGTAGATTATTTCATGAATATAGTTGCAAGTAGTTTTTTCAAATTGGGATATGTATCGGGCATCGTTTTTTTTCTTTTTATTTCATAAATCGTATGAGGATACGTATATTTTAGCCATAGTTAATATATAATTAAAAATAGTTATACCAAATGGCACCAACAAACTATATGCATATTTAAAATAATATATATATATATATATATATATATATATATATATATATATATATATATATATATATATATATATATATATATATACGGGCCGGTTCCCCTCACACTTATAAAAACACAAATTTTGACACTCCATCTCAGCCATTAAATCCAATGGCTGAGATTAGAAGTTGGGTTATTACACCCAATCCCATATCTCTCACCCTCACACTATCTCCCTCTCTCTCAAACCAACGTCCATTGTTCTTTTCTCCTTCCCCTGCTGCCGACCTAAAAATCCACCACCATTGCCGGACGAAACAACTCCGGCCGACCACATCTCCGGCGAGTACAGCCCTAACTCTAGCCCGATTCTCTCTCTCTCTCTCTCTCTCTCTCTCTCTCTCTCTCTCTTTCTTTCTTTCTCTCTCTCTCTCTCTCTCTCTCTCTCTCTCTCTCGGATGGACACACAGGAGCAGCAACCCACCAAAGTTTGTAGCTATTTTGCACATCAAAAACCTGGTATCTTTTGTTTCATTATTTACTCTTTGTATACATGTCCATTAAAAAATCAATTCACATGTTACACAGATTGCCAAATGAAAAAAAAAAAATCAAATTGGCATCGTCAAATTCGAGCCACAAATTAGCTAACAGAAAAACAAGTCTCAAGCCACAGCTGCGTCAAATTCACAAGTTTAAAGTAGGCCAAATTTGCATCATTGCGATATCTGGAATCAAAATGGGGCATTCCACAACCTTTGAGCATCACCAGCAGTTAACAAAACGGTTGAGGCATATCGTCAAACACCTTATACGCATTGCTCTGTTCTACCTTTGCGTCAACTGTCATCGAGAATTACCAATCCAATAAAAAAAAGTTCAGCTACACATACATAGCCATTCAAGAAACTCTATGAAAACCAGCTATAAGAGGATCACCAAAAAAAAATTACAGAGCCCTATGATAAATAAAAAAGTTACAGTAAACAAAGTTATGAGAAAATTGCTCAATCGTTTGGGCCAGGAATCAAGAGATATAGAGCTAATCACGAGAGAGAGAGAGAGAGAGAGAGAACACGCCAAAGTAGGGGCTGGAATCTCCGGCGATGTGGTCGAACGGAGATGGGTTAGATGGGTTGCTGCTCCTGTTTGTCCATCCGTAAAAGAGAGGCAAAGAGACTTAGAGAGAGAGTGAGCGCACACACCAGAGTTGAGGCTGTACTCGCCGGAGATGTGCTTGGCCGGAGTTGTTTCGTCCGGCAAGGGTGGTGAATTTTTAGGTCGGCAGCAGGGGAAGGAGAAAAGAACAGTCGGCGTTGGTTTGAGAGAGAGGGAGATAGTGTGAGGGTGAGAGATATGGAATTGGGTGTAATAACCCAACTTCTAATCTCAGCCATTGGTTTTAATGGCTGAGATGGAGTGTCAAAATTTGTGTTTTTATAAGTGTGAGGGGAACCGGCCCGATATATATATATATATATATATATATATATATATATATATATATATATATATATATATATATATATAGGGGCCGGATCAGTGGACACATATTTTGCACACATTTTGACACTCCATCTCAGCCATAGAGACGGAGGGCTGAGATTAAAACTTAAAAAGGACTCTCCTCTTTTCGTCTCTCCCCAAAACACTAAACCCTCTTCTCCCTCATGTTTTCTACCTCTGTTAACTCCCTAATTCACTCCCCCTCCAGTCACCTGACCGCACCGCTGAGCCGCCGCCGAGTGCCCTTACTGCGTGGCCATTTCATCCCCGTTACCCGCCTGCCACAGCAAGTTCTCCAACCCTCCATTTCCCAACCCACCCAATATTTCACCTAAAGACTCAAATCCAGCAAATCAGCAATATATGCACCGTATGCATATACGTGAGTGTATCAGTGTCGATTCACCACAAAAAAATAAAATAATGAAGGCACGATCTTTGAATCACTCTAATTCTCAGAAATCTAATTCCCCCTTGAATCGCTCATTTCCCCTCTTTGTATGTCTGAATTTGAAAGCTCCATAAAATTTTATGATAACTGGAAAATACCTCACAAGGGATGATGTTTTTGGATTCTAGCAGAGAATTTCTTCATCGGTCCTTGATGTCTTGAGCCATGTTCTTGGTGTGGGCTCCATTGCAGATTGTGAACCTCAGTGATTGCAAAATTAAATTGAAAACACTATAAAAATCCTAATTTCTGGTGAGAGAAAATGTAGAGAATTTTCAAGGCAAGATCATGCATCTATTGCGAATTTGATTTCTATGAACCTCAAAGAACATGGGCAGCTCGTCACCGGGGGCTTGAGGTAGAGAGGTTAAGTCTTTCAATGTTACGGGGAAAGAGGAGAGGAAGAACACGTGTGGGAGCATCTCCTTTAAGTTTTAATCTTAGCCCTTCATCTCTATGGCTGAGATGGAGTGTCAAAATGTGTGTGCAAAATGTGTGTCCATGGATCCATCCCCGTATATATATATATATATATATATATTCGAATTTCAAGTCTCTCAACCAGGGTGTGATGCACATTAAAGTTTTCTTCTTCCTTAGTCATTAAAGAAAAGAAGACCCATTATATGATTCAAACAAAACACATTGAAGTATGGTTCCTCTTCCATTCAAATCCTACATGGAGGTTGGATTTTTTTTCAAATAGTTTGAATGTTGTCATAATTAGATCAAACACCTTCTATTAATTCGTTGCGTCCTTCTATTGTGGGCTGACAATAAGCCAAGAAGAAGACAAAGAAAACACGTATTCTAGTGTAGTTTTTACACTTTTTAATACACTTTCGTAAGTTTTACGCACTTTTCACTCACTCCAATGCACTTTTTCAACCTTAACGACAGCCCAGTGGGCTGCTTTTAGTATTTTCCTGATTCGTTTGGGGTTCCGCTTCTTAAAATAAAGTCCAACTTTTTCTCAATAAGTAATCGTAGCATACGTTCTGAGGTAAACGCATAGGTATCATAGGATTTCTATACAGAAAGATACATGATGGGTATCATATATATAGCTTGCTATATATATATCTTTAAGACGATTCAGAGAAGCAAGAAAATTAACACAAAAATGACAAACATAATTTTAGTCCAAACTTTGCCACTTATTAGACCGAAAAATGAAAAGGAAATTGAATTGTTATTCACATAAATCACAATTCTTCCAATGTATAACCTACTAAGGTTGGATAATTTTTTACTTTTGAGGAGTTTGAAATTAAAAGCGCCTAGTTAAATAACATCAGAAAACTCTCTGTCTTGCTTAAACTCTATGAAATTTTGTAGTAGCTACTTGATAAAACCTACCGCTGCGAGGTCTCCAAGGTTAACGACGAGAGTAGGATACGTATCCAGTATTGTAGGCTTTTACTCCCTCTGTCCCATGTTGTTGAGGCCTCATTAGGATACCAATTTAAAGGGGACATAATGGTTACATTGTACTTAGGCTAACTTTCCAATTTTGCCGCTTGATGTGATGTTTCTTGGAATATCAACTTATTCAACGTAAGAGACAAGGATGGGAAAAATGACAATGTATCATTACTCTTTTGGAAACTTTTCAAAATGCGCAATCTTTTTGGGACATCGCAAAATGGAATACTGGGCATCCTCTGCGATTTATCACAGCTTTTTTCAGTGTAATAATTTTTCTAGTGCCACCTCTGTGATTTTTTTTTAATACCTCTAAAGCCACCTCTTCGAGAGTCACCCTTCTCTTGACAAGGTCTCTAATACTTTTCTTCCCAACCAATCTTGGTGCCTCGAAGATGTAAGGTTCTGATAGCACCATTCTCTCTCGCTCCATTTAATTTTTCTCATTTTAGTAGAAAGTGTCTTTTTATGTACCCTGTATTTTGCAGAGTTCACATGAGCACTTCTGTTCTGCTTTCCAAATTAGCCATGGAACAAAATGCTTGAATATGTTACTTTGATGCTGGTTTTTGGTGTCGCTGTAATTCAAGGATTTGGTTTTGTTCATTTCAGTCCTCATGTGTAGTGTTCTGAAGTTGGATTTATGTCAGTCATGCAAGGAACTTTTGATTTGTGGTGTTCTTCTGAACTTCTTATGGGCAAGCTAGTATGTTTACAGTAGAGATGAAGTAGTTTATAATTTATATACTTCCATTGTCTATGCTACAATGTGTTTTCAATATTTTTCTCTTTTGGCGTTCTTTTCTGATTGGATTGCAAACTTCTGTAACTGCAGAAGATGAGGATTAGGCGATTAGCAATTGGGTGCTGTGGGCTTGAAGCATATCTTGAGATGTGCCGTTCTTGTGAACCAGATTATACTTGGGTTGTAGACTCTCATTTGCTTAAACTATCTTTTGTTCTTTGTTTATGAGGTTGTTTGAGCTCCTGCTCACTGTTGCAATTTCAGAGCACATACTTTGAACTGGTTTGTACCTCAATAATGGAAATTGTTCAAAGCAATATATGCTTAGCTGCAACACCTTTCAAATATGCCCCATTTTGGATGCTGGTTTCTTTGCTTTATCAGTTAATACCAGAGAATTGTGCTGTACTACTGCAATTCTGTAGTGTCGAGGACTCATTAACTTATCAGAATAAGCATGATTAGTGGTTGACTCGTTTACATGGTAGGCTGCTGATATGTGCTAAATTTTGATGTTTCACTTTTACCTAAACAGTGTTGGCTGATGCATCAATTGTCCACCAAAGTGAAAACACAAATTACAGACAGTTTGTGTATGAACCCAAACTGATGGCATGAAACTGCCTTATGTGACTCTGGAAGATGTGATATTGTGATGGCTTTGATGCTTACCACATGTTTCAATAAACTTACTTTATCTCTAAAAGAAAAAATGAAAATGAGCGACAAGTAGACTTTTTTAGTTTCAAAATTGTTTGCAAAAGCAATATAGGAAACAGAGTTTGCTTGTGTTGGCCGTATCTTTATTATTCATACGATATGCTTGAATTCAATATCCCCAAAACTAATATAATTTCATTGACTACGCGTATGGATCTAGACTAGTCTTCTCAGAGTACAACACTCTATCCTTAAATACATGGAGGAGGAGGTCGCATGCTTGCCGGGAGGATGGCCTCTCTGCTGGGGCAGTTTTTGTGCACTGCAGTGCTATCTCCAGAACTTGGTACGCAGCACATTCTTCATAGGGCATCAATGGCTTCAGCACAGGATCTATTAGCTCTTCACGGTCAGTACCTTGCATTTCGATACGTGTTTCAACCCATCGTACCATATCCATGTCCACACCAAAACTTCCATCGGTAGGCATTCTTCCACTCACTAGCTCCATCAAAACAATACCCATGCTGTAAACATCGCTCTTCTCTGTTCCCTTTAAAGAATAAGCATACTCTGGAACCAGGCCAAAAAATTTGTCAGAAATACCAAATATCGAAAAATGCAGAAGTCAACGATGTTCAAAGGAAGAAAACAGTTCCGTTACCTGGAGCGATGTAACCATAGGATCCAGCAAACCATGAGTTTGACTCAGTATTTACTGAGTCGTAGTTCTCCACGAGTGCTTTTGCTAACCCAAAATCCCCCAAGTGTGCCTCCATGTTAGAGTCCAGCAATATGTTGCTAGATTTAATGTCCCTGTGAATGATCTTAGGCGCACAATCATGGTGGAGGTACTCCACTCCCTGAGCTAGTCCGACTGCTATTCTGAGCCGTGGTTCCCAATCAAGGGTCTTCTTCTTCTTCCCATTCACTGGTTTCTGATGCAGCCAATCCCACACACTTCCATTCTCCATGTACTGATATATCAACAGATTTGAGCCTCCCCCTTTGTTGCTGCAGTATCCCAATAGCTTCATAAGATGCCTGTGCCTTACCCTCCCAAGCGTCTTAACTTCTCTCGCAAAGCTTTTATCCAGCAAAAGATCACCTTTCCTTGGTATCTTTTTAACTGCCACAGTCTCCCCAGTGATCAAATCAGCTTTGTATACAGTTCCAGACCCACCTGACCCAACAATGAAATTATCACTCAGATTGTTTGTGGCTACCATAATATCTTCCCATTTGATATCCCGCTTGATAGTACTGTTTCGGAAGAGAGGTCGTTTTTGCGGTTGGGAGGAACTGGAAGAGTAACTGTAGTTCACTTCACTGCCTCTCCTAAAGGATTCTCCTCGCTTGTGCTTGAACATGAAGACAACCCCAATTATCAGTAGAGCAATTGCAGCTATAGTTGAAATAGCTGAAATTACTATCACTGATGATTCACTTAGACCTGACTGCTGATTCCTATAGTTAGTGTTTTCGCAGTGTGCAAGAGGGGCTCCACAAAGGTGAGAGTTTCCAGCAAATGCCTCTGGTGGCCAATGTGAAAACTGCTTGTCCAGCTTGCCTTGAAGATCATTGTAGGAGAGATTGAGCTTGCCCAAACTAATCATTGCACTGACTTGTGGAGGGATTTCTCCCACAAGTTGATTGTGAGATAGGTCAAGGGTTTCAAGTTTCGACAGTGTTCCGATAGAAGGTGGGATTTTGCCAGTGAGTTTGTTGTTGCTGAGGTCTAGAATGCTTTGAAGATTGTGGAGCTGTCCAATCTCAATTGGAATCTCACCACTGAAACTGTTTCCCGAAAGTTGAAGTTCATAAAGCTTGCTTAACTCGCCTACAGAAGGAGGGATGGATCCAGAAAATTGATTATTTTCGAGATTAAGGACATTGAGGGATGCAAGTTTTCCGATTTCAACAGGGAGAGTTCCGTTGATTGAATTTTGGCCTAGAGAAAGCACTAGAAGATTGGTGGAATTGAATATTTCAGTGGGAAGAATCCCAGAAAACTGATTGGAGGAGAGCTTCAACTCACCCAACTTAGGCAATCTACCCAACCACAAAGGAATCGGCCCGGAGAGGTAATTATTGTTCAGATCAAGGTGGGTTAGTTTCTTGCACAAAGAAAGTGCAGCAGGAATTGAACCATTGAGTGCATTCCCAGAAATATCCAACAGAGATAGTTCTTGAATTTCTCCTAAAGTCCAAGGGATTTTCCCAATGAACTTATTGTTTCCTAACCTCAGCCTTTCAAGAAAAGGGGAATTTCCAATCGCAGGAGGAATTTCACCATCAAATGCATTGTGTGTGACATCAAAAGAAAGGAAAGAACTAGAAGTACACAGAGGAGCTATACTACCATTGAATCTATTGTTGGACAGATTTATTCTCGTCAAGTTTGCGACATTGTTTAATTCAATGGGGAGATTACCTTCAAGAGAATTGTTGTAAAGCATGAGCTGTTGTAGAGATTGAAGGTACCCAAATGTTGGTGGGATTCCACCGGAGAGACGATTATCAGCCAAATCAAGGATATTCAGTTGATGGCAGTTGCCCAAAGTGGCCGGAATTTCACCAGAGAGATCATTTTCTCTCAGGTGAAGGAAATTCAGTTCCTTCAGCATTCCAATGGTAAATGGGATTTTCCCTGTGAAATGATTTCCGTAGAAGTCAATCATTTGCAAGCTGGAGCAGTTTCCAATCTCCGTAGGCATGTCCCCTGAGAATCGGTTTTCGTAGAGAAACAGAGTCTGAAGATTCCCAAGCATTCCAATCTCTTTGGGCAAATTTCCTTCCAAATTGTTATGAAAAAGTGCCAGTGTCTGAAGATTACTGAGGTTAGCTATGGATGGAGAAATCGAACCGACCAAGGTGTTATTGTGGAGCAGGAGATCAGTTAACCCGACAAGCTCAAAAATCTCCACTGGAATTGAGCCATTGAGGGTGTTGTTTGACAAATCAAGCTGCAACAATGACTGGCAATCTTTCAACTCCACCGGAATTTGCCCAGAAAACCGGTTTTCGGATAACGTGATGTGCTGCAAATTTGTTGTATTTGAGCATATTGTTCTTGGTAAGCCACCGGAAAGATTGTTGCTTGACAAAACCAGGTAAACAAGCTGACCCATTTCCCCAAACTCCGCTGGGATTTCGCCACTGAGCTTGTTTGATGATAAATCAAGATTCTGAAGATTACCCATTCCCCCCAATGACTTAGGGATTAAACCCTCCAGCTGATTCCCCATAAGATTGAGATAAACGAGTTCACTCAGTTCACCAATCTGTTCTGGAATCTCCCCAGAGAGTGAGTTGTTGGCGAGGTTAAGAAGCTGGAGATTCTGAAGTTGAGCCAACTCTGATGGGATTGACCCGTTGAGTCCATTGACTGCAGCAGTGAACACTTGGAGGCTAGAACAATTCCCCACCTCAGCCGGAATGGGACCCACCAGTTGATTTTGCTGCAAAATCAAATTCTGAAGCTGGGAAAGGCTCCCAAGCTCACGAGGAATGGGCCCAGTGAGACTGCAAGAGGCCAACCCAAGAACGACCAAGTTTACAAGATTGCCAAACGAGGCCGGGATCGGACCTGTGAGCCCATTGTCGCCAATTCGCAGGATTTGGAGGTTCGAAAGCGAGCCGAGTTGAGACGGTATGGGACCGGTGAGTTGGTTGGAAAAGAGGAGAAGAGATTCCAAAGAAGAAAGGTTAGAAAGAGTTGGTGGGATGGGACCAATGAGTTGATTAGAAGAAAGATCAAGGTGGAGTAGGTTCTTAAGACGGCCGAGTGAAGGTGGGATTGACCCGCCGAGTGACGAGTCCGAAAGGTTGAGACTCACCACCACTCCACCAGTAGAGCAGGAAATGCCTGTCCATGAACAGAAACCTGGGTTGGTCTTAGACCACCCCGAGAGTACATTTTGTGGGTCTTTGAAAGACTTTTTCACCTCTAAAAGGGTCTTTAGGTCCGTTGAAGAGTCTGAATCACATGAAAGGATGCAAATCAAGAGAACTACAAGAAGTGCGAAAAACCCTTTTACAGTCATCATTTCTAGCTTTCTATGGTTGAAATGAGGGGGAAAAAAATGAAACAAAGTTGTCAAGGACACACGAAGAGGGAAGAAAGGGTTAAAACAAGTGGGAACCTAAAAGGGGTTTTGGCCTCTTTTTCTGATGTTTTTGCATGGTTTGAAAGGATGAGTTGGTTCTTTTGTGGGCATTTAAAAAGGCAATTGATGCTTGCAGGGCTCAGAGTATGGTGTTGGGTGGTGGTTTGTCTTGGGTGGTGGGGGGAGAAAGGAGACGCAGGGATTGAGACTCTGCATGTATGGCTATTATGGGTACGTTTGGGTTGCAAATTTTTTGGGAATTGGACAGAGGCTTTAATGGAGTCTTGAAATAAGCGACAGCAAAGAGATAAAAGTGTGTGACCGAGTATGAGAGAGCTGTGTGTTATTAATGACCACCGGACTACTGTTCCATTGAGAGATAAGTGAACAGTTGGACACAGAGAGACTAATAAAGGATGGGTGACAGAGGTCAACAAGGGCTAGACAGAGCCTTTAAAAAACCCAACGTAGTAGTTCTAGAATATAGCATTAATATTGCATGCACGAGAGATTATTAGAAAATGGCACACTTTTTTTATTTTTTATTCAAGAGGATTTACGCGTACATTCATTCATCGTTGTGGGACCAATTCTGTCATCTATTAGCGATGTTCGATTAAAGTCCGAGTAAAGTCGTGTTATGTACTGGTTTCACAAGAGTAGATGGAATTTGTGAAGTTTCAAACGTAAGACGTTAAAGTAAACCAAATATTCGACTTTGACTACCCGACCAATCCGTTTCCAGCGGGTTGGAAAAAACCTCACTTTTGATATTTGATTACACAACTAGAAAATGAGGGGGATGATGAATAAAGATTTGGGGATTACGTGATACTGATACAGTGGTTGAATGACCGACAGGGGGATGAAGTGAGGTTTTTGTGGGTTTGCTTGTTTTACGCGTACAATTCACCAATCATTGTGGGACCAATTCTATTGTCTATTAGCGAAGTTCGATTAAAGTCTGAGTAAAGTCACGTTATGTACTGGTTTCGCAAGAGTAGATAAAATTTGTGAAGTTTCAAACGTCGTAGAAGAAGTAAGCAAATATTCGACTTTGACTACCTGACCAATTTCGATTCCGACGGGTTAGAAAAAGTCTCACTTTTGATGAATAGAGATTTGGGGATTACAAAATACTGATACAGTGGTTGAATGACCGACAAGGGGGATGAAGTGAGGTTTTTGTAGGTTTGCTTGTTTTATGGTGTGTTAGCTCCAGAAGACTTAACCCTACAAAGAAAGTGATCCGTTGGATTCCCAGTTTTAGCCTCTGCTTTTGAATATCTTGTTGTACTTGAAGAAGCTGTTAAACCTTAGGGGTATTTGCAATTTGACCCCCTGTACTTTGCTCGATTTGCACTTTACACCCCTCATACTTTTTTTTAGCCACTTACAACCCTTATAGAGATCCCGAATTTTGCTTAGGTCCGGACTTCAACTTTCCCAATCAAATTTCGATGATCTGATCCGTCCAATGCATTTGGAATGTGTTTTCAAGGGTATTTGCTATGAATTGGCAAAAAAAATGACCGGGAAGGGATTGATCCGAACATATATAGTTCTACAAAAAACTACTTAATCCAAGCCCTTCGCGGTCTTTTTTTTTGGCCGATTTCTACTTGATACCCTTGAAAACACGTTCCAAACATATTGAACGGATCGGATCATTGAAATTTGATCGGGAAAGTCGAAATCCAAACCTAAGCAAAATTCATGATCTCTGTAAGGGGCGTAAGTGGCAAAAAAAAAGTACGAGGAATGTAAGTGAAAATCAAGCAAAGTACAGGGGGTCAAAATGCAAATACTCCTAAACCTTACCAAGTCAACTGGGTCCCTTACATTCCCACTTATCACGTATGCAACCCCAAACTTTCTACTCTTTTTATATTTGTCTTGACCGAAACTTCCTACCCAATTAATCTTTTTCAAATCATTGCTTTTTTAAGTAACAAAATCAAAGGGTTTATTGAAGAAGTTATATATTTGTAGTTGTGATTAGTATTGGGTTGAGTTACCAAATACTGTTGTCCTTTTGTGGCCTCTGTGGTTTTTAGTAAGTAGCTTGCCTATTGCACTACTGCCTACTCCAAAACTCAAATGGCCTGCCTTTTCAGTATCTTTCTCATTTTATATAACTGGATGTTCGGGCTAACTTGCGTGCACCACGACTAATTCTAGAACCCTGGAGGTAACGACCGGGCATAACTTCCAATGACCCCAAGAGTTTGCTAGCAATGAGAATCGAACCTGAGACCATATACCTGTGCTATAATCTAATCACTTCGTCAAGCTCTTGGGATTTGCCCAAGTCCCAAGGCTAGACCACTTTGTCAAGCTCTTGGGGTTTGCCTTTTCAGTTTCTTGACACTCAGTTATGTAAACTGTGTTCAGTACTGTACTATGTGATGTTGCTTACACTCCTTTGTTTTGTGCAAATTAGTCCAACCTAATTAAGAAAACTTTAGTATGGTTTAAATGAATATACTCATTTCCTTCCATTATTGAGTAGACACCAATATTCTTCAACAAACTGTGATCCTGTTTGGGGATTGAAACCCAATCTATCCTTTCCACAAAAAGATGCCTTAATTTAGAGTTCATTAGCAAGATCCTCGAACCACCGGGGCTAGTAGCCTAGTGGTAAACACTAAACAACTCCCTCTTACAGGATTTGGGTTCATAAGGTAGTGTTTTAAAAGAATGTCTGGAAGACCGAGTACTTGCCATCTAGGCGCTAGAAGGTCCCTCACTGACTAGTCGCCAAGTACTCGGTCTTGGAAGCTAGAAGATGCTCAACCGCCCTAGAAGAGCCTAGCGAGTTTTAGAACCTTGTCATGAGGTTGAGTAGCTAGGACAGTAAATATCTGAGTGATTGTGGGTCTTTCATCGGACTCATTGCTCAGTCTCTCACGGGACTCGTTGCAGTTCTCTAGTCCTTTAGGCACGCTCAAGAGAGGTTCCTATATTCGTTTGTCTCCTCCACTATTTCTAAAAAAGTCCTTCAATTGCTATAAAAGCTGAGACATGGATATACATACCCAATCAACAAAATATCAAAACGACCATAAATTAATTTTTTTAATTGAAGAAACGTATCGACATCTGCTTCCAAAAAAAAAAAACTAGGGCTATTTCCTTGGGTGGATTGTAGCTCCTTCCCCCTCTCTAAAATTTGAAGGATCATAAAGAATGGACACGGGCACGTGCGCCAATTGCTCAAGTCGTGCCTTCAGGCACGGGCACGCACTACTAGATATACATATACCCAATCAACAAAATATCAAAACGACCATAAATTAATTTTTTTAATTGAAGAAACGTATCGACATCTGCTTCCAAAAAAAACTATGGCTATTTCCCTGGGTGGATTGTAGCTCCTTCTCCTTGTGATTATCCATTGGTATACCTTTGGAAACAATATCTTAGCTTGTAGGCCTACTGCATCTTGTTTTTTAAATATTATTTAAGCTAAATTTTCAACCACTGCAATATACAGAGCACTTTATAAGCTGAATGCAACACAAACTGTTCCAAACGCAACGTATCCACAACATAGACAAATATAAAAAGGGACCAATCTACGTGAAATTTTATATCTATTCATGGTGGTGTAGCTTTCAAGCTGACAAGTGACAAGTATTTTGGCTGCAAAAAAGTACTCACATTTTTTAGCTTTTACAGAGTTGGCTAACATTACAATTTCAACACATTCATCAAAGGAAATCAGTTTAGCCCGAAGGGTTATTCTGGTTGATTGGTAGGTTTGCTTTCCTAATTTCGGCATAAATAAGATTATAGCTTGCCTCTGACCAGACCATTGAGGGGATTAGTTGAGGTACGCGTACCGCGTAAGCTGAGACTGTCGAACCAATAAAAAATGCATCTCACTTTGTCAATATTTAGTTTCTACTCGTATTCTATGCGGGGAATCGAGTGAGAGGAAGTGATTATTTGGATTAAATAAATATTTTTTATGGCAAAAGTTGTTCTTTTTTTTTTTTTTTGAGAATAGATAGAAATTTCATTATCTGTGAAAACGCCAATACAAACTGCCGCCGGCGATAGGCGGAAACCTTTACAAAGCTAAGCTGTCATGACATAGCTTCGACCTACACAATAGAAGCACAGATAATCAAGAACAAAAGCAGATTAACAAATAGAACAATAACGAAACGGCGTCCACCAGAGAGAATCCCATCGTCGCCACCACAAGAAGCCCAACAAGTTGAGCAGCACTACCGCCCAAACTCCAACCAGAAACAAACAACCCGAAAAGCAGCACCACCAGCACCTAATAAGAACCACCCCAGTATTTGCCTTACTCCCATCCAAAAGTTGTTCTTGATGTTTAGACTTTTTTTGGATCTTTGTTAAAGGATTTTGGAGTGTGTATTTGTCTCTACTAGAGGAATTAAAAGAGTACAAATATATGGGTCAAAGATTAAAAGGTCAAACAAAAAGGCAGTAATTTTTTTTTTGGTTCT
Organism: Vaccinium darrowii; assembly: GCA_020921065.1. Taxonomy (NCBI): domain Eukaryota; kingdom Viridiplantae; phylum Streptophyta; class Magnoliopsida; order Ericales; family Ericaceae; genus Vaccinium; species Vaccinium darrowii. Next base: position 26,682,405 of record CM037156.1, read on the forward strand.
CAGTAAACTTTTTTTTATAGTTTCCAGTATAATCATTTTTAAAAAATATAAATAAAAAAACTATGGCTGTGATGCACTGCCTTTATTATTCTTTTATGTTGACTTCTTACTTTTTCATGGAAAGCTAGTAAACTGGTTAGCAATGCATTTCGTTGGATCTATTTGGTAAACAACCCCTCAATGTACGTCACTATTTCCTACTCTTTTTTTTCTTTGGATAAACGAATGTCGTACCTTAGGAAAAATCTACAATACACAACCCCCTTTTAGGCTGTACAATATGCACCCATTGTGTAGTTCATATTGCATCACCTCATAAAAAATGACCTGGAGTACCAGTCATTCGTAACATTTTCGTTTGTTTCGTAACTTTTATACTAAGAATTCATAACTTTTAGATAATATGATTCGTAACATTTTCTTTCATTTCATAACTTTTCGTGTGTTTCGTAACTTTTCGTGGGTTTCGTAACTTTGAGATAAAAAATTATAACTTTTCTCAAATATGATTCGTAACATTTTTGTATGTTTCATAACTTTTATACTAAGCATTCGTAACTTTTGGACAATATGATTTGTAACATTTTGTTTTGTTTCGTAACTTTTTTTTTGTTTCGTAACTTTTCGTAGAACTCATAACTTTGAGATCAAAAATTATAACTTTTCTCAAATATGATTTGTAACATTTTTGTACATTTTGTAACTTTTCACAAATATGATTTGTAACTTTTTGCAGATATGATTCGTAACATTTTTTTTGGTCTCGTAACTTTAATAAAAAATCATAACTTTTCAACCATGTATAATCGATTGCGTAATCGATTAAAGCGGTCTTCAAAATTGAGTTATAAAAAAATAGTTGGGAATAATCAAATACGTAATCAATTCCATAATCGATTAAACAACACAACACAATCAATTGGGTAATCGATCAAAGTGGTCTTCAAAATTGAGTTATAAAAAACGGTTGGGAACAATCGAATACGTAATCAATTATGAAATCAATTCCACCATCGATTACACAACACAACACAATAAATTGGGTAATAGATCAAAGTGGTCTTCAAAATTGAGTTATAAAAAATGGTTGGGAACAATCGAATACATAATCAATTATGAAATCAATTCCATAATCGATTGCACAACACAACACAATCAATTGGGTAATCGATCAAAGTGGTCTTCAAATTTGAGTTATCAAAAACGGTTGGGAACAATTGAATACATTATTACTTCTACAATCAATGCTATAATCTATTATGTGACACAATCAATTATGCAATGCAATAAAATGGGTAAACATTGCAACATTGATTGTTCAATCAAATTGGGTGAGTAGAGTATTTGATTTGGCAATCAATCATTTTCAATAACCTTTCTAATAGATTGTGGAATCGGTTAGTGTGAAATTCCTCAATTGATTGGTTTTGATAACACATGTGACTGGCCATCTTATAAAATCGGAGTGATCAATTATTTTTAATCGTGTTACGGGCACTAATTTACAAGGCACTAATAGTGCGTCCTCAATGTTATCTTATTGCAGTTAATATTATTTTGGTAATCTCCTGTCAATAGCTTTGTAGCTCGCCCATTACCTTCGTTGTTGGTGTTCCATATTTATTTAACTTGGATGATCGACTCCAGTGTTGCTTAATTAAACTATTATTTCCTTGAGAACTAATTAGGTAAAAAGTTATGTTATCATTTTCTCTGTAATTAAAAGTGTTGTGCAATATATTGAAAATATGCATTTTTTAAAAAAATACGAAAAAGAAAAAAATTGACCTTACATGGTTCAAACAGTCTTAAAAATAGTTTAAAAAAATATTTAGCTTTAATTTTTTATTACCTTTTGATATTATATGACCTTTGTAATTGTTGAGGCCGATGTGTTTCAAAGAAGTAAATGAATTTTTTTAAAAATTAATTTTAGTTTAAATCTTCCAAAAAAAGAAGAAGAAGAAGAAGAAGATATCTTTATTCTATACTAATTTTAGATATTAATTTGGGCTTCTCTTCCCTTCAAATTTGAAAACACTTTTACTATAGCTATTGCTCAAGTTATTTAAAAATTTAAATTCATAATTTTTTTTTCCAAACTATAGTTAGGGCACAACTTGTTGAGCCTATGGCGTAATTTAAAGGAGGATGCTAGGTGTACAGAAAGACAACATACAAATAATATACAGAGCTATTCGGGGACCCACATTTGGGTCCCACACGGATGATCCGAACCGCTCATTCATCTTAGAATAATTTTCTAAGGGGCCTTGTGAGAAATCAGTTTGATCTAACATTCGTAAGTGGTTGATCCAAAATCTCCCCGTTTCAAACTTAGGTTTTCCATAATTCAAGCCCTTATATTCGGGCGTTGCTACCCGTACAGAGAGATAGGCACAGAAAATGTACAGAGCACGTTCAGGGACGCACTTTTGGGTTCCACACGAATAATCCAAACCGTTCATTATTCTTAAAACATTTTTCTGAGGGGGCCCACAAAAATTCAGCTCAATCGGACGGTTATAAGTGCTTGAACCAAAATCCTACCGTTTCAAGCAAAAATCTTTTGATTGAAACGGTGGGACTTTGGTTCAAGCACTTCTAACTGTCCGATTGACCTAAATTTTTTTGGGCCCCCTCGGAAAAATGTTTTAAGAATAATGAACGGTTCGGATCATTCGTGTACCTATCTCTCTGTACCCGTAGGTTTTCCTCTTATATTCAACCCACATTAGCTATAGCGCAAGTTGAAAATTTAAACCCTTAAATTTTTTCCAAAACCTAGTCGTCATAATTTGGGATCACATTTTGCACCACTTCTGAACTAGCTGAGCATAAAAACTCGTGAACAACAGCAGAAAACAACAACATAAGAAGAAATAATAGCCAAAAGAAAATTAGATGAACCAAACTACCAGCAAGAGAATTAATGCATCAATCATCCATATATGCAAACAAAAAGTCACCAAAACCATCCCATTCAAAAAACAGAAGAGTAAGGACTGCAACTTGCCATATTGTGCATAAGGGCACTTACCCCATTTGAAAAAAAATTGATGAACCAAAGTATTTTATATCCATCAAAAAAAATATCGCCCAAAAATTAAAATAGCAATGCATTAAAAAAAAATTAAACTAGATGTTCAACTATTCGTATCCATTTCTTCATCTCCATCTTCGATATCGTCTCTATCTTTGTTGTTATCTCCACTTTCACTCTCGGTTCCATCTTCTTCGCTCTCGGTTCCATCTTCTTCGCTCCCGGTTCCATCTTCACGCTCCGCCCCATGTTCACCACTACCCCCATATTCACTCTCTGCTCCATCTTCGCAATGATCAGTGCTTGAATCCTTTTCACAATTCAGGATGGCTTTCCGCAACTCCTTCATCTCTCCCTTTACCCTTGTCATATCCTTCGCTAAACCCCATTGCCTTAGCGTATACAGTGTAGAAATTATGTGCATTCTCCTCAGAAGCAAATTTCATTTTAAAAACATCCTTTGCAATGAGTTCATTCAAACGTTCTAAACCTGTTTGGGAATCTGAACCTTCTTCCCCATTAACGTGTCCATCTTCAATTGTGTTGCCTAGATCATCATCTTCTTTGGGAAAACTACTCGTACCTTTCCCATTTTTTACATTGACATCTCTGCTCATACTACCTGAGAATTGATCCATAAAACCTAAAAAAAGCCACAAGTGACAATCTTTAGAATGATTACTTTTGGGGATGAATTGCGTGGAGGTAGTTTCTCATTTACTAAGAATAAAAGTAACTACAATTAGTGTTGAACCTCACAAGTCACAAGGCAAATTAATTTATCTATTCAACAAAATTTATGAAATTTTTAAGAACAATAAATTGTAAATTGTACTATAATTTTGTGAGATACCATTTGCATGTAGTTCTAAGATTGGAACACATGGAAAATTGAAGTTTCTATGAACTCCAAATGAAGAACCAAGAGCAATGATTAAGTGGGCTAAAGTCAGATAACTTGAAAAATCCATGCAAGCAGAACTTGAGAGAAACAAAATAACAATATAGGAAGATACCATCAAGAAGAAAGCAACATAATGGAAAAAGGATTCATGGTTATTATTGACTAGGCAATATTACCTTAACTACCCAACAAGATCAACAGGTTTATCAAGACGGAGACAAAAATGAACCAATAAGCTAAGACAAAAATGAACCAACTAGTTATTAGTTTTAGGTACATTGTGTTTCAGATGTAATTTAGAAAGTTGGATTCTTTATTCACAGAATCACAATGAATATGTTTTCCAATCTAGACATTCTCTATTAGGAATAAAATACTCTATTAAGGTTCTACCAAATTCCTTCAATTCAATTGAAGTCAATTTCCACTCTGTTGAGAGCAATTTGTTTAGATTACTCAAATCTTAGACATTTTTTTTGGTACACAGACTAACTATTACATCACCCAATCTTGGACTGATATTACCAATAAGCTAAGAAGAATCATGTATGTTGAAAAAACCTACCCATATAGATAAGAGTCTAGGGCTTTTGTTATAATGTAATTTGTGTTTTCTTTCCTTACTAAACTTCCCAAAAAATATACTATAGCAAGTCGAAAAACGACATTTTTGTTCTTTTGAACGACAATCAGAAAACAACGTGAAAAAATCATTTTCATATCCAATGATTGACTAGTGCTAAGTGCTACAACTAGTAATAGACAATCGGCTGCTGCAACAAAACCCAATTTTTTTGAAACAATGCTACGCTAGGCATTCTCTTCAGTGGTGTGAAGTGTGAACCAATTTGGCAAGTGATTTGTTTGTGACCTCGACTCCCATCACGGTTGGTTGTTTCTCTGGGTTTTTTCTTTTGCACCAGAGTACACTATGTGCAATCAGATGGAAAACCAAGACTTCCCAAATCCACAAATCGATTGAGAGAAAGAGAGGAGGAGAGTCAAATGGGTCGAGGTCATTATAGTGGTAGTGGGACGTCAATGAGGAAGGCAAGTAGGAAACCCCCTCTCAATGGCGTCTTTTCCCCTACCACCATTCCAACGTAGAAGAAGAAATTAGCCTCCATTATTTTTGACAAAGAAATACAAAACTGGGTTCCTCACCCACAATCCTAAGAAGTGGAACTACAAAAGCAATGAAAATCAAATCTCAGATAAGAAGTCGATTATGTATACTTACTTGGTGTGTCTTTAACCTCCTCTATCTTGGTAGCTATTGCTCCTTTGCTACGACCACAGACGTAGAGACGAGCGGCGTTGGATACACCGCTGGGTCTAGAATCTAGGGTTTGGAGGAAGGAGATGACAATGATAGAGATGACGATGGGTTGTTTTTTCCTGTGCTACGTTTTTGTTTTTGTTTTTGTTTTTTTATTTATTATTATTATTATTTAATTTGTTAGGTTACCTGTTGCTCAGGTTACCAAGTTACCGATTCGTAACTTTTTGTAATAGATTCGTAACTTTTAGCGATCCAACGGTAGATAGCTTGGGTGCATATCGTACACCCTTAAAAGGGGGTGTGTATTGTAGCCGTGTCCCGTACCTTAAGCACATCTCGACTAAATTCCGTAGTTCTAAAGTTAACAATTAGGCAACCCTCCTGTCAAATGTGGATTCACATAGACAGCAGGGGTCACGTGCCCCCTCTTGGTTTACAACTATTGCACTTTAGTCCCTAATCAACTTATAATTTTTATTTACCTCCCAAAAAATTTACACTAGTGCTCGTAATAGTTAGTAATCACTAATTCATCAACCCTCGTGAGCTTGAAAACTTATAAAAGTGGCATAAATTAATTTGCTTCACCATTTTTCTCTTAAAATTCACCTCTCATTTATTTCTATGTTACAAGACATTCATTTTTTTTTCAAAAACATTTTTAAATTAGGGTTTTGTTTGATCGGTTTTCATGTTGAATCTATTGGCCATATTGTGTTCTTGAAAGATATGAGTTTTTTATTCATACATTACTCGTCAAGCTTAAGGCTTTTTGAAAAATAACAAAACATTTTCAAAATATCTGGAACATGACCGGAAATAACATCGGACTGGATTGTGAGAACAAAAATTGAGAGCATAATGACTAAGTGCCCCCTCTAAACAAAATTTTTGGATCGGCCACTGCCTCTAGGAGCCCCAAGGTTTGGACTCTTCGGCTTCTGTGGAATTCGAACACGCGATCTCGTAAGAGACAAGCACTTTATTGCTTTCTCATGCCCACTTGGCCAATACCTTAGGGTTCCCATTTGTTGCTGCATTGTGAAAAGCTGTTACCTTACGAAAAAGAAGTAGGTTCGGTTGATTTTTGGGCCCTTCACGAGCCAATTCTGTTGATCGGGATTGTTCAATTTTTAGACTTCATCAATTATTTTAGCAAGGCTATAAATCATGTTTTGTGGATATCATACAGGGCTTTTTCATTACATGCACATTTACTTTTATGTGTATTGACATATCAAATTGTATCAGATCAACATAATTTTTGGTTTCACTAATATTCTCAATAAGGTCCAAAAACTAATGACCCTGCTGAATATTTGGGATCACTAATATACTTGACAAGGTCAAAAACGAACGGTCCTGCTGAATGGCTTGCTTGATTCCTCATGTTTGAATCATTGAAATGGGCCCGGGAGTTCTGAAAAATGGTTTGGGGGATTGAAGAGGATCCAATTCTAAGAAAATGTATTGGACTTGCGTGCATATATAGATAATAATTGAATTGGATGTGACTCTAAACTATTTTTTGTAAAATTAATCATCTCCTACTGATAGCTGATGAGAAAACAAACACTATTGACTTTCCCTTGTCTATTCCATTGTTTGCTTCTCTGCTCACATCTCTTATATCTCTCTTGTCAATTAAAATACTTTGAGAGACAAGATGTTCCAACAAATATACCCCACAGCCATAGGTCATTAAGCATGCATGCTTTGCTCATTTTGTACTCATAAATTCCATTTTAAAACAACAATTATGTTTGACTAAACTTCAACTTAACAATATGGTTCTTTCTTACTTAGACAAACAGGCGACAGCCTCGCAAATGATGCTCTGATCTTTCAATTTTTTCTCTGGTTATTATGAGTCACGGATTGTACCAGTACAACTGTCCACATATATGTATATTAGGGTCAATTGGGGGGTCACAAGATTTTGTTGGGGATAACTCAATAGTCAATACACGATCCGATGACTTATGGATCGTGTGGGAATCATAATGCACGATTCAATGATGTGGATTCGATTTGTCGACTTCATCCCACATCGTTCATCTAGGTCATTCAAGATTGGTTAATATAACCTTAGAAGTTTCTTTTTTTTTTTTTGGATAACTGGATGTCCGGGCCAACTTGCACGCACCTCGACTAATTCGGGGCCTTGGAGGTAACGTCCGGGCATAACCCCCAGTGGGTCGAAGAGTTTGCTGGCGAGGAGAATTGAACCTTAGATCTTAAGTGGGAGCAAGTCCCAACGCAAGACCACTTTGCCAACCCCTTGGGGTTAACCTAATCTAGTTAGGTTAGAACCTTTCAAGAAATCTAACATGGTGTCAGAGAGTGGTGTTGGATGGCCTCGACTATCATGGTCGAGTCTCCACCCGAGTCAATCGCCTCATCTCATCAATCAATATCCCCACATGCATTAGAGCGAACCGAAGGGCTGAAAAGCCTAGACAATCGTCCTACCCAAGTTTTAAATTTTTCTTATAATTGTAGTAATAATTTTTGAAAATAAACATGGTTGGTTGGAGGATTATTGTGTACAAGGGGATAGATGCTTATTCCAATTGAATGAGACAAAGAAAATGAAATTTTTAATCTTGAATTCGACCCTCACCCAATTCACAATAATCTTGGGAATAAAATATAAGATCAGGGTCCTCACAGTAACTGGAAGAATTGCAAGAATTGAGTGGTAGCAACTGCTCAATTCATTCCTTGTTTCAGGTTTGTTTCTCAGGGGACCCAAATGAAAACTAAATATTGTGTGTTTGGTTTCTCTTAATTTCGCAAGCTGTTGCAAGTACTAGAGGTTGACATGGTGATATTAAGGCATGAGATTTAATAATTTGTGCATCTCCGGTTTAATTTCCATTGTCAGTAATTTTTAGAGCCACCTCACTCGCAAGCGTGTGAAACTGCTATTGGAGAGAGCAAGTTAGCTGATCCGAAACACCCCCACTATACAACAAGAAAATGATCTATTTGTGAAATTTGCATCTAGCCAGCAGAAGTTCGATGCTGGTATAAGGTCCCTTTCAATCACCACAGGTTCAGTTTTTTGTTTTTTGTTTTTTACAGTCCAATGTTATTGCAAGGTCGCTATCGAAATTAGAACAGAAAAGACTTTGGCATTTGAGTTTATATGAAGACTTTGGACTGTTTTCTGATTGAAATTGCGTCTTCCATGCACGTCTCGTTTTCGAGGTGACTTGCACAGAGAGAGAGGGAGAGGAGAGTGTGTTAAAACTTTATATTCATGCACGTCTCGTTTTCGAGGTGACTTACACACACAGAGAGAGAGAGGGAGAGGAGAGTGTGTGAAAACTTTGTATCCAATTTAAAAAGCCAATTAATAATTGAGTGGAGATATCTCAAATGTTCGCAAGTGATCTCTTATTTCATACCCAAGTAATGTGGGACAATTACTCTAACACCTCCCTCACGTGCAACCACATTTAGGTTTGTCCCTTGTGGCAACTTTTTGAGTCATCATCGTGCAAGCTTTTATGGATCTGTGATCATCGTGGGGTGTGAGCTTGATTAATTTTTGTTGTAAAATTTGAGATAGAATGGGTCGGCTCTGATACCACGTGAAAACTTTATATCTAACTTAAAACCAATTGACAATGAGTGAAGAGATCCCAAATGTTATAAAGTGATCTCTCTTGTCATTATTATTCTTTGTTTTTAATACATCAGAAATACTTGAAAAAAAGAAAAAATAATAAAAGATCGAGCACAGCAAAAATCATGACTAGCTCAAGAAAAAATATTGGCAGGAATAACACTGTTGTGGAGACATGATTGAGATTTGAGATTGGCCCAAATGTCATTTGAATGGACTATAAATACTGTCCAGTCCAGTGGAGAAGCCCATCCTTGGAGGTAAGCTTAATTGACTGCCCAAAGAAAGAGTCAAAAGTCATGAAGGCTTTGGCCCTTTTATGTTTCTTCAGCTCCGTACTTCAATAGTCAAAGCCATTTTTTAATGTCTTAACCTTTTACGTAATATTTTTTGTAAAAATAATATCTCAAGTAAATATCTGTAAGTGCTTAATCAAACTATCTAGCTTAAAACAAGACACATGTTATTAGGGATGACAATCATACCCGCCCCACCCTGAACCTGCCCTGCCCCGCCCCTAACGGGAAGGGTTTTTTCCAATTTTTTGGGTAAAGGGTAGGGTTAGGAGGAAAAAAAAGAAAACACGGCTGCCCTGCCCCGCCTCAGTATGGACAATGATTATTGTTCATCTGCTACTTAGGTGGGTGAAAACTCTCATTCGTTTCTCATGATGTAACAACAATTATGCAAACCAGTGTTGCATCGCCAACCATCACATTGTGGGTCGATGGCATGTTGTCGGGGTTTGGCTGTCACCGGAGTTTTTGTTTTTACAGTGTTTCCAATGATGTATATTTCTGACTAGACCGCTGCTTATCCGCATCTAAATATGTAGCTGACAAAATGGATATGCTGCGAACTGAAAACATGTCTCCCACAATAACAACAATATTTCTGTAACTCAACATGGCATGCATGTCCTCAATGCCTTCAAGGGTGGACCTCACGTTTTTCTGCTACCAAAACTTTGTTGTTCAATAAGTAATTCGTCTATGCTACAATGTGATAGGAGTATAAAACATTTTTCTATATACACATAAATTACCCACAATGAATATATAGCCCAGCGCTATTCGCAAGCACTTCAATCGATTGAAGAACATAGTGATGAAGAAAATCACCATCATGAATCCTTGTGCAGAATCATCACTTCTTTCCATTTTCCTCGTATTTCACTTGGTTTCAGCCTCAGCTAAATATGCGTAGGACCCCAAAAACATCTTCACTCTCAAGAATCCTATAATGTTGGAAGATCATCGATCGAGCGTTTTCTGTCTAGAGGATCCTTTTCCTTCTCTTATTGTTAGGAGAACTGTCCGGAAGGCATCATTCAAAGAAAAGTTAAGGAATGGGTGGAAAAGGATAACACTCTTGTGGTTCGATTGGATGCCGGATTAGTTTTGTGATATTATATATGGATGGAAAATAAGATAGTATGAGATAGTATATATGGAGGGTATAGTGATGTGACATTTATGAATGGGGAATTAAGTAATACTTAGTTTGGATGATTTTGGTAATATAGGAGATTAAATAGCTTGGATGATTAAGTAATACGTATTGGTTCCAAGCTGCAAATTCTCATTCAAGAATATGATTCAGTGCTTCTCGATTTTGTAATTGATAATAAGCTTGATCCCATCTCTCAATCGATTTGATCGGCAGTGTATAAAATTCTCAATTTAACACTGTGTTCCATTCAATTGTTCCACAAGTCCTGAAACGAGAAAAACGAATCTCATGCTCCAAATAATATACTAAACGGATGTAATAATAATAAATTAGGGGCCACTAATGAGCACATTTGGACCCCTATCACCTGCCTTCTGTTGTTCTTCGGACCATGGTGGATCGATCCAATCCCCTATTTTGGCACAAATTCTTGTTTTGTCTCCTATTGGTCTTGTTCAGTTTTGTGCTTGCTATAACAATTCACTACACCTTATAATACGTTAAAATGCTTACGGCTTTTTTTAAGAATGGTCCCCAATCTATTATCGAAATGTCAATTTCGTCCCCAATGAAAAAAAAATGCGTCTATTGCATCCCCAACGTTTGTAATCCACGTTTAATTGGTCTCTAACCCTCACTCCGTTCGGAGTTGCTGTCTAAACGAGGGCCATTCTTGCAAAACCCCATTGCTCCCCACTTCCCTCACTCTTGCATCCCCCGCAAAAAAAAAATTCCCTTCCCTCTCCTGCATCGCTTCCCACCATTCTCTTTCCCTCCCCCCCTTCCCAACTCGCCTCTCCCACCACCACCAGTCTCTCTCCTCCCCTCTCTGCCTCTTCAAACCAAACCAAACAATCACAAGAAACAGAAACCCACATGGTTAGGGTCAATAATCTATAAATAAAAAAATTATAAATGTGAAAATAACTTGAATAATGGAAAAAAGTTATGGCTAGCTGCCTAGCCAAATTCTTTGTCTTTTCTTGCCCAATTTTCTATCTTCTCCTTCGAATCTCGAGCATTGGCCGTAAGTTCCACCCGCAGTTGCTTGGAGCTTCTCCAATTGGTATTCCATTTTGCATTTTCTGATTTGCAGTGTAAAAGGGAGAAAATTAGTGCAAATTGGGGGTTAAACATGTGGGATATTGCTCATTGATTTCCCAGTAGATGTTGATTGTGTCTGGAATCTGGATTTCCCAAATTACGACTCCCTAATCTCAACAACTCCTCGCTTTACCGCTCTTGCTGAACAGGACAAGGATGTCAAATTTGGTTAGGATGTCAATGTTGCCATAGAGGGCATTGAGAGGAGAGAGAGAAAGGCGGAGCGGCTGGAGAGGGAGACTAGGGTTTTGGAGATCTTATGGGTGACGAAGCCAGATTTGCCGATGCCGGAGAAGAAGATGGTGCCAATCGAGTTTAAGGGGGTTAGGTGAAGGCCAGGGTTTAGAGAGAGGATGAGAGAGGGAGAGGGTGGGTGGGTGGGTGGGTGGGGAAAAAAGAGCAAGGGTAATGGGGAGAAATTTTGGGTTTTACGAGAATGCCCCTCATTTAAACGGCGACTCCAAACGGAGTGAGGGTTGGGGACCAATTAAATGTGGATTACAAAGGTTGGAGATGCAATAGATGCGTTTTTTACATTGGGGACGAAATTGACATTTCGCTAATAGATTGGGAACCATTCTTAAAAAAAAGTCAAATGCTTACTTTTAACTTATCCTTGTGCAATGGTGACCTCATTGACTTCCTCGATGAACAAGTTTCACATTCAGCTCTTAGTCAGCATTAACTTGGTAGAATTTGACATAGTTTTGGATTTCAAACGATAATTTGATGTACGGGTTACACAATGACACCATAGTGAGACTAATGAACATGGATTGATAATGTGAATTTAAAACCATTGATACGAGGTTGGAAGATAGCCCGGAATGATACTAGGGTCGTCCTTTGGACGTGTCGGTAGGAATATATGCCTTAGCAAAGGGGAAGATGATACAGGGTCGCAAAATAACCCAGAATGATACTAGGGTCGTCCTTTGGGCATGTCATTAATTAAAATGAACTTGTGACACGATGATATGAACGAATTGGACACGTGCGTGGTGTCGGGTACATGTCAGGTGCATGTCGGGTACAATGGAGCGATAGTAATTGAAAACTTAGAGATGTGTGTGTATCTCAATCCCTTTGATTCCTAACATCCCTTAAACATTGTTGCTTGGTTTTGGTCTTCTTTGTCTATCACTCATTTGCATTTCATTGCATTTAGAATTGGTAGACTTTTCTCTACTGGGCTAGTGAGCTCACCCTAATAATTTCAGGTACCCAGCACGGCGCATGGCATGGATTTACGTGGCATAATTGCATGCATCTTTTGAAAGCTTAAAGAGGAGTTACATTATCATCTTGGAAGTATATTTTTGAAAGAGATGACTTTGTGACTTATTCATAGTATATCTTTTGACATTGGATTTGTAATAACGCATAACACTTGTTTAACTCAACTTGGGGTATGGGTACCCATAGATTATTGTATTACATTGACTTTGACTATATGGGTCAAGCTTGGACTTTGACCCGGACCTTAGACTTTGTTGACTTTCCACGTGGATTTATGTTACATTTACCTTTAAAATTTGAGGGCGTGACAAAAATTCCACTATTCAGATATTTAGATTTTTTTATTCCCTCTCTTCTTTCTTTCCAAACCAAACAATAGGAGAGAAAATTTTTAACTTCCCTTCATTTTCACTCACTTTCCTTAAGTTCCAAACACACACTCGAAACCCACTTCTTTTTCCATCTCGACATGGCAATTATGCTTGCGACCTAACTTTGTTGTAGAATAGGACGCCCCAAGCGTAGGGTTAGGTCGTTGAGAGCATAGTAACCCGGCAAGACTGGAGTCGATTTCCACAGGGACCAAATGCAACCGGCATGAAGTTTGACTTGCGATAAGAATTTCAGCCTTAAGACGGCCAACTTTTAAGGTAGTTTTGTTTGGTGGTTCTCTCTCTACCTCTAAATGACTAGAAAATGAAAGTTTTGCTAATTTAAACTAAATGCAAAGTCAAGGGGTTCAAAACACCCATGACTTGAATTAAATTGTTTCTCTCAAGATTACACGGTTAAGTCACGCAGTCAAACATGCTTAACCAAAAGATTTAACATTTTAACACAGTTGGATTTAGAAAATGGGTTTGATCAAGAGTAGAGTTCATTTAGGTATTTTTACAAACACTTTGAATGTCATAGCTCTAAGCATCATATGTGGCAAGTAGTCAAGCCCTTGCCTACACAAGATCAAAAAGGTTAACAATACTAAATTTTGATACATAAAAATTGAACCCTAACTCTTAAACAAACAACTTTGACCTAGCCTTGCTACACTACTCACACATAATCATAGAAGAAATGAAAAGACTAAGTAAAAGAGACATAAAAATATGAAACATTGATTCAACTAAAATAAAACACGGATTCGTAGAGATTGACGATGTACTTACAACTTTTGTCAAGGACTTAAACTTGAATCTAACTAAATAAGCCTCAAATCTAGAGAGAAGTGAGAGCTAAACCTAAGAGGAAAGAAGGGAGGTAGAGAGAGAAGGTGAAAGTAAGTGATAACCCTAGAAATCTGAGTTTGGGGGCTTTTATAGCTCCCATAAGTCGTGCTTGATGTTACAAAAATGCCCCAAAATTATGTCTTGATCGAACACAAAAATTCCAGATCGTTGGTGCTTAAACCGGTGCAAGGAAAAGGGTAGAACCAGTTCTAGTGTTGTTTTCTTCTCACTGATTGGCCAGAACCTGTACAAGCAAAAGGGTAGAATAGGTTCTGGCATTGCTTTTGACATTCTGTTCAGGTAGAACCTATACAAAGGTTATGCTAGAACTAGTTCTGGTGTGTCTAGCTCGCCCTCGTTACTTCACTTTGACTTCTTGATCTTCTAACGTCCCGAGTTCTAACCATCTCTTCAATTCTTGGCTCGAGGGACTCGGTAATTGTGTGCCAACTTGCTTTATCTTTGGGATGCTCTCTCGAGCACTCAAACACGCTTTGTTATCCCGTTTAACTAGAGACTTCCAAAAGTACCACTACACGCAATATCAAACAAATAAAGCTAAAGTATGCGTGTGTGTGAGATCAAAATAGGTGAATTAAGCCCTATTATTTATTAGTACATTATCTAGGGCTTATCAAATTATATCAGGATACCGCCATGCGGTACTATTCACACCCTCTCTCACACCATAGTACTATATATGTGTTGGAATGCAGGATGCAGCATAATTCTTCAACAAAAAATAAAAATGAATCCAAGTTTGAAGCATAATTTATTTTTCTTTAATTAATCATCACCCAATTTCGCTAGTACTATATTATTGCTTTAATTAGCCAATTAATCATTCATTTCCTAGAGAGAGAGAAACCATGGCGGAGTCCAGGACTGGCCCTGAGATTCTAGAGACCTAAATCGAATTTTAATTAAATGGGCCCCTCAATTTATTTTTTTCAAAACATTCAATGCAAGTGACTAATATATTTATAAAAAATATAAAAAAAAAGATGGTTTTTTAACTTTGTATTTTAACTAAAACAAACTTTTAAAAAAAATTATACTTTTTGACAAAAAATAAAAAAAAACATAACAAGTCCCGCTCATTTTCATACTAATCCATTATTAACTTTAATTGTAAAATAGTAATATTTATAACACAAGACTAATAAATTAATAGGAGTAACAATAGAAAAACAAGAAAAAGAATGCCGTGCCAAAAGCAACCACTAAGTTTCGAACCAAAGTCCTCCTTGTTATCAATGCGTCACGCTAACCACTGAGGCCAACACTAGCTTCTGTCATACTTGGGAACAACATACACACACACACAATTCAGACTTTTATATTGGAGTGGGTCCTCAATTTTTGTTTGATTTTTCGGGCCTAAAGCGACCGCTCCTCCTGCTTTAGGCCAGGGCTAGTGCTGGCGGAGTCCCCAATCTAGTCAGTCAAGTGCGTCGGTAGGAAAAAATTGGAGGTGGTCTGGAAAGGGAGAGATTGTGGGAGGAGGGCCAGGGACATGCCACATTTCCTTTCAAATAATTAACGGAATCCAACTGAGGGTTACATTGAAACAAATTACAAAACAATGCAAGGTTAAGTTTGATGAAATTGAACCCAAAGGACTAAAGTGAACTTTCGTGTAAAGTCAAAAAGTCGAAGAGATATAACATAAGGGAGAATATTCTTTACACCGGCAGTGTAAATCAAAGTTTCCTCCAAATCTATTACATTTTGTCATGTTTCCAAACAGTGGTCCCAAAAGTTAGAAGAGAGACACATGGTGCAACACAATCGATTTGGAGAAAACTTTGGTTTACACCGCCGGTGTAAAGAATGTTTTCTTATAACGTAAAATTTCCCCCCTTTTTTTGTGATAATCAAGTGTCCAGGCCAACACCTCGACTAATTTTAAGAGACCAATTCCACTGTCCACCAACGAAGACTTCATTTAAAACCAAAAGTGGTCCAAACATTGCTTCTCTCTGCAGTATTGAGTCTATATGCAGACCTTGTTATACGCATGCAGAGGTCTGTGAAGTTGTGTGTCTATATGTGCATGGACATTTTGCATGAAGCCAAGTTTCAATTTACTCTCATCTGTTTCTCTCTCTTTCTTAACCCGCTCTGCCTTTCCTTGGGCTCCACTTGGTCCTCATGCTCCTATGAGATTTACAAGTAACAACTTACAATTAAGTGCCCTATCACTGTCAAAAGTCTCTCTCTCTCTCTCTCTCTCTCTCTCTCTCACACACACACACACACAAGCACCGTCTCAAACGGTTCGTCCAGTCCGCAAAATAATGATTTAAAAATACCACAATTTTTTGCAAGAAAAATTCAAACTTTTTTTCATAAATTTTAAAAAACTCATTAATATCTACTAGTAAATTGTTGAAAAAAGTTGAGTTTTGCTTAAGATTATTTTATTATTTTTAAGTGTTTATTTCATGGGTAGGACAAACATTTTGGGACCGAAGGAGTATCTTTCTTCATCCCCTTTTCTTCATTCCCTACTTTCACTTTCCCCACCACCACCACAGGAGATAGCTAAAGCAAACTGTCTGTCTCCTTTCCTAGCTTTATCTCTCTCTCTCTCTCTCTCTCTCTCACACACACACACACACACACACACACGCACACATCCTTCTCAAGCAAGCTCTCCCACAAAGACCTATACTACTCCAATTCCAAATGTCAGCTTTAGCACTACATGCTTTCCTTGCTGGGGTTTTCACTTCTTCTTAGCACTTCAAATTATTTGTTTGGATTTTTCAATTTGGATGATCTAGCTCCACTCCAAAATACTCATTTTGAATATATGGGTATTGATCACCATGGCATTTCTTCAAGTAAAATGAACCCCAGCTCCTCCATTTCTCCACATACAGCAGCCTCCCTGCTTCTCCTCTTCATACTTCTTCTTCTAGTCCGCACCGCTTCTGCAGCCAGATACCACCACACCTCCACACCGGCCACCTCCTCAATCGACACCAAAGAATCTATGAAGAGACACACAACTGTATCTAGTACCCAAACAGCTAAAACTCCAACGACAAATGGAATCACGGTTCAACAATCGCCGAATTTACCAACATGGCGAGACGCTCGAGTGTTTAACGACAGTGCCCATGAAGTTCCCAGTGGTCCAAATCCCATTTCAAATAGGTAAGAAACCAAATCAACCAAAAGTATACACTCATCCCCATCTCCTTCCTGTTTGTACTTTGTAGTAGCTTATTTTTCTGATCAAATCTACATCGCCGGCGTTGGTTACAAACCTGAAATCACTAATATTACAGCATTCTGATATTGTTCAGGTTATCTTGGCTTGATAGCTTCTCTTTCTTTTTTCTTTTTTTTTCTTTTTCTGTTGTTGGTAATTATCAGATTATCTTTCATGTCATTGTTTTCGCAATCATTTCGCGATTTTACCAAACATAATGTACATATGATGTGAGGTTCACTATGATGATATTTTGGTTCCTTTTGTTTGTGAAAGAGTCATGATTTGGGTACGTGTGTCTTGCCTCGTCAGTTATTTGGTACAAAGGGCCACACCAAATAATTTCATGTCCAAATTCCCAAACAGCCCAAATGAGTGATTCTAGCATGCTTTATAAATATTGCTGGGATTCCTCTCCAGAAACCATCCAAAAAATATGTGAGTTGAGAGAGTTGTGGGTGACATCAGTGGTTTTTCAGCACATTATGAAGCTACAAAAAAAGGAATACGAAGGGAGGGAGAAAACAAAAATCGCGCAAACAGGCTGACACGCGATATATGTGATTGAAAGAGCAATCCACACCCGCGCAACAAGAATTAAAACACTCCACTCTCACCCTCTCCTCCGTATGCCTAAGCCTCCGAAAATTCAGGTGGCTTAGGGTTATCCAAGCTCCGTGCTGCTAGCCTAAAGGCCTCAAGTCCGCCACCTCCATAAGAAACCCTCTTCTGATATCAACAGTAAATACAAAAGACACCTCACAACAGAAACATTCGAGACGCTATCGTTTGGAAGGAGGACACCTATAATTTACATACATGGGGAGAATTGAAATTATGCTCATATCAAACAAGACATATCTTTGTTAAGAAAATTTAAAAGCACATATTCACAACCATAGAACTAATTAGTCCAACTACAACTGCAAACAAAGAAAGAAACCCATAATAGGAGAGAACAATCAAACCTAAACACTTGAGAACAGACCTCCTAGTCTCCCGATTGAGAGCGTGTGCAAGGATGGCCAACTGAGTCAGACTAGTTGATTCTCGGGGGATCAAATTTGAACATCCCCGTTGATCAACGATCCATAAACAACTGTGCCCAGGGAAGTCCAATGAAGGACACGTGCGCATGGCCTGCCTCAACTTCAAATAATAACAATTTACCCCGTAAATCTTTTTATAAAATTCCCATCTTACCCTCATTCCCTCAGATTCATAGCTTGAAACAAAATTTCTCTAGGGGCTGAGAGACAAAATTCATAAATAGAGTCAGACTCAAAGTTGGAGGAGGGAGTTAGATGACACAGTTTTTAGACATAACCCTTTAACTTAATACTACTTAATAGTGTCCTTCCAAGTCTAAACTCCTGATTCTGCCAATGAATATCCCATTATGAGCTTTAAACATTTAGCAATAGTTTACTTCAAAAATAAAAGTGGGGTTGGTTAAGTTCCTTTTTTTTTTTTTTTAGATTACTTATGGAAAGGAAATAGAGAACTCCATTCTGTTCATGAACAGGAAAAGATTAATCATCCTATTAAATTGTGGACTAAGATATGAAGAAACAAAGGGAGAAGAAACACAATGATGAGGTTATGAAAGTGGGCTCTGTAATCTGTGTGTTAAGGACTTAAGACTAGACTGCATGCAATTACAAAAAAGCAAAAGCAGAGCATAATTTAAAGGGATTGAAAAGAAACCCCTTGTTATGCGTGCGTGTGAAAGTCATATATTTGCAGGAACCATGTACGTATTATACCAGCATCCGAAGAAGGGGGGGACCCTGTATTAAGTTCTCTCTTTTTGGGGTTTGATGATCTCCGGGTCAACTTACACGCACCTCAATTAATCTCCTCCTCGGTCCGATCAAAAAGCAGGTTGTCCAGGCCGGGACTAAAGGATACAGAAAAAACTTTCTTGCGGGCTAACTCCAAGAATCAAACCCCGACCAATTGTGCTCCCCTTATATTTATTTCTCTCCTGAAAAATAGCAGTCATGTACCCTCCGCCCTGTCCCTTCCTTTGGAAAGCAGAGTCGCCATAAGTAGAGGTCTGTGTGTATTTTGTTGATGTTTGGCACCTTCTCCCTGTCTGTTTCCGTTTCTTAACATGTTCTCTTTGTTTCTTCATTCACGGAAGGACTATGCACTTTTGTTCTAATTTATGTATCGTGTCCTTTTTTTGTACCGTATCCAAATTGGCCAAGCAAAATTGAATGCATGCTCTGAAAGGAACTGGAGGTTTTGTTGTTCGATAACATTGTGTGGTGATGGCATTTGTCGTATTTCCTAGCAACGCTGTAGTAACGCATGAGATCGTATCAAAGACATGGTTACCCTAACGTGCTCATTGTAGCACTGCTACTCAGAGCGTTGGGTAATCGAGATGTTCATACGCCTAACGGAACCCGGCGCTCTATTGTCCCACGGCAGGGCGCTACCAACCCTCCATCCGATTCTTATGGGTAAGAGTTCACCTGCAAATTTAAACCGTTGATTGCGGAGATGAGGGTTGGTAGCGCAGCAGCGCCTGCCGTCCCTGTGAGACAACAGAGCTCCCGGCTCTGCGTAATGTGTCTTGTTAATTCCGAATTGTTTTGCCAATATATCTGTTTAAGCGCGAAACCAATAAATTTGGTGTAATTCTTGACCCAGAGGGTACGATCGCTACCGTGAAGTTTATTCATTTTTGGCACAATGTTTTTTCCGATCATGGGTGCACCATTTGGTGTAGACTAAATACACACCGCGTTTTGTGGGACTCACCTTAGAATCTCATACAAATAATCGGACTGCTACATTTGCTTAAATTTTCTTTTTTTTTTTAAATATCCCTATAAAAAATTACTAGCTCAATTGAATATCAGTAAGCACTTGAGCAAATCACTAATCAAACTCTCACCGATATCCGGTCGAGCATATCAATGCATCCTTTAACAAAAATTAAACTTGATTATTTTGTGTGGGATCCCAAGGTGAGTCCCACACAAAGCGGTGTACATTTGATGTACACAAAATACTATAACCATCATTTTATCGTTTTTTAAAGTATACTACCAGATGCGTATGATTCAATGCTCTAAAAATCGATAAGCACTTTTTTTTTAACTCGAGAAGAAAGAATTTTATTGCTTACTAATGGAGGGGCCATCGGCTGAAGAATCCTCAAGTGCTAGGATAGAGAGCCACAAAGGAACAACCTCCCACCAACTCTCTAGCCTAACAACCAACAGGGAATGTTTCGCCAACAAATGGGCAATCCTGTTGCAGTCATGCTTCACGTGAGTAAAAACGCAAGAAGAAAATTTAGACGCAAGTTTGGTACAATCCGTAATAACAGAATCACAATCAGCATAAGAAACTTTGTCGTTAATAGCTTGAACCACTTGCTTCGCATCACCTTCTACCACAACGTGAGTAATATTCCATTCTTGTGCGAGAGTCAACGCAAGTTGAAATCCCATGGCTTCGATAGTTCGTGGCGAAAAGGACCCATGGATGGAATATAAAACAGCACCAACGACCAATCCTTCCGAGTTACGGGCAACAACTCTCATACCTCCACACCCATCTTGCTTGTTTAAAGCACCATCCACGTTGAATTTAATAAACCCAGTTGGAGGAGCCTGCCAGCTATGTGGTGAAACTGTTGGGACAGCCGACACCCCACCACCACCCATTCCCGCTGTAGTGATGTACTCCTGCCATGCCCCATGGGCATTACTAAAAATAGTACCAAGGTCCCAAGTTTTTTGTTCAAAGAGAGCCATGTTTCCTCCTTTCCAAATAGACCAACAAATATAAGCCGCAAGCGCTTGTATTTCCAAGTTCTTCCCCGTGGCATGAGCAGCGCTTGATAAAGAAAACCACCAAGTTCTGAAATCCCAAGTTCTTCCCCGTGGCTTGAGCAGCGCTCGATAAAGAAAACCACCAAGTTCTTCCCCGTGGACACCTAGTGCCAAGGTGTGGACTAGTCAGCCAAGGCTGCTGACTTTTAGAACACTAATGTATATATTGCTCCATTCCTTAATAGTGGTCAACTATTCCTTTTTGGTTGTCCCAAAATTGATGTTCATTTGTGAAAAACGACGACCGAAATTTGGTAAATTTCCTTTTTTTGCTCCTTATTTGAGCAAATGGCAAAATTTGTGTTTTACCAAATTCAAATTTATGTGGCAAATTTGAAAAGTTAAACATTGTAACATACAATGATTATTTGTTGAAAAAAAAAATTGAAATCCAGAAGTGGTACTTGTATGAATGGACGGAGTTTTGAATCATTGTTCCCAGTATAAATTTAGTTCTTTAGAGCAGAGTGAAGGCTGCTAGGTGCTAGTCGGAGGAAGGAGGGCACTTAGCACCTAGGCGCTGACTAGCCGACTTCCTAATTTAGGCGTTAAACTTGGACAACCGTCTAGCACCTAAGCGGAGAGAAATTGGCCGAACACAAATATATCTAGTAAATCACTGTTTCGAGTATGACTTTTGTTCTTTAGAGCAGAAGGAAGGCTGCATGGCCACTCTATATATTTAGAACCACCCACAAGCCACAGATATGAACAAATCAATACATTGAAACTAAAAACACCAGACCTTTGCATGTATAACTTGTCTATATGACAACCTGCGATGCCTGGTGAGTTAGGAGTCATTTTTTGGAATTTTTTAGCTCCATTTTTGCTTTCCTCGAAAGTACTAGCACTGCAAACGAGCTGAGTCTTGTCATGCTCGAGCTCAGGTCGACTGTAAACAAACCAAGCCCTTAACAAGCCGAGCCAAATTCATTTAGTAAACAAGCCTTATAAAACGAGCCGAGCCTTTTTGGAGTGCCAAACTAAACTCGTTTACTAAATAAACGTGCCCAAAACTTGAGCTTGAGCTCAACTAAATTACTAAACAAGCCAAACTGAGCCAAGCCTCGAATTGCTCGCAAGTAGCTCGGTTCGTTTGCTGCCCTAGCTAATCAAGATAAACAAATTCCTTATGTAGCTAGCTTATTTGCATGCCACGTGCTCCCAATATGTAAAAGGAAAAGGGAAAAGAAAAGAAATGCAGAGGGTATATTTATCTGCAATCCAAGTAGAGTGGGTAAAACTCAAGTTCACTTTAAGCAAGACCAAAAGTCTAAGTTGATTACTTTAAATAAAGAAGACAAACACTCCTTTTTCTTCTTTTTAAATTGACTAGACCGCTGATGTTTTTTCATTTGTGTTTTGGTTTTGTTGCTACAATTTTTTTTTTTATAGGTTTAGCGTTAGGAGTGTTTGGATCAACTTACATGCACCTATACTAGATCCCCTCCCCAATCTAGTCAAAGGCAAGCCTCTAAGCCGGGATTAGGGAATTCACACTTACGACTTGGCCCCAAGAGGTTGCCAAGTTTCGAGCTCAAGGAGTCTAAGTTTACAGTTCATCCCTATTAGTCACTTGAGCAAGCCCTGAGTTTTTGTTGCTACAGATTCTGGTTGGGTATAGGGTTGAGTAATTGTTACAAAAGTATCTTAAAAGGGATGAAACTCAAAATTCAAAATAGTGACAACAAAATGATGTTTTTGATTGCCAAAAGCAACCATCCGGAATTGGTTACTTTACTTAAAGGAGACAAGAAATCCACCCTTTTTCCGCGTTGAGGAAATAGGAAGAACAGAAGGAACAAGATATAGTATGAAACAGTCGGTAAGATTAGGAACAAAATGGAGAGAATAAATAGCAGGAAACCTACGATGGCAAAAATAAAATCAAGAAAACACCCTATCTACTCTGGATCTGCAAGACTGAACAAAAAGTTGGCAAACTCCTGTAACTGGGGATGGAATGAAAGATGTTGAGAGTTTGCGAGATAATGAGCTAGGCGTACCACATCACGAAGAACATTTAAGATCCTGAAACCTTTGTAATTTGGCAGAAAGATGAACTTGGAGATATCTTGAGAGAAAGGATCTGCAACAAAATTTTAGCAGCAAATAGACTCTGGGTTCTCCCGCCATCTGCAGAACAAAGTTAATGCACTCAAGATAAATATAACCGGTATTAAATACAAAACGAATGGACTATCTAATTGCTAGATAAAAAGCTTCCGTTGGCAAAGGACCAGAGGTGTAGCAAGTACTAGAGACACGAACAATCAGAGAACCATCACAGCAACTGGCAATGAAACCCACATCATTCCAGATATCATTCTCCCAACATGAACTGGTGAATTTTGGTCGATGACCTAGTTTAACTTCTGGCAATGATAACTACAACGTATAAGACCACAAATGTCTAAGAAACTAGTGATTTCTATTATAAGTTATCCTAAATTTGTTAGCAAGGTACTTAACTCGGTAACTAGGACCTTACTTCAGCTTAGGAGTTCAATCCCAACATCCTCCACTTCTCCTCTCCCTAGATTAGGTTAGAAAAAGGTTTTCAAATTTTTTTTTTTTTTAAAAAAAAATAAACCATGCCACATAGCAAAGCCTTACTGTTTAAGTTCGATGGACAGTCAAGGATATGTACGTTAGTATTCAGTTAGCGAAACAAGAAGAGTAAATCCCACCATGATACGATTAAAACCAGTCACCACCCACTAGCAGAGGGCTCGACAAAAGAATTGAGAGCACTCCGATGAGAACAACTATGTAATGTCGACATGGATGTGTAGCTAAAGTAGAAAATATAACGATAGTTTCTCCTGCTATATAATGAAATCAATAATTAAGGGAAAAAAACAAATCAAGCATAAACTTCTTTTTGTGGGTTGGTAGAACTACAAATTTTACAAAACAGTTCTCCAATATCTATAACAAAAACCAAAAGACCACAAATTTATCCTAATTTATGGCGTTAACAACGATCTAAACGGAAAGCACCCTTTGCTTGCACCATTTTCATGTTATATGTATATATAAAATGGAAAAAGTAAAGCATTCCCAATTCTGAAGGCACCAATTTTCAGAGGTATAATTCCTAAAGGCGTTACTGTGTTGGTAGTGTGTTGTATCCCAGCTATCAGCATGTAGTGTCCCAGCTATTCTTCTGTTAATAGAGTAGGAAATTTTGAGTATTATTGATATTAGTAGTGTAATAACTTCTTATAATTCTAATGATTTTCATTAAATTTAATTTTAAAAAACAGGTTTTTTTTTTTTTTTGGTAGTTTCATTTCTTAAATTTTTCATAAAAAAAATAAGCATGTGAGTATTGTAGTAGCCTAAAGAAATAAAACAAAACTATTCATTATACTTAATGCATTAGGCTAAATTTCAATTTACAAAATGTGTTTTATTGGAAAGCAAAGGTTCTAAATAACAAGTATACATTAGGATGAAAGTATGCCTTTCAAGTCGGCCCCTCCTGAGCCAAAATCCTGGCTCCGCCATTGCCTTCGATCCGAAGCCAACCCCCAGAAAATGCTCAGCTCTTCAGAAGAAGCAGTGAGGATGCGAGCCCCGAATATAAAGGCCCTTGCAATTGAGTACTCTATTTTGACAATTTATGCCTCAGAAAATCATGCACTTCACACAATTGCAGTAAAATTGAAGGAAAAGTGCAATGACCAACCAAAACACCTCACCTGATACATTTTTGTATTCAGCTAAAAGATATCTGTTGAGAGTGAAAACCTATGAATCCTTTTCCTTTCTTTTTCAATGGACTTATTTTCTACCAAATATGGATCTTTTATTCTATTCTGTTACATATGTCCTATTTGTTGGTGGCAAAAAAAAAAAAACTAACCAACCAACTAAACTCGTATTTTGTTACCATTAAAAAGTCATGACCAGCGCACATGAAATAGTCCTTCTTGGGATCCTAGCCAAGCTCCCGAGCTATGGTCCTGGCCATACACATAGTCTCTGTCGTTTTCCCTTCGATCTAGCACTCTTGGAAGTTCTGTTGAAAAGTTGAAGGATACTATTGTTGGAAAGGGAAAAGAGAAGCGAATAAATGGAGGCTAACAGCTGCAGTACCTCTCGGCCAGCACACAACTGAAGGGATAGAATTCATAAATTTATCTTCAAACAGAAGTTCACCAGACTTGATACTCCATAACCGTAAATTGCAGTCCTCTCCACCTAAAGTGAACACATCCAGGGATTATTAAGCTCACATTTCTCAGATATGGCGGCAAAGAAAGAGAATGAATTATCATGAAACACACCCGACATGAAAAATCTCTCATATGGGTCAACTCCAAGCTGTATGCGAGTATGGGAGTTGACATTCCCATCATACCATTGGACAGGGCCCCTCTGCATGAGACGACGATCATAAAGCCTGATCTGCATATAGAAGAATGTCTATGCATTAGCTACGCTAAATTTGATGTAAGTTCAACTCCAACATACATCAGAAGCAATTAACAATGATCCAACTAAATCAGTAGCCAGACTGTCACTACAAGCTTCGGCAAAGAAAGCAAGAACTAGGGCATCATCGATTATAACAAGTTTCACAACAGCAAACAGATTTGGACACGCCTATCACAAAGAAGAAATTTATTGTGCAAGGAAGACCGTGGTTTGAAGATGGGCATAAACCCCTTGAAATCATTCCTATCAGATTTATTGACCGTATGAAATGGAATCACTTCATTTTTCACGGACATAAAATGGAATGTTTCAGTCATAAAGTAAACTGCAGACACCATGAAACTAGGTATTCAAAACCTGGAAACCAAAAGGAATAGCTAAATTTCTGGCTTATACAACCTGTCTATGTTTAGGTAGTTTAATTTTGTCTATGTTTAGGTAGTTTAATTTTGTCATACATAATGCAATTATGCTGTTTACCATTTTACCCACTGGCATCATCATTACTATTCTTGTTCAAAATGATATCTTCTCCATGCCTATTACCCAACCAGTTTGACAAGAATCCCTTTCCACCATTCAACTCCATGTAGAACCATATACTTCAATTCTAATGCCCAACTACAGAATCCGAGTTCACTGAACCTTCAGTGGTAAAATAGCAAAAACGAAAGGGAGAGAGTAGATAGTTATAGACTTGAAGGAGAACGTAGGTAGTTTTTTTCCAAGTTGGAACAATCTAAACCTTTCTGTTTAAGGTGACAACTCGGATTTCGTCAACTTAACCGACGAAGTTGAAACTACAAATTCAGTGAACCAAGATTCCTAGTTAAACCCTCAAAGAAAAGATCATCGACGTGGGAACCCTTGGGAAGTCCTCTGTTAGAGTTTATCCTACATCAGTTAATTATCAATTAATCACCTCCCATACTAGTATATGAGCATCGGTGGCCTCTCCACTCATTGCCAATTAGTTTTGAGTTGGATGCCTTAACATGGTATCAGAGCAAAGTTTTCGGAGGGCTTTTGGACAAGACTCTATGTCATTAATGGTTTGTTCTCCCTTTGTTTTCCGTTGATGGTTGATAGTTGTCGTAAGTGTTGAATCGTTCGTTTACCTCGCCACGTGCGAGTCAAGGGTCGCATGTGTAGGGGAGTGTTAGATTTTGTCCCACATCAGCTAATAATCACCTCCAAAACTAGTATATGAGTCAGGGCAGCCTTTCCACTCATTGCCAATTGGTTTTGAGTTGGATGCTTTGACATCTTTCATTGTCAAAATCAAGACTTCATGCAAGATCCTAAGAAACTCCATAGTAATATGGATTCCGTAATTTTCTCATAGAATTGGTAGCAGGAAAGTAAGGTAATTAGATAACAGACTTACTGATCCATCCATGGAGCTTGCCAGGAAACACTGATCATACAGCTGAAGTGATGCCAAACTACAATTCAGAACCTTATGTTACAATGAAAGAATAAAAATAAAATAAAATATAAACAAAAGAAAGAAAAACAAGCCTACTAACTGGTGCTAACAACCACTAACCAGGATATAGATGAAGGCATAGAGGTGATTTGCGACTGAAATATGTTGCCTCGAAGCTGCAGAACATGAGATTATAGAGACATTGCATACACAAAGTTTCATCAAATAGAGTCAATAGACTGATTGCATCGACAATTCACGACCACTAGATACTTCAGAAATTGGAAGGAGAAAGGGTGTTAGGTGAATACATTATTGGTTTTGCTGCTTTTAGGAAGTTAGCGTTCTATTGTATTCAACAGTTAAATCATCAGACATGAAGATGCTGATAACAAAATAATCCCTGGAACTGATCTCCAATTAAAGAATAATATTTCCCGCAAAACTCAAAACTCAAGATTTAACTTGTACATAAGATAATTGGACTTTTCAAAAGTCAAAATAATATTTTATGTATTACAAACAATACAATCTGACCACAAAAAAAAAAAAAAAAAAGTACTAGAGAAAGTACCTCAAACGTTCGTTTAGTAAAATTTTGAGGAGTTGTACTTGAAGGCTTACAAGTTCCTTGGGAAGGGTAGGGAATTCGGTGTCTAGCAAGTCCAGCAGATATTCTTTCGGATTTTTCTCGAGTATCAACTGTCACAATTGCTCCGTTTCTTAAACCACAAAAAACAATCTTTCCCTGCAATAAGAAAAAACAGCAAGTGAACTTGCAATCAATGCAGTTAGTAGCAAAGCCTAGACGAAGAACATACCCATTAATATAACATGCTTGTGTTTTGGGTTGGGGGGGCAAAGTTGAGGCACGAAGGAATAAAAAAAACACGGTGGGAGGAGTAGCAGCATGAAAGGAGGCGGTAGCTACACTTAGTACGAGCAACATGCCCACTTGGAAGCCTAAATTACTTTTTCAAAGCTGGCATCTGGTTCAGCCTCCATCACAGATTAATATCAACGGGAAAAGCTTTAACTTCAGGCAACAAGGGCAAAAGCAGCAAAAGACATTGCGAACAGTTGCTAAGACAGTTGTAGAAATGATTAAGTGCATAAAATTAAAAGGAAAACTTTGACCTGGAAACTAGGATCCAGGACGACTTAAACCTCAGAAATTTCTCACACGGACATGGCAAATGCACAAGGATGAACAGAAGAATTAACAGAAGTTTCTCAAAATTCCGTTGAACTTATTAAAATGGCAAGAAAGAGTTAGTGAGGACGGGTGAAATACAAGCACTTTACTTATAATTCCTATGTGTAAGTTGGAATCATGTTAGTCAGGATAAGTGAGCTACAAGCACTTTGTTGAAACCTTGGTTGCACGAAGCAGGTGCGGGCGTGGGAGCGGATGCGTGGGAACGGGAGAATATAAAAGTTCCCAAGGTTGGAAGCGTGAAAGGAACGTGTACATATATTACAAAAATAATATAGTGTAGGAAATACACTTTAAAACTACAATCAATTTAGGGATTAAAAAATATGGGCTCAAGTCTACCTTAAGTATAAGAGCTAAATCAAAGACCAATTTATAAATCTACTTACTAAATTACTGTTTTTCTGTACCAGTATCGTACAAAAGCTCCCGTCTTGATAAGGAGCGGGCTCCCGTCAAACTCCTAAGTTGGGAGCACAGAATCACACTCCTAAGGTAGGAGAGGAACCTCTTTAGGAGCTCCCTGCAACTAAGGTTGAAACTTCCAAAATTCTGGTAGAACTGGTTATTGTTATCATTATTTTCTTGCGATGGTTCTCTTTTCTTTCTCTCACCTTCTTTTTCTTTTTAATTTTTTTTTTTTGTTTGCTAAATGACTCCTCTTTTCTGTAAAGAACAACTGCTCCGACCTCAAATGCATTTTCATTTTCCCGATTAATTTATGTTCATATAATAGTGAAATGCTGCAAACATTTTAGCTCAACCCATTGCCTATTCATGCTATGTCAATAAAGCACAGTTAACAAATCAAGTATTCATGAGGAACCACTCAAGCAAGTATTAGCCTGTTGATATTGTGCAGATCGAAAAAGGCAAAAGAGCAATTCACTTCTAAATCAATAAAATGGAAATGAAGATGTGAATGGAACCTCATTCTTACAGGCTGATCAAGTTGTAGTGACAGGACATCGCTCTTACAGCGAAACACCCATGATGGCACTCCAGTTTCCAGACTTACCAAGGCAGCTCCAAGATTGGTGCCTACATGAACCAAAAAATATAAATGAAACATACAGCCAACAGCTATAAAGCAAATTAAGCCAAATACTACAGGTTCCCAATTGTCATTTCCACCCAGCAGCAACATGGTAATACAAGTTGGCAATTAAAAAAAAAACACACAGTAATAAGTGTTCGGGTAATTCAAACCCCTATACAAAATTACTATGACAGGGACTTCCAGTCCGTAGAAATATCTAGAGTCTGGATTAGTACATTATATGGAGCATAGGCATGAGTACTAAGAACTTGAAAATTTCTCTATACTAGAAAAAGATAGTTTCAAACCAATGGAGACAAGACGAAGAGAATATAATCTCAATATAATAACAAATAACCAGACAAAAATAGTGGTAAAGAACTTGCCAACCACAGCTTGACTCCCATCAGAGTTGCAGTCAGCAGTCCAAACTGTACAATCGAACGAAGCAGCTTTAGTTACTCTTCTTCTTAGCATAAGGCTGCTAAGATCATAATTTAAGGGTTCACCAAGGTTCAAAGTATAGACAGATCCACCAGATGATTCTGATCCCAGAGAAGTTATTCTGTTCTTAAGTTAAAGAACCCAATGCCACAAGAAAACTCACTTGTTCTGCTTTATTAACTTGTACAACTAAAAGGACAAATCTAAAAAATAAAAAATGAGGCTACACCATTCAAATCTAAAATATGGAGCATACAAGAACCAATTGAAATGCCAAAAATCTAGGCTTGGAAACTCTGGCGAAACCCTTGCATTTGTAATATACCAAAATAAAACACGGGGGTGTACTAAATTCCATTCCCGAAGGAAAGCTTCAACATCATAAAAATCTGGATTGCGTTTATTGGTTTTTTAAAAGCAACAAAACATTTATTAAAAAGAGGAAAAAAAAGAGGACAGAATTAAGGCGGAGTATAACTAAAAAAGAAAGAAAGGAAAATCACAAATCACAACTAACTAAAGCCAAATAACAAAAAAAAAGGTCAAATAACAATCTTATCCCAACTAACTTCCTGTGTCTTCATATTTGTCCTCAATAAGTACTGTGTGCCCTTCTAAAAAAGAACATAAAGCACCACAAAAACCCGGCCTCTTTTTCAGAGTCATATCATTAACATTGAGTTTCTTATGATCCATAGACCAAGAAAAAAGCTTTTCTACGGAAAAGTTTGCACTCCAATTCAACTTTAAGGATCTAAAACTGGAAGACTTGGGTCATCAGTGAGAGGATAAAAACAAGAGTCACAAGAAAGGAGTCCAAAAGAATGAATGCACTGCTTTGTTCACTGATTGTACACAAAGAAACACTCGAGAATAGATAACAGATAAGCCACTAAATTGCCTCACGACCATTGGGATTGGTGAAGTACGTAATTCCAAGATTAGAATAGAGTTTCAAAAAAAATGAAGGAAAGATGCATTATTTTTCTGGGATATATGAACCAATCGTGGCAACAAGTTCAACAGAATCCTCGCCCCTCCATAAAACGAACACTTTCCACACTAGCCACAATGGAACGAATATACTTTTGACATTAACAACGTTCCCCGCTGTCAAACCCTGCAGCTCTAAGGGCAATACTAACTTTCACCAAGTAAAGGAAAAAAAAGTCCTCACCCCCTTTGCCATTATTTGTTACTGAGAAATTACAGGTAAGTGGAACTACACCAATAGAGCTCCAAAAGTCCCCCATTCCATGTGATGGTAACATCTTCCAAAATCATCTTTTAAGAAACCACTACCTTTTGGGTTTCCTGCCTAATGGAGATACGAAATCTGGTTGTCAATTTGGGAATTCATTTCACAACTACAGAAGCAACAATCAACAAGGGTCAATCAACTGTATCTCTCATTTGGACATGATAGACATGCTCAGAAACCCCCAGTATCTAACAATGAGCTGATGAATAGACAAGTAAAGAGGCTTTCTGATAAAACCAATACCAGGAAATTCATAAAAACCAATTACGCCATTGATTTACATGAAACATTTCAGAAAGGATACAGAAGATGCTGGCTTGGCAAACCATCAGTATCAGAATGTTTTCCGAACATCTTCATACAAGATATATGCGATGACATATTTACTGAAGCTCCTGAAGGTCTCCAAAGATGTCCAGGTACTTCCACAAACCTTTCTCGTTCTTCTGTAATGAGCGGCCATACACAATCTGGCACGCATCCTACCCCGTGATCAAATTGTTGTCGACCTTTCCCAACCACGTAAAAACTGCAAGATCACTGAACTTTAAAGACGAAAACTTATAATGCACTCCTTGGAGAAAAAGAAGATGTGGTAACAAAAAGCATTTTCCAGGAAAAAAATGACATTATTGAACAAAAAACAATTGCAGCAAGAAATCAGTTATTAAAAGAAGAGACAAAATGAACTGAATTGTGCAAGTTTCAAAGAACTATAACCCTAAAAAAAAAAAAAAAAAAAGCAAGTCCATAGGGAGTGGTTCGGATAAGTGGCAAACAATTGCCATTACATTTATGTTCTTCCACCCGCACTTGTCGGGAAAAAGAAAAAAAAAGATGTGCTGAAAGAGCAGTTGCAACAAACAGGTCCTGCCCCATGTTACCTAGAATCCAAATGGTCGTGGCTAGACGAATGGGGACGTGGAATGCTGCACTCCTACATTGAGGTATAACAGGAGTAGGTTTGTATACATTGATTTATTTGAAAGCAAATGTCTTTCAAGAATAAACACCCAAAAAAATTAATTTTTCTATTTACCATGTTATGGACTCCTGGTATTTTTTCAAAATAATCCCGTAAAAGCAGGTTTCTCGGAGCATTACAATTTCTACATTCTCCTTTCAAACCTCTTTATTAGGGTTGAATATTTCTAACCTGCGGTAACTGACACATAAATAAATGGAAAAACGTGGGGGATTGCTTGGGACCCCTAAATTACGGTTTTGGATCCAGAGTATACCATTATCCCTTACATGTGTTCCAACACATAAGTGGGGCATTCGCTTTCTGTAGTAACACAAGTCATACCACAACTCTTAACCCATTGCAATTCAAAAAGATTGAGTGGTCTTGATTGTGATATATAGCACAACTGCACAAGTAGTGAGGGTTTAATCAAACTGAAAAGGTCTTTGGGGTATGGCTATTCTGAAAAGACAAATCGCTGATGGTCACAAGTATACATGCTAAAAAGCATAAAACTAAACATTAGATACAATGATAACAGAACCTTCCAACGTAAGGTCTTTCTGCCCTTATATCATGTGTAATAAGAGCTCAACTTATACAGGAAGTAGTAATCTCCAATGAGCTCAACTTATAGTCTCGACTCTCAACTCTCAACTCTTCAACAATCCTGTCCAGTTCTGGCGTCAGACACTACGTAACAACCCCACCACCTCACAATAGAGGATCGCTTCAACTTGAAACTGATGTCCCATCAAATTGGCCAAATAATTCCCACACAAAAAAAAAAATAAATAAATAGTACAACTTATCCCATTCTCTAAGTTCTAAACCCTATCAAAGCGTAAATCTTAGACAGGAAAATATGAATTGTAACTTTCCACAGTAACCTTAAATATACCTTAAGGAGCCAGTCGCACTTGTTGCAAATAAAATGTCTGTTCCAATTACGCCATTTGGCCCGTCTATATTCACATGTATCAGTTCCAAACCACTATCGCCAATCCTTTCTGTCCCTTGGAACTTCCAAACCTGTGATGCTTATAATATCATTAACAAGAAAAATATGGGACAAAACAAACCAGACACGAATAGACATCAATTATCAATCTGACATCTCCAAACACTGACCTCAACATTACGAAATGAAGACAGTGCAAGAATCATGCTACTATTCAAGTGACTAATGATTGGTGGTCGAATATTAAGGGACTAAGGGCAAATGAGATACTTTACCTTCACCATTGATGATTTAATGAACAGTTACATTTAAATACTCCAAAGAGGGCATAATGTAATGTCTTTTAAGTTGAGGGAGTAAGGTAATATCATGTACTAGATTAAGGAGGAAACTGTAAATATATCTACAACAAACATACAATAGGCTGAGATGCTTGTATCTTTTGGTATTCCTCCTGAAAGCTGCACTTCCCTCCACCGCAAGCAATTAGATCACCACACAACTCTCTGACCTGGAGTAGGTTCGCTGTTGTTTTTCTGATTCTCCTACAAGACTTATTAACCTGCAATAAAAAAAAAGAGGGATAAATGCAAAGCCTTGACGAAGAAAGTGAGGCCGAACTCAAGTAAAAAAAAGGAATAAATAAATATTTTTAGTGGTATTCTTTTTCTGTATTCTCAGGTTTCTTCACCTCTGTACGCAATACTGCAAAATTAACAGCACAAACTGAAAGCAACAAAGAAAACAACAAGAAGAAAGAAAAACCAAGATCAGCAAAAGCCTCAACATCCTACACTTGGAGTACCTAGTTCCTCAAAACACAAGGTAAGCCCCAGTCCACACACAACCTTTTATTCTTCTGCGAAGCTTTCACCAATCTCCTGGATCAAAGAAAAGCCCCGATATTCTCAAGAATTATAGCAGCTAATTGATCACTATCCACTGCCTTATTTTGAAAAGTCCTCTCATTTCTCTCCAACCAGACATGATACACTGCTGCATTTCAGAATCAAGCATCCAAAACCTTTGCCCTTCACATTACTAGCATACCACTCAACAATGCCACTGAGCATCCAAGGGCCAGAAAGGAATACATAAATGTTAAATGGACAAGGGGATGGCTATCAGGTATGCATGAGTCTAGGCGTCAGACCTCGTTTAATCTACATCTTATAATAGGGATGTGTCAGAATTGGGGTACAGGTACGCAGACACATCCTAAAACATATAGCTTCATAGTACATTGCTATCTTATATCGTACTTCAACATTAATCATTATTATTGCTCAGGAATGTAGTTCAAATAAAATAGGTCCAGGAACAAAAGGACTATTTCTATTTCACATCCACATGAGAGGCAAAAACTTTCTTTACTGTTAAATGTGAGCCATCTACCCATCCTAAACAAATAAGATAAGTGTATGACTATGTTGCGGGGATTGGACAAATACTCCATAGCCCTACGTTTGCGATCCCCAGTAGACTCAAATGAAGAAAACTCGTAGGTAGACATAAGTAGAAGGTGGAGTCTGGCACATTCTACAAATTTAAGTAATCAAAAGTGGAAGGCACCACAACTTCTGAACAAATCAAACAAACTTCTTGCTCCTGTAAATATGAGCACAAACACTGAGATAAAAGGAGAATAGTGCCTTGGAATCTAAGCACATGCACCATTTTCTTTTTGTGTTATCTTCTCTCTCTAGTATCAAATTTGCACGTTAGAGGTTGCCACTGTCACAAACTGGCAACTATGGATTATAGTAGAGCTTGGACTTTGGAGTTCATGACACAACATGGTCAATGAACCATAACCAAAGTTGGCGGGAGAGGACGGATACCTACAATAGAAAACAAGTATATGGCATGAACGACACTCCCGTTATTAAACAGATTGAGTTCAGGTTGAACCTCCAAAACGCAGACTAGACGCTAGTAACCAGCTTACTAGTGTGTCACCGGCTATAAAGCACAGATATCGGATGGGTATCGAATACATATCGGATACCAATACACCCCTGATATGGATCAGATACGGCAAATAAGTGTCATGTAAATTAAATGCTTTTCATTTCGGGAATGCGAGGATACTTAACGGATACGGCTGGGATACTTTTGGGTTACGGCAGGGGTTGAAATGAAATTGTTTTAAAGGGGCAAACTGCAAATGTAGTATATGCATACATATACATACATATACTCACACACACACTCACACTAAATACATAGACAAATTGAAACATAAGTCAGTCAATTAACACTCACAAAAAGACTCTTTGAAGGTCCTACCTAGTCTCTCCCTCCCTCCCTCACACACACAGAGTCAAAAATCACACCATAAAACACAAACACACATATTTTACATCGTACACCAAAAATCACTGACAAACTGCATATTGTATATGCATCGCACACTATATTTCACTCTTTTTTTAGTATATCTTACATATTAAATTGATATACATATTGAATCACTTATGTAGATACCTATACAGTACATATGCACCTATTTTTGTCCTTTAATGCCTACTAGATGACTAATAATTATAAAAATGGATAATTTTTACAGACGTATCTGTATGCTATTCTTTTGGGTTTACCCATATCGCTGTATCCATATCGTGTTGTACCAGTATCCTGTATCCGTATCTGTACTTCATAGGTCACCACTCACCAGTTAACAAAAACATGACACAAAATAGACACCTACTTATTTCATATGTTTATAGGCTAACTAGGTGTATCTGTCTTACTGTGTGCATCATGCTTATATGTAATTGTGTTCGTCGTGACATTATCAGGTTAAGACATTTACTAACACTTAGGGTCAGTATAATTAACACCTATATCTAAACAGGTCGGTTAGAGTAGAGGTTCGTTTTTATACCAATTGACTTGATGCGACACTACAAGACTACTAGGCATGATGCTCATCCCTAGATAGTCCCGTTCCAGAAATAAATTGCAATGCCACACCTAATAAATCCAAGGATGTGATTAACCACAATGCTGATAGATTTTACGATATTCTGGTTGTGCTAAATTATTCAATGCGAACTCTTTCTTCTCTTAGGGCATGTCACTTTCGTTCTCCTGGTAGCAAAATCCATTGCATAGGTCTCCTCTCCTATAATGCACAATGCATGGAAAAATTTATTCTCCTCAACCTCTAATTAATTGCTTTTCAAGCAAATGAACATCACTCTATGAATCTATTCGCTTGGACATTCAATAATGCTATCCGAGGATCTTATCATTGTAGGGTGGCTTTATTGCCCCTATTTTGATCTATTGCCGAAGCAAAATGAAAGGGCAATTGGTTGATCCCGGTGGGAAGCGGTTTCCATAAGGAGAATGGTTGGAGTTCTACTTTTTGAGCGTCTTTCCAAGTTTGAATTTTTGTGAATTTCTGCTAGCTTGGAAATCAGGTTGATCCATCGTCACGATAAATTTCTTTTAAATTCACATTGTTGGTACCCCAAGAAAGCTATACCTCCACTAAAAATTCCCATCGATTGCATGAGAACTCTTCTGGATTGATCATCCCAACAACACAAGACAATCAAATGTCTTACCATCTTCAAACTTTACAACTAACTTTTAGCACCAAAACACATCCACTCCAACATATACAGAAGAAAGACGCAATAGAAGCCCCATATGGCCTATCCATATTTACCTTGAGATCACTACATCAAGGTGGCACTAATTCTATGCTCTAACTCCACGCGCTTATGGAAGCCATGCCATATAAAACTAAAGATGAAATTTTCGAGTAAGTTCACCAAAAAAGACAAATAAATAATAACAGCAAAATCATGGCTAAAATCCCCTATCACGTATTTCAGTAAGAAAGACTGATTGTTATAATTAATATGCACCTCCACTAATGCAGATGTCCATAAGTACTCTCAGTTAAACTAGCTCATAAATTGAGTATTAGGAAGAAGATATTACTATCAGGTTGGGCTTGGGTGTGGACTTTTGAGATGTGGTGGAAGTCGAAGCAGGCGAAGAATTCCGAGAAGAACCAGGAATTGGGCCTTTGATAGGGAAGTACCTGTTCTTCTCCGCATCGAAATAGAAACCTGGAAGATCTGCACCACAAGACACACACACACACTCAACAATACTGTTACATATACGTATATGCATATGTCGCTGACGAGACAGAGAGAGAAGTAGAACCTTGTGGCATCTTTGGAGCAAGAAGGAGAATGGTAACGGAAAGCAGCGAGAGAGAGAGAGAGAGAGAGAGAGAGAGAGAGAGGACGAGGAGGAGGGTCGACGCGGTGGCGGTGGCGGTGGTTTTGAAAAAGTTTCGAGCCGCTGGCGCCGCTTTCGTCCAACTGTTCAAGTTTTTTTTTTTCTTTTCTTTTTTTCTTTTTTCGTATCTCAGCTTACAATTTAACGGGGTGATTGGGGGATTTAGGGCATGTTGGATTTCACAATCGGGTGAGTGAAGGGTGGGGTTGGATCCGGGGTTCTGTATGATACGGTGCACACGGTCCGGATTGGACTAGTTATTTAGAAATTCAGTAACTGGATTATTTTGATCGGTTTTAAAAAATTAAGAATCAAAACTTAACTACTGTACGTGTAGAACCTGTCTAGATTTAAACCGCAAGACCAGGCCGGTTTTGGTTTGGTTTCGGTTCTATCCGATTAGCATTGGAACATTTTTTCAGAACACATGGACTCAAAAGATTATTTAGAATTTAGAGGACTAAACAAGTCATAAAATAATTATCGATTTTTATAGGATTCAAAACCAAATATGGTACACATGATACACAAAGTACTTAATATCAATAAAAACAACTCTTAAAATTTTATGAAAACAACCAAGTAAGTTAAACAAAAAATGGAATAGTCTAAAAATGAGAAAATAAATTCAGCAGCATGTCTCCTGGGGAATTAAAACTGAAAATTAGGTATTAGTAGAGTCAATTAGTGATAATAATACATTACCACTTCTTTATTTTTTCAGAACCATAGTCAGACCAATAAACTGCATAACCTAACCAAATAGAATGGTTCAGTCTGGATCGGATCAGTTTAACGATTATACCGATTTTCTTGTGCACTCCTACGTACTCCTGTACAGGGTTAGTGCGCATGTGAACCGTTAGATGTGTTTTTAACGATCCAGATTATGTTGCACGCTAAATTAATGTCCACATGCAAAGATAATGTATGAAATTTGAATCGTTAAATACACATCTGACAGTCTACATGGTACACTATAGGGCGCCCCACAAGCGAGTGCACTACATCGCGCCCCACAAGCGAGTGCACTACATCACCTCTGTTTTGGGGGGGGGGGGGGGGGGGGGGGGGGGGGGGGGGGAGAACTGTAGGGAATGGGCCAACATGTGCCGCTCTTTCTCTAGTGTGGCATCTGCTTGACGGGATTGAGTGTGAACTCGATGATGGTGGATTATTTTTTAATTTAGTACCCCACCTTGGGTATTAGCTAATACTAGGTTAGGGATGGTATTGGGCCTATTGGCTAGTCTCCTTTCTTTGAATTATCTTTCTTCCCATCCAACGGTAAAAAAATAATTCATATCATCTTTATCACAAATTGACCAAACACAACAAAACTAATCTCACTATTCATATAATCTCATTTATTATCCCGTGGACCTCACTTGTCCCTTCTATCCCCATCTTTAATCCCACTTTATCCAATCCCTCCAAAAAATTAATTGATAATTGAACATTCCCTTAGGAGTTAGTAGTGTTAGATGTTAGTTGAGGGAATCAAAACCTGCCCAAATTAGGGGTTCACACCGGCCCGCTCACTTCGGCTCAATTTTTTTAGGGCTTGAAATATACATATTTAGACCCATTGAGTTGGGTTGTTTTAAGTTTTTAACCACATTAGTAAATTGGTTGGGCTGGAGAATATCTTTTAAATCAAGCATTGTCTCTGATAATAATGATAAGGATGTTTATTATAAATTTATACCATCAAAAAAATATTAAAAAAGAAAAAAGCCATCATATTCATATATACACAGTACTCCTTTTTTCTTAAAAACAAAAATATATACACATATTTCTTGGTCTTTGAATAATTATAATTATTAAATGAAACTTTAAGAGGACCTAGATTTGAAAATATAAAATGAAGTCCGATTGTTAATGGGTCAGACTTAAGTATGCACAAGTTTCATAATTATTTAGTACAAGTCCAGTCCGAGGTATATGCACCCCTAAACCTAATGCATGAGAATATAAGGGAGGCGTTAAATGCACCCCACCCACTTGCCTGTCCAAGTCTCAAACCAATTTTATTCCCTCCAAGCCAAAAATTTCGCGGTTTTCCACCTCTGCAAGTGTACAGTTTTGGTTAATTATAATTTTAGTCCATCAAAGGATTTTATGTTTTCAATTGTGTCCCCAATATTCCAACTGTGCGAATTAAGGTTTGGACTAGTCCAGTTCGGGAATTTTCGAGTTCATATCTAGCCAATTTTTTATGACTGGAATAAATGAGTCCTCAATGTTCCGACTGTGCGAACTAAGGATTGGACTGGGCTCCTCTCCAGTCTTAAAGAAAACTAGAATAGTCCAATTATGGAATTTTCAGGTTCATATCTGGCCCATTTTTTATGACTGTAGTCATTCATTCTGTAAACTGGAGAATAAAGTTTAATCATGTAAAAAAATCATGTTGATAGGATATTAATTCACAAGTGATTGGTTCATATTTATTTTCATATAGATCGGTTTCAATCCTTGGAGCTTTTATCTTTTGATTTCCTTTATTTTAAACCGTCGTGGATAAAATATATTTAAAAAGTTTGTTGAAATTTGTGTACTTGTTTGTGATTTTTTATGAAAAATACACATTATAAATTTTACAGTCTTTATCGAATGTCTCAATTGCGCATAATCTTATTGTGGTTGACTAGGAAAAAGAATGTTTACGATTAAGAAAACTACGCACTAAACTAGATTCTTGACAAATGATGGCTAGCTCATGTGGTAAAGCTCTTAGATGTCCCACATTGTATCTTGGAATCGAGTTCATTCTCCCTTCCCATGTAATAGATTCTTGAATCCGTCTTTGATTCCAAACAAACCCTAAATTTGCAAACGGAGGGAAAAATGAAACCCTATCATGTGTAAAGAAACAATATTAAAACATACTATCGATTTTGAAAACGGGGCCAGGGGTGGCCCGGCCAAGTTCCATAGTGGTCGTACGCCCATAACATTAGTATATTGATCCAATGGATTTGGGGTGTTTAAAAATACCTAACGACGATTTTTGGACAGGGGGAGCCGGATCTGGGGTTTCCAGATCCAGACTCCTGACAACAACGGCGGTGGTAGGTGACAGCTCCGCTGACTTGCTCCGGCGTTCTTTATTTTCTTGCCCTTTTTTTTAAATATGTGTTGTTGTTAGTTTTGTAGGCGGTTTTGGCTGGCCGTTTGTTTTGTAGGCGATTTTGCAACCGTCAGTTTTGTAGGTGTGGCTAGCGGTTTCGCGGCCTTGGTTTTTGTTTGCCGGTTTTGGCCGTTTGTTTTGTAGACGGTTTTGCACTCGTTAGTTTTGTAGGTGTGGCCGGACAGGGGCGGCCCCATATAGGGGCAAGGGGGGCACCTGACCCCCCTGAGCCAAAAATTCTCCTTGCAATATGCATATTTTTTTTTATTGTTTTTATAATTTTGTCCCACAAGAGTAGATGTTGTTGTCTTTACCTTGTGATCCTTGCCCAACAAAACTAACTATTGTAGATTCTTGACTCCCCTAATAATAAATCCTACGTCCGCCCCTGTGGCCGGCGGTTCGTGGCCGTGGTTATTGTTTGCTGGTTTTGGCCGCCGGTTTTGTTTAATAAAATTTCTTCTACCTCTTTACCTAAAAAAAATACCTAAAGTTAATATTAATTTCCACATTTTTTTTTACAAATACACTCTGAAACTTGTCTTCCAGTGTGATTTGAGAATTTTATTTTGCGCGTAATCCTATAAATTCAATTAAAGACAGAATTTGGAGCTCATAAAGAGAAAAGTGTGAATTTGCCGTTCTAGTTTTCCATGGACGAATGTGCCATGTAACACATTCTTAATGCAACTTTTTTATTGGCTACAAATAAGAACATGAAATGACTTGAAAAACTTTCTTTGGAAGAAAAAAAGAGGAAAAAGAGGGAGCACACAACAACCGCTTTGTGGTATCTGCAGACACTCGTGAAAACCACTTTGTATTATTTCCGAATTACCCCCAAAAAAAGAAAACCACTTTGTGCAAGTTACAAAAGAAGAGGGAGCAGAAGAAGAGTTAGAGCAACAACCTGTTAATCATGCACTGTATATGTCTTAGTTGCATTGTCTTATTATGTCCGCTGTCCGATCCAAAATTTCAATGTTGGATGAAATTGTCTCACAATCTTTACTTTTAAGCTGAGTTTCGCCTATAGTATTTTTGGTATTTTCGGAATTCTCGGTATTTTCGGTAGTTTCTTAGACGTCACTTTCCTCACATGAAACAAAACAATGCCTTGTTCCCTTTACTGGTGTCTAGGAAGGGAAATGTTGAGGACAAGCCTAATTAACCTATGGTAATAATACACAAAGTGACTGTGTTCAGACTCAAACCCAAGACCTTGAGTTTAATGGGCTGAGTCTTTACCACTGCACTACCAATACTATTTTGCGAAAACAACCCCTACTTTTGACCACAGTGAGAAGATGGTGTTCTTAGTTGAAATTGTGTATATAGTGACATTCTTGACATAACTTGCATATATAGAAATATATTAAGGGGCCTATTGAGACTTTGGGGTACAATAGGCTGCTTTGTTATTAATTGGGGTATCACGAACTCCAAAATCTAATAAAAACCGCTCACTATTTAGAGTTCAGACGCAAAACAAAAACCCTGTATGAAATCTAAGGCGATCATGTAGTTTATTAATTGAATCAAATAACCCTTGTGTATTTTTTAAATTGGATTTGTTGTTATTTTACTTAATAGTACGCAATTTGTTTACTAGGTTAACAATGTTCGATTGACTTGATTTCTTATAAATCTGTTGTTTGCATCTAAATCTATTCTAATATATAAATGGGGAGCACAAATGTGTGTAGTGTCATTGTGTCAAACTTTGTTTCCCATTAGTATCCAAAATGAAAACACTCAATCCCCTCCACTTACCATTAACTTCCCATAACCGTAAGGCTAAAAATGCCAACTTAAAACATACTCCACGAGCAATAAATACTCCACACCCACGCACAAATTCTCATCTCTACCATTGACTATACACGAGAGAAAGCCAACAAATCTCCTACAACTTCTGATGCCCATGGATTGCTTCAAGAATTTGGCATTTTGTTTTGCTTAAAAAAGGTACATCCTGACTTTTTTTTATTGAGTTTGGAAGAAAAAAATAGGTACGTCTAAAAAGCAAATGACATCACCAGTGGCCTTTTTCAAATGAGTTTGTCAAGTGCAATAGCATTTCGCCCACTAAATAGTCAGTTGTTTCTTTTGGGTAACAGGCGTGCTACATGCACATAAAACTTATCCAGAAACTTAAATTGGTACTCCCTCCGTCTCATCTTGTTTGTCAATTATTTCATTTTCTGCTACGCCTTAAATTGCTTATATCTTTCAATCTATGATTTTTTCACGGTTTTAAAAACTTTGTATAATAGAATTAATCGTGAACTATCAAATAAGATCTATATTGCA
Source organism: Vaccinium darrowii (assembly GCA_020921065.1). Taxonomy (NCBI): domain Eukaryota; kingdom Viridiplantae; phylum Streptophyta; class Magnoliopsida; order Ericales; family Ericaceae; genus Vaccinium; species Vaccinium darrowii. Next base: position 26,724,847 of record CM037156.1, read on the forward strand.
TATATTTGGAGATCAATATTAAAAGATATAAGCGATCAAAAACTGACTCAATTATCAAAATAATTGACAAACAAAATGGGACGAATGGAGTAATAAATTTTATATTCAATGTCGCTCTTGTTTGATAGATTTCGACTAATTAGTTCTATAAAACAATGTTTTAAAATTACAAAAAACATTATAAATTACAAGATATAATCATTTGAAAAGTGGCACGAACTCTCAAAATGGACTAACAAATTCGGACAGAAGGAGTTTTTTTTCTCCCATATTGACGTAGAGTGAATCAGAATTCAAAAATGAGTCGCTCAGATTGACTTAAGAGTGAATTTGGGCCACTCATTTTTGAATTCTGGGTACTTTCTGGATAAATTTTACGCCCATGCAGCACTCCTGTTACACAAAAGAAACTACAGTAGTATTTTTTTCACAACTTCCTAAGTGTGTTTGAACCTTTGCATTTTTTGCAATTACAGTGAAGTGAAGTTCACACTTCTGGACATATTTGCACCTATGGGTTTCCTTCCCACGTTTCAGTTGAGAATTACATTTGTTCGACTTGCACACGTATCGCGTAGCCCTAATCTAAATATTGAACAGTTCCGATTATGTTTTTAAGTTGAGACGACCCTGAGTCCACTTGCCCATCGCCATTTGGTAGAGGTTGACTAACGTGAACATACTTAAGTGCACAATCTGAAGCCTATTTGAGTATCTGCGATTCGATATTTAGCTACCACTCCAGACCCTCTCCTCTCCTTTTCCCTCCACCACAACCCACAAAAATACAATTGGAAACCAAAAAAAATGAACTCCTTCTGTCCGAATTTGTTAGTATGAATTTGTTAGTCCATTTTGAGAGTTCGTGCCACTTTTTAAATGATTATATTTTGTAATTTATAATGTTTTATGCAATTTTAAAACATTGTTTTATAGAACTAATTAGTCGAAATCTATCAAATAAGATCGACATTGGATATAAAATTTATTACTACCAATTTAAAGATATTATTTGGTTTTTTATCCGGTTACACTAGAACGAGGAACAAATAAATCCGGACAGAGGGAGTATACAGCCGCCAAAATTGAAATAGGAAAAGTAAAGATGAAAAAGGTGGCCAGGAGAGAAACAAGTCAATTAACTCACTCCATGGTTCATTTTGCTTTTCTCTATGACGTAGCCAACTACCCTCGATCGGTATGTTGGAGAATTAATTATTGTTTCCTTAAGGTGTATTTCTAAACAAATAAATCTATTTATAATCTAGTCTAACATAAAAAAGGAGAATATTGTGAACAAAATTTTTGAAGCCCTGTTACGAAAGTGATTTTAATATTGTCCTTGTAAAAAACTACTATATTGTACAACTACTTTCACTTTAAAAATTTACCGTTAAGATAAAATAGTAAAATCACTCGAATTCAACCACTTACTCTCATACCCAAAAAAAACTACCCACTTGGGCAATGTTCGACTCCTGATCTCTATGGCGGTACCAAGATGATTTACATGGAGGATTGGGCGGTGGTATGCTTCGGTAGCCCGGAGATTTACACTCTTTGGATGGGTCCAATTAGTGGCCCTACTATAGGGTGGTTCTTTCGACAAAAAAAAAAAAAAAAAAACCACCCACTATCCCTCGTCACATATTTACACTTGCACACAGAGTGTGTGCCCGACCCCTATTAATTATGAAAGAGGTAGGGAGGAACAAGAAGTGGAGTGGTAGCCAAGTATTAGGCACCATGTATTTTCAAGTATTTGATAGGAATTCAAATTTCACTGACTATAAGCAATGCACGATATTAATTTTTGCCGATCAATAATAATAGTAAAAAAAAAGAGAGTGAGAGGAACAAGTGGTCATTAAAGATGGCCGGAGATCACTATTAACATAATACTTTTTTGAAGATTATGAAACACAAAAGTTTAATGTAAGAATATGAACAAATTAAAGGGCAAAAGAATACATGAATTAATGTGAAATGATCAACAATCCCATGCAAGCTGATCATCCATAGGACTCACATTGCCATACAGTCCACAAGGCATAAGTGCAGACTCCACAAACTCAAAATCAAAGTTAGAGCTCATGTTCCCAATCAATAAATTTTCCATGTTAGTACTGTTTTGCCCTTCAAATTTAGCCTTTTCTTGTTCTCGCTGTTGTTGTTGCTGCTGATTTTCATGTTGTACCTGCATTATCATTTCGTGCCGTGTCGGTTCATGAAAGTGTTCCAACCCGGTAGTAGTACCACTGCCCCACATGCAACTCTCATCAAACATTCCAAAGCCCGACGGGTTTAAGGAATAAGATGGAAGCGTTGCCATTTCCATTGAAGATCGGCTACCAAACTCCATCAAAGAATGAGCGTTTTGATTCGAAGCAAAGTTAGGGTTTTGGTACTCTGAGGTGGTGGTGGTGGTGGTGGTGGTGGTAGTAGCAGCAGTAGTAGCAGTAGTAATCGTTGAATTTTCGTACAACGAGGTAGGAATAGGATTGATAGAATTAGTATGATGAAAAGGCGTTTTCATGTCTACATAAGCATCATTATTACTATGGGAGGTACTTATGGAGAAAACTGAGGTGTTTCGATTGTGGTTGTGAGAGGTTTTGCTCGCGAACCCGTTGCTGTGGCCATTAATTTTGTGGGAAGAGAGGAGATTGTGAGTGTTGGGGTCTAAGCCTTGCGCGATGAGCTTTTTCTTGATGCATGAGTTCCAAAAGTTCTTCACTTCGTTGTCGGTTCTACCGGGCAAGTGTTTGGCTATCTGAGCCCATCTGTTGCCTAGAATCCTATGAACATCAATGATGACTCTTTCTTCTTGTTCAGTAAAAGAGCCCCTCTTCAGATCCGGCCTTAAGTAATTTATCCATCTCAATCTGCAACTCTTTCCACACCTTTGCAAACCTGCGACATCCCAAGAACAAGAGGAAAAGAAAAAAAAAAAAAACAAAAGACTTGAGAGCATTGAGTGCAAAGTTTTTTTTTTTTTAAACAACAAAAAGAAATCTATAATCTTTTAACGAAATGAATACAAAGACAAAGGAATTTGGACACAACGGGACCGCAACCAAGGACATACATCCCAACGAGGTTTGGACATATGCCTCGGACAATCGTATGCCAATCAAAACCCAAAAAGAGAGGCATGGCGAGAAGGCAACAAAGACAAGAATTTACAATGCACATGAATAATAGTCACAGAAACCCCCCAGTGAATGAAGAAATCTGGCAACTAAAACCTCAAACCAAAGACCAACAGACCGAGTGGAAAGTACTGCTTTTTTTGGTTTTGCCAAAAACATTATCCTTGAGAACATGTTTTGTTTTTTGGTTGAGATCCGGAAATGATATTACTTATGCTTTCAAGACTCGAGCTGATGGGTACTGTACAAAATATCATGCTTGTTGCAAATCCCAATTGTATTGTTGCAACAGGACAACTTCCATATGCACTACGTCTTTTGATTTCTTGGGTGTTTGTTCTTTTGATTTCTTTATTTGTTTTTCATTTTGGTCTGCGTTCGTACCGGTTGGGTCTTGTGTTAATCAGGGTTTTTCACATTTTCTATTTCCAGTGGATGTCAGAGTGGTGCTGTGGGTGGTGCCAGTGCAGGTAACGGTTTGCTACCGGTGATGCTGGTGGAAGTTGGGTGGTGATATACATAAGAACTGGTCGATGCTGGTGGTAGTTGGGTGGTGATATACATAAGAGCTGGTCATGTTGACAGAGGAGTTGAATCCCCGACCTCCTTTCTCTTGGCATCTACGTGCACCTCTAACTAATGCCGTTGGGCCAAAAGGTCACTCGGCGGTATGGTAGCGGTGATGCTGGTGGAACTGAGGTGGTGTTGGTATGCCCCCCAAAATTACAAATAAGGTGTACTTTCAATTGGACACAAGGGAAATCTTTAGGTAAAAATTTCCACCCCATACAAACAGAGATCGAGAAAAGAAGAAAGGATAGCAAAGCAACCTGCTAGTTTAGGAACAGCACTCCAGCAGCCATGGCCATGGGTGGTGATGTGTCTGACCAGCTTCTCATCTTCTTCAGGAGACCACAAACCTCTCTTCACTTTCTGTTTACTGCAGCAATGATGCCCCATCTCATCACTCCCCTTCACTACTAGTACTGCTCCCCCCAGGCCCCAACCTTAATAAAACCTCAACTCAACATTCTCTATATATTGTGTTGGTGGATCCTTCCTTTCTCTCTTTTTTTTTCTTCTCCAACTAAACATAGAAAATAATTCCTCTTTCTCCAATCTACATACAGAAGTCTTCCTAAATTTTCTTCTCTTTTTTTCTATACTTGTGACATAGATGAAGTGTACTTCATTTTAATCACACAGAGAGAGAAGAGAGAGAGAGAGAGATGTGCTGGAAATATAACTTGGTGTTTACTACTCATGAGAGAGAGAGAGAGAGAGAGAGAGAGAGAGAGAGAGAGGGCCACAGAGGGGGGGTCTCATTGAGTGTTTTGGCAGCTTCCAACAATGTCCTCAGCCATTGCTCTCAACTTGAATAACACTCTTCTTTAATCAAATGAGAAGGGAAAAAAAAGTGTACATGACACAAAATATGTGTCTGCGCGCATACGACTACTCTTGAACAAGTTAACATCCTAGTTATATCGTTTTTGGACGAAAAGATTAGTTTAAGAGACAGGTAAAATCAAAGAATCAACTAATTGAAAACAAGATTTTTCCACTCTCGTGTGGACCCATATCAAGTAGGAAATGGTCTTCTCCATCACTTCACCAGGAGAGTCATGAGACTGTACTTGCAATGTATAAAAGTGTAACCAATACACTACTATATAGTATTATTATATTTATAAATCGAATAAAGAGTCTCATTTACACTGCATGTACGAATATTGTCACGCACAATTGATTTACGTATATGTATGTGTGTATATATCGTTATATGTATCTTGTATATATGAGATCCAGAAAAAAAACGTACGTATTTTTTCCATCACTTCACCATGAGAGTCATGAGACTGTACTTGCTGTAGAAGTGTGACAAATACACTACTATATAGTATTATTATATTTATGAATCAAATAAAATAAAAGAGTCTCATTTACACTGCATGTACGAATATTGGTACACACAAATATATACATGTGTATGTGTGTGCATATAATTATATGTATCATGTATATATGAGATTCCAAAAAAACAACGTACGTTTTTTTCCTTTGACTTTCTCTCTCATTCGCAGAGTGAAGAAAGCGGGCTTTGTCCCAGCTACCGCTATCCTTTGGAAACCAAAAGAGCTAATGAAGGAAAGGGGTGCAATCTCTCCCTTTGCCTAATTAAAAAAATATTAGTTATGGAAATGAATATGGGAATGCTACACTGCACAACCCATGTTTGGATGCGAGTTGATACACCTTTGATATTTTATAAAAGATTCGTTCTATCGGGACATAAATTATTAATTAATTTATTACTTTTATGTAATAATTCATAACATTTACACATAATTTTGTAACATCAATTGCGATATTAGACATGTTATCAATTTATGTTCAACTGTTTTGAGTTTCTATGCTAATGTTATGAATTTCTATTCAAATATTAAGAACTTGAGGTGATTCAAGTAGTACACATTGCACATCACCAAAATACGGGTATGACTTTTAGCACTTTCCTCTCGGCTCATATGAGTGTCCAACTTACTTTATCCACAATTAAGTAGTGGTTTTGATATATATATATACTAGTGCTTTGCCCGTGCCTAAAGGCACTTGATGAAGTTTGACAACTTTAACCAACCATACAATACTACTTGCAATGTTTTTGTCATCAAATATTCCGGCTAATGCCATGCCGCCACCCCTGTCATGATTGTGTAAGTTCAATAAGTGAAACTAAAAAAAAAAAAAACCAAACTACTAACATCTAATAAAACCCATTATTTTGTGCACAACAAAAAATATGTAATTTTGAAGCATCATGAAGAGATTCCTTCTTATTTTTTCGTTGATTTACCAAATTTATAATATCCATTTCACAACAAAAATCATTTGAGAGAGAGAGAGAGAGAGTTCTTAAATTAAATTTTCCTATGATGGTTGGATGTCAAAGAAAAAGAAAGGATTTTTGAAATTTGAAATTCGCACATGAATTAAAGGATGGTGTGTCTTTTCCGAAATGAATTTTTTTCATGTGATTTTTTTTTATCTGCTTTCTTCTTATTCTTCATCTTCTTTTTTTTTTTTTTTGATCGGCAATTCTTTATCTTCTTTCTTGGTAATTGAGATAGTGAGAATGAGAATTTTTTTTAAATTTGAAACTCCCAGATCAAAAGATTGTTCTTTTTAGAAAGTAGTTTTCTTTCATGTGGTGTTTTTTGTTGATTCGCTTTCCTTTTTCTTTTGTATGATTAATGGAAAGTTATTTTGGAAAGGCAAGTTTTCTTATATAGATAAAGATTAGAAGAGAAATGAGAGATCTTTGTAAAATGGAAATGCCACGTAGGACATTTTGAAAAAAACCGTTGGGTAATATTATATATACACACACACACACACACACACACACACACACCCCACCCAAAAAAAAATTTGTAAATCTTGTGATTGTTACACTCAATGTTACTACTCCCTCTGTCATTTTAAGGGTATACCTTTGTAATTCCAATTTATTAAAGAGACATCAACGTTTCCCATTAACTATTTCCCAACTTTTATCTCCCCTTTTCAAAATTGTCATCCACCTTTACCCATTAACTTTTTATTGTACAAAGTTCTATTTATTTTTAAAATGGACATTTATAAAAGGGATAACTCAAAATGGAATACTAAAGTATTAAAAAGGAACGGAGCGAGTATGCGACATATTCCTTGTATTGTTTTGCGAAAGGGAAATGATTTTCACACTCCCCATTTTACATTTACAATCTACACTCCTTTTTCTATCTTTATCCACATGAATTTACAATATTACCCTTGCATGTGTGAAAAAGATGTATTGAAGAAGGGCGATATTGTAAATTCATGTGGATAAAGACCAAAAAAAAAAAAAAGAGTGTGGATTGCAAAATGGGGGGTGTGAAAATCATTTCCCTTTGCGAAACACGACATTTGTAATATAGACATTAATTCGGTCATTAAATATCTTTCACTTTACAAGATTAGTAGTAGTCTTAATGATGATCTAACCTTATGTGGAAGTGATATCATTAATGGTGGAAAATGGACGCTAATAAAAGGCCGGTAAAGGGAAAACCTAATGATTTAGCACAAGACCACATCATCTTTTAATTACATCCAAAGGAGAATGAATGATTTGCAATTTTGCATTATGCATTTGCTGCTTTGCATAAAGAAAACTGATCTAGAACATGTTGCTGACATTCTTAAAAATACAATAGGTAACGTGGAAATCGTTCATAGTTATAAAAAATACAGGTGACATTTTGAAGCCGAAATTATTTTCACTTTAATTTAGTCATTTTATGGAATCGGAGGCCCTATAGTGCAAGGGGTGCACTATGTGCCATAGTGTGCAATCCTAGCCGTCTAAAAGTGCTCTTAATTTTCAGATTTGAGAAACTATCCTATATGTATGACAAGTACCTACTATTTGAAAACTAGACCATTGATTATAGAGATCGTAAGCTCCAAAAGACGAGTTTTTTGTGTTAGCAATTTCATTGACAAAACACATAACTCTTTGTATCCCATTATCGATTGTACATTATTATTCTTATCTTTTTAGATAGTCAGTTGAGGATTTATGTGGAAAAGAATTATTTGAAACATGTATTGAGTATTTGAGTGCGGTAATATAGAGGCATCGGGATCCAGGGCATCAAGAAGTGTCAATCGAAGTATCAATTTTGGTTTCTATAACTTAATCAAGTAACCCTCAGGCTAATTGTCAAGCAAGGCTTCTGATCACAAATTACTAGAGCAAATCTGGCGATTTTTAGTAGCTATACAATTACAATCAGTTAGCTGATCAGGAAACTCTCTCCGAAGTGTAAAAATACCAAGAAACATCCAGCACAAGGTTGGAGAGAGTTTTTTTTATGGCTCTTGGAGATTATCTTACATTTATGAGTTCTTAAAGCACATCTACAATCTCCACGTGGTATCTATTCCTTCCATGTATTGATGTTTTATTTGAGAAAAGCCTAAGGAAGATTCCTAGGCAATACAAAGTCCTTCAGTGGATTTTCGGGAGGCAAACGGAAGGCTTTTGGATTCAAGGTAGCGGCGGTCAAAATATTAGGTGTGGCGAATTGGCGTTCTTTGTTTGCTTGCTTTCCATTTGTTAGATTGGTCAAAAATTGATTGGCAGTTTGATTGTTTAAAGAGAAGGAAACATGGGAAATATATAAACTTAGACCATCTAGGGTTTTTCAGAGATGAATGGCTCAGATGCACGCTACATTCACGCAGTGCACCACTGCAGGATACCCAGGTCCCTCCTTTTATTCCTTTGCACTCTTTTTACTGTTTAATTTACTTATAATTAATTAAGGATTAGTTGATAATTTCACATGAAAAAGAACAAAGGTATGAATACATGAGGAGAAAATTGAAGAGCAAATATTATTTTTTTTCCTTTTCACATTGTCATTAATATTTTGGGTGTTGTAAAATGACTAGACTGCATTATAGTGCATTTTTTAATTTGCATGCATTGAGAAAACATAGTCTGCATAGCAATATTAGTCACAATGTAAACACTCTCTCTCTCTCTCTCTCTCTCTCTCTAAATTGTTAGTCATATACATGCATATATACATTTATTTTTTGGACACACATAACACGAAATACATATGTTATGGATGGTGGCATATCTTTACTTCACTCAACCGTTGCTTGGGACAGTCAATTTTCTTGGTGTCAACGAAGATAGTGATCATGATTGGGTGTGTCGTGTCTCTCCTTTTCTTGGTTTTCACTTTCCCATTTCCAAGTCTTTTTTCTCTTACAAAACTCAACACTTTCCACAGAATTTTCCATCATGTGTCCTCTTGGCCCTTCCTTTTTGTTTCTTTGAGGAAATCTCGTGGAAAAGCAAATCCCCCAACCCATAATTAATCAAACAAACCAGTCCATAACCAAATCATTGCCGATTGTCAATTTGATTTTCCCTCGCCGAGTATCACGCGCTGGGATAGATCAATTTGAATCATGAATTCTATTTTCTTCGTTAAACAAAGTATACGAGTAAGATGAGTGTAGCTAAAATGAAATTGTTGAGATGGATGTGTTGTAAGACTTACGAGATAGAATTCGAAACGAAAATCTTCATGACAGGTAGGAGTAGCACTGATAGAGAATAAACAAAGGTTTTTTATTCCTACGCTATTTCATTTCTTATATCTTGGAAATGGACTGAAGCAATTAGGAAGAGTGACATGATTACAATATCATGGAAAACGATGCATTTGACAAAACTCAATAGTAAATGCAGTAGTTTTGCATATTTGAATTCTCCAAGATTCCAAACCTCGGGGGCCACTAGAGGATTCAGACAGTTGTTAACTTTAGGATTGCAAAATTAGTTGAGGTTCGTACAAGTTAGCCTGAAGAGAAAAAAAAAAAAAAAAGTGGAAAAGCAATCTCACCCGATAGAGTAGTATACTGCATCGATGAGACGTGGTATTACTCATATTAGTAATCTTATTCTGATTAGTCAATTAGTAAGATTCTGCATCCCATAAAATTACATTTTCTCTTTTTAATTTTTTTGAAGGAATTTTTTTTGATTAATCTTAGTAAATATATTACAAAGATTAAAAGAATGTAAAGCACATTTCACCACAACGGATTACACTAGAACCAATCAAATGAACGCAGATCGAAGAATGTTGTATTGGTAATCCTGTATCAGTCAAACTGGCCTCCGTCAAGAAATATACACGTATCCAATGCTCTTATTATCATAAATTAACTTTTGCATATCATGGGCCTGTTTGGATACCTTCTTTTTATATTTCGATTTTCTCCTTTTTTACTTTTGGATGTTTGGCAGGTTCTTTCAAAATAGATTTTAAGAGAGTGTGTTTCAATTTTTTATGTTTTTTTTTTTTTGCATTTAGTTGGATTTGAGTTTAATTGTTATTTTAAGTTGGATCCCGTGTCTGTGTAGTGCACTTGCTTTGGGGCCCACCCTGAGTGAGTCCCGTTATTTGATCTAAATTATTCATTTTGTTCGGCTCAAGTACGTAGTCTATGTAAAAATTCAGGTTGATTGGATATTGGTAACTATGCTTTCAGACTACATTTTTTGCAAAAACGAAACACTTAAAGAAACTGTTCTAGTTGATTTTTTTCTACAAAACTGTAAGCTAAATGGTCACCGATATCTTATCAACACGAATTTTTACGTGAACTCGAAGAGATGAACAAAATGAATGATTTAGATCAAACAATGGGACCCACACACACTTTGGGACCCTTTCAACTTTGTCGTTTTTTTCTTTCCCCCTTTACTAATTGGTTGGAAATATTTGATTCTTTCTAATTAGCAAAAAAAAAAAAAAGGGACTTTCAATATAGGGATACAGGAATTTGTTAAGCGCAAGAACAACATAGTTTTTTCTCTACATAACCTTAAAAATTGGCTTAAAACATTATTCGCACTAACCATGTTGCAAAATACATTTTGTACATATCTCCCATAATACTCTATCAAATTAAAAATGCATTTCTAACCATAATCCAAAAAATCAAAAATGCAAAAATCAAAAACCAAAAAGTCAAAAATCGGACTCTCGAACACGGACTTGGGATTCCAGTAGTGAGCCAAGTTACTACATCCCCGTAGTGACCTCAATTGTGGGTTCTCTGAAATCTTCATTTGGGATCAAAACTGTTTATTTTTTCAGGAATTTTGAACATATTATAACATTATGGGTTCAAAAATTTATGATCATCGGAGATTGTTAGACACACATATGAGATAAATTCGTCTTACAATATATTATCCTATTGATATTGTCCACCCATATAAATGGTATCCAAACCTATGGCTATCAATATCCAATTAATTTGATTTTTTACATGAATGATGTACTTAACATTCCCGAGAAATTGTATGGTTCGGATCCCAAATACAAATTATAGAGAACCCACAATTGAGGTCACTACGAGAATATTGTGACTTCAGTCACTACGAGTACCCCAAATACCCCGAACACCCCCTATATCATTGTGTTTTTTTTTTTTTCCTGATCTCAAGACTATTATTGCTCTCATCTTTCTAGTATGGGCCATGGTACTCTTATTTTCACTGGAATACTATGCACAAGAGATGAAGAGAGCCGCATGCTTTACATCAAGTTTGACAAATTCTCTTCGATTTGATAGATTAATGGATACATCCATTTGTTTTTTCCCATTTGACTATTTTTTTTTCCTAGGGAATGAGTAATTGGTGTATTGCCAAAAAAGGATAAAAGTCTCCTGCAGCATTTGTGGCTTAAAATGAAATGATTGTCAGCGTGTCTCTTGTAACACTTCATGGAAGTCACTGACACAAAACTTTGAACCTGTTAGCATGGCTTAAACTGTTAATTTTATCTTACATGAATCATTTTATACCATTTTCACCCATTTTGACTTGGGTGAGATATCTGTTACTATATATCTCCCCAACTTTTATGAATCATTTTGGAGTCACCGCGTTATTTCACGAGTCTTTTTACGATCTCTCGTACGAAGTCTTGGACCCACTTGATCATGTAAAAAAATGTGGATCACTACTCGCCCATTAACTTGTTACCTCACAACATGATCCAAAATTATATACTTAAGTCCAACTTCTTGTTTGTTTCTTGTCAACTATTATGATTTTTTTTCTCCCCTCTCCCATCAGTAACAGCAAGGGCGGCCCGCTTGACTCCGCTGGACCGAAATTTTCTACTGCCGTGTATATATAATTTTGGGTATTTTGGTAATTTTGCCTCCATACCCTATACATTATTTTCTAATTTTGCCCCAAGTAATAAAAAATAAATATAACTATGCCCAAATAATTTTTCCGGATCACCTCCAATCTTTTCTTTTTTTGGTGGTCCCAGAACTTTTTAACTCTCTCTATGATGGGGTAGCCACACCCAATTATTTTTCTGTTTTGCCTTTTAAGTGGTCCCTCTCTATGATGAGCTTAACAGGGATTAGCGATTTCGCTAAGAAGATGGTTGAGACCCAAAGAGATATCGGATATCCATTGGTATACAAACTTTTGAAATTAGCCTTAGTTTTATTAGTTGTGACCGCTACAGTGGAGAGATCATTTTTTGCAATGAAGATTGTGAAGAACCGACTTCGTAGCCGAATGGGTGACCAGTGGATGCAAGATAGTTTGGTTGTATACATAGAGCGAAAGATTTTTGATACCATTTCAAATAAGGCTATCATGAATCGGTTTCAAAATATGAAAAATTGTCGGGGCAAGTTGTAAACGATATGATATGTTATGGTTGACATACCACTTTTGCTTATATGTATATATTAAATATCTTTTGGTTAAGTATTATATTGGATCTACTATTCTACTGTAAACTTGACCCCGCTGATAGTAAATCCTGCGTCCGCTCCTGAGTAACAGTAATGTTTTGTTGTTATCAATGAAATATTACTTTCTTTGCTAATAAAAAACAAAAAACAAATTTTTTAAGCCCCACGTAGACACTACCGCACTATCATGTTGGAGCCTAACCACGAGACCCTAAATGCTTTAGCTCAAAATACTAGTAATAGTGTTTTTTTTTAAAGTAAAAGAATTTTATTAATCTTTGGAACATGTTACAAAGATTAACGGGGGCAAGGAAAAGTGGCATCACAACGTGAGGAAGCATCTGAACTCGGTTGGTACCCAACCACATGACAATCATATGCCTGCAAGACAAAATACTAGTAATAGTTGACACGATTTGTATGTCCAAAATTACTCATGCATGTAGACTTCCGATGTGGGACATCGTGTGTCACATTAGTATAATCTTATCTGGTTAATCAGTGGCGACTACATGAGTTTGGGAGAATGGAGTCATCCATAAACATCAACGTAAATCATAGAAGTAAACGCTAAATCTACAAGAGAGACACGAGAGAAAACTGACGAGGGCTCCATTCGACTACCCAACAAACAGGCCGAAGAGAGAACGGAGGAGGTGAGATTGATTTTTTTGGATGCAACGGTGTGGGGCCCGTGTATGCGTAGGTTCCCCATGTGATAGGGGCTTTACAAAACCGTTATATTGCAAATTCTATATTGAAGACTAAAGAGAAGCTGTATTTTAGCCATTTGATTTGTATTCTGTCTGTTTAGCAATAATTGAGTTTCAAGAGTAGAAAATTTTCTACTATGGTGACAAAATCAAATGAGTTTTAGTCCTTTTGTTTGGCATTTTCTCATAACTTTTAGTAGTTTTAACGATTAGAAAATTGTCAAGCGCGGTGTCAATATTAAACTTTAAGGGAGTCATTTCCAAATTATGACAAAATTTGAATATAGTACTAGTAGTAAAATATTTTTCTCCGTGGGGTTGGCCGACCCCACTTATTTGTATGTTGCATCGCCAGCGTCTAGTTTCTTATATACCCAAGATCACAACTTTCGACCTGTGTCACTGGCATGGCAGATGCTCAGGAGTAGTGAATAACACAGATTCTTTCACTGCGATTCTTGTGCATTGTAATTATCTAGAGGATTAACAATAGTACTCCAATGACTTTTCAAAATTTACTATTCTGTCTTGACTGTTTCCTAGCTTGGTGGTGATTATATTCAAACAAAAGATAGACTTATTAACACTTTTTGAGTACCCCAGTAGGAGTTTTTACATTTTACGTACGGCAACAAGTAATTAAAAAGTTCAACTATCTAGAAGGTGATCAAGTTAATTACTTAATTAAAGTCCTGATTAATTGAGGCTTAACCCTTGCCATGGTTGAGATGGTGGGGTTAGCTAACATTGTGAAAGAGAAGAAAGTCTCCCTATAATCATGATGATCAAATGTACGGTTCCCCTCTCTATTACTTATTAATCCTGCCGACGGTTTCCATGATTATCTCTTTTAATCTCTTTACCATCTTTTCTTTTTTATTTTTATTTTATTCTTCAAAAAAGCTAAACAACCTTGATTATCCCCACTTTCTCTAGCTATGTATGCATCTCTCTCTCTCTCTCTCTCTCTCATGTGTTTGTGTCATGTGCATAATGTTTTTTATGTCATGAGATTACTTGAGTGCATAAGCTTTTTCTGGGGAATCCATTCAATATTCACTTGATTTTTGTTTGTACTTGTCTCTCCAATTGTATATATACTTTAAAAAAAGCATATATATATGTAATTATATTACCACCATAAATATAGGAAAAGTTCACCCCAAGCTTTTCTCGTGATTAGCTGCTTATAATATATCATCAAAAGTCCAACATGACATATCACATTGTTTGCTACCTCCAACTTGTTTTTCTGTTCAACAGTGCTACATACCCAGAAAATACACTCAGAATTTACCCATAATTTGAAATCAGTGGCCCAGATTCACTCCCAAATGAATCTAAACCATTAATTTCAAATTCTGAAAAATTTCGGCGTGAATTTTCTGGTCTTTTCCTTTTCTGTTCTACGAAAGTTATTTTTATAATTCAGAGTGTCCGAGTCAGCTTATATGTAGGGCTATAAATGAACTGAGTCGTTCGTAAACTATTCAAGACTCGACTCGGTAAAAGCTCGTTCGAGTTCGATTCGGATACTAAACGAACTGAATCTGAACCTCAATTTTAGGCTCGTTTAAGAAACAAGTCGAACTTGAACTTGACAATATATGCATTTATACTAATCTCAAGGGGTCTAATTTTACCGTCCACTTACTAGGGGGAAAGTTTCATTGCAATTAGGACAATGCCCCCATATAGGCTGACCTTCCAAACGTTAATAGGATCTGGGTGATTTTGAACCTGACATATAGAAATAGAACACTGAACAAATGTCTAAATCTCAAGTATTGATCACTAGCCTGAGCATTAATATTAAGTTAAAATTTACATCCATACCTCAAATTGCGGTTTAATGTTTTAAATTATTTTACAATAGTTATTTATATTTTTCCTAGCTATTATAACTGGAAAAAAAAAATTATACTTCAAGAGTACCAACATACTCCCTCCGTCCCAATTTAATAGTCCCTTTTGGGAGTTCGTGCAATTTTTCAATTGATTATATCTAGTAATTTATATTGTTTTACGTGATTTTGAAAATATTGTCTTATAGAATTAATTGTGATCTATCAAACAAGATCCATATTGAATATGAAATCCATTACCGATTTCAAGTTATAAGTAGTTTTTCATTCGGTTAGAATAGAACGAGGGACTATTAAATTGGGACGGAGGGAGTATAAAAGAAAAAGAGCCTCAAACACCACAGTCCTTCAAGAGTACTGAATTATCACAACCCGAGACCGGCGCCCCTCAAAAGAGCTTTCTTTTACTTCTTTCTTGTATGAGAGATAGGGCGCCCAAGAAAGTTCGAGAGCACATATGTATATGAAATAAATGTTAATATGTTACGGTCCCTTCAATTGGACATGGACATGGACATGACTGAACCACATAGTTCTTAATCCATCCCACTCATACTGATTTTGACATTTAGTGAGTTGGTAATCTAATGATAATGTCTTGTGAAAATGATCTTTTAGAACTTCAATAAAAAACTTACAGCTCATAACCCCAACAATCTGCAACTTTTTTTAATAAACCCCTGAAAAATAACTAAACCCCTCGGTCTCAATTTGTATGCATGAAGTTTCCTAGCAACTTCGATTCCTGCCTCCGACATGGCTCCTCTGAAATATTCCACGTGTACCAAAAGTATTTGGTAGGTCAGCATAACTTTATATAATTTACAGCTTTCAAATTGTCGTAAATTTACGTGATCATAAAAATATAGCTCGAGACTGGCCAGGATTTTAATCAAGGCAAGATAACCATCTAATTGAGTTTCTCTTGAATATTTGCACCCACTAAATGAAATTTATTTCTTGTGCACTCAATAGACCCGTTAATTGATGTGATTGGTGCAGCCACCAATACTCAAATAATAAAAAAAATTCGGAAGTATCATGTGACTTTTGTTATTCATGTGAGACGAACAAATTTAACAAGTGACACATGACGACACATTTTTGTTATGTCAAAGTGAGACAAGCGGTAACTGGCCTGGCCGATAGTAAAAGTTGCGATTTTTCTAAGTGCTTATGCCACGTGGTGCTCCGAGATTACCCACTAAGTTTTCCTATATATAGTAGTCCTAAATCAGCACTAAATACACAAAATTCCTGTAATTTATAATCACGCATGGTTTCTTTAATCAGCAATGTACAATGAATGTTCATGAGGGATAACTTGAGTTACAAGATTGTATATATACATTTCATGTGGCGTATTGGATATGGCATTTGTTTTTTTTAACAATTTTTCTTCTTACTTGTCTAACTGAATTAACTAATTAAATGGTACTCCACCTGACAGTGATATAACAAAACCAGAATTTAACTTGTCCTTATTGTGCTGAACAAGCGTGCCTGTTTTTCTTCTCCCTCCGCAATTGTACGTACATGGTATCTAGCCTCTCACAACAGATGTTCGAGTCAGTCTACGCACACCTCAATTATTTCTCCCTCTAATTCAGTTAAAAATAGGTTATCCGTGCCGAGGCTATGAAATTTACAAGATTTTTTTTTTTTTTTTTGCGCCTAACTCCAAGAGATTGTCAATTTTTGAATTCAGGATATTTTGATTTACACAGTTTAAATTTATTCCTGTTGTCACTTGAGCTAACCCTTGAGATTTAGAATATGGATATTTATTACTGCGATTAATCTACACACAAGTGATGAGGTTTGCAAGTGTGTCACTAACGTTTTTGTTTATTTGTGTTGTCCTTATCTTTACGTTAAAAAGAGAAATGATTTTCTCACTCTGTTTTGATCGCCTCGTACTAACCTTCTTTTTTGTTTTAGAAAGTGTTTGAAACATGAAAATAAACATGAAAACACATCCAATGGATGAGATTCGTCTGATACACTCATTGAATAGTGTACCGGATGGATTTTGTCCGATGGATGCGTTTTCATGTTCATTTTTATGTTTTCTTTTCATGTATTGTACTAGGGCTCTTTTTTTTTTTTTCCCCCCTATTTAGAGAAGTATTAGACGGACTTCTTCCTTTATATCGGCTTTACTTCTTAATTCACTTTTCACATGGGAAAAAAAAATCGATTTTGTTATGTTACATGGATAAAACAAGAAAATCATGTAAAACGATAAAAGATGAGTCCAAAAATCATTTTAATTAACAAATGCTTGTTCAAACCGGGAAGCGATTTACCATGTAAATTCAAAAATATACACTATTATTATATAGGTATAGTACTATATGTAGTCCATGGGATTGGATAAAGGGAATGGCACTTTACCATAAAAATATAAATTTCATCCTAGGCCAATCAAGTTTCGACACGTGTAGATTTCTTGTGTTTTTTTATCAAATCAGCTGGCAACCAAAGTTTTTTTTAATTAGAGAGAGATGATCATGTCTTGTGAAAATGATTAAATTTTGATTTCAAGCAAATAAATTACAGCTCATGGCCCCAATATGTAGGTTGCCATGCATGAATTGCATGGCGTACGGCCCCTTGAGAGCTATACTAACTAAAAAGTGATCAAAGTATGTACAAAATTTTGAACTTGGTTTTTTTAAAATATATACAGTCATCATATGTAATTAAGAAAGACAACTGTAGGTTGTGGGGTTACAAGTCTTGCAAGATCAACTCGATCCATTTATTTAATGTAGAAAACAAAAGGATATTGTCTGAATCCGACAACGTGAGAGAGAGTATTTTAGGAGGTGAAGTGTGCAAGTGAATTTTGAAATTTGATCACGGTTAAAAAAGATATATCCCTCTCCCAGCTGATTCAAAAACTACACTAAAACTTTATAGATTTTCGTATTTTGGGCCATGGGTTTAGGCTCCGATAAATTATCCGGGCAGTGGTCAGCTTGGGACGCTACATTATTTGTGGAAATATATATCTCTAGACGAGATTAGTTAATGGGCTAGCTAACCTCAGTGTCGGGTCATTGAGCCACATATTTTTATGGAACCTAAGGATATGTACAGTACCATGCTGTGGGATTTATTTGGAACCTAGGGAAAATAAATAAAATGGTAGGAAATTTATTTTCTTTTGAAGAAAATAACAATGCAAAGAATTAAGCACATTAAATTTTCCTTACAGTTTTCTTTTTCTTTTACTTTCTTTTCCTCAAGTTCCAAATAGGCCGTTAGTCTGGTAAGGATATTCCTTTTATATGAGGAGAGCACTTGATACTCGAATACGCAACATTTTCCCTCTGTCCTCTTTGTGAATCTAAAAGAGAGTTATTGACCATATTTCATGCCAATGTCGCCTCACTCGTTATGTTTGGGTTAACGGCGATTTATCAACAAGTTCCTTTTCATAAAAAAGAACTCGTTGATGGATGATACGACTTATTCACCAAGTTTACTTATTTTTGAACTCGTTAGGCCGTCTTACCTACTGCGTCTTCATAGGTCGAAGCTCGAACCACTGTCTTAGCAGAAATTGAAGGGGTAGCGAAAGGATGGCTTGTGGCTATATATGTGCCCAACGAGATGATTAGAGCGCATGGCCTGCCTTCAGGACAGACCGAAGGGGGTGCTGCACAATTTCAAATATTCTCTTTAATTATACAAGTTTTTCAAGTTAATTTAGAAAGTTCTATAAGACTAGACCTGCAGGTTCTTTGATGTAAAATTTTCCTTAAAATTAGTACATATGCATGGAAAAAACTCTCTATAATCCCAAGTCATCTAACAATTTTTTGGTCGCGAGTGCATGTGAAGTACAAATTAATTTGGAGAAACGATGGTTATGTACATACTCACAAACTTGGACTTTCCAAGTAGCAATATATTAGTATATTAGTATAGAATATAACTTTTGTTATAAATGTAAAAATACGCGTAGTTAGGCTTCCATTATGGACAAATCCTGCGTCTGCAATTGCCTGCTTTTGACCAGATTGGGAAGGGGAATAATCGAGGTGCCCGTAAGCTAGCCTGGACACTCTTGACAGTCGAACCTCCTCCCCCCCCCCCCCCCCCCCCCCCAAAAAAAAAAAATAATAAAAAAAGGAAGCAACAATTTTTGGGGTCCAATTTTGAGGTCTGTTTCGTTTTAGGATTCAATTTAGTCTGTAGGTGCAATTTGGATCCTTTGGTACTAAAATGATGATATGGGTGGGTCTTCGTTTTAGGATTCAATTTATCCTTTTTGCGTCCATACGCTTAACAACCCATTCAATCTATCCTTTTGGCTCAAGCTGTAATTTCAGGTTTACTCTGGAGAGGTTAATGTAGTAAATACAAAGGTAAGATTAAATATGAGACCCTTTTGTTACACTATTATAACAAGTAGGAGCACTAAAGTATGACTCTTAAAATTCATAAATTATCGGGGGCTTAAAGCAACTGCATCTAAAATTTGAGCTCAGGGCCGGCTCTAAGTAAATACCCTTGCAACTGAAACTAAGATGTAAATAACATTAGTTGAACTGCATGCAAATTAAGAACTAGGGCAATTGGCCTCATGGTTGTGTAGCAACGCATAAGATTACCGGTTCAAATTCTATGAAAATGAATTTGATAGTACATATTGTGGTCGGGTGGGAATTGTGGGAGAAAATTCATGATAAAAAGTAAGTACTTCTATCAGTATGACAAACGAAGTGTCTTTTAACCCCATCTAGTTGTACTCCTCGACTTTCAAACGAGAGGTCTAGGGTTTCAATTTGTGAAGAGACGTTGAACCCTCTTTGATTGTTAACCTCCTAGTTTACCCACTAAAACCCCATATGATGTTATGTACTTAACCAGCTTGGTGGATGAGGATAAAATAAACAACGACGTTGGCAAAAAAGAAATTGAATTTGGGCCAATTAATTGGGCTAATTGTCTAGTCTAGTATTAATTGGGCTCGGTTGGATTTCTCTAGCCCACATTTGGTTGGTCTAGGCTCTACTGCTCTAGCCCATCCACATGCCTAAACTGGAATACCGTGCACTGCAGACCCTGTCGTGCGCATCCAATGCGAATACAGGGATCGGCCTGAACTGGGATTTCGAACATCTTTCTCCAATGTAGTGCACAGAATCCTATCTTATCTCTAAAAAACTCCATTTGTGGAGAGACAGAGAGAGAGATGAGCACACTGCCATTTTCTCTTGGGTCTTACACTCCCAGAAAGCTAATAGTCACCAGCAACCTCCACACACCAGAAGAAACTCCATCATCATCTCTCAAATTCTCAAGCCATTTTCACAATGAAACAGCCACTTCTCATCCTGCCCTCCTGAAACTGAATGAAAACCCAGTTGCTGTTTTCAGAAGAAGAGAAGCAATTGGTGTTGGGTTATGTTCTGGGATTCTTGGTGCTATTTTACAGCAATCACAGGTTTCAGCAGCAGAAGCAGGTGAAGCCAGTGCTCCATGTGAGCTAACTCAAGCTCCTTCTGGGCTTGCCTATTGTGATAAAGTTGTTGGGTATGGACCTGAGGCTGTCAAAGGACAGTTGATTAAGGTAACTCCCAATCAATCTTTCCTTTTTGGGTATGTTTGGACAAAGCATATACTACATTATAGTATAGAGTAATTGTAAAGAATGCAATGAAAAAGGTAATTGATAAGAAAATGAAGCCAAAAGGGAGCCTAGCTTAGTGATAAAAGTGAATGGTAGATTGGGTTGAAACTTGGCATTTTATACAATATAAAATGCCTGCCCTAAAATTAACCTCTCAAATCACTATAGCCAATTTTGCGTGCACGCGTATTCCTTTCCGTTGTTGAATCACGTGAGAATTTTGAGAGAGTGTGGTGATCCAATGGCCGAAAATGGACTGGAATGCGTGTACAGATAAAATTGGGGACAAAAGATTTGAGCTCTCAAGTTATACACCCATGACCTCAAATTGTAGGCCGAATGTCGGCCTTTGAACTAGTACTCATTGGCCCTTTGTAAAGCAAAATCAGAATAGTGAGATAAAGTGTGTTAGCGATTACCCTCTTACCCTCTGCTAAAAAAGAAGAAGATAAAAGCGTTTCAAAAAGATGGCCCGAACTAACCCAAAGTGGATGCATGCTACAGCAACTGTTTCAATATGCCATGAGTGCCAACATGTTTTAAGCAGTTTAGAAG
Organism: Vaccinium darrowii; assembly: GCA_020921065.1. Lineage (NCBI taxonomy): Eukaryota > Viridiplantae > Streptophyta > Magnoliopsida > Ericales > Ericaceae > Vaccinium > Vaccinium darrowii. The sequence goes on from CM037156.1 coordinate 26,746,127, forward strand.
GATTTGAAGGCCAAATAGAAGGAAAAAAGTACGTGCCAACATTATGGACATTGACTTAGTTGGTTGCCTAGTAGTAAAAGTTTAGCCCTAAAGGTTTAGTTCTTTGACTGACAAAAGGAGGGTCTGTGTTTGTTGACTGTATGCTACAGATTGACATCATTCACATAAACAACATATATCTTTGAGGTATGATTAATATTAGTAACATGACTGAATGATGACACGTCGCTGTAGACGCATTATGTGGGGAAATTGGAGAATGGGAAGGTCTTTGACAGCAGCTACAATCGCGGAAAGCCTCTTACTTTTCGCGTTGGAGTTGGGGAGGTATGTGCACCTTTACACTTGCATTTACAGGTCTTATTTTCTAGGTTGCAACTCGTATGCCCATGGACCTATACTCCGTAAAGTTGCAACATTGGCAAAACTAAAGATACCCAAGACCAGATAAACACCGGTGGAGGCTAAGTAATTCAGAGAGTGCCTGTCAATAAACAAAATTATCTACTAGCTCAAAATATAGTGAAAATGAAGTATTCAAACGACGATATCAGTTCTTGTTATTGCGATGTCTGGCTGAGGTTTCTGTCTATATTATACCTGGATTAGATAAGGAGTGTCTGCCTCCCTTTTTTTATCACAAAGAAATTTTAGATTACCAACCAAGTTCTTTCTTCCTGCGTGATGGCCTTGTCTCTTCATTTAGAGTTGTGTTTGTAGAAGTTGAACTTATTATAGTTCTTATAAAAGACATTGTTGGATTTTGTTATCTGTCCTTCAATTGTCAGCCCACAGGGTGGGTGATAAGACTATGGAAATACTTTTACCGGTAAGAATGCACTCTTACAGGCCAAAGAGTAGTTTTATCATCCGCCCAGTGGGCTGACGGTAGAATTTTCCTTTTCTTATTATTTCAAATGTCTGGATTGACTTATAACTGTCATGAACCTACCGCTATACCAACAACAAAAAGAAAAGAGAAAAAAAACCAAGTTGGTAATCTAATGAATATCTCTATAATCATGTTGTATCACTTCCAATGAGGAGCACCAAATGAAATTTGTTGGCTGCTTAAGTTAAAAGCTTCAAAAACAACCAAGATTGATAGTTGCTGCATGATCTGTACACTCACAGGTTATAAAAGGTTGGGATCAGGGTATTCTAGGCGGGGATGGAGTTCCTCCCATGCTTGCTGGTATGAAGATCTATCTTTGAACATTCCCATTTTCCTTTTTAACTTTATGCAATCCATTTGAAGCACCAATGATTTGTTCTTCCACTTCAATAGGAGGAAAACGTTCGTTAAAGCTTCCTCCAGAACTCGGGTATGGGATTAGAGGAGCTGGGTGTGGAGGAGGTGCGCTATCCTGCAAAAGGAAACCAGCTTCTTTTAAACGTTTCTTTGTGTTATATTTTCTCGTACGGGCTAACTTGGCATATGGTATTCATTTGTAGGTTCATGCATTATTCCTCCAGATTCGGTTCTGCTCTTCGATGTGGAGTTCATTGGCAAGGGATGACTAGTAAAGCCGTGTTTTTTTTTTTTTTTTTTGGGCGACGATATCACATTGTAGTACATATAATCAAATGAAAGTAAATCAGATCCTTATAAATTTACCTCTTGTGACATTTTTCTAGCTAGTTTGAGATTCAAGAGCAATTAAAGTTGATGAGCTTCTCAGCCTGATCTGTTACTTTAGCTGCAGCTTCCTACTTCTTATTGAGAAAATTTCCTCTATCTCACAAGTACACAACCGTGCATGATCAAATATTCTGCAAAATGTGGACATAAATATATGACGAAAGTGGTTGGGGAAACACAATCCAAAATCACAAGTACTCAACCGTGCATGATCAATTTACTTGGTGACCGTTTTCAACATGAAGCCGTGAGCAAATCAATTCTGGAACCATCAATTAATCCATCTCAATTTGTTGAACTTTCACATCTGAATGATGGGCTTCAATTTATTTACTGTGATTTTTTTTTTATCGGCACTTTTGATGTACTGTGAGTTTTTTCACTGCATAAGCGCAATGATGTTGCACGAGTACATTGAAATTTTTTCTGACCATGATTCATAAAGGGCAAGAGTTGTGATAGGAAATTTTTTACGAATTTGACAGTACGATGAATAAACCTATACGCAACATGGGGACAACACAATCCTCATCGATCGTTTAGTATGTGTACTTTTGTTTTTTCTCTCTCTGTCGTTTACTCTCTTTCTTCCTTTTTTTTTTTTTTTTTTTTGCGTTTTCTTTCAACGGACTAGCAATAAGAGATTGAAATTTTCACTGCACCACTTGCTTGGTGAAAAGTCTATTCTTGCCTCTATTTGACAATACAAACTCAAATGTGACTTTAAACCATTTAGTAGTATTAATTTTATTTGGGCAAGAGTTGTGATAGGAAAATTTTTATTTGACAGTACGATGAATAAAGCTACGAAACATGGGGTCAACACAATCCTCGTCGTTTAGTATGTATGCTTTTGTTTTTTCTCTTTGTCGTTTACTCTCTTTTTTCCTCTTTCTCATCAAATTTTTTTTGTTTTTTTGTTTTTTTTTTGTTTTTGCATTTGTTCTTTCAACGGACTAGCAATAAGAGATTGAGATTTTCTCTGCATAACTTGCTTGCTGAAAAGTCTATTCTGGCCTCTATTTGACAATACAAACTCGAACGTGACTTTAAACCAAGTACAGTATTAATTTTATTTGGACTTGATTGAAACCATCTCAAAAGTTTAGGAATCAAGTAGATAGATTCAAAAGTGTATGGACGACATAAGCACATTTGGGATAGTATAGGGCATAAGACTGAAAATAATCCAACAGAAAAACCCTCCAATCGTCCAAACAAAACCCTAGCGCCCCCAGTGACGAAATACCCCGCTGTTGCAGCTCAGAGAGAGAGAGAGAGAGAGAGAGAGAGATGGCGAAGTCTTTGAGGTCGAAGAGAGAGAAGAGGCTGAAGGCCATAAGGAGAGAGATTGTGAAACCCTTATACGACAAGAAGGACGAAGCTAAGCTCGCCGCTCAAGAAGCCGCCCTTGCTGCCCCAAAGCTCCCAGTACGTGTCCACAAATCTGCCATGGAATTGATCGAACCCGATTCCGCCGCCGCCGCCACTACCTCTTCCACCGGCGGTAACATGGGTGCGTACTTCCTTTGCCTTAATTTCTTTCTTGTCGATTCATGACATATAAATACTCGTACCCATTTCTGTTAATTATTAGCAGTAAATTGTCTACTAAGGTGTGTCTATACCATGGTAATGTTTCACAACGGAGTCCTATGACCAATTGTAATTGGTTGTTTTGCTGATAAGAAAAAGACCGACGGTTTGGTAATTTGGGCCATAGAAGCGGTAGTTGTGCTTATTTAGTTAAGTTTTTGTTGTTAATTCATGTTTTTCCATCTGGGTTCTTTCATACTTCTAGGGCCCTGTTGTTTGACGGCAGCTATATAGCAGACACTTCAATGCAGGTTACGCACCAGATGGAACACTTCGTAGTTTATTGCATGATGGAGGATGGTTTAGTGGTTAGAAAGACTCAAATGATGGAATGCTTTTCCCTCTGAATACTTTGTGAATGATGTAATGATTACTCTAACGTAAGGAATATGTGGTCTTACAAGCAGATCCCTGCCTTTTTTTAGTTTATATTTGTGCAATGGTATACATGTATGCTTGTTAAAACGTGTCCCCTTCCATTTTTTTGGGAATTTATGTATCGGTGTCATGTCCATGCCATTCACATGTCCGTTTTGGTGCTAAATAGTAAATAGGACGTTACTATTAGTGATTCATGTTTGATATAGTGAGGAGACTAACAATACCACATCCATCTTTTGTGGAATATAAATTCTATCACTATCGAATCTGAACTGTAGCAATCTTAACATTGTTAACCAAATTCCAAAGTTGTAGACCCCGTGATAGATAGTCCAATCTAACTCATATAGTCACCTGGCCAACAAACCTGCCCCTACGGGTTGTGGTGTGAAGATACTGGCCATCATTTGTTGTCATTTTGGTTGTGGGGGTGGCTTGAGTAAAATGGTTGACGATGGATTGTTTTAAGAACTTGATGGAACTATCATGTCTACAATACCCATGTATTCGATGGAGATGAAACCATTTTTTCGAGGTGGAGACACTATAGCTAGGATGTTTACAGTGTTGCTCCAACCATTCAAGTTGTGTAGGACTGTAGGGTTTGCACTTTGGACGTTAATTTTGTGGCATTGGTTGTGATTTCAATTTGGGAGGTGCCTAATGTTGGGCTTTTAACTTTTTAAGGGTTGAGTGTAACCGCTACCTTTAACCTTCTGGGTTTACCTTTGGTTAGCATGTTTATGGGAAGTCGTGCTTGGTAGGAATTCCACTGGGTAGGGATTACAAAGGGGTTGGTACAAAGAGACCTTGGATGGGAGAGGTGAAGGGTTGTTTCCTATATTGGAAGGGGCTAGGGCTAGGGCAGGAGGAGAAGCAAAAGGATTGGGTTTCAGTTCTTTTTCTTTGAGGTAGAGCCCAATTGAAAGACTTTTGATAGGGAGGGAGAGCCTATATTCGCATTCAAGGTTTTACAGTTGGATTTCAAGCAGTATGCGGAATGTTGGGCAACATTTTTGAGTTTTAAGTTTCTTGTTTCTCTTGTTGTGCTGTGTCACAGTAGAAATGTATAAATTGAGTTTTAAGCTTCTTTCTTCCTGTTAAAAAAAAAAGGAGGTTGGGCTCTGCTTATGCAACTGTACATAAATACGTTACTAGCCAACAAATGCAAGCATCCATGTGTTACCTCCTAAAATGAATTAGTATTACTGTGAGACACATGAAGGTAGTCAACTAAAGCCACTAAGGATAGGATTCCTTGGTCTCTCTCTTTTTTGCTGAATAGGTTTTGTCCTTGTTTAGGTGGGTCAAATGTGTCGTACTTTACAGCCCAATTGGTGGGCATGTGTATCAATCAACATGACTGCTCCTCCCTTTTATTTGCTCCAATATAGTCTAAGGTCGAATAAAATCTGAAAGCTATTTATCCTGGGCTGCGTGCCTCTGTTTTTGTTTGTTCATCTACTTTAAAGTCTTAATCTTCGTTTACTTTGTATTTATTAATCAGGTGTTTCTGTTTAACTTGGCAACTTAACATACCTTGTGGAAATCTTTGTTGACTTTTGAATCGCTCTGTGGTTTAGGACTTTATATGGATTGTTATTTACCCTTCCTTTTGAACAGATGTGGAGATGGCTGAGGATGGTCAGATCCGGCAGTCCTTAAAACCTGTGAGTAAAATAGGAAAGAGGATGAGAAAGAAAATCAAGATGGCTAAAAGGAATTATCGTGGGAAGGGCAAGATCAGGAAGAAGCACAATGTTTAAACGGGCAGAACGATTCCTGGCATTGGCTTATCGTCTGTCCTGCAGCTATAAGCTTGGTTTTGCATAGCAACCTACAATATGTATACCCGCTGATAGCAACATTTTTGTTATAGTCCCAGCAGTTGTCCCATTCTTGGTCTAGTTCTGTTACTGCTTCTGTTATGTCAGTTATGCGTTCCTTGGTCTCTTTCTTAGGCTTTTTAAATTGCAGAGTTGCCATTTGGGCTTACCGGTTTAGGTTTATGGTTGAAAACTGTGGTATGTGCTTCTCTAGTGCTAGTACATCTCTTGTACTCTTTCCTTTTATCCAATGAAGTTGTTATATTTGATCCACAGCTTATTGGTGTATTTTATTTGAGTAAAAGCACATGAAGCACTGGCAAACTCAGATTTTCTAAAAACAGAAAAGGTATGGTATGTTCTAAATCAATTCATACCATTTCACAGTGCCTGTAGAAATAGTAATTGAAAGGGCTGAATGAATTTCTTTTCTTATCGTATTGATTTTATATTTTTATATTTGTTATGTATTATAAAAAATAATTGCTGATTTAAAAAAATAAATTTATACTCCTTTAGCAACAAAAAAAAAAAAAGGAAAAAAAACAAAGATGTGAATGGTTGAGGCGGGGAAGAAGAAAATTGCTCTCGCTATTAAAAGGATTCCAATTTAGTCACATAATGTTTCTTCACTGCCACTCTCAAACTCCCATTTTTAATCTTCCTTTGTGCACATACACCTCTTCTGCAGCCTCTTTACGAGCAATATTAAGCCCTCGTTCGATCTGCTGCTGCTTCCGCTGCTTCAATACCAGCAGCCCCCGTACAATAGCTGTTTCGGATAATCTGTTTACAACACCTGTAACCCCATTGTCTATCCTTCCACCACGAACCCCAAACACCGGTGTGGTTGTTGATATGAACATCTTCCTCATATTTACTCCTAGGAAGGACTTGCTCCTGGCCCTTTATAATCCTGCCACCGCGATCATACTCAACTGCTCTCTCACATTGTCCCAATAAAAGCTCCCTTGGAAGTTGTTCTTCTGTAGCTGCATTGCCATATTTCTTCATAATACTGTCATTCGCTTCGGATTTCAGCTTCTCCTTATTGACCTTGTAATTCTTATGAAGCAACTCTGCTTGGGATGGAGCTGCTTGCATGTGAACATCATGGCCCTTGTCAAATGCCTCCCAAGCATGAATGTTGAGCTGCTTGAACTCCAGAGCTTGACCACTTACTCTATTTCGATTATCCCCTGCATAAAATTTCTCGTTCGAATCCGTATCCGGAAGAGGATCGTCACGCATGGACCGGGTTTTTGGATCGTAGTGAGCAGAGTTAACATCGAGATTAAGAAGGTATTTCGCCGTGTCCTCTCTGATACGCAGGTTCCTGACAGTTCCTGTACTCCCACCACCTGTTGTACGCACACGCTTTTCAACCTTTGCAAAGTCCATCTGTTTGCTCTCTTCAACCTTGGCTTCATCCACCGTCAGATCATCTGCATTGTCGTCCTCATCACTAACACCATCCTCCCCAATTCGGTTGCCGTTTTTCTCCTCTAATTTCTTAAGCTGTTGCTCTTTCAAGTACTTCTTTCTAGATTCATCCCTTGCTTCGTATCTCTCGATAACATAGGCATAGCAAGCAGCATCATAGCCATTCCAACGGTCCCGTTTGCCATCGTAATCAAGCTCGAAGGTCTCTATCTTCTCATCCGGTGCAATGTTTTTGCCCGTCCATTTAGCTCCCACTTTACGCGGCCTATCAATGCACAACTTCGCATCATGGGTCATCGCTCCACAGTTTTCACAAGCACCTTTCCTGTAATTGTCAGCCTGATAAATCCTTGCACCTCTGTCATACCAAGATTTTGTATAATTTGGATCTGACTTCCATTTTCTTTGATGTTTTAAACTCGGTCTTTCTGCATTAAGATACCAAGGTGCAGAAGACATGTACTGTGGAATATGGGGATTGATTTCTTTTCCGTCTTCGTCAACCTCTGCTGGAGCAAGACCTGCTTTACGTGCTTCTTCCAATTCCATCTGCTTTCTATGGTCCTCCCTAGATTTGAATGCCACTGATGCAGTCGCCATGTTTCGGCTTGAAGATTGAAAACCTCAGCGTCTAAGAGATCGACTAAGAGATCGAGATCGAGAGAGAGAGATTGTGAGTTTAGGGTTGTTTTCTTTCTGCTTTTATTGATGTGAATAAAACATATCCTATCGTGCCTTTATATAGGCTACAAGAGACTTGATGACTAAAAAACATAAACCAATTAGGACTTGGTGACTAAGAAACATAACCCAATTAAGAAATAAGCATAATAAGAAAACCTAGCCCGATTAGGAAACATGAATAATAGCATAGAAAACAGGGTAACACAATACTGTATTATTTTTCCCCGGGCTGCGTGCCTCTGTTTTTGTTTGTTCTTCTACTTTAACGTCGGGTGTGTTTGGAACTTGAGGAAAGTGAGAGAAAGGAAAGGAAAGTTGAAATTTTTCCCTCCTCTTGTTTGGTTTGGAGAGAGAAGAGAAAAAATAAAAAAAATTAACTATCGTGAATAGTGAAATTTTCCTCCCACTTTTCTTTCACTTTCCTCTCATTTTATTTTCCCTCACTTTTGACTTTCCCTTCCTTTTCCAGACACAAAAATTAATCTTCGTTTACTCTGTATGCATTAATCAGGTGTGTCTGTTTGACTTGGCAACTTAACATACCTGCGAGTAAAATAGGAAAAAGAGGATGAGAAAGAAAATCAAGATGGCTTAAAAGGAATGATCGTGGTAAGGGCAAGATCAGGAAGAAGCACAATGTTTAAAACGGGTCGAACAATTGTTCGCAATGGCTTATCGTCTGTCCTCTAGCTATAAGCTTTGGTTTTGGGAGGGCCTAGATTTGAGGGGCCGTTCATCGCAAACTGAGGGACTTTGCTGAGCTCAAGGCCCTGCCGAGCATATCTCGACCGTCCAAATGTGTTTTGGATGGCCAAGATTTCTTTTTCCATGGTACTAATTTATATTTTGATCTTTGTGATATATAAAAAAATGCCGATATAAAAATATATTTATACTTCTTTAGCAAAAAAAAGAAAAAAGCAAAGACGTGAATCGTTGAGGCAGGGAGGGTAAAAACATCCATATTTAAGTTTGGGGGAGGTTCCGTTAACACAACGAATAACACAACATTTGACACAAATTCTTTTTTTTTTGAACCCTATGCGAATGATCGGAGCCGCTCAATTTATCTAAAATATGTTTTTAAGATTATCTGTAAAAAAATTAACTCATTTGGATATCGGTAAGGGCTTGATCAGTTCATTTAGTTGATTCCTGTCAGATTTTACAGGATAAATTTAAATGAACCGATCAAGCCTTTACCGATATCCAAATGAGTTGATTTTTTACAGGTAATCTTAAAAATATATTTTAAACAACTTGATCGGGTCCGATTATAAGCGTGGGGCTCCGATTATTGTTGTGTCAAATGTTGTATTATTCGTTGTGTCCATGGAACCGTCCCATTTAAGTTTACCTTGTTTCATTGTTGTGTCTGGATTATGAACTTTTGTTGACATTTTTGAAGGGTAGTGCTTACGACCTTGCTTTTTATTCTTTCAGGCTTAGCGCGAAGCGTAGGATTATGTCGTCGATTGCATAATAACTTGGAAATTCGAGGATGAACCAATGCAAAACCTAGAGATATTCCATATTTGCTTTTGCTTTTCCTTGCCTTTGGTCCTTCCTTGACCTTCCAAAACTCCTCGAATTGATTTTTAGGGGGTGTTCCACTAACCCAATTTTTTGAAAAAACTAGTTTTTCACGGTTTTTTATGTGATGTGTTGTGAGAGAATGGCCTGTCTCCGTGTTTGAAAAAAACAGTTTTTTGTTAGTGGTACACTCCCTTAATCCCCGGTCAGTGATCCTCATTATGACTCAAGACCTTGGGTACTCTTTGGAGTTCAATGAATACTTTTGGATACTCCTCAACCTCAATTACCTGAAACTCACAAAAACGTACCTTGCGTGTGATCGATATCAAGAAAAACTAACGAAAATTAATGGGCAATTATGACAACAACAAAGAAAAGAGATTAAGCCACAATTATTAACACTATTTTGTGCTTATCAGGTGGGGGGGAAAAACAAGGAAATGTCATTAAATTAGAACACTAGCTTCTTCTTCTTCTTCTTCTTTTTTTTAAATTTTTATCTCAAGGAATAAATCTCTCAATTTAAGAATTCATGATGTAAACACATTCTTGTATAAAAGTTAAAATGATTTTTCTGCTTCAAATAGATTGTACAATTATGTGTACAAAATTAAACCAAAATATTACAAATCCACAGTAGGCTCCCTAAAAATAGCTCATAAGTTGACTCTTAAGATGTACACATAAACCTAATTGGGGTCTACTTTTCACTTCTAGAACTTGCAACATTTAAAGAGGATATATACACTCAAATGGGCTAGCAACAACATTCTTTATTTTCAAATAAAATTATTTATCTTTTGAAATTTTCATATTAAAAAAGATTAAAATGGCTTGAGTCCCACTTAAAACTAGCTACAAAGCTACCTAGATTTAGCTAATGATTTAGGAGCCATGCTTAGGAGCTACCCTTAGGAGCTTATATTGGGAGGCCATTGAAGACCATAATTGATCAAATGGCTTGCTAAATTTTAGGAGCCTCACCTAGAAGTCATTTTAAGAGCCCACTGTGGATGCCCTAAGAGGTTCTTTTGATGAAATGCTCAAAAAACAAATAACAAATGAACACTCTTCTTAAAGTAGCAAGTCAGTTTGTGAAAAAAGATTGTGGAAAGAAAGATTTTGGTAAGTGGTAATGCCAAAACTGATTTTGTTGGTGCTAAAACTCGAATGCATAAAAGGCTTGTGCCATATGCATGGTACAAGCTTTTTATGCACTAAAGTTTTGGCACTATCAAAAACAGTTGACATTATCACCACCCAAGATTTTAGTTATTCAATAAGAAAACCTAGCCTAATTAGGAAACATGAATAAAAACATAGAAAACAGGGCAACAAAATATTTCCTAATATTATTCTAACATATTAAGGAAAGAGAATTGACAAGAGACTTGGTGACTAAGAAACATAAACCAATGAGGAAACAAACATAATAAGAAAACCTAGCCTAATTAGGAAACATGAATAATAACATAAAAAACAGGGTAACATAATACAGTATTTCCTAATATTATTTTTACATCCCCCTCAAACTCAAATAAGTCTACCAACTTAAGTTTGAAAAAGAAACTAGGAGACAAAGCAAGAAACCAAGAGCCAAGAGAGAAAACTAGAAAAAATTAGGAGCTAGAGAAGTAGGGATGGTAGACATTCAGCGTGAAAGTCAAAAGAGCGAGCTAGTTAAATGGTATGAGTGCCCAGTGGACAGCGGCAAGGCTTGGCCTCCCGCCGGATAGCGAGTATTCCACAGGGTAATACCAAAAAATTAAGGGTATTTTTTTAAATTTGAAGCTTTTCACATATTGTTAATAAATTGAAATTTTCGATAATTTGGGACAAATAAATTGAGACGGGAGTATCAATATTCAATGTAGAATGGTACTCCACAAAACAACCCACTATCGATAATTTGGGACGAATAAATTGAGACAGAGAGACTATCAATATTCGATGGAGAATGCTACAAACGGCCCATTAGCTATCGTTAATATTTACAGTAAAAAAATGTATTAAAACATGTAAAAAATATATAGAAGCGTGTGAAAATATATTGAAAAGTACAAAAATGCATTGAATTCGTATATGTTTGTTTCCCTTTTTTCCTCCCAGCTATGAAGAGAAGACCCATGTTTTTTTTTTTTTTTTGTACTTCGGAAATAAGAAGACTCATGTTCAATTTCCAGATATTTAGGAACTAGATCTTCTGTTCCCAAATTCCCCCATGCCTCTATTGCAAGGGATTTTTGGCCACTAAACTGTGAGTTTTTGGAGAAGACCCATATTCAATTTCCGGATATCTAGAACTAGATTCTCTGTTCTCAAATTCTTGCAGAGGGATTTTGGGCGGTTGGATCACAAACAAATTTTTTAAAATGAAAATAAAACAAATAATTCAACGCCCAAAACCCCTTCCACGTGAATTTGGGAACATATAGTCCATATCTGTCCTTGAAACGAGAGTGGGGGTTTAACTTAACCCCTGTGAGGGAAAGAGGATAAGCGATTTGAGCTTCTCCCCTGCAACTCACTCTCTCTGCTTCTCTTTTGCATCTTCCTTCCTATTTTCACACTTCACAATCCAGATAACACCCAAAAATAGAACGATTGAAACATCACTCCTTTCACCTTTGAATTTCAATTCACGCACATACGTGTACACGTAATGGCTACCGCCATTCTTCTCCAGCTGCCCGTCCAATTTTTCTTCTCCAACCTCCAGGTACTCTCTCTCTCTCTCTCTCTCTCTCTCTCTCTCTCCATATATATAGAGATATAGTTACTTGTTTCTGGGTTGTGTTTTGTGTAAACTTGCAATTCTGAATTTTGCTGCTGATGCGTAGTAGTTAACTACAGCCCCTTGGTTTGGGGGATTTAAGGAGAAAAGAAAAGAAATGGGGAGAAAAGGCATTCAAAAACAGGTTTGGATGATCAAAGGGATGAGACATGGTGAGAGAGGGTATGATTCATAGGTTAGAAGAAAGAAGCCCTTAAAGAACCCATTTTGTTTCTTACCACTTTTGGTGAGATTTGGAGAGAAAGGACTCTCTTTTTTTTACCCTATAAGCTGATGGCAAAGCAAAATAATTTCTTTTCTTTTCTCGCCTACATGAGAAATCATAATATTTTCTTTTCATTTCTCACCTAGATATCCAAAGGGCCAATTTGTTTCTCACCACTTTTTGTGAGATATGGAGAGAAAAGACTCTATTATAATTCGTCTGTCCACAGAAGATGATGAGAAAGCATAATCATTTTTTTTTTCTCACCTAGGTATCCTATGGGGCTCTTAGTTCTTCTGGGCATGGATGGGGGACGTCAAGAGGACCAATCATCACAAATGGCACCGGTGAAAGCAAAAGAATTCGACCCATCAGAGCTTCCTCGGCTGTTACAAACTTTCCTTCTCCTCCTGTTGCTTCAGTCCGTTTCGCTCAGCCTCCCCCTGAACCCGATAATTCTGGGGTAAATTTATCTTAAAACTCCTTTAAAGGAAGTTTTGGTATTTATTCATTGGACTCGTTCAATCATTGCTCATAAATTAACATATATGATCGTTATCTTCGCGTACAGATTAAGAAATAGAGAGGAATTCCACCTGCAGTTGTTGCAACTGAATAAAAAAATCTTTCTTAGCTAATTTGTACTCCCTCTGTCCTAATTGCTTGTCAACTACGAAAAGTCGTGTAATTTTTGTATCAGAACATAAAATACTTCAGTACATAATTGTTTGAATTTCTTGACACCAAATTAAAGTACTTCATGTCTTCAGGAGTTCTTCAATTTGGTGAGAAATCCAAAAGATATCTACAGAAGTACTTGAAAATTGCACGACCTTCCATATAGGACAAGCAATTTGGGATGGAGGTAGTAACTGGTTTGTTTCCATGTTCTAAGCTATTCTGGATTAACTAAAACCAACAGCTGCTGCGAGCCTTTGTGATGACTGATGTTAGCTTGACGACTGGACTGCTCGTCACTATCTCCATCTACATGTCATCATTTACCTATTTATGTGTCCTGAGGAATAGCCTTTGAATTGCAATTGAAGTTAAAAGAATTATTGTTGGAATTTTTCGATCAACAGTTGCAGCCAGCAGACCCTGATTTCTATAGTATAGGATACGTTCAAAGTGTTAGAGCTTATGGAATCGAATTCAAGGAAGGTCCCGATGGTTTTGGAGTCTACGCGTCAAAGGACATTGAAGCAACTCGTCGTGCCAGGGTCAGTTGCTCATTTAACGAAGCTCCTTGAATATTAACTATCACAATACGATTCATTGTTTTTATTTTTGTCAATTTGGTGATTTTGTCTTATTCCACAATGCAGTCCAGTTGACCTCTTGGATTTCATTTTGATGTCATCTTTTGTACTTACCTTTTTCTGCTTACCTGCACAGGTGATCATGGAAGTTCCATTAGAATTGATGTTAACAATAAGCAAGGAGTTTCCGTGGATGTTTTTCCCAGATATAATTCCTATTGGTCATCCCATATTTGATATCATTAACTCAACTAATCCAGAGGTAATCATGTTCGTCTTTTGTCTTTCCTTTTTCGTATCTAATAGAATAGAAACAGGTAAATTGACGGGTAGTATTACTAATTTCGTTGGCTGGAATGGTTGCCATGAGTCTTTCTTAATTCTTTTTTGTTTGAAAAAAAAAAATTTCCTAGAGAAACGAAAATTCCGCTTATAAGAAAGGACTTAGAATCAAGATAACATTTAATAAACATAAATAAAGATTATAAGAAAGGATTAGATAATTGTATTTTGGTTGTAAAACTTTTTGTGGATTATTGAACTAGCTTTGTATCCTAATTCATCACAAACTTGTTTTCACAAGTTTTTCAAACCTACTATTAGTGCTACGCTACTTTCTTACTTTCTGTTTTCTTTTTTCTTTTTTTTTTTTTTTTTTTTTTGGAGCCATTTCCTCTCTTACAATTTGACTTTCCCGTGGCAGACAGATTGGGACCTTAGGTTAGCGTGCCTTCTTTTATTTGCATTCGACGTACAAGGTAACTTCTGGCAATTATATGGTGACTTTTTGCCGAGCGCTGACGAATGCACTAGCTTGCTCCTGGCTACAGAGGTCTGTGTAATTTTTGTATACTATTTATTATTGTCCTGTCCTTCAGAATGTGAGTTATAGTTTATTTCTTATGGAAGTTATCCATGGCAAGGATTGCCATGCATTGGTTACTGCATAAAGCCGCATTTTTCACTGTTTGTTTTTCTTTTGGACACGGTATTTGAGACGTATTTCATTCGACACCAGGATTATAGACCATCATGCAACTTTTAATAAAAGGCCCATATGCGACTTTTTTATTATCAAATGACAGAAGTGGCTCATCCCATTGAATGCTGATAAATAACTTAGATAGGTAACTAAAAATTGCACAAAAGATGATGTCTTCTTTGAGGAGCTTGCCCAGTACCGCCTAAGAAATCATATTTTCTCTTTTTTTTTTTTTTTTTTTTGTGTTTATGCCTGGTAGGAGGACCTTTTGGAGCTGCAAGACCATCACCTTGCTTCAACTATGAGGGAACAGCAACAACGAGCGTTGGAATTTTGGCAAAAGAATTGGGTATGAGTAACCTGTTTAATCTATTTCATAACTGTTACAAGTTTTACTTTTGCAATCTGTGACTCACTAGTTTGGCATATTGTCTGTATGTCAGCACTCTGGGGTACCTGTTAAAATAATGCGCCTTGCTCGCGAACCAGAGAGATTCATGTGGGCATTGGCTATGGCGCAATCTCGATGCATTAACTTCAAACCAAGGATTGGTGCACTGATTAAAGATAGAAACATGTTAATCCCTTATGCCGGTGAGCTTCTTCAACTAAATTTGTGTAATTTTATGTTTGGTACTGTTTCTACAATTTTTACCATAGTAAGGCCTGGATAATTGATCAATATTAAATCTACTTCTTATCTTTTCTTGTAAGATCGTACACTACAATTGAATTGAGTTTCCCCTAAGGTATTTGGTTGGATTGAATAGACATTGGAATAGAATTCTCATTCCAATCGAATTTCCATTCCTATGTTTGGTTTATAAAAAATTTAAGGAATTGTCATTCCAAATGGAATTCTCATTCCCTCAAATAAAGGAATAATCATTCCATTAGAAAAGGCAAGGAATCATCATTCCATTCCTCTCCGCGACACCAACTTTCGCAATTGCCACTCCAAAATTCACTATTTTCACTCCAAACTTTACTATTGCCGCTCCAAACTTCTCTATTGCCACTCCAAATTTCACCATTGCCACTCCAAATTTTGGAACTCATTTCTAAGCATAACCCAACGCGAGGATGGAATGGTTATTCCTATCTCATTCCATTCCCATTCTATTTCAATCTCCATTCCATTCCTACCTCCATTCCATTCCAATAAACCAAACACAACCTATGTTATTTGCATTGAGATGATTCGGCGATAATATATTGAACCACTGAAAATGGACTTCGATGACAACCACTTTCATGTGCCGTGGCCTGAAAAACTTGCAAAAGAGGTTCTCCATAAATTGAAGGGAAGTGGTCCTCTGGGTAACAAAACTTGTCAGTAGAAAGAAGAAGTCTTAAGGTAATCAAAACAAAAAAGGGCTTGTTACAGAAAGTTTATTAATGTTGGGAAACGAATGATTTTGAAAAAGGTATATTGCCAAAACCAAAGCTAAGCAGCCAGGAAAGCTTGGTTGAATGGTTGATTATCTCTACTTCATTATTCGAAGGATGGAGAAAAACCGTATTTTACCTTTCCAGGATTTGAGAAAGACAGATGTGCTTGAGTTAAGGAAGATACGTGAAACACCATCTCACATCAAAAGTCAACATTTGTGGTCTTGAGCATGTAAGAAAACCATGTAAGCTACTACTAGTAACTTGGACTCAAGCATTTTGTGTTATATTATTAGGCTCTAACAAGTTACTAGGTTAGTGGTCTACATGAGGCGTTACAAAGGATATTAGAGCGAGCAACCCATGTGCACAATTGAGTGGGTACCAGGGAAAAGACCTGTGAATTATCATGGCGACTCTGGGCGCATCGCGCGAAGCTATTTAGGTGAGGAGATTATGACGCCCTATCAGATGAAATACCAATTATAGTTTGGAATTAGGTTATGAAGCGGCAGCTTGGATGAGGTTTATTTAACTGTATCTTGAATTCTATGAAAATCCGTGATGAATGGAGGAGTAGTTCTAGATTCCTATCTAAGAGAAAAGGTTATCTTCAAAACTGCATTAGGCATTAGCTATCGTGGTATTAAATGTATGACAAGGCAAAAGGTATGGGACACAGAAAAAGAGGGCCTTCATGTGGTGTTTATTACATAAGGCAAAGCATTGATTATAAGGTTCACAAACTGGCATTATTTAACGGTTTCTGTCGTGCTTGTATCCATTTTGCCTGATGATCGGTGTGACAATAACTAGTGACCTACATGCCTGAAAGTAAATGGGTAAAACCCTTCACTACAGGTTACATTTTAGAACTACTCCCGTGGATGGATTGATTTGTTTTAAGATAAACAAATTCCTCTTAATTTTAAATCAGGTTGACTATATTTCTTGCATATTCTCATTGATCTCAATTCCCTCCAGTTTAGAAGGGTGTAAGTCTTAGTCCATCTGATGGTTTATTAATGCTGCTTATTGAATAGACTTAATCCTATTTCGCAGACATGCTAAACCATTCATTTCAGCCAAATTGTTTTTTCCATTGGCGTTTTAAGGATCGCATGCTTGAGGTCATGATAAATGCCGGACAACGGGTTGAAAAAGGAGAAGAGGTGCACACTTTTATAATCATTCGATGCATCTATTTAGTAATGGGTGGACTGTCTGATTGAAATAAACTCTGCGTGTAATTCTGTTCTGTAATGTTATAGTTACCTTCGCGCATTAATTCTGTTCCGCCATGTTATAGTTACCTTCGCGCATTAGATATATTAATCCGTGCATCTGACTGTCCTTTTGCACCCAAAATTTGTCTTTCTAGCCCCAATGTTCTTTTGCACCGATTTACGGTTTTTTTTTTTTTTTTGTCAATTTCAAAAATACTCTTTCTTCCCCATAACCCTAAAATTAATTTTGGTCAATACCCATCCCACTAATACTTCCATCACAAGTCCGTGCACACAATTTACTGACATGCAAAATCAAAGAATGACATGTAAAACAAATTTCAACCCGCCTGGCCTTGATCTAAATTTCTCCTTCAACAGAAATTCTGAAATTGCAGTTTGTCCCACTAACAATAATAGCTGACTTCACGGATCCGAAACAAACTGTTGAAGATGTAATCATGTGAGGACTTGCTTGAATAGAGGACAGAGAAGAACGTGGGTTTGTGCAAGGGCAGGGAGGTATAGGTAACCACTGATGGTGGCTGACGGTGAGGATAGACCAAAATTAAGTTTAGGGTTAGAGTTAGGTTGAAGATGAGGATATTTTTGTTTTTGACAATAAAATTTGAATGGGGTATATTGAAATTGGGGCTAGAAAGACGTTTTATGGGTTCAAATCAAGGTTGTTGATCCCGTAGCGGTACCGGCTGGTACTGCCGGTTCACCCCATTTTGCTGGAAAACTGGTTTGCTTGACCACTGATTCCGTTCCAGTCAACTTTCCAGCCTATACCGGTTGATTTCGGCTGTACTGGTGGATTCCGGTTCTTCTGACACGGCCCGGCGGTATGTACTGGTCGGTTTATACAGTAAAAAATGGATAACCAGGCGGTTCTCCAGCGAAGTACAAACGTGTGGGCTGGGAAGTTGTCGAATGCCCATTTACTCTCTACCTGATAATTTCCAGTTCTTTTAGAAAAAGGACAGAGGTACTTGGCATTTGAGCCGGTGAGCTGTGAAGCTTTACATATTTTTTAAAATAATTTGATGGGAAAGGTTAATTGTGTATAAGTAGCACACCAGACGTCAATATACCCATTTACAAGAAATTCCTAGAACTCGATCCTTGTTTTATGAGGTTTTTGATGTGAAAATTTTCCTTGATTTTTTTTTTTTTTTTTTGACTCCTAAAATTTAGCAATCCTTACTTCAATTTTAATTGCGTAACATAAAATTGGATTATGTCGATGAAACTTGAGTTTATATGGAGTTGACTGAAAAATATGCATTTATAGCGACAAATCCAGAACGGTAACCGGTAAGACACCGGTACCGGTATGTACCGTACCAGTGACAAATATGGTACCATGTCTGGTACGGTATTGAAAACCTTGGTTCAAATTGAATGACTCTAATATTAGTGACAAGTTATTGTTGGACCAACTAGAAAAACTTAACATGCAATGGGAATGGTATTGAAGTTTGTGATTTTTGATCTCCGAAATAAAGCTGTGATTATGGATGATAAAGTGGTCAAAGAAAATTCCCTGGTTAATAAAACCCTGGAGGTTATCCTCCTTTCTTTGTTTTGACAAGTTGTTGTTTATGTTGCTTTTATATTGTCATTCTTTTCAGTAGGGAATTTCCTATCTCAAAACAAATTTGAAGAATTAATGATTTACAATGAGTTGTCAACTTGATCAGGAGTTCACGCTTTGTAAGACTTGCTATTTTTGCATTCAAAGTCTTGGAAGATAAATGAAGTACATTCTCCTTCAGACCTGATACTATTAGGACTGAATCTGTGTCCATTTTTCGATGTATGTACTCGTTTATGCTTTTTACAAATATCATAATATACCAACTTGGTGTAATAGTTTTTAACTGATATTCCTTTCTTGTTTGGAGTATGTCTAAACTTTTCATGAGAATATATACTAAGCATGCAAATAGATGTGTGTACTGCACATATGAGTGTTCATGGTGATTGTGTTTATTGCATATGTATGGCTGATCTTCATTAGTGTTGTTAACGACATAGAATTAAGATACTAACAGTTTCGAGATTAATGCAGCTAACAATCAATTACATGAGTTCGCAGAAGAACGACATGTTCATGCAAAGATATGGATTTTCATCGTCTGTGGTAATTTCCTCTCAGCTCTTGGCAAATAAAGATATTCAATTCCATGTTGTTTTAGGAAATAACATGATATTGCAATGCTTTTGCATAGCTTCTTATGTGAAATATAGGATGGGCAGAAACAGAAGTTCATTAGTTATGTGGATGTTTGGTTGTGAAGATATTCACAAGTATGCATGAACCACAGAGTCAGTCGTACGCATGGCATTCGTTAACTTTTTATTGATGAGGATTGAGGAGACAAGACTAGATTACCTTGTAATACTCCCTGCAATAAATGGGTTTTACTGGTGTGCATGATGTGAACTTGTACCGTATGATGAGATAGTCTTTTCGTTTTCTCCAAATAATAGGCGATTATGTATGACCCGTGATCCTGCATCACTAGTGGTCACTGGTTACTGATTGGGTTCTATTGGGGATCTTGTTAGCAAATGATTATGAGATCAGATGATATTGATCATCTCTATCAAGACTTATCTGGAATACTGGAATTTCTTGAAACGAAATCTCTTGGTAAACAAGCATCTTACATTCCTACCATGTTAACTTTTGTGTGTGTGTGTGTGTGTGTGTAATGCAAACCATGTTAACTTTCCAGATTAGAAGCTGTAATGAGTTTGTCTTCATCTTGTACATGACCAGAGAGTGTGTAATACGTATTTTCTCAGTTTTCTGAAGCATTATATATGGGAGGGAACTTGTTGTACTGTTAAAAAATATTGTGAATTGAGTGTCTAGTTTTAGGTCCATTAATTTCCTCTCAACTCAGCCACAATAAGAGATTTGTGTGTGTTGCTTTAGATCATCTTTTGTTGAATAACAACAACATTAACAACAATAACATAACCCATCTAGTCCCCAGTCATTGGGGGTATGGGCGTGGATGATTGGAGATAGAGCTAACCTATGGCAATATGCACAAAGTGGTTGCTCTCAAAATATCATTGAGACAGTGGCTCCCTAAACTTCCAAGAATCGAGGAGCTACATAGACGTTTTGCTGGAGAACGATGCCCAAATCAAAGCCAAAAGGCATCAGAGAGGGCAGTCCTAAAGACCCAAATCATTTTTTGCACCCATTATCATGCTTCCTTCATTCACGGTCCAAAACATCTCATAGATGCTGAGATGCTCTAACAAGCACATATCTTTTGTTGAATAAACGGAGAATAAAGGTGCAGCATAAGAAACTCATCTTTTGGAACTTTAGAGACTCGTCTTATTCTTTTACCAGTCATATTTCCTGTAATTAACACTGCTGTAATCTTGTTTTGTAAAATGTAGAACCCCTGGGAGGAGATCCAGTTCAATGGCAATGCGAAGATTCATCTGGATTCCTTCTTGTCAGTCTTCAATATATCTGGTCTGCCCGAGGAATACTACCATAACAGTATGGTGATAGGAATTTTCTGTTCATAAATTTGGTTTACAAGTGCTTATCTGACATTCCTCAGTAACCAGGTTTAGTTTTGTTGTCAATCTGCTAACTTAAAACAGGTCAGTTAGGGAGTGATGCTGAGGGTTTCATTGACGGAGCAGTGATAGCAGCGGCGAGAACGTTGCCCACATGGTCAGATGGCGATGTGCCTCCGATCCCAAGTGCAGAAAGGAAAGCGGTGAAGGAGTTACAGGAAGAATGCCGACAGAGGCTTTCAGAATTTCCCACTACTTCTGAGCAAGACAATCAAATCCTAGGTAATATATCCTGGAGGTGTTGGCTAATACCTCAAACCTTCATTATCCTCTCAGATGTTTTGACAGATTTGGTCTCATTGAATTGTCTGTGGTTATTCTGGTTTAGTGTATTTTACCTATTCTTCTTCAGCATGGATATGAAACATAGGGATTAGAGAGGAAGGAAGAGAGAAATTATAATTTCCTTGTACTTATGTTAGGTTCCTACTTTGAGAGAGGGGAAAAATAAACAAGATAAATTATTTGGAAACTCTTCTTCTTCAAAGTTCCTTTCAGTTTCCTTTACCTTTCTATTTCCTGTACTCTTTTACTTTTTTAAATTCGCTCGTCTTTCCCTTTGCAGTCAAACTACAGTTGTTTTTCTTCTCATCTTCTTTCCTTTTTCTTTGCAAACTCACAAACAGAAAAATAATCAACTATTTCGAAGATTTTTTCCTTAATGTTTTCCCTTCCTTTCTCTTTCTTTCGACAAGTTCCAAACGCATCCTAGAGTTTGCCTGGAGGTTAGTTATTTGCTGGCTGTTAACAAGTCCCATTCTTCCTTTCATTGCTGTTGCACTCTCTTGAAATGACAAGGCCGTAAGGTCTCAACGCAACATTACTAAGGTTAATCTAACTAGAACTCTATTGAGAAACTTTGATTCTCATATTTGATTTTTGGTTATTATTTTTCCTTTTGATTTTGCCTGCCAACAGACTGTATGCCAGAAGCTAGGAGGACACTTGAAGCTGCAATCAAGTACGTTTCCGATCCTCTCTTCTGCTATAATGAACTCCTCCCACAAGCTGCTTATTTGCAATGTTCCTATTTTCAGGTACAGATTACACAGGAAAATGTTCATAGAAAAGGTCATCCGGGCGTTGGATATTTATCGAGACCGGATATTGTTCTAATCACCTCGGAAGTTATTCAAGTCTCCCAGTCAATTCTGTTTAAATTGCCAAAACAGGCTGTCTTTACATATACATGGCCAATTGAAGATTCTCCATCATGTTATCTTGCAAAACTCATATGTTACTGGTTCCATGTTCAAGTATGGGATACTGCATTTTGGTAATTTTGTCATCTCTTCAGAATTTAATCATTCATTCTGGTATTTCCCGTTTGCTGAAGGTATGCTTGAACAGAAGTAATTGGCCTGTACGCGGGATTATTGACTAGCAGAATATTTGTTTGGAAATTGAAGAAAGGAAAATAATTGAGAAAAAAAGTGCAAGAAAATTTCTAGTGTGCTTGGTTTGTTATTTCTGTCTTCTTTTCTTACCCTTTCTATTTCCAAGTTGTTGAAGATACTTTGTGTATAATAAGTTTAATGTCTGCGTTGCACACGTGGAAATATTCATTTGGATTTGATGAACTAAGTTTGTTTCGCACAATACGCAAGTAGTATGTATGGTGAAACGTAACTGGTGTACTTCATTAACGTTCATTTATCTTTCCTCGTATTCTTGAACTTTTGAATAAAAATATGAAAGAAAATGTGAGAATCATGTCTGGGTCCAATATCAGGACGATGTAAACTTCTCAGGCTTTCATTCTAAATTTCTTAAGCATGTCAAGGGCAAAACAATAAACACTGTTTCCAAAAGAATTTACACATTCATGAAAGCTGGACAAGTAATAAGTCCACAATTCAAGACTTGTAGGTAAGAATTATGTATGTAGTTCTGTTTTTAAATTATGTTTTAAGAATTTAATTTTACATTGACAATGCAAACTCATTTAATTTTTTGTTACATGTTATCAGTGCACCATATTAAAGGTCCACTTAAATCATATATAGTAGTATACCATATTACTCCATGTTTTTGTATCTGTCCTTGTTTATTTTAACTCAAATTTCTATTAGTTCAACTCTCATTAATCACCACATCCTTCTGTCGGAATTCTAGAAACATACATCGAATAAACTTACCAACACCTGTTTATTGCCTTGTGTTTCTATCATTGTTGGCTTCCATCGTCGTCTGGTTTTGCAATTGCTAACATGACATAAAATAGACACAATACCTCACTAGCTCGATTCTATAATCAAGATTTTAAATATTACCAGATTATTGGAACCAAACTCTGAGTAAAACAGAGCATAGATTCAGTTGTTACAAACGAGTTCGATTATTTGGCTCGAGCCAAGCTCGAACACTTTAAAACTGGGCTCAGCTCGTTTCTAGCCCTGAGATTTATGTAGATGTACATTTCTTATAGTTTTACTCCCTTCGGCCTTTGTCCCATTTTGTTTGTCCTACGAAAATACATTGTTCCCCTATTAGTTTGATTAGTCGGTTTGAGAGTTAATTGGTCATAAGTCGGATTTAATTGCCGACTAATAGGCGGAGGGGGATGCTGCTGTGCATAACCTGCACCTAAGGAAACGCTCCCGTTTTGTTGCCAACTCACGGGGTTTGCAATATGCGATCTTGTGGGATCCATTTTCGGTCCCACACAATCGATCCGAACCGTTAAATAATTTTAAAATAATTATTCAAGTGGTCTTGGAAAAAATCAGCCCCATTGGATATTTGTATGTAATTGATCTAATTCGTTTGATTTTCATTCAGAATTCAGGACCCTGTAGTTTGAAAGAATCTTCAAGAAAAGTTATACAATTTTGCACTAAGTAACCCATTGATCCGAACCATAGGCGTTGAAGGACTCGTTAAGAAGAGCATCTAGTAAAAAAATTATGTTGATCGGACATCGATAGATATCAAAAAACGAAATTTTTTTTTATATCTATCAATGTCCGAATAGGATAATTTTTTTACTGGATGCTTTTCTCAAGAAGCCCTACAATACCTATGGTTTGGATCAATAGATTACTGAGCACACAATTATATAACTTTTCTTGAAGATTCTTTCAAAGTACAGGGTGTTGAATTCTGAATGAAAATCAAACGAGTTAGATTAATTACGTAAAACTAATCCAATGGGGCTGATTCTTTTCAAGACCAATTGAATAATTATTTTAAAATTATTTAACGGTTCGGATCAATTGTGTGGGACCCAAAAGTGAGTCCCACAAGATCGCATTTTGCAAACCCCATGTGTTGGCCACAGAATTGCAGTGTTTCATTAAGCACAGCAGCTGCTGTGTAGATTTTGCACAACAACATCCCCGACTCCCTTAGAGCATCTCCAATACTACTAGACACTTTAACTAGCTGAAAGTACAAAATAAGGTACACTTCTACTTTACCGAGACACTTTTTCACCAATGGTTCGAACACCACTCTCTACTTTTTCTCTCCACTTTCTACTTTTAGGGCAAAAGTGGAGGGAAATGAAGGAAAGTAAAGGAGAAAAATGAGGGAAAAGTAGAGTAGAGAGGCAAATGCCTTACTAGTTACTACTAGTAGCAAGCCAAAAGGAACAAAGCTAGAGTAGATAGCCAAGTAGCAAGTCTATTGGAACATGATTTTTTGGTTGAATAGTGATAGAGCCACACACATTCAACCACACACAATCACACACCCTCTCACATGTGGTGAGGCCCACTGTGGGTCCCACATGGGATGGGCCTCATCACATGTGAGAGGGTGTGTGGTTGAAAATGTGCGACTCTAACATTTTTGTTTTTGGTTTGGCTTGGCTTAGTAGCCAACAAGGTACAAGTATCAAGGCCTTGTTCGGATGGCTTCTCAGCCATTTTTCAAAAAAAATTTGCGGGCCCCAAACCAAACACTCTTCACATTGACTGGCAGCATTATTCAAAATTTTGAGGGGGCCAGTGGGCCCTTGTTAGCGTCAGAAGTTTATGATGATTGCATGTAGAAATATTCTGAGAAGCCACAAAACTTGTTTGGGGCCCACAAAACTTATTTGGATGGCGTGGCAATGTTTGGTTGTTTTGTGGGGGACCCACTTGCTGTGAGCGTTTGCTTCAATCAATCAATAAAAGGACTGATTATTGATGTCTGAGAAGCCACAAAACTTGTTTGGGGCCCACGGAACTTTTTTGGAAAATGGCTGAAAAGCCATCCGAACAAGGCCGAAGCCTCTTGGAGATGCTTTAATAGGCTAGTTGGCATCGTCGGACTAGTCACGGGTGAGCTTCAAGTCAGAAAAAATAACGATTTAGGGAAAAACGGAATTCTTTTTAAAATTCGGGTAACTATTGTGATTTTAAATAATACAAGGGGGGTAACAGTAAACTTAAACAACGAAAGGGGATTTTACGTCAGAAGAGCCCTAAACGATCAAACCTCTAATAACCCCTGGACTGGTGACGACGACGGACGAGTGACGAACGACGGTGCCTGACGAACGACGACCGACGAGTGACTGGCTCGTCTGTAACTGGGCTTCTACTTCGACAATCGTTCCTTCTAGGCTTCTACTTCGCTGGTGACTCTCTCTCTCTCTCTCTCTCTCTCTCTCTCTCTCGTCTGTAACTCGGCTATCATATGATTTTTTTTAATGAAGTTATTAACTGTAGTTTTTTTTGGAACTGAGCTGTAGTTGGTATAGTTACTGTGTATATAAAATGTAGTTGGGTATAAAATGTGATTGCCTCTAAAGTGACTCTGATTTGAAATTGCTAATATGTATTTTTTATCGACAGGTCTAGTATCAATGGCTCAATCATCTTCATTTCCTACTTTCATATGGTTTGAACTTTGAACGTTGAAGTTGGCATTATGGATTGAATAACTATTTGGTTTTACTTAGTTTCCATATTTTCATTTAATGATTTGTGCTGCATATGTTATTCTATTTGCTTAAAACTTGGGAAGGAGGGAGGAGAAAATATATATACATATTTTTAGAAAAATCCGACTAGCCAATTAATCCCTGATTAATCCCCTAGTCACTAGTCGGAACCCAACCGACCTGGGACTGAAGAGCGTCTTTTAGAACCTTGCTTGTACCTTGATTTGAAGGGATAAATGGAATTTGAATTGAAGGAAATTTTGGAAATTTCGAGTTTTTAAAGTTAATTAAGTCTCTTTAACATTTGGATTCCCTAAAATTGGACCAACAACTTGGGACGAAGGGAGTAAAAAAGACTTGCTTTGCAAGTCCTTTCAGTGTTTAATTATGGATATCATGATTACAATCTACCAGAAAAGAACCTTTTATACTTGTCTCGTAAGAATCATAGTTGTTGAATATAGTATTAACTGTATTTAACTACTGCGTTAGTGGCATGAAAGAAAATTTTGTGTTGCTTGAATTTGGACAGAGAAAGAATGAGCATTGGAAGCTTGAAGAACTTGGTGGCTGAAGTAGCCATTAAAGGCGTGTCAGAGGCAAGGGCAAGGATATTTGGTCACGTGCTTAACCCAACAGGAGAGAGATCTCCACACAAGATTCTTCGCAAGAAGCTTATTGGTGAGAAAGTCGCGCAGTGGTACCCGTATGACATCAACAAAGATGATCCCCTAGTCATGGCCAGAAAAGAAGAAGAGTATACTTTCTCTCTCTTTTCTTGGGTATTGCTTGTGTAGTTGTGTGAATGTATATATTGGTTTCTTTTGTGGCATTCTTGTGTTTGTATTTTGAATATATAATCACATATTTACATTCTAGCTTCTCTGGCATAGCTTGTGGGAAGGTTATCTTAAGCACCTTCTTTTACATAAAGCAGCAGGTTTTTTGTATAGTGGTTAAACAAATTTGTAACGTACCAAGTAGGTCGTGAAAGTAATTGAGAAAAAGTGTGACCAGTTACTTTCCCAAGTATGCTAGTCTCAGGAACGATTACCAGTCTAGATACATAGGCAATTTCCTCTTGCTTAACTGGAGCATAGTTATCGAAATCGTGCGATTCGCGATTCGAATCGTACGATTCGGTTCGATTCAGGGTGTTTTCGATACGAACCGATACTATGAATCGCAGGTGTAATAGAATCGTGCACTGAATCGGTGAATCGTGAATCGAATCGGTGAATCGTGAATCGAATCGTAAGAATCGTACGATTCAGTTCAATTTTAAACCCATGTTTTGCATGTGGGCCAAAATGAAATAATTGATAAATTGCTGGGTTTTCTTTAATTTTTTTGGCATATAAATGGTCGACTCTCTTTTCAGAAGCTTCCATAGCACTTTTTAAAAGATTGTACTCAAAAAATTTGCGGCTTTGCACCTGCTGGGAAGACCACGACCATATCCCTTGCTATACAAGCAAGTGTTTTGCCTAAGTAGACCACTTGATCATCTATTTATCTTCTTAAACATTTATTTTATTGATTCCAACTTGAAATCTACCTTTTTTTATGCATTTTTAAAAAAATGACCGAATCGGAGCGATTCACGATTCGATTCGATTCACGATTCGCAACCGAACCATTTCGATTCTCGATTCGATTCGCGATTTGACAACTATGAACTGGAGGGGTTGGTATGGAGACATGCTTGCTGCTGCCGATATCAATGTATTGGCATTTATCCGATTGAAGGGGTAATGAAGTTTAGGAAGTGAAACGAAAGCAATCAGTACTTATGTGTGCATGTGGGTACGAAGCTGCACCTAAAAGTCTAGAAAACTGTACAAAGAAAAACGGTATGTCTTCCTTGCCAAATAAATAAAAGTAAGCACCTTCACTTCCAAACAAGGAATGAAATTCTTTATGACTTTATGTACATAAAGATTGTGTATTCCTCCTGCTCTAGCTACATCATGATACTAAATGGTGTGGCTATGGTCAGCAAATCTTCAATCCTGAAGTGCTGACTATTCTTGTCTTAGTTATCAAAGTTGCAGGATGTAGTTAGAGTTTGTTACCCTATGCGACCGTCAATAGGGGTAGGTCTCCTGGGCTCGTAGCATAAGGCGGTATCTCATAATCCTTTCAGTGCAAGTGGTATCTCATAAAGCTGTAGGGAACTAGGAATAAAAAAAACTAATCACAATGTCAAACGTTTTTTTATATTTAAACTATGGGAAAAGATCTATCCTCGTTTTCATGGAAAAAGTTTGAGGTAAAAAGTTGATTGTAGTCTTTGCTTGGGTAAATAAAATTGGTTGGTATGGTTGGTCAATTTCTAGTGAGAGCTAATGGATAGTAATTTACTAGTCAGTTGTGAGGATGTTATCTAGTTACATAATTTGAGTATACCCCTTGCCTATGAAGCACCGACACTTCTAGAGGTCGCCGTGTCCATGTATCAGACTTGGGGACACGGGGACATGCGTGTCCCGGGAACACGTATTGAACACGCCACGTGGCGTGTCCCTTAAATTAAATTATTTTTTGGCGGGGGACACGACATGGACACGCGTGTCCCACATATACAGTGTCTCTCGTTGAATATAGGTGTGTATGTATGTATGTATGTACTGGTATATATATTTCCGTTGTTTTGTGGGTGTATGTCTTACATATTATATTAGATCTATGTACATAAATTGTTATTGCATACATATATGGTATATTTATACAGTATATAATTATTTATTTATTTATTTTTCCCTTGTCTGTGTCCATTTTTTAGAATTCCCATGTCCGTGCCCGTGCCTGTGCTACATTGCCCCTTGATAATGGGAAGTTCCTTTACAGATGTCTCTCTCTCTCTCTCTCTCACACACACACACACACACAACGATTAGGGTCTTAGGGTCTTTTGGGCTACTTCTTCCTGCATTCTTTTTGTGTTCTTGAAGAGGAGTTACTTGCATAGAAGAGAGGAGTTACTTGCATGGGAAATCAATTGATTAGTCCCCAGTCTACTTCTTGGAAATTATTATAAACGGAATTTTCTTTTGCTTTACTTCATTTGTTTTCCTACAAGGAGAAATCAGTAGGGTATTGTATCTTGCGAAATATATCTACTGCATTTTCAGAGTAATTATGTGTGCGGAAGAAAAATTCATGCCATGATTTCATCTGACCTGATGCACCTCCTGCAGGCGAATAAATAAGCTTCTAATGTTGAAGCGTCGCGGAAAGGGACCCCCTAAGAAAGGCCAAGGAAAGCGTTCCAAACGTAAATAGGTCGCCTCTGCAAATGGCATGGGAACAGGATTATAGGTCAACTTTTTGAAGAACTCATTTCTAGTTGTTGTACTGATTTTAATGACTTTCTGGGTCTAATGTTTTCAGGTTGACCGAATAACATCTCAACTTATTTCACATAAATGTTTGTTCCATTCTGCCATTCTCTGGAAAAGAAAATACTGGGTTGTAGTGCTGAACATGAATGTTCCTCATTTCATACTTTTATATGCTAGTAATAAAACCAAAAGCAGTCTTCTAAAACTCAGCCTAGTCCCCGCCCAGGCTCTAGGTGGCCCTTTTCCGCCCTACTAATGCCTAGCAATTTTTAGAACATTGACCAAAAGCAGAGACATTTTGATGACAATGCGATGATGTTAATATTGTTGCAATTCGGTTTGGATCGAGTAAAACAATCTATCAAGGTGTTACATGCATTTTGGTTTGTAAGATTAAGAACAAAAGCTCGAACTGTGGACAGGGGCTATAATGTAGGAGTATTCAATTAGAGATGAATCCTATTTGAAGATCTGACAAAGTTTTGGCAGATTAAACCCTAGTCAAAATCAACTAATGGCGCTCCCACTATGCAACCTGGGATTAATAGATGTGTTGCAAACTTGCAGGTAGTGTTCTCTCCCATTAAACTGGTCGCTCCATAAAACCTGCGAAAATTAGTTGACACAAGTTTGTTTTGTGGGGCAACCTGGGCAGGGTCTAACATGTTAGAAGATGACGATGTTCCACTGTAGTCTGTAACCATGTGTGCCACAAACGTAAATCCATGAAGGAGCCGTTGGATTCACCTGATGTTGCAAGTAAAGTCGAAATCAAAGTTTCTCGTGAGCGCGATCAACTTCAAATGTACATCGCACTCACCTGATGTTGCAAATCAAGTCTAAATCGTAGTTTCTTGCTAGGGTGATCAACGTCAAATTACGGTATTGGAGTACCAAACCAATACTTCAAAATTCAAATCAACATGTGTCCCCAAATGTTCTTTCTCAAGGCTCACGGTACGAAAGATCGTAGCGTAGACCATTTCAAGCTAGGCCCTAACATATGAAGGCGATATCATTTCCTTTGACAGGATACCGGTGAAACATCATGTGTGGTCATTACCGGCAAAAGAAACAGCTCTATCAGACTACCTCCTTCCTCGCTGATTTATGCTTTCTTTGGAAATGGAAAATGGACTGATACACAAGGCTGGATTAGTGTTTATACACACAAATGTACAGATAATACTACCTCGAATTACCCAGCATAACTGAAAATTAGGGATGGAATTTCCTTCTAGAGCTGAGCAGAGTTCAAATACCAAGGGTTTTTGAACTCCCAACATTTTGCTGCAGTGCAAATATTAGCTGCAACTGGCAAAACCAAAAGCGTAAACCAAGATAACAAAATAGAATCTCAATCCAACGCTACTGGGAACTATCAATGAAGTGACTATCATACATCACAAAATGTTGTGGACTCCTTGATTAGGATACAGTAGTCCGTAGAAGATTTCTGGGAAATACTTCCCTTTCTCCAATGAAATACAGCAAGTTACAAAGAGGGCAAACGAAACCGAGATCTTCCTGATTAAGGTACCAAAAACTGAAGCACCAAAAGAATTGGCTACAGACATTTCAAACATTTTTGGTGATCCCAAAAATGTTGGTAGAATAATTTAGAACCTATTTGCTGATCCCTTATATATTCAGAATAGTTAACAGCCTCATGTACAGCATGATTAGGCTTGGATTCTTTTCACCAATAATCCCCACAAGAACAACTTCCATCCCTGAAATGATGGAACCTCCTCACATCCCTTACAATAATCTCCCTCCCAACAATCTTAGCGATATACTTAGTAGCCACGTGACAGTCGTTACAAACTCTAAGGTTCTTGGCAATTCGAATGGTAGTCCCAGGAGGGGTGTCGAGGATGCCAAATGCTATAGCTAGTTTCTCACTATGTCCACAAAGTAGGTTCTCCTTTTCCTCTTCGTCAACATTGCGAAGAACGCAAGAAGTATCTGGTACATAACCCTCTTTCCTCATTTTCTCTGATAACGTCTCAAGGAAGCCATGGAGCTCCTTACTTTGGGGGTGTGAAACATCCCCAGCAATGAATTTGTGAACTTCCTCGCCAAACTCTATCCAACTGCATCCAGGTTCTTTTCTTACACCCATTTCCTTCATGGTTTTCCGTACTTCCGTTGCTTTATCCCAGAGCCTAGCAGATGAGTAGATATTGGATAGCAGAACATAGTGGCTAGCTACATTAGGCTCCAACTGAAGGAGATTCTTGGCTGCTATTTCCCCAATTTCAACATCTTGG
Source organism: Vaccinium darrowii (assembly GCA_020921065.1). Classification (NCBI taxonomy): domain Eukaryota; kingdom Viridiplantae; phylum Streptophyta; class Magnoliopsida; order Ericales; family Ericaceae; genus Vaccinium; species Vaccinium darrowii. The sequence goes on from CM037156.1 coordinate 26,777,207, forward strand.
TGAATCCGGCAAGCACCTAGCAAGCTACTCCAGGCACCAACCTTGTCGAATTCTGGTGGCATGGCAATGACAAGTTCATATGCTTCCTTCAGTTTACCAGCTCGACCAAGCAGATCAACAACACAAGCATAGTGATCTGCTGTGGGTTCGATTCCATGGTCATTTTTCATTCCATGGAACAAGTTTAGGCCTTCATTTACCATTCCAGAATGACTACTAGCCGCAAGAATTGCAATAAAGGTTACTTCATTAGGCTTGACTTTCTCACCCCTATGTGGTTCTTCTGTCACCATAGTTCTAAAAAGTTCCAGGGTTTCCTCTCCCTTCCCATGCATCCCATAAGCCATAATGATAACGTTCCATGTGATGATGTTCCTAATGGGCATGCCATCAAATACTCGCCTAGATACGTTCAAACAACCACATTTTGCATACATATCAACCAATGCACTTCCCACTGCGACATCTGATGCCAATGCGTTTCTAATAGCATAAGCATGGATTTCTTTTCCCTTTCCTAGTGCTGCAAGGGCAGCACAACCTGGAAGGATAGTCATGAGTGTTATTGCATTTGGTTTATAAGGACCGGAGGTTCTTTCATCTGCATAGTCATCGTTCTTCTCCTCTACTTTTACTTTGACTTTTTGCATTTCACTTATCAGCATAAAGGCATTCTCATAACATTCACATAATACATAAGCTGTGATCATAGTATTCCAAGAAACAATATCTCTGATTTGCATGCTGTCAAATATATATCTAGATACTTCTATTTTCCCCATCCTAGAATACATGTCCATTACTGCATTTTGTACATACCTATCTGTCCAAAAACCTAACTTCACCACAAACCCATGCATACATTTTTCGTCAGAGAAAGCTGCATTGTCCACGCATGCTGGCAAGACACTTGACATGGTGGTGGTATTAGGAAAAAGCCCTGAGACCTCCACCATCTCCATAAAGAGCATTATTGCTTCCTCGTTGAAACCGTTTTGTGCATAACCAGCAATCATAGCATTCCAGATCCCAAGTCTCCTATCAAAGATAACATCAAAAACCCTACGGCCACTTTCAACCGCTTTGCAATTACAGTACATGTCAACTAAAGCACTACCCACGAAAGAATTCCCAATCAATTCATCATTTCTCAAGGCATATGCATGAATTTCCTTCCCTAAATCTAACAATTCCAAATGGGAACATGCGGGGAGAACACTTGAAATTGTTACCCCGTCTGGCTTAGTTCCTTCACGAACCATAACATACAGGAAAGTCAACGCTTCATAAAACTGGTCACTTTGTGACAATGAGCTTATCATGGTGTTCCAAGAAACCATGTCTCTCTCTCCAAACAACTCAAATATGGCTTTTGAGTCATCAAGTCTTCCTAGTTTGGCATACATAGCCATCAAAGCATTGTTCGTAAAAGTCTTCCGATCATCCGCCCTCAAACTATACCCAAGAACTTGCTTCCCAAGACGCAACCCATCACCCCTACTCAAATTCGAGCATGCTAGCGCCACACTCACCAAGGAAAATGAGCTCGGCTCCACTCTCTCTGACTGCATCAACCGAAACCCCTCCAAAGCAAGCTCCCACTCCTCAAAATGACACAGAGCCGCTATCATCGAGTTCCAAGAAACCTGATCTTTTTCAGGAATTCTTTCAAACACCTTGAGTACATCCCCCATATCTCCACATTGCCCGTAGAAATTCACAAGGGTATTGGCCACAGTCACCGATGACGAGCTGTAACCGAACTTAAAAACAGCAGCATGTATCTGTTTCCCTAAATTCAAGTCGTGAATCCCCGTGACAGCCTTTAAAACGGCTGGGAAAGCGAAATTGTTCGGTTCGGTGCCCTCTTTCGTCATATCGATGTAGGTGGAAATGGCTTCGCGAAAGCGATTGGACCGGGTTTTGGACCGAAGGAGTTCGATCCATGAGGCAGCGGAGCGCGATTCGGGTCTGGGTTTTGATGGGTTTTTGGTGGAGTTGAGTGGTGTGGGAGTTGTAGGAGGGATAATGGTGGTGGGTTGAGGAGTCTGTTTCTGGTAAGTGAGTTGATGGGTTTGGAGGGAAGAGAAGGGAGAGTGTGCAGGCAGGGGGAGAGAGAGAGGAGAGAGAAACTGCGTTGAGAAGGACATTGGTAGTTATTACAGTTCGATTAGAATTCTCACAGAAGTCTCTCCAAAAGGAGAAATTTTTCAGTGACAAGTGGGTACTGCCTATACGTGGTGCCCGCTCGGCAATTTAAGCCGTCCAAAATGTGATCCAACGGTCCAGAAGATGAGAGAGCAAAAGAGGAGAGAGAGAGTGGTCAAGTGAGAGGAGAGTGAGAGAGAGAATCAATCTCGGCCGTCCAAAACACTTTTGGACGGCCAAGATCGTGCTTGGCATGGCCACGTGATACCCAGCCGGGACCCAAAAAATTTTCCTCCAAAAGTGAGGGGCATGTATGGCAGTGGCAAATGCAGGAATTTTAGTGTTGTTTCCCCTATGGATTTAATTAAAGCTAGGCAAAGGCATGATGAAATATCATCAATCAAATAGGGTTTTTTTTTTTTTTTTTTTGGAATGGCAAGAAAAATCATCGAAATAATATACGGCAAATTGGGCTGGGATCCTAAAAAAGAGTCTCAATGAGGCGCTTAGCCCAGCCTATTTTTTTGTAATGTGTGTGATCTATTCACGCTAACTTTTTAAAGTCTAAGGTCCATGGATGGACGAAATTGCCCTTTTTGATATATACAGGTATTCAAACTGTTTTTTTACATTGGACACTCTCTCTCCACTTTGCATTTCTGGTGTCTGATAGCCAGTTCGCTCGATCCCCTTCTCTCTCCGACTTTACAAGAGGACGCCGGAATTGAGCAGCATCGCTACAGGGGCAGGTCATGTCGGTGGCGGCGAGGAAGATTGAGATGAGCTTGGAGAATACGGCGGTGGGGCAATTGAAACCCTACACCTTACTCCTCGATCGACTGAAAACATCATAGAAATCGCAAAAGCGTTTTGAGGAGAATGGATGATATCTACCCTTGATTTTGAGGAACCCAATGTGAGGGATTTTTGGGGAGATTTGACTGGATTTTGGGAAAAATCTAGGGCTTGTTTTGTGCTGGTTTTGAAGATGTAAAGGATTGACTGATGCAAAGAATACTACTAGCGATGAAGAGGTTTACTAATTTCTGAACTTGTTTAAGAGGCAAGAGATTGGTTGGAAACCCCATTAAGGTTGTAATCTCTGTGTATCTCGACATATAAAGGCACATACTGCATGTTGGAAACGCAGCCGGCTGATAGGGAGTATGATCAGGTGTGGCGCGGCATGGGAGTGTGAGAGAGAGATTAACGGCTGTGATCAAGACCAAAGCATGATCGGACGCATCAGCTGCCAACGCAAATTGAACTCTTTATTGTTGAAATGAAATTGGCCCATGTGATGAATGAGTTCTAGTCCATGTATAGAGATGGTAATAGATTGGAACATAATCCAGTGTTGTGCGCCCATGTGGTGTTTTCCACTCCCTTGGAATTTTTATTTTGCTACCATCGGATTCTGATTGGGATCTGAACCAAGGTTCTGAATCTCGTACCGGACAAGGTTCTGACTTATTCTGTATTTTTGAAAAAATTTAAGAGTTTCGGTCAAAATTTTTTACTTTTCCGATTCCTCTCGTCGAGACGGATCAATAGGTCGCAAAAGTTTGACGCAAAACTTTAAAAAAAAATATATATACATGAATAAGGACAAAAAAAGGAATAGTAAAAAGTCACTTTACTTATTAGGCCAAACCAAGCCTAAATGTACATTACCTCGTTTCGCGGCAAGTTTTTCTCAACTACTATTGTTTTCTCTCGTGAGAGAAAGCGAAAAAAAATAAAATATTATGATAAGCTGAGATACCCTAATCTCGCTTTATTTTTACTCTCATTATCTCATGTTGAGATACCATTATCTCATGCTTTGTTTTATCTTAAACAGTCTCTGTTTCGGGTGAGATAATGTTATCTGCTACTTTATTTTTATAGACACAAGACTGTTTTGTTTACACAAGACAATCTCTATTTCAAGTGAGATAATATTATCTCTTGTTCTATTTTTTTGATACATAGACTAAGATACCGTTATCCCCTTTGTTTTTGTTGAAACATAAACTATTCAATTGAGATAGTGTTCTCTTGCTTTGTTTTTATAAATATAGAGACTGTTTTAGTTAATATACTGTTATCTCATTATTTGATTTGTTTTGTTTTTAATAGAGATTGTTTTAGATACATAGACTATTTTAGTTGAGATACGATTATCTCATGCTTGTTTTTGTCAAAACGGAGACTTTTAGTTTTTTTTTTTTTATCATTCGTCATTCCTAATCTATTATATGGGGGAGGGGAGAATGAGACTCGTTCCTGAGACAGAGACTATTTTTCCTGAGATACGTTTATCTCATGCCTTGTTTTTTTTTTAAAAAAAAACTAAAGACTCTTTCAATTGAGATAGAATTCTCTCTTACTTTATTATTGTGAATTTTGCTGAGATATTGTTATCTCATGTTTTGTTTTGTAGAAATCTTACTATATTTTTATAGATACAAAAGAGATACTATTATCTCATGCTTTGTTTTTGTAGAAATATAGTAGATTGTTTTAGTTAAAATAGTATTTTCTCTTGCTTTAGGATGAGATACCGTTATCTCATTCTTTGTTTTGTAAAAATCTTACTATCCAACAGAGATATTATTATCTCATGCTTTGTTTTTATACAAATATAGATTGTTTCCGTTAAAATAGTGTTATCTCTTGCTTTAGGATGAGATGCCTCTATCTCATTTTTATATTTTTTTTGGGGCTAAAAATACTCTTTTAGTGGAGATAACTTTATCTCCCACTAAAGAAAAACAAATAATGAATAATCTCTGTAATCATAGAAATGAGATTCCAAAACATAGGCAGAAGGTTCCCCGCCCAACTCCACTAATGTGTCTAGTTGAACTATAAAATCATTAGTTCACAGTAATACAAAGTCAATCAGTCAATCTACTAGTGGGTCTGCCTCGGGCAACCCATCATCCCCTAGGTCCCTCATTGTCTACTTTTTCGAGTTTTCAAGTCTCCCTGTGTAGAAAACAGTAAAACGCCCCTGAAGCTCGAAATATCATCAAATTAGCAACTGGCAATTAACAAAAACGTTTATTTTTGGTGTTGGATGTTGGATCTGGTCTCTTATGAGATCTCTAAATTCACTTCATACGAGAGGCTCTCAGAATACATGATCGGATCGCGACGGGTGTTGCAGGTCAAGGAGCATAGCTTGGGCATCGCATCTGATCTAGGCGTTTTCAGGCCATAAATAAGGTGGCGACCACTTGATCAGATGGCGAGCAGCAGCGGAGAACGCGCCGGAGACTCCATGTGTGAATACTGATAAAGGGAGGAAGGGCAGGCGGTCGTCGACTCGTCGTGGCTCCCAGATCTGCAACGACTACGACCTGTTTAGTAATGGTAAAAATGCGAGGAATCAGCTGACGCTTTTTATTCGTCCCTTTGTTTAAAATGTAGGGTTAATTTTGGAATGTGCGTCTACACTAGGATTGGAGAGATTATAAAATGTTTGGATGGACTAATTAGGGCTTGCACCCCGTCCCATGTCCTTTTGAACAAGGCTCCCAATAATATAACACAGTTTACGAGAATGAAACAATATTAACAACAAATAGAGTTACACTGAAATAGAAATGTTTGCATTAGCTCTATCCAAAAAGAGTTAATCATCAATAGGATTCTTATTTGACATTTTTTAGTACAAGAATTTCAATACTTCGATCAAAATCTAACAATCGTGTCTCAGTTTCAGTGTAATTGATCATCCTCTCATAGTATTAATAATGTTGAACCGATTTGCATAAAGATAGGAGAGGGAGGAGGGATTCAACTAAAGTTTCAAATCTCCACGAAGGATAAATCAAAACATTGCTTGACAATTACATTGTACATATGGGATAGGTATAATTTTGAGTTTGAAATGTCGGATAACAATTTAATATTGGATATTAATTCATTTTAGCATTTGGACTAGCTCATTAATTTTTCTCTAGAAAAAATGTTACTCCTACATTTTACATTTTAGGAATTTTATTAGACGGCCTTTTTTCTTTAGATAAGATTTCTACCAGTTTGACATGCCTATTTTTGATAGATGAATGGAAGATGATTGAGTTTTAAAGCGAAATAAGTGTGCAAAATGAGTATTGAAGCGAAATGAGAGATTCATTCTTTATTTCGAAGTTTTGAAAATGATTCAAAGGATTTTTGAAGGAAAGATGGTATGGTTGGAGATATGGTGCAAGGGCAAAGAGATGAGATGATTTTCGGACCATTCTTGGCAGATAAAAAGTTCTTATTGATTCAGATTCCAATTTATCCTTTCGACCCCTCTTTCACGTTCTATTCCACTATTAAAAGTTTTTCGCTTTTTTGCATCAGAAATGCTAGATGCAAGAAAAAGATTTGCAGGAATCACGTAGGGAGAGCCCTGCGGGGCCCAGTACGAATCTTGAACGATTAATCTGAGCCGTTCAAGAATTTTAGAAACACATTTCGAGTGGACCCGCTAAAAACCAGCTCCATCCGATATGTTTAGATGCTCGATCTAAACTTTCATTTTTTCTTTTTTCATCCGAGCCATTCAAAAATGAAAGTTTGGATTAAACATCCACACATATCGAATAGAGCTGGTTTCTCAAAAGCCCACTCAAAATGTGTTTTTTTAATTTTTTAGTGGCTCAGATAAGCCGTTTGGGATCCATACTGGGCCCCGTAGAACTTTCCTTGCGTCATTCCTTGCACATTCCTTGCTTATAGCATTTCTGAACACAGAGTGATAAGAGATTCCAAACCTGATATCAAGAAAGAAAGCTAGAATTTTATATTCCAATTATTCTCTTGGTTTCCACCAGCATGGAGAGAGAGAGAGAGAGAGAGAGAGAGAGAGAGATTCCCTTCTTTCTAACAGAATTTAGAATTCATTGGAAGGCAGTCAGTTTTCCATTTTCTATTTTGAGTTTTTAGCACGCTACATAACACATTCCGCAAAAATGAGCTTTTGATTTTGGATTAGAGAAGAGAAGTGAGAAATACGGGGAGATGAGTTTTTCGACTTCTTATTTTTTTCACCTTTCCAATTTTTGTTAACAAAAGAACCTACATAATGTATTATCCACGTATCTCTCAATCACTAATCTTGTTGTAAAATACATTTTACATATATCTCTCAAACACTCTAAAAAGGAGTGTAATATGTTTTGACTTAATCTAAAAAGCAAAATATAACAATTAAAAATCAAAAAGTAAAAAAAAAAAAATGATGTTCCAAACACCGCAAGATCGTATTTGAAATTGATGATTCTTACGAACTTGAGGCTGCTTGAGGGCCGGTTGTTAATTTTAAAATATCAAAATTAATTGTTGGTGATATTAAAATAATAAACACTAAAAAAATAAAATTACAATAGACAAATTAACTAAAGCACGGAAATCTCGCTCTCTTTAATGAGATTCAAGCACCCTATACACCAAGACTTGACTTGAGACACCATAGGAGAGTGTCCAACACGTAATACCATATATTTTCCAAAAGCGAATTAATACTTTGTCCTTTGCCTTGAAGGAAAATATAAGGTCTACAAATGAGAACTTTCCAAGTGTACCACACAAGACATCTAAGTTAAACATTAATAATTTAACATGTAATTAATATTAAAATATCACACAATACCTAACATTAATTGAGGTACGCGAAAGTTAATTTGGACAATCGGATTAAAAATGATAATGATTCTTAGGATCCAGCAAAAAAAAGTGCGGGTATCTTACTCAAAAAGCAAAGGGCAGTTCTAGTTTGGGTGTATATATAAAATACAAGTTTCCTATATTTGGGTGTATATAAATATGATAAATATTCTTATAAAAGTTATAAATCAATTCTCTCTTATTAATAAAGGTTACGAGTCACATCAAAATATTATGAATCATAAAAAATGTTAAGATTCATATTGTTAAAAAGTTACAAAATACTAAAAATTGTTGCGATTGCCAATGAAGTGGCAAAATATGAACTATACAATAGATGCATATAATACACTTTTTTTTTTGTCATTCCATATTCCTAATCTATTATTATGTTGGGGGGAGGGGGAGGGAGAGGGGGAATGAGACTCGATCCCGAGATGCAGTGTGAAATATCCAAAAGTTTTATCGCGTGAGCTAGCCACCATTTGCACATAAGATACACATTTTTAATTGAGGCCCTTTTCCAAAAGGAAGTGTTGGTTTCAGCTCTTTGTCGTTTGGCAAACGTGATTCTTGATCTCGACTCCCTCACTTTTTCCCAACACTCAAAACAGCATTTTACAAAACGAGATAAACGATCCAAATCGATACTTCCATGGGGTCCAGCTAGGCTAAGGAGAACCTTCATTCATTACCCCAGTGTCCGTTTTTTTTTTAAACTGACCCAAGTGTCACTGCCGGCCCTATATATATGCCAAAGATTCTTGAGAGAGAGAGAGAGAGAGAGAGAGACGAGAATGGCTGAGACCACAGCAGCAGCAAAGGTGAAATCAATCTTCATATACCCAATCAAATCATGCCGTGGCATCTCTGTTTCTCAAGCTCCCCTCGCTCCCACTGGTGAAATTAACGCCCCTTTCTTTCTTCTCCTCTTTGTTTTCTGTCATATGATTTCCCTTCTACTCATTTGCTAAGGTTAAATTTTGCTCTCTTTTATGATATTTAGTTGGGTATTCGTTATTGATCTGGTGAATGTTATCTTTCTCACGTTTTATGTATCTATCAAGACGAATCGGAAGATGGTTACATAATTAAATGAATTCACCTAAACGAAAGGATTCTAGTCTAGGACAAAAAAACAAGATTAGAAGATGGCTTAAGGTTTGCTTTGGTTACACAATTCAGCAACTAGCTTAACCCATTAGCAACGGTGCTTAAAAGTCACTTTTAAAATTTGTCTTATTCAAATTTTGTTCGCATTTGTTAGTTTTGCGACATACTTTTGTGACTTCTTGGTTGTCCTCGACGGGAGGGATCGGAAAAGGAAAAAATTATGACTAAAAAGTGCTAAAAGTTGGTCCTTTTTCCAAACAAATTGGGTAAAAGTCTTAATTTTTTACTTTTTCGATTCTTCTTGTCGAGACGAACCAATAAGCACCAAAAGTTAGACGCAAAACTAACAAATGCGAAAACGGGAAACTCCCCCTGGTTATTTTTCTTAACCACAACTCATATCGTCTTAAAAGATATGCTAAAAGTTGGATAAAATTTAGTTCTTAGTATAATGCAGACTGAATTTGGAACTGGATAGACATGCGTATCAATGCGTACTGACCCAACTGCTGCTACCGCTCATGCCATCACTGCCACCTTCGCTACCTCTACCCCACCACAAACACAACCAGTACTGCCACCATAATTGCCTCCCTCTACCACCACTATAAAAAAAAAAAAATTAAGAAAAAGGGACCGATACCAATTGGAGGAATTCTGCTTCTCGTATCAAATAGCTTGTTAATTCTTTAATTCAACACTATTTTTATCAAATAATTTCCAGCTTAAGAAAATCAGCTTCGAGTTCTCACTACTTAATTATCGACGTTCTAATTTATCAAACACCTGTTGGAAATTTGAACATGGAAATGATGCAAGGGGAAAGCTAGGCAGAAGACTTTGGAGATTTGAGATTGGCTCAAATTTAGGAGAAGATCTTAGCCTCTTTCTTTGACAAAATTGAATCAAGCTTGTTTCCTTTTGGCAATCTCTTTTGCCTATAAATATGTAACTTTGCAAGAGAGGAAAGTGTAGCAGAAAACTGTTGGAGAGAGATATTGGGTGGGTTTCCTGTTTTGGGCTCCGGTGAGCAAAACCCTTTGTAAATTCTTCTCCAATAGTGAAATCCATTGCCCGTGAGGTACGTAATTTGCCGAACCTAAAACTGGTTGTCTCTGTGTTTGAGTAATTGAGTGTGTGCGTGTGTGCATGTTTCTTGGTGTCTAAGTATAACATCACTGCCTTAGAACAAGGCTTATAAGCTTCTATTGGACTGTTCTAGAGTAAACTCGATCACTACATATCTTGCAAGCTTCATATCAGCTCCACAAACCGAACACCTTTTCCTTAAATTTATCCATATGTGAGTATCCAACATGAGTACTTCCATTTAGATCTAACTGGGCATCTAATGGCCAAAATATACTTTAAGGAGTTTCTATCTGCCAACATGATTCTGTGTTTTTTTGTTTGAATATGCAGGATTTCGATGGGATCGACAATGGTTAGTTGTGAATTCAAAAGGTAGGGCGTATACTCAGCGAGTTGAACCCAAGCTTGCTCTGGTTCAAGTAGAGCTGCCAAATGAGGCATTCTCCGAGGGTTGGAGACCTACAAAGAGCTCATATTTAGGTAAAACGCATGACTCGGTATAACAAAGTTGGCTAGAGCTATGTTGCTCTTTCATTATGTTGCATCATAGGATTTTTCTTTTTTGTCTTTTTTTGGAACCAAAAACTTACTATTCACAGCAAAGCAAGATGATATGCTAATGTTTTGATTGTAAAATTAATCTTTTTTTCCTTTCATTTTTCCTCATTCCATGTTTGATTGCTTGATCAATATGTAGTTCATCTGGGGCCAAAGTTAAACATTTCGCTGTCAATTGGTGTTGCAATATACTCCCTCTGTCCCAAATTGCTCGCCCATTTTGGGAAACCATTTTGCACACAAAAAATAATTTAATTATGAGATTTACTTTTTGAAAAAAAGTTACACCAATTTTCAAATTGATGTAAAAAATTTTGGGGAAAAAAAACCATGTTAATCGCTAATACATTATTGCCGATAAAAAAATAGTTTTTTTTTTTTTTTTTTGGGTGCAAAATGAGCGGTTGAGCAATTTGGGACATAGGGTACCACTACCAGTCAATAAATGTTGCCTCCGTGATCTTTAAAAGATGGATACCCCTTATTGAGAATTATACCATGTGATTTGACACTTTTACGGCAAGCTGTTCGGCTCTATAGTTCAGTTACATCCTGGGTTCAATGTTGTGCATATATTATGACCTAATCTACGTAACCACATTCAAAACATGGTCTTTTCATGTTTTTATTTATGTGATCATCCAAAGTTTTGTATATGCTTTCGTTCTTTCAGTTTGGTCCTTGAACATCCTCTCCATCTTTTCTCAATACAGTTGTGCATTGTGAATATCATGCATTCCTTTTTTTTCTTTCAGTTTGCAAATTTGAATGCATGTTTGTTTGCTTTTCTTAGCTTAGACATATGTCTTACTTCAAAATAGCTTCACAGATGTGATTATATTTTGACTAATGTTCATTTCCTCCAACAGTGATAAGGGCTCCAGGTATGGATGAGCTAAAGGTTCCCCTGAGTAAACCTTCTGAAATTGCTGATGGTGTCTCAGTGTGGGAGTGGTCTGGCTCTGCGTTTGATGAAGGGAAAGAAGCATCCAAATGGTTCTCAGATTATATTGGGAAACCAAGTCGGCTAGTGCGTTTTAACGAAGGTACAACTCAGTTCAGAACTGATTGTAGAACCTTATGCATGTTTCTGTGAATGGAAAAGCATTCTCCTTACAGAACTGACATTGTCTAAGGGTAGCTTACTTCTCAAAGGGATTTATGCGTGCCAAATTATATTATAGTCTTGTTATCAAGTGTGGATGAACTCCAATAAAACAAAAAACTAAAAAATCAAGTGTTGATTAACCGTTTATATAGTTGGACTTAACTCTGCAAACATGAAAAAAGGTGATGGTGTTTCATCTGTGTCGAAATATTCGATTGATCTATATTCTTCTCACTAGGAGGCACAATATATAGACAATGAACAAGACAACTAAGGAAAGAAAATAATAAGGGAATTAGGCTACCTAACTAATTTAGGCAACCTACCTAGTTAGGCAACTTACCTAACTATTAGGCTACCTAACTAATTAGGCTACCTACCTAGTTAGGCAACTTACCTAACTATTAGGCTACCTAACTAGACTAATTACAATCCTTTTCAACACTCCCCCTCAAGCTGGAGCGTATACATCATACACTCCAAGCTTGCGACAAATAGAGTCAATGGAAGCCTTGGGAAGAGCCTTCGTGAAAATATCAGCAAGTTGAGAGCCTGAAGGAACAAAAGGCGTGCTGATCTCTTTTGACTCCACTTTTGACCGAATGAAATGACAATCAACTTCAATGTGTTTGGTCCTCTCATGGAATACTGGATTATTAGCAATGTGGATAGCAGCCTGATTATCACAATACAAGGGAGTGGGACCATGTACTGGAATCCCAAACTCATGTAGAAGTGTACGCAACCAAGTCAACTCACAAGTGGTATGAGCCATTGCCCTATACTCAGCTTCAGCACTAGAACGTGCTACAACAGACTGTTTCTTACTTTTCCAAGTCACAAGATTGCCACCTATAAAGGTGCAATAACCAGTGGTAGAACGACGATCAGCAGGAGATCCTGCCCAGTCAGAATCCGTATACCCTTCGATACAAAGATGTCCAGACGCTTTGTAGAGAAGTCCACGTCCAGGAGCATTTTTAAGATACTTCAAGATACGAACAACAGCCTCCATATGAGAAATACGAGGACAAGTCATAAACTGACTGACAATACTGACTGCATAGGAGATATCGGGTCGAGTGACAGTGAGATAAATAAGTTTACCCACAAGTCTCCGATACAACTCAGGATCGTCAACCAACTCACCATCATCAGGCATAAGCTTATGATTAGTCTCCATAGGAGTAGCAACAGGTTTAGAACCAAGATAACCTGTATCTTTCAAGAGATCGAGAGTGTATTTCCGTTGTGATAAACTGATGCCTGCTTTAGAACGAGCCACTTCAATGCCAAGAAAATACCGAAGTTTGCCTAGATCCTTGGTGAGAAAACTAGAACAAAGGTGATGAATCAATATCTGAATCCCATCATTGTCACTCCCTGTAATGACAATGTCATCCACGTAGACTACAAGAATCACAATACCAGTGGTTGTCTTTTTAAAGAAGACGGAGTGGTCAGCTTGACTTTGTGTCATACCATGAGACACGACGGTACTGCTGAATTTACTGAACCAAGCCCGGGGAGATTGTTTGAGGCCATAGATAGATTTGCGAAGATGACACACAGACTCCCCCTTGGACTCAAAACCGGGTGGTTGAGCCATATAAACTGTCTCAGAGAGATCGCCATGAAGAAAAGCATTCTCTCCATCAACGAAACATTCGATTGATGTAAATTGATATTTGATTGATATATGATTGATATATTCTTCTCACTTGGAGGCACAATATATATAGACAATGTACAAGACAACTAAGGAAACAAATTAGGCTACCTAACTAATTAGGCCACCTAACAAATTAGGCTACCTAACTAATTAGGCCACCTAACAAATTAGACTACCTAACTAATTAGGCAACCCTTTCCAACACTCCCCCTCAAGCTGGAGCGTATACATCATACACTCCAAGCTTGCGACAAATAGAGTCAATGGAGTTGTATTGATTACAAGAAGAATTGGTGCTTAAATATAAAGACCTAGGAAACCCTCATAACATAAAAGAACATTACAAGTAAACCAAAAACAGATGCAAATTAGGAGAACCCATGCCAGACGGCTGCAGATGAGAGGAGCCGATGCCGAACAAATAACGGCTGTAGATCAAATGCCGAACAGATGTCGGCCGAGAGAAAGAGTAACAGATTCATATTTCCAACGGAAAAAGAACCGATGCCGAACCGATATCGTGGCGAGAGAAAGAGAAACAGATTCAGATTTCCAACGGAAAAAAAAAAACCGATGCAGACTGACCATAGCTGATACTAGGTCTAAAGAGATGGAGAGGCCAATCAAGGTTGGCTGCAAGAGAGATAATAATGCTGATGGAGAGGCCAATCAAGGTTGGCTGAGACCGACGGAGAGAGGAGAGATGCTGATGGAGCTCCGGCGAGGCTGCCGGAGGTTGACACAGCTCCGGCGAGGCTGCCGGAGTGCAGAGGAGTGCCAAAACAGACTGGGGTTTTCAGATCTGAGGATTACACCATCAAATAGGGCTGTTCGGAGGTCACCGGAGCTCCGGCGAGGGTCGCCGGAGACTGACGGAGCTCCGGCGAGGGTCGCCGGAGCCATGCGAAGGTCTGGCATCAGGAGAAGGTTTGTTGCTACTGCTGTATGATGCTGTTTGCTGCTGCTGCTACAAAGAGGAAGGTGAACAGTGCGATGAACAGTGCGATGCTCCAGTACAGCTGCTGCTGCGATGCTGAAGGAGAGAGAGATGCCAGGGAGAGCGAGATTCATGCTGCTTGCTAAGATCAGAAGAAAGAGACAGAGATGGAGGGAGACGGGTGGAGTTCATTAGGATCATCCAATGCCCGCTCTGATACCATGTCGAAACATTCGATTGATGTAAATTGATATTTGATTGATATATGATTGATATATTCTTCTCACTTGGAGGCACAATATATATAGACAATGTACAAGACAACTAAGGAAACAAATTAGGCTACCTAACTAATTAGGCCACCTAACAAATTAGGCTACCTAACTAATTAGGCCACCTAACAAATTAGACTACCTAACTAATTAGGCAACCCTTTCCAACAATCTGCAAATATTAAAAAATGTGATATTCATCACTAGACAAGTAATAGGGGTCAGGAAACCTAACGGAACCAAAACCCTCTTCCCCCTTCTATGCCTCTCCTTGTTTAGCCTTGCCCTAAGCAGGTCTCACCCTTTGTTGTTTATCTGATAATAATGTCAATCCTCAAAAGTAAATGGACCAAGAAATTACCAAAAGAAAATAGGAACTCCTATGGTTACCTTTCTGACACCTCTAATTTCAGATTCCAAAGGTCTAAAAAGGATGATTTGGCCACGCTTTCATGGTTTGTATTGAACTATTAATCTGAATAAAATAAGCTTATACCCATCTTTCCAAACTAGAATTTTCTTGTTGTTGACCCAATCTTAGGACAAACCAAAACAATAGTAGATCATGGTACATAGATCCTTGTCTGAGTTGATTTTCCACAATTTTTGCAAATTATGTTATGGAACTCAATTGGTTGACTTCTCATGTCTAATGTATCTTGTTCTTGCAACAAGTTACCCACAACTCACATGAATTTTGGTTGGTTGTCATGCAGTGACAGAGACCAGGGTTGTCGACCCTAATTATGTTCACGGACACAAAACTATGTTTGCAGATGGGTATCCATTTCTCCTGTTATCCCAGGTGAGGAATGTCAGAGTTGGGACTTCTAGGCTGTATTGGGATCTTATACTCGAGGATGGAGTTTGGGAAGGAAAAGGAATCACAAACTACTTTCACATCCCTATCATTTTCTTGACCCCCCGACAAATCCTTCCATAAATCCAAGATCCTAAAACAGTCTCTTTACAATTCTTGCTAATAAAATATGGAATTATGAACTCTTTCATTTTATCTTTCACAGGAATCTTTGGACGCTCTGAATAAGCTTCTCAAGGAGCCCTTACCAATCAACCGTTTCAGACCAAAGTATACGTTTGGACCATTTCTTGTAATTTCATTTAGAACATTTTTGTTCCAATAGCAATCATAGTACTCTTCTCATGCATTAAGTAGGCTTCTTAGAGCATCACCAATGGCATACTCAAATGTTGCCACATTATCTTTTGAGTATTCATTTAATGGGTTTCTAGAGTTAGCAATGTGAAGCTCTACAATGGTTCATTTTTGTCCATAATCAAAAGAAGGAAAAATGTTGGTAGTTTTGAGTATCCAAGTTTGATTATTGGAAAAATGTTGGTAGTTTTGAGTATCCAAATGCCAAAATTTGAGTATTTATAAAAAAAAATGTTGCTAACTTTGAGTATTTATCCAAATGCCATTGTGAGCCTTTTTTGAGCATCCAAATGCCAAAATTTGAGTATTTTTCTTTTTGAGTATGCCATTGGGGATGCTCTTATAAAGCAAGCAAAGGTAGTCAACCCCTAAGACATGCATTCAGACAATAGATATTATGAAGGAAATGAAATGACACTGAAACAAACAAAATAACGTAAGTTTTTTCACTTTAGTATACTCGTTTACCATTTTCTTATCCACCATATGTCCCTCTCTCAAATTGGTGAACCAAAGATAGCCCAAAGGGGTAGAATCCTCCACCCATAAGACGAGGGCCTGATTTTGAGGAACGTATGGATGTGTTTAACAAATAAAGGTCCCCAAAAAGTCTTTAGACATCTTATTGGCAACAAAAAGGGATCAAAGGATACCCTATTCAATTATTTAGCCCCAAATGTCATGCGTTATATATCCTTTTGCTCTACCACACTTAAGAAAAATTCCTTTATTGTCCTTTTATTGTTTCCATTCTTGGTCCTCTTCGTAAGAAACATTGGATTATGGAATACATTGCGGATGCAGTTTTAAATTTTGTAACATTTTCTACTGAATGTCACAGCATCCTTGTTGATGGTTGTGAACCGTTTTCTGAGGACCTATGGAAGGAGATCAAGATAAACAAGTTTACATTTCAGGGTGTCAAGCTATGCTCTCGCTGCAAGGTAAAAGGATGTCCTTATCATTTCATCCTCTATACATAATGACAACTGACATATTTCCTTACGCATTTTGTTAGGTTCCATCAAAAATAAAATTATCCTTACAGATTATTCTTTTCTTGGTGTACCGAAATCTTGTGGGTGTGCCTCCATAGGGTTTTCCGTATTAAGATATGAACGCTTGATAAGCGAGCATCTGCTCACAATTTTTTCAGGTGCCTACAATTAATCAGGAAACTGCAATCCCAAGCTCCGAGTCTGAGCCAACTGTAACTCTTTCAAAGTTTCGTTCCGATAAAGTTTTGCGCCCGACCAAAAAACAGCAAGGCAAGGTGAGACATTATTCTGAAAACATCAAACACAATTTCCTTGATCCATTCAGGGTTTTTTTTTTTTTTTTTGGTTGAATCTATGTCCTGAATATTTTTATTCCAGGTGTACTTTGGGCAAAATATGGTTTGCATGGACTCTGTTGCTGATGGGAAGGGCATGATGATTAAAGTAGGAGACCCTGTTTATGTCCACAAGGTGGTTCGTTCCTGCGCTGATGCACCTGCTTGAACTCTTGACGGTACCCAAGAAGACATATATACATAAATAATGGAGTAATAGTTATCTTAGTGGTTAATGTTGTGTCGAAAAAACTTGAATAATTTTGTCTTGGCAGCAGAATTATTCTTGACAGTACCCAAGAAGACATGTATACATAAATAATGGACTAATAGTAATCTTAGTGGTTAATGTTGTGTCGAAAATACCTGAATAATTTCGTCTTGGCAGCAGAATTGCTAGACCACATGTACTGCCTGTTGGTTAGAAAGCATAGTCCTAGGAGGCTCTAAGACATCCAGCGGCATATGGTACAAATTTATGTGCAATTAACATGTTCGTTGCCATTATGAGCTTAAAGATCTTTGCTTAAAAATCAAACCCAACCAAACCGATGAAAAAAAGTGAGAATCTCAGAAGGTAACAAATGCAGTTGGATAAGTTTGGGCCTTCTTTCCAAAACTGTTCATAGTCGTATCCTAATCGCAGATTTCAGGTTCACCCAACTTGAAAAGGAAAAATGAAAACAAGAGGACAATGCACGTCACGAAAGGATATTTGTGATATGGAAAAATAAATAACTCAGACCAATTATTATTGGCCGTAGTATCTTAACCCTTGCAACATATTGCCACATGAAAGGAAAATCAGGTGAGAGGAAGAAGCAGAAAATTTATAATTTCATTTCAACATTATCAAAGTCTACAGACAACATTTGCATACTTCTAGTCATATACCAAAGCTACAAAATTGCCCTCCAGCCTTGCGAACACATTTTTCCATCCACTCTCAAATTTCTTTCTACTCTCAAATTTCTTTCTACGAAAAGGGACATTCTCTTCTGCAAAGAAAAACTGCTCAAGCTAGCCAAAAGAAACTCCTGATGTTTATCTTTCATTAACAAGGGGCAGAAATAAATACGATGATGTCATGTCCACGATTTCCAAGCCTTGTGCATTTTATTTGCAAGATATCTGACTCCGGAAACAGCACCAACAGTCAGGAGACCAGAGACAGCTTGCCTGGCACTTGAAACCATAACCCTACGCCTCACAATCTTCCGCATGCATTCCGCTGCTTCCTCTCTTGAACCAATCACCAGTTCACGAGTGACTTTACCTGTACTCCATTTCGAGTCAATATATTCAGCATAGTTTTCAAGAGAAAAGAGATGCAGGTTTATTTATGATTGCAGGATCAATCTCCATAGCACAAAGATCGTACCACTATTACTCAGGTGTGTCTTATCCCCAAACCTTAATGTCATCTCGCTTCTGATAGTGGGAGGAAGACGAGAAACAAGGGAGGAAGCTGCAGATAAAGCACAATCCTGGTTTTGAGAGGTTGAAACATGTAAGAGATTTGGAGTGAAGTTGATAATGAACAAGACATGCCAGATATTGTTTCAATAACATAGAACCTAAATTGGCATTGATAGGTGCTAAAAGATAAATGCCATCGACGTAAGGAAGATAGCAGTGGTAACAAAACCCTACACTTGTTCGCCAATGCAATCAGTTGCATGGTGAGGTGATAAATGAAGTGAAAATAGCATCGAGAAGCTTGAACACTGTATGCACCTGACACAAGTATCATTACATGCATTCTTAAGCAGCATGCTGTGAACATGTTGGATCGGAGCTTTATTCGTAACTGTTCTAATACTCACCCTTGATGAAAGGGATAATTAGTCTAGTAACACTCTAACCATTTGTTATTTATGCCAATACACATAATTCCCTTAGAATAAAACTAGACAAATTATCCCAATTAGTTTGGATTAAAGTTTATCGCAAAGATATGCATCATCGCTATTCGACTGCAACGGATCTACTTAAACAAATGCAATCCAAAATGAAGCATCCGTCAATCTGTGATCAAAGAAAACTACAGTGAGAATGAGCTGTAGGAAAAATCTTATAATTCTCAGAACTTGAACAAATTATCAAACAATCGATGACTTCTCACAGCACCTATCCCACTAACAACACACACACACACACACACAGAGGAACCCACATTACTGCCAGTGGAATTAGTAACCTGTCACATTGAGAGGAAGGTGACAGAGAATAAAAAGAGAATTTTGGAGAAGGCTATTAAAGTAATCTAGAAATCGCTGAATTTTTCAAGCACAAATTGCATGCCTACACAATGCATGAGTTACACTCGCTGTTACTCCTAATGTTTTCCAAGGATTTCACACATCTTCAATCCAAGCCATTAGGGGGTTATTCTGAAGAATTTGACGGTAATGAGTTTCTAGCTTTAGCCGGTCAAGGTGGTTTTTATCCAATCAAAAAACAAACCTTGCGTAAAACCATCTTCCTAGTTACCAATGCTTCATGATTACTGGTTAGATTTCTGAAGGAACTAAAGGTTTCTGTTTATGTGTGCAAATTCACGGCCAACTTACACGGGCAATGATATGGGAATGCGAAAAGAAGATTTGCTTACAGAACTTGTCAGTACAAACCTGAGAAACATTTACTTGGTTACCAGCAGATGAAGTGAATCTCAACAAATCCTTGGCCGCAAATTCTTCAAGAAAGGGCTTATACATAGATTGGAATAATGTAAATTGCCCTTGCACAATCTTGTTCACCTGTAGTGAGTAAAGTAGATGAAAAACATAGACTAAACAAATATAAGAACCAATTCTGACCATTGGGCCTCCTTATTAGAGATGATTCAAAGAGCTGTTACTAACAAAAGATTTTCGTGTGACATTCTTTACAGCGCTTGACAAATATAACTTTCTTCTTTTAGAGAGGAAATCAACCCTGCCTTCGATGCTATCCACCAACTTATATTCCAGTATCAGAAAGGTCTACGAGTTATTCCCACACTCATAGATCCATGGATGCAGATGTATAGATTCGCTTATTTTACGCCACAGCCAATAGGCTCACCTTATTCTTGTCCTCCGCAAAAAACATTCTCAAGTCACCCATGTACGAGAGACTACATATCTTGCCATATAGATTTTCCTGCATAATAAATCACACTTTTTGTAACAAGTTCGAAAAATATATATCGTAACTCTAAATCGGGAGAATGGCAAGAAGCAAACCTCTGAGAATTTAGATGGAGAAAGTAGCAGAGCAGCAGAGGTTGCAGCCCTCAAATTAACAGAGTTTATATTTCCTATATCCAAGTTATCCACAAGTACATGAACCTAGAAGAAGAAAGAAGATGAAAAAAAATAAGCTATGCCTAAAAACAATAAACGACACTACTAGCACATTTGTGGAAACAGGAAACAATCAACAGCAGAATAACTCAAACAAAGTATGAAAGTGCACCGCATATTTGGGTATAAGATATCTTCTTTTGTTCCAGAAGTTTTTTTGTGTTCAGGTTTGTCTGTGGGTTATATCCCCTTGGTGCTCTTTAATACAATTACTTGTTCAGACACAAAAAAAAAATACTAAAGGATCAACTCTAAGTCTCAAATGAAAGAAGGGCAATGAAGAAATAATCCACATCCCTCTTGACATCTGTGAAGGCTAATCCTATAAGTTCCAATCCTAATAATCAAATTTTCAAACGTCACTCCGTATCTACCACTGATCAAACATACCCCCAAATTAGTGGATAAGTTAGCTAAAAGGTTCAATACTTCTATTCACCTCATTCACGCCATGTTTTTGACAATAACAAGATTAAAAACACCCATATAAACATGAGAAATTGGGGTTCTAGGGAAGACATACAGGTTTTTGTAAGCGACCACTCAAATAGAATCTCTCCCAATTCAATATGTCCCGTATCAAGTCATCCATCCGAACCACTCCGTATTTGAACATCTGTCAAATAATGCATAAAGGTGAAATATTTAAAGGAGAAACCCAGCATGCAAGGGTAGAAATAATTGGATGGTCAGTACTTTGTCCTTCCAAGTAACAAATGGGTTGAAGTGCACTCCGACACCAATTTCATCGGCAACTTCAGTAATCTGACATAACCAGATATATATCATCGTCACTAGGAACTGTATCCCTTTACTACAAGAAGAAAAAAGAAAAGAAAGAAAGAAAGTAAAGCATTGAGAAAGAAAAAAACCAGCTTTGCACCACCGAGGTGTACCATCCATGAGGCATAGTGATCTCGGTTAATTTTCAGATTCTGGGTTGTTAAAAAAGACCAAAATTAGGAAATATACATAATTCAGATCTTTAATGCAGAAGAGGTCAAACACGAAACATGTGACGAAAAAAGAGAACAATGGAAAAGGAAGGGGTCGCAATTCACGACTTGCCTCAGCATGCCATTGCAAAGGATTTGCTACACCAAGAAGATAATCAACCATCGATGACTAAAGCAAAAGGCCACACAGAAAGAAAGAAGAAGCAGTTAAAAAATAGAACTAAGCAATGCAGTCTAAAACAAAAGAAAAACTACTCTCTCAAAAAACTTAAAATGTTGTAGGAAAAGGTCAACCTTGTCACTATTGTTTGGGTGGAGAGCTGAGCCATAAACACAACAGAACTCTACAGGGGGAAGACCTTTGAGCAGTGCCGCAAGCTCGGGTTGCTTTTCAGTTTCCATTGCTAACTTGCATCCAAGCATGTTAGATTACACTAAACAGAATTAGTGGGTGAAAGTTATGCACGATAATTAGGAAAGCTAAAAGCACATTTTGGATTGCAGCTCAGATAATTAAATGATAATTAGCAAAGATGAAACACAAATTGGACAAAATTCTGCACACTCAAGCAAATTCAGAACTCTAGCAACACCTTAAATACTACGACGATTCAGATATTGGCATCTAGAAACGAAACCATTAAGTGACCATAAAATTAAGTAAAAATTTAAATATGAATATTTCAAAAACTGTTTAGGTTGCTGATACAACAAGAATCAAGTGAATCCATCAAAACCCATCTCGTAAAAAGGCTCATATACAAAATCAGATACAGAATCACGATAGAAAACCTGCAGGAAGATCGAAAAAAGAAATACAATGTGGGGAATCTCCAATTCTAATTCTAAGCAGGCAATAAGTTCCAGCACGCAGTTATCAAACGGAAACCCTCATTGCAATTGGTCATATTAATCCATGTAAACAGAGGTGGATATAGAGACGAGTAGTCCGTACCTGATGCTGAGGGAGGGAGAGAGGGAGGGGCAAAATATTTCTTCTTGACTGGTGAGAGGGCCGAGTTATTTCGAAGGGTGAACCGGATAAGTGAACCCGAGCGACTCGAAAGGTTAATTGCCCATCCAATGGTTCAAGGGTCTTCTTTGTTCACTTGCCCACACCGGTTCAAGTGTCTTCAAGCCAGCCTTCAGTTCGGGTCGCGTCGGGTTTAGAGGTCTTCTAATCAAGTTTGGTTAAAAAAAATTTAGTGAGTTCTAAAAATATATTCGAGTTTGACTTGTTTATAAGGTTGATCGTAGATAAGTTTTAATTGAGCTAATCTCGAATCAATCTTGAGTAGCGAATAACTTGAATTGTTTGAACATTAAGTCAAACGAATCTAGCAGTAATTTTTAAAGCATCGTTTAAATACACAATGGACCTGAAAGGATTTTCCAACTTATTTATTTATGTAATAAATCAATCTTGAAATAAACTTTTAACAAGAGAGAAGCTTTTTTTTTTTTTTTTATATGTGATGATATAATAACCTATTTTTACTCCAACCACATCCTAATAAAGTCACAATAGGTATCAAACTCTTCTTCATAGGATTTGAATCCCGCAATCTTATAATACTTAGTACTACTACACAATCACTAGGCCAATTGTCCTCGTTGGTTTGCTTCGTTTGTCCGCCACATTTACGCCCAGTTTGGATGGCGGAGATGGCACCCAATTTGCCAAGAAGTCGGATATGTAATCCAGGCTCCACACAATTGGAAAGCCGGATTTTGCCAAAAAGATGGATTACAAATCAAGGAGAAGTTGGATTTGTCAACACTAGCCTTACCCCTATCGTTAGCAAATCCAGGGAAAAACGAGTCCAAAATGCCACTCCAAATCCCCATTGTTTTTCATTGTGAAGAGAGAGAGAGAGAGAAAGAGAGGGAGACAAACCAGAGGAAGTCGATTGCTTTTTTCTTTTCTTTTTCTTCACTGCATTTTTCACTATTGGTCATCTGGAGTTGGACTTGAGGAAGACGAAGAAGAGAAGAAGGGTTTTTTTTATGGAAGGTTTTTTTTATCCAATGTGGTCACAACATATGTCACTTAAATTTTCTCTCACACATAATTTGACACCTGTAATTATATATTCTTTGACCATTAACTTTGTCTTTAATTTTCTTGGTAAGTCTACCACACCTGATTGTAACACACAGTACCTCTTGAATGAATATGCATCACAGCTGGATGCAATCACGTGAGCAAAATTAAAAATAAAAGTTTTGATCTAAAAAATTAGTTAATATATTATAAATTAATTTTCATAAATTAAGGAGTATAATTAAATCTTATAGGAGTAGCTTACTTATTTAATTAGTTAACATATTATAAATTAATGAGTATAATTAAATTTTATAGGAATAGCTTAATTATTTATTATCTATTTAGTATTATAATAAAATTAATCCATTTTTTTCTTAAAATAATGAACTGGGGGCAATTAAGTTATTTTCTCTCTTATCTTATCATATTCACCCTCCAAATTCGTTTTCTCAAAAAAATCATTCAAACAGAATTGGATTTGAGAAATCCACCATTCTTAGGGGGTGGGCTCACCCTCTTTATAAATCCATTCTTATGACAAATCCACTCTTATTACAAATCAATTCAAAATCAAATCCGGCATCCAAACGAGCCATTAGGACTTTGTGAATCTTGTGACAACGCCGTTAAAAAATTGTCAGGGGTAGACCCGCCCCGCCCCGACCCAAACTGAAAGCTGGCTTGAAGACAATTGAACCGGTGTGGGTCAATGAACAAAGAAAATCCTTGAACCGGAACCGGTAGCTTTCCCTTTGCACAAGAAATACCCTATGCAAAGTAACACCGCACTTCCTTCTTTGCTGAAACCCAGTCTGTTCTCTTTGCTCCCCAGGTACTCTCTCTCTCTCTCTCTCTCTCTCTCTCTCTCTCTCTCTCTCTCTCTCTATCTATCTCTCTATTATGTTATGCGTATGAATCTGAGGAATTTGCATATGCTTGTGTTGCCGTAGTGATTGTGTCGCTGCTGCTGCTGTTTCAGGTTCTCTCTTTGATTGTGCTTTTCAAGGATCTATCTGTTTCCAGATCTCTAAATCTCTTTCGCTTCAATTTGAAAGGTACTATTTTCTTGTTTTCCGAAATCTTTGTAAGTTGTTTAGAATTAGTGATAAATGTGATTGCTTTACATGTTCGATTGCTTGAACTTCTCGTGATTATGAAGGGTAGTAACAAAGAGCATCGTGCTCTCGTTTTGCTTTTTTTCTTTTTGTAATTACAGCTAACATTTTGGGATTTTTTTTGTTGATCCCTTCCACTTCTTTTGTCAAAATTTTGTTGGTTTCACATGAATTCGAATAGAATACTTTTGTCAATACGTAAAAGGTTAAATTTTTTCGCTATGATTGGAACGAAGCCCCTTGTTTTTGGGGTTTCCATTCCTTTCATGATCAAATTTAAACCTTAGACCCCCTTTGAGGTACTTGAACCAAACAATAGTAATATAATGAATGCTGAAATTCTGCACATTCATTTGTCAAATCTCTGTAGGTGTTACTTGTCGAATCTGTCCTCTCAACACCCGATCTCCAACTCTCCCCTCTCTATTTCAACTCTCTAACTCGTCTCCTCATCCATCCCTTGGGGCTCCGCTGATCTTTACCTCCACCGCTTTCTGATTTTGGTACCACTTCGTGTAGTTTTGCGTTTAATAGTTTCTGAGGCTGACAAGTTAGGGGTTCAATTTTTTTCTTTTTTGGTTGCAAACTTACGGCTTACGGGGTTATTAACTTA
This sequence comes from Vaccinium darrowii, assembly GCA_020921065.1. Classification (NCBI taxonomy): domain Eukaryota; kingdom Viridiplantae; phylum Streptophyta; class Magnoliopsida; order Ericales; family Ericaceae; genus Vaccinium; species Vaccinium darrowii. The sequence goes on from CM037156.1 coordinate 26,802,344, forward strand.
TTATATTGGTATCCAAGTATGATTGATTTGTTCCTTTTTTGTATTTCTCTTGTTGCATCTCACTGTGCATATAAGAATGTCCTGTCATGTCCATTTTCTATTTTGTATGTTTTGTTTGATTTGAAGGATGAAGATGTAACTTTACCTGCATCATTCTTCACCTACTTTCTTTAAAATCTTGGGATCTATGAACTTGTAAAGCAATGTCTTCAAATGCATCACGTTTATAATAGTTCCGAACAAAGTAAGTTCCATCAATTTGAAATCCCTAAGAATTAGAAATATCCTGGTATTTAAACAGAGCCTTCATTGGCGTTTAGAGATTGTTGCTTAAACAGAGATTGGTGTCCTCAGAAAATGCAGACTTTCGAATTGTTCTCTGGTGTCCGTCCAAATCCAGCATTGGGTAGGTGTGTGATAAAGTATCACCTAGTTGCCAGAATGTGGTGCTCCTTCCAATATTAGGAAAACAGTGCACAAACTTATCTGGAACATAACAGAATGTCAAAAAGGATTTGAGTATGTACGGTTGATATTTGAAGATGTCGAAAGAACTCAATGTTTGGGTATGTTTTGTACACTTTTGACATGTTTCGGTGGAACAACTGGAATTTCGGAATCGCAGTAATGTTTCTCTTGGATGTTCTAGGAAACAGAAACAACTCTGATGTTCAACGGAAACAAGACGAAATTTTGTTCCTTACTCAATTTGTCACTTGTAAAGTGGTATAAGTCTAATTAAGGATATAAATTTTCCTAGAAAAGTGCACTACTGCACTCTCATCAAAATTACTTTGTGTAGTTTCTTTGACGCAGAATATTTGGTTGTGAATTAAATATGTCTATGTCTAGTCTTGAGCTCTCAAACTATGTTAAATCATTGTTCCTGCTACTCTGCATATCTTATTGATTGCTGTGGAATTCAGTGCATGATCCATTATCAATAACGATAATCATCAACGTCCATAAATTATTTTTCCATGATTAATCTACCAAGGTTCCTTTCTTTTATGTTAGATGTCTCGAAGGTATGACAGCCGAACGACGATCTTCTCCCCAGTAAAGTGGTAGAAGTCTAATTAAGGATATAAATTTTCCTAGAAAAGTGCGCACTCATCGAAATTACGTTGTGTAGTTTCTTTGACGCAGAATATTTGGTTGTGTATTAAATGTGTCTATGTCTTGTCTTGAGCTCTCAAACTATGTTAAATCATTGTTCCTGCTACTCTGCATTTCTTATTGATTGCTGTGGAATTCAGTGCATGCCCATTATCAATAACGATAATCATCAACGTCCATAAATTATTTTCCCATGATTAATCTACCAAGGTTCCTTTCTTTTATGTTAGATGTCTCGAAGGTATGATAGCCGAACAACGATCTTCTCCCCAGAAGGTCGTCTCTACCAAGTTGAATATGCAATGGAAGCAATTGGGAATGCTGGGACTGCTATTGGGATACTGTCCAAAGATGGGGTTGTTCTAGTTGGGGAAAAGAAAGTCACTTCCAAGCTCCTCCAGACCTCGACGTCCACTGAGAAAATGTACAAGATTGACGACCACGTTGCATGTGCTGTGGCTGGAATCATGTCTGACGCGAACATCCTAATCAACACAGCCAGAGTCCAAGCACAGCGCTATACTTTTTCTTACCAGGAGCCTATGCCAGTAGAACAGCTAGTTCAGTCTCTATGCGACACCAAACAAGGATACACTCAGTTTGGTGGGCTCCGTCCGTTTGGTGTATCGTTTCTATTTGCTGGTTGGGATAAGAACTATGGCTTCCAGCTTTACATGAGCGACCCAAGTGGAAACTATGGTGGCTGGAAAGCTGCAGCAATCGGTGCAAACAACCAGGCAGCTCAGTCGATGCTTAAGCAGGATTACAAGGATGAGATCACGAGGGAAGAGGCGGTACAGCTGGCCCTCAAGGTGCTAAGCAAGACTATGGACAGCACCAGTCTTACTTCTGATAAGCTTGAATTGGCTGAGGTTTTCGTCTCTTCTGGGAAAGTCAAGTACCAGGTGAGCTCTCCAGATTCCCTTAGTAAGTTGCTGGTGAAGTTTGGGTTGACACAACCAGCTGCCGAGGCATCTTAAATTACTATCTTGATTCAGACCAAGTTTATGGGCCAGTCTGATTGTATGCCTCAGGGATTATGATTTCGCAAAACATATGCTGGATAATTTATGTTGGAATCAATATGCTTGTTTTTGTTCACGTCTCGAACCTTTGTTGGTGAATTTTCAAATATTTAACTTTTTCAGCAAAATCAGACTCTTCAGGGTTTATTTGCAGTTTCCTATATTTTGTTCTGTTTTAGCTATCTTCAGTTGACACTCTTTGTCTTTTAATGCTAGCCAGAACATCTTTTTCTTGGAAATCAAGTCATTCTTTATCTTTATCAAGGCATTATGTGCTTCATTCGTAAATATGAATTGGAACACTTCTGCAGTGATAGCAAATTATGTTGCATACTGGTTCTAAAGTCAATTTCAAATATTTCACAACATAACTGACATCATTAGCGTATGGAGCTTGTACTTTTGCACCTTTTGTCTTTTCTAATTCTGATGATGGTTGAAAATGGTTATGAAATATGAGTTATTATGAACTCATTCGTGAATGTAAACTTGTACTCCAGTAGTTATTATTTCTTTAAGAAAGGATTGCTCTGAGCATCTATGTATTGTAGTCACGACTTCATTTTTCCGTTCGTTTCTTTAGAAAGTCAGATGGTTCTTGACTTAAGAATTAAGAGTCTCTCCTGTCATTTAGTTCCTCGGGGGACACTATGCTGTCTTCTGTTGCATCCCTGATAAACAGAATTGGATTTGCTCAGTGTGCTTGGAAAGCCAATGTAGAAGGATTTTTCTTGCCAATGAATCCTTAATAATCCTATTTTGGTCTAAGCTGACGCTAATATGATGAGTAGGTTATTGAAGTATGTAATTGTGAGGCGTCGGTGACCCCCCAAGCATGCAGAGTTGGTGGTTGGAGTTGCTTGTGAATTTGTGAGGAATGTGTTGTAAAGCCTAGGATTGTGAACTACTAATCCACGGCTGACCAAGGATTATATACTTGAGTATTTGTTATGTTTTTTTTTAATCCCCTTGGTTGCATCATTGCATGGGTTTGTCGTTATTTCCTAGCAGCTTTTTTTCCATTCTCCCAATAACCTGAAAAAAAGAGAAATACATATGAACAACATATGATTGTAATTGCGAAGCCATTGGAGGATTTAGTTTCTCTTGTAATAAAAATACTGTACTGCCGCTAATTTAGAAAGGAGATTGAGTATTATAATCATTGGTATTCTAGTAGGTGTATTTTTGCATGACTTGTTTGCGACTCTATGTTCGGAAAGAGAGATCATGAAAAGCCATATGAAAGAGGGTTGGATTCTTGACCTCTGTTTCCCCCTGGTGCTCTTGGGGAATCAATTGAGCTTTTCTTCCGAATCTTCCCCCAACGCATAGACTCTAGGAATTTGGTTTTGATGCCATCTCCTGCTCAATCTCGCTATCTAATGGGCTACTCTCTTTTTTTTTTTTTTTTTCAGTTTGAGCTCTGGTTTCTTAGCAAATCACGCACCATCAGAGATCATGTTAGGGTGTATTTGGAAAAAGGGGTTTGGGTAGGGATACCGAAAAGGGAAAGGAATGGGAACCCAAATCATAACTTGTTAGATCAATCAATATTTTCATTTCCTTGTTCTTCTTTAGATAAATTTGATTCATATGCAGCCTAAGAACTTGCTGGTTTGTGGATTTTTGTGATACCAAATTTACTTTGGTAAGCATCAGTCTGATCATTAACCAAATGAGAGTTTTATCTTCCAAAGAACTTCTGGCTAGCTGAATGTGCAGAGAATTGTCATAGGGATTGGACGGTGGCTAATGCAGATTTGTAAGTTGGCAGGGCCATTTCAAAAAGTTAACAAACCAGAACAAAAATGTAGTAGGATTAGTAGGGTTTTTTACACTTCCTAATCCACTTTTATATATTTTTTACACATTTCAATACACTTTTTAAACATTAACAAAAGCTCACTGGACTTCTTTTAGCATTTTCCTTTTAAATTTGCGGCGATGATTGTGGTTCTTGATTTCTTCTCTACCTTTTCTGTCTAATTGTTCACGTCTTTTTGCTTTTGCTTTTTTCTGTACAATCCGATTATCCAGTAGCCTCTCTCCTCTCGAAAAACTCCACCACACCCAGAATGAATGGCCTATCGAGTAGAGAAACGAGATAGAAAATAGTACTTAGGGTGAGCATGGACCAAACTGGTTCAGGTTGTGGTGAGTACGAATCAACCTACTCTTAATTCATGCAGATTGAAGAGTTTAAAAACTAAACCGGTTGAGCCGATACAAACCATTTCAATACCGTTCAGTCCGTTTTACATGACATGGGGTGGTAGCTTGGTGGTCCATAGGTCTTTGGCGGGATCAGAGGTAGGGCTCAAGGTGCTTTTGATGCTCCCTTTACCTTGGAGCGGTGGCGTCGCGACTAGGGTCCTTGGACCCATTTGACTCCCCTTGCGGATTGCTCAGTGTGCACTTTTGTGTTTCAGTTTCCTCCGGGGACCTACTACAGGTTCGGAGGCTCTATGGTCACACCCCAAGGCAGTCGTAGCGCCTGGTCACAGCCTCGATTCCCTGTTACTGGAGAGAAAAAAAAAAAAAAAGGCAGTTGGGTTTCAAATCACAAAAAGTGAAGCAGGAATAAAAATAAAAATAAAGGGAGTTTGGGTTTCAAATCACTACAAGTTGAGATGTGCGTTCATAAATTAGTTGCAGCATTTTAAAAATTGCATAAGATAATTATACTGTCACAAAAATTCATTATGCACATTTCTCCCAAACACTACTCTTGTTACAAAATACATTCTGAACATTTCTCCCAAGTACTCCTACCAAATTTCAAAATATATTAAGACCATAATCCAAAAAGTTGAAAAGCCAAAAGTTTAAAAATGAAAAACTGAAAATGAGGTTATTTTGGAAAATTGAATAAATTTTGTTTTGACTTTTAAAAAAGGACTTAACAATTTAAAACATCTCAAAATAGTAGTGTAAGGGACAAACAATTTGAAACGGGGAGTACTAAAAGGTTGCGAATCTGCTGTCCCAAAAACTCTGTCCCGACTCCGTGTCCCGTTCATCCGAGCCGTCCATCTGAATACTCGACTGCTCAGATTCGCAAATGAATATGTATGGCTTCGATTTGTTTGGAGTGAGATGGAATCTGAGCCATTGATTGCTCGGATGGACGGGACAGGGAGTTGAGACAGGAAGTTTGGGACAGCGGATCCGCTTCCATACTAAAATAGGAAGAGATGATCCGGCACGTTTTTTGTTACTGGGGGGGGGGGGGGGGGGGGGGCGCGGCGGAAGCAGTTGGGTTGCAAATCACTCAAAGTGAAGCAGGAATAAAAAAGAGAAGAAAAAAGGGAGTTGGGATTTCAAATCACTACAAGTTGAGATGTTCGTTCATAAATTAGTTGCAGCAAATTAAAAATTGCATAAGATAATTATACTGTCACAAAAATTCATTCTGCACATTTCTCTCAAATACTTCTATCAAATTTCAAAATATATTCTGACCATAATCCAAAAAGTTGAAAAGCCAAAAACTTAAAAATGAAAAACTGAAAATGAGGTTATTTTGGAAAATTGAATAAATTTTATTTTGACATTTCAAAAAAGGACTAACAATTTAAAACATCTCAAAATAGTAGCGTAAGGGACAAACAATTTGAAACGGGGAGTACTAAAATAGGAAGAGATTATCCGGCACGTTTTTTGTTAGGGTAATGAAATTTGAAAACCTGAAGCATACTCTGTTTGGTTGGCTGCCAAAACCAGAGAGAAGGGACCACGGTTTTCTTGCTTACCAGGGAAAAAGACCATAGTTTTCCTCAACTCCTCTTATCTCTTCTTTCCCCCCTTTATCTTTCTGTGTATTGGGATGTGCACCCTAGCATTAACTTTGAATTAAACTCGTCCCCATAAACAGTTGAATGCTATGCAAATCCGTCCCTTAGTATACTACTGACTCATTTAATGAATCTTATCATATGTCTGGGGGCATATATTAACAAACCCTAGAAAATATTTAGAGATTAGTTCCACAAAACTGACTTAAACTCAAAACTAACTTATTGTTTTATGAGACATGTCACTTTCTCACAATATATCAACCCAATTACACTCAATAAACCAATTCTACTGACTTACTAAATTTAAGTCAATTTGTGTGGAACGGGGCCTAATGCAAACGTTGTTAGTTTCTTCCAATATGTAGTTACAAGTGTATTTTAGTAACAGTAAGCTTCATGGCCAAATTGCACACATCAAGATTAGCACACTCTAGCTCAAAAAAAATACTCTCTCTGTCCGAATTTGTTAGTCCATTTTAAGAGTTCGTGTCACTTTTCAAATGATTATATCTTATAATTTATAATGTTTTATGTAGTTTTAAAATATTGTCTTATAGAAATAATTGAAATCTATCAAACAAGATTGATATTTGACATACAATTACATACAAATTTAAAGATATTACTAATTTTTTATCCGGTTGCAATAGAACGAGGGACAAACAAATCCGAACAGAGGGAGTACAAGCATTGGAGCACATAAAATATTTTTGATTTACTAGTTTATAACACCACTAAAGCAGTATATACCAAACCAGCTAGAGTCTAGAGATGCTCTAAATGGGAAAATATAGGCGAAAATGGAGGCCAGAAAGTAAAATAATGAAAGTACAAGGTTTATTGTGCAAACATAATCCATTGTAATCGTAATACATGGGACGGCTATGGAAAAAACAAATTAGTATAAAAACTTTAGAGACAAGTTAAACAATGGATATCAGTTCTCGTCTCCATTAATAGGTGGAATGTGAAGCTCAAGTCAAGCTAAACTCCGAATGGCGTTTTGGCTCAAGCAAAGCAGATTCCCATCCATTTGAGCTTCTGGGTTTGTTCTAAATCCTCAGTACTTTTGTGGGTTTTTATTATATCTGTGTTAAATTTTGCATCTTTTACTCGGATTGTCGAAAATTGAGTTAATCCAAGCAAGAATCTGATTAGAAACAGGCATCTCTCTGGCTCTCTAATGCGGTTCTTCTGATGGTGAATTAATTTTAACATTTCTATTTCAGTGTTTTTGGATCTGTTGGTTTTTCATTTTATGAGGCAGTGTACAGGTAACAAGAAGTCATTTTCTTTTCTGTAAACATCGAAACGGAAAGAAACTGGAAATGTGTCTTTTTGGGAAAGGGCACCTGCTTGAATTTGAGTTTCTGCATTTTTGGTACTTCTGTATCAGATATACTGAAATCAATTAAGGTCTTGTTGTTGACTTCTGGTTAATTAGTCTGTTGGATTGACGTAGAAAAATGGTCATGAAGATGATCTTTAAGTTTGATTTGATGGTTCAAGAGCAGTTTTCGCTGATGGGCATGTTCTATTCTGTAATCAACTGGAGCACTTGTAAATGCAATCTTTAGCGTTGAAGTTTTACCATTTTTACTGCCCAGTATTTATTTTGGTCATGAATAATATAAAGCTTATGATGGTTTCTGCTGGTGATTAGCTCTAGACTTGGTACTACTTTCTTAACCGCTTACAAGGACAGGCACAAGGGTGGGTTAGCCCAGGAGACCGCCCTACCCAGTTTCAATTTTTTCTTATTAATATGGTCATGATTTTTTAAAAGTTTTACAACTATATAGGTCCACCCGCCCAATAAATTTTTGTTTTAGTGTTCGCCAACCCACACTCGAATCCCCGTCCTTGCCCACTTACAACTCATACTCCAGGATAGACCATGCTTTGAGAGATGGAACATGCCCTTACAATTCACTCTGACATATATTCCATTGTAAACCACTAACCGATTTATCATTTACGGTACATCAATTAGCTGAAAGTGACATTCGGTTTGGGAAATCCGTGTTTAATTGAGAAAACAACAATCCATTTTATAACCCGTATTGAATTCTTGATGCAGGGGGTATTGTTCTTATAATGGGTGTGGTTGTTCTATGTATGAGTTAGTGTTCTTGCAAACCTTCCTCAAGAAGTTGGATTTAGGTGACAAATCAAACTGGCCCCCAGGTCACATTTGTGAACTACGCTTGAAACAGCAGCAGAACCATCTTTCAATATGGCTTTATTAGCAAAGTTACGCTGTATCACAGTGGATGTTACTGGTACGCTCATTGCTTACAAAGGGGAACTTGGGGACTACTATTGTATGGCAGCCAAATCTGCTGGATTGCCTTGTCCTGATTACAAACGTGTGCACGAGGGCTTTAAACTTGCATACTCTGATATGGCGAAGAAGCATCCATGTTTTGGCCATTCGGACAACATGCCCAATATTGTTTGGTGGAAGACTTGCGTGAGAGACTCCTTTATCAGGGTAAGATATAATGATTTATTACATGTGTTCTTCAGTTCTTGTATTCCATGCCTTTTCCCGTCACGAAACCTTTGGTTGTGTTTAAATGACAGTATGTGGAGGGATTTGTTAAGGGTAGGAAACAATAGGAAAACAAAAGACTTGTAATTTAACATATGCACTTCATTATCTTCCTTTACGTTTTCGTTTCCTTCTGTAAATTGCCTCATGAATCCATGATCTAAATACAACCTTACCTTTTCCAATGATTGTTGATCCTGTAATCTTGACAGGCAGGGTATGAGTATGATGAGGAGACATTTGAGAAGGTATTCAAGCGCATTTATGCAACCTTCGGTTCATCTGCACCTTATACTATCTTTCCGGATTCTCAGCCATTCCTAAGATGGGCTCGTAAAAACGGTCTCAAAGTAGGGTTGGTTAGTAACGCTGAATATCGGTATCAGGATGTGATTCTCCCTGCTTTGGGTTTGAATCAGGTATTACTAAAATATAACCCAAGAAATGACATCTCATTGAAACTTCAACTTTCTTTGTTTAATTTGTAGAGTTCGTTAAACGCCTGAACATTTATGATATCCTGCTATTTATGTGTTAGGGATCCGAGTGGGACTTTGGTGTGTTCTCCGGTCTCGAAGGGGTGGAAAAGCCAAACCCCAGGATATATGAGATTGCATTGGAGAAGGCCGGAAATATTGCACCGGAAGAAACCCTACACATTGGAGATAGCATGCGGAAGGACTATATTCCGGCAAAGAGCTTGGGGATGCATGCATTATTGTTGGATAGGTTTAAGACTCCGGATGCCGATAATTGGAGAAAATCAGGTGCACCTGTTCTAGACGACCTAGTTGCTGCTCAGGAATGGATAACTTCTGAGAATCGGACTAGTTAATGAGCTTTGTTTTTCTATAATGCTCAATATTTACTGGTATGATGGAAAGAAAAGAGAAGATATCTGTTGTCGGATATTCAAACTTAAATGTTCATTGAATCTGGTTTTAACAGACATCGACATTACTTCTTTTTTTTTTCCCCCTGTATTTCTCTCATTCTTGTAGTAATATGAGGCTTATGAGCAATATAATTAAGTTTCTATTCTATTTTCTGGGTATTATTTGCTTCTTGATCACTGCTCACTAGGCGGTCATTAGCAGGACCATTTAAAGAATATTGGAGTAATAACTTGTGATGATATTTGGGACTGAGAAACAGTGCAGCCCCTTTGATATATCTCATGGGGGAAGATTTGTAGCATTGGATGGTGAATTGTGTCTTTTTTGAGTGACTAAAGTATAAGGACTTTGAATATCCTCAGGGACAGAGCGTGGAATTCCTTGAGCGTGGAATTTCACTGCAGGGACGAGCCTATATAATTCATAGGAAAATTTTTGAAAAAAATTTCCCGGCCCCACTAAATTTTCAGACAATTTTAGCACTGGTTTGCAGATTGACGAATGAGCTGATCACATCATGTGCTACCTTTTCTGAAAAGGTATACTGTACTAGATTACTAGGGACCAATTGAGAGATTTGGTTGTACACTTGGAGCTTCGTAGGCTTCATCTACCAAGTGGCAACTGTCACGTAGAATTTTGTAACCTCGATATTGGTCCGGACACTTGGTTATACAAAAAACATTGGAGTAGATATCAATGATATGGGTTTCAAGTTGATTTTTCAATTGTCATAAATTCATAATTGAATTTTAGCGAGCTTTTTTGAACGCACACAGTCAGTGCTAGAGCCACCTTTGGATGTTACTGAACTTTGAGTAACAAACATCCTCCACATGTTTAAACCTGAAACTTCGTTTTGTTAACTCGGGATGTCCTGGACACTTTACACGCACTATTTTCTAATGGACCAATTTTATCATTCTCTAGTGAGGGCCTCATTCGCGTCTTGAAGTGGTTTAAGACTCCGGATGCCGATAATTGGAGAAAATCAGGTGCACCTGTTCTAGACGACCTAGTTGCTGCTCAGGAATGGATAACTTCTGAGAATCGGACTAGTTAATGAGCTTTGTTTTTCTATAATGCTCAATATTTACTGGTATGATGGAAAGAAAAGAGAAGATATCTGTTGTCGGATATTCAAACTTAAATGTTAATTGAATCTGGTTTTAACAGACATCGACATCACTTTTTTTTTCCCCTTGTATTTCTCTCATTCTTGTAGTAATATGAGGCTTATGAGCAATATAATTAAGTTTCTAATCTATTTTCTGGGTATTATTTGCTTCTTGATCACTGCTCACTAGGCGGTCATTAGCAGGACCGTTTGAAGATTATCAATAACTTATGATGATATTTGGGACTGAGAAACAGTGCAGCACCTGGAAAATAGTTTGATATATCTCATGGGGGCAGATTTGGTAAATTGTCAAGTAATGCAAATTGTATCTCCTTTGAGTGACTGAAGTATAGGGACTTTGAATATCCTCAGGGACAGAGCGTGGAATGAGCGTGGAATTTCACTGCCGGGGTGAGCCTATATAATTTATAGGAAAATTTTTTCCATCTCCATTCCTGAGTTTTGAAAAAAAAATTCTCGGCTCCATCCCGGCCCCACTAAATTTTCAGACAATTTTAGCACTGGATTGCAGATTGACGAATGAGCTGATCACATCATGTGCTACCTTTTCTGAAAAGGTGTACTGTACTAGATTACTAGGGACCAATTGAGAGATTTGGTTGTACACTTGGAGCTTCATAGGCTTCATCTACCAAGTGGCAACTGTCAAGTAGAATTTTGTAACCTCAATATTGGTCCGGACACTTGGTTATACAAAAAACATTGGAGTAGATATCAATGATATGGGTTTCAAGTTGATTTTTCAATTGTCATAAATTCATAATTGAATTTTAGCGAGCTTTTTTGAACGCACACAGTCAGTGCTAGAGCCACCTTTGGATGTTACTGAACTTTGAGTAACAAACATCCTCCACATGTTTAAACCTGAAACTTCGTTTTGTTAACTCGGGATGTCCTGGACACTTTACACGCACTATTTTCTAATGGACCAATTTTATCATTCTCTAGTGAGGGCCTCATTCGCGTCTTTAAGTGGTAGACCAATGATTAATTTTCACCTTTACTCTCGATGGTGCTATTCGTGCAGTACTTATGGGGCTTTATCCCCAATAATTATACGTGGTTGGTTTTATTTCAGTGCAATCAAAATACGAACTTTTGCGATGGAATTAGTAGGGCATTTAGAATTGGAGTACATGTGCAAATTTAGAATGCTTGTAAAAATGGGTCAGATTGCGCGCACCTCAACTAAATCAGAAATATAATGCAAAAATCAATGAGAATTGTTATGGGCTTCCACACAAAAACTTGTTCTTTCCCATCACATGCACTCTTTCATCAACGAGGCCAGATTGTCCCCCATCAGTTCTCCAATGCACCACTCAAACTGTTTTTTTTTTTTTTTTTTTTTGATCGAAAAGAGAAGATATATTAGAAATCTCGAAAGGGTACATCGAGAAGGGGGAAGTTGGCATCCAACCAAGGTTGAATGAAAGGAAAATAAAGGAGAAGAAGAAAAACAAAGATGACAAGAATGACAGCCAAACGGAAAACACCCAAAAGAGCCAAACCCAAAACCAAAAGCAAACATAGCAAAAGAATCCCCAAAAAACAGCCCCTAAAAAGCTGCGCGCGATAGCCAAAACTGCATCCTCCGAAAGATATCATCCAAAAAACCGACTTCAATCCTTGCCAAGCTAAGACACTCATCAACAAGAACAAAGAGATTCTTTAATACTCAAAAGATTTCCCCCCAATTCGAAGCCTTCAATGGAAATCTTCCTCAATCAATTCCTTTAAGAGAGCTTTATCCCTTGGAAGAAGGTTAACATCGAGAGTTTTCGCTCTAGCTAAAGAAACTGAAGATTCTTCCTCCACCTTATTTTGCATGCTATTTCCTCCCTCTTGAGACAAAAGCTTGGGCCCGAAATCAGAATGTCGGTCGACTCCCAAAGAGAGAGATTCATTCTTAGACAAACGATAATGGGCCTTAGTGTTACTTCCTTTCTTCAAGCCCAACTTAAAAGTTTTCGACTTCTCCTCTATATGATCCTTGCTAAATGTCCTAGAAAAGATGGCCGCTTTCAAAGGATTTTTAGTCCAAATAGGATTCCTACGAACTCCTTGTTTGGTGCGGCTTTTCTTCCTTTGACGTTTGAGATCCACATACTTAAAAAGAGGATCATCAGAAGCAAGATCAACGGTTGTGCAGTCATCATTGTCCACTAAAACCTCTAAAGGATCTGCCATCTTCTTCATGGAATCTGTCACCTCCTCCATAGTCCCTTCCACAATACTACAGTCAATATCAGGAGACTTTTCCACTACTGCAATATCCTCTACCAACATGTGAAAGTTACTCGCAACTTTTGTAGCTATCCGACCTTGAAAGGGTTGGGTAATTGACTTCACCACCAACGATTCCAAACCCACCAATGAGTCTAATCCATGAGTAGAATTAGAGTTAACCTCATTAATTCCCCCTTCAGGCAAGTTGTTTGACTCCACATTCTCCGCAACCTCTTTCAAATTTGCCATCTCAATGGGACGATCCTTGTCTACGGCTACAACAATGCTCTCCAAAGGGGCTTGTTTTTCTGCATCCAAAGGAGCTTCAAGAGTAAAGTTGGACTTCAAAATTCTGAAGGATTCATCTTCCTCTACACGAACATTGTAATGTTTTCCAAGGATAACAAGATTAATGTTACCCTTGATCTTATGAATATGCTCTGTAGCAATCAGAATCCTACCCCTCTCATAAGAGATTTCGTTCAAGGTGCTATCATCAACCTTGAGGAAATGACCCCATTCATCCCCTATTAGTTTGAAAGTTGGGTTAGACCACCCATTTAATGGCATACCATAACAGGATAACCAAGCAAAGCGTTCCTCTTTTGCAGCTTCACCTCTCCAAGGGTTAATCTCCTCAAACCAATTGAGCATCCACCTATCCTTGATAATAGTATCTCTAGCTTCTGAGCTGAGAAAAGTGATAACAATAAATCTCCCTCCTATAGCTTTAATTTTCTCAAACGGTATATCCGCAGACTTAAAAATCTTCTCAAGTTCCTCCGTAGATATTAGTTTACTTAACTTGGCAACCGCACTCCTATAAAGCCATCCATTACCAGTTGCTTGAATTTGCTTGCTCTGGAATTTATTCTGAAGAGAAGTCTCCCCTGCGCCTCTAAGAACCTGAGCAAAGGATAATCCTTGAGCTGCATTACCATTGTTATGTAGAGAAGAGTGGTTCTGAAATGCCACATTGACTCTTGAATCATGTTTTTTAGTATGCCCCATTCCAGCTTTATAAATTTCACCTTCTCTGATAGAATTAGACAACCTATTCTTTTTGGCCTCAAAGGAAGCAAGCTTAACAAATAATTTCTTATCGTCGAGCCAAACGCCGTTAGTCCGTAGAACAGCCAAATCAGCCGAGACAGGACAGTCGTATCTAATGAAGCCAAATCGATTACCAGTGGCTTTGCTCCTTTTCTCTGGGATGAAGACTTCTTTGACAACCCCATACTTATTGAAAAACATCTTCAACCATGGCTGACTAGTATCTTCAGGAAGGTTATCCACAAAAAGGGTAATAAGAGAATGTTTTCCAGGATCGAGAATACCTTTCTATCTTGAGTGTTTGTGGATGACAGGGTTCCATCCTTCATCATGTTTACGCTCCATAGGACAGAACGTATCTTCTGTGCATCAAACACGCATGAAGCACCACAACAGAAGGAGCCGGACTTCAATGAGGACTTTTCACAAACACCTTGAGAGCAGATTGAAAGTTCCACAGAAAAATGGAAATCAAACGACCTAATTGCTGGAGGCTAGGATCTCTTGAGATGGGGAAAGGAGGATGAATCAAGAGAAAGAATCAGAAGAGGCTACGGTGAAAAAAATACGGACGAGAATGGAGGCGAAGTCGTCAGGGGTTTGCAGAGATGAGAAGCGCAGGAATATAGCTAGAGAGGAGAGGATGGGAGAAGATGAGATGGGGAAAGGAGGATAAGAACAGATCGATGGTGGGAAGGGAGGGTAACGATGTCGGCTAGGGATCTTCCATGACGATTTTTCCTCTGCACCTAGGTGATTGCTACAGTATGAGCTTGGCTCAATATGTTGTCATGTTAAAGTTATGTGTCCTTTAGATCACCAGTTCTTCAAACAGACTTTCTTGAATACAATTAAGAGGTAATTCTATGCTCACCCAGCTATTATTCAATCTCAGATTCTAAAGGAGAAAGAACCTGATCCAGGAAAGGGAATCAATCCGTTACACTTAAAGGAGAAGATTTATCGTCTCTATGGTACAAACACTTCCCGTCGCGTGTTATCCGCTTTGAAGAGGTAAAAAGTTCGTATACTCCAATGACATGAGCACAACAATGTGTATCTAATGAAAATGACTGGACAACAGAATCAAAAACACCTGCTAAACTCTTATAAAGCACATGCTTTTCGAGTCCAATGTATAACAGACTTTCAACTTGGATACTCTTATTTACCCAAAAAAAAAACCTTTGGATATTCTCATTTGGTAAAGATCAATACAAATTAACCGGTTCTAAGTAATAGGGCCCCACCCATAATGGCAATTAATACATCTCACGAAATTCAGAAAGAATTTACAGTCCCCTCCAGGGCTGCTTCTCTTGCTAAGCTAATTTCCAGAAAGCTAATACATACTCAATATGTACATCCTATATTGATTAAATGAGTTTGACAAATGCGTATAATTATAGACTCGGATACATACATAAATAGAGGATACAGACTCGGATACATACATAAATAGAGAACATGGTGGTTGTGAGGTAAAATCATTTGGAGCCGCCTAACTATTTTTGGTGGGCAAGAAATAGTGAGCAATATTTGAACCTCGTTTGGGTATATTAGCTCGTTTCTGGGGCCGGAGCCAAGCCCGCAGCTCTTGCTGTATTTGAGGGGGTAACTCATTAAAGACTGTAGGGTCAATCTCATCAATCTTGTAATCCCATGCATCCCTTCTCAATTCATCCTGTTGACCCAAAGTCGGCATGCCAAGGGAGTTCTCTTTCGGTACGTCAGCTTCATTTAGTTCAGAGAAGGTACCCGTTGATTGAAAACCTGCCACGGAAATTCAACATGAGAGATAGAGGGAGAGAGAGAGGGGGGGTGGAGTTTGGATCTGAGAAATTACTCGAGGATGAAGATGCTTGGGTTTCATCAGTATTCCTAGCATGCTCTTGCTTCGGGGAAGAAGAGTTGTTGCAATTCTGAAAGAATCTCAAGATTGAAGATGAACCCTGTCAAACACAGAGAAACGATGCCACATTAAAAAAAAAAAAAAAATCTATAGAATAGTTGCTCAATGCTGGATGGCTTTGCTGAAAAACAGGAGGTCATGAGTTCATCCTATGCCAAAGTTCTCTCTATGATAATTGCAGATGTTTTGGCCAAACAAGCGGCTATGAGGCAGAACATTTTTGTTGTATATAGTTCTCCACCAAGCTCTTTGGCCACTGTTTCATTGTACGATAGTTGTACCTTGAGTGCCCCTCTTGTAAAAATGGAACACTCATGTAACTCTGTCATCCTAATGTAATACATAGTCTATGCTAGTTGTACCTTGAGTGCTCCTGTTGTAAAAATGCAAGACTCATGTAACTCTGCCGTCCTAATGTAAAGTGAATATTTTAGGAGCAATAGAGTCCTGCAAAAATTGGTAATTTAGACAGGCAAACTATTCCAATGTTCTAATTAAGTAGCCAGTTTCAAATTTTCATCGAGATCGCCAACAAGCCGGATAAGGAATTCACAATAAGGCCTGATTTTCCTTTTCAAACAGTCAATTTGTGTGCCAAATTTCCAGATTACTCTACCCATATTTAGCCTGAAATGCTGGCTCGGGACAATAAGCAAACAATCTATGCTTCAGCACTGCTTTTGAAATTCAGTAAGATGTTAATATTACAGCTAAAGCATCTACATATGTGATTCTTAGTATCATGGTGATTTGTGAGCTGTTTTGAAAATATTAAAAGGAAAAGCAGACAGACTGAGAAAGGACAGCAAATATAGTAGGGAAGACTCGAGACAAAATTGTTGATGATGAACTTCTCCAGAGTTCAGTAGTTTTGCAGCTCAGTAGATCTTTCACAAAAGCTATGCTTGAGGCAACTGATAAGGTTCTACGCAGATAGCTGGAGTAAAAAATAGAAGCAACAACTAGACAAACTGACAAATTAACAAAAAGGACAAGAACTTCAGACAATTTTATCTTTCATACTGTAAGGCAGTTAATATACATAGTATATAACAAGTGGGGAATCACTAAGGTAAATTGCTCAATGTGTACAAATCTTTTTTCTATCTGTGAACAACCAAATAGAAAATGGGTAAGCCATTGAAAGAAATTGCCTCCATACCTTGTCTTTCACCATCTTTCTTTTCTGCTCCCTTGGCCTTGTACCATGCCTCGAGCACTTGGTCCCAGTTTCCTCTGCCTGGGACTCCATGTGTAGCTCATTTTGATTCAGTTCCATGCAGCATCGAGTCCCTGGAAGAACAATTGCCCTAAATTATAATGCAGAAGGGAGATAGAGATTAAAAAAATAAAAATAAAGAAGAAGTGACCAAATCTAAAGAAACCTGAGGACGATACTGCTGAAGTTTCTTTGATGAACTCATGAGGTGCCCCCTGGGAAGAACAAGATGAATCCTGGCCATCATCAGGTTGCAAGGCATCACATACATCCTACAGAGACAATAACAAAGGCGAACAATGCTAAGAACTACCATTGAAAGCCACACAGCTAGAGCAAACTATCATCAGTTGAACAGTGAAGAAGTTACTAATTCTACAGCTTAACGCAAGTATTCCATTATACAGTTTGCCTCAATAAGAAGTGGTTTCCATGCCTAGATCAAAGTAATATCACGACATCCAGAACAGAAAGGACGAAACACATGAAGATAGTAGAGATATCTACTAATGAAAAATGGCGGAAATGGCCAAGTGATTTTCTCTTCTTCAATTGAGTAAAGCAATAAAACTTAAATATTTATGGTCACTAACTCAAGGCAATGGTATTTTAGTTAAAGCACATAAACCCAAGAGGCCAAACAATTGAGGAGACTCAATCTTCCAAGTAGAGGCCGTGGTCTTGAAATTCCTGCACGGGGTCGCACTTGCATGGCAGGAAGTGAGGTTGCACTCTACGGTTATCTGCTACTCCCCGTCCCAAGGTGGTTCGTGCTATCATCAATATCATTATGAATCCATAGTTTGCTCCATATGTCAGAGGAAAAATTACCATAGACCCTTTTCTGATGCAATCCCTTTCTACCGTTTAACAACCGCTTTCTAACGGCTTAAACTTTCAAAATGGTAGTAGTTGAAATGCCACTAATGACTAGTCCCAGAAGGTCATTCATTAGTCA
The DNA here is from genome assembly GCA_020921065.1 of Vaccinium darrowii. Classification (NCBI taxonomy): domain Eukaryota; kingdom Viridiplantae; phylum Streptophyta; class Magnoliopsida; order Ericales; family Ericaceae; genus Vaccinium; species Vaccinium darrowii. The sequence continues at coordinate 26,820,250 of CM037156.1, forward strand.
AATCACAACACCTCCTATAACTGTCCATGTATGTCCAGGAAAAACCTTACAACAGATAAGGTTTTACCAGTAGGTTGCTAAAAAGGAGTGGTAAATCTCATGGCCCGAGCCTATTACCTTGGAGTATTGACTGAAAGAGCAGGCAGATAGTGAGCGTTCATTAGTCCCTCTCTAGCAAAGTCTAGTTGACTGGCAGTGCCAAGTTTCGTGTGTCGAAGGACGCGGATTCAGCGTGGAAGGTTCACGGCTTTAAGCATCGCAAGTTGCATACCTTCCTCTTAACATTATATTGGTACTCATCAATAAATCAACTAAATGTAAGGCAACATTAATGCAAACCTCTCTTATGCACAATTCTTCATTGGTTTCTTTTTCATCCACAATTCGCATGGCACCGCTAATTCTTGTTTCCTCACGATATTCTATGGGTAGTTCAGTAGGATGCGATCCTGAATAGCTCTTAGTACCTGAAACATGTCTTGCTTGCCTTACAAAATGTATAAAACTAACGGGAACCAACAAGAAGCAAAAGGCAGCATCCAGTAAAAGAAACTACCAGAGGGTGACAATGGTGCAGCTTCGGGGATCAATCTGTCCTTCACTTGCTCGGATGAACAGCATGACCGATCTTGGCCATGAAAGTATCTCATGATTGAATGGGTCCCCTGTCACATGTATTCAAGATCGACATTAATAAAATGCAACACAAATTATATGCAAACTACATATGTGCAATCCCAAATGCCTTTTTGGTAAGTAGAAACTAGACCACGATTCCCCCTGAAAAAATAGTTCTTCGGAACAGTATATAACATGATATAAGGAGGAGAAAAGAAATTTGGAGCTTACAGTGGGTACGGCAACAATTTTACTGGCCGAAACAGAAAGAGAAGTAATTCCCCATCCTCTGGAACGACTACCATGAGTACTAACTCCGCTTGACCCAATGTATTCGCGTAGCGCAGCTTGAAATAGGTTCAAGGCGTCCTCTTTGATCTTTGTAGGGCCATACCTCAGTGGACATGACTTGGAAGGAAAGTTTCTGTGCGACTCAGAGTCACTGGACTGCAGGATAACATAATCAGCCCAAATATCGTTTGGAGATTCGGAGTTTACGTGTTCAAGATATTCGCAAACATATAGACTGTTGTGGAAAACATGAAAGGGAGAGTCATACGAAGAAGAGCATACAAAAAGCTACCTTGAATGCTGTAGCATGCAGGGTGAGTGTGTGTGCTATTCGCTTATTGAGGTCTAGGTCAGACTGAAGACGTTCACTAAGTTCTTCACAAAGTTCATTAAGCCAGTGTTCAACCTGAAAGGGAGCATTGATAGAGTAATGACCACATAAGAATCTCCAAAGAAGTTTGAGATCAGTGAAGTAATGATAGTTACTAGCTGACTAACCCTGAGAAACATACAAATCTAGTTCCAATCAGTGGCGGACGCAGGATTCTTAATGCGGGGGACCAAATCACATGTATTCATAAACTAAAAGCAAAATATCGTTCTTATAAACTAATAACCCAATTTTGAGGGGACCTTTCTTCATAAATTCTAAAATATAGTGGGGAGGTGTGCATGGACCCGGGCCCCCGCTTGCACCTCCCTTGGTCCGCCCCTGGTTCCAATGAAAGTGATTTCAGAGTCACAATTACACACTAATTTAGACAACTGCAAAATACAAACATGATACCAGTTAACTGGATATTTCCGCTTTATGATAATGTTAGTTTGGTTTAACACATAAAAATTAGCTTCCTCGTGTTTTACTGCTCTTGTAACCATGGCTATCAAAATCACGATCTGCATCCAATTTATCAAAAGATCCAATAGTTTTATCACATGATACAAATCAGTATAGGATTGCTAGTCTAGGAGTATGTTTCCGCAGTAGCAAGTTGGATCGCTGAATTGAATAAGTAATGATCTCACAATGATACTTAATGACTCTACTCGCTTGCTTTGTGAGGCAAAAAATTCTATTCATGCAATGAAAGCAGCTAGAAACGAAGAAGTAGCTACTTGAAATTGAAGCAAACTACAAGCCATTAATCACTCTGTTGGAGTATGATCTCTTCGAAGATCTCAGTTTGGAATCTCTAATCCAATGATACCACCTTAATCAATTCATGTGGTACCTAACCTTACATTTTTTATACATAGTCAGCAAACCTTGTTATCCAAAAATAAATCTAAGGGATAATTTATTCTATCAAAAGGGGAGGAGAACATCCATACGCCATGTGATAATAACCACAAATAAACGTACAGAAAAGCTCATATAACTGCCGAGATATCAATGTCCCTGACTCCCCGGTGTGTCTCACCTTTAACCAAACCTTTTTTTCTCTTTCTTGGCCCTCAAACAGTCTGTGTCATTTTAAGTTTGATAGAATAGAAAAATTGCTTAAAATTGCTTAGTAAACCCACATCTAGCGTAATTCCCATTCTATACCAACACATCAAGCCAACATGAGAAAGCCACGCCCTCAAAACTTGCACTATGTGATCTAGTGTAAAGAATGCAATGAGTAAGAGACAGAGAATTAATAAAGAAATTCCAACTGCACTACTGATGATGGAGATTAACTACTACTGCAAATAAAAGGAGACTATTAGCAATGTAATATCCATGATTACATTAGCTTATCCACAGACATTATTCATAATTCACAAGTAAAACAAATACAGCATGATTCTCTCAAAAGATTTATAGGTAGCAGTAGTAGTACACTTACAGAAGCAATTGTTTTTAAAGCCTGAGGACCAGGAAAAGTCTTCCCCGAACCATGACTTTTGGGAAGAAGGCGCCCCTGAACCTCTTCCCCGCTGATTCCCCTTGCAATGTTCCATAACCAAGTACTGTATTGCATGGAATCAGATGCAACATCGAATGCACAGGCAACAAAAAACAAAAAAAAACAAATCATATCCTATTAGACTTCAACAATGAGGAACTAAACCTTGAAACGGTAGTGTTAGTAGATGAGGATTTGGACTCAGTCTAAACAATTCAAACGTTTCGATGAAGGTTAAAGTTTTCTAAAAATCCAGTTTCATTAGTTCAAGGAAATGTTGCAAGCAATCTGAGAACTGCATGTTACTCCTATTAATTTACAAGTAGTTATAGATAACAACCCAGTATTTACGCCATATCGTTCTTGTAGCTTCTCTTCTGAGAACTGCAATAGCTCCCCCACAGTATTCACGCCAAGGTCAATTTGTAAGGAACTCCCAAGCTTTCCCCCAAGCTGTTTCCTGCAGGTAAATTTTGCGTCAAAGCATATTAAATAATGCATTCTTTTCTAGAGACTGTAGTAGTAGGCAACCTAAACCATTCTAAGTAGTAATGCTAACAATATGGCGAAAAAGAGAGGATAAATTACTGTTCCACATTCAAACCAAGCTATTACCATGGCATTTCAACACAAATCTACAATTTTGGAATGTGGCGTACAAACAGGACTATCTGAAGTAAAATCTTACATTTTCTTTATAGGCAAAGGTTCAAGCAATCCTTCCACAGATGCAAACGGCACAACAGTTTGTTGTGCAGGTTTATTCATACCACTTGCTAGTTTGGCCAGCATCTGGTAATCAAGTCATATACAACAACAAGCACCATCACAAAACCAGGTTGAAAAGGTGATGACCCTTATTTAACATGACACTCGATAAAACATAAACAAATAAACTGAGCACTTCATCCCACCTTGTTATGAGCGATACCTGCAGAACATGTGAACTCAGTCTCCTTCAAAACTTGCATCCTAAGTTCTGCAACTATAATTGCCCCACAAGCTAGCAACTTATCACGGTGATCAGCTTCACTCCTTTGGAACCACTCTCTCGCGTTTGCTTTGAGATTGCCTCCATCCTATAGCCAACGGTAATATCAGTGTAGCGGCTATTTGAAATGCAAAATGAAAAGATATAAAAAGCATGATATTCAGGAAAGGATTTCTCCCATAATGCCCTTACAATTTAAATTACAGGTGCACAACATTTTACACTAGTTATAAGAAAATGGTGATTATAAGGAAATGTTATCTTACATTTCAGAATGTAAGCCCGGCATATGACTGACCATTTGGTGGACATTTCTTTAAAAAGGTAAATTCTAACATAAGGATAGTAAAGCCAATACTAAAATCCAAGAAATACCATCAGCTTTATAAATCGAATTGTGCAATTCTAGTGATGACGTGGTCAACAAATTATTGAATGACCAACATTCATAGAAGAAAACTATATAGTAAGGATGGTATAAAATAACCCCAATATTCTAGAAGAAAAAAACCCTCTCTCTCTCTCTCTCCATCCAATATTCTAGGCTTACATATTCTACTGTTTGCACTCACAAAGGAGTACTTTTGAACCTCCCTCAAGTACTCTCTACAAACTTCGAGATTTGGGTTGTTTTAGCCAGAGAATGCCTACCAAGAACAAATAGTGGGATTTGTGTGTTTCTTGACAATAAATACACATATGAAGGTGCAGAATATCATTAAGTCCCAAGGCATGCTTTTTGAACATAAACGGATGTTGTGATGCCTTCAAATCTCACACGTTTATATTATGCTGGAAACTAAAGATGTTCTAAGAAGTGCTTTTTGTTCAGGAAGCTCCATTTTTTACCTCATTAAGCCCCAAGACATGTGATTTAAGAGCTTCTTCATCGATTCTCTCCAAGCTTTCTGGAGGAGATTCTGCTAACATTGCTTCAGCAGCATCAGTGAGGTCAAGATACACCTCATCAATTGAGGCCCGCTCACAGCGCCCCTTCCTTGAAAGAATGGAGACCACCTGCAACATTAAGCAGAATCACCATGAGTTACTTCACATAGCATCCTTAAAAACGGCATGATAGTAAATTTGAACTCTTTATACCTCCGAACCCGCATTTCGGTATGTGGTCAAGTCTGCTTTACCACGAGCAACTGGTACTTGGACAAGTTGAATTTGTGGGCATGCTTTCTTTGCTTCATCACCTCGCATGGAACTTAAAGACCGCACAATAGTATTCAACAGTCAAAGAAGATCAGGACATACGTGACAAGTGTTCAACTTACCGCTTCACCCCATCTTTGCGGGCCTCATAGCCAACAGCAATCAATCCCCCACCCTTCCAGGAATTGTACTGCACAACAGCAGTAGGTTGACCCCTTAAATGTGGCTGTTTACGCTGCTCCACTTCATGGACAAAACCAATGCCAATTAGCCCGACCAAATCAAGGAATAACATACCAGTGTAGTGAAGTAAAAAAGAAATTGCCAGCATGATAACTTTAAATATTCAACAGTTATATTTTGTTTCAACTTTCAAAGAGCCTTTTCCCTCGACATAGACAAGCCCCCTATAGTAGAAATAAAAAACTCAGAACTAATATACAAACAAAAAACGGGACTCCCAAAAGAAAAAAATAAAATTAAAATTTGCAGCTGGAATGTGATACGCAGACTAAGATCAGACGAATTTTGCACCTCATGGCGCACATTCGTACTCACATGAGCAATCACGGTCTATCTTTCTCCATATCAAATTGCATGATTGGGTTCTTACCGTTTCGCATGTAACATCCTTGTGAAATTGCATAATTTTGATTCGAATGAAACAAAAAATCAGTTATTTGATGATTCCAAGAAATTAATAGAGAGACAATGAAGCAGACCAAAAAGACATGAATATTGAAGGGCAATGCATAATTTTGTTGAATGAACTGAACCGATAAAACCAAAAAAAAAAAAAAAAAATCTAAAAGTAATTCCAAAATATAAGTGCCCTAAAAGCCCAACAGTAACTTGACGAACACTAGAGAGAGAGAGAGAGAGAAGAGGAAACCTTGGACATAGAAACAGTCCATATCGACGTGAGCAATGACCCTTGCACCGGATGATTCTGGCCGTGCCACTGGCATCTTCTACTTGCTGCGTCTTTGGCCTTCTCTTCTCGTCGTTTCTTCTTTTCGTCCCCCTCGCAATTTTCAGGTATCGGGTTGGGATGGGTGTGCTGATTTGGTGAGAAATGACGAGGGAGGGAAACAGGAAAGGGCGCCTCTAATTTCTATTCCTATTTACTTCGACTCATTTCACAGAGCCTACGCATGCACCAAACGCAAGGGAAAGTGTTTGATACGGAAAAACAAAACGGGAAATTCCTGTTTTGTTTTTCCGTATCATGCAACTAAATTTAGAACCGTCTGATGCATGAGACCCGCGTACAATGAAAGATTTCGGTTACAGCTTTGCTGAGAGACTAGAGTTGTCTTTTAAAATTGTATGCATAACATTGCGTTTTTTTTTTTTTTTTTTTTATCCACCCCACTTCGTAGTTCATATCTATATAGGTGTATATATCTATTATCTCTTGTAAAAGTTTAACTTTTTAAATTTCATCGGTTAACTATAAAGAGAGAGAGAGAGAGTCAAGAGAATAGCTGCACGTTACCCTCTCAGATCATTAGATTGGTTAACTCTTTAACTGCCCCTTACAATCCTTGATCAATCAAAAAACACTTTAGCTCTATCGTCATCGAGAATGAGACTTTGATTGAATTTTTCGTTTTTAGCACAAATTGCTAAAAGTTAAATTTTCATAAAAATGTTAAAAAATTAAGTTGTTAAAAGTCCATCTGTTTCCTAGTAGCTAAAAGCTAAGTTGCTAAAAATAAATTCTCTCTCACATAATCTTTTTGCTAAAAATAAGTTGTGAAAATCACCTTGGTGGTTTTAGCAAATGGGAGTTGGGTATACTAAGCGGGAAACTCACCCTAAGAGGCATCGAGTATTTATTGCATTTAAATTAGCCACATTATCAATTTTAAAGAAAATGTTATAGTAACTTGATTTCACATTGCTTATCAAATAATGTGAAATCAAGTTTTTCTTTTTTAGAATTTAAAACTTTAATTTCCCTCTAATTATTGAAAATGAACTTTCTTGCTTTGTTAATACAAAATTGCTTATCAAATAACGTGAAATCAAGTTTTTTTTCGCGTAAATTCTAAAAAAAGGCTCAATTGTTTTGTTTTGTGGGAAACCATGTGCAATGGAAGAAAATTTATCACGGGTATTTATGTGAAAATTTCATCCCATTTCTCAAAACATTTGATGAGATATGATGAGAAATGACAAATGCCTCTTACCTCTTTTCACTCGCATTACAAACGGACCGCAGGAACGAAAAGTAATTAAGAAAGAAAAAGCACTCCTAAGGTACCAGTTCTCTGGGTTTTTGCTCCAAGATTCGATTGGCCTTGCCGATGGATTTTTGAGCTCTCGGCGATGGCAGCGTCTGCGGTGGATCTAGTATGGTGGAACAAGCTTCAGAAGGTGGATCTAGTATGGTGGAACAAGCTTCAGAAGATACAGATCTGGTTACTCCACCCTCTTTCACGAGTGTGTTCAATGAATCCGACCTTAACGCTGGTTTTTTGTGGCTTTTTGTCATTTTCTTCGAACTCCATCTACTGGAGCTTGGGACCTCTCCTACAAAGGCCCCTTCCATTCCATGAGACTGGACCAAAGGCCGTCAGCACTTGAAATAAGATTTATTATAAACAGGAAAACTGAAACTGGCTACAAAATTAACTGAAATAACTCGAAATACACCTTGATCCCAATCAAGAGGAGCTCATAACAAATCTAGCCTTTCTTTGGAGGGCTCTATACACCACATATATCTCAATCCCACAACGTATACCAGAGGCAGATTCCATGAATCATGAAATCCAACATCAGTTTGTACAAGCCACTATCAATTATACAAGGAGAAAAAGATACAAAACAAAACTAAGCCATGCCTGAACCATCTCGGCCGACACGAGAAAAAAAAAAGGATCAAAATAGTAGCAAAAACGAAACCTCCAAAGTCCGGGACCACCTTCAACCTCATCTGCAAAGCACAATATCCCAACCCTTTGTGGCCGTCTCGCCGAGGAAATTCCTAAGATAATTGCCGATGCGAGACGGAAGAACTCTTCTCTACTCTCTTCTCTGTTTGGTGTGACTCTATTTGTTTCTTTTGCCCTTGATTGTTTATTTAATCTTTAGTAACCCATCTCCGGCCACGAATCTGATACCCACTGTAGCTCTGGTCACTACTACTCTCTCCGCCACTTTCTGCACTGGTGTACCCTGATTTTCGCCGGTGCTTTTTTCCTTTTGCGACTGCACTGTCGCTAAAACTTCCAGTTAAAAGGGGATCATCTATACCACGAATTACCCTCCTCGTTGGCGATGATGCCGCGATGCAACTATCATCCTTTGTCCTCCTCCTTTCCTTACCGTGCGTTTTGATGTTTTGTGAGATCTTATGTATTTTCTGATTGAACTTATTAATTCCCTTCTCGACAGGATCTACTGCTTGATTTACTGTGAACTTGAGATCATTTACAATCTGTAAAAGGAGGTGAAACAGCATATGCAGGGTAAACACGAGAGCCATCAATAAAAATGACAACTTAGATAAGTGGAGTCTGAGTCCCCTAGTGGAAGATTTGGCCAACCCAGAATTGAATTTACATGAAAATAACTTGCTCTGCCAACTCTCAGTTCACATCCCACTCTTGCCCAACGGTGGCACTTTACCCATTGACTTGCAAAATTTCGTAACTACCTACTGTGTTTTGCACATTTGACCCCTAGGCCCTAGTTATTAAACAACTGCCCCAAGGACCCCCACAAACTTACGACCTTTGCCCTTGTAGAATTCATGCATAAGGTTTAAACAAAGAAGCATGGATACGAACACGGAATAAAACACGGAAACACGGGCACGTCATTTCTCCAAAAATACGGATGCAGACATGCTAGGGATACCACACACACACACACACACACACACACACAAAAAAAAAAACTATATTATAGATGCATCTCAGGAATTTCTATGGAAATCCAAAAATTATTTCAACTAAATCAAGATAAATTAAATACAAACAGAACTACCTTTGTGCTTTTCCAAAGATACAACTCAACAGTCACTACTTACGGATTCATGCATTAAACATCGATGAATATTTTCACGGGCCAACTTTTCAAAATTGCAATTTGACTTCCTAATGTGTCCATAACATGTCTTGACTCTTGGGTGTCCACAACATATTGACCAAAAAATACAATAAAGAAATGGGACACGTATTTAGGTGTGTCCGGAGAGTGTCATATGGTGTCCATGTTCAACATGTGTCGGACACGAACCCATAAGGCCGTAGACATGTCCAAGCTTCTTAGGTTTTGAGACCACCAAAGATTCTAGCTCTTTGGATCTCGTATGATGAGATGCTAACATGTATCCTAACCTTTGGTACTAAAATTTGCAGACATGCAATTTTTTGTAGACGTGCACGTGCAATTTTTTCAAGTAGTTTTGAGGTAGCAATGTATCATCAACAAAAAGTGGCTTAATTCAGATATTCTATGCTCACTAGCTTTTCTACTTTAGCTCATGCTTGAACTGAGAAAAGATTGAAGAAAGCTTACATATTCACCACCACCAACAAAAACATCTCGAACACTTTCTCTGATGGTCATTCCACTCCTTACATCAATGTCAGGACGGGGAAGTCGTAGTTTTGTGGGCCGCTCACTGTCCCTGACCTCATCAGGATCTAAAGGGCAATCTACAGATGCATAGTCTCCCAGGACAGCAACACTCCCAGGAAAGCGGTCTCCCATTAGCTCATACGGCTTTGCAGGGTACACATACAGGTGAGCCACAGAAGCGATGCACATCTGTGCTGGATGAATACATGGACCTGTTAAACTTGGATACTTGACATAAGAAAGGGGTGGAAAAAGAGTTGAAAATAACCCCGTTTCCAGATGTTTACGGATATCATCACCCCTCTTAAAGTTCCAGAGACTCTAGCAAATGCAAATGTAAGCACGGCCAGTTCATAACTAGATTTCTATTTAACAAAGCCACGGAAAAAAAAAACACAAGACGTCAGACCATAACATGCATGTGTGTGTGTGTGTGTGTGTGTGAGAGAGAGAGAGAGAGAGAGAGAGAGAGTCCTAATTACTAATTAGTAAGGAACTCACTTGGAGTAAAAAAACTGGAAATCAAGTGCCTCTAAATATGACCGTAATCCAAACGATAAATTCTACAGAGTTGTTCCAATGTTTCACAATAATAATATCAAATCTGAAACGAAGCACACTTTAGGGTGACATGAATCACCATTTGAGAGGAGACCTTGCAAAACATGGTTCCCTTTCTAGAGGAGATAACTAAGAAAGCTGGATTTACATACATGGTTCCAATTAAATAGAGCACAATTTATGCATTTAGACAGGAATTGAATTTCCATTCATTAGGGTTTCAATGATGCAGTAAACCAAGTTTTTCTGTATCAATCTTGTCCACCGTTAAAGCCAAAAAACCAACCGCACAATCACTAACCAGTAGGCAACAAAACAAGGACCCTTAAAATGTTTATGCCATACTACGTCACAGTATACTACAAGAACAAGTATAGGCCGAGCGCCACCCCTTAACTAGCAATAACCAAAAAGTTCACCCCACCAATTATTGACTATAGAGAAGCCTAATCTTTCCAGTACATACAATTGATGTTAATGCTTTGTAGTTCATACTGACGTCTCATTTTATACTGCTAACCATCACGCTGTGAACATTACGAGAATGAACATTCAAATTAATAATTTTTCCATGTAAGGTCTGACATGGAAATTCTGAAAGTGTAAAAATCATGTGGAAGAATCAATCTGTTACGTGAACGCATCATATTTTCTAATGAGTCTAACAACCCAGCTTCACTGGCCCAATAATTTGTTGGAGCCTAACAACGCGGCCAAAAATGATTTAGCCTAAGTTATTTGGTAGTAAGAGGTGGTCCCATGTAATCCACCAATACTCCTTCTAATCCACCAATGTGGGACAAACATTGGGCTATAACACTTTATTTAACAAATAACTTCCTCATAAGACCTAGACACGCAGAGTACCATCTAAATTATCCTAAATATGATATATTATGGTCTAGCAGATAGGCTCTTTAAATCTTAGCCGACCAAGATGTAATCATCCTTGAAGATCATATAAGACCAGTGAAAAAAGGTAACAAAATGCCTGAGACAATTGTAGTAGTAAGATATTAATTAAGTCGGTGAGTTGTACAAAAGAAGACAACTACCTCTATACAAATGATGAAGTCTTGAACACTTGATTGAATCTGCAAAGACTGAGCTATCGGACTTTTAAATAATCCAAGGGCATAGAGAAGAGCAATAGCCACACCTTGCCACCAAGTCAAAAACACAATCGACTTAAACGTCAGAAACTTGGCCAGTGGTTGGATGTGTGCCAGTTCATCCTTTGTAATACTGTAAAACTGAACTAAACAATACAAAGCCCACGACTGACTGAAATTTAGAACCACAGCCATGTAAGGATACCTACAAAACAGAAAAAGCAGATGTGTTCAGTGGTCTGTTAGGATTATACAAGTTTTAAATGCCACTTTGATGTTGGAAGCAATTTAATACGGAAAACATAGCTTGGACGTGTGTGTGTGTGTGTTTGAACAAAAAACAGCACAGCTGCAAACAAAGAAATCCATATTTATACTATTTGGCTTGCTCCAATGGACAAAAAATTGATGGGAAAAAAAAGAAGATAGAAGATGGTAGAAGTTTAACGCAGAAATCCAACACTAAATAGAAGATTTGACATTGTGTCACTCCTTGAGCCATTGAAACTATATAAATATATAGATGTCTGCAATGGCTTTAAGACTAATACATGAAATTCCGCATCTCACATCCATAGATCTACAAACTAATCATTCTATCTCCTTCATACATCACCCACTTGTAAATATCAAGCTTGTTACCTGTCACGCTCTTTAAAAGAAATAAAACGACGGGTTGGACCGTTGGAGTTCCATCTCCTTCAGGTACGAAGAAAAAGAAGCAGCAGGAGGAGATACAGGAACCCCAAACTCTAAGTAAAGAAAAACCAAAGTTTTAATCTCCAAATAGGCAAGGCATGTCTATGGTCAACCTAAGACACGAGTTACAGTTAACAAAAATAAACCACCACAATAACTAATTAAAAACCAACAAATTAACAACATAAAACAAGCCAACTATACTAAACCCATAATCTTTAGCTTCAAGCATCATCTAAGCCTTCGCAATCCCCAGGAGTTCTACCTGAAAGAGAAAACCCTATTCCGGAGATCTGCAAAAGAAAAAGGTGTAGCTCACACTTGTGACGCACACCCTCAACCCAAATTGAGTGTCCCTGGCCATGTTTGTATTCGTGTGTGCTTATTAGATAAGTGAACTGTAGCAATCAGATAAAGTAGAGAGCCAAAAGAGACTTGAGCCAAGAAAAGGCTCACTATGCAATTAGTTTGATTTCAAAATGGGCAGTTTAATATGCCAAACATGGGGTTACAATGCCAATTATTTCCTCTTGCTTAACTAAACTTAAATTGTATTCATTACCCAATGAGCTTCACAAGTTGCATTAAACTTCAACCAAATCTGAGTTAGTATGCCTTTTTATTTGTATATATTCCGTGTTCTATAGTACGTAATTAGTGTTCATTACATATAAACATACGTATATAATTTATAATTAACTCAACATGTCCCACACACGAGTCCGGTCCATAAATTTTCAAAATTTATGAGTGCACATGTCCATGGTGTCAAATCGTTTCAATGCACGTGCTTCTAGTTCGATGACAAAAGATAAAAACATAACTGTATCAGGACAAGATTACAAACTCCCAAAAATACAGAAGAAGGGGGGAACAGGCAGTATATAAAGTCATTCATCAACGATGCTTTGAGAGATGACAATGCGTGTAGCACTTCAATGCAAGGCTTATATACATTATGGCATGGTAATCCAACACTAGGTTTACAAGTAGGATATATGTCGTGCACAAACTTCATAAATGTAGCCCAACCACCAAAACCCAGCAGTTGCATAAAATAATGAACCAACAGTAGAATATTGTGCAGCAACAGTATTTGCATGAATACTTACCACAATAAACCACTAAATAGACATCAACCAAACACAGCCGCAGCATACCAATAGAATAGTCCATCACTGTCACAGAAGTTCGTAAACAAACTAATCTGACACCACAATTATTAGACAAAGAGGGCAGCAACAGTTAAGGACGACAGCAGCAGCAGAGGAAGAAAAGATGGTGCTGAGAAAGAACAAGATGCATGGGCAAAAAGACTACAGCAGAGAGTTAGAAAAACTAAGAGAACAACACAAAAGAAGATAGAGCAAAAGGAAGATGTGCGGAAACAGAGCCGCATAGAGGTGGAGGTGCAGATAAACAGCAGCAGCAGAAGTAAAAGGGAAGACAAAGATCAAGAAAGGGAAAAGAAAAAGAGAAGAAAGGGTATGGGGAAGGGATAACCAGCAGCATCCGGGGTTTCATGTTCTGTCCATCAAGTTCCTCCAATGAGGAAAGAGGTAGTCTTAAATACGAACTTAAGAAAGCCCCAAACTCTTTGCTAGGTGTCACTACTCCATAGGGCCATGTCAAAAATAGAATAATAATTTATGCGGACATCCCATATGTCATTGCTCAAAACAAAATACAAAAAAATATATTCCCGCTGAATAACAGAAACATAAATCACCTAAATACACGAAATTACCCTAAACTACATCACATTGCTAGCCAGAAAGTAAAAACAAAGATACACATGCAGAGTCAATTCCACAAGTAATTATCAGTACAAAGACGCATGACAATGCTCTCTGTTGCACAAAATATTATCTTACCCACATCCCCATTTGAAGTCGCCATCACAATATACACCGAAGGCCTCGAGAACTACTGCTAAAATAGCAGTCAAAGTCTTTATTATCATCTGCCACATCAATGAACGCGTTGTTCCATAAATGACTTACTCAGGGCCTTAAAAATGCTCAACAAGCAGCAAGTAATAGTCAACCATATGAAATGAAACTTACATACTGAATAATACCAAGTTTGATAACTTTGTAAACCGACTGGCCCAGTTTCCATGGCTTTATGAAGTAATTCATGGGGAAAGGATGCTTTATAGTTCCTTTTTCTACACCATGTTCCAATAATGGGACTTTTCCTTCTCTCTCCATAAACTCGATCGTCCACTCTTCACCACCTTATCCAAATTGGGGTAGGGAAAAGAGCAAAGACAAAAATTATTAGGAGAGGGAAGAAAAGCATAACCATGCTTGAATTAGATACAGAGGCATGCCAGTGTAAATGAGGCCGAACTTAATGTGTGCTCCATCGATGAGCAAACTCATTAACTGAAAAGTGAGGGTCAGAAACAGTTTAAACTTCGCACAACCATTTTGTATTACCCTTCCACAAGGATATTTAATGACAGGTTTTAATCAAACAAGAAGGCTACAAAAGCATATAGACTCAACATGGCACAATTTTTGACCCTGTAAAAGAGTCCACAAAAATATCTCACAAGAACTCTACTGTGCACACAGGCAAATAACATTTAGAAGAATGCTAACATGGTTTAAGAATACAACTGGTGCTGAACATGGGCCAGCAACGGTTTTTTGTAGGTGTGCAACACGCAGGACATAGGAAGCTTCAGGTGACCTTATCTGATAACCACTAGAAGTCCACATGTCGTACATGAACTCTGGTATAGGGAATTTGTTGAGGGAAAAAAATGTTGGACTCATATGATGAATGTAATCCATATAAAGCATGTACAAGTGTCATTGTTTTCCTAACTGATCTGTATGTTAGGCCAGGCATTGCTACCTTCCACAAGACCTTGCTATTTATTATTGACTTGCACACACAATTAAATCCACCTATACTTTTGCTATTGCAATCAGAAACACATTTTCTTTGTAGCCTGATTCATTTTAACTGACTATCACACAGAGGGGCTGACAACTTGCTGCATCAGAAGCTCAATAGCAAGTTGGGTTGCTAAAAGCCTGAATCAAATTGAGCAGCATCCCAATGATTAGACACACTTGTTAATCTAAAAATGCTTGAGCAAGTAAAATGATTTGCTTGGGACTTAAGCAGCATCACCAGCTACTTATGTATTCTCCAAAAATAAGTCCAATTACTTGGTTTCTTTATTTCCATATGTGAGTACAAATTGGCAGAATATAAATCCCAGATGTATCAATGAGACCTAATAATTTTGTAAGGCAATGAGATATTGAAGCAACTTATGAAATAGAAACAAAGCCAAAGTAGTGACTTGCCAGAAGATAGCAAAGCGAAGTGTAAGAGAGATTACCTAAACATGCAACAAGATATCTTCCAAAGCAATACATGGCAAATGACTCGTAGCAATCACGCATTATCCCAATGTCGACGCTAATGTCTGGGTTAACCAATGATACAAACTGTTGACAGAACAAAATGTTAAATTTGAATGGGAAACTACTGTCATTTTCAACCATTCTAAGCTTAAGATTACTCACTGATTCGACCGCATAGCATGGAACCATCAAGATAACCCCAATCAAAAACTTTTGTTCCTGCCAGGCAAATTAAAAACAAAAGGTTACGGCAGAGGTAGAATCGAAAACCTTCGCGGAATGGTAAGGGTAACATTGATCCGAATTAAGATGCGAGAAGATAGACTAAGATGGTTTGGACATGTCTATCACAAGTCGGCCAATGCGGCAGTTGAAAGGACATATATGGTTACGGTAGAGGATAACACAAAGGGGAGCATAATACTAAGAGCAAGCGCATTTGTTGATGCCAAAATGGAATTGCCAAAGTAATTTTCTGGTCTACTACAGTGTCAAAAGGCCAAAAAATAACAATGTCTCTACATTGGTTTGTGCCATTTGCACATCTCAAATCCAAACCATTGAATTAAAGTATTAAACCCATCTCATTTGTCAATGCAAATTAAATGGCTTGGATGATGAGGTTAGTTTGGGAATTGCCAAATTTGAAACCAAGGATGGGGCATTGCCAAAATTTGGCCTTGAGTTTCCGCTCAAGGGTGGCGAGGGTTTTGCCATTCTTGATGCAAAATTTTGGCTATGGCATGAGATTCGGCACATGGGTGGACTTGTGCTAAGGGGAGCATGAACCAAATTGACTTTGAAGGCGGTAGTTAAAGATCTAGACTACTTAAAATCAAGGAACGTGATATACTGTACAAGGCTCATTTGAGCAAATCGTTTCATGTAGCCAACTCCAAATAATTAAGAATTGGGACTAGCCCACTTGTCCAAGCCTAATAGCTTAATTTGAAAAATTAAGGAATTCCAAAAGTATGTCCAAACTTTGCTTGTTAATAAGTCGAAACCATTCACATATTAGTACTTTTAATTTATTAAACATTATACGTTTATCAAGTCGTAACTTCCATTCTTTCAACCCTTGATCAAGCTCTGTTTATTTAGGTAGCAAATCAATCTCGGACAATCTTTAACGACAGCTCTAATGACATCTGCACAAGATAATCAACAGCATATGTTATTGCAAGAGAGAGAGAGACACCTCAGGATTCTTGTAGGCGGAAAGGTGTTCGAAAAGGAGGTAGAAGGAGAGAATGAGAGCGACGGCAACAAAAGCACCGGCAATCAGAGTTGCCCATGAAGGCGTTGAGTACGATTCCTCCACGAATTTCAGATGATCAGCTCCTACTACTGTTATCCTCATCCCAATTCTACACGGCCGATTGGTTCACCATTATTGTCCCCCTTCTGAGTAAACACAAAATTAGGGTTTGTTTCCAACCCACCTTTGATTGATATCTGCTATATGTATCTCGTTACACAGAGAGAGAGAGAGAGAGAGAGAGAGAGAGAGAGAGCAATCGAGGTCGGGATTCGATTGAAGGTGGAATACAGAAATGGCTGACGGAAAACCCCCGTTTTTAGACTTCTGTTGTCAAGCTTCTTTTTTCTTATTCAGTCATGGTCAAATTATTAAAAAAAAACCTCATGTTTGTCCCGAGTCGTGAGGAAGAGTAAGTTCTTTATGTATTTATAACATGATCCATATATTTTTACTCTTGTTCAATTTAGTCCTAACAAATACGTTTAATAACTCCATTAACAATTTCATAATCAATAGACAAAGTTTAGAATCTTTGCCTTTTGTTAATGAGGTTGAATTCTATTATAGTTGCACGCAATGACCAAGCTAATTGCATTTAAAAAAAAAGAAGAGTTTTTATAATACGGTATATCTTTGGCTTTTCTTCTAATATTGGTGTTTTGAAAATAGCTCTGATTGGAATTTGTGAATGGTAAAGGCCATTGCAAACTCTCTTCTTTTTTTCTCCTGATACAAAATGCTAGTCGGTCTATTAATTGAATTAGTACTATTTTTTTCAACAAAAATTAAACTACTAATATCGAACGGTTCTAGTCTTGTCTAGTTTCAATTTTGTGGGCCCGGAACATAATTAAAACCATTCATTTTGTAAAACTTGTCAACTACTTCAACCATGCAAAAAATCTTCTTTGTCGGATACCAATCAATGCTTTATCCAAAGTTCCGAACACATTTATCTTGAAACAAATGCGCTCATCAGACTGGATCAGGCCAACTTGTTTCAAGATAAAATGTGCTAGAACAAGGCATTGAATGAGCACATTTTTTTACATGCTAAGAAAATCAACCATGATGAGTTTCATAACAAAAAACGATTCCTATTACCATGCCGACAAAATTGGAACTGGAAGAGACTAGAAAATTTATCAGCATTGTTGTGGACCTTAGTCCTGACACCTGCGCAATTACTGGTCCATATATTACGACTTAAAAATGAACAAGTCAGAAGATCTGTGGTGGCCCCAGCTGTCTCACCAAGTCAAGAAGGATCCAGAGAAGGAAATTTAAACCAAAATACTGAAGTCCTGCCAAATTACTGCACTTTCCAAGTCCAAAATATCCAACTGGCTCCTTCGAGTAGTTTCTGATGAAGAAACTCAAACAAAGAGTCAAAGACCAACTAACAGTACAAAACAGAACTTATATTGGACTGTAAGTTCAATTATTTCTTGTTACAAATTTGAGAAACCCAAAAAAGTTAAATTTAATAAACAACCAAGTCCCGCCAAATTACAAAACCCATCCCCAAGAGAAATCATCATTTTATTTCCCCCATTCCCGCCAAGGAAAAAGGAACAGAAAGTGAAAAACCCCGAAGCAAACGATTGAAAGATTGCTGTCCAACATGAATTTCTTCTGAAGAAGTGCAATATACGAGAGATGAGACTTCGATTCCGGGTCGAACCATTGGTTTCAGTTCAAAGCCTCGATTCCAGTTCTGACCATATTCAAACGATCCCGAGCCAGAGAAAGATTACCCGTGCCAGCGGCCAATCTAGAAAGTCATACGACCAGCAAGCCTACTTGCAGAAATCCTTTTGTCAATAGCTGCATCAATTGAGCTCATCTGGAAAATACAACCAAGAGAGAGAAAAATGAGAACAGAAACAAGGAAAAATCATTTGGAAGAACCATATTAAAGGATTACAGGTTTTGCTTCCATATAGAGACTGCAAACTTTGCGGAAGAAGCTGACCTGGCCACTGTGTGATCATAAAAATAATAGTGGAATGACGATATCAATGGGCAAAATTCTGTTGGATGTATCAGGATCTAATCAACCCCCAAAACATCGTGATCAAGCTTAGCGAGATTATACAACAATACAGGAATTAAAATATCTAAAGAGAAAATACATACGCTCTTTGTAACAGATTATGATGCTAGAATGGAGCATCCTCCAGTTGATCGCAGCAAGCTCGTCAGAATTCTAAATACTTAACTACCAGCAAAAATAACAAATACCTACTTGAACCTTTAATGGCCACAAAATGAGTGGGATTACTTGGCAAATCCAGTGGAAGTAAAGGAAGAGAAGAAAATAGCCGTTGATCAATTGGTTTGTAAGTTAAAAAAAAACACTCGACTCAGAAAAGCCTATACAAACTTGAGCACAGTATATTCTTTTTTGGAATAAGTAAAAATGAAGGCAAATACAAACGGAAGTACCTCGATAATATGAAACAATACGTAAACAACTGATTCTGAAGGTAACAGCTTGGTAAACAGAAGTACCCGGAAGGTAACACCTACCCATCTGGTTAGATGATCGAAGCAACTGCATTTCCATTTGAAAGAAACATAACAGGAGGTAGTGATAACTTACCTGGCTAGTCTCATCATGCACCTGATACTTCTGCAAGGACATTCTTCTTTCCTCCTGCCAAAACCGAGTTCGACAAGTTATCCACATATTCCTTGTTCTTTTTTAACTAAGTTCACAACATTAGGAGAGGTAAAATAGATAAACACGGATAAAGAAAAAGAGGAAGAAAAGAAAGAAACGAGGGAAAACTAACCATCGACATTGCCTCATCATCCCAAACTAAATAGACTTCATTTGTGGCAAGCTGAGGCGCTTTGTTTGCGATTACAGGAGGCGGTCCAATTGATGGACCCCCAGTGTTTGGACCAGAAGCATAAGAATGTGAATTGACTGGTGTTGCACCTGCATTAAATAAATGCAAAGCCACATTATATGCGAACTCCAAGAATACTTATACTTGTGGGATGCTTCAACTGACAGATTTTCAACCATAGTTCTTGGTTATTTAAGATAGGTGGCGATAACTGATCAAGTAGAAATCCAACAACAAAACCAACTACAAAGGCAAGGGGCTAGAAGTTTCCCATTTGACGATTCCTAGATGATTTGCAATAGGAGTTAATTTACATGTGAATTTGTTTCTATCTGTGGTGTGTGTGCATGCGAATGTGTGAGAGAAAACTAGTCACTTGCTGAGTATTAGTTTAACAGAAAATTCAATTGAGTGATAATCTAAGGCCCAAAAAAAAAAACAAACGAGTGCACGTCAAGTGCTGGTATGGATTCTGGAAAAGTGAACAGAGATGAAAGAGGAAGACAGGAACCTGCTCTGTCCAACATTCAGAAAGTAAGGAGACTATCACCAAGTCTGCCCAACCTCATACATAATCGTCATTATTTACTTCTTCCGGATTCATTGCTTTGTTAGGAACTTAGGTACTCAAGGTGCTAACACCAGTATCATGCCAAAATCTACCAAACTTCAGGAAGGAAAGTAAGTAAAATGGAAACTCGAAAAGTATTTTTAGACATGCTGCCCAAGATTTGATGATATGCTATTTGGCCTAAAAGTGCGCCAGCATGGCAGCAAGTTGCAACATAAGAACATTTGCTGCAACTGAAAGATAAAGCAACTTTAAACCATTATAAAGAAATATAATACAGGTTATCAACACTAGTTTAGCTTCTCAATATATCCATGGATAGATATTCAAGATCTACAACAAATTGTGATTCATTTCTCCAGATTTTCGAGTCCTAAGACACATTGTGATTCTTTTCAAGACCGGACCCCTAATATCATTAATCCCGAACTTGAAAACCTTTCAAAAAGAAATAATGAGAAGACAACTCAAACCTTGAATACCAAGTGGGTGATATGTACTTGCTGCAGAAGCATTGGTGCTGTCAATTGAGCTTTTCAAATCCAAGGGAGAGCTTGATTGAATACTTGTTGAAAGCATCGGCGTCGAAAATGGCGAAATTTGAGTTGGGATATTGTTGTTATTGGCAACAACAGGAAACAGTGGTTGAGATACAGCAACAGGGGTAACTGGGGGGAGTCCAGGAGGAGCAGGAGGCAAAGATGGTGGAAATGCCGGCGACATAGTGGATGGCACAGAAGGCCTCACATTCTGTATAGGAAATAGAGGCTGTTGTACCAATCCCACTGGAGCAGGAGGAACTGAAACAGGTGGACGCTGAGGGAACCAAGGTTGCGGACGAGGAGGAACTGGCCAACTAGCAGGAGGCACCGCCACTGCAGGATTGTAACTGCCCAAAGCAATCAAGAAAAGACCAAGTAAGAAAGAATCACTCAAGTGCATAAATGATTAAAGTCTATTCATAGGATGGCAGTTATACGTAGATGAGCAGATAATATACTCACAAAAAGCCACTATATTTACTCTGTGACACATCAACTGGACAAGTATATAATGCTGAGCAGCAGATATCAACTTTTTGTGAAACATAGTGAGAGTATAGTCAACAGAGAAGGCTTGCCAACAAAAAATATTGTCCTCAATAGAAAGGAAAAGGCATCAAGTTAGATTGTAATCATATCCAAGCGACCAAGAAAACTCCAAGTAAGGAAGTTTCACTAATGTCCACATATGGTTAAATACTCTTCTATTCTTCATACAAAATAAGTCACAATAACCAGTAAATTGACTCATGACTAATCACAGCAGACGAGACTATATTGCTAAGCATCAGATATCCAGTTTTCGTGGACTCCATACACTATCCTTAATAAAAAATAAAAGAGAGTCAAGCAGATGATCAACTCTAGCTAGATATATCCAGAGTGTCTCTTGCAGAGGGCTATGAAATGTACTGAATGGACAACACAAACTGGAATGAAGAATTAGCTCCCACAATCAAAAGAGGCATTCCTGCAGGTTAAATATACTAAAAAAATATTACATCTCTTAACTTCACAGAATAAGACACTTCATGTCAAACTCTTCATGCAGTAAAAACATGCAATTTTATGAAACCTTCTAATTTCAGCAGAGGAAGCTAAATGATCTCAGAAAAGAGACGAGAACCATACACTGGTTGCATTGTGCCTAAAGTAGAATGAGGGGGGTATTGCATGCTTGGTAAGACAGACGAAGGAAACTCCACTTTTGCCATTTTTGATGGGGCATCATCTTCTGCAAGAAGAACAACAGTCATCATTACATAGTAAAATAGAGATGGATGGTACCATAAAACCCAGCACACGTGTAAGCATCTAAAAATTCTCATTCTCACTGTATTCCTTGCCATTGTAGGCTTCGAAATTATACATTCATAATCAGTTGCTATTAGATCACCAGGAAAGATTCAAAGAACGAGCAGTACTATTTCATTGCCATCTAGGGAGGAATTTCTGTTAAAAATAATGCAAACACAATAATGCAATCGAAGAATGCCAAACAAAGACTAAACGAACATGATAATATGCACTGCATAGTCCACCGTTAAGTCACAAAGTGCGGAAACATCTAGCAATGAAAACCAGGATTCCATCTTGGACACGTGAAATTAATATTTGCAAGACATGAACCATCATACCTCCCTACATAGGAAATAAAACAACTATTCGACATTTCATCAACAAAATGCGGACAAGAACTACCAAAACAAAGGATTTTTTGGCATGTTAATTATCTACCAAAGTGAAACTCAACACATTGACATATACCAAAGTGAAACTTAACACTCTTTGATATCCAGAAAATCAAATCTATTAATCTGTAATAACAACAAAAAAAACTAACATTTTCGTAAATAATTGAGTAACCACTGTAATGAAATATGACACAGCTAAAATTCCATGGTAAGAACTTATAACAAGATCGTAGTATTAACTATTTTTTCTGATTCTCTCACCAAGTGCTCACAAAAAGGGAGCAGGACTGTTTTCAGATAATAGTAAAGGAAAGTCTACTATATGATGAAAATCACTAGTACTAACGGGCAAATGTAAAGGCAAATAACAAGAGTTGTTAGTACTCTATAATTTATCCTTTTCCATTTACTTAAATTAAAGCATTATAGAACCAGAGAAACCAAATTCAATGGACCTCAGTCACAACAAGAACGCAGTGGTTCACCTGGGCCATTGACAGCAATGACAAAACACATAAGATTCTTCATATGAAAATTGTAGAAGTCTTGAGGACTTTTTCAGACAATTAAAATAGGAATCAAATCACTTGCAACAAACTGGAAAACTGGCTATTGGATCAACAATATTTAGCATGTGGCATTGTATAAACAGTCCTAGTAAAGGAAACTTGGGACAGGTTCACAGAAGAGTACTCCAATGGAAACACTAAACCATGTTTAAAACTAATTATAGGCAATACCCAGGTTGGAGTTATACAAATTGATTGACAATCTAAAGATACTGGAACTAAAAAAAGGCAACAAAGACCGCAAACTTGGCCACTACAACTTAAATCATGAACGAAGCCATCCACATACAAGGCGCACCTGAACTTAGCTTTGCTATACTACAATACCCATTAAGACAAACGTGCAAAAATACCAAAAAATCAGCAGATCATCTCAAACTTCATATCTGCTTGATGTGTCAAAACTTTTTAAGTTTCTTTAGTACCAACACACCATCCAAGATGTGGATGCACACAAAAGTAATATGCACCCTCCATCCTTTTTGAAGTGCCCTCTACGAAAAGAGAATAAAATTTTTGATAAAAAAATACAGGACCATGCATAATTTTTTCAATTTCTTTGCACTAAATTAAAGAACTCAATTTGGTGCGAAGAAATTGAAAAATTTACACACGGAAGTACTTTATATTTTGATCGTAAAATTGCAAATCTTTTAAGGGACACTTAAAGGGACGGAGGGAGTAGTAAATTAGCCTCAAGAATAAGAATGTATAACAATCATACCTTCCTCCCCATAGTGGGCTGCCAAAACGTCAGGTGGGATACCTTGCATTCCATATATTTCGATGTCGGTTGATTCTCTACCCGGTTTTGCATTTGGCACCCTGTATCAGATTCACCTTGAATCAGTACTACATGAACATTACCACAATGATAGACACAAGCACAGAAAGCTGAGAAGAAGAGGAATGTCTTCCCATAAACATATCAATCTTAGTACTTACCAACCGTGAACTGTATAAAAGAAATAAATAAATAAAGAGAATGAAAATTGAATGATTTCGACAACAAGAACCGGACCAAAATATCCATGGGAACACAAAGATAATGCAAATACAATACACGAATACCAAACAAAATTTTCAGCCACTAACAATCAAAACTTCCACACAATTTTACATCCCCTAAATGGACTAAATAATACAGGCCTCTAATTGAGTACCCAATTAAAAAGCTTTGAGTCATTAGGAAGAATGAGGGCACTTTGTGATAGCCTTACTCTGGAAGATATACAAGTAGTTCACTGTTGTGGTCCTACAATAGAAAAATTCGATCTTGTTTTGAAAGTAACCGATCTTTGAAACAGCTCACAACCAAAACAAATACAGTTCAATATGGTTTCAACAGGACATTAAATTGATTCAAGAGAAAGCAAACACAAACTAAAGGAGTGTTATTAACTTCAAATCATTATGGAGCTGTGACCATCGGTGTCTAATTTTGTATGGATAGCGTTTAACCAGCGTCAGAAAAAGAGAGAAATAAAACTGAGAAAATCAAAATTGGGCTTGGGTGGGTAAGGAGGAAGGG
The DNA here is from genome assembly GCA_020921065.1 of Vaccinium darrowii. NCBI lineage: Eukaryota > Viridiplantae > Streptophyta > Magnoliopsida > Ericales > Ericaceae > Vaccinium > Vaccinium darrowii. Next base: position 26,844,589 of record CM037156.1, read on the forward strand.
AGGAAGCAAAAAAAAAAATACTTCCAGACTATTAAATAATTGCCTTCTAGCGTTCTTCTCGAACAATATTCCCACTCATCTTCCCCACTATAGCCCCATGGCCCCCATCCAAAATTGGTTTAAGATCCATTTCACCACCAGGAAACATTAGCATACAAAGAACAGCAGGCCAAAGGTGACTTTGGCATTTTGCCGTCTCTTATTTAAAATATCCATGGTACTGATTACATCCTTTACCACACAGCCATCCACACTAGCACGTAGATGTAGTGCCTTAGACTAAATCACTTTCCATGAGGTAGGAGCCTCATGATCTGCCAAGGTTATATTAGTGTAATAATTTCCTAAAATATTTCTCGTGTACAGGAAGTAGCATAAAATAAGCGAAGATGACTCATAAACTCCTTCAAGTCCCAACATTCCGCTATCTTTGAAAGGCAACATCCCACAAACTTAGACTATCTTCTTTGATAGATATTTAAACACAAAGTCCCCCTCCCCCATTTCATATTGTAGTACAATGCAGGGAAAGTCACCTAAAAAGCATCTCATACTCACACCAAAGGTGATCCTGAAAAAGCTGCTCCTCATCATTCTCAACAATAAACCCAGGTTGACTCCAAAATATCTAACCAAACCAAATAACCTTCCTAAACGACATAGTGAAGTTGATCAAACACCAAGGCACCCATCGCTACTATACTTTGAATAACTGATGCAGGATGATTAACAAAGAAGAACAACAAAGAGATAAACCTTGGGAATCCACACCTAAGGAATCCTAGAACTCCACATCTAGGGGAAATAATGGCATCCACACCAATACTAAAAGAAATTCATTCCATATCATAAACTGTCTCAAACGTAATTGAAGAGTCCTTTAAATAGGCTCTTTTTACTGATAACTACAAATGAAGATAAGATACCCTGGGAATTTTCCCCTCAACATTATCTAATGGATAAACAACCTAACAACATTACCTAATGGATAAACAACCAAACAACATTATCTAATGAATAAACTCTAATATAAGTATATAACAACTAAAGCTACAAGATAATATCCTTATGTAGATAATTAATACACCACCAAATAACAGCAGGATCAAATCCAAATAACCCATCTTGTTCTCCATCAATAACCAATTCCATCTTGTATATCCTGGTCGCAAGCATATTTGAATCCCAAATCAATATCTAGGCATGTCCAAGGCTATGTGTCCAAGTGTCAGATTTATCTAATTCTCATGTCGTAGACAAGGCACACTGCAACATATTCATATTTCCTGATACATTTCTTCTATATTTTCGGTAACATGAGATTACAATGTTTCACAGATCATTTATGCATAATATGAGGATTTTCCGAACAGTTGAGAAGCAAACCTGGTACTAAATATCTTTCTATGATAATGTCCAACTAAAATATCGGGCACACATCCAAAACCTCACAAGTATCCAAAACCTCACAAGTATCGGGCGTTCAGACCCTACAAGTATGAAATGTCTAGTAAATAAAATTTCGAAGACCCTCTCTAACATAAAACACATTACCAAAAGTAAAATTTTCCAGACAACCAAAATAGGGCCCCAAAATGACCATTCTCTAATCTTAAATTGAACAGAAAAATAAGTTCTTGCCAAGATTCAACACTAGTCTATATAAGGACCCATTTTCCATATTGGGAAAAAGCCCAAAGATGCAAACTATTTCCAAGAAATTGATACAGGAGAGCTCCCTCTCCCTCAAAATATAGAGAGACAAGCACTAGTCTTCTAAATGTCGGCCTAGGCAGCCACCCAATGCTAGATTTTAGCGTCTAGGCATTGCTTAGGCATTTTGAACATTAGTCCCGCTATGGAGACTAGTCGGCTAGGCAGGGACTTGTCGTCAGGTGTTACTCAGACTTTGGGGGAGGTGGGAAGATTTTTTTTTATTAAAAATAGCATATGCGACTAATCTCTAGGCCTCAATTAGTCAAGACTAGTCGCCTCTCTTCCGCCTGACTAGTGCCTAGCAATTTTTAGATCATTGATCAGCACAAAGCTCAGAGACACAGGAAAGGGTTGCGAATTTCAAATCGTTCAACCTCACAACAGCTACAATAGAACTCGGTAAGGACAATGGATACCTATTAGTGCATACTTGTAAAAATACATACATACCACAGAGAGAGAGAGAGAGAGAGAGAGAGGGAGGGAGAGATTACTTAGGGACGGACTCCTTGTGAACCTGGAGGACGTGAATGACCATGCCGCCGGCAGTAGAGAGCTTCTTGTGGCAGACATGGCACTTGAAGTGCTTGGCTTTCTGGTGCTGAACAAGTATCTTCTCGTCGTCGAACTCTCTGTCGCAGTAATAGCACCATACCTCCTTCAATGCCGCTCTCTTCTTCTTCTTTCCCATCTCAGATCTCTTTATCCCTCTCTCTCTCTCTCTCTCTCTCTCTCTGCAAATTAATCACGTATAGTCTTCTTCCTCAATCGATCAAATAAGTCGTCCAGACCGGGCCTAGGGTTTTGGAATGGTTCACCTCTATCGTTTTCTGTTCCCGGTTCTTTTCCTTCTGTTTACGGGAGAGAATCCAAGTTGAGGTATGTTTAGGGTTTGCGGTTAGACCAAAAACCGAAATAAACGTCACTTTTACCCCCTCAACTATCTAATTTCTGTCAAAATCGGCCCTACTTTATAAATTCAACCTATTGCGTTCTTAAAGTTTTCAATGTTTGGTTTGTAGTTTTGAGCGGAGTAAGTTTTTTAGATAACAGTTTTGCATAGATTTGTGTAATTTTCCGTCTTTAATAAATCTTTTTTAATATTTTAACAAACTTTTGCTTTTTAAATAGAAATATACAATATACATCGAAGGAGTAAAAAATAAATAAATAATGGGATAAAAAATACATCGATGAAATTCTCTTTCTTTAGCAAAAAATGGGATAAAAATCATTAAAGTAAAAAATAATAATAATAACACGAATGACAAAACAGTAAAAACGTTTATAGGTAAATAAATTTACTAAAATGAGAACCACACAACTAATGAAAACTAAAATGAAAACTGAACATATCAGTACGTCAAATTTCTGCATCTCCATTTATTTAATGAATAAAAGACGTCGTTCATTCTAAATTCTCAAAGAAATTGAGTTCCCAGTTACAAGCATTTTTTTATTTTTTCTTTTTACAAGATCAACAATTCATATTTTCTTATCAACATTATTATTATTTTTTTAATTAATTAAGGAGCAAGGCTCTTGGTCCGGTTCTCCTCACGTAACAAATAACGTAAATTTTAACACTACATCGTATCTATTCAAATTAATGGCTGAGATTAGAAGTTGGGTATTGCACTCAATCACTTGTATCTCACCAATGAGGGATTGGTTTAGTATTTTAAAACTTGAACTTGGTAGGATAAGGATCAGGTTCAAGCCAGACCATAGCCTCACATTGGGACTAAACATACTCCAAACACCACCCATAGGATTTTAGCTTCGATCCTAAATAAGTCCGGTGGGGTCCCTTACAGATAATAGTGTGGTGTGACAGACCAATATACTCTAGCAGAGATGAAGGATAACATACATACACTTCCATTTAAATCCCCCCACGCGGAAGGAAAAGGAAGAAGAAAGCGGGACTTTTCAAAATTCTCACGGTCCTTTTCGGGAGGATTTTGTTTTTATCGAAACAAGTGATGTAGTACAAAAAAAGGAATGTTCCTTTGTTGAAGATTTTCTTAAAACTCTTTTATTGTTTCTTGGAATGTTTCATTTTTTATCCAATCATGAGGCTTGTTCTTGGTTTGGATGGATTTGGTAATTGTTTGGAGACCATGTAAAGCATATTGCACCTCAATCACCATAGCCTCTCATTGGGGCTAAACATACTCCTAACACCACTCACAGGATCTTAGCTTCGGTCCTAAATAGGTGCGGTGGGGTCATTTTACAGATAATGGTGTGGTGCGAGAAACCAACGTACTCTGACAGATGTGAGGGGTAACATACATGCATTTCCATTTAAATTCCCCCACTTGTATGATTGCATCTCAACGTCACACTATCTCCCTTTCTCTACCACAACGTGCCTTCTCCCTCCCTCCCATGCCCTAGCGACCCACAATCCACCTCCATCGCATTCTGACCACATCTTCGGTGATTCTAGCCCAACTCTGGCGTGCTCTCTCTCTCTCTCTCTCTCTCTCTCTTCCACGCACGCACACAGAAGCATTGACTCAACTTGTAGTTTGCCGCTCTCTTGGACATCAAATCAACACCTGCTATGTCCTCAACTATTTCTGACAAGTTGATATCTCTCACCAGCATCTTTGTTGAATTCACCTCTTTCCCACATGTTTCTAATTTATCCCATTTTTTGCTACATAAGTTAATGCATACACGGTAATACATGGGAATCTTTGTATCTTTTGTTTCTTTATTTACTCTATGTATACCTATTCATAAACAAATCAATTGTTACAAGATTTTGCAGTTCCAGCCCTAATTTTTGTACAAAAGACTCAATCTGTACCAGTTTTGACATCTTTTAATAAATACACGGTATATGTACATCTCATAAGTCATAAGTGGTAGTAATTAAATTTTTGCACAAATCACCAGATTGAATGACGATGATGAGCCTCATTAGTCCAATTCAATAGAGTAACCATCACAGTTGTCAAATAATGAGACTAGAAATATGAAATTATATAAGGTCAAGTATTAAAATCTTTTGAAAAATTAGGCCTAAGTTGATAATAATCTATTGACTATAATAAAGGGTGATTCTATCCGCAGCCCACTATTTACTCCGCGTAACCCATTTTCTCCATGTAACCCACACCCAAAAAAACCCAAACCAATTTACTCCATACAACCCAGAAAATGAACCTAAACTACCCAAAATACCCTTCTCCATAAAAAAACCCTAAATCAACTAACCTCTCCCCCTCCCCAGACACACCGATCGTCCCTCTCTCTCGTCTCTGTGTCTCTCCACCTTCTGCCACCGCCTAGCCACCAGCATAGCCACCGCCGACCTCCACCGGTCCTCTTTCCATTCTCTCGTCTCTCTCTATCTCCACCTTCTACCACGCCATAGCCACCGTGACCGCCATAGCCACCGCCATAGCCACTGCCACCGTCGATCCTCCACCGTTGAAATAGACCGGTAAGTGTCTCCTCTCGTCTCTCTCTCCCTCGTCCGCTACTCTCTCTCTCTCTCTCTCTCTCTCTCTCTCTCTCTCTCGCATTCATGTATATGTGTATATGTAAGTGTTTTTTGCACTTTCAATCTAAGGAGTTTGAATGGATATATATTTTTCGTATATATGTGTATATATCATGAGAAATCTGAGCATTTGATGATCGAATTGAACAATGTGAGTTGTTGGATTGGGGTTTGGAATATACATTGTCTGTCAAATTGAGTTCGGGTTTCGACCAACCCACTTGTTCGTGTTTTCGTACTTTAAATGTTGAAATACACTCCAAACTTCGACATTCAAATGACGATTTACACTCCAAGGTCGAATTAGCTATTTTCAGCAACCACATGTCGAAATTTAAACCTCTATTCATCTTGTTAATGTCGAACAAAGTTGTTGTGAAATTTGTGCCAAAATTGGGGGATTGTCTATTCAACATCATCATGTCGCCATTTAACTTTGTTTTCGACAAACCCATGTCAAACTTTTTACCTCTATTCATCTTATTCATGTCGAACGTAGTTGTGAAATTTAGTGGGAACATTGGAGATTGTTGTTCAACATAACCATGTCGACATTTATGTATATTTTCAACATCCATATGTCGAAAAGTTAGGGATTTTAGAGATTGTCTATGTTCGACATCACCATGTCGAAATATATGTATATTTTCAACATCCCTATGTCGGAATTTATAGTTGGGGATTTTGGAGATTGTCAATGTTCGACATCACCATGTCGAAATTTATGTATATGTTCAACATCCCTATGTCGAAATCAGTGGTTAAATTGACATTGTGTATGTTCGACATTGTCCTGTCGAAATTTATGTCTATATTCAACATTGTAATGTCGAAATTCGACTAAATGAACCAGAGACAAATTCTTTGTATATGCAGTATTTAACATTTGTTTGTTGATATATGGTGATTATTTCAGCATGAGAATGTTGATTGAATATATTTGTATTCAACGCCTTGATGTTGAATTTTGTACTTGTGCTTCTGATTGCAATGTTATGTGATTATATATAACTTTAACATATATTTTGTGATTTTTATATAGGTTATGGCTCGTCCACCGCACCGAGGCAGAGGCAGAGGCAGAGGCAGAGGCCGAGGTCGAGGCCGAGGTCGAGGCCGAGACGGACCTCCTCGAGGAGGAGGTAGGTTCCGTGCGGAGGCAGAGATTGAGGAGTCTGGGACAGAGGTTGAGGAGGAGTCTTTGACTCAGGATGAGGTCAACGAGCAGGAGGATGCAGAGGATGCAGCTGACACTCAGCCTCCGGGTGGACCGGAGGATAGGAGTTTGTTGGTCAGTTTCGACACGCACGTGGCCGCTGCAATTTGGCAAGGACAAGAAAGATCATCACTCAGACTGCACCACCATCCTAGTTACCTTAACAAGTGGGAGGTAACGGACGAAAGGATGAAGGAAAAGATAAAAAATTCAGGCTTGCTCCCGTTGACATTGATTACACAGTACATATGCAATTCCCATAGAGTTTCTGCGTTTGTTGAAAGGTGGCATCCGGAGACAAATTCCTTCCACTTTGACTTCGGAGAGATGGCACCCACACTTGACGATGTTGACCAGTTGCTTGGGATCCCTACTTATGGGTTGGCTGTGCACACGGATGATGCCAGGGATGCTAAGACTCTGCTTAAGGATTTGCTTGGTGTGTCAGAGAACCAAGCGAAGAACGCACTTGCGGAGGCAAAAGGGGGGCAAGCAGTGACGTTTGATTGGTTGCGGATGTATTTTAGTGAATTGCGTGAGAGCGACACAGATGAGAGGGTCACATATTGTTCTCGGGCTTACCTACTCTATGTGCTTGGTTGCACACTTTTGTGCGACAAGACAGGGAGCAAGGTAAATGTTGCCCCCCTTGCACTATTGGAGGATTTAGATCGGGTGTCACATTATGGGTGGGGTGCTAGCGCGCTAGCCTTCTTGTACCGGCAGCTTGGTCAAGCAAGTAGGAGGGACACGAAACAACTTAGTGGTTTCTTGACTTTGTTGGAGGTACACTTTAAACTTGCAGTTCAATTTATGGTTATCGTAAATTTGCACGACAAACACATTTAATGTTATCATCTGTTGAAGAATTACATAATTATGTGAAACTATTGACTTGTAGGCATGGATCGATGAGCATTTCCCAGTGTTCAATCCAGTTGCAAACCCAGACTACACGGAGGACCTTCCACGAGCGCTACGTTGGGTTTCGCGTCGCGAGTCTGGCACCTCGCAGTCGTACTACCGGAAGTTGTTGGACGACATAGGCGCAGAACAGGTAACAATTTGAACATTTTTATATATTTGTTTCGGCTACTTCGTCTTCAAATACTTGTCTAACTGCTAGACATATTTAGCCACTTGAACGGTTACTCGTACTTGATATTGTTAATCGCTGTGGTCAAGTACTTAAAGGTAAGGTTTGTTGAAATGAGAATTGTGGTGCTGTCCTCAACATAAACATATGGAAAAGTAAACATTTTTTGCAGTGTATTGATGTTGATATGTATGCAGTTTTTCAGACTAATGATGTCGAATTCACAAGATCCAGTTACCATGTTTCCAGTATTCAACATTGGTTTATTGATTTATATGCATTATTTCAACATGTAGATGTTGATCAAAGTAATGTTTTTCAACATCCTAATGTTGAATTGTGTTAAACCAGAATTTTATAAACATTAACAAGTTCACAGTTTATTAATGTCCATATTGTTGATGTTATTTAACACTTCATGTGTTTATTTATTGCAGGTCATATTTAACCGGTACCAAAAGCGTAGGCAAGTTGTTCCTTCTAATGCTTTCTACACCGGCCCCATCCGTGCAATGCATATTGTGGAGCCCCACCTCCCCGACAGAGTGCTGAGGCAGTTTGTCCTAGTCCAGCAAATACCAGCAGATCCTATTGCACCCACTCGTGTGTCAAGAGGTGTTAAGAAGTATGTGGTTGATTACCAGTGGACAGCAGGGTATTGGTCGAGCCCAGACTACCACTCCGTGCCTCATAGTAGGCGCATATGTACTACTCCTGAGATGCCATGGGCTTGCAATTCTGACTACCTAGGGTGGTTTAGGAAGGTCTCACACCCGAGGGTGGGCCGCGGTGAGGGTATAGTTCGGAGAAGTATCGCGGAGCGGGTAGATGCTGTGTTGGAGGTGGTTGATAAGGCTTTGGGGAATGACACACTACAACCTTTGGAGTTGCGGGCGGCATTGAAGGAGGTACGGGACATTTTACGGCCGACTAGGACTTTGACTACTTACGTTAGGCGTCGGGCCCGAGGGCGTGGACAAGGCAGTCAGCCATAAGGACTTTGACTACTTACTTTTTGTTATATTTGGGTACTAAGACATGTTATCGTTTTCGTTTTTTGTTGATGGATTTATATATTAGTGATGTGTTAGATATAGCGTTATTATGTTGGGTACTTATTTCAGACTTATTAGTCATGTGTTATATTTAGTAGTGGTTGATTCGGTATGTGTATTTTATTGTTAGTTTTTCTTACATAAATGACTAAACAATTAAAAATAATATAGAGGCGGGAGTAAACTGAAAAGTGAAGATATTAAAGTCAATAATATTTAAAGTGAGGTTATGTGAGTAGGGCTGTGCAAAGCAAACACGTGATTGACAAGTCTCTCTCAGGCATTCAGCCATAAGGCTGATGTACAAACAAAGTAAGAACACGTGATCAAGTCACGGGTAACGAAACCCTAAATTGACTAGTCATTCCGAAAATTGACAAGTCTCTCTCAGACATTCAGCCATAAGGCTGATGTACAAACAAAGTAAGAACACGTGATCAAGTCACGGGTAATGAAACCCTAAATTGACTAGTCATTCCGAAAATTGACAAGTCTCTCTCAGGCATTCAGCCATAAGGCTGCTGTACAAACAAAGTAAGACCATGTGATCAAGTCAGGGGTAACGAAACCCTAAATTTCACAAGTCATTGAACACTATAAATAGGATGCTAATCCATCCCCAATTTTAGTTTAGCAAAAGCAATGGACAGAAATGACCCGAGATGGAAAGGGAAGGGCATTGTAGAAAGTAGTGCTCGACCAACAGGTCGCCTTGGACATATAATTCCAGGCCCTGCTGGTCTGGTTCAGATGGCCATGGAACGAAGAGCTGCTAGGGAGGGTCATGACGAGAGTATGAACACACAAGAATTTATTCATAGAGCCCTTGCGGTTGAAAGCGCAGACACTGATTTTGTCGATAACTTTGCCTGGTTAACTGCTGTGCGCCAAGGGTACCTGAAACATCCTGAATACACAGATTTGGCTACTGTGAACAATATGAGGGTAACTACTGCACGGATTCCACTCGTGAGTTGTCGAATACGTTAACCTTTTTCTCGTCCAACATAAATTATGGTTATAGTTTGTTTTCATCTTGTGATTTGTGACTTAACCACTTCATATTGTTTAGATTGTAGCTCTGGTCAAATCATGCAAGCGTAACGAATTAGGAGAACCATGGCTGGAGTTGAAGGTAAATTAATGTTATGTTACGTACTTGGCCATATTTGATGTTCACCAAAATCTTACTTTGATCATGGTTTATTTGGAGAATAGGATCCCTCAGGATCTATATGGGCCGGCATTCATCATAAGGCATATGAACAAGATTTGTTTCCCGGGATACTTGACCCCGGTACCTGCCTCATACTGAAGAAGATTGTTGTATGGAGACCCGAAAAGAAACCTTATTTGAATATCACACTTAACAACCTTCAATGCGTGATTGAGAAATCTGTGTTGGATTGAGTGGCATTGGAGTTTAGCGTGGTGGTTTGTTTAATCTATGATTTCATGTTTCTGGCCATACCCTGTTTGTTTCTGGCCATGTTTGTTTAATCTAAAATTTCATGTTTAATGCTTGAAGGGCCGTCAACCCCTTGAAGTATTGTTCTTAAGTTTGTAATATTTATGTTTTCATGTTGCTTGAAGTTTTTAATGAAGTACTACTTTTATGAGATTCAAAGTGACTAAAAACATAGAACTAAGAAAGATCCTTCATTTACAGAATTCAAAAGTAAAATGTTGAAAATCATCACATAAATCGGTATACAGATGTTGAAAGGGTAAGATAAATTGAGGAGGTACTTGTTGAAAATTGAACAGAATAACAGACATACTTCAACCAAACATGGAATGAACCATCGAACAAGTTCCAATGTGTAGTGACAAAATAAGATGAAAAGTACACTAATCTACATCACAGGATTCCACGGTTGCTACTTCACAACCAATTAACCTTATAAAATCTGCAATTTGTGATAGAAACGGCTTCTCCCAACCCTTGGCCTCGTCGTGACGATATTTGTACCAGTTGTTGGCTACCGGTGGCATAGGCGACCGTGCCTTCATGTACACCTACCATAGTAAGCAAATGTAAATTAATCTAAATTTGTTACGGTGTGAAAATTTAATAAATTGGTAGAATTCAAATAAAAAATCCATACCTGTACGAGATCGTAGGGGGAGGAAAGTAAGACATTGACGTTGGGATAGGAAGACAACCACGACATTGTAAGTAGAAGCTATGAGGTGACCCATGTTAGGCATGGTCATCCACGTATACTCAAGTGCAGGAAAATCATCAAAGTAGGTCAATCTGTGACGTAATTGTTCAGCCCCTCCCTTCTCACCACTCACATTTTCGTAAAGCTCTAAATGTTCGTTAAGCTCCATAAGCAAGGCATTCCGACATTTCCTCCATTCATTCTCGGGTAAACCTATCAAGCATGCCACTGCCCTGTACCCACAATTTCCATCCATGATTACATCCGAAATCGATTTGATGTGGCATCTAATTGGCTCCGGGAAGTCGTCTATGTAGTTTGACCTAAAAAGGCTTGCAACAACTTTGAGCTTCTTGCGTGGGTTATCCTTTACCACCTTTGGAGTTTTCTCCTTCACCACCTCTGGAGTTTTGACCTTAATCACCTTTGGGGTTTTCTCCTTTGCCTGTGGGGTTTTCATTGCCGCCTCAACATATTCAAACTCGGATGGGTCCCTTCGCGTTGATGTATTTAGGCTACCTATCGGACGACCCTTTGACTTGGGCTTTGTTGGGGCTCTGAGAGGGATGTGGTCGATGGATGCAAACACTCCTTGATGGTTTTCATCCAATGTCGTTGTGATTTATCGTTAAAGGTTTTCACTTTGGCAAGAAAATTATTGAAGTCTGCCTCCATTACTTGCACAATTGAATCATCATGTTTTGGTTTTTCTAAAGAAAGTGTCTTCCAATGGTTATCAATCAAATATAGGGGTAGGGGAATACCATCATTCTTGACTTTAGCAATCTCGTGAGCACAAGGTAAACCATGGGTACGGCGAATAGGACAGTTGCACTCACTAGTGGCATCCAAGATCATTTCATTAGCTTTATGTACCTCCGGCATCATATGCTTCATAGCACTCTGCGAAACAGCTCCCCTTAGCTGGCTGAAGATTGTAATTCTGAATATGTGTTGCCAACAAGTCAAACTCTTCTCGAAGGAAGCCTTTATTCCTGTAATTTGGAGGCCAATGAGGTCGTGCATCTTCGCCCAAGCATTTTCAAAATTGCCTTGGGAAGATGCAAGATGCCCTTTCAGAAGCTTATGTGAAGACTCGGCCCTGTGGATAAAATGATAGAGTTAGAGTAGGAAAATGAAGCGAGTATGCAAAAAAGGAGATCAAGTGTTAACCAATTACCGATTGCTAGTTAGGTTGCCAAGGTGCATTACGTTGTCCGTCCAAGCTGCTACGAATCTATCCTTATACGGTCCCAACCAAGTGTTCTCAATGTATTCAATTGCCGAACTATTATACGCTGCAAAGTCACGCTTAAGAGTAGCAAGCCCCTGCTCGTACTCCGATATAGTTGACATGTGTACCAAATTACACCAGGCATGCTTGAATTGTTGCCAGGTCTTGTCATCGAACTTCCTTCTACACTTGGCAAAAACATTCTTCTCAATATGCCACCGACATAGGAGATGGGTGGCCTTAGGAAACACTCTTGCAATGGCATTCAGGAGAGCCAACTCCCTGTCTGTGACAACAACCTCAGGAAGTGAGTCCGGATCCATCATGCCTTTCAACTTCTCCAAAACCCAGATGTAGTTGTCTTCCCTCTCCCCATTCATGAATGCAAAGGCCGCGGAAAACGTCATCTCCGTCGATGTGACGCCGACTATTTGAAACAAAGGAAACCTATACCTGTTGGTCTTGTAAGTGCAATCCATCAGTAACACCTTAGGAAAAGCACGCAACATGTCGCCAGCCAAAGGATGCGACGAAAACAAGTCGCTCACACAACCATCGTCACTGATCCGGTGAAAATTAATGTATTGACAATCTTGTAACTTAGCCAATAGGTATTGCATTTGCGATCTTCCCGCTCGCTCCTTAACCCGGTGCTTGTGTCGTGCATTATATATGGATTTAATTGTGGTGACGTTGAATTCATCCTTGCCCTTCATTACACTTAGTATTTCTCTAGGTTTCGACAAAGAAGAAATGCACATATCAACCAGCATAGTCGTTTGCTCGGAAGACAACCTCCCAGGATAAGGATGACCCTCAAGCTGATCCGCAGGAGGATGGTTGTGATTGCCATTGACGACATTCACGGTCCAACCATCTAACTCCTTCAAACACCTTAACTCAAACGGGCATTCACATTTCTTTGACCCAGTGGCGCGTGGTATGTTCTTCATCCCCTTTTCATTTACTCCTTTGCCAATTGACTTGTTCTTGTTCACGGACTTTCTGTACTTGCCACCCCGTTCACAACCAAATCTAATCCTAGGTTTTCGGTTTATTGTGTGTAACTCGGACGCCTTTATGATAATGACCAATCCATTTTCTTTACCATTCGATATTATCCACTCTCTCATCTCTTCTTCGGTTGAAAACACCTACAAAACATGGGTCAAGAACAGAATTCAATGCAACTTAAAATTCCATAATTGGAAAAGCAGATTAACCTTTTCAAAGCACTCACCAAGTCCGTTGTAAAACTTTCAGTATAATCGTATAAGGCTTGTAGGCCTGTGCCGCTCCCATGCGTTGACGCATAACCCTGCAAGTAGCAAAACTGTGAAGCTCTGTATTTATTTCGGTATGAATATGTCGAAAATATGTAACATATTCAACATCAACATGACGAAAACTATCATTTTTTTCAACATTATCTTGTCGAAAGGTATTGTACTACCAGAAAAGGAAATTAAGCAAGTACAAACATCGGCATCCAAATGACGAAATAAGATAATAATTTCAACATTATCTTGTCGAAAGGTATTGTACTACGACGTTGCGAAAATTCTAAGTACAACTTTCAGAATCTAAATGTCGAAATAAGAAAATAATTTCAACATTGTCTTGTCGAAACTTGTAATTTGTCTAAATTTTCTTGTATCGTTTTCGGAATCAAAATGTTGATATAATATGTATAATTCGATATTATGATGTTGAAAAAAATGAATTAAGTCGACAATTTATTACTGAACTTTGTCTGGCATACTGTAGGTTAAGTAAAAAGTTTCAACATCGATATGTTGAAAATGTTAACATATTTCGGGGTATGAATGTCGAAAAAAATACGCAGTTCTCCAGAATTGTTCTTCGTGTTCGAATCGGAATGCGTACCTCTTCATGACATTTTGGCTCCGCCAAAGGAACATTGTTCATCACAGCAACTTGACTTTCCACCATTGTATTGTCTACCAACAAATTTGATTGCATTTCTATTGTTTCTTCTTCAATTGAATATAAACCTTCAAATAGATCCATGGAAGGAGAAGAACCCACCATTGATTGCTTGTCTAATCCTTCATTCTCCATTGACAGTGAGAAGAACAAGTTAACAGCTGGAAAAGGGGTGGCGGTGGCCTGTGGCGATGGAAGAGGAGTGGCGGGGGATGTGTTACAGAGATTTCAAAATTCTCTGACAGTGAAGTGAAGAAGAAGAAGAAGAAGAGTTCGGCTGTACAAGGGGGTTATGTAGGGTCATTTTCGTCTTTTCACATTAATGAAAATGAGAGAGTTTTTTGTGGGTTACACGGAGTAAATAGTGGGCTGCGGATAGAATCACCCATAATAAAAGCCGCAGTAGCGTTTTTTCTCATGCAGCTCTACCCAAATGACGAAACTACCTGGTTTACCAAAGTCTATATCCTATAAATCCTTAACCCAAAAACCCAAGTCTAGAGGAAACGATCACCACCCACCGTCTCAATTTGCTGTTTGTTTCTCCCCGTCCACCGCCACAGTTCCGGCGCCCACACTTATGGCGGCTCAAATATTTGGCATCCAGTCGGCGGGAGCCAACTGTTACGACTTTTGAAAGTTTTATTCCGGCAGAGTCGAACTCATTACAGCCGCCTACATATACTTCCGGCCAAAACCTTCTGCGTTAGATCGAAAACCTGGGACTCCGCTTGAATCAAGGTACTACTCCCTCCCTCCATTATTAGCTGTAATACATTTCTTCTAAAATTAATATTTTTATTCATTTTGATCGGATGATTATTGATATAATTAGCTGGTATGTAAGATGTTTGCATAGATTCCGAGTAAATTGATGTAAATGTTGGTTTCGTGGCTCCAAACAATTATGTGTTACGTCAGGTGTTCGACTAAATGTCTTAGAGAATCTTGGTCTAACTTTTGTGTCTTACCCATCCTACTTTGAATGTTGAACATTAATTCAATTTCGCCAGGGATTTGGGTCATGTGGATTCTCTTAAGTTACCACAGCACATAAAAATTGAGGACAGAAAAAGAGCAACCAAGAACACGATACTTTAGGTGTCCCCGCTAAAGGGTGGGTTTTTTTTGTTTTGTTTTGAGAAGCTTGACTGTTCTGGTTGATGTTTACGGCTCATCTTAGCGTAGAAAGTTAAAAATAGTTAGGTATGAAAGTTAGAGGTGAAAAATGAGGCAGCCTTTAGTTTTGAGATGAAAAACCTAACTATTTGACCTGCTTGATTCAGTGTATGCCATGGAAGAAACTCTAATAAACGTAGTTTTGTGGTTCCAAAAAATCAAGTCGCATGGTGGTTCCACATCGGCTAACTTCAAAGCTTTCAAACCAATGAGAAAATTGGCAATCAGATATTGCCCCCATGGGCTTATTAGTCTTTTTATGAAAAATGTTGAGTAATTCAAGAAACGGCTTCTCAACTGTCCTTTGAATTTATATAAAATATTTCTCACACAAATGACATTCCACACACTTCTTGAGGCAGATGTTTGATAATCCCCCTCATGGCAGCTCGAAAGCTGTACAAATCAGTTAGGACAAGAGGATTCCCACAGGCGAATCAAAGCGTGAGAGTAATTTGCGCATCACCCGTTGCCTGGAGGGCACAAAAACAAAATGAGCGATATTCTTTTAGTTATTAAGATTAAGATTTCTATAGGATATTTATATGATGTATTTGTCTTTGGCTGTAAATAAAGTAGAAGTTTCGTTACTTAAAGATGAGCATATTCTTTCTTTTATTTTGTGAACATTAGGTATGAAAGTTAGAGGTGAAAAATGAGGCAGCCTTTAGTTTTGAGATGAAAAACCTAACTATTTTTCCTGCTTGGTTCCAAAAAATGAAGTCGTATGCTAGGCATGCGACAAATGACCCACAAAATATGACTCTTGCAATCAACTCAATTTCATCCATGTGAAGATGATGTAACATATTCTTTTTAAATTAGTTAATTGAACCAACTAATATAGTTATTTTTTTGCCCCACGTTAATTTTTTGCCCCCATGGGCTCAAAAACAAAATGAGCGATATTCTTTAACTTACTGGTAGTAGAAAATGGCCAATTAGGTCAACCAAAAGGATTTTAATTAATGGTTATCTATGCTACCCCAAGCATATGGGATAAGACTACTTGGAATTTGAAACTATACTATCTCTTTAAGTTTAAGTTTAAGTTTAAGCACATGGACAGTGCTTACATTTTGCTACAATTAGTTTTTATCAGCATAATTTACACAACACTAACCATCGGTAGTACATGGCCAACCACGAGCACATGCATCGCACGTGGCCATCGCTAGTATAGAAAGGGCTCCAATACATTTGGGTGTGTATCATACACACCCCTATTCAGTTCAAAAAAAAAAAAAAACACCCCTATAAAATTACTCACTCTGTTTGGTTGAGAGTTTTGAGAAGAATATTTTGAGAAATATTTTTGGGATAGCGTTTGGATGGGTTTCTGAAAAAAGTAATAATTAGAGAGATGTGTAGTAATTGGAGAGAGATAGAGAGAGAAATGAGAATTAATGATTGGAGAAAGGGGTATGAATAGAGAGAGAAATGTGATTAATGATTAGAGAGATGAGAGATGAGGAAAGAATCTTTTTCGAATTTTTTTTGGAAATGTGAAATGAACACAGTGACTATTTTTTATAAAAGTTACCATTTTTTTTTAAAAATAAAAGTTACGAAACACACCAAAATGTTACGAATCATAGAAAATGTTACAAATCATATTGCTGAAAAGTTACAAAAAACTAAAAAATGTTACGATTGCCAATAAGGTGGCAAAATCTGGACCATACAATAGGTGCATATGGTACACATCTTTAATGGGTGTGCATTGTAGCCATTTCTAGTGTAGTTGAATTGATAGTTGAGGGATAAAGTGAAATTTGTCCTTTCTTTGTTTTCCATTGCTCACCGCGGCTTCCGTTAGGGCTCCCGTCGGTTTAAGCAGCCGGGCGAATTAGAGGTCGAAAATCCTGAAACGCGGTATTCTCTCTCTCTCCCTTTCCCTCTCTTTCTCGCACTGTATCTGTATTTATATGCATAGACCTGTGCATTTGCTTGAAAAACATCGATGCCTAGGCGTATGTATATCTTGTAGCCCCCTCACTAGTATGTAGATATCTTTTCTTTTCTTTTTAAATTTAATCTGGATGATGCTGAAATCGTCCCCATATGGTTTTTTAGAGCCTATTTAGTGATAGTTTCTACACTTTATTTCTAGTTGTTTTTAGTTTTTGTACCATCAGAGTCTGAGTTTCCACTATCGTCTAACTGTATTTTCCACCGTTGTCATGTGGACAAGTCATTCCTTACATATACATTACGAAGACATCATTTAATATTATGTAACGGAAAATACACCCACTTTTGACTACGGTAGGAGTACGGTATTTTTAGTGAAAACTCAACCTTAGGTTTGGTTTGTTTCTTTGTTAATCATTTTTGCTGATCACATTTCCTTTTCACACATTTGGTACTACAATTCGCCATAAATTACTTATTTTATGGAATTTGCGTGAGTGAATTTTATGTCTATAGATTTTGAGTAGTATCTTAAACCGTAATTCGGTGATACTTTCTTTTTTTCTTCTCTATTTACAAGTGGTGCATCTGTCTCGGGAACCCACCACGTTCTTATGGCCGAGCCGACAACATTTCAATGCTGACTACCACATTCTGTAGATGACGTGTTTTGAATGCTAGTTATCTCTTTGAAATATTCTAGCTTGGGTGTTTTAGTTTTTTGGGTGAAGTTTTTGGAGGTTTTGATTGAGTAGGATTTGTATATGTGGTTCTTATTTTTATTTGGTTTGAATTGGTCTTTCTTCATGATTGTCTCTGTCGGTCTGTCCGTGTTCTGTTTAATTGTTAACTGCAGGGCACTGCCGTATCCCAGGTGTTTGATAATTGATATTATGTTTCAAGTAAAGAGCCTAGCCAATGTTATCTAACTTGAATTATCGAGTGTTGGAATCTGGAGCAGCTAATTGGTAGCTGTAACTTGTATGCGAAGCTGTAACAAGTAACAACTCCGAAGCACAAAGTTGAATTTAGAAACTACCTATGATGTATGTTCATTCAATGACATTATCTGGTGCATTGATTCAAAAATCGTAGAGCAAAAACACTCTTGTAACTTGATTGGTTGTTTTTTCCTCTGTGGAGAATATATGAACTTCAAAAATAAGAACCAGTATTATGTCTTTCTATAATTAGAAATTGGTATTACCGTGATTATTTTTATGTGACAGAATTATAACTCTGTATGGCCGTCAGAGCTCATAAGTATTTGGCCTTCTGAAATGAGAACACCATATCTGCTTTCGAGCACTTTCAGTAACTCTTATTCATGGTTTGTTTTACTGTTGTGCACAGACTCTTAGGGAGCGGACATGTTTGCTAGACGAGTTAGAAGCATTATACAGAACTCTTTTACGACTATTGGCTGCTTAAAGGAGTTAAAACATCCCTGTGCCTTGTTCTCATCTGGGCTGGGTAATGTAGAGCTGCCAAGGAAGCTTAAAAAGTCGGAGCGGAAGCCATGGGTAACAAGTATTAATCAACTTAAGCGTAGAGCTAGATTGGAAAAACAAGAGAGAAAGGTGGTCCAAGAAGTTACTCTGAAACCCCCTGAAAATGGTTTATTGGTCAAAGGATTAGTCCCAGTTGCACATGAGGTTTTTGCTGCGAGAGCTGTGTTATTGTCTTGTGTTTCAAGGATTGCTACAAATGTTCCAATCCACGTATGCAGGTAATAGCAATTCTTACATAAACTACAAGCCATTGCCACTTAGGAGCCATGGCTTTTTAGTTGCTGCTTTTGCAGTTGATGAAGCGTGGTATGCGTGATTGCTTGCGTATGTCTATAAGGATGAAGAACTTAATTCAAGCAGATTAACTTCTGTTGATGTTTAAGAAGCACGAACACTTCTAGATGGCGCCATGCCCGTGATGTACACTGACACTTGTCAGACAACACATAGTACTTCTCTTTTTTTTCCCTCCCCTTTTTAGATCATGACGTGCACTCGGGGAACACTTGGGGAACCAGCATGCAATCACTTAAAACACACTTGAAACACGGGCAAGTTTGAAAAACATAATTGATGAGCTAATAAAATACGACAGTAATATGAATCCTCATGAATCCCGTGTTATTGAAACACATGCAAATTTGAAAAACATAATTGATGAGCTAATAAAATACGACAGTAATATGAATCCGCATGAGTCCCGTGTTAAGCCCTTCTAGTTTTAGGAACCCTCAAGTCTAACTTGTGAACATGGGAGGCGAAAAGTGTTTTCTTACTGCTCTGATGTTGTGGCATTTCTGTATGTTTGTAACCTAACCAAACGGAGCCTTATGTCCCAATCAATTGGGGTCGGCTACATTTTTGTATGTTTGTAACGTGCAAAATGAAGAATTGTTGCAGTGTCCCTGCCTTTGCCATGTCTTAGTTTCTTCTAAGTCGTTCTGTCCGTGTTTGCATTTTTGTAGTGTCCATCATTTATATTCGTATCTGTATTTCTAAGAATTTCTTCTCTGTGATAAAAAGGAAAAGTTTTACCCGCTGTTGTTTAGAGTGATTGTGGCTTTGTTTCTTTTTTGAGATAACTCTTTTCGCCATCTTTGAAATTTTTCCATAATTGAGGAAAAATGTGATGTTGGTAAGCTGAATACTCTGTTGAAGTCAAACTGTTGATTAAGAATCACATGCCAACATGAATTTGTTAATTGGACAATATCTTTTCCTGGATATGCTCATATCGCTGTCTTTGAAATTTATCATAATGGAGGAAAAATGTGATGTTGGAAAGATGAATACTCTGTTGAAGTCAAACTGTTGATTAAGAACCATGTGCTGGCATGTATTGATTAATTGGACAATATGCTTGGATATGCTCGTATCTTTCAAGTTTTTAATGCATATTAATGGTGAGTTCTGTGCAGCTTGTGTGGTGAAGTTCACGTTGGTCATCCTCCACATAAGATAAAAACATGCAATGTCGTTGGTAGCCCAACTAACAAAGAACACAGTTGGGAAAGAGGAGCTGTGGAGCATGTTATGCCTCTTGTGGAGTCTTTTCATCTGTATGACAGATTGGGAAGAGCTGTTTCACACAATGAGCGGCTTCAGGTTGATCGAATACCAGCCATTTTGGAATTGTGTATTCAAGCAGGTGTGGACATTCCCGAATACCCAACAAGAAGAAGAGAGTTCCCTATTTATCGTGTTGCTGGGAAGATATTTGACTTTGAGCGGAGGTTCCCCAAGGACGATTCATCATGCGCAGAGATCAACTCATATGGTTTCTGGGAGAGAACTCAAAAGTCCAGTGAAGATGGGAAGTCTTTCAAATTGCCGTATGATGATGATAATAATATTCAAGGTCTGTCTTCTTGGCAAATGCTTTTTTCTTAATTTTGACCATGTTATGACTTTATTTTTTGGTAGTTTTAGGTTGATACCTGAGATGACTGATTTAAGGTATCAGATCACTTCACTTGTGTTTTGTATGTTAGTATTTCCAATGCACCTGCCAAATTGGTTGCCAATGCTAAAAGATGACAATTCTCCATCTTTTTGTTGCTTCGGTGCACCTGCCAAATGAGCTTCTGAATTTTGGTAATTATAAACTTTGTGCCTGTCAAATCTAGGCATTCTATAGTACTCAACATAAATAGCACTGTGAGCTTCATTAAGAGAGAGAGAGAGAAGAAAACTTGGCACTTGTTTGTACTGAATTTCAGAAAAATATGCATATGTTTGTTCATCACAAGTTCCATTTTCACTTTGGCATGTGTACAGGCCACGCTGTACGAGGCTTGGCTGCATGGGAGAAGATGCGATCAGGAGCCTTGAAACTCATGGAGAAATATGCTGTCCAAACGTGTGGGTATTGTTCTGAGGTTCAAGTGGGGCCCAAGGGGCATAGGGTAAGGCAATGCCAAGAATACAAGCATCAGATGAGGGACGGGCAACATGCCTGGCAGGAGGCAACAGTTGACGATCTTGTCCCTCCTGTGTATGTGTGGCACGTTCGAGATCTGCGGGATGGTGGGGTACTGATAGATAGGTTGAAGAGGTACTACGGAAAGGTGCCGGCAGTGGTGGAGCTGTTTGCCCAGGCTGGGGCCCGTGTGGGGGAAAATTACGTTGGTCTGATGAGGGAAGATGTTGCATTGCCCGAACTTGATGAAGAGAAATTGGTTGTATGAAATTATCACAGGATTGTCGTCCAGATGCTGGGATTTAGATGTATTTCTATAGAGCAGGTTCATAGATTCAGCAATTCTGGTCATTTTGAGATATATTCGAGCATGGTTCACGTGGAGGACAAATTAAGAGCGCATGATATTGATGAAGCTTCAGCAGTTTCCTTTCGACTGGTGGCTGTGGTGGAGTTGTTCATTAAAGTGACTAATTTTGGCAAAAAGTTGGTTATAGTGATATTGTCGAGGCATGAATTGGTTTAAGTTGTCTGCCGGAAATTGTTTTGTCCCCTTGTTCTGGTAATGCGGGGAGATGGATTCAAGGGTAAGCCGAAGATGCAGATTGTATGTTTCGGACCAGAACAACGTAGAATCATTTAATCCGTGATGAAGAGACTTTGAGGTACACGCTGTGGTAATGCCTGCGATTGCAGCCTTTATTGGGGTTTGTGCTTTCGAGAACAAAATGCTCGTCTAACTTCAGAAAAAAGTTTGACTTATGTTATCAAAATAAGTTGATAAGCAGCTTGACAACCTCAATGAGGTAGATGGGAAGAGCCAGTGGAGGCAATATTTGTTGTGCATGTCACTGGAATCTCCTTAAGTTGAAAATTGGTGAATTTCCTATTTTTGTTTCTCTGTTTCTGTGTAATTGTATATAGCACTATAATTTTTTCATTTCAGTTCCATTTGTTTGTGTTCTCTAGAGGCACAAACAAACTTTTCGTATGTTAATAACTCAAGGTTTTTTAGTCTGTTTATCTGCACTCTACTACTCTCTGAACAATCCCATGTTCATTCCCAAGTCAGGAGAGGGAGCGATTAAAGTGAAGACAAAGTATTGTACCTGAAATGTTTTGAACCTAAATCTCTAGTCTTGGAGACTCTTGACATCGGTCCAACCCCTTGTTAAAGGCACAAAGTAAACTTTACCTCGTTCAATGGTTGTGGTACTAGGGATGCCTTGTAGAACATCGAATAAACTACCTGAACCACTATTTATGAAGTGTCGTTTCAAATTTTTCCATTACAAAAAAAAAAAAAAAAGGGAAATAATTTTAGGTAAATGATTTCGACACTTCACTTCTTGATAATTTTTTCAAAATTTATTTTTTAGCTTGTTTGGCCAATCCACGAGGGACTTTTGTTCCGACTTTGATCGGACACCCTGCTGGTGGATGGTAGGTTTGGGTCTTCAAGAATGAATTGAGGTGCATGTAAATTGCCCCTGACAACTTGAGTTATCATAAAACAATCAAAATCATTTCCCATCTTGCACCGAACCATGGCTCGTTTGTTAGTGGTTAAAATTTGGGAGGAGAGAAGGGGATGTAGTAAGATGGAATAAAAAGGTGGATATTGTTTGGAGGGGAGATTGTTTTAGAATAGGGGTTTAAAAGTTATTTGGTTTGTTTAGTTTTTTTAGAAGGGGATATGGGAGTGGATAACTTAAAATTCCTATGTTGCCCATTGATGCAAGGTTAAGGACAAAAAGTGGGGGGGGTGGGGGGGGGGGGCGCAGGGGTTTTTTTTTTTTTTTTTTGGTAATAATTTGGTTGACGAGAATATGGAGTACATATTTGGGTCTGTCCAATATAGTACCTGGCCCAATGCTATATCCTGCTTCCCCCCGTTGGCAGTTAAAAAGGTCACAGGAACTCACTTACAAAACGTGCATATGGGTGAGTTTGGACAAATTTTCGGATAGTCTCTCATCACTTTTCAAAAACTGAGCCCTTCTTCAACGCAATAAAAAAAGTCATGGAACCCCTGCCACCGCACGACTTTGTTTTGTACTGGAAGAACCTATGGTTCCATCTCTGCCATTGAAATTTGTTTTGTACTAGAACCCATGGTCCCACCTCTTTGTGAGAGAGAGAGCAATACACGTAAAGTTGGGTTTTGGAGTGTAGGAGCCCACTGGCCCAGTTTTGTGTGTGTGAGAGAGAGAGAGGAAGGCTGGGGTGGGGTCAGGAAAAGTCATGCGGTGGCAGGGGTTCCTTGACTTTTTTTATTGCGTTGAACAAGGGCTCAGTTTTTGAAAAGTGATGAGAGGCTATCTGAACAAGGGGACTATTTCGCAAAAAATGACTTTGAATATGAGAACTTTTTTGTGCTAAATTCATTGTCAATTTGCTGTGAGGCAACCATGAATCTTTTTTTTCCTTTTTTTTTTGACATATAGCCGGACCTTTTTGAGCGATGACTTTTTGCTCACTCAAAAAGTCCAAAAAGTCGTCGGAAAAGTTTGTCCGAACTCACCCTAATTTAACAGGCTGTTTGGATGCCGGATATGAGGCCGGAGATGCCAAGCGCCCTGATTTGTAATCCGATCTCTCCTCAAATCAGGTCTTTGGATGATATTTTCTCCACCCGGATTTAATTACTGTTTGGATTACAAATCCACCAGTAGGTGGATTTGCCAAGCCCTCCCCCAACCCACCGCTTGGCAAATCCGGCCTGAAAAGGGTCGAAACTACCCCTCCAAATCCACCTCTTCTCTCTCTCGTGTTACCCTATTCTACAGGTATATTTGCGTGAACAGAGAGAGAGAGAGGGGGAATGCGTGGAACAGAGAGAGGAGGAGCTCCTGCCATGATCCGAGTTCACGGGAATGGGTTGTGAAATTTTTCGTTCGTGTGTGTGTGTGTGTGTGTGTGTGTGTGTGTGTGTGTGAGAGAGAGAGAGAGAGAGAGAGAGAGAGAGAGAGAGAGAGAGAGAGAGAGAGAGAACCTGATTCCGACGTCGTCGGAGGAGGAGGACCCGGTCGGTGATGGAAAATTGCAGAGATGAGGAGGATGATTTGGATTTTGGATGGGTTTGTTTGGAAATTGGAAGTGGGTTTCTTTGGAAATTGGAAATTGGAAATTGACACAGTAGTACAGTACTTACTTTTTTCTTGTTTTCGTGAGAAAGAGACAGTAAAACACTCCGAATATTTTTTGTTT
The DNA here is from genome assembly GCA_020921065.1 of Vaccinium darrowii. Lineage (NCBI taxonomy): Eukaryota > Viridiplantae > Streptophyta > Magnoliopsida > Ericales > Ericaceae > Vaccinium > Vaccinium darrowii. Next base: position 26,868,774 of record CM037156.1, read on the forward strand.
TCGTTTTTTACTCCACTTTTTCTTTTTTCTTTTTTTTTTTACTCCACTTTTTAAACAACCAGTTTTTTTGCATAATATAAATATTTAACAGAAGGACATTTTATAAAAGCTTACGTTTTCAAAGTGTAATAATTTGTCATTAATATGTTGGATTCACCAAATTAGACAGACAAAGTGAGCTCCGTTTGAAAATGTGTGTCCGGTATACAAGACGATGTCTCAAAAAAATAATTATCGTAATTAAATTTCAAAATAATTTTTCCAGATTTTTTTTTCATCTAATGTAGTTTCAATAATTTTATGTATTTATTGAAATTACTATGTACTTATTGTAATTATAATGAAATTAATCTATTTTGTTTATTAAAATAATAAACCGGGGGCAATTATGTCATTTGCCTCCTTATCCTATCATATCCACCCTTCAAATCCCCCATCTCAAAACTCCATCCAAACACCCAATATACAAATCCACCCTTCTTAGGAGGTGGGCCCGCCCTCATTACAAATCCACCCTTATTTCAAATCCACCCTTAAATCCGCCCTCATTATAAATCCACCCAAAATCAAATCCGTCATCCAAACGCCCCGTAAGGGTATCAGTTGAATTTCTCGTTACCTCAGGGGAAAATTAAGAATACGTATAAAATGGTGTGGTTAAAGTGGCCATTTATCCTTCTTTAATCGCATAACCACCCACATCCACGGCTTCCCGGTTCGGACCAACCATCACCGCGGCACCGCCACTTCCTCCCCGCCGTCCCCCACACCAACCATCGCAACCGTCTCGGAAGGTCTCTCTCTCTCTCTCTCTCTCTCTCTCTCTCTCTCTCTCCATATTTGTATACTTATTAGTTATCGCTGTTCTTTTTTTCCCCATATTAGGTTCTTTAATTGGAGTCTAGCAAAAAAGGGTTCTTTAATTGGGGATTTTTTATTAATGGAATACGAATTGAGTTATACACACATTTTTGTGTATTTAGTGATCAGATCTATCTCTTTTATCTCGTTTAACCCTAGTAAAGAATCAGCAATATCCCTTGGAATTGAACGAATGGGTGTTTTTGTACGGTATTTTCCGTTGGAGGAATCAGACAAACAGTAAAGATAGCAGCATTGTGAATTTTTCGCATTATGTATATTTTTGGTTCGCGGCTTCTTGAATTGAAAATTTCAGAAATCATTCATAGAGTGATAAAACATGAGTGAGGAATACTGGATTAAGAATTTTTCTTGTTAGGAGCAAGGGAGGATTTTAGTTGGCATTCTTCAGTTGTTTGATGTAATAATTGAAGTTCTAGAATACATTTGGCAAGGGTTTATGAACTTGACTCAATGTCCCTAGAATGTTTTGAGGGATCTATGCTCAATATGACTCACAGGCGGAAGCTTCTTCCTTTTAGGAGCAGAAGGGTGTTAGCCTCTAATTTTTCATACTCCAGTCCGGCCCTTTCTTCACAATTAACTTGGTGGCTTCTTTTTGTTGTTGAATTCCATGTAGACAATTGATTTTACCGTGAATAAATCTGTTGTTTCTTTGGAGAGTAGTGATTTAATACGATACAAATGGGGATCTTGTTTAGGTGTTGATAATGTAAGAGCAATTGCAAATACGGTAATCGAGAGGTAATTATTTTTCCATATCGAACATTATTTTGAGTATGAACAAAGCTGTTGTCTTTTTTAGAGAGATTTGAAATGATACAAATGGGTATCTTGTTTAGGTTTTAATAATGTAAGAGCAGTTGCAAGTATTGTAATTGAGAGGTAGATATGGTAGTGATAAGTGGTGAAACCTCGGGTATGTAATAGTCCAGCTGAAACCTTTTTCTTTTTGGTTATTATCCAGCTCCACGCTCCAGCTGAAACTTGACTATGCTGATTCTTGCATTTTACCGGATGCATGTTGGTGATGTTGTTGCTATGCTTTTTGTTTTTGTAAACCCATTGAATTATCCGGTTAAACTTCCTAGTAGCATGAACTATTCATGGATGTGGACCCTAATAGCATGTTCGCTTGGACAGGTTTCTTCAACATCAATTGCGAAAGAGATCCCAACAGCGACAAAACAATCTTGAATCAGATGTGTCTTACAGATCAATTGTCTGCTACCACAAAATATCAGAGTGAAAGCAGCATTTTCCTAACACGAAGTTCCATTCTTCTTGACAAATCTGAGTAAAGTTGGTCACAGCTTTTGGAGTGCAAGTGCAATTGAAATGGAAGGTGATGTCAGTGAAAGCTCTTCTCCAACCCAACCGAAGTGGAGAAAAGTTGCATATGGAGGAATGCAACCTGGGTTTGATGACAATCACACGGATGAGTCTTTCCTTGAAGATATGGTTATGAATGCCAATGTTGTCAAACGTAACATGCTAAAGGTTATGCTAGACTCAGTTTCCATATCCCAATACCTATGCATCGTGGCTCTCGTGGTCTTCGTTTGGACCCTTACGCTTAGGTCGACCATTAATGAAAATTCTCTCTTGCTTCTTGACGTAATCCTTCTTGGACTAGGTTTCTTTGTTCTACTCTTAACTGCTGAAATGCTCTCATTTAATCTCCTTGTCAATTACATTCTCAAAATCTCCTTTTTCATTACTGGCTTATACGTTTTGTCTCCTATCTACCACACACTTACCCGGTCTATAAGCTCAGACTCCATATGGGCACTAACGGTTTCACTCATCACACTTCATCTCTTCCTCCACGACTACTCTGGATGTACTGTAAAGGCTCCTGGGGCTCCAGAACACCCATCGTTTATGAGCAATATCTCGTTAAATGCTTCTATAGTGGCCTCCCTTTTGATAGCTTCTCGCCTTCCGTCGAGGCTGCATGTTTTTGCCATTGTGTTGTTCTCCTTACAAGTTTTCCTCTTTGCTCCACTAGTGGTTTACTGTGTTAAGAAGTATTCATTTCGATTGCACCTCATCTTCTCGTTAGGGTTGATGACTGTCACCTTGGCTTTTGCTTATCGATTGCATGGATTGATTTTTGTGCTATTGTTGAGTTTGTTTGTTTTTGTCAATATGGTCTGTCCTTATTGGCTTATAAGGATTCAAGAGTACAAGTTTGAGATCAATGGTCCTTGGGATGAAGCAAAGCTCTGTTTTAATATTACAGAGTGAGAAAATTTGCCACGTCTCACTCTCTCTCAAATGTGTCAAGATTAGTCCTTGTTTGTCGCTCTGTTGTTTTAATTGAATCCTTGTGGTTTTGAAAATTAATGACAAGTTCACAGCTGCACTTAACTTGTTCCTTTTGTCATCACTAGTTTTGCTATTATTGTGTTTTGGTCTGACCAAAGCCTTTGATCATTCTCATGGACTTGGCCAAGCTCATGACTTTTAAAAGGAAGCGGGATGGTGCAGTGCACTTAATGCGTTGGACCGTGCAACGTATCACAATTGTCCATCTTGAAAATCAATGGACCGAATTTGCTAAAGCTTTCTTACTTGTGATAAAGCATTTTGACCGGTAAGGAAGCGTATGCAAATCTGGACCATTGAAAACGCTTTTGGACGGTTAAGATGCTACGAGTTGCAAGGTCCCGGGTCCCTTTTCCTCCTCCCACGTAGTCGTGTGTAGTCATGAGAGAGGAAGAAGTGTAGCTTTTAGAGTATCGGATAACTCTCTTTCCAGGAGGGTTAAGGAGTCTCATGGGCCCATCGTTTGCCTGTCCAATCTCACACCTTGAAGAGCAGAAGTGCTATCTAGGTGAAAAATTTATTCAATAATCTTGGAGCACAAACGTGGATTGTACACATGGTGCTCTAAACAACTGAGGCGCACAAAAAGGAGATGATTAGGTTGATCTTGTTCATGTCCGTATGTGCTCCAGGACTACTGAATAATTGTTTCTCTTATCCAATTTTTCAGTTTGGTTGCAGTTTCAAGTTGAAATCATGTCTTCTGATGTTCCCTGGAAAAGGTGGAACGTTCGTTTACCCAGGTTTACAAACACACACAAAAAACAAAAGGGGCAAAACAACCTCGGAAATGAGGGCGGCAGTTTCCAGATGTTATGAAAGCAATTTTACAAAGGGGCACTAGAGAAATAAAAGGAAACAAGACAGTCAAACGTACATTTGCTTCCATCCCGCAGTCAGTAATTCTCTAAATCAAAATTTCATACAGGATCAACATATTCCAAGAGTTAAAATTTGAACATATTAATCCGCCCCAAACAAACAAATCCCCTCAATGAAGCGAATAAGAAAAAATGGTTGAACATGAGAGACCCTTTTGGAAGCAATGTGCGATCTCAGAGGCAGCAGCATATGCACAAACTTTCTATTTTGTTTTTCCTCGTCGCTAAAAAGAGCTACTCTGCTAAATATCCATCCTACTCTTCTTTTTCGCGGGTCGGTGATGAATCCTCAGCTTCATTTGGTTTCTGCCTTAGACTGGCCTTAGCACTAGCGAGAAAAGCAGGATCCGGCTCGTGTTTATCTGAAGGTTCCTTCATTGCCATACATATGTAGATTGCTATGACAATATTGACTGATATGACCGCAAGAAATCCGCTCAATAGCGTCAGGGAATAGGAGTCCAAATGGGTTGAACCTGTTCCAGAGAAATAATTGCTTAATTGCAGTAGCAATAGGAAGTGGTTCAAACAAAAGTATCATTTCCAGAGCTTGAGTTACAAAATTACAAGAGGCATACAATCAAGTTCCACACAGATCCACTTAAGGCCTTTTCTAGAGAGAACAAAAAAAGAAGAGCAACAGACAACAGAAAGGATACGTGCCATACAATCAAGTTCCACACAGATCCAATAAAGTATGAGCAATAGGCCTTTTCCAAAAAAAAAAAAAAAAGTAACACAAAACAGAAAGGATCCTTTGTTTGCTTTTACTTCTGCGATGAGCTATGTTACATGGATCCTTCATTTTGGGTAAAGTACCCATGTCCTGTGTCCAACACGCGTATCCATTTTGGACACTCGGATCCTCTAATTGTATAATATTTACAGAAAAGGAATACCAAATTAGCTAGAAAAGCGATATTTATAGACTTTCACATGGACATAAAATAGAAAAAAACATATTTTTCTTAACTCATCTTGTTTAAATACATTACTAGGTATAATTTACAATATATAACCTGCTCTAGTCATGCAATATATACTACAAATAGGTGTTCAGGATGTGTCCCTGTGGCCGTACCCCGTTGTGGGACACATATCCCACTATCCTAAGATTTAAAGTCTAGGAAAGGACCGACACTTGGACATGCACCTGCACCCAATACTCGTACCCGAGTCCACGTAACATAGGCGATGAGTAGTGGAGAAGCAAATGAAACTACATAGAAACTGTTTGCATGTAAACAACAATATATGATTTTACTCAGAAACCACTGTCCATTAGGGACAAAATAATCAAGTACAGCCAAATCTCAAGGATCCATCTCAGGCATTGCCCAGATAAATAAAATAAAAAAAATAACAGGCATGATATGTGAATCCTTCCAAACATTACCACGGTGGCCTTCTTGCTATATAGTACCACTATTGGAGTCAGTTTCCAAATTAGTTTACATTGCGGGAACCAATTTGTGCAATTTAAAACGATGACGACTAAAGTGCCATTCAATATCAAACTACAAGGAAGCCCATGAGAGGCATGCGGAGAATTCATCTCCACCACCTACCAACCATGATTTTTGTTTTGTTTTGTTTCGAGTTGCTAAAATTGTTCTTGGGCCTGTATGTGTTTATCCACACATTCAGCAAACTAAACTGATGCTCAGGATGGAACGAAAAATACCCTTTAAGATAATCACACTGTTCTAAATTCCCACAAATTCTCAGCAAAGACTTGACTGCTCATAGTCCCAACGGCAAATGGAACTTTTAAAGACAAGTACCGAAGGGGAGAAATAATAGTATGATGACAAAAAAAAGACATGTGAGTAATTGAAATCAAGTTTTGTCCATAGTTTTATTATGAAGGCATGTTTGAAAATAGAAGAAAAATCCTAAACCAGTCCCCAGCGAGGTGTAACTTTGAAGGAGATGAACAGTAGAAGGTTGTAAGACTGAGGAAAACTAGGAGAGAGCAACCAGCTTGATCCTAGGTTCAGTTAATTTAATGGAGGAATGTTCAATGAATAACACCCACAAAAATAAATAAATAAAAGGGTGAAGCAGAAAAGGAGTGCCTCCTGCGCATGGTTAGCAATCAAACGATAACAAACTACCAGTTCAAAAAAAAAAAAAAAAAAAAAAAAAGGATAACAAACTATATTTGAGAATAACAGAGGTGCTAGACAGGAAAACTTTCATTGAGCTAACATATCTAGTTTAAGAAAGTAAGAAACAATATAAGATGCAATATCAAGGTGGAACACGGTGAGAGACGGACAGGAGGCAACTCACAATGTGACAGATATAGTTATGAAGCAACCCACGAGAAATTAGAGGAACCAGCAGCAAGGATAATGTTATGGAGCAAATAACTTAGTTGACCATAAAGAAGTAACGATGCTAGAGAAGGTAGGAGCTACGAGGTTCAGCTTCAAGATAAAGACAGATGCAAAAGGAACAAAGCTCACGCATCAAGAAGTGCATGCTAGTGGATTAATTACCCCAAGTACAACATTCTGAAAGTTAAACAAAAAATTGTTGTCTTGAACATATATGCCTTTCTTCAGTTTGGGATGAAGATTCATGACACAACCCACTTCTTAACGGCTAAAGCAGTTTTCTAACATTCCAACGGGAAAAATAGAAGGAAGTTGAACATATTTCAGCATAGATATCAAGGATCAGATTAAAGATACTTTAAGTAGTCAGAGCAAGCTTACCGGGCAATATATTATGGTTAAAACCATATAAAATAGCAACTGGCGCTGCCCACATAAACATTGAGGCAATAAAGAATTTCTTTACCACGGACGACATTTCTATCTCCAATCCACAAAATATCAGCAACGGAAATCTGGCCTGTCAAATAGAATATCCAGGCATTACACCACTGCCTTACCGAGGCCACAACACACTAAACATAAAAAGGGAGGAAAGGAAAGGGAAGGGTGAAGGATAAACAATTCCATTACAGGGTCACATGACTAGCCGGTGACAGAATCACCAAAACCTCCATAATCAACACCATCCAGAGCATTCCATAGGACCATTTAGAGAGAAATAGTGGAAGCGTCATTATATACAACTCCAGAGTAACTAAGTGACATAGTTTGGAATTTACATAATACAATCCATAACTTCATGTTTACAAGGACTCCTTATTAACAAACTTGCTATTTACAACTATCACAAATGCAACTGTACATAACCACGGCCCTTCTATCTAAATCAACAACCTTGCTATTTACATCAACTTGGAAAAGAAAATAAGGGTTTTCATAAGCCAAAGCTCGGGTGAGAAACGTATACCAAGGATACAGGTTTGACCATGGAAATTTTAAAATCAAGCAACATTCATGGTTTGACAAAATGGATACATTCAGTACAACAAAACAATAATTTGTACGCATTTAGTCCAAGAAGAAGGACTCATTTCTTTGGTCCAAGAAGTAGGACCTATTTTTCATTTCACATGCCCATCTTAAATATTACCATTCGACGGATTCTTCTATTGCCAGTCAGTTGGGGAGCGACCCCGTTACAGAGTGGTATGATATCAATACCCGTTTGGTGTTTGGCTGCACCTCCAACCACACATGATATCACTAGTCCATTTAACGTCCCCCAGTGCTCGGGACACCGTTTGAATGAGTCATAACATCACAAGCATGTAATGGAAAGGATTTCATTTTCAAACATATTGCCATGGTTTGGTTCATATGTCCACAAAACATTCGTATAAAAACCATTTTCGAAACTAGCATTATCAACGATATCAACTCATGTAAAGAAAAATACATGATTTGCATTTTCTAGCAATTCAAGCAAAACATTTCAGTAAAAGCATTTAGCAAATACAAGTAACCAAGGTATGCACAACTCACCAAACACGAGTACTACTCCGATGCACTGGTACCTATATCAAACGTTATAGATTACTACTTGTCCAATTGGCAAATTGATATAGTATTTGATTTAACGTAATTATCATTTTAGGCCGTTGAGTCAGCACATCTACTAATTTTTATTTATTTTTTTCTATTACAGTTTCAGTTGGAGTTTACCTACTTTAGTCTGTCAGATTTAAATTAGATTCCTACAATCTGCTGGAATGGAACTTAGGGCATAATGAGGATTTAATTAATTTTAATCAAAGACTACTAATTTATAAGGCTGACACATGTGGTAGCATTAAAGGGAGTTCACGTTACCGGGAAGGCTGGAGGGCTACTCAATTTCAATTTCTTAGGCTCTTAATACTTTAATTAGGAACTTAATTATTGATATTTAATGTCAATTGCGCCGAGTCTCAGATCCTGGAAATAGCAGTCGAAAATAGGGATTGGAAATAGCAGTCGAAAATAGGGATTTTGATTTCTAGGCATAATTGGGTCAGTGAGAGAAAAGACTCGGGAGAGGGCGAGAGCAATGGTAGAGGAAAGAGGGGCGTGGCCGGAGCAGCTGTGGGTGGCCGGCAGCCATGGTTGCTGGTCACGCAGTGTGCACATGCACTGTGAGGGATTTCGGTGTGTTTTGCCCCTTTTGCTCAATATCTTACATATAAAACCAATTCTATGTAAATTAGAGAGTGGGAGATAGATTACCAGAAGAGGAGGCAAGGAAATTCAGGCGAAATCGATCGGAATGGAAGCGGCAGTCAGGCGGGGCTTGGGGTGCCAGGCGTCTCCTCCCTCTCTCTCTCTCTCTCTCTTTTCGTTCGATTTTTGGTGTTTTCCTTTTTCTCCTTTATTTATAGGAAATCCTAAATACTATACATACTAGTATTTATATGTAGGTCGGGTCTTCTCCCACATGTCATTCCCTTTTAACAAACTAGTTTTACGGACAGAGTCTCGTGCTTATTATTAATTTTATTTTTTCTTTATAAACTCTCACAGATGGAAAAGAATTTCAATGCCGATGGGTACCACGTGGAGCTTGTTTGCGCACGTTCGGCCATCAAAATATGCACCGGAAAGCCCGTATTAAAAGGACCGGATGAATTTTAAAAAAATAGAAAAAGAAAAGGAAAAGTGTGTTTTCATCCAGGCCATCCGTTACATTTTTGGATGACCGAAGATATCCGAATAAATACCACGTCAATCATACCCGCTCGACACTGAAAAATTCCCCTCACAAAGGAATGGACTCTTTTGGATTTCATTATTGTATATATAGAGTATATATTACTCTCCAGTGAGCGAATGGGAATTGGATTCTGTCTCGATGGGCTTTGAAATGGTCTGCTGCTAGTATTGTTTTTTTTGGATGTTGTCTTGTGTTTCATGACATTGCTCTTTGCATTTTTTTTTTTTCCCAATTAGGGAGTGATGGCCCGTTTTTAACTGCAATGAATTGCTTATCACTGGATAATTCCTTTATAGGTGAGAAATCAAATATTTACATATGTTAGAAGGATTGTCGAGAGGGTTAGGACAAGAGGATGATTGAGAAAAGTTTTTCTTATTGTATTTGAACACAAAATGCATTACAGGTGTTAAGGTTCACTTCAAATTACAAAGAAATATTAATTCCAGTAGTACTTGTTTTTTCATTGTCTTTAAGAACCTTTAGCTGGACAATGATGCTTCATTCTTCGTTGTCGGTACCTTCACGCGGGCTAGCAATTTTGAGGGTTGTAGATTACCATATGAAGTACCCATATGAGATGACCCTGTGGTCATTGATGATACCGAACCATGGAGGATTGTTGAATATCAAGGTGACTCCAAATAGAATTAAGACGAGGAACAAAAAAAATAGCTAGAACTACAAGTTTTATCATTCACAGGGAAAAACCATGTCCAGAAATAAGTTCTAATAGAACCCCGAGGGAAGAGAAACTCATCCTGCTAGTATGTTCAGCAAGAACATCAAATAAAAACGTCACTTGCAAAGAAATTCAACAATAGTACCCCCAGGGCAACTTGTGTTGCACAATTGCGCCCCCAAACCCCACTGTTACTGGATTCCCTTAAAGTTAGTTACTTTTTCAATTGATTCCAGCCCGCGACCTGCTAGTATCTATCCTCCTCCAACAGGAAGTGAGCCGGTTCTGATTTTGCAGCATAACCATATTTCAAAGTGCTATACTTCCGGTGCACGCCTGTGAGTTTTCCATTACCTGCCTTCTGGTGGAAAGAAACCATCAACCTTGAGCATTCCCTAAAGAAACCAAAGGGAGAAGAATCATATCAGTTTGTCAGCCAGAAGCATTTCAGATGAATTTGTGTGTTGTATTTTATTCTTAAATTAAGCATCAGTGCAGATGGGTTTTTCACTTATTCTCTAAATTAAGGTTGTTTCATGAGATCTTGTTTCCATGACACGACTTCTTCGTACTGTACTTGCGCTTTCAAAACAATACATCCGTGAGTTGAGAATGAAGCCTTACCTAGTGTTCTCAAAAAACATCATAAAAAAAACTTGGGTTTGGGTAAGCAAGTTGAAAACCACATGTATTTGGCACATTGCTTTTATTAAGTGGTCCTTTCAACTTATTTTCACAGTTAAGCTTGTTTCCATAATGCATGTGTTGCAATAAAACCAGTAATTAAAAACGTGTTTTGGAAACAAGAACTTGAAGTCTATTGTGTTTCCTAACTCAACTTCAAAAAACAGCTTGGTTTTGATATGCAACTTAAAAACCTCTTGAATTCGGCAAAAGTGAATACTACTCGAACATTTTTTTGATCAGGCAGAGAGTACATACATGAGGTGATCTTCAGAGTAGTTAGTATGCCTCTCACTGGTCTTACTCCATTTCTTGTACCCACAAAGAGCAGACTGAGCAGTGAAGACTGCTGCAGCAGCTAGTAGAGATGGTGGGAACTTGAGCATTTCATACTCAACCAAGCACAGCTCAATTATGAAGAAAGACAGAAGCTCCACCTGGTTTAAGGTCATTTCAAAAAAGTTCTATCAGAATCATCCTTTTCTAAAGAATAGAATTAGCTAATATTAGTATCGTAAAGTCCTATATTACCAATACAAACCTTTTTATCAGATTGAGCAGCTTTGAGAAACCTCCTCATAAACACATATGGAGTTGGAACTGACATATTAAACTGTAATGTGTTCACCATCAATTTCTCCTGCAGCCAATAGAAAGTACGCCAGGAACAAGACATCAGTCAGTGCAAAAGAGATCAATGAGGATAATTGAAAACGTTTGAAACCTAAAGTAGTGTTTCTGGAACAAAAATTTGGACACAGTACTCAGGTTTGGTACGTAAATTACGATGGAGATTGTGTTATAGCCAGAAAACCTACCATCTCAAGCACTTCCTTTCGGCTGTAAGCCTTGTCGGAGATCAGAATGAGATCCTCTACTACAGGAACAGAAACTTCTTCATATTTGCAAGCGAGAAGCATTGCCGTCACTCCAACAAGCTGGAGCTTCTTCCTCACCACTGGTTGGATTGCTAAGAATCTATCAATAAGATTCACAGTCAGATATAAGGTCTCCTCCATCAGCTCGAACTTATAGTGAACCTGCTCATTGATCGAAGTGATTTTAGTCACAGAGTCAGTTTGATTGTTCCATATATTAAGCCATAACTGAAGCTGCTAAACTAATTAATACAGAAATACATACCTCAATGAGCCAGTCAATCAGAATGCTTCTCATCCTTTCATTAAGATCGAATTGCTGTGCCATATAGTTTGACAGGACACAGCTAGAACTCTGCATTGAAAAATGTATTGCTCAGTTTTTGTTTGTTTTTTTTTTTTTTAATGTACTGTTGAGTATATAGAGTCCAGATTGCAAATTCTTCATACTTCATTTTGCTCACAAATCCAGGTATATCAAACATTGGCCGATTTCTAAGGTAAGTAGACAAAAAATTGATGGGGGGAAAGGAGGTGAACGTACGTATGCCAGAGCAAACCATGAAAACTATTGCTCGCAACTTAGCATGAATATAGATTTACTGTGACAACCAATAAGCTCTTAAAAACAGAATTATGTTGGCATACAACCATTAAAAGAAGCAACAAATGGATAATCCTTTCATGGTCCATCATCAGAAAATCGGTTGCTATATGATCAAATTATCAAAATCATCGAGTGGTTGTCTAGGTCTGTGTCTCGATGATCATACTCATAGCCAAAGTGGTCCTCTAAAAAGAATGAATACGTGCTGATCAAAGGAAAAGGACGAGTACGGAAGCAACAACTTTTGTGTGAAAACCAAATTAGGATCAAATGTGATGAGACAACCAATCTGTCTAGTTTAATGATAAGCATCAGTTCAAGTTCAGTGATAAAGGAAGCAGGTGTAGTGGAAATTATAGACCACCTCTACTTTCTTGTAGTATGAGTATATATCATCTATGTACTCAACAACCGCTAGCGGATTCTTCTTATCATTGCCGTCTATGTCAGCAACTGGCTCTTCACTTATATCTTCCATTTCAACCTCCTACCAAACAAAAAAAATAAATAAATAAATAAGACAAGTGATACCCCCATGGAGTAAAAAAGTAAATAGCATCTTTGCCATATGGTTTTTTAAATCTTTACGTACCATCCGATCTATTTCATCTAGCAATGCCTCAGTATGTTGCACAAACATTGGCACAGGGAAGGCACCGACTGCCTTATGATCCACATCTATGATGGTGCAATCTTCTGATTCAGCCGGAACTGGAACCGAATGGACCAGTTTCTTTGTTTCCTATTTACAAGTACCATTATTTATGGTTAAGACAAACCCATTGTACTCCAATGAAACAACTACTTAAAGTTTCTTTTTAGTCAGGTCAGACTGAAAGTACCTCAGGTATTGGTGGCTTCTGTTTACTAGCCATTTGTGCAGCAAACTTCCTAAAGAAAACAGCAAGAATCAAGTAGATCAATGACATTGTAAAACTTACGAAATTAAGGAATCAAACACATCAACCAGGGTTAGTAACTGACCTAGTAACTGGTCGATGTGCCGGCATGGGTAGGTTCTTATTAGAGATTCCATTGTTTCTGAATGAAAAAGATGATGAATGTCAAAATGGGTATACTTAAAAGAAGAGGATTCTTGATGTTTCATCAACGAAAAGATTTGATCCATCAAAAGCAAAGGAAGGGGGTTTAAGAAATTACTCTGACAATGCTTGTCTCTTGTTAACTTCACAAGGGTAAGGAGGTGCTCCAATGATGTTGCGGTTAATCGTACTTAAAGCTCTCCTGTTTTGCCCCATTCCGGCTCCGATTTTTCCAACTCCAGGATGTAATCCCCCTATAATGATGGATCAGAAAGGTTCCATTTGTTAAAAACTAGGGTTTCAAACCTTTTTTCCCTAGATTGTATGCTATCAATGAGTCATCTCTTTGAACATTTACAGAAAGAAGAAAAAAAAGTCATCCCAGTACAGAAACCAGAAAGACAAACTGATAATCGGTTCAAATTTCAAATTACCTACAACATTGGAGGGCCTGATTACACCCGGATGATTCTCATCTGATCCAACCATTTTGACCAACAGCTACAAAGAAGGAAAAGATCTTATAGCCAGTTAAAGAAATCCAAATAAATTCTAGTTATATGATACTTAAAGAAATCCAAAGAATGTCAAAAATCCATTGGCGAAAAGGAAATTTTTTCATTGAAACACACATCAAATTCCACGGAATAAGTGGGAGCGATAACAAATAGGGATCCACAAAGAAACCCAGATCATAAAATTGCAAAGACCAATCTAGTAATAGAGCAAATATAATTTTTTTTTGAAAATTATATCAAATTACAGTCAAACAAAAAGGGTGCAATCAGGAATGGGGATCCACAAAGAAATTAAAATTAAAAAAACCCACCCTAATAATCAAGAATCCCTCGACAATCAGTACTGATTTCGATCATTCAAGCCAAACCCGATCCTTTTTAGTGATTGCAAATAAGAGGTACTAATCAGAAAAACTCCATCAAATTATACAATGGATGAATGGCGTGTTTGATATTGAAGTCTCTCTCCCTCTCTCTCTCTCTCTCTCTCTCTCTCCAAATCAATCCTTCTCACTCTACTGATTCTTCTCTAGGTCTTGACTCGTTTGAGTCAATACCAAGAAATAAGTAAAATCCACAAGAAAATCAGTAACTGGATGAGCGAGATTGAGTCGTAGACATCGGATGTGTGTCCGCACAAGTGCCCTATTTCTTACTAGGAGTTTTCAAAACTAACGGCTAGTAATTCATGGCCGTCCGATCATCAACATTGAAAAGTCGCGTTGTTCCCCTGCACCGGCTTAACGGTTATCTAACTCATCACGTGCTTTCAAAAATTTCTTTTGATTATTCACATTAATAACCCTAATCAGTCTCCGCTCTGGCAATGGGGCTATGTTTGGAAAAAAAATTGTTCACCCACACCAAAAGAGGGTTAAACAAAACTCTCACTGTGATTGGTTGAAATAGTGTGGGATTCACGAAATCGTTATATTTTTTGGTAACCTTAACATCACTTTGTGGTGGAATCCACACAATTTCAATCAATCAGGATGAGAGTTTTATTTGCCCTCTTTTGGTGAGAGTGAACAAATTTTTTATTCCGCTATGTTGTATTAGAATTTAGAAGTATGGTTTAGTGAATTATTTAGTTTTTGGACTTTTCATGTTTTTCAATGAGAAGATCACCTTGACTTCTGTTTATTTGCGATGTGTGTGCTCTTACGTCAACTTATTCGTGAATGGAGCCCAAAATCTTATGAAATCCCTCATAAAAAATACGTTCCACATCGGCTATTAATCGAAAGTGGGAGTAGTATTTTTGGGAATTGAGTTTACCTTTTGAGCCCCGTGATTAGGCTTATGAGTTAGTTAGTCAACAAACGTGGATCGTTACAAAATCTTATGTTTGGATTTTAGGAAGATCAATTTGCTTATCCACCTTTATTTTTTTGTCATTATTAAATCGTATCAAGCTTAAATTTAAGTAGGATATGATATTGTAAAATTTGGATGAAGTTTTTATAGTCACATAAGACTAGAAGGGTAAACTTTGTAAAAAAAACATAAAAATGAACAAAAGTGTCTTCTAACTTCAAATTCCATGTATCTATAATTTCTAGTTATCCTTTCCACTGAGGCAATTACGTAAGTAAAACCAACTCAAAAAGTATGCCCTTCATTTATAAGTTGAGGTAAGGTAATTAGGTAAAAACAATAAAAAATTACTCTAAGGTCCATTATAGCTTTTTGTAACATGTCTAGTCCACCTCTTAGTTCCATAACTCCTCTAATCCACTTTTTTTCAATTTCTAAGGTGTAAGGTCCACTCTCCATTTTTAATAGACAAATATACCCTCACATTAAATTTAATACATAACAACTCTTGCTGGAAAAGTTCACCGGTGACAGAAAGTTCGCTGGAAAGTTACCGGTGCCGGAAAAGTCGTCGGCGCAAATAATCATATCTAGAATCGCAAGAGGTGGTTATCTAGACACACAAGATGTGGTTATCTATATTATATCTTTTTTTTAAAGCCTATTCGAGATAAGATGTGGTTATCTAGACTCACAAGATATGGTTATTTGTACTAATATCTTTTTTTTAAAGCTTACTTGAGATTAGATGTGGTTAACAAAATTTGATTACTTGGGTCAAATGCATACATGCATAAATCGAAATATTCTATATGTAGAAGCAAAAAGGTACCACATCTTCACCAAAAAAGATGTGGTTATCTAGAATAAATTTTTTTATTTAAAAAAAGTCTACTTGAGATCAAATGTGGTTATCTGAACTCACAAGAGTTGGTTTTCTGGATTCACAAGATTTGGTTATCTGGACTATATCATTTTTTTAAAAAACCTACTTGGGATCAAATCCTCCGCCATCCACAGGTAAGACAAAACATATTTGAGCATTTAAAAATTCATTAGAGTAAATAAATAATTATTTAAAATATACAAAGAATACACAAATAAAGTAGGAGTATTTCTCGATATTGGTAGGTTGTGGTCAATTGAATAAGTTTCTCTTATTCAAATTATGAGTCCAGGCTGTTCAAAGTAGGAGCAGTTATTAAAACAAAAATCATGTCAAGCATATTCATAGCTTTATATACCACACACCTATAAGTTTGAGTAAAATAGACGCAACCTTTGAGACTTTTTTCCCACTCACCTGTGAATTACAGTAAGAAAAGTCAGACCTTTTTCTCTTTTCAACATTTTCTCTCTTCAGGAATCTAATAGCAAAAAGTAATTTCCACTTCCCCTCTTACTGTTCATCTTCCCACTTGGCATCGACGAAAAAGTTGTAGAGGCGTGAAGAAAAAGTAAACAACACTCTCCGATCGGCGATGCCATAGAATATCAGAGCTCTCCGACCGGCAAGTCTTTGTCAGAACTCTTCGCTCTTCCTCACTTTCATCAGATTAAATCTCGGCCTTCCGTCTTCTTTCAAACTCGACACCATAGGCTGCGAGATTTCAATCTAAAACCGTCGGTGGTGGAGTGGTGAATGACGTCAGTAGGAATGGAGATTTCCGGCGGCAGATAAAGGTGTGGTTTAACGGCGACGGACTCGGTTTAATGGCGACGGACTCAAGGACAGTGGCCGGTGATTTAATCCTAGCGGTTGTGGATATCAATGTCAATGCGCCAGGGTTAGGAAGAGTCCGGCCACCTGAGGTCGGTTGGCCCTCCGAGTTCGAGAGACCAAGAATTGATGGGAACGTATGTAAAACAAAACATATTTGAGGTGTATTTTCGTATTTTGGATGGGTGAGTGGATTGAATGTGTTAGGAAAATGTTAGGTGGACAAGAAGTATTAGAAAATAGGTATAGTGGACCCTATAGCAACTGGCCCTAAAAACAACTCAAAAGCATTTTACTTGTCTCCTCAGGATTAATTGGGATGCTTCCTGGAGGGAATTGTCCTAGGGAACGCGGTGACATTCTATTAGTGTTTTGGCGATTTTCTTTGATGGTAAAAGATTAATTGTGTCTTGGTAATGCTAAAATCACAAAATAAAAGTAATTGGACCCCTTTCGCGCAACAATGCACATCAACCACTGTTAGGCATCAAATTGTGGTTAATTAACTTAACAAAAATAAACTTTCTATGTGTTGATGTGATTCTAGTAAAAAAATATTCTCTAGACATTAAAGCATCTTCAATGGTTTTTGCCACTATTTAACTGTCAAAGCCATTATTTCGTTTTACTATAGCGTTATTTTTAACTGTCAAAGCCACTATTTCATTTTACTACAACGTTATTTTTTTATTTTTGGCAATAGAGCTCCAATAGCGTTAAAGCGATTAGTTGGCCGCTACCATTTGCAGTCACACTCACATATAACGACCATTGGATTGATCTCAAAAGGCATTAGATTGGAACCCTTACAAGAAATTACCCGAGCCAGATAAATAGCGAAGCCATTTTTGTTTGCACCCAAAATGGCTCCCTGTTTAAGGACAAAATATTAATGCTTGCATTTGACATTCTTTCATTTAAAGGCTCAGTTTACAACGCCACTCGTGTATTGTCATGTTTGGATTTTGGAAAGAATGGCACCATCACCAGTTAGGGCTACAAAAATATTAATTGTCAAGAAAAATCTAAAAACTATCCAGAAAGTACCCTACATTTGAAAATGAGTGGCTTTGATTCACTCCCAAGTGACCGGCATCCAGCATCTTGTACCCCCATTTTTTGTTCTAATCCCAATACCGGTGCTTATAGGAGAGAACTGGCGATTCTGGGAAATTCCGACCGATAAGCCTGTACCGTTGATTCTGTCCAGTAAGTTGAATTGATTAATTAGTATAGCCGGCTGGGTCGACGTCCTCCAGTGGATTGGGTCTGGTTTGGCTTGACCCATATTGAACCCATTCGCTTTCAACCCATATTCAACCAACTCATATTCAACCCACAACGCTTACCAACCCAGCCCACGCATTTGCCACCTCTATCCTCCACCTCTCTTATGCTAGGCCCATCTCCATAATCACTGCTGACAGTGGCTTCGATGTCTGCGACAACTCTAGTTTCTCCGGCAACACTACCAATTGAAGTACTATTGGTGAGAGAAGACTGATCGGAGAGAAAAGAGAGGAGTTGCCAAAAAGAAGATTGACTGGCAACCTGTTATTGTTTCTTTTTCAGGCATACACACACAAAGAGAGAGCGCTACATCAACACACTTTTGAAGAGAGAAAAATAACTCTGTTCTGATACAACTTTCATCTGCCAAAAATTATTAAGTCTTTGAGTTATTTACCAGGAGACCCCCTTAACTGTACCTCTTTGTCTCGGACAATCCATTAAGAATTTTGACTACAACTAGACCCCCTCTCTCTACATAAACCTTTGAAGCCCTAACTCTATTGAGGGAACAAATTAAAATGCAATGTTACCCTCACTTATATTTACCCAGAAGTCCACACCAAATCACCATCACCCGATCTCTCCGGCCACCTCTCAATCCTCCACGGTCCTCCACGTCATTAAGTTTGATTGCGACTACACTCTCGAATCTCCTATCAACCTTTGACCTAGCCGGCCACGTTAGCAGCAAAATCCGAGACCTTGATCTCACCCTGTCACGTGTTAGCCACACCCTCCTCATCGATGCCACTGTCGATAAGGGGAAATTGCCTCTATGTTTTCACAAAACTATCATATAAGTATACTACAGCAAAAAAAGAAAGAAAGAAAGAGAACCCCAATAGCAACACTGTTTGGTGACAAAACACTATTGCTGTCACCAAAAGTGTACCTATGGTGACAAAACAAGCCGCAATGTCGCTGAAAGATTAATTTTGGTGACAAGCCTTTTTTTGCAGTCTCCAAAAGTTGGGAATTTTAAGAGGGAAAACGATAAGTAATTGGCTCCAATTCCAATTGGTTAGAGAATATTAAAATTATATCATCCATTAACATAAGTAGCAAAGATCGGTGTGCCACTACAACAATAATTTTTACGGCAAATTTTATCGGCGCCCCCGTTTTCTCTTTTTCGCCATTACAAATCAGACACTTGATAGCATTTTCCTTTACTGGCACTCCTCCAATCCTGGAAAACATCTTTTCGATGATATGTGTTTCTCGGTGTTTGGTTGTTACTTGGAAATGTTTCTTCTCGAAACAAATGGAACGTTAGTCGTGCCAAAAAGGTGATAGAGTAGCAAACATACATATCTTATTCATGATGTTTTCCTTAATGATGATGACATTTTTCCCGCATGAAAAATAACTATTAAACCTTGTGATTTTAATATTCATTTTATCAACGCCCAATCAAAAAACTCCCGTTTTCTCTTTTTCACCATTACAAATTAGACACTTGATATCATTTTCCCTTACCAGCACTCCTCCAATCTTGGAAAACCATTTTGTATGATAATGTATTTTTTGGTGTTTGGTTATTACTTCGAAATGTTTCTGCCCGAAACAAATGGAACACTAGTCACGCCAAGAAGATGAGAAAGTAACAAACATACATGCCTTACTTATGATGTTTGCCTTAATGACGACGACACTCTTCACGTTTGAAAAACAACTATTTAGACCTTGTGGTTTCAATGTTCATTTTATCAACTCCCAATCAAAGCATCATAGTCTTCACACACCCTTTTTTTTTAACAGCATTTTTACACAACTTGCTAGGCATAATTTAACCCAATAGATAAAGGGAAGTGCTATTGGCACTCCCCTTTTCTCTATTGGCACTCCCTTTTTTGTCTTTATTTGGTAAAATTACCCTTACACTTTGTAGATAAAGACAAAAAAGTGAGTATCAATAGAGAAAAGGGGAGTGCCAATATCAATTCTCTAGATAAAAGGTAAATCATAGTCTATTGTATGAGCATCTTCGTCCTCTCCTTGCATAGTGTCTGTGGTTCCGATCTCATTAATTTGCTGGTCAAGTTCATCGCTAGCACTACAAGAAATCAAGGTTTTTGCGAGGAATGAAAGTGCTTGCCAAATCATGAAATTTCCTTGCCAAAACTCTTTTGCGAGGAATTTATTTTCGTCGATTGTTCCTCACAATTGCATAGTCTCCGATTCTCTTTTGCGAGGAAATTTTGTTTTCCTCGCAGAAACCACTATTTAGCATGGAATTTAGTTCCTCACAAAAAAAATTAGCTTTAGTGTGGAATTCAATTAGTCGCTAGATAATGTGCCATTTAGCAAGGAAATTTCTTCGACAGTATTGTCAAAAATTCTGTAACTAATAACTATTTTTCCCTCGCTAAAGGTACTTTTAGAGGTGACTTTTTTTGGTCACTGCAGAAATTGGCATCTTGGGTATATTTAGTTAATTTTCCTCGCCAATTGCGCTAGTTTTGGCAAGGAATTTTATTAATCCTATTTCTCACGGAAGTTTTTTGCGAGAAAATCTATACCTTTTAAATTCATTTCTACTGGCACAGAGTTGAATTTTTTTTTTTGTTTTTGCAACAAAAACTATAATCAGCAGTGATTCATCGCTATAACTCCCTTATGAAAAATGAGCTACCATAGAATCCAAACATAAAATTCATAGAACTAAAACATAGATCTAGCTATAAAAATATGAATACAATATCATCTGGTGAGTATCACAGAGCAAGCTTCAATACAAGGACTATAACATCTTCTGGTTAGCACCAAAAACTAAGGAAAAATGTAGCTTTGTCCTCCAAATTACTTCTTCCATCTAAAAGTACAAAAACCAGTAGGTAAAAAAAGGTGTCCTTCAAAACTTCATTCTTCTCTGATCTCTTACTTCATTGTATTCTGAACCACCATTCATCATAGAGAATTTACCAATCTGGATAAGAAACCAAATAGAATTACAATATGTCCAAATTATAACCACCGAAGAAAATTTGCACATTGAAGAGTTAGGATAAACTAAAACAAACAGAAAATGAGGGTGCTAAGCAAAAGATTTTATTAGTCTTTCAAAAAGTAGGCATAAAATAGCACCAAAATTTAGTTCCAACATTAGAAACAATTTGATTAAAGTACAGATTACCAATTGTGAATAAAAAAACTCTCCTATATAACAAATCAATATCAAACTATTTACATTGACCTATAAATGTCCCAAGTCATTCCTCTCTCATAAAGATTCACACTTTCTTGTGGAAAACCGATTCCCACTTCCAACAAGTAAACATATTACAAGCCTTAAAATTTTCCAATGAATGAAATGATTTTCCTCTTTTTACTTCTTTCAATTTCCGGCTATGTCCAAGCACAATTAGCCTCAGGCGAGAATAACACATCTCCACCCTCGGAGGCAACAGTTTCCAACCAAGCCTGGCAGTAGTAATTGGAATCATGTCCATAATGTTTTTACTCACATTCATTCTCACTGTACGCGAAATTCTGCCATTGCCCGGAGTCCATGCGCAACAATTACCAAAATCACCACCACCACCAAATTCTGATTGTGTTAGCAAGACAAATTTGTGTATTCTGGGCTCGATAAAAAAATGATCAATTCGATACCTTTCTTCAGGTTCTCTTCCCTTAGAGGGTCAAGGAGAGGGTTGGAATGTGTGGTTTGTCTCCCCTGGTTCGAAGATATTGAAATTCTTCAGTTAGTACCAAAGTGCAAACATGCTTTTCACATCGGTTGTATTGATGCGTGGCTCGAAAAAGCATTCGATCGAGTTGTCCTCTTTGCAGGGTTAAAATCGACCTGGAAGATCTTACTTCGATAACATACAGGGATAGTGTAAGGAAGTTATCGACCGGGCAGAGGTGACACAGAACTCCAACGTCGAGCTTTCAATCAAAGGCAAGATAGTCGTCGCTCCACCGAAGGAAACATATCGAGTCCCCCCTAGAAGTGCAGAATGAAAAGCTTGATATGTTTCCTTCGGTGGAGCGACGACTATCTTGCCTTTGATCGAAAGCTCGACGTTGGAGTCCTATGTCACCTCTGCCCTGTTCGATAACTGCCTTACACTATCCATGTATGTTATTGAAGTAAGATCTTCCAGGTCAATTTTAACCCTGTAAAGAGGACAACTCGAATGCTTTTCGAGCCACACATCAATTCAACCGATGTGAAAAGCATGTTTTCACTTTGGTACTAACCGAAGAATTTCAATATCTTCGAACCAGGGGAGACAAACCACACATCCCAATCCTCTCCTTGACCCTTTAAGGGAAGAGAACCTGAAGAAAGGTATCAAATTGATCATTGTTTTATCGATCCCAGAATACACAAATTTGTCTTGCTAACACAATCGGAATTTGGGGGTGGCGGTGATTTTGGTAATTGTTGGGCATGGACTCCGGGCCATGGCAGAATTTCGCATACAGTACAATGAGAATGAATGTGAGTAAAAACATGATGGACATGATTCCAATTACTACTGCCAGGCTTGGTTGGAAACTGTTGCCTCCGAGGGTGGAGATGTGTTATTCTCGCCTGAGGCTGATTGTGCTTGGACATAGCAGAAAATTGAAAGAAGTAAAAAGAGGAAAATCATTTCATTCATTGGAAAATTTTGAGGCTTGTAATATGTTTACTTGTTGGAAGTGGGAATTGGTTTTCCACAAGAAAGTGTGAATCTTTATGAGAGAGGAATGGCTTGGGACATTTATAGGTCAATGTAAATAGTTTGATATTGATTTGTTAAACAGGAGTGTTTTTTTATTTACTAGTTGAATGATATGCATCAGTTCAAGTTCAGTGATGCAGGAAGCAGGTGTACTGGAAATTATATACCACCTCTACTTTCTTGTAGTATGAGTATATATCATCTGTGTACTCAAACAACCGTTAGCGAAGTCTTCTAATCATTGCTGTCTATGTCAGCAGCTGGCTCTTCCATTTCAACTTCCTACCAAGAAAATGAAAAAGACAAGTGAAAAAAAGCGATGCCCCAATCTCCTAAGCTTAGCTAACCCTGTCTCCCTCGATCATCGCTTTCAGCTTCACATTCTCCACCATCCACACCACCTAGCCAAAACACTGATTCTCCCTAGTCCCTACCCACCCAGGATATATGCTCTCTCTCTCTCTCTCCCTCCCTACTCCCTAGTCCCTACCCACCCAGGATATATGCTCTCTCTCTCTCTCTCTCTCTCTCTCTCTCTCTCTCTCTCTCTCTCTCTCTCTCCCTCCCTAGTCCCTAGTCCCTACCCACCCAGGATATATGCTCTCTCTCTCTCTCCCCCCTTGCTGCAAATAGGAGCCCTAGTACTGCTGGTCCATCACGGATGGCCACATTCTCATCGAGTTCTCTCTCTGTCCGACCACCACGCCGTGCGATATTTGTGGCATTTCGTAAGTCTCCTTCCTCTATCGACCCGCAGATAACTTTGTTTTTGTCATCAGGTAGTTTAGGAGTTGGGGAAAGATCAGGTTTTAAAGTCGCAGCTCGTGAGGAGCCAGGGGCCGAGTTAGGTTTCAACATTAAAACTCTCACCAGACAAGAAATGCAAGCGGGCACAAGTTTAATGTGAAACCAAGTTTTGGCTAATTTCAATCAAGACTTACAATAACTAAACTGGTTAGATAATTAAAAAGTTCGATATGACAGTTAAGTACAATTTAAGTTGTTCTGGTTGTTAAAATATTTGTAGGTAGCAGGCCGAAAAATTTGTTCTTAATATTGTACAAATGCAAATTTGCAACCTTAAAAAGGCTAATAAAAACAACTAAATCTCTTCATGTATCCTAACACCAGAGACAGAGCCCATGGAAAGTATCAGCCTCAACAAATCCGAATAGACAAATATGTTTTGAAAATAGAAGCCGCTTCTATTTTGCTTTTTGGCCCAACTTTGAAAATACTCAATGATGGATGTATTAAAGTTAATTTCTTGGCTTTATAGTTTTCTACATTTATTCATTCTGATTCATCACAGATCTGCAGCACAATGCCTGGTTTGTCTTAGCTTCAATCTAGCACCGACGAAAGATTAAGCAAAGACAAATATTATGAAAAAAAGTAAAGTAACCGTGAAAAAAGCGAAAAACAGAAAGGCTATAAGGGTCAACTCGACGAAAGTAAGCAAGGAAAAACTGAGAAGTGAACTTAGGAATTGTCTTGAGATTGTTGAGGCTATCCGAAGTGGAAAACCAAAACGATACGAAACAAAAATGAAACCCCAACCAGGACGTCACGTTTTAAAAAACAGTTCATTCTGTTTTATCGTTTTAGTTCCACAATTAGGTGCAAGGTGTCACAGCAGATAAAAGGCATCATGCTTTTGTTGCCTACTTGTATACAGGAAAGGTTAACTTTGTGTTTTTCATGATACCCTCACTACAGCAGATAAAAGGGATCATGCTTTTGTTGCCTACTTGTATACAGGAAAGGTTAACTTTGTGTTTTTCATGATACCCTCACTGGTGTGTCATTCGATGTACATGACATAGGATATTGTCAGTTTTATAGGGGCCGGTTCTAGAGACATATAAAAGCACATGAAAAATACAATTTGTCGATCCAGCATCCACAAACGCAGCGCCATGGGCATGTCCATGCGTAGCATGCGTCTGAACATGCACGTAACCCTCATGCTGATCCCCACTCTTCTCTGCCTCTGCAATATCACCATTCACTCACCAGTTTTTCTTCTCCCTCTTCCTCCTCGTTCTCGTCCTCCCAATCACAATACACGCCGACTGCTCGTGTGATGACAAACCCGAGCAAGACACGCCAAGGCTGCCTGATAAGTTTTGAGGAGGAGTTAAATGGAAAATGGCCCCGATTTTTTTGCTGCCTTGCTCGGGTTTGTTGTCACACTTGCAGTCAGCGTGTATTGTGATTGGGAGGACGAGAACGAGGAGGAAGAGGGAGAAGAAAAACCGGTGAGTGAATAGTGATATTGCGAGGAAGAGAAGAGTGGGGATGGTCACGTGCATGTTCACATGCATGCTACGCATGGCCATGCCCATGGCTGCGTTTGCGGATGATGGTTCGGTTCAACTTCTTCAAGATCAGATTATAGCACGTGACCTTCTTGCCGATCCCCGCCCTTCTCTTTCGCAAACGTAGGCTACGGCGACTAGTTTGGAATTTGGATGATGTTCGGTTCAACTTCTTCAAGATCAGATTATAGCACAGGTAGTATATGATTAAGAGTCTATAGTTAAAAATCATGGGGGAAGTACTAATTATAATGTGCCATAATAATGCTCTCTTTCCTGGTTATTTTTTTCTTCCTTGAACTTTGGATACATTTATTTTTTTTTTTTGCTACGGGTTGGTTTTTATGATCCGATTGAAGATTATGAAATTATGAAACAAGGATACGTATATATATACACACACATACAGAACAACGTGTGAATGGAACATAATAACCATATTTTGAATATATGTTTGATCATAATGCCCTTCACCATTTGTCGTGCGGCGAATTAGGGTAATAATTACAAAGAGGATATGGGTACCGACGGTCTTTTTAATTTCACATGCGACTTGAAAAGCTCCTCGTCTGTATAAAAGAATTTGAGAATTACGTATTCTGTATATTGATCAGTGTGCTACACATTTCAAAATACATTTTAGTAGATCTCCCATTCTTAATTTAATTCTGCGGAATAGAAATAATTATGGTACGTTTTGACTATGCTGCTTGGTTTTGTCCAGTATGTATTGACCATGGAGTTATCTTGTTGAAAACCAGTAAAGGTCCAAGAATTTGTCAATATGATGAATTGGTGCCACACCTTTTGATTTGTTTGATCATTGAATAAAAAGGATGTCAAGTTGTTAGACTAGCCCATGTTTCTAACGATGTTTCAATAGAATGGCAAGAGTGAAGTAGGGTTTAAAGTGATAATTTTCAGTTGTGCTTTAGTGCTAGCTTTATTGTTGTAATTGACATATATTTGGGGGCTTCTCAAAAAATCCGAAGACAATTGAGCCCTTTGCAGCAGCATTGAGTTTTCATTAGCTTTTTTGAGTGCATGGTTCTTGGAGGTTGCAATTCATAAACTCGGCCCAATTCCTATGCTGAAAACATAGTAGGATTTATTCATAAAAATGATGTACATATTTGGGCCATCATAAGAAAATTCGTGCAAGTCCTTATGTATCAATAAGTATCATGTTTGCATTGTTGATGTGTGAACTAAAACCCTATGAGAGGAGCCCTCGCTACACTCGCACCTTGCTAGGGCAGTAGCAGCTCTGGCCATTGTCCAAAGGAGAGTTTAGTAGAACACAAACAACACAAAGACAATTCATCTCTCAAATCCTCAACAAATCTAAAAATTGGATAAGAAATCTGGAATATGAATATGGAAATTAGAAGTAATCCATGTCAAGAAAGAGCTTTTACCTAGAGAGATATACCCAAACGACTAAGGTGCAATGGAACCCTTTTATATACAACTGCTCAAACAATGTTCAAATCATATTTTGATATTTGTACCCATTGTTCGAAATTCACCTCGTTGCTTGTCGACAAAGAAGAGGGAAATAGGGCTTACTAGTACCAGCTGACAATTTCAATGGGAAAACTTATACCTAACGCAATGACGAAGAAAAAGTGGCAAACGAAACCTTGCCCAATGTTGGCTCTTAAGTAAAGGTTGTAGACATAATAAGACTAGAAGGGTAAACTTTGTGGGGGGGGGGGGGGGGGGGGGGGGGGGGGAATTAGAAAAGGGACCAAAGTGTCTTTTAACTTTCGATTTCATGTATCTATAATTTTCAAAAGGCTTATTTGCAAAACCACCCCCTAAACTATCACTTTGTTGCAACATGCCCCCCTAAACTATCAAACTTGCCAACATGACCCCTCAAACTTCCAAAATCAAGCAACAACACCCCTTCCGTCCAAGTCCGTTAAGAAAAGAGAAGATTTTGACGGAAAATGAAAAAGTTAACAGAAAAGTTTTTTTTTAAGGCCCAAAATGCCCTTTGGGGCAGGCAGGAAAACTGGTATCTCTCCCCCACAATCCCATTCCCCCATTTCCAATTCCATAATCAGAAATTATTCCAGGTTCTCTCTCTCTCTCTCTCTCTCTCTCACA
The DNA here is from genome assembly GCA_020921065.1 of Vaccinium darrowii. Lineage (NCBI taxonomy): Eukaryota > Viridiplantae > Streptophyta > Magnoliopsida > Ericales > Ericaceae > Vaccinium > Vaccinium darrowii. The sequence continues at coordinate 26,895,816 of CM037156.1, forward strand.
CACACACACACACACACATTATTTTTGAAACCCCGATTTGTTAACCCCCCGAACTTCTTGTTTCACATTTCAAACCGAAATTGTAAGTTTCGAACCCAAATTTGAAACCCAAAATTTGAAACCGAAAACCCAGATTTTGGAAGGTGAAAACCCATGTTTTCAATGTTCGAACCCAAATTTCCCTCAATTTGAGTATTCTACTGGATTTTCCAGACTTAAAACAAAAACCTAGATTTCTGATTTTCCAGATTCCAGACTGCAAAATCCAATCCCAAACCCAGATTTCGAATAGACTGAGTATTCTACTGGATTTTCCAGATTCCAAACCTTAAAAACCAAAACCCAAATTTTGGAAATCCAACCCAGATTTTAAAAGGTGAAAACCCAGGTTTTTCCAAACCCAATTTTCGAATAGATTGCAAAACCGCAAAACCCAAACCTGGACTTCAATTTCCATATTCAAATGCAAAACCCAGATTTCGAACAGAAAATGCAGCCATTTTCGAGGTTGGAAAAGCCATTTTCGAGGTTGGAAAACCCGAACCCAGATTTCAAGTCTCTCTCTATGTCAAACATGCATGCAACAAACACCAATTTGACATGTAAATAAAACCCAAATTGGAATGAAATAAAACCTAGATTGCAAAGCAAATTTGGTTTTCTAACTCTCTCTCTCTCTCTCTCTCTCTCAGATTCATATATATCATAACGACAAATACCTTTTTCCAACACCGTACGATCATGGCTCGAGATCGATCGACGGATCGATCATGGTGGCTACACACACACAGAGAGAAAGAGAGAGACAGGGGAAAATACACGTTTGTCTCACCCTTATCAAACCTAATTTTATCCAAGGGGCATTTTGGGTTTTTGACACTGTTTCCGTCCATGTTTTAACGGTTTTAAGGTGGAGGGGTGTTGTTGCTTGATTTTGGAAGTTTGAGGGGTCATGTTGGCAAGTTTGGTAGTTTAGGGGGTCATGTTGCAACAAAGTGATAGTTTAGGGGGTGATTTTGCAAATAAGCCTTTTCAAAAAGTACATCGCTGACTCATGAATACTTCTTATCCTTTCCACTGAGGGTGAGTTCTTGAACGGATTTTATCTAGATTTTATCAAGATTTGATAAAATCAAGCCTTGATTTTATCCATTCGTGGAGAGAGTTGATAAAATCTTAGATTTTTTAATGCAAAAATCTAAGATTTTATCAACTCTCTCCACGAATGGATAAAATCAAGGGTTTGATTTTATAAGATTTTGATAAAATTCATTCAAGAACTCACCCTGAAACGCAACTGGCCCTTCCATTCACAAAAGCTGAGGTGAGGCAGTTAGGTAAAAATTAGAAACAACTCAAAGGTATGCCTTTATTCACAAGGTGAGGTAAGGTAATTAGGTAAAAACAAATCAACAGCATTTTAGGCTTAGTTTGGATGGCAGCAATCTTGAGGGGAAATTGGAATGTAATGCATTCTTTTCACGATTCCAATGTTTGGAACAAACAAGAATAGGAATGTGATTCCATGCTTTTCTGATTCCGGCGTTTGGAACAGTCAGGAACATGAATGTGATTCCCGATGACACATTCAACCAAGAATCACATTCTCAAACTAAGTGGGAATCTGATGCCTCCTTTACCCCATGGGAATTTTAGATTCCTGGTTCATTCAATAGGAAAAGAAAATGTTAATTTTAATAAATTTCCAAAATAATTGTTTCCTACTTAAGATTACTCAATTAATCCAAACACCGTAATGAAATTACTCCAAGAGTCAAATTCCTAGGAATTTGATTCCCAGTAATTACATTCCTATTCCTACCCAAGGAAATTTCCAGGAATTTGATTTCCGGTAATTATATTCCCACTCCGACTCAAGATTTTGGTCATCCAAACACAGCCTTAAGGATTAATTGGGATGCTTCGTGGATTGAACTGTCCTAGGGGATGGGATGACATTCTGTTGCCGTCTTGGCGATTTTCTTTGATGGTAAGAGATTAATTGTGTTTTGGTAATGCTAAAATCGATCATAAAATGAAAGTAATTGGGTCCTGTTCATCCAATAATGCACAACAAGCACTGTTAATGACATCAGATCAATTATGGCTATAAAAACAAATTTTCTATGTGTTGATGTGATTCTAGTAAAAACATAATCATATTCTAAACAATAAAGCATCTCCAATGGTTTTTTGCCATTTTTAAAAGATATTTTTCGGTTCACTATAGTGCTATTATGTGATCTTTGGCGAAAGAGCTCCGATAGTACTAAAGCCATTAGTTGGCTACTACCGTTTGCACTCACACTAACATATCACAACCATTGGATTGCTCTCAAGAGCCATTAGATCGCAACCCTCGCAAGAAATGGCCAAAGCCAGATAAATGGCCAAGCCATTTTTTTCGCTTCCGAAATGGCTCTCCGTTGGACACGCTCTTAGTCGTAGGGGGACGTGGACTATATTCTTCTCTAGAGTTTAGCTTTGGCATTGACATGGAAAAAACCAAAAAAAGTTCCTCTGTTCATGTATTAAGGGCTCAGTTTGGATTTTGAAAAGAATGGCACCATCACCATTTAGGGCTATGTTGACTCATTTGTGGCCATTGCATATATGCCTTACAGACCTGAAAAGTCTCCTTTAACAGATACTCTAAAATACCTATCCATTACCCAAGCCTACAGTTACAAAAGGAGAGAGAAATAAAACAAATGGATCCTTCTGACAATAATACGGCAAAAAGAAGAAGAAAAAAACAAAAACATATATTTCAGTATATTTTTTTTAAACTTTTCTATAGACTTTCCACATTTCAATACACTTTTTAAATTTTAACGATAGTCTAGTGGTCTGATTATAGAATTTTTCGTACAAAAACAACAACAAAAAAATGGTAAAAGAAGAACGAGAACAACAACCAGAGTTCGAGCTTGAGTGGTCGTGAGTGGACACTTACTTTACGTTTCATTCTATGGAAAAATAAGGGGAAAAGAGGGGAAAACAATTTAGAAATAAAAATGAGTTTGATTTGTTTCTGTTATTTGGTTTGGGCACAGAGAATGGAAAATTTATTCCACGGTATGGACAAAAATTGAAATCGATATATTTATTCAAGGTGAGTTCTTGAATAGATTTTATCTAGATTTTATCAAGATTTGATAAAATCAAGCCTTGATTTTATCCATTCGTGGAGAGAGTTGATAAAATCTTAGATTTTTGCATTATTTTATCCATTCGTGAAGAGAATTGATAATGCAAAAATCTAAGATTTTATCAACTCTCTCCACGAATAGATAAAATCAAGGGCTTGATTTTATTAGATTTTGATAAAATCCATTTAAGAACTCACTCTCAGAAGTATTAGGTGTCCATCCATATATAGTAAATTTTATTTCCCTTTATTTGGAAAATTGAAATCGAAACACAGCCAAAAAAGAAGAAGATAGGTTCTTGTTAAGAACATGTAGGTGATCGATCAACTGTTTTTATGCAAGATTGAGAATTTGATGGCGACAACTTCGGCTTTTAATTAATGGTGGACTACCGTAAAATTGGGCAAAATTTCAATGACATTGAAAAATTTCCTTTCCATCGCCACAAAAAATACTAATGTGAACAAAATATATGATGGTAAGATATACTCCTATCAAAATTATTGTCCTATATCTACTGCTTCTAAGCCCACTTTGCCAAGAGGGTCATGCAACCCAATCCTAGAAGAAGTGCGACATCACAGGAAAGAAGTAGTTTTAGATTGTTCAGCAATCTAGGGCCTTTAAAGGTCTCTTGAATAAGGTCGACGAGAGCCATGTATATTAATATTCCGGCCGAAGCAGCATTCAGTAAGCCTTCCACAATGAGAGCCTTCGGGCTATTTTCGTTGTATGAGTTTGAGATGGCAAAACCTATGGCTATCCCAACTGGCGTGGTTAGGGTGAAGAATATGGACATTACCCCGACCTTTAGAGCATTGAATTTGGCCTACAACAAAGATTAAACAACATTTTAGTCAAAACAAAAGTAAAAAATCACTAAAAATCTTACACGCTTGTAAATGGAGAAAGTGATATGAATGCAATAATAAGAGTATCACCAACAGTCTAAGTAAAATTTTGAGTGAAAAATGCTAGTGAACGGTACACATATTTCATTTTACCTACAGACAAATCTTTCAACACTCTAATCATCTTTCTTTTTGGTGCATCGGAAATATTAGTCAGTAAGACAAAAGATTCAGAAGTTTAGAAACAGACATAGCACAAAGCAAATACTAAGCCTAAAACAAGAAAAGAAGCTAACTAGTCCTTGCGATGCCTTGTTCCCAAGGCATCCTCACGCACAAAATAACGAACTGATTGAGGAGTTATGATTGTAATGTTTGGAAAAAACGAGGAGAGCACATGAATGACATTCATGTGCTCTCCTCGTTTTTTCCAAACATTACAATCATAACTCCTCTTCGAATCTTCATTCAGTAGTTCCGAAACACGGCCCCGTGGTATTCCGAGAATTCCAAAACACTTTAATAATCCTTTCTATTATCCTCTGTATTTTTATCAAACACTACAAAATATTGTTATATACAAAGTAAATTTTAAAAAACAAAAAAAGGAAAGAGGGGAGAGGGAGAGATGAATAATAAAAAGGGAAAAGCTTTGTGAATAGTAACTAGGTTAATGTGTTTTCAGATACCATTAGCAAAACTAGTTTACCAAGTCATCAGTCCTGTGGGATTTTCGGCCCACCTCATGGCCCATAGCTCAAGGTCGTGATTGTGTGCTGGGCTTGCTATGCTAGGGTGCTGGGCTTGCACTAATGCGGAGGATTACAGGGCCACTCCTTTAGATGTATGCATTGTGACTTCCTAGAGGAGTCCTCTTAAATTGCACATTGCTTTTTTACCATTAATAACATGGAAGGCTTTTTAGAGTGTACTGGGGGGTTTTGATCAATGAGATAGCCCCCCCAAAAAAGGACTAAGCAGCATCAGATATAGGGAAGAGGACAATCACCAAAGCAACTACTGCCCTACGAAGGTGCGAGCGTGGTGAGGACTCCACTTGCAAGGTATTTTCACACATCAACCACGCAAACATGATACATATAAGCACTTGCACGAATTTTCTTATGGTGGACCAGATATATACATCGATGTTATGAATAAATAGTCCCTATGTTTGTAAAATAGGAATTGGACCAAGTTTAGTACCTGAGAAATGCAGCCTCCAAGACCCATGCCCTCAAAAAGCTGATGAAAACTCAATGCCACTACAAGGGGCTCAATTGTCTTTGGACTTTGAGAAGTTCCCAAAGATATGCCGATTATGACGGAATGAACCACAATACCCGTCTCCAATATCTATTCACCAACAACGAAAAGTCAAAATTAACAAAATCAACATATACAGAAAATTACAAGTTTAAACCTCTTTTTCTTCTTTCTTTCTTTGTTTTTTTTTGGGTGGTCCGAAACAGGAAATTCATTGCAGGGATCACTATTATTTGAAATTTCAACCAAAGCACTAAACCACAACTAAATTATCACTTTAAACCCTACTTCACTATTGCCATTCTATTGAAAACTTGTTAGAAACAGGGGCTAGTCTAACAATTTGACATCCTTTTTATTCTGTGATCAAACAATACAAAAGGTGTCTCACCAATTCATCAGATTGACAAGTTTTTGGACTTTTGGTGCTTTTCAAGTCCCGTGTCAAATTAAAAAGACCACCTTACCCCTCTCCTCTTTATATTTATCACCCTCCTCTATCGCACATTTATCGTAGATGCTGCCCATTCCCACCACCTACCACCCCTATGAGATCGTAATTTTCACCCCACCAACGACAAATGATAAAGAGCATTATCGTCAAACTTATATATCAAAATATTGTGCTCATTAGTGAGATGCTCTAGACCATAAATGAAGAAAACATAGTAATGAGTACAAAAATTGATTTGGGTCTTTAGGTTTGCCGTCCCTGGTGTCTTTTGGCTTTGATTTGAGGATATGGTTTTGCAACAAAACGTCCCTATAGCTCCTCAGTTCTTGGAGGTTTAAGGGGGCCACTGTTTCAGTGGTATTCAGTGAGCAGTCACTTTATGTATATTTCTAAAAGTTAAGTCTGTCCCCAATCATCCTCGCCCATACTCCCATAATTCTGGACTGGATGGGTTCTGTTATTGTTGTTGAGGTTCTGTTCATAGGCTGTTCTACTGAAAATATATATAATTAGGGCTGCTAAAAAAAAGCGGTGAACCGTGAGTCCGATCCGAACCGAACCAATCCGCATGTTTTGGATTTTTACCGTGGATTAATGGTCCAAACATGAATTCAAAAAATAAATACCGTGACTCGCGGTCTGGACACAGATTTTAATTTTGAAACCGTAGATTAACTGATCTGGACCGTGATATTTTTATTATATATAATTTTTTTTTTAAATTAAATATATATGTATAGATAAATGATTTTATCTACTTTTACTATGTTGGAATTCCAAAATGAGTTTTGAGTATTGTTTTTTGGCTATCTATTTTGGTTCCATAATGTTCAAGCTTAGATTAGTTCAATTAATTTGTCCAAAATGAAAATCCGTGGACAAATCCGGAGCCGATCCGTGACTCGCGGATCGGATTGGAACCGAACCGTGAGACTTTTGGACCGGACATGAATTTTATTTTCAAAAAACCGTGACTCACGGATTAGAATTGGATTAATGTCAATCCGGATCGTGAACACCCTTCTATAAATTCCATGTTTCATAATTTTATAATCTCTAATCGGATTATGAGAAACCAATCCGTAGCAAAATAATATATGTATCCAAAGTTGAAGGACATGGGATCATATACCTGTGCTATAATCCGATCCTGAAGAAGTTGGACCGAACCATCATCGGCAAACGCGGCGCCATGGGCATGTCCATGCGTAGCATGCGTGTGAACATGCACGTGACCGTCATGCTGATCCCCACCCTTCTCTTCCTCCCCAATATCAATGGCCGCCGGCTTGGTTGCTTTGGCCTTACCAAAATGCATTCTCTGATACAGAACGTTCGCAATCTGTTCCAGTAGCATCGTCGCAATGGCCGCAAGCATGAGAACCATGCCCCCGAACGGGAACGACGTCCACAGCTCGCTCAGGCACGGGTTTGTCAGGTTATCGAAGGCGTCCGGTAGCACGTGCACGCATCCCGTGGAAAATATCACGCCCGCCGCGAACGCCTTGACCACGAAGAAGAGGTCGTTTCCGGGCGAGAATTTGGGATAGAATTTTTCCAGGATTGGGAAAGAGACGCCGAGGCCGCCCGCGACGAGGATGCAGGCTATGGCGATTATTTTCAATTTTAGGGCCTCGTCTTTCTTGCTGCCCTCTTCGAGTCCTTGATCGCACGTGCAGTCGGCGTGTATTGTGATTGGGAGGACGAGAACAAGCAGGAAGAGGGAGAAGAAAACCTTGTTCATGGCTAGCAGAGGAGAGAGAGGACTGTGGGGTTAATGGTGTCTGTGAAGGTTATATATATATAGATATCTTGTGTCAAATTTGTGATGTTTTTTGCATTCTTTCTTTCTTCATTCATTCGTACATTTATAATAAAAGAAAAAGAAGAAAAAAAGAGTGCAGATATGAAAACTACTAGTATTGCTAGAATCAGTTCCTTTTTAGGACGAGTAAGTCTAGTCATTCAGTCCTTTTCCCGGCACTGCTGCGTGGTGTTCCGAGACACTCTAAAACCTAACATTCTTGTCGGCTCCATCAGCTATCTTTATAAATCCCACATAAATGTGTGGTTTTGAAATTATCGGAATACCACAGGGGCCAGTGTTTCGAAACTACTGAATAAATATTCGAAGAGGAATTATGATTAGTAATGTTCGGAAAAAATGAGGAGAGTAAATGAATGGCGACATACAAACTCTTGCAGTGTTGATCGGGTTGGTAAGTGGGTACCAAATATGTGGTGAGATTGATGAAGTGACGACATTAGGAGACTAATATAGTGGTTAGAATGAAGAGTCTAAACTAAAAGGGTAGTCATAGTTTGGAATGACGACATTGTGTGGTTAATACTGGAAAGGGATCGATAATATGAATAGAAAAAAGGCTAAATATTCCAATGTTAGCTTTTGACTTGGATGGGTTTGCTAAAGAGGAAAAAAACAAGAAGGTAGTGTGACAGTGATATTGACCTTGTAGGGGACCCCAACGACTTTGGACTTTGGAGAAAATAATAAAAAAAACAAGAAGGTAGTGTGACAGTGATATTGACCTTGTAGGGGACCCCAACGTCTTTGGACTTTGGAGAAAATAATAAAAAAAAACAACAAGGTAGTGTGACGATGATTGTGACCTTCTGGGGACCCCAACGTCTTTGGACTTTAGAGGAAAAATAAAATTAAATGGGTGTTTCATTAACAAAAAATATATTTTTTTTAAAATCAAGATAAGTTATTCTCTCATAATACATTACATGAAAAGCCTGTAAAAGGTCAATTTATTCTAAAAACACCCTTACGGAAGGCCAAATTTCCCTTTTTAGCACCGACTGTTAAAAGCAAAAATGCTAAAAGGTTAGTTGCTAAAAGCCAATTTTATTCTAATTAGTTAGTCAACAATGCTATGGGTACACCTAACTTGCACCCCACATGCACACCAAAGTGATGTGTCAGACAAGGAAAAGCCATAATTTCAGGTGGGCCACACATTGAACTTCTCTTTGTTTACCATATCACGTTGTTGTGCATGTGAGGTGCAAGTTAGATGTACCTATATCATTTTTGTTAGTTAAAAGTTAAGTTCCTAAAAGCTAATTTACTTTCTATAAAAGTGCTAAAACTAGTTTTTCATAAAAATGCAAAAAATAAAGTTGTTGAAAATAAATACGAGAGGAGGGTGCTAAGGGCAAACGTGGGATTCTAATCCGGCGTTACTCAATTGGATGCCAAGACGTGACTCTTAAGTCATCTGATTGTAATTGAGGGTATGAGATTCAAGTCTATGGAGAGATTTGGAATCCCTTCAAATTATTAGGATTTGGGAAGCCTGTACTAGTGCCTCAGCGTTATAGTCTCTCGATCCGACCGTTTATCTATGCAATCAATAGTTAAGATTCGTGAATGTATTCTTACAGCTAGTAGTTAACAAACATATTTGAACCGTTGATTGCATAAATGAACGGTCGGATTGGGGGACTACAACTATAACGCCCCGCATTTTGGGAAAAGCGTTATGGATTATTATTACAATTTAAAGTCGGTCTTAAACAGTAATAATAATAACCAAAAATACATATAGATGATCTATCCTTCATAGATTACAAAAAGGTAGACTGGGTGGGTTCTACGGCTCCGCAAATTCCTCCGCTTGGTGGATCTCCATTCCGGCAGCTCCTCCGGCTCCGTGTTCTCTGTAAAGGTATTCCTGTCCAACGTGATAATCTAGCATAATACGTCAGAGTCGCGAAGCAACATCGTGGTATTATGCCAGGGCGAAACCGTGAGCGAGGACGCTCAATAGATACCCTACCCCAACCTTAAACTAGCAATTCTAGAACAATATTGTAGGTGGCAAGTAAATAGTTGAAAATCATTTATCAAAACAGTAGGTTCATGCGTGTCAATGCATCAATATCAAATCAGATCAAATCAGAGTGCAGCTTTAATAAAATCAGTATCTCGTTTCTTTTAAGAAAAATCAGAGTACAGTATCGGTATCTCGTATCACTTTCTCTTAACAACATTCTTCTTCAAATTTCAACCATGTCAACATCTCACACCTCTCGAAAGTTATTGGCCCATTCTACAACCCCGTTCTAACGGTCACCAACCTTTCCGTTCGAAGGTTCGGCCACCCATATACTGACTCCTGCAGTATGAGTTCCGCTAACTCCGCGTCACACACGACATAGTCCCGATTTTCTTATAGCACCGAACTTAACAGCCTATTTATAAGATCCGTTTACTACGTGTTGTACTGAGTAAGTTCTAACCGTCAAATTCACCCGCGGAATTTGAGGAGAACTTCAAACAGCACTACCGTATAGTTCCATTGAGCTTTGACCACCAGTTCACACCGGGGAACTGAGGCGGGACTCTAATGGCAGTATTGTTTATAGTATAGTTCCATTGAGCTTTGACCACCAGTTCACACCGGGGAACTGAGGCGGGACTCTAATGGCAGTATTTTAATTACAACATCATCTTCATTCTCATCTCTATTTCTTCTTGTAAAAACAATCGATCATTTTCTTGAAAAACGTGTCGTGTCGTACCGTCTCGGAAAACATGCACATGCCATATTACATAAAAATCTTCCGTTTAGAAATCGTTTCAAGATAAACTTTTCGTTTAAAAATATTTCACGATAACCGTGTTACTTTAGGTACAAAATCTCGTTGGTGACTTTCTTTAGACAAATGAGATAACCAGGAGAGTCCCAGGCTGGATGGCCGCACGAATGCAGTTACTGGCACCATTCCTTTCTTAGACAGCGCTAGGCATATCTTTTTTGACAGACCCTCAAGGGTGTTAGCCTTGGGTTAATCTCAACAGTCCAAGTACAGTCAAAACATTTTGAAAGTCGCTTTAAGAAAAGTTTAGTCGGCTATTTTCCAAAAATCAATTGGGCAGCATAACGGCGTAACTTTGAAAAGTCGATTTTCATTCGAGCATTATAACTGGATATTTTAGGTTTCCAAAAGTCCATCAGGCATTATAACGGTGCATTTTGATAAGTCAATTTCAAATCGTGCATAGTAACAACTAAGTGTGTTTTTCAAAGTCTAATAAAATCACTAATCACCAACATAATCACATTTAATCATAATTAAGCACGTTTAAGCAAAATAATAACATAATTAATATGAACTAGTAAATACTAATCTAAGGTTAAGATAAAGTATCTACCTTAATTCCGATGATTAGTCGGAAGCCGATAAGCTAGTTGAATTCCGGCGGCGTAACGACTAGTCGACCTCCGCTCAAACGCTTTTCTAGCTAACTTATTTTACCTTTCTAAGATCTAGGGGTGGTCGAGAGTGGTGGAGTGTGGTGGTTTAGGATGAGTTTCAAGAAGAACACTCAAGAACTCATTCAAGAACACTAAAAAGCACAAAGTGGAGAAGTTGGGAGATTTTGGTGTGAGAAATGAAGCAAGGTGAGTGAGCTATTTATAGAAGATTGTAATTGGGTAAGTAGCCTACCTTGTTAAGTAGTCAAATTTTCTTTCTTCTCATTAATTCAAAAAAAATACAAATTAGGTTTAGTAAAGTCAAAATTGGTAGGAAGACAAAATTGAGCACATGTCTAATTAGGGTTTTAAATAGGCTAAGGCTAGTCAAAATAGGACAACATAGGAGTTGGGAAAATTAGTAGGTCTTCCGGATGCGATGTAGTGAAATACTCGGTGTGCACGCGTTGATTTTACGGCACGGAAAAATAAATAAAAGGAAATAAACAAATTAGATCTAGTTTCATTCAAATTATTAAAACTAAATAATAAATTATTTTATTTAGCGATATTAAAAATAACTAATCGAATTAATAAATCGAAATTTTTATCTACGAAATTTCGGGTTATTACAACAACCTTGTAGTGTTTTGGGGCACTACAGGCTCCCCAATCCCCCAGTTATTACCCCACCAAGTGGGTTTTCCGTTTGCTAAAAGCAAACCTTTTAGCACTCCCAGCTCTCATTTTTTTTTTTTTAGCAACTTAACTTTTAGCATTGTTATGGAAAATTGGCCTTTAACAACTTAGCTTTTGACACTTTTACAGAAAGTAAATTAGTTTTTAACAACTTAGCTAGGAAATAAATTAACTTTTAGCAACTTAAATTTTTGCACTTTTATACAAATTCGACTTTTAACAATTTAGTGCTAAAAACAACCTTAACTCCCCTCTAAACCCCTACTCATATCGTCCGGACAAAAAAAAAGTAGGAAGTTAGCGAAATAAGGCCATCTCTAGTGGTGTAGTTAAAAATGTGGTGTTATATGACACAAAAGTGTAAAAAAATGGGTCTGTTATAACAAAATGTGTTATTAAGTTAATGAGTGTTGTAGTAGTGTTGTTAAAGTGTTAAAAAGTACAGAAATACACACACACACACATACACACACACATGTGTATGCTACCTTTTTCCTCCCTTTCTCTCTCCTCCCTCCGGTTGCCCACCTTTTTCCTCCCTCTCTCTCCTCCTTTCCCACCCTTCTGCTGCCGTGCCAAGCAAGTGCATTTCATCTCTCCCTCTTTTCAGAGGCTGGCCCCCACTTATTGGAAGTTGCTGCTGGTGTTAAAGTTAACCTTTGACTTAAACATATCTCCCATCTTACACACTTTAACTCCACTCTAACTACACTATTGTGAGCCAAAAAAATAAAAATGCTAGCTAACAGTTTTAATAGCTGACTAATTTGTGGTGTTAACTACACCATTACAGATGGCCTAAGGAAACCTACCCTATTAGCTAGAGACATGAACATGTGCACAATATTTTAACTGGGTGTTCGGCCAAACCAACGAACATGTACACAATTTGCAAATAATTATTAAGAGCAGAAAACAAAGAACACAAGACACTGATATTTTGGACTTGTTTGCAATAGCTGTAGATATAGATTCAATATTCATTTTTCAGATTCTAAATTTTAGATTTTAGTAGAAACGATCGTGTAGCAAATATCCTATATACTTATGTATATGATTATACACATATGTCCATATCCTTAGATGTATTTCTATGTAACATTTCATACATCAAAATTGGGTACTTGTGGTGTTGATTTGGGGTTTTATGGTGGTGTTAGAATGAATTAATTTTGTGGTGGGTGCTCAATTTGTGTGTGTGTGCGCGCGTGCGCACGCGCTGGCAATGGCTAGGAGATAGGAGATAGTAGTGAGTAGAAAGAGGTAAGAAAAACGTCATTCTGATACAGCAATGGCGGTGTTACCGGTGGAAGCGGTGCTTGTGCCGGTGGCGATAGGGTCGATAGAGAGCGGAAGAGGAGATGCCTACACAAAGAGGAAAGGGATAGGGGAAGTTATTAGCGAGAACGGATCTGGGGGAGAGGTGAAGTTGTGGGAGGGTCTTCTAACTTTTTTTTTTTTCACGGCAAAAAAGAATTTTATTAATCCAATATAAAAAATACAAGATTAAACGGGGCAAGAGAAAAACCAAAAGGCTCTCGAGACCCTCCCACAACTTGGTGTTCTAACTTGGTGTTGTGGTATAATGTGAGTAGATTCCGTAAATCAAAAGTTTTTGCCTCCTCTGTGAATAAGTTTATCTCTAATTACCATTCCAAGTACTCTTCTGCCCTAATTTAATGGTTCCTCATTCTATTCTAACTAAATTTTAAAAATAGTAAAAAAATTTCTGTACAATATGGATCTAGTTAGATTGATCTCAACTAGTTCTATTAGATACGTATTAGTTTCAAAATCACATAAATTACGAAATAGAAGTATAAGTAATTGAAAAATGACATGAATTTCTAAAAATATTTTTAAAATTGGGATAGTGCGAGTATAAGATAAACTCATTCAACAAAAGAGAGAGAGAGAGAGAGAGAGAGAGAGAGAGAGTGCCAGACAGAAACCCACCGAATAGCTAAGAGCATCAATATGTGGCTACTCAATTTAACTTAAAGTTAAATTGAGTAGCCAAACCCCCAAAATCGCCCAAAAATCAGACTCCCTACTCTACCGCACCAAATTGTTTTTGCTACAGTACAGCACCAAATTTGGTGCGGTACTGTTCACGCACCAACCAATTTTTTATTTTTTTCCCGTTTCTGTACAGCCCTCAGAACAGCAGAGGAGAGAGGGAAGTGGGACACGTGATGGCGGGTCAGTGGGGGAGAGTAATGTTATGGCAGAAAGGAAGGGGGGAGGGGCTGACGCGTGGCCACCTTGACTTTGGTACCCATTATCCATCCCAGGCGGGGAGTTTTAGGGAGGGGTTTTTTTTTTTAGTAGATTTGAGGGGAATAGTTTAATATAGTAAAGTTAAAATAGAAAGTCTGATTTTGTGAGTTTTTGATAAAGTGACTTGCTAATTTATAAAATGTGTTTTTGAAGTTAAATTTGGTGAAAATTTTGATTCTCCTGATGAGGATGCTCTAATACTATTGCAACACTTCTTACCTTAACAACACATTTTGTCATAACAAAAAAAATAAAACTCACTTTTTATATTTTTGTGTCATATAACATCACATCTGTGTCATAACCACTGGAGACGCCTGAGAGCATTGCAGAAGATATTTTTAAAATTCAGGATCACAACTGGCATTTGTCACCTTCCTAGGAGGAGGATTCCTAATCTGGAGAGAGACGTCCTTTCGGAAAAACGAGAATATCTTTTTTACGGAGGTTCCGTAAAATGGGGGTTTGCGCCGAGCAAATCCCCGCCGTCCATCCCGAGATCCAACGGCTCGGAGTCCGTGCACAGTTTTTTTTTTTTTTAACATCTGCAGTGCATTTAAGGAGGAGAGAGAATGTGCACAACTCTGAGCCGTTGGATCTCGGGATGGACGGCGGGGATTTGCTCGGCGCAAACCCCCATTTTACGGAACCTCCGTAAAAAAGATATTCTCGGAAAAACTTATCCGTACCGACATATAGGTCCCGAAAACGAACAGACATTTGAGATCTTCCCGTGGATACTGACATTGGAGATCTTAAACAAAAATGACACATAAAATATTAATAAATAGGAAAATAAATAGGAAAATTAAATGACATATACAGAAGAAAATATTAAATAGGAAAATTATTTTAACCGTAAAAATATTTGAAGAAGTGACACAAATATTGACATATACAGACAAATTAATAATAAATAGGTTTGACTCTTGTTTTCTTTTTCTTTTTCTTTTTTGGTTTGACAAATAAGTCGACACTTATGTTTACATTGAGTAATTGTCATGGATCAAAATTGGGTCGTGGTGTCCCCGCACAGTAGTTGTTGTGCACCATTCGGGTCTTCTGTTGCTCGGATGGACGGTTGAGATTTCACCTCAGCACCTTTGCATCTGAACCGTTCGTTGCGTGCATGTAAGATAAAATCTGGGCCGTCCATCCGAGCAACAGACGGCTCAGATGGTGCACAGCGGCAACCCCGTGTCCAGTGCTAAGTTGAGAACAATTTTTATCTACTCTCTTGAGAGAGAGATTGAGCACGTGACTTAGGGGGTGTTCCACTAACTTCTAAGTTTTTTTGGTTTTTTTGGATGTTTTAGTTTTGCAAAAAAACTAACTTGTTCTACTAACTAGTTTTTTGGTTTTTAGTTTTGCAAAAAAACTAACTTGTTCCATTAAACTAGTTTTTTGTATGTTTAGTTTTGCAAAAAAACCAACTTGTTCCACTAACTAGTTTTTTTACTTTTAGTTTTACAAAAAAACTAAGTGATTTTTTGTTAGTGGAATGAGATAGTTTTTTAGTTAAAAAAAATACTTTTTTTTTTAGCAGAACGGGGCCTTAGGGTTGGCTTTTTGCATTGGAAACCTTCTAAATTTTATCTACTCGTGACGCCGTGGATTTTTTTTTTCCGCCAAAGACATGTGAACCACCGGGCACTTAGAGCAGGGGCCTTGTAGCGAGGAGGTCACTACAGGTGTAGTGAGTTCAGCTCAACCCTCCGATCGGCGATCGACGGTCTGAATCATTTTACACTGTAAATAAACATTTTACATATAATTTAAGCCCCATCATCTCACACTTAAATAAACATTTTACATATAATTTAAAACCCCTTATTTGAACCGTCGATTGTTGATCAGACGGCCAAACCGAGCTCACTACAGGCAAAGACGGAACTATTATGGTGCTATCGGGGCGGTTCTATGGACACAACGAATAACACAACATTTGACACAACGATAATCGGAGCCCCACGCTTACAATCAGACCCGCTCAAGTTGTTTAAAATATGTTTTAAGATTACCTGTAAAATATCATCTCATTTGGACATATATATATATATATATATATATATATATATATATATATATATATATATATATATATATATATATATATATATATATATATATATATATCGGGGCGGTTCCATGGACACAACGAATAACACAACATTTGACACAACGATAATCGGAGCCCCACGCTTACAATCAGACCCGCTCAAGTTGTTTAAAATATGTTTTTAAGATTACCTGTAAAATATCATCTCATTTGGATATCAGTAAAGGCTTGATCGGTTCATTCAAATTTATCCTGTAAAATCTGACAGGAATCCAACTAAATGAACTGATCAAGCCCTTATCAATATTCAAATGAGTTGATTTTTTACAGGTAATCTTAAAAACATATTTTAAGTAAATTGAACGGCTTCAATCATTCGCATGGGGTTCACAAAAAAAAATTTGTGTCAAATGTTGTGTTATTCGTTGTGTTAACGGAACCGCCCCCATATATATATATATATATATATATATAGTATTATATGTTTACAAGGTGGGCCTCTCCCAATAAAGAGAAAAGGGAATTGAAATATAGGAGTATAACTTACGGTTGTCATAAAATAAAATACTCTCCATCCCAAATTTCTTATCTATTTACTTGTCATTTTTTCATTCCCCATCTTCTAATTTATAATATTTTTTTACAATTTTGAAAACTTTGTTTAGTAGAACTTATCGAGAACGATCAAAATAAGATACATATTGAATATATACAACATTAAACAGTTGAAAACATAAACAATTTTTAATTTGGGGTATCGTGAATAGTGAAAGTGGACAAGAAATTTAGGACGGCGGGAGTAAAAAAGATAAATCATGCGTGGTTGAAGTAACTCATTGTGATACTTTTAGTTTTTTCATCTTTAGTTCTTTTTGGATTGTTTCCGCTCTAATGTGGGGTGTGTATTTATTGTATTTTTCGTTGTTTTGCCGCTGCTATTTATGCCGTTGTTTTTGTTCCTTTTTTGGGGATGTTTATGCTCCTATTTGTTGCTTTGGTCCGTGAGGTTCTATCTTGGTGTTTCCTCTCGAAGTTTAGGTTTGTACCTTCTATTTTTGCTATAATTTATCTTCTATTTGCCGATCAAAAAATAGACCTCGACTTTGTTTTTTTTATGGGCACTATTTGGACATTTCAAGGTATAAATTATTGAACCTTGAAATTTTAAAATCTCGTTATTCATGCGGCCCCCGTATATGAAATTCTAGTTCCATCCAGGCCGCCCATTCCCCATGCACCATGCGATCCGGAGTGGTACATATAGTATTTGACGACTTGTTTACAATTTCAAAAATGATAGGTACACACCTTTTGTGCCACTCCCCAGCACACCCTCACTCACATGGGGTGTGGTCCCCACATGTGAGCCCCCTGTGGGCCCCACACCTCATGTGAGTGAGGGTGTGATGGGGAGTGGCACAAAGGGTGTGTACCTATCATTGTTGTTACAATTTATTGTTTACAAGCACTAGGAGTGGGCTCTGTTTTTGAATGAAAGAAGAGGTCTGATTGGCACTCGACTCCATGCCGTGAAATGTGCTGCCACAGAGATACACTATCCTTTATGCACCTTTATTATGATATGAATGAACTGAATGGAAGGTCCAAAATCCTAGCACTTTGTCCTTTTATTCCCTTTGCAATATTGTGATATGATTTCACTGATCCTCCTCGAGTTGTAATATTACAATAAAAATATGAGGAACATTTGACCGCCTTTTTGTAGGTTGTGTTTGCATCTCAAATTTGCGAAGGAATTTACAGGAAAAACGAGCAGAAAAGCTTCTTCTTTTTTTTTTTATTAAATAAGAGCCTTACAAAGTCCTCTTTTCCCTATTTATTTATTTTTTGCCCTTTTCAACCCTCAAATCCCATCATAAAAGGGAGAAAGTCATGGGAGAGGGAACCAGTGACGATGGCATTCCAGAATCGCAAAATGGACAAAGTCCTTGAGTGATCATTGTTTAAAGAAGATGAAACGAACGGCATCGAGTCCAAGTCAAATTTCTCCGGGAATCTGAGTTGGATGTAGGATTTTCATTCAATATAGGCATGATATTACCAAAGGCTTCACATTGCAACTTCAAGTTAAATCTCTCAGAAAGTCTGAGGGGTATCGAAAATGCAACGGACACAATATCTAGATACAATATTCACATAGGGGGTGTGTTAGGATGTTGTATCCGTTGCATTGTTGGAGGCCGATGCAGGATTTTTCATTCAATATAGGCATGATATTACCAAAGACTTCACATGACAAGTCCAAGATAAATCTCTCGGAGACTCCGAAGCGGGTCGAAAATGCAACGGACACAATATCTAGACGCAACATTCACACAAGAGATATTAAGATATTGTGTCTGTAGTATTGTTGTAAGCACATGCAGGATTTTCATTCAATATAGCCATGATATTACCAAAGACTTTCAAATGGCACTAGATCCTGTGATAATGAGATATGAGTTGACAAACACAGAAACGATGGTAATTGTGATAGTTAATAGAGAGAGAGAGAGAGAGAGAGTGGGAGATAAGGATGACAAGAAATATCAATCTTGACTGTGAGCTTCTGCCTAGGGCCGCCTTCTCTATTAGACTCACATTGAGCCGTGCAAAGCCCACACAAGTGTATGGTGTTGATCATTTGGGGGCCTCAATTAATCGGTGAGTGCAAAATCCAATTCGATTCCAAAGTCCAATCTCCATACACACCGAATTTGACAATTGAGGTTTTGGAGTCAAAAAAGCTTTTAGAAAATATTAAAAAATTGACTTTTCCAAGTCTGGCCCACTTCTAAAAATGAGAGCTTTTTTTTCCTCTTGAAATTTCCCCTGGTCACCCTGGCCCCACCCCTTCCTCTCTCTATACCTACATTTTGACAGGCAAAACTGGGCCAGTGGGCCCTCCCACTCCAAAACCCAACTTATGTGTTGCTCTCTCTCTCTCTCTCTCTCTCTCTCACAAAGAGGTGAGACCATGGGAGAAGAGACTATTCTAGTACAAAACCGAACAACAAATTCAAAAAATTTCTTCAAAATCCGGCCAAACCAGCCAAATGAACAAAGCCAATTCTCACAATTTAGTTTTCATTTTGAGTAAAAGTCAGCAATAACGAAAAAGATGCCCAAAGCACAAAAGTGTACGGGTCCATGTAGTGAGGGGCTCTCTACAGGGTTGTAGTGAGATTATTCGGTCGTCCATCTCGTTAATGAACACTCGAATTTTAATCCAAACAATAAACGAATCGGATCATTTGGATTAAATCCGAGCCGTCGGCACCGAGATAAACGGTCGGATGGGACTCACTACAACCCTATATTCCCCGCTTCCCTATAGTGTCAAGTGGTTCTGTTCCTTATATTACTCTTGCAAATTCAATTCTTGTGTCATTGACAACAATAATAAACAGCTAATAGTTTGCTAGTTTTATTTTTGGCGTTATTAAC
Source organism: Vaccinium darrowii (assembly GCA_020921065.1). Lineage (NCBI taxonomy): Eukaryota > Viridiplantae > Streptophyta > Magnoliopsida > Ericales > Ericaceae > Vaccinium > Vaccinium darrowii. The sequence continues at coordinate 26,915,252 of CM037156.1, forward strand.
CTATAATGGTTAATTATTTCTTAAGTACTTTCATGAACACATAATATTCCTGTCAAACATGCATATAGACACACACGAGCGGCAGTTGGATCGATGCCACTATGTCAACAGATTTGGTTAATTCTCGTTAACTCCATGTATTGATATTTATGAAATTAAAGATTTTAATATTTTGACATGTCTTGTAGCTTTACAATTTACTTATCCCCTGTGAAATCCAAATGATTTCGGCTATGTTTGGAAGTTGGGAAAGAGGAGGAAAAGAAGAGAAAATTAAAAAAATTCTCTCATTTGTTTGGTTTCCAAGTAGATGGAGAAAAGAAAATGAGGAGGAAGGAGAAGAGAGTGAAAATCAACTACTACTATTTTTCTCTTCCTCTATCTCCTATGGTTGAGTGTATATTTTTCCACAAAACCAAACAAAAGAAACAAAGAGGATTTTTTTGCCATCTCTTTCTCCATCATGCACCATGATAAACTTGACCTGTAAAAGAAGAACTTTTAGATTACATTTGCCACAAAGGGAGAAGTGGGGATAAAAAAACCTAAGCCCCTCCCCATTTGGCCAAAATTGACATAGAACAAGGAACCCTTAGCCCCATTGGATAGGGTGATTTCATGTATTTTCTCGCCTAACTAGCCAAAGGAGCCCTTAGACCCTTCGGAATTGGTGATTTCATGAGAAAAGGAAAGAAAGGGTAATGAGTTCTGCATAAATGACTGACTTAGGTTAGTTATTTTGATAAGAAATTAAGAGAAAAATAAAAAAAGAAATAAGTAATTTTTTTTTTTTTTGGTGGGGGGGGGGGGGGGGGGGGGGGGGGTTGTGTGTGTGTGTAAGGTAATCAATTAAATTAACGAAACCAAGATCATGGACCAAGGGCATGGCCTTGAGGCTCCGTTCATTTGCCAAGAATGTTATGCGAGAAAGTTAATCCTGAGAAAAGCGAAATGAAGTGAAGTAAAAGAAAAGAAAATTCACTTTCCTGTGAGTGTTCACTTGATAAAGGATTTTTTCAGGAAAGTGTTGCTGGCATGAGCAAACTTTCCCACGACATATAATTTCTTCCTTTTTGCAGGATGCATTTTGAGGGAAAATGAGTTGTAGTGGGAAAATATTTTTGTAGGCCCCATTATTTTCCTGGTAACTGAACACCTTAAAAGTAATGAAAAAGTTAATTTCCCCATCATTTCCTATACTTTCTTTGACAACTGAACGAGGCCTGAGAGTCCTATAAGAATAGGAAAACAAAAGAAACAAATTATCTCCACAGAGAGCAAAAACTAACTTGAAACAAAAGTGTTTGTTTGGAACATGCGGAAGGGAAAGGAAAGAAGAGAAAATATTAAGAAAGAAATTATAAAGAAAATGGTTTCTTTCTTTTGTTTGGTTGTAGAAAGAAAATGAGATGAAAATAGGGAGGAAAAAATACTTTCTGTTGTTGGATCCAAAAGGAAAATAGAAAGGAACCAATTTTATTCTCAGGGCATGAGTCTCAGTAAATATACATATATATGTATGTAATAAATCGCTAGAAGATTCTACACATCATCTTCCCAAATTTTCTGAACAAACTTCCTTACAAATTTCTTCAAATCAGAAACCCAATCGATACTCACAGTCCGAATCAAAACCAAGATTGCCATTCTCATCGTTGCAACTAGAAACCCAAGACCTTTGTTGATTGTTGCAACCTAGAAATCCAAGACCTTCGTCAAAAGATAGTGAACAGTAGTCAGACCAGTCCTTGGCAATAAGAGAACGGTGGAAGAACAACAGTAACTGACGTCCTTTCTCTCTTATTTTCTTCCCCCTTTCTAGTTTCTAGAATTTTCCTTCATCACCTTTGACTTAAGGAAAGTTCGAGACAGGACGTACATTTGAAAATCCTCCCATTTCGCTCACCCCAAAGGTAATAAGGCCTAATTTGTCAATCGATAAAATTAATACTTGATTTTATCAATTGAGAAAGAAAGTTTAATAAAATCTCCAATTTTTGAAAGATTTTTGCATTAAAAAATATGTAATTTTATCGAACTTCTTCCTCAATTGATAAAATCAATACTTAATTTTATCAATTGACAAACTAGGCCTAAGTACTATTTTGATTAACTCTCCCCCTTTCTAGTTAAATCTCAAAAAAATTGGTGAGATTGGACGAGAAAGGGCCGCCATTGCTTTTCTCTCCGTCCAAAGGAGCTGTTAGAGATTGATGATGATTTCGCTTGCCACTCCACTTCTACTTCACGTATGCGCGTAGGGTAAATCTACCTTAACGAACCATGTCTTTCGACCACCGAACTTGTCGGAATTCTTGCTTGAGATGAAAGGAAAAAGAGCGACAAGGTTCAGTTCAAGATTTGACTGTTTGCGTCTGCGTTTCTGCTGTGGCTAGGGGCGGATCTATGTGGGGGCCTGGGGTGGCCCCGGTCCCCCTGAATTTTATATTTTGGAGTATATTTTACATATATATTTTTAGTAATTCTCAAAAAAAATTATACAATTTCAAAAATAAAAGTAAGAGCTATTTTCATTTCGAGAATACTAAATTATGGTGAATGATACCTTGTGATAATGATACCGAGTTCGTCAAGTGATATGGTAACAAAAATCATCGAGATTGATTTTTTAATTTCTCAAAATCATCCCATTAAAACTCGATTTAGTTTTAAAAAAAAACATCGAACCAATGGTTTCTTTTATTATCCAGGTCCTTCGAGCCACTGGCTGTGGCGCTAACAATATAGGGTTTCGGGTTAATTGGCGGGAGTAATTGTGGAAGTACATCGTCGGAAAAGTCGAAAACCACACCTTTAACCCTAAAAAGTCCTTTCGACAGAGCATGCTTGGAGATCTGTCGTCTCTTGCCGAAGATAAGCTCAAAATGTTCTCAACGATTGATCAGGCTCCAAATTCCCCACAGGTTCCTCTCCATCGCTCCATCTTTCCGTCCACGTTTGTGCTATATCTATATATCTACATATCAATATGTGTTAACAATAATGCTCCCGTGATATGCTTCAAAGAGTTGTAGTCGTCATTGATATTGTCGGAAGGATATGCAAAATTGATCTTTTCTTGTTTGAGGGCACTCTGGATAATGTACTGGATTTCATTGTATCCATCTCTCTGTGCGGTCGTTGTTTTTTTGCTGAAGTTTCTGATGTACCTCGAAGTTTAAACTCTTTTTCTTTCACTTTTCCCTTTTGTGGTTGTGATATTTGTTGGCGAATAATGTTACTCATTAGTCATGCAGAAAACTTGCTACTTAATCTCATAAAGGCCGCCGCGGAGCCATGATTTGAATTTGGTGGTGGCGAAATGAGAAAAAGTAAATGTTCAACGACTACTAACAAAATCCGTATATTTAGTACCAAAACAAGTACACATAGTCTAAGGTCAATCATTCATCAACATAAACAAACATAGTTTAACAATTGAAAGAGATACGAAAGGCAAAGAATAATTCACTATATAATTGGGCCAATTTTATGTGCAGTACCATTCACTAAAGGCAAAGAAATCAGTCTTTGTCCCGGTATTGAAACAATTGAAAGCTTGTGTCCTTGCTCAGGATTCTGTTTATCCCTTCTTCTTCTTTGTACTTATAAATCAGTGAGTTTAGACATAAATAATTTTGATCTTTGATACGGTTGATGGCTTGATTTTTGATACTAGGGGAATGACTGGTCCTGGGAAGTTTGAACAAAAACATGCAACATGTAATATTGTTTATGCCATAAGTTCCCTGTACTATGCGGTAAATTTGGAATAACGGATCACCATATCTGATCAACCTGTCCCTCTAAAAGGATTGCATACATAATTTCAGTCATCGGAAGTTCGGAACTGAACGATGAGACGTAAAGTGATTAAACCACAAAAATGTTTCTTGGAATAAGGGTTGATAAAGGGTGATTACAAGAAATCTAGGTTCTTGCTGTTTTTCCCAAGTTGTTCATCCATCGGTATGTTATCAAGTGGCTTCACTTAGACTCGGGTTGATAAGGGGTGATTTACAAGAAATCTACGTTCTCGCTGTTTTTCCCAAGTTGTTCATCCCTTGTTATGTTATCGTGCGGCTTCACTTACTATGGGTTGCATGATTAGTTTTTCCTCATGTGACTGTTTTGTGAAGCCATATTGATGTTCTCCTCAATACCTGTGTAGCGATTGTGCTGCGTTTGGACGTTAAGGGAACAACATTGGTGTTCATCTACGTTATCAAACTTGTTCAAGTGCTCCTCTGTGGCTGAACTAAGCTATGAATACCCCGGCATAATTTATGATCCTCTCCCTCCATACTTATTGCCCCGTCTCTGATCCTTTTATTTTATTGAGTTCAACTAGTCTTGATTTAGTGGTGGAGATTTCTTGCAAATTACCTGAACTCATTTCTTGCACACCACGTCACGTGTACCCATTTGCCTATGTTCCTCTGTTCCCATGCTATTTCAGCCACAGGATCGCGCAAAAGTCTCTTACAGCTGAAATTGCACGAGAGAGGTACTAAGGCATTTTTGGTACAGGTGATTTGAGCTCTCTTTCTTGGGTTATCATCTCCACTTTGTGTATCAGTGGCACAGGAAACTCAGTAAGTTTGATTAAATGATTCCTTGAAGCTTTTTTTTTTTTTTTGAGGAGGAAACCATGGATAATACTAATAATTGAAAGCCAGGAGCTAGATATTATCACCCCGTAAAAGAGCTGGTATCTCTAAATTTCATTTTGCCAGTAACAAGATACCATGTTCACGGAACCTGCAACTAAAGGAGTTTGAGTGCATGATTTTAGAAACTGTGGCTTATGCTCTCTCTTCTTTTTGGTTGCAAAGTTATACCTGAATGGTATGTATATGGGGATTCCCGGTCTCTATTGGCTTATGGCTCATGAGCTTTCAAGAAATGAAAACACTTCTGTTCTATGATTCCAATTTTTTGCGTTCTTTTGGAAGTGCTACTAGAACATGAATCTGGTTGGTTCAAGTTGAGTTAAGAACAACTAAAAGCCGCTAAATGTGTTGTTTTGAACATGTAGGCATGAGTAACAAACACAACATTTCCTGGCTCAAGCATTCCTTGCCCTTGTGTGACTTCACCTCTCTGATATATAACACGCAAAAGATTATGTTGTTACCACTTACCAGTGCCTGAACACGTGCACTTCGGTTACAGTAGTCCAGCTCATATGTAAATGTACAAGAGACGATTCACATGAAATTAGACTACGAGAGAGGGAGAGAGAGAGATGGGAACTCTTATTAGTCGTGCCATTGACTGCTTCCGTTTGATCTTGTTAGTTTCCTGAAATACACTTCTGTCTTATATTACTTGAAAAAGTTTCTCTTAAGTTTTTATTGTTCAATCTGCAGCCTAAGAATGTTCAATTCACTTGTGGAGAGATGTTTCAATGATCATTGACACATTCCAACACAAAACTTTGGTCACACAAGAGGAAACTTGTGTGAGGCGACATGCTGGAAACTTGGGTCCCGGTTTGTGTCACATGAGAGATGACAAGGGATACTGTAAATAGAAAGATTGTTGCGGCAAGAAAAAAGAGGTTCTGAAATCATTCTGCCATGATATTTTCATGCTCTTGCTCTCTCCTAGTCAGAATCTCTGAAATCATTCTACATGCCGCAAACCTACAAATCTCTCTCTCTCATCCCGAACCTGGTGAAAACTCCACCGATCAAAGCTCTTTCACTCTTCAACTCCTCAACACTCAACAATGGCTTCCACCACACCCACCAATCCATCTCTATTGTCCTCCACCTCCTACTCTCCTCCCAAATGCTCCCACACGTCCACTCTCTCCTCCTTCGCTTTATCTCGAACCGAATCTCCTCCCCATCCTTCACCCCCTCATCTCTCCTCAACCACCTAACACAAACCCACTTGGATTTCACCCCGCACAATGCTCTCCTTTTTGAATCCATTATAAACTCCCACGTCCAGCTTCAGTTACCCGAAAAATCACTCTTCTATCTCAACCAAATGGTAGATAAAGGTCTAGTGCCCACATCGAATTCTTTCAATGGTGTTTTATCTTGTCTTTTAAAATGCTATAAGTTTGATAAATCTTGGCGGGTTTATGAAAATATGAGGGGTAAGGTTGCAATGGATATGCATAGTTTTGGGATTATGATAAAGGGTTGTTGCGAGAATGGTAATTTGGATAGAGCTTTTGAGGTTCTTGGTCAATTGAAGGATATGGGTTTGTGTCCAAATGTTGTGATATACACTAGTTTGATTGATGGGTGCTGTAAGAGTGGCGATATTGATCGGGCAAAAAAGTTGTTTTATAAAATGGGGGAGTTGGGTTTGGTTGCTAACCAACATACATATACTGTTATGATTAATGGCCTTTTCAAGAAAGGGTTTAAAAAAGATGGGTTTGAGCTGTATGAGAAGATGAAGCTTGGTGGTGTTTCACCTAACATTTATACTTACACTACTGTAATGAATGAGTATTGCAGTGATGGAAGAGTGAAGAACGCGCTTGAGCTGCTCAATGAAATGCTTCAAAGAGGGATTTTTTGTAATGTTGTGGTGTTTAACACTTTGATTAGTGGGCTTTGTCGAGAGATGAGGATGTTGGAGGCTGAGAAGTTGGTAGGTCGAATGAAGAGAGGTGGATTGAATCCGAATATAATCACTTATAACACCCTGATAGATGGGTTTGGTAAGGTTGGGAAGATGGACAAGGCTGCAAGTTTGTTCAATGAAATGATGTCCAATTGTTTGTCACCATCCCTGGTTACCTATAATGTTCTCATTTCAGGGTTTTCTAAAGCTGGTAATCTTGCAAGAGCTGCCCACTTACTTTTGGAGATGGAGGAGAGAGGCATTTCTCCGACTGCAAGAACATATACTATCCTAATTGATGCTTTTGCTCGACAGGATGACATGGAGAAGGCGCTGGAACTGTTTAATGCCATGCAAAAGGCTGGTTTGGAGCCTGATGTTTGTACTTACGGGGCCTTAATAAGTGGGTGGTGCAGAAAGGGTAATATGAAGAAAGCATCTACACTTTTTCGATCGATGGGTGAGCTGCATTTGAAGCCAAATGATGTAATATATAACATGATGATTCATGGGTACTGCAAAGAGGGTAACTCCTATAGGGCGCTAAGGCTGCTTAGAGAAATGGGTGAGAATGAAATGGTTCCAAACACGGCTAGCTACAGTTTCACATCTAAAGTGCTTTGCAAGGATGGGAAGCAGGAAGAAGCTGGAGTTGTTTTTAATGATATGATACAGTTGGGTCTAAAACCATCAGTATCTATGTGCAAGCTGATTTCGAAAGCTAAAGTTAGTGATGAAATAGATAGTTTGGTAGCACTTTGAGTGGAATTGTGTTTAAGAAACTGGGGAGTGAAGGAAGTAACAGATCTGGGTAGCAGCAGCTGCCTTTTTCTCTATAGCCCAAGGTTATTCCTTGTTGGTTCAGAAGCATGGAAAGTCTTGAAAAGTGTTGGTGATGGAAGATGGGGTTAGTTTTAGCCTTTTAGGATGTGAGTTTAAGGGTGGTCGGCCAAGGCTTGTGTGGGTCTGGGCCTCTGGGTAGTTGTCCAGTGGTAGTTGCTGAGACAAGCTAGAGGTGAGGGATAACTTGGATGCCAACGGTGTTGTTTGGACGTTTCTTTTTGGAAAGCAGGAAAATGAAGATTATTTTAATCTGTCGATTTCAATAAGCAGGCAAACCAGCACATGTGTTGTTCATGTGACATTTTCATCTAATATTCAAATGGAATATTAATGGAAGCTGTTAAGTGCTAAATCAAACACACAGGTTAGGTATCCGACTTCAAACATTTAGGGGGCAACTTGGAAAACGGTCATGCTGTAGGGCGGTCACTAAAGCCCCTACAATTGATGAAGTTCCTTCTGAAGATGTTAGCTGAAGTTCTTTAATCAAACGCACAGGCTAGTTGAAGTTCCTTCTGAAAATGTTGTGGGTGAGTTTACGATTGATGTTACATGAAGTTCTTTTCCATTATGTCATCTAAAGCCCCTTAGCTTTGTGCTTGTATCATTACATTGGTTCAGTTTGGAGAACCTTTATTTTTTTCAGTGGTAATCAATCTTAATTTGAATCCCGTGTGCTATCTTATAAGGATTCATGGAACTTCAGAATGAGATCTTTCCTAATATCATAATTGAGCAAAGAGAGGGTAAGCTTTCAAATATAAGCTTGTGATCTATCTAGGGCCAAATTTCTGGTGGTTGAGGACTCAAGAATCTGACCAGAATAAGCTTGTGATCTGTCTTTGTGACACTGCACCTAATTTAAACTTAAAAATCTGTCACCATTGCGTAAATCTAAAAGATGGTTTTTAGCTTCTCTTGAGGTACCCGGCAGCCTGACCTGGCCAGGAGCCACTTTTGCATACTGGCAATAGTGTATGTATAGTTTTACAAAGAAAAGTGTATAGTTTTACAAAGAAAAGAGTTACGAATGTATTTGCCTACAAGAATGGCTGTACCTTGATCGATAAATATAAACACGGGGGATGCGTGTGCGGGCATCTTGTTCTATGCTTGCATTTAGGGCTGCAAATGAGCCGAGCCACTCACGAGCGGCTCGAGGCTGGGCGCGGCTCGAGTTGAGCTCGTTCAAGCTCAACTCGAGTGTTAAACAAATGAACTCGAGCTAGGATTATTGGCTCCTCAATTAAACGAGCCGAGCCCGAGCTACTTAATGCTCGGCTGGAGTGGGCTCGCGAGCCCGAACATACTCACATACTGACATACAACATAGGTCTATGCATTCTTATCTCCCTAAGTGACAGCTTTCAAGTGCATGCGCACAAGGGGATGAGAGGAGTGGTGTTACTGGTGTATTTATAGCAAAGGAAAGGTTGCTGAGAAGTTAAGTAGGCAATGTGGGACTTGTGAAAGTAAGAAGTAAATTCAAAAGAAGAGGTTCCAACTTCCCACTACTGCTTTGTGGTTGTCCCTCATCGGAAGTTTAAGTAATTTTTGTTTTGAGAGACTCTTATAAGTAGAGCATTTACATACCCAACCAGCTGCATTAGGGCTAGCGACATGGTTAACGAGCTCATGCGAGCCGAGCTTGAGCAACAAAAATTAGCTGTGAGCCGAGCTCGAGCCCAAGTTTTGTAGCTCAATTCGAGCTTGAGCCGATTGAAGCTCGGCTTGGCTTGTTTGCAGCCCTACCTGTATTATCTTATCTCTTGCCAGTTGCCATTGCTTCTACCATATATTTTTTCAGGTTACGTATAAACTTGATGTTATAAACTTGAATACCTTCCATGATTACGTTTCCCTATAAAGAAATTGTTGGGTGTCTCAATCTCCAGTGCTTCTTTGAGTTCAATGGAATGATTGTACATGATTTGCGTGTGGGTGTGTGTTTTAGCAATTACCCATGCGCATGTTTGCAGGATGTTTAGTGCATTCTATCTGTATATATCTTCAAGGTTTTGATACAGTGTGGACATTTTTTGCCTGCAGAGGTGGTGATAAGCCCTCCATTTGTGTTTCTTCCCGTGGTAAAATATTTATTGCACCCTGATTTCCAAATTGCAGGGCAAAATTGTTGGGTTCGGAAAGGGGGTGCTTTTACTGGTGAGGTTAGGTATGTCATGATCCAATCACATCATCTAGTTAACAGGTCCCTTTTCTTTTCGTTTCTTTGTGATAGATATGAATTCATTGCAGAAATGTTTGCTGGGGAGAACAATTTTTATTGTTCCCCGTGTTTTAATTGTCGTCTTTGTTACTTACCTGAAGTATTTTCCTATTTTCCGAGATGTCTGTTTTCTTTCTTTACTTGACCATATCATCGTATTCTGCCCCTACAATTTTTAGCAATTTCATGGTATTTATAAATATTGAAAACAATCCCTGTTTTGTTATATAGATTTCTTGGTATTTATAAATCTTGATCATATTTTGGATACAAGAGAGGCTTACATGTAATTGGTGGCCCTGGTGCAATGGTAAGGTTGGCTCAATGTGACCTGGTGGTCATGGTTTCAAGTCGCAGAAACAGATATACGCAACATTTGTCCAACCCTGACCCAGACCCCTGCAGTAGGAGCGTCGTGCATTGGCGAGCTCTTTTTTTAAGCGGCCCTACATGTACTTAGCATTGTACTTTACAAATTAGTATCCTCTGGATTTCTGTAGCTTACCATCATGTATGTGATCATTATACCAAGGAACAGTTTTATTGCTCTTTTGTCCATTTGAACACTGTTAAAAGGAAATGCAGTTGAATCGGAAACAAAAATTTTGAGGTGTTTGAGTGTTTTATTTCTCACTTTTGAGGCTTTATTTTGAAATATCGTGGAAATCAATCTGTTTTGTTTTGCCATTTGCTATTTGGGTTATCTGTGGAAATTTTAGTGCAAGTGCATAAACAAATCTGGTGCGACAGGCTGACAGTTTGTATTAATTTTCAGGGTTTAAAGCTGATTTCTCTTGTTGGGCATTCCATGGCTCATTCTTGGCTATTCTGAAAGAAGGCTGATACTTAATGAATCAAACGAGGTAAGCTTTGTTGCAGAGCCTTGGGTGTGCCTTGTATCCTTTCGTACGTCTTGGAAACACTCAATTGGACATAAGGTATTTTTCTTTTCTTTTTAGGTTTATATGTTCTGTGATGTACCATCTGGTTCCTACAACCTGTTTTTTGGGATTTGAATGCAGTTCATCGGAGATAAAGTCGCATATGCACTTTTAACTTTCTTGAAACTAATCGGTTTGTGCTGGGGAGACTCTTGAGCAACTGGATTCAGGATCCTTTTTTTTGGTACACCAATGGAATTCAGGTATGGTATCCGGCACCTCCGCCAAGGAGTATTGCCTCATCACACCACACTACTATTTGTAGGGGATCCCACCGCACCTATGTCAAAACTGAAACTAAGATCCCACTCTCGGTAAGGGAAACCACCGCACCTATGTGAGAACCGAAGCTAAGATCTCACCACGAGGGGGTGGTGTGTTTAGCCCCAATGAGGGGTTAGGGAGACTTGAACCTGGGCCTTGTCCTTCTAAGTTCAAGTTTTTAACCAGTGAACCAACCCCTCATTGGTTTACGATCTTCAATGGCTGTGATTGCACAAACAAAAGCAATCACTTGTATGTCCAACTACAAAGCTCTTCGTCGGTTTTTTTTTTTCCCAGTTCCGTTTGTCTTTGTTAGCGAGTCTGTCTTGCATTACGTAGCTCCTTGTGCACTCTTTTTAAGCTGCTCCAAAATTTAACTCTCTCTCTCTCTCTCTCTCCTCTTCAATTTATATCTAGCTCCAATTATATATATTTTCCTTCGTTTTCTGAAGTATACTAATGATTCTTTGCCAGAGGATTGAACACAACGTAGTCTGTGTTACTGCTCATTAAGATATACGATTACAATGAATGAGCAGTTTACATAGAAAAAGCCTACAAAAAGGAAAGAAATTAGAAAAAAGAGGAAACCATGAAAAACCTCGCCAAATGATTCTTCTATGGGGTTCGAACCTAATTATCATAAAGACTAAACTACCCTTAGGAGTCATATTAAATAAAAAAACTAACTACAAATATTTTCACACCCCCTTCAAACTCATGTGGGAACCTGGATAGCAACGAGATTTCACCAAGGAGGAAGCGAAAATGAGCAGTAGTGTGCGTCTTGGTGAAGAAATTTGCCAACTAAAGTGAAGAGGAGACAAAAGGGAGAGTGATGGTTCTTGACTGAAGATGATGGTGAACCTGGAGAGCAGTGGTATGTTTCGTGAGCTCATGGAAAACCGAGTTATGGCAATCTGAATAGCATTTTTATGGTCATAAAAAGGCGTAGGATGACAACCATATGCGATAAAAGCCAGTGGAGCCAAACAATTTCACAAGTGGCATGGGCCATGACAAAATACTCAACTCTTGCAATAGATCGAACAATGACAGATTGTTTCTTGCTTTTCCATGAGATAAGAGAATTACTCAGAAAAATACAACAGCTAGAGGTAGACTTACGATCAAAGATATCACCTGCCCAATCAGCATAGGCCCAAGGAGTCAAGTCCGAAAAAGAAGAGAAAGTAAATAATAAAACATGGCCACGAACATAAAGCAAGATTCAAAGCAATGCAGCCTAATGTGTAGACCGAGGAGCACAAACAACCTGACTGATGATATGCACATCATAAGAAATATGTGGCCAAGTGGCAGTGAGATAGATCAGACAACCAACAAGTGACTGGGGAAAAGAGGAGGCCAATAATTGAGGGACAATGTGATGGGGGAGGTGATGGATGGATGGGAAGATGGTGGGTTTACTATTAGGATTGGGTAGTTAGGGTTTAATTGGTATTAGGATAATATAAGGAGATTAACTAAATATAGATTAAACATTTTGGATTAATGTTACAAATGTTCTTCAACATTAATTGTCCTCGTTAGCAGATTTTTTTTTTTTTTTTATAACCGAGTGTCCGGATTAACTTGTGTGCACTCCATTAATTCCAAGGAAGTGGCCCAATGAATAAAATGTTTGGCCTCTACGGAATTCGAACATGCAACCTCGAAGGTTTCATTAGCATGAACTTATGGGCTAGCGTTAGAAGATTACTAGCATAATCTTAACACTTTTGTACTTTGGACTTTTTTTTTTTTATTTTTTATTACTAGCGTAAGAAGATTACAATAGTAATTGATAGCTCATTTAGGGGGACAAATAATTAAACAAGTTATCTTCATTAGGGGAAAAAATCAATCTTTATTTTTCTTATTTGATAACTGGGTATCCGGGCCAGCTTACGTGCACCTTGACTCATTCCGGGACCCTGGAGGTAATGACTAGGCTTAAGTCCCAGTGGCTCCAAGAGTTTGCTAGCAAGGAGAATCGAATTTGAGACCTTAGGTGAGAGCAAGCCCTTAAGTCATAAGACAAGACTACTTTATTAACCTTGAGGTATCAATAGGGGACTATCAATCTCTATTTTTGCCAATAGGGGACTGTGAAAGCGTAAGCTAATAGTTTGCTAGCTTCAGGGATGGATTCAGAAATCCAATCCAGTGGGGGGCATCCTGTTAATAGTAATCGTGCAATTTTTTTCTTAGTCAACGATTTTGCTAGGGACAAGAAATTGTGTAAGATTAATTCTAAACCTAATATCAGATAAGAAATTATTGAAGGCTAGAGACCATTGTAAAAGATCTCTAAATTAAAAAATATGTAAGTTAAACAATTTTCTTGGCCATGTTCGGTTACCCATTTTGAGGGAGTTTAGTTTAGTTTTGATGATGTAAGTAGGTGTAATAAGTGGAGAGAGGTAGAGAGAAAAGTGAGAAAAATGATGATGTCAGGAAAACAGAAAACTCCCCAAAACCGGAGCAAAATGGGTAACCGAACATGGCCCTTATCATTTTGTATCATTTTTCTTAAAAAGAAGGGAGAAAATTAAAATTCAGGAAAAAAAAATAATACTAGGGGAATTATTATTACCATTATAAATTTAAAATAATTATTATTACCATTATAAGTTTAAAATATATAATAAAACTACTAGTTTGTTGCACAATAAGTGTTGCTAGTCTAGTGGCAGGAGGGAAGGTGTTGGTTTTGGAACATTAGGTCCAGGGTTCAAACCTCAACAATCACCCTTTTTTTATAAACCTTTCAATTTTGTGGCTTAAAAAAGAGAAGGCCAGAGTTTTTTTTTTTTTTTTTGCGAGAGGAGAAAAAATTCATTAATCAGCAAACAAATCCAAGTTACAACCTACAAAAAAAAAAACGAAAAAAAGGAAAATACAGAAAAAAAAAAAAAAAACAAAGCTACCGAAAAAACAAGAAGAAAGATCGCCGGAGCTGGCGCCGGAGCACGCGACCTTCAACATATTGGTAGCACACCTTACCACCAGGCAACACCCGAATTATATTGCTAAATTCCGACACAAATAATATATATACAAAACTTATTTCCCTAATTTTTTTTTTTACATTGACAAGTGGGGTCAGGGGGGCACGTGTCCCCTCATGCCCCCCTTGTATCCGTCCCTGGCTAGCTTTATTTTGTCGTTATTAACCAATAATGGTTGCTTATTTCTTAACTACTACTGTACTTTTTTAAATATTCTTGCCAAACATGCAGACAGACACACATGAGCAGCAGCTGGGTGCCACCGCGTCAGTAGATTTGGTTAATTCTCGTTAACCCCATGTATTGATATTTACAAAAGATTTTACCATTTTGACATTCCTATAGCTTTAAAATTTACTTAAACCCCTGCAAAATCTAAATTATTTCATTATTCACCATGAAACATAAACTTGGCCCCTTAAAAGGAGAACCTTTAGATTACATTGCCACAAGGGAGAAGTGGGGTTTAAAAAAAAACAAACAAAAAGAACCTAAGCTCCTCCCCATTTGGCCAAAATTGACATAGAACAAGCTCCAACAAGAAGGGCAAGATTGCATCCAAGTTGGAGCCTAAAATTGATTTGCAAATTAGGGTTCATGAAATCGGATGCGAGAAGATCAACGAGGGCCATGTAGATTAGGATTCCTGCAGAAGCCGAATTGAGAATACCTTCGACAATGAGCGCAGTTGGGCTATACTCATTGTATATGTTTGATATTCCAATGCCAATGCCTATCCCCATTGGAGTTGTGAGGGAGAAGAATAGTGTCATTGCTGTGATTGTTCCACACTTATATTTCGCCTGGGCAATATTGTCAATTCAAAAGGCAACATGTGTGAGTTTTTGCTTAACTTATTTATTTTTGTCTTTTTTGAATAGTTTTGTAGCTTTTCAGAAAGTGTTTTAATTTTTCCGATTTGTCTTGGTAAGAGAAAGAGGTAAAAAGAGCATTCCAAAAAAGTTAGAAAAAGCTCACTAAAGTATTTTTAAAAAAAAGGGACTTAAAGTAGATTAATTTTCCTCTTTTTATCACTTTCATTTTTTTTTCTTTCTATTTTCCTAGCCGAGAAGAATCAAAATACGCAAAAAAAAAAAAACTCAAACGCTACAAAAACTAAAAGCTCACTAATAATGAAAGTAAGTCAATCGGGAAAAAAAAAAAAAAAAAGGTAAAACAAGAAGAAGAGGAAGTAGAGATGCAATCCAATGTTCAAAAGATGACCCATATTTGTTTTATGGGGTATTATTCATTTTTGAAGTATTTTATTGCTAGGTCATATTTTTAGTAGGAAGAAACTAGCTGTCACAATTCGCGTAATTGCAGCTGTCCATAGTTATTTTAATGGTCCAAATTTGATGAAAAAATCTCAAGGGTAAGATAGGTATACTTTCTGCAACCTGGACCATTAACGGCCAAAATTGTCTGCAGCGTCTACTCTACAGTCAAATACTGAGAAGCCAAATTCAATAGAAAAAATTGTCATAAAATACCTGAGAAATACATCCGCCCAATCCCAAGCCCTCAAAGAATTGATGGAAACTCAAAGCTGCAATAAGGGGTTTGATTGTTTTGGGACTTTGTGTGGCACCCATGGATATCCCAATAACCACTGAATGCACCACTATTCCCAGCTCCAAAACCTACATGCATATGCCATTGCAAAAACCCATCAATCATTGAGGAAATTTTATTTCACAAAATTGAATCAATCATTGGAATTCTCCAATCAAGTTGAATTGATGAGGTTGTTTTCTTCTATGGTTTATCGCGATGGCACGCTCGAATTGTTAATGCTCTAGGTGGTAGTGCATAGCAGACTGTTTGAATCAGTGAAGGCTCTCGTGAGCGAAATAAGGTAATGACAGATATAGCAGGTCTACAAAATCAACGAGCCGAATGTCAAAACAGAATTATAGCGAGTCTCGTTTTTCGTTACATGAGGATGATGACTCTCATATGAGAGAGTCGTGCAATAATGTTGGTTCTGTCCACAATAATGCCGACTAAAGTAAGCCTTTTATCTGCAAACTTCCTTTATTCTTCCCCTTTCTCAACCAAAAACACAGATAAGACAGGCAAGGAAAAAATGGCAAAATTCCAATGTAGCAACGAAGTTAATACAGTAATGGAATGAAGAATCACGATAAATCAGAGAGAACAATAAAATTCCTACCCTCTCATTTCTTACGAAAACGACCCTTTCAATTGAGTGGTGATGGAATTATAGGATATCCAGTGAAACTTTTAAAACTATGGTGTCAAAATGGCTATAGAACCAAGGAGAAAGCTATGGTACGAGAAAAACTTGGGTCCTGGCTGGGTACCATGTGATAATACTCAGCGCGCTTCTCAGCTGTCCAAAAGTGTTTTGGACAGTCCGGATTTAGAGGGAGAAAAAGGAGAGCGAAAGAGGGGAGAGAGGGAGGGAGAAATATGAGCCATCCAAAATACTTTCGGACAGCTGAGATGCGCGCTCGAGCACCACGTCAGCGGTAGCCTATTCGCACCCAAAATTTTCTCCTATAGTACGCGTAGCAATGATGCATACTTTCTTTTTTTTTTTTGTACATATTGGGTACTCCTTTTGTTTATTTTACGTGCTTTTTGGAGAAGTCATATATAGGCAGGCAGGCATTGTAGAAAAGTGAATACATTTTTGTGGATAAGTTGCGAATTTTATGATTAGTCATAGTAACTAACACCAGAATAATTTTTATTTTACACCATAATCTCTCAATTTTGTTATGGTAAGAAAACGTTACTCTAGAAACTCTAGTGCCCAGACCAACTTACGCGCACCTCGACTAACCTGTCCCATTTAGGTGATTTGTGAGAATTTTTTTCCCCAATTGTTTGATAAGATTTGTCTCTCTATATGGTGGAAAAATCATGTCAGTCTCTACTAAATACTACGTAACATTAACACTATATGACAAAGATACTATATAACTAATTCCGAGTCAGCGTGCACGCATCTCAACTAACGTGGTCCATATGGTGAAAAAAGTCAAGTCAAGCCTGTCTCTACTAAATAACATTGACATGATATAACGAAGATACTTATTTATTTATTTCATGTTTTTTGGTTTAGTTTATCCAATTCAAACAAACTCATTACTATTTTTTGGTTTATTTACTAAGTACATTCCAATCAAGTGAGTAGTTTTGACTCATATTATACACAAAAAGTATAAACTAGCAATACCTGCCAAAATAGTTGTTTCTACAAACTCTATAGTTTAAAGCATAAAGTGAGAAACTTTCACCCAAAACGATAGACCTGTAATAAAGTGAGAAACTTTAAGTCTTTAGAAAGAACAATATAGGTACACACCACACATGTGAGAGAGGGTGTGGTGGGGAGTGACTAAGAGGGTGTGTACCTATCATTTTTGCTTTAGAAATTGATTAGGTCATTGACCCCACAAAGAAAAAAGTTGGATTTTTTTTTCTCCAGATTTTTACTTATTGGCAAAGTAGATTTTCCCTGTTGGGAAAAGTTCGAACTGAATTTGCCTAACAGGTCTGTGGCCGGAGAATTTTTTAGTGCCGAGCAGTATAGTGACATGGTACCCGTTCGTGCACATTCCGGTCATCCAAAAATGCAACGGAATCCTTTTCTTTTTTTAAAATCCATCCGGCATTTTCAATACAGGATGTCTGTTGCATTTTTGGACGGTTGGATGTGCGTGAGCGGTCACCACGTGGTACCTGCTCGGCATTGAATTTTTTTTCCTTTGGCCCAGAAGCGTGGAAAGCAGTACAAGTGCCTACCGTTGTAATCTAACTCACTAACCCGTCAACGTTTACCTGGGAAATGACACGATTCCGAATAAGTTGTGACGAATCCGACGGTTGCAAAACAACGGCAGCAGAGCCATCACCATGCCCCAAACTCTCATCCCCTCCTCCATCACTCTCCTCGTCCCCACTCACTACCGGTAGAGCTTTCCTCAGCTCCGCCCTCCTATGGTACCCGGTGGCGAAAGCCTCCATCATTAGAGTCCCCATCGCCGAACCCATAGCGATAAGCCCAGCAAAAGGAAAATCCTCCCACGGGTTTTCCAAGCAGGGGCTAGATAAGCTGTTGAAAGCGTCGGGGAGAATGTGAATGAATCCGGTGGCAAGGATAACGCCGGCGGCAAATGCCTTGACCAGGAAGTGGGCCCCGCTGTTGGGTTGTAATGCCGATACGTTTTTGAGTACGAGTGGGAGGGAAATCCCAAGGGCGCTGGAGATTAAGATTGAGGCTATTGCCATGATTTTGTATTTGAGTGCCTCTGTTTTGTTTTGGTCTTTGTACTCTGTTTGGCATGTGCATTTTGCTCGGGTTAAGGTGGGTTGGCATAGAATGGAGAGATATAAGATGGGAATAAGTATGTTTGAGTAAGAGGGAGCTTTGTTCATGGCTTGTGTTGAGTGAGAGAGATGGCTTGGAGAGAGAGAGAGAGAGAGAGAGAGAGTGTATGAGAGAGAGAGGGGATATGTGGAGATGTATTTATGTCGAGAAACAGAGATGTTGATAAGATATGGTTCAATCATAGTTGAATAAGACATTTGGGCTCTTGTAGCATCTGTACTGCAATTGCATGTAAAGGAGTTGTAGTGGAATCAACTGGGTTGGTTTGTTTTTGATAACTTTGGTGTCCGGGATAGCTTTTGCACACCTCAACTAATTATGGGAACCCGAAAATGAAGCTGGAGCAAACCTCCGCTGCAAGGATGGAGCTAGAGGGGGGCTAGTAGGGGCAGTCGCCCCCCTACGTCTTAAAAAAATTCGTACTATTACATTGAAAAACATATATTTATCATCAAATTATATAGTCCCGCCCCTCCGTTTTTCGTTAAAAAAATAATTGTAACAGCTTTAATATTTATCAAGTTATGAAACAACTTTGTACTAAAATTGGTTTTAATGAGATTTAATTAACATTCTTTTAAACAAAACAACGCCCAAAATTTATAAACCCAACTCACTTCAGGGCCGGACTCAAGGCCCCGTTCACTTTTAAAAACTAAGACTCATTGAAATTTCAAAAGCCCAAAACTCTTTAATGTGGTCTATGGACATCAAAGTGAAGGCGAAAGAAATTGGGGACCCCCAAAACAGTTGATTCTCAATTGCAAGATTTGAACACTCGGTTTAAGGAAGATACAATGGAGTTACTCATTCTCAGCACATCTTTAGATCCTCGCGATGGCTTCAGATCATTCAACATTAAAGATACTTACAAACTTGCAAAGAAGTATTATCCAATGGATTCACTGAGCAAGAAAAGTATCACTTGAGATATAAATTACAAAATTATAAGCCTGATTTGTCTAGACAAATTGAGTTTCAAAATCTGTCAACGATTTCAAAGTTGAGTGATTGTTGGTGAAGATAAGAAAGTGCGCGATATATCATCTTTTTGATAGGTTGATTCAGCTTTATATTAACTTTGCATGTTTCAATGGCTACCACCGAACGTGCATTTTCTGCTATGAAATGTGTGAAGACAAGACTTCACAATAGGACGAAGGATTATTATTTAGCAAATTTCTTAATCACTTGTATTGAGAAAGATATTGCTCGAGGGTTGGACACAGACTGTATCGTTGATGCTTTTAATAACAAGAAAGAGTGTTGAGCACAGTTCAAGATATTTGATTTCAGTAAACATTAGATAGGATTAGATAGACGTTAATACATTTTGCAATCTAAGTTGATATTAGAAACATGTTTAGTTTCATATGTATTGGTGTTATTTTGTATACATACATTTTTTTTTGAGTTAGTAAAAGTTCATATCGTTGTTTTAATTTTAATTTTTTTTATTGTATATATCCGTCCCCCCTACGTCAAAATTCTGGCTCCGTTCCTGCCTCTGCATGAACTAATTCCAAAGAAATTGATAGCACCTGACAGGTTTCGAACCTAATAACTAAGGGCATCCTTATCAAGCCCCCTATTTTAACTCAAAAGTTAAAATAGAGACTCAAACTCCCAAAAACCCCCAATATCAGCCTCTCTATACTCCCTCTTCAAATTATTTTTGCTACAGTACTGTTGGTGCAAAAATCCGGGAGTCTTCGGGAAATTGAACTTGTTGATGATGGAACTTGCTTCGAGGCACGTTACTGAGTCGCTTTCCGAAAACAGTATTCGCCCCCACTGTTAGGTGTGCACCGGGTTGATAGCGAATCTGTCCGAGGATACAACGAAGCCCGATCAATTCAATGATCTTCTGCCTGCGTCCGCACAAACGAAGGACAGACAGAATACCGAGTCGAAATAGAATCGAAAGAACCAAGGAATTGCTGGCACCGTTTCTGCAGAGTAACGGTACAGCAAAACTAGAAAGCAATCTGTAGTAATTTTGGCAGAGTAACAAGGCTAGAATTAATCGGTATTTAATGAAAGTAATTTGGGTGTTATAAATAGACCCAAATGTACCCTTTCACTTTAGGACACACCCTTTAGTGAATAGACTTGAGTTTGGGCTATACCCCTCCGTTTAGAGCTGCACCCGTACACGAACTAGTGTCTGAAATTCGCGAGCTAACGAACCGGTATCGATACCCCTGGCAGAGGTATCGATACCTAACCTTCTGCTCGTGAAATAGCCGCTCACGAACCAACCGGTATCGATACACCTATCAGGGGTATCGATACCAACACTCTATGCCGATCCGTACGCCACGTCAGCGACACCTTACCGCCAAATGGCAATAAGAAAGGGCGCCTACAAGGCGCCTTGCGTGCTAAGTGCAAAGTGCGCCATCAAAGCGCCACACAGCCCACTGCCACGCTCACGCACGCGCGCGCGCGCGCGCGCGGGTGCGTATGAATGTGTTCCATCACCGGCTACGCCGGTAATGTGCGCGACACCATAGGTGCCTTGCTACTTAACATTATGTGAACATTATAGAAATGTTTCCACATATATACAACTCAAACATTTCCTCACTAGCCAATGTGGGACAAAACCAAAACACAACAAAAAAGCTTTCTAAAAGGCACAAGGAATACTTTGATAAAAACCCCAAATAAAGACCCGTTTATTTTGATAATTTCCAACAATCCCCCACCATTTTCAAAATAAAGATGAAGCCTTGGTCCCTTTGAAAAGACTTGTGCATCAATGAAGGTATCTCACGATTTTAACCATCACCTAGTGAAACACATCAAAGTTAGTCGGAACGCATGGTAGACTTGTCTTTTAACCAGCGATCCTATAATGACCAACCGGACACGTTTCACGCACGCATCTTGCCTGACTCATGTATTCAAAATTGCCGACACGTGGATTGGCCGTGTGTCTATATCCTATTTCGTGAGTGCTCTAAAGTTCTAGCCCATGAACCTATAGAAGGTGGCACCACCCTCACACTCATATAGGTAGACTTAAGAATGCCCCTGTAATGACAGCATCCACCTAACTAAACCGTTAGAAGTCTATTAAGAGCTAAGTAGCTCACCTCCTCCTTTAAATTACAGGTACCAAACACTTTACCATAGGATGGGTGTAACCGGTAAGTGCTTGTCATCACGACTTATGGTGTAGTTTGCTCATTGAACCTAAGGACTTGAAGCTAAACAAGCGTTGGGTCGAGTTTCCACCAAGAGTGATTATATTTTAGTGGGCTTAAGTCCCATCCCCTGTGATGTTTTCCACACCAAATCTCTTGCAAGACCTTTTGTTAAAGGATTCGCCAAGTTTTGACCTGACTTGACATAATCAATGGTTATCACCCCTTCGGTTATCAAATTCCTCACATAGCTATGTCGAAGTCCTATATACCTGGACTTCCCATTATATACCTGGCTGTAAGCCCGTGATAGTGCCGACTGACTATCACAATGCAAAGATATTGATGGCATAGGTTTTGGCCACATGGGAATCTCCCATAACATACTCCTTAGCCACTCAGCCTCTTTGCTACCCGATGCTAGTGCCACAAACTCGTCTGCCATAGTCGAATCTGTAATTATGCTCTGTTTCTTTGATCCCCAAGAAACTGCACCACCACCAAGAGTGAAGACCCATCCACTTGTTGACAAGTGATCTTCATTCTCGGCTATCCAACTAGCATCCGTGTATCCTTCTAGAACCGATGGATGCCCACTATAGACTATCCCATAGTCTATAGTTTTCTTTAAATACCTCAAAACCCGATTAACCGCATTCCAATGAATATCACTCGGGTTATGCGTATACCTACTCAGTTTACCCACCGCGTAAGCAATGTCCGGTCGAGTAGATGTCATTGCATACATCAAGCTTCCTATCACTCTAGAATAATCTAGTTGTGACACTGCTCTACCTGTATTAGGATACAGCTTTATATGTGGATCATAAGGCGTAGAAATCGGAGTACAATCAAAGTGATTAAACTTCTTTAGTATCTTCTCTATATAATGAGATTGAGAAAGTACTATGTTTCCTCCTTGCCTTGTAATCCTAATTCCTAGAATTACATCAGCTACACCCATATCTTTCATGCTAAAACTAGATGAAAGCATATCCTTTGTGCTTTGTATGCTATCTAAATCAGTCCCAAAGATAAGCATATCATCCACATACAAGCACACGATTACACCTCGATTTTTAGTAAATTTGCTATAAACACATTTATCTGATTGGTGGATCCTAAACTCGTTTGATACAATTACCTTATCAAACTTCTCATACCACTGTTTAGGTGCTTGTTTAAGTCCGTACAGAGACTTAACAAGTTTGCATATTTTGTGTTCTTGTCCTTGCACAACAAACCCTTCCGGTTGCTTCATATAAATTTCTTCATCCAATTCACCATTCAAAATGCAGTCTTTACATCCATTTGGTGAATATGAAGTTTATGTATCGAAGCTATGGCAAGAAGAACTCTAATAGTAGAGATCCTTGCTACCGGTGCATAGGTATCGAAGTAATCAATATCTTCCTTTTGTGTAAAGCCCTTGGCAACCAACCGTGCCTTAAACTTGTCTATCGTGCCATCAACTTTCATTTTCTTCTTGAAAATCCATTTACAACTAATGGCCTTGGAACCTGGTGGCAAATCAGCAAGAATCCATGTATCATTACCCATGATAGAATCCATTTCATCTTGGATTGCTTCTTTCCAGAAAGCACAATCTTGCGATTTCATAGCCTCCCCAAAGGTCAAGGGATCCGATTCCACATGATATGAAACCATAGTATGATTACAAGCAGTGTCTCTTGTTCTTTCAACTAGGTACACTATAAAGTCAGGACCAAAGGACTTAGCAACTCGAGCCCTTTTACTTCTCCTAAGTTCGACCTGTTCCGTAGGTTCTGCCTCTGTTTCAGGCCCATAAGAGATTGGTTCATTCTCTTCATTAACCTCTTTCGGAATAGGAACAAACCTATTTTCATAAAACACAGCATCCCTTGATTCAATTATGGTATTAACTCCATACGAATCATTTGGCTCGGAAACAAGAAACCTATATGCCTTACTATGTAAAGCATAACCAAGGAATATGCACTCAATTCCTTTTTCACCCAATTTCTTCCTTTTGGGTTTCGGCAATCTCACAATTGCTCTATAACCCCAAGTTTTAAAATAACTTAGGTTTGGTTTCTTCTTTTTCCATAACTCATATGGAGTTATTTGTGACTTCTTGAGAGGTACCCTATTCAAAATGTAAGCAGCGGTAAGTATGGCTTCGCCCCACAAACCAGTGCCTAATCCTGAATTGCTAAGCATAGCATTAACCATCTCTGTTAAAGTCCGATTTTTCCGTTTAGCCACTCCATTTTGTTGTGGAGTATATGGTGCCGTTTTCTCATGAATTATGCCTACTGACTCACAGTAATCAGGAAAATAATATTCACCACCCCTATCAGACCTTAAACGCTTTATTGTTTTTCCACATTAATTTTCAACTTCAGTTTTGAAAGTGATAAACTTTTCTAGAACCTCATCTTTTGAGTGCAACAAATAAACATGACAATACTTAGAAAAATCATCTATAAAAGTAACAAAGAATTGCTTGCCTCCTCTAATAGGGGTGCTATGCATGTCACATACATCACTATGAACAAGTTCTAACAAAGTTGTAGTTTTAACAATTTTAGGAAATGGAACTCTAGTGATTTTAGTAAGTGAACATACATTGCATCTATCAACCATATCAACATCATACTTAGGAATTAAATCTAATTTAACCATCATATCCATCTTCCTAGTATTAACATGTCCTAAACGATTATGCCATAAAGAAAGAAAATCAAGTAAGTAAGCAGAAACTGTGAATGTGTTATTAACAGTTGAGTTTGTACATCCCCTCACAAACATAGCCTTTTCCAACAAATGTGCCATTCTTAGACAGAACAAATTTGTTCGCCTCAAACACTAGCTTAAAGCCATGCTTATCAAGCAGGCTACCAGATACAAGGTTTTTCCTAACTTCTGGTACATGGTAAACATCAGTCAAAGTCAAAACATTTCCAGAAGTGAACTCCAAATCCACTTTGCCCTTGCCTTTGATAGGAGCGGTAGACGAATTCCCCATGTAGAGAAACGAACCATCATCAACCACTTCATAGTCGGTGAAGAACCTCTTATCAATGCAAACATGCTTTGTAGCCCCTGAGTCCATCCACCAATTTTCGGCATCTCCAACCATATTAATTTCGGACACAACAGCCAGAAATTTACCCTTTGGACCCGATGCCTGTGGATCCTTCTTCTTCTTAGACTTGCAATCCTTTTTGAAGTGCCCCGGTTGACCACAACGCCAACACTCAACCTTTGGCTTTTTCCCTTTCGGGTCATCGCCCCGGTCGTAGTCGCGGCGGACCTTTTGTTTCTTATGTTTACCCTTGTTGGAACATTTTCCTTCTTCCACCACATGAACTTTAGAGGCACCAGCCCCAAGTTCTTCCTTCTCTTGACGCCTTGTATGTTCCTCCACAGTGAGATGAACAGCCAATTGCTCCAGCGTAAGTTCCTCGGTTTGGTGCTTAAGAGTTTTCTTATAGTCTTTCCAGGAAGGAAGAAGTTTATCGATCACAGAAGACACCACGATCGATTCATCCATGTTCATGTTCTTAATCTTAAACTGGTTCAGAATATGCTGAATATCATGCAACTAATCAATCACAGACTTGTTGTCTACCATTTTATAACTCATAAATTGACTGACCAGAAACTTCTTGCTTGTTGCATCCTCAGTCAAATAGCGGCCCTCCAATGAATCCCACATTTCCTTTGCCGTCTCCGTATTCGAATACACGTCGAACAGAGCGTCCGAAGAGTACATTCAGAATGTGCCCCTTGCAGATGTAGTCATCATTCTCGAATTTCATCCTCACCCGTGTCTCCTCCAAAGTCTCATCTTCTTTCTCCTCCGGATACGGTGCAGTGAGAACATACACGACATTCAATGTCGTGAGCATGAAGTGCATCTTCTTTTGCCAACGCCTGAAATTCCCGCCATCAAACTTGTCCAATTTCACGATATCCTGTGTCATTTGTCGCAGAGACCTTGATGTTGATGCCATTCCCGAATACTGTTTTCGATTGTTGGTGCAAAAATCCGGGAGTCTTCGGGAAATTGAACTTGTTGATGATGGAACTTGCTTCGAGGCACGTTACTGAGTCGCTTTCCGAAAACAGTATTCGCCCCCACCGTTAGGTGTGCACCGGGTTGATAGCGAATCTGTCCGAGGATACAACGAAGCCCGATCAATTCAATGATCTTCTGCCTGCGTCCGCACAAACGAAGGACAGACAGAATACCGAGTCGAAATAGAATCGAAAGAACCAAGGAATTGCTGGCACCGTTTCTGCAGAGTAACGGTACAACAAAACTAGAAAGCAATCTGTAGTAATTTTGGCAGAGTAACAAGGCTAGAATTAATCGGTATTTAATGAAAGTAATTTGGGTGTTATAAATAGACCCAAATGTACCCTTTCACTTTAGGACACACCCTTTAGTGAATAGACTTGAGTTTGGGTTATACCCCTCCGTTTAGAGCTGCACCCTGTACACGAACTAGTGTCTGAAATTCGCGAGCTAACGAACCGGTATTGATACCCCTGGCAGAGGTATCGATACCTAACCTTCTATTCGTGAAACAGCCGCTCACGAACCAACCGGTATCGATACACCTATCAGGGGTATCGATACCAACACTCTATGCCGATCCGTATGCCACGTCAGCGACACCTTACCGCCAAATGGCAATAAGAAAGGGCGCCTACAAGGCGCCTTGCGTGCTAAGTGCAAAGTGCGCCATCAAAGCGCCACACAGCCCACTGCCACGCTCACGCACGTGCTCGCGCGCGGGGGTGCGTATGAGTGTGTTCCATCACCGGCTACGCCGGTAATGTGCGCGACACCATAGGTGCCTTGTTACTTAACATTATGTGAACATTATAGAAATGTTTCCACATATATACAACTCAAACATTTCCTCACTAGCCAATGTGGGACAAAACCAAAACACAACAAAAAAGCTTTCTAAAAGGCACAAGGAATACTTTGATAAAAACCCCAAATAAAGACCCGTTTATTTTGATAATTTCCAACAAGTACCGCACCAAATTTGGTGCGGTACTGTTCATGCACTAGTGTTATTTCAGTTGGTTTTCTTCTTTTGTCCATTGGTTTCCCCGAGAGAGAGAGTGGGGGCAGACCACTTTGCGGTTGAAAATCTGTACCTTCATTGCACAGTTCATCCACGTGGTAGACCACTTCCTGATCGAATACTTCTCTTTTCTACTGTTCACGCACCAGTTAGGGAGAATTTTTTTTTATAGATTTGAGGGGAATAGTTTAATATAGTAAAGTTAAAATAGAGAGTCTGATTTTGTGAGTTTTTGATAAAGTGGCTTGCTAGTCTATAAAAAGTGTTTTTGAAGTTAAATTTGGTAAAAATTTTGGATAGGCTGATAAGGATGCTCTAACAATACGCAGACAATAATCGAAAATATCTATTCTAGCTGTGGCCAACGTGCATGTACAGTTATGAACAAAACATTATGGAATTCCGTACGGAAGGACGGAGAAAGTGACTGGAAACCAAGCCATCCACATGCCTTTATATCCTACACAGGGGCCGTCTACATACAAGAACTGACACTTGTTTGTCATATCTTTTTGTTTGAAAACTCAGGTGTCCGGGCCAACTTACGTATACCTTGACTAATTTTCGGAGACTAAACCCACCCGTTCACTAGTAGGGCTCTAATTAAAGTCGGTGCAAAGCTCCGTATGAACTAGCCCCAAAAAGTTAATAGCAACTAAAAAATTTCGAACCTGAGACTTTAGGAGGGAGCAGAACTAGGACTTGACGATTAGACCAATCCATTGGTATTTCGTGTTGGTCATATGTTTGTGCTACAGCAACCCGTACCAAACCCATCAATAAGGGTCCCTCAACCTCGTCTCTATAGAAGTTGAACCCACTACATTGTATCCAAGTGCAACTCCACAATCGTCGGCCAAGTGCTCGGATTCTAACCAAGCACAGTCTAGCCCACCAACAATGGCTACAAATTCTGTGTCACTGTTTGAAGAACGAAATGATTTCTTAACCTTTGGAATTCTCCACTTATCTCCATTGATTCACTTGTGCATTGTGGCACATATTGTAAGGTGCCGCTGTAACACCCGGGTTATTTCAAATAATTTATTTGGGCCATGGTAAAAATTTTAGAATTTTCTGAGATGGAATCTGGACTGCATGGTCGGAATGGGGCTTGTTTCCGCGGTCGCGGGAGTTCCAGCCGCCTGCTGGAAGTGGAAACTTTCTTAATATGGGAGTGGGTCCCACCCCACCCCCATAATTCGTCCCCTCTCTTTCTCTTTTCTTCTTTCCTTTTGTTTTTTTCTTCTTTTCCTTTTCTTTTGTGCTGGGCACAATCAGAGAAGAGAGAGAGGGAGAGAAAGAGGAGGAAAGTAGAAGAAGAAGAAGAAGGAAGAAGGAAGAAGGAAGAAGAGGAAGGAGAGACCGAAAAATTGGGAAAAATCCAAATTGAGGTACGAATTGGAAATTAATTTCCGGAAATATTGAGTTATGTTGTTGTTTTACAAGTTAATCAAATGTGTTGCATCTCATAAGAGTGAATTGGGGTTTATTTTTACGAAAATTCGTGGAAGAAACGTAAGGGTGTTCACTGACAGTTTTATGAAATACAATCTGCCATGGTTTTTGGCGAATTTTAAGACATGGTTCCCGAATTCAGGATTTTCTGGGAATTTAACTGGAGGTACCCATATGAGTTATAGACCTTGTGTTAAATTTTAGTGATTTTATGAGAAACACAGAAAATATGAAAAATGTTCTACCGAGCTACTGTCGGGTTCGTGTTTGGGCAGACAGCACTGACATATCTTGGGAAAACGGTTATAACTTTTAGCTCGGGTATCCGATTGGCACACCGTCTTTTGATTATGAAACTAGACTCGTATACTTTCGAAATGATGTATGGGTTGTGCCTTAATTTCTTCCAGAGAATAGCAGTTTTTAATTTGAAGTTGGAGAAAAATCTGATTTGGGGAATTTGCAGCAAGTTATGGGTCTGTTTGGAGGTTGTTTAAAAATAGTTACGGAGCTCAGAAAATTTTGAATTTTGGATATGATGATGAAGTATGAGTCTGAAGTTTGTGGTGAAAATTTCGTGGGAATCGGATAAGTAGATTAATTCTGAAAATTCATAGAGCGCAGCACTGTTGAGTTGTAGGATACATTTTCATGCATTTCATTTGCATTTGGGCATGAATTTTAGTAGTGAGCTTATGGGTGATATATAATTGTTATTATAGGTGATGTAATCGTAAGAATGGTCGTGGTTATGCTTTCGGTGCGTGGAGGTTATGTTGATAGCAGAGTTTGTCCTTTTGTGGCAGGTGAGAATGTACAGCCTCTATAATAAATAGAAATGTGTAGTGTTTATGTGGTGTTTTCAAATGTGTGGTGTGATTATTGATGTTTTGAAAACTCTCCTTGTGATTTTTGTATATGTTAAAAGTATTGTGTTTGGACGAATTAAATGATTTTTAGTGATGGATCAAATGATTTTTATGATGGATCAAATGATTTTTTGGTGTGTGGAAGGAAAATGTTTTATGCCTCTTGTGCCAATGTTTGCAAGCTTGGTTGCTGCTTGCTTTATGTTGTGCAAGCTTGGTTGCTGCTTGCTATTTGTTGTTGTGCAAGCTTGGTTGCTGCTTGCTATTTGTGGTTGTGCAAGCTTGGTTGCTGCTTGCGTTATGTGGGGCAAGCTTGGTTGCTGCTTGCCGGTAAGCTTTGCTTACCTTCTGGGTTGCACCTACCATTGGTGATAAAGAATGGCCCTCGTCACCGCCACTATATGTGAGCCTGTGAGCGAGGTCACGGTACCGTCATAACTCCCGGTCGTGAGGTTGGCGACTCGTTGGCACATTGGGTAAAATGATAGGATATTATTTTATACTGTGAAAGAAAATGTGAAATATTTTGCAAAACTTACAGAGGTGTGTTGATGAAATGGGCCGGTGGGCCGTGTTTTTTGACATGAGCCGATAGGCTGCGTTTTTTTATAGATGGGCCGGTGGGCCGTGTTTTGAGATGAGCCGGTGGGCTGTATTTTTAAAATAAATATGG
Source organism: Vaccinium darrowii (assembly GCA_020921065.1). Classification (NCBI taxonomy): domain Eukaryota; kingdom Viridiplantae; phylum Streptophyta; class Magnoliopsida; order Ericales; family Ericaceae; genus Vaccinium; species Vaccinium darrowii. The sequence continues at coordinate 26,944,737 of CM037156.1, forward strand.
TGTGCTGTGTTTTGAGATAAAAGTGTGGGTGTGATGCTTTAAAAATTGTGATCCATCTAAATTGTTTAAGCAAATGTGTTGGTGTGTTGTTTATACATCGATCCATCTAAACACTTATCATTTCCATTTATTATGTTGCTAAGGTACATTCTCCTGTAACCTTTTTGGTTGCAGATTTCCAGTTGAGCTAGACGTCGGTCCACTACAGTGCCAGAGTGCTAGTCAGGTGTTCCTAGAGGTTGTGTTCTGTGATTTTGTCAGTCAGTGGGTGATGTGGATAATCAGTATTTTGTAGAGTTAATCTGGTTGAGTACATGTCAATGATTTTGAATGTACAGTTGTTGAGGAGGTGTGAACACCTGTTTTGGTTATGGCAGTTGAGTTTGGTGTTATAAAATCTTTTGTTTGCATTTGTTCGAGTTGCAGTTGAGCTTTGTATAATAGCTTTTGTGAGTAGTCTAAAAGGCGTACAGGTGGTGACAGGTGTCCTGTCACTTTGTGCAGGTTATATCCTGCCAGAGTGGGGTGTGACAGCCGCTCTCAGCAAAATGTTATCAAGAAATCACATCATCTAGATTCGTTCGTACTCTGAAGCCATGTTTGGTTGTGCGAATTGGATATGTAGTTGGAACGAACTTATCCCACATTTAGGTGAAAATTTGTGGAGGAAATAGTACAATGCTGGGAGAGGATAGTATCACATCCAACAACATTTGCCACCAAAAAATTTATAGAAACCTGTGGGAGACGGGGCCAGTCACTTCCATGAGCCCTTGATACGGGACTGTTGGCATCAGTTCAGTTAACTATCGGTTCAGGTGAGATTCCTATTTGCCACCAAAATTAATAGTCTTGTGGGAGACAGGGCCAATCACTCCACGATTCCTTGACAGGGACTGTGGAATCAGTTCGGTTAACCATTGGTTCGGATGAGATTCCTATTTGCCACCAAAGTTAATAGTCCTGTGGGAGAGAAGGCCAATTACTCCATGGGTTCGTGTAACATGTTTTTTTTTTTTTGGTGCTTCAGAAATACGTGTAACATGTTTTCAATCGAAAAGATCTCGTGAATCCAATAATCTTGGCGTGGACCAACCCTGTCTCCACAAGACCCACCTAGGTCAATGCCTAGGTTTTTGTCTCCTCGTTTTCCATTCAAATACAGTTGGTCCACTAAAGAGTTATCTACTTTAAACACCAACAACCTATGTGAGGGTTGAGCAAAGATAACGTCGTTTCATGTGTTCCATTCAGAGTAGAGGAAGTTCCAGAGAGAGCTAGAGAGAGAGAGAGTGGGCTGGTGGGTTTCCCACCCCCATCCCCACCGCCCCCCCTTCCTTCTTCTCCCCCCCCCTCCGTCCCCCACCGGATCAGCTTTCTCCTCTCTTCTCCTCTCCTCTGGTCTCTCTTTCTTCTCCATGGCTGCAAGTGGTTGAGACCTCCTCCTTGCGGAGGGGAGATCTCCCCTTGCCCTTCATTTTTGGAACTTTGGGAGGCTCCGATCCGAGCCTAGGTGCCGGATTTGGAGCTTTTTCCGGCAGCGGTGACGGTGGCGCCTGGCAGCTGCGACTGCGGTGGGACGAAGCGATGCGGGGCTCCGGACGCTGACATCATTCCGTCGTCTTCCTCCAGCCACATCCGAGCGGATTGGTGGTCTCTATCGTCGCTGTTGTACATTTTTGGCGGATTTTGTTTTTCCTTTGTTTTTTCTTGTATTTTCGGACCGGTAGTGTCCGCTAGTTTTGTACTCTTTCTTTTCATATATAATATGTTTCTGTTTGCTCAAAAAAAAAAAATGTGTTCCATTCAAATATAGTTGGTCCACTACATGGTTATCTACTGTAAACACCAGTAACTCGGTATTTGGCTAAAGACACTATTCACCAATTAGGATTAGTTTAATAGTTTCTCTCTCTCTCGAACTCTCTCTCTCTCTCTCTCTGTCTCTCTCTCACACACACACACACATTTTATTTGTCTCTCTCTCACTCTTTATTTTTGACAAATTAAAATATTTATAAATTTTTATTTTTCATATCCAATGTTGGAAAAAAAATACACATTTAAAATACACTCGACGACATCTATCAAATAAGACCAACATTGAATATGTAATTATGTATTAAAATCTACTCGACGAGCTCATAAATATTATCGGAGTCCCATAATATGTTTTCAATATTTGTAATTATTTTAAAAAGTAGAAAAATAAAAATAGAAAAAAAAAATAGTTTAATACAGTAAAGTTATAATAGAGAGTCTGATTCTGTGTGATTTTAGAAAAGTGACTAGCTAAAGCATAAAAGGTATTCTTGAGGTCAAATTTGGTCTAAATTTTGTTGAGACTGATGAGGATGCCGTTACCCGTTGAACAAATCACTTAGTGATGCACTTTCCGAGTCTTTTGTTCTTGGCATGTGAGTAGATTGTAGAACTAATCAAACTTATTTTCGATTGGCTCGTGTCCGTCTTGTAAATTTGGTTTAAACAGATTTTTCATGTAAAATAAACTAAGCTTGAACCCAATTTGAGGTCTTTAATTTTCTGACCACAGCTAACACATGGCTCTATTGCAATCAAGTTGATTGAAACTCGTTTAGGAAGAACAAATTAAACTTCACCATAATTTTAAACATCATTAATCTTCAAACCACACTCAAAGTAGTTAACCCATTTACCCTAGGCTTGTGACACACATCGGAAACAAAAATGATAGGTACACTCCTTGGGAGCCACTCCCAGCCACACCCTCTCTCACATGGGGTGTGGGGCCAGATCCCCCACACCCCATGTGAGAGAGGGTGTGGCTGGGAGTGGCTCCCAGGTAATGTATGTATCGCCGTTCCATTGGAAAAGACAAGTGTCCTGTGTTTTCCGTCATAAACTAACATTTTTATGATGCAACACCTTTGGTTGGAAAGGATGTGCTGCCTGAGTTCAACGATATGTAAGCCAACTCCAAACATGTCAATCTGAGACCTAATTCGGTGCTTTTCAAGATGGAGTTACAATGGATACCAACCTGGGACGTACAGTAGTTGGGTATGTGCAATTATCCTACTGCTTGGATATCATAAACAAAGAAAGACCAGAACGCTTCAAAAGAAAGTTACTGCTAAGCCCAGAATAAGATTTGCTTAGTTACATTAGCGGTCCAACAGGATCAGATGAAAGTAGCATCCATTTCTACAACAAACATGTCGATACAAAGCTAAATCAGCAGTATAACTCTACGTTAGCAAATAAACTAATACAGAGTTATTCGCATAAACATCAAACAATTTTAAAGGAATAAAAAGCAATGGAGCCCGTGAATGACTGACCTTCAGTTCAAGCTGGAAGGCTGAGCCAACTGCAGCTGATGAACCACATGAGACATTCTAGGGCGCATCGATGGGACATGTTGGGTGCAAGCATAAACAAGGTCCACCACTTTTTGAATGACTCCAGCTTCAGGAATTTGAGAAGAAGTAGAAGAAGAAGAGGATATGAGAGGATCCAAGAGCTCTGGGTATCGGTGAGCCTGCACCAAAGGTGTTGCCCACTCGAATATACTTTGCCAACCCACAGAATCCACAGCCTGTGCTGGTCTACGCCCACTGACGATTTCAAGTAGAAGCACGCCAAAGCTGTAAACATCGCTCTTTGTTGTAAGCTCGTTTCTGTACACAAACTCTGGAGCAAGGTATCCGTATGTGCCACCGGCCATCACTGTCCTCTCATGCATCACTTCCCATGGCACGAATTTGGAGAGACCAACTCCCATAAGATGAGCCCCAAAATCCTCGTCAAGCAGCACGTTACTTGCACGGATATCATGATGCACAACCTGTGGTTTGACCTTGTCATGCAAGAACCTGTTTCAATATGGGATGAAATCAATAAAGTCAGCAGTCCAGCAAAGTAGAGATTTCCTTGAGTTTGTTACCTATGCATGTTACGTAAACATTAATGCAACATAGTCTTGCATAAGTAAAGGTCATATCTAAGATTGAATCCACAAATTTTAATCATAATGGAGACTTTAGATTAAGTTCCTCCAGGAGACCTCCAAAGAAAAAGATACTTGTTAGTTTGCTTCATGTGTTAAGAAGATAACTTTTTGGAGAATGATGACACTACAGCTAGTAAGTCTTGTCAAAGGTATTTACTGTCTTTGAAATCTCCTCTTTCAAATAGGCTAATAAGACATAATGTGACAATGGATGGAACATACGTCTGAAAATGTTTTTGCTACCCCGATTTTTTCAAAGTAAACATATGGCTTCAAGAGCAAGACGAACAAATACATGTAAATATTGCAACATCTACGTACGCGATTCCTTGAGCAAGAGATGTGGCAACTTTCATTCTCATTGCCCAATCCAAGCTTCTGCCCCCCCTAGGTATGTGATGTAGCCATCTATCCAAGGGCCCATTTGCAATAAACTCGTAAACAATGTAGCGGTCACCATGATCATAGCAGCATCCTTTCACAGCCACCAAATTTGGATGATGAAGCCTTGCAACTCTTCCAATCTCCGAATAAAACTCCTTTTTCCGCTGGAAACTAGACCTCTTCAACCTTTTAACTGCCACCCTTGATCCATCAGGGAGAAGACCGCTATATGTTCCACCTGTTTTGGCATCCCCAAGAAGACGGTTTCCTTCACTAAAATTCTTGGTCATAGACCTAAGTTCCTCACTTGTGAAAACTTTCCATGATGGCGGAACTAATGCAGTTGCAGCAGGATTAGATAGTTTGCGAGATTTTCTGCGCCTCTTGCTCCGCTTATATACAAGGAGCCAAATCACAACAGCTAATGTAGTGCAGAGAATCAACCCACTTACAACAGCAAGGATAATAAGATAGTCCATATGGCAATGCATATGGTAACACTTGTCCTCTGAAAACAAAGGGGCAAAACATTTTTGTCAAATTAATGAAGCAAAACCACAGAAATCAACGATTTAGAAGACTTAGAAGGTGGCATAACACCATGAACTGTACTTGCATATGTTATTAAGACATAAAGGAAATCAACCATTTAGAAGAATAAGATAACGGCATACCACCATGAGCTGTACTTTCATAGATTATAAAGACCAGAAGGATGAACAAAACTGAAAGGTGCGAAAGCTTCATTGAGAAGCTAGAGCGATGAATAGCAAGGAAAAATGTTAAAAGGGAGAGTCACCACAAACCTATATTAAGCATGCATATGAAAGAATGAGTCCTATTGCATCCCTCAGCTACAAGTGACGTGGTCTCATTAGTCACCAATGTACACAAAGAGGTCTTGGCATAGCATGATAAATTGGTGCAACCAGAATGTAAAGGTCGAACAAGGAAAGAGTTATTCCACTCTGATGTATTGTCAGACCATTTCCAACCCAAATCAGCTTGATAATTGATGTCTCTCCCTCCAACCCAACAGCCATTAGCTGATGCACATAGATTTTGAACAAAGCTTAGTTCCTCAAATGATGTCAGAGCTGCCAAGTGTCCACGATTACCGTTGCATAGGGTCTCTGACTTGTTCCATGACAGAGTGCTTGCCATGTACGCGAAGCAATATGTCTTACTTGGGTTGACAACCCAACCAGAAGGGCATGCTGCCGTTCAAGAAGAAAATTTCAAGATTTCAGCCAATTAAACATGTCCATAGTTTTTACAGAGTAAGCAGAAATCGACAAGTGAGAGAGATACAGAACAAACAAATCCTATAAAGAAAGATTCAATCTTAATCCCAACTTATAGAACATTTTTTTCTTTATTACAGTTTTGTACTGAGAAGTTGCTAATGCATACTAGAAGACCTGCTAAGTGCCAATATGTCATGACAGCCAAGTCTTCATAGGCTTAAAAGTGCGCATTGGCAAATATTATGAGAAATAGAGGTCAACTTACTACTGCATAGAGTTACGCTAATTAATCTGGATAGAAGGTTTTAATCATAAGCCCAGTCATATACCAGGTTTTCTGAATCCATGACAAAGACAGAAATTTAAGTTGGTCGGATAATGAACTAAGATTGATTGGGGGACAGCAGGCTGGGTTCAAAGGGATTCATGACATAGCTGTGGACCAAGTCGCATGCCAAAAAGATTCACCTTTTAGGAGTAATTCAGGAACTTAATCATCCTCTTCATCCCATTTCGTCTTTTGCTTTTTGGTGCCCAATGTGCTATAAAGGTCAACTTATTTTTCCAATTTGCTATGCACAGTTCACCTTCGAGAACAAAAGTTAAGATGAATGCAGTAGCAACTCAAGCTTAACTCTCTCCACAACTTGGATGATGATTCAATCAGAAAAGGAGGATTCAGCATTCTATTTTCTTTGGTTACCATCAAACGTCATATAGTCAAGGGACTGGGATTGCTCTGTCCTTTTGGAAAGAAAAAAATAATCTACTCCAATCGGGTTCCTTTTTAAAAAAGAAACACACAAAGAAACATTTACTTGGAACGAATTACAGGAACCACGTCCTGGCAGTGGAATAGCACGGAGCTCTTAGGCCTTTTATGAAGTCATCTTGGTAGACTAGCTTGACTAGGTATTGATGTTGGTGTATAAATTCCCACTAAAACCAAAAATCTAAGACAACGGCATACACCTCAACCTCAAGGCTCATACTCCCAGACCTCTAAAATCTTGCGGCCTCCGACATTTCTTCTCAATTAATTACCCTAATGCCTACTTGTTGTCATTTGTTGGTCGAAACATTATGCCTTTTCAGATCCATATAATATTTGGTTTAAACATTGATTTACATTTACTGGACATTGAAAAGTGACTTCTTCCATCTGCAGTGCACATTCTACTACCTAGTTAAAAACCGGTGCAGCTTACTTGAATGAACATATAAACATCAAGCACTTTCCATTAAATCAATACGTGTGTGTGCATACATACAAATACATTCAATTTTTTATTTTGATACGCTTCACACATTTCTTTATTCACCACTTCTTATTGTTAAAGAAACTCGAAACATCTCCATTTTCAAGCCGATTGCAATCCAGCATCGAGACAAATATATATATAATATATTTCCCCGGAAAGCTAGCCCATTGTAAATTCTCATGGTTATACAACAAAGCTAAATTAACTATGAAGTTTAGCTAATTTTTACCGGAACATCACCCCAGAAAAAAACCTAATTTCTACCACGGGGATCTTACCAAAAAAACACATTTTTAAGTTCCTTATCTACTACGGATCACATTTTGGTAACTAATTTTCACGAAAACCGAACATAACTAAGCGAAATCGACCTCATGAAAGCAAATATCAGTAACAGAAATGGCGCACCTTCACTGCGGTTATCTCTCTCAGAAGGGGCAACGAATTGGACACCAACTGAATTGTTGACGACCTAAAACAATAAACCATAACGTTTACGGTGTATGCTTAAAAGAGACGAAAAAAAAGGAAACAAAGTCAACACCAAACGGAATACTGCAAACAAGGTAATGAGTCGAGTCGACTTACGGAGTTGGAGGCGCTAAGGGGGAGCACGAGGCAAGCAATCACAAGCAAAGAGATAAGCTTTTCTTCCATCGGTAAATAAATTCGTTATTAGTGAAAGAAATTATTGACGATTACACTGGTGGAGTACTCCCATGGAGATTCACTGGAACTCCCTCAAAACCCTATTTCAGCATATGAGAGAGAGAGAGAGAGAGAGAGAGAGAGATGTTCATTTTTGGGCATTGAATTTGAAGTGCGTTGGTCGTTGTTTTCCCTGACAGGGAAGAGGGCTGCAGTTAATGCCATTGGTGAGAAAATGTGAAGGAAAGGCTCTCCTCGGCATAATTTTTGTTTTTTATTTTGACTTTTTGGCACGATTTTTTTAGTATTGATTTTTATTATATTCAGATTGGAGTAAAATTTTAGTACATCAATATTAAAAATATTAAATATTGACAATTTTAGAAAACAGTCACGTAAAGCAACGAAAAAAACCAAGAAGTCAGGAAGACCCACACTCTTAAAAAAAGATTCATGTACTCCACACTTTCTTATGTGATAATGTACATTAAATTTAGCTGCCAACCCTAGTTTTTTTTTTTTTTTTTTTTTTCAAAAATGATACACGTACAGCACAAAACTCCAACAGCCAAAACGACGTCGTTTTTGGCACTGCTGAAAAAAAAAATTTCAAAATCAGATCTGGACTCTCCCCTCCTCCCCCATTTCATTCGACCAAAGAGAGACTAGAGGGCAACACCTCGCATTCCACCATCACCGGCGACCCAGCTCCTCCAGCCTCCCTCTCCACCTCTGGCGACCGTCGCCGCTGCCAAGAAAGCTCTAAAATAGATGACTCTTGCCAACACAAACCCAGTACATTACCAAGCGATCTCTTCGAGCCAGACCCACACAAAGGTTGGTCTCTCTCTCTCTCTTCCCCCCCCCCCCCCCCCCCCCCCCCCCCCCCCCCGGGTCCCGTTTCATTCATTCATCTAGATAAGCCCTAATTCGAATAGAACACAAATGGGTTAATTGGACCTCTGTTTTGATTGTTCCCTTACCTTTGCAATAGAACAATTGGGTTTGGTAGTGATATTCACAGTTTTGCTTGTATGGAAAGTGCTAATCCAGCAGCTTAGATGTTTCTTACAAAGGTATTTCTTAGCTGAATACAATTTGATTTCATTTCAGTCTATCTACTATATTATCCATAATTTGTTATTTCGGTAATTAATTCAGGTTTGATGATATCGGATTTTTGGGGAAAATGAGAAGGAAGAGGATACAACTAGTGGGTGATTCCATAATGACCTTTTGTTTCAAAGGGAGATTGCTGGAAGCTGGTACAAGTTGTTTGTTGGTTGCGGCGGTAGCCGCCAGAGGTGGAAAGGGAGGAAGGAGGAGGAGGAGAAGGAGGCGGTGGGTCGGCAGTGGTGGTGGTCTCTCTCTGTGTTTGGTCGAGTGAAATGCGGGAGGGGGAGAGACCCCAGATTTGATTTTTTTTTAGTAGTGCGAAAACGACATCGTCTTGGCTGTTGGAGAACTTTGTTAGAGCTTTGTGCTGTACGTGTATCATTTTCACTTTTTTTTTTTTCTTTTGATAACCGGATTTTTAGATTAGCTTGAGCACATCTCGACTAATTTTGAGGCCTAGATGTAACAACAGGACTTAACTCCAAGTGGCTGCCATCCCTAGTTAGCAAGATGAAACCCATTTCCCCTTTCATAATAATAACCTAAGCTTTGGTAGCTCTAACCTAGTAAAGGGGATGTTGTGGCTGCTTATTAAGCGCTGGTTCTATCCTGGTCAAGCAACGAAAGCCAATAACTTGTGTGGGAATAGTGAAAGAAAGAGACAGGGAAGACCAACTTTTTTAGTTTTTTTGTCTTCTTATTTGAATTTTTTTTCTTTCTATTTGGTTTATACTTTTACGCCTTTTCAATTCGTTTCTTTTCATGGAGCCAAATTATGCGATATAGAAATAATATTCCCACAAAAAATTAAGCGGAAAAAAAAAAACCCTCAAAAAGTTAGGCCAAGTGTGGCTCCAGGGATTTTGGTGAGAAAATGTGATGAAAAGTGAGGAATTACAGTAATATTAAACGCAAATTTTCTCACCAAAACACTCCACCACTTGGTCCAATAATTTGATTAAAAAAAAAAAACTCAGTCAAATAAAGTTTACTGGTTTGTTTTGTAGGAAACTTAAGTTGTAAGGCCATGACGTAAAGTTGAAGTATGAAGATTGAAGAGGAGCTTCTCCTCCGTGCGCATACGACTATGCAATTTTTAATCTACTCCGTTCTTCTTATTGATTTTTTTGACTTGTTGCTTAAAAAATTTAAAAGTCTCAAAAGTCTGTACTCATAAAAGAAGTCTTAAAAGTCACAATAAGCAAAACAACATTATTTTTGTTTACAGCTAAAAGAACAAAAAAAAAAAAAAAACTACTAAAAACACCCCACGCATAGTCGGGTAAGATTTGGAATTTTTCTCTCTCTTAGAGATAATCATTGTCAAGAACTCAACCAATTGAGCAAATTCTTAAAACTTAGTCTACTAATCTACCAAAGATGATACTTTCACATTTAGAGGGGTGTTTGGAATGTTCATTTTCAGTCTTTTTTATTTTCAACTCTTTGGCTTCTTGGATTATAGTCAAAATGTATTTTTAATTTGGTGTGTTTTTTAGAGAAATATGTAAAATGTGTTTTGCAACACGAGTAATGTTTGAAAGTACTGAGTATCAAAATGGAAAAAATGAAGAGTTCGAACCATTATTGTGCTGTTAAAAAAGGGAAACCCGAGGTGGGTCCCACAAAAATGTTATGCATGATATGAAGGAAGTACAAGAAATCTGTGACGGGCTTTCTGTATTTTTCTTATGGGTTTCATTTTTTGTTTTTTTTATCAGCTTTCTTATGGGTTTCAATTCATTGATCAACTGGTAAGATAAACTACGTGCCCCATTCTCCATTTTGATGCACTGCTGGTTGGATAAGTCGCATACTCTACGAATCAAATGATTTTTGCTAATTATAGTCAGCGCTAGCCGCTAGACAAGCCTGAGATTTTCGGAGCCTTAAGTGGAATTTGATAATGGGGTCTCTTATTTGTTTTTATATATAATAGTTGTTCCACATAGAGCATAAAAGAGCCTTGTGGTTCAGCGGTGTGTTGGTCAGTACAATGGAGATGCTCCTTTAGGTTGTGAGTTCAAATTTTAGGGCTGTCAACGTAAAGCCTTTTTTTTTTTTTGTTGTAGATCTTGAAAAAAAGAGTGCACAAAAACTATTGTGAGCAAGGATTGAACGTACATCAACAAGGAAATACCGTTCAAATTTTGGGGCTGTAAACGCAAAGACTTTTTTTGTAAAACTTGAAAAAAAGAACGCACAAAAACTGTTGTGAGCAAGGATTGAACATACATCAACAAGGAAATACCGTTCAAATTTTGGGGCTGTCAACGTAAAGTCTTTTTTCTGTAAAACTTGAAAAAAAGAGCGCACAAAAACTACTGTGAGCAAAGGATTGAACATACGTCAACAAGGAAATACCATACGAATCCAACCACTGTGGCTGACCAACACATTTAGTGAATTTTAGACATAAATAATATTTATTGTTCTTAGATTTAGGGCCCTTTTATTGGGGCCGAAAACTAGGGGCCCTAGGTGACCGCCTTGTCGGCCTATGCCTAGGGCCTGCCCTGCTGCCAAGATTTGCAAAGAGAGGAGACCGAAATTTTGAACCTAGAATCCACATATTCACGTGGGCCCAATGGTGTATCCAAGACTTAGGCAGTATGGGATCGTTTATAAATATCAAATACTTCTATTTAAAAAACACCATATATTGTAACGACAATTATCAATCTTGTTCCGTAAAAAATCACATTTAAAACTTAATAAGCGTTTCAACTTTTAACTAATAGACAAAAGAAATAAACTAGTAATTTTTTTTTTCAATTTTCATAGCAAAATTAAAAAAACCTGCACAAACTTCTACAATTGCAGTCGATGCGGTTTCATATTCTGGAATTGTTGCAGGTTGATACTGTTGTGGGAAAATAATAACTCTGGTTTGCCTTCAATCATGACAAATTTGCCTTCAATCATGCAATTTTTTAAACTGGAAAGATTAGATTAACTCTCCAAATTGAGCTTTCAATTGTTATGCGTTAGTTACCTTCAAAATTCAATAGAAGCAAAATTTCGGGTTGCTTTCCGGAAAATTAGCTTGGCCAGATTGACGTTAGTATTCCATCTATAACTGTCTAACTTTTCTTTAGTAGGTAACAGTCTAAAAATTGAAAGAAAATTGATATTTAAATGGAAACGTTTTCTGTTATTGAATTGAGTTGATATTTTACACGATTACCTAAAAAAATGTTCTAAATTTATTAAACGACTCGGATCATGTGAATGTGCCTATAGTTATGGAGAATCCTTACCCATTGTTGTTTTTTTAAAAACAATTGCATCCATACCCATAGTTTGGATTCTATTTTATTAGTACTAGGAATGGCAAGCTGATATAACTGTTACAATCTGACAGTTGGATTAATGAAATTTTCTCTCTTATAGCAATAAAAAATAAAATTTGGGTCCACTGTGGCTCGTACACCTTAGGTGATCTCTAAGTTTAGTTTGTCTTTAAACGGTAAATAAAAGTTTGGTTGTTTTTGTTTGGACTGTTTAGAATTTTATATTTTTACACGAAAATATACAGTTTTTCTACCATAATGTTTTGGTTATTATGCTAAAAAAATGAAAATTTTACCCTAATACTCTCTCTGTCTCAAATTATTGGACCCTATAAGAGGTCGTACTATCTGTTTGGTTCTTTTACTTCTTTGCAATGGAAAATGATTATGTGCGAAGCGTGCCAGAGAGAGTTTCTATCTCCTCCCTCAGATTAACTTTGGAAAAACCAAATCTAATCAGGCGATTGTGTTTTATTGGTTCAATTACCTCAATTAAGAGGATTTTTTCAACAAGTGAAGAAATGAAACCAACAAACTTAGGAAATCGAAGAACAAAAAGAAACAAGATACTTCGATCAATAAATCAAAGGTAAACTTACTTCGAAATTGTCTCCAACTTCAGATACAAGAACTTCAAACTGGTGATTGTTACGGGAACAATCGAGATTAATCCTAAACTACTTCCTAACCTACTTCCTAAACTACTTCGAACTGAGTTCGAGATCCTAAAACTACTTCGAACTGCGTTCGAATTCCTAAACTACTTTGCCAATGAACAAACCAAGCATCAGTTTTTTGATAGCTGTTTGTTGAAGATTTGTCCGCGGGCTTTTTCACTCTTCAATTTCTTCTATTTATAGACGCTGCTTGCAATTTGAACTTCCCGCTCAATGAATTTGAACATTGGCTTGCTTCGAATTCCAACTTCCACTTTTCATGTTGGCAGTTGTGTCCTTCTCCACGTCTGAATTTGAATTCTTCTAATTCTTCCTCCAGAAGCTCTGATTTTGAATCTGTGCAGTTTACTTAAACAAACTCGAATGATTTGTACGTTAAGGTGAATAACTGCCTCTTGATAAGTACTCCACGTGTTATAACTGCCAATTTGCTTTGTTTCCCAAGTTCACACGTGGAGTTTATATGTTTAGAAGTTAATATCATGGCTTCGAAACCACCCTTCACGTCAGTAATGGTTTGTAACTGCCAATAACTGCTTTTCATCTTTGACCATAATACGACATCATATTGAACCATTTATATTCCTTTAATCCAGTGTGTCTTTATCAACAGGTAATTGCCAACGTTTGGCATTTTCAATTACGTGTCAATCGATTATTGGATTTGTTAATTTTATATGTAAACACTATCTTGATACTGAAAAATAAAGTGCTATCTTGCATTAAACTAGTATTTTCTTCTACTATTTGGCTATTAGGATAAACATCTTTTTAAGGGGTGGGGCGGGAGGGTAAATCCGACCCACGATCGGAACAGGAACGGGAGCATCCAAGAATTACCCTGATCGAATTCAGAGCGTGATACGGGTCAAGATACGGCAAAATCCATGTTCCTTTGCCATTCCTAACTTAGGGCCTAGGGGTACTACTATCACACGTGGCTTCAAGTGGTGCCGTAGATTAGCACATGGCTTCATTTGGTGCCTTAGATTCTGAGAAGTGATCTTACCCGTGAAATAGACCCCGATGCTCTTTGAAGTAGGTAAATATAAAGGGGTCGTTTCAATCATCTTGTAGAGAAGGGGAGGAGCATTGAACCAGAGAGAGAGGGAGAGAGTGTGTGTGTGTGTGTGTGTGTGAAAGAATGTTAAAAGGGAGAGTCGCCACAAACCTATATTAAGCATGCATATGAAAGAATGAGTCCTATTGCATCCCTCAGCTACAAGTGACGTGGTCTCATTGGTCACCAATGTACACAAGTCATTTGAGGTCTTGGCAGAGCATGATAAATTGGTGCAACCAGAATGTAAAGGTCGAACAATGAAAGAGTTATTCCACTCTGATGTATTGTCAGACCATTTCCAACCCAAATCAGCTTGATAATTGATGTCTCTCCCTCCAACCCAACAGCCATTAGCTGATGCACATAGATTTTGAACAAAGCCTAGTTCCTCAGATGATGTCAGAGCTGCCAAGTGTCCACGATTACCGTTGCATTGGGTCTCTGACTTGTTCCATGACAGAGAGCTTGCCATGTACCCGAAGCAATATGTCTTACTTGGGTTGACAACCCAACCAGAAGGGCATGCTGCTGTTCAAGAAGAAAATTTCAAGATTTCAGCCTATTAAACATGTCCATAGTTTTTACAGAGTAAGCAGAAATCGACAAGTGAGAGAGATACAGAACAAACAAATCCTATAAAGAAAGATTCAATCTTAATCCCAACTTATAGAACATTTTTTTCTTTATTACAGTTTTGTACCGAGAAATTGCTAATGCATACAAGAAGACCTGCTAAATGCAAATATGTCATGACAGCCAAGTCTTCATACGCTTAAAAGTGCTAGCATTGGTAAATATTATGAGAAATAGAGGTCAACTTACTACTGCATAGAGTTACGCTAATTAATCTGGATAGAAGGTTTTAATCATAAGCCCAGTACTATACCAGGTTTTCTGAATCCATGACAAAGACAGAAATTTAAGTTGGTCGGATAATGAACTAAGATTGATTGGGGGACACCAGGCTGGGTTCAAAGGGATTCATGACATAGCTGTGGAACAAGTCGCATGCCAAAAAGATTCACCTTTTAGGAGTACTTCAGGAACTTAATCATCCTCTTCATCCCATTTCGTCTTTTGCTTTTTGGTGCCCAATGTGCTATAAAGGTCAACTTATTTTTCCAATTAGCTATGCACAGTTCACCTTCAAGAACAAAAGTTAAGACGAATGCAGTAGCAACTCAAGCTTAACTCTCTCCACAACTTGGATGATGATTCAATCAGAAAAGGAGGATTCAGCATTCTATTTTCTTTGGTTACCATCAAACGTCATATAGTCAAGGGACTGGGATTGCTTTGTCCTTTCGGAAAGAAAAAAATAATCTACTCCAATCGGGTTCCTTCTTAAAAAAGAAACACACAAAGAAACATTTACTTGGAACGAATTACAGGAACCACGTCCTGGCAGTGGAATAGCACGGAGCTCTTAGGCCTATTATGAAGTCATCTTGGTAGACTAGCTTGACTAGGTATTGATTTTTTTTAAATGTTGGTGTATAAATTCCCACTAAAACCAAAAATCTAAGACAATGGCATACACCTCAACCTCAAGGCTCATACTCCCAGACCTCTAAAATCTTGCGGCCTCCGACGTTTCTTCTCAATTAATTAACATAATGCCTACTTGTTGTCATTTGTTGGTCGAAACATTATGCCTTTTCAGATCCATATAATATTTGGTTTAAACATTGATTTACATTATTTGCTGGACATTGAAAAGTGACTTCTTCCATCTGCAGTGCACATTCTACTACCTAGTTAAAAACTGGTGCAGCTTACTTGAATGAACATACAAACATCAAGCACTTCCCATTAAATCAATCGTGTGTGTGCATACATACAAATACATTCAATTTTTTATTTTGATACGCTTCTTACATTTCTTTAGTTATTCACCACTTCTTATTGTTAACAGAACATCTCCATTTTCAAGCCGATTGTAATCCAGCATCGAGATAAATAATAATAATAAAAAAAAAAAAACTATTTTTGCCCGGAAAGCTAGCCCATTGGTAGTTCTCAGGGTTATACAACTAAGCCAAATTAACTATGAAGTTTAGCTAATTTTTACCGAAACAACGCCCCAGAAAAAAACCTAATTTCTACCACGGGGATCATACCAAAAAAACACATTTTTAAGTTCCTTATCTACTACGGATCACATTTTGGTAACTAATTTTCACGAAAACCGAACATAACTTAGCGAAATCGACCTCATGAAAGCAAATATCAGTAACAGAAATGGCGCACCTTCACTGCGGTTATCTCTCTCAGGAGGGGCAACCAATTGGACAACTGAATTGTTGACGACCTAAAACAATAAACCACAACATTTACGGTGTATGCTTAAATAAGACTAAACAGGAAACAAAATCAAAATCAAACGGAATACTGCAAACAAGGTAATGAGTCGACTTACGGAGTTGGAGGCGCTGAGGGGGAGCACGAGGGAAGCAATTACAAGCAAAGAGATAAGCTTTTCTTCCATCGCTAAATAATTTTGTTAACAGTGAAAGAAATTAGTGACGATTACACTGGTGGAGTACTCCCATGGAGATTCACTGGAACCCCCTCAAAACCCTAAATTTAAGCATATGAGAGAGAGAGAGAGCGCTCCATTTTTGGGCATTGAATTTGAAGTGCGTTGGTCGTTGTTTTCCCTGACAGGGAAGAGGGCTGCAGTTAATGCAAGTGGTGAGCCCTACTTCTTTTTCTTTTCTTTTTTTAATGTAATGAAAAGCTCTCTTTGGCATAACCTTTTATTTTTTTTAGTATTAATTTTTATTATATTCTTAGTACATCATACAATGCTAAAATCTTTTGGAAAACTAAGCCTCAGGGCATCTTTATCTGATACACAAAAAAAATCCACAAAATTTAACCTCAAAAATACCTTATATAGTTTAGCAAGTCATTTTTAAAAAAATTCACAAAATCAGACTCTCTATTCAAATTTTAGCAAGTCACTTTATCAAAAACTAACAGAATCCAGGAGCGGACGCAGGATCTAGTATCAGCGGGGTCAAGTATACAGTAGATCCAATATAATATTTAACCAAAAGATATTTAATATATATATTAGCAAAAGTGGTATGTCAACCATAACATATCATATCGTTTACAACTCGCCCCGACGGTTTTTCATATTTTGAAACCGATTCATGATAGCTTCATTTGAAATGGTATAAAAAATCTCTCGCTCAATGTACACACCAAACTATTCTGCATCCATTGGTCACCCATTCTGTTACGAAGTCGGTTCTTCACAATCTTCATTGCAGGAAATGCTCTCTCCACTGTAGTGGTCGCAACTAGTAAAACTAAGGCTGAATGGCTGAATAGGCAAGTTGGTTATTGAAATATGAGAGAGAGAGAGCCTCGAATATTATAAAGAGTTGCTTGCAGGCCCGGCCCTGAGAAATTCGTGGCCCCAGACGAGAATGTAAAACAGGGACCTATGTTTTTCTTAAAAGAAAAATTTAGAGGACCAATATTAACTTCAAATGATAAATACTTCGTTCTATATTTAGTATTTTTTGTAATTTGTCATTATGTCAATAAACAATAGTTTTTGGTCGTAATTATTCATTTTTATTGCAACAATAAAAAAATATTGAAATCGACAAATCGATGCAAATATTTTACGAATACACACGAAGTGTTTTATTTATTTTCTCTTGATGACAATACTGACAAATTTTTCTTAAAAAAGTAAACAAACAATATGGATGTGGTGGAATAATATGTTCACGCAATTTATTTCTTCTAAGATGATAGTTTTGAACTTAGTATAATATTTATATCATTAATCGCACAATTGAAACACCTTTTTGAGGTAATTTGAACTAAAAATTTAATGAAACAACCTTTAAACAAGTATAAATCTTTTATAGCAAAGGTATCTACCAACGTTTAATGTAAAAGAAAACCTAAAAAAATTTATAATAGAAATCTCATGGAGAGGGGGAAAAAAAATTAAGAAAGAGAATGAACCTTCACATTGCACCCTGACTTCTTCTTCTTTACATTGCCGTAGTACACAGCGGAAAAAAACAAAAACAAAAGAAAGAGTGCCAGGGGGATTCGAACCCTTCCGCACACTCTAGAGACGGGAGGCTTTTCCACTGTGCTGAAATCCTTTATGGTAATACATGCGCGCACTACATTAATTATTTATTACTTACCAAGTTATATGTACCAAGTTGGGGCCCCAAAAATAGCCCATTTTGGGGGGGCCCCAGGCCCGGGCCTGCCCAGCCTACTCACAGGGCCGGGCCTAGTTGCTTGAATATTGTAAAGATCCTCGAACAGTCCAAAATCACCGAACGGCGAACACCCTTCTCAAGTCTGAAGTCTCAACCTCTTCCTCTTGCAATAGTAGACCCCCAAATCGACAACTCCCTCTGGTTCC
This sequence comes from Vaccinium darrowii, assembly GCA_020921065.1. NCBI lineage: Eukaryota > Viridiplantae > Streptophyta > Magnoliopsida > Ericales > Ericaceae > Vaccinium > Vaccinium darrowii. The sequence goes on from CM037156.1 coordinate 26,962,832, forward strand.
TCTCCGTGATTTCGAAATTTGTTTTCTTTATCTTTTTGTTTTTTTTTTCTTTTTGCCGACAGAGGGAGAGGAGGAGAGAGAGACCAGTTAAACAGAAAAATAATTGGGTGTGGCTACCTTATCATAGAGCAAGTTAAAAAGTTCTGGGACTACCAAAATAAAGATTAGAGGTGACCCGGAAAATTATTTAGGCGTAGTTATATTTATTTTTTGTTACTTGGGGCAAGATTAGAAAATAATCTATACGGCATGGGGGCAAAATTACCAAAATACCCAAAATTATATATACACGGCAGTAGGAAATTTCGGTCCAGCGGGGTCGGTTGACCCCCCTTGCCCCTATGTGGGGCCGCCCTTGACAGAATCAGACTCTTTATTCAAACTTTTACTCTTCCCTCCCTCCTTCTCTTTTGGTGAGTGAACAGTGGGTCACCTAATTGGTACTGTAACAAAGTTAAGAAATCTTCAAACTAGTGAATTCGTTTGGTAAGACAAATTTTTTAGATTTTCAAGGAGTTTGTTCTCTACTTTAAGTTAAAGTAGAGATACTGATATTGATGCTCTTATAACTCATCTTCTCTATGGGAGGATTAAAAAAATTAAATATTGACAATTTAAAAAAAAAATCATATAAAGCAACGAAAAAATCCAAAAAGTCAAGAAGACCCCTCTCTCTAAAGGAGTTTGTTGCACACTTTCTTATGTTATGTTATGTGATATCGTACGCTAAATTTAGTTACCAAACCTAGTTTTTTTTTTCTTTTGATAATCGGATGTTCGAGGCAGTTTGCGCGCATCTCAATAATTCCGGGGCTTAGATGTAAAGACCGGGCATAACTCTCAATGGCTGCCAACCCTAGTTAGTAAGATGAAAAAGTCATTTCCCCTTTCATAACAATAACCTAAGCTTCATAGCTCCAACCTAGTAAAGGGGATGTCGCGGAGGCTTATTAAGCGCTTGTCCTATCCTAGCCAAGCAAACAAAGCCAGTAACTTAGGTGGGAATAGTGAAAGAAAGAGATGGGGAGGACCAACTTTTTAAGTCTTTTGTCGTCTTATATGAATTTTTTTGTCAATTTTGGTTTATACTTTTATGGTTAATTTTTCAATTCAATTCCTTTCGTCAAGCCGAGTGATGCGATGTAGAAATAATGCTCCAAGTAAAAATTATAAGAGAGAAGAAAAAAAAAACCCACAAAAAGTTAGGCCAAGTGTGGCTCCAGGGATTTCAGTGAGAAAATGTGATGAAAAGTGAGAAATTACAGTAATAAAAACGCAAATTTTCTCACCAAAACACCCCACCACTTTAGTCCAATAATGTGATAAAAAAAAAACTCAGTCAAATAAAGTTTACTGGTTTGTTTGGTTCAAAACTTTAAGTTGGAAAGACCATGACGTAGGGGCTATTTGATAAAGCTGAAAGCTGATAACTAAAAATTAAGTACTAAAAACTGAATGCTGAATTTATTAAGCTAATAAGCTGTTTGATATGTACTGAATCTTAAGCACTGAAATAAATAAGTTGTTTGATCTGTATAAGGAGCTAAAGTATTAAATTTACTAATTTTCTTAATTTATCTTTCATATATTCATACTGAAATGCATAAATGAAAAAAAAAAAAAAAAACCCGTACGTTTATGAAAATAATAAAAATACGTAAAATATTGGCAAGATGGTGGTATAGCGGTGTTGGTGTTAAATTCACTAATTATCTTACTTTGTCTTTCATTTCATATATTCATACTGAAATATAAAAATGAAAAAAAAAAAGTATATTTATCAAAATAATAAAAATATACAGAATATTGGCAAGATGGTGGTATAGCAGCGGTGGTGGTTATGATTGTGGGGCGGTGGTTGTAATTGTGGAGTGGTGACCTTGAGATGGCGGGAGAGCAATGATGGGAGTGGTGGTGGTGTCATGGTGGTGTAGTGGCGGCAGTGATGGTGATGGTGATGGTGGTGTCAGTGGTTGTGGTATTAGTGGTGGTGGTGGTGATTGGGTGGTGGCGATAGTGGTGGTGGTGTTGGTGGTGTAGTGGGGGGTTATGGTGTTGTCAGTGGTGGTGGTGGTAGTAATGGTGGGAGTGGGAGTGGGAGTGGTGGTGGTGGTGGTGGTGGTGGTGGGGCGGCGGCGGCAGTGGTGGTGGAAGTGGCGAAGTGGCGGCAGTGGTGGTAGGAGTAGCAGAGTGGTGGTGATGGTCTGGTGGAGGAAAAGATAGTTAAATGAAACCACTCAGAAATTCAGTAAAAATTACATAGCTCGAAGCTACTTAATTTTTGTCAACATTTTACCTTGCATTTTAAGAGCCACTTAATTTTTTAAGTAATGTAAAATGTGGTTATCAAACCTACTTAATTACTTATGACTTAATTCATTCAGTTTTAAGTGTTGAATCTGATCAGTTATCAAACAAGGCCGTAAAGTTAAAGTATGCAGATTGAAGAGGAGCTTCTCCCACAAGCGCGTACTAGTATGCAATTTTTAATCAACTCTGTTATTGACTTTATTTTACTTTTTGCTTAAAAAATTTATGAAGTCTCAAAAGTCTTTCCTCACAAAAAAAAAAAAAAAATCCATAGAAATCAACAAACCAAGTTTCTCAAATTAATGAAGCAAATCCATAAAAATCAACGATTTACAAGAATAAGATGGTGGCATGACACCGTGAACTGTACTTACATACACTTTTAAGACATAAAGGAAATCAACCATTTAGAAGAATAAGATGACGGCAATTTGTCTTACTTGGGTTGACAACCCAACCTGCAGAAGGACATGGTGTTGTTCAAGAAGAAATTTCAACATTTCAGCCTATTAAACATGTCCATAGTTTTTACAGAGTAAGCAGAAATCGACAAGTTGTAAGAGAGATGCAGAACAAACAAATCCTATGAAGGACGATTCAGTCTTTATCCCAAATTACAGAACATTTTTACGTTGGTCAAAGAATGAGCTAGAATTGATTGGGGGAAACCAGACTTAGTTCAAAGGGATTCATGACATAGCTGTAGAACAAGTCGCACGCCAAAAAGATTCACTTTTAGGAGTAATTCAGGAACTTAATCATCATCCTCTCCATTCCATTTCGTGTTCTTTTACTTTTTGGTGCCCATTGTGCCATAAAGGTTAACTTATTTTTCCATTAATAACCAATGCACAATTCACCTTCAAGAATAAAAATTCAGATGAATACTCTCCATAGCTTGGAATTGGATGATGATTCATTCAGAAAAAGAGAATTTAGCATTCTATTTTCTTTGGTTACCATCAAAAGTCATACATTCAAGGGGCTGAGATTACTTTTGTCTTTTTGGAAAAGAAAAACGCTCTAATCGGGTTGCTTTTTAAGAAAGAAACATTTACTTGGAACAAATTCCTGGAACCACGTCATGGATGTGGAATAACATGGAGCTTACTCCAATTACAAAGTCATGAGGGGGAGGTGTAGACAAAAAGATAAGAGAAATTAAAAAAAAAAATTAGATCTGGTGGGAGAGGCAGAGATTGGAAAGGTAGAGAATGAATGGAGGGGAGAGAAAATGTTATGGGTATAATTGTCAAAATACTATAACACGTTGTGGCACTAAAACTTTTAGACATGGCATTATCTGCCTCCAAAGAAGTTTGTTATTACTTAACATCATTGATTGACCGTTACAAAACCTATTGTGTATAAATATCATTTCTGTTACAAAAGTTAATAATGGATTTATTATTTGCTATTATTACCCTTAAAGAGAATTATACATTAGCCTCTATATATTTGGGATTTGTGCATAGGTGGAAGGTGTGAAAAATAGAGGAATTGTACGAAGCATATAGAGAGTATATATACACAAATAATGAAAAAGAGTTTTAGAATATTAATTCTTATGCTATTTTCTATGGAGTTGGGCAACTCGGTTCGTGACTCGTTCAAACCTCCCAACGGTCGTGAACATTGAGTGATGAATGCTTGTGAGCTCTTAGGTTTAATCTTGGGGCTAGTACACTCACGAGGGGAGGAATATTATCCTTAAAACAATGACTACATGACTCTCATTCTCAAAGACAACATCTATCATACTTTTACTATTTTCTCTATTTTTCTCATACTCGTTGTTTTCTATGTTAATACGTTCTAGTAATCTATGTGATAGAATGACTTTTGCGAATGAAAGTTTGAACTCCTTTTTCTCAAAAAAAAAAAAAAAGAAAAAGAAGGCATGTTTTTCTTTCTGGATTTATACACGTAGCCCTTGCCTTTATAACAAGTAACAAAATTTTCTGCCTACAAAAAGGCATGGTAAGAGCATTTATTGGTTTTTTAGAGATTTATTCTGGTGCGAAAATGAATATGTAGATAAGCTACTTTAAATAGTACTAATTAGCGGAACCGGGGGCCCTGTAGTGAGTGAGCTCACTACATGCGTGTAGTAAGCTCTCTCGGCCGTCCGATCCGAGATCAACGGTTCGGATCATCTTACACTTTAAAAATCTTACACTTTAAAAAGCACTTTTACATTAACTTTAACTCCAATTTATCCGAACCGTTGATCTCGGATCGGACGGCCGAGCTCACTCACTACACGCATGTAGTGAGCCATGGACAATGCTAAAATAAGCTAGTGGGCTCATGTAGGTTTAAAAAGTTTTGTTTTTTTGGTCATTCGTCATTTCTAATTTATTACATGGAAAGGAGGGAATGAGACTCGATCCCAGGATGGAGTGTGGGGCATCCAAGAGCTCCACCTCATGAACTAGCCATCACTTGCAAGTTTAAAAAGTATATTGAAATGTGTGGAAAATGTATAAAAGTGAGTGAAAGTTTATTGAGAAGTGTAAAAAATACATTAGAGAGTAAGTTTTTTTTTTGTTCTTTTGTTTTTGGTGCTTATTGTAAGCCCTCTTTGTTAGCAGAACCGTATTGCAAACATTCTTTGAAACCCGACGTGGCCCCACAAAGATAATTTTGTGATTTTACATAAAAAAATAAAAACAGGAACTTGGGTAGAGAGTAAGTTTTTTTTTTTTTTGGTGCTTATTGTAAGCCCTCTTTGTTAGCAGAACCGTATTGCAAACATTCTTGAAACCCGACGTGGGCCACACAAAGATAATATTGTGATTTTACATAAAAAAAATAAAAAACAGGAACTTAGTTTACAAATTCTGACAAAGTCCATACCGATATTCGATTGAGCTGAATTTTTACATAACTTCAAAAAACAAAATTCAAACAAAAATGAAGGGTTCAAACCATTCTTGTGCTGTTAAGAAAACAGAACCCGAGGTGGGTCCCAAAAAATGTTATGCATGATATGTAGGAGTACAAGAAATCTGTGACGGGCATTTTGTATTTTTCTTATGGGTTTCATTGATCAACTGGTAAGATAAACCACGTGCCCCATTCTCCATTTTGATGCACTTCTGGTTGGATACATCGCATACTCCACGAATCAAATGATTTTGCTAGTTATAGTCAGCGCTAGCCGCTAGGCAAGTCCGGCCCCAAAATTTTCGGAGCCTTAAGCAAAACTTGACAATGGAGCCTCTTATATTTGTTTCTATATATATTAGTTGTTTCACATAAAGCATAAGAGAGCCTTGTGGTTCAGTGGTGTGTTGGTTAGTACAATGGAGATGCTCCTCTAGACTGAGCCAGCCCTGACTCAAGCCTGGCAAGACCTTGGACTAGGACAACCCCCCTGGCCAGGGCAATCCAAAAAAAAAATGTAAGTTACGTATAAATATTAAAAGTTCCCTATTTATTACCAAAGTGATGCCTTAGTGTAGTGGTCTTTGGAAAGGTACTAACTCTCGTGTGTCTCAGGTGTCCCGAGTTCAAATCTCATCCTAGGTGTCCCTCTTTTCTTTTTTCCCCCTTTTTCTTAGGGAAAAATATATATATATATATATTTATTTTGCTTTGTTCCTTTACTAGTGGTTTTTTTTTTTTAATGACTTACTAGTATAAAGGCAACCAATCTCGGGGTTCGACTAGGGCAACCCAAACGTCAGGACCGGCCCTGTAACACCTCGTTAAAAATATATATATATATATTTATTTTGCTTTGTTCCTTTACTAGTGGTTTTTTTTTTTTAATGACTTACTAGTATAAAGGCAACCAATCTCGGGGTTCGACTAGGGCAACCCAAACGTCAGGACCGGCCCTGTAACACCTCGTTTTTTTTAAAACATGTAAAATGATAAAAAGAAAAAGGGTATAAAAAATGCGTTAACACTAGGAAGTATACTTTTGTGAGACTTAAAGCCTATAAAATAAAATAGCGTATTTTTGGTATGTGTCAATTTTTTTTGGGGAACATTTTCAAATGTCGTCTTAACAGCATCGCGACACGAGAATGCGGCACGAGTCACCGCGAGATGACTAGCCTTGGGGCCCAAGCAAAGTTTTCCGGAACAAGGCAAGGTGGCACCTTATTAGTGGGTGAATCACCCTAACAATAATTGGGGCTAGATTTTATTAGATTTCATTAGATTATATTTAGATATAGATAGATATAGTTAGATTATGGAATTAATGAAGGAGAATTCTAGAGATGGGGGGTGCGTAGTATAAATAGGCTCCTCCCTTGTGATTCATCCCCAACACACAGCACACACGCACATATATGGCACAGTAGAACAAAAAAAAGAAGAAGAAAAAGGAAGGAAACAGGGAGAAAAGCCAGAAAGGACTAAGGAGGAAGGAAAAAAACTAGGTAATTCTCTACCCCACTGCCGAGAGCACACTTGCACTTACATTTAATTAATTTTCCTTGGAAAGACATAGCACACAGAAGGGGCGAAAATGGCCTCATGATCAAATTGGCCTTACTTTTTCCGTTAGATTTCCACAATTAGCATCTTAGGAAGAATTGTTGTAGCTCAAGATTTTAGACTTGTTTTAGTAATTTGAACACACGTAGTTAAGTTAATAAATAAGGCAATATAGGATAGTTAGCAAATCGGAGGAAAGGAAAAGAAAAGAGAGATGAACAAAAAAATGAATGAAAGGGTGCGATTTATGAATTTAGCTGGTATAAACTTTAGCCTGATTTTAATAATACCAAAAGATTAATATTGTATGTTTAGGTACGAGATATCCGAAGTAATTGATCGTAAGTAAATTTCGACTGCAAAAAAGGTGAGTTATGAATTATCCCTGTTACATGAGGTTTTCGCAAAAATTATTTTCTTATAAAATTATGATTATTGATATATGAAATTCTTTTGCAACAAATATACCATGGAATGCTAATGTTTTGCTCAGTTTTTGAAAAAAATAGTATTATCGATACATCCAGACGATGTCCCTGAAATCTAGGGAACGTTAAAGATACCAGTTGGAACGGTGTTATAAGGACGGAATGGGTAGAGGCACGGCCAGGTGTCCAACGGAATTGATCAATTCACTTTATGCGCATCGGGGGTCGCTCCCTCATATCTGGCACAGAAATCGTCGGATGGTATATCGTATATGTTTATGGCATGTTATGTTGTATACAAGCTTGTTTACGAATTTCGATTATAGTTGAAGCCATGAAAAACTGATCATGCCATGATTTTGACAAAAATGTTTTTTTTTTTTTAAATTCCATGGTAGATCATGTAACTCTGATAAATCATAATCTCACACAAGTAGTGGCTTATGATATTGCAATTTTTCCTTTTCAGGTAATTAGGAATAGAAAGACGGGCCGATTCTGTGTATATTCTGTGTGTAATGTATGGATTAGAAGGTAGGGATTATCTACTGAGAGTCATTCTCTCATGGTGCTATTGTTGGCCCTAGCGTTTCATGCCATATACGAAGATAGAGGGAGGGGCGAAGCATTTTCAAACTAAAGAGCAAGCGGCAAAGCAGGAGGAAGCTTAGAACTCTATTCCGATTAGAAGCTCTGTTATTTAATTTCAATGTATTTTAATTTCAGTAATTCGGTTAAGATCCAAGTTATGTATTTTTTTTTAATGCGATAATAAAACTATTCTTTTGATGTTTAATTTAGAGATTAACATTTTAATTGGTTTAATTAACTTAATCATTTTCTTATAAATGATTTAAACAACGTTTCCGAAAATTGGGGCGTTACACGTATGATAAATGTGAACATGGAAAAGAAAAAAAAATCCATCAGCTTGGTACACTAATGCATTCTTCATTAAATACGTGTTTTATTCTCATTAGTTTTCTATAATTGTCTTTACTTGAGTTGAAAGTAGTTTACCCATGAACTTGACTATCACGAGAAATTGACGGTAGAAGTTGAGGACACCATGGAGCAGTGATTTTTATTTTCTCCTTTCTCTATTTTTGCTACAGCATGTCCAATCCCCTATCGTGTGACTTTTGAATCAAAGACACATGATTATGTTGCAAGATAAGTTGGAACCATGGGCAGCTTTGAGGCGTGGATGGATTAAAATATTATGCAGCAAGGGTTTCCCAACAATGTGTGTGTCTATTGTCAACTCTACAATGTGACGAGTTTGGCGCGGTCTATGTTATTAAACCTAGCCACCTGACTGTGTAGGAATTTGCTAATGTAATTGATTAGAATTAGTGGTGTCTCCCTTATAGTTTGAATTCCATCTATATGAGCAAGTGTTTAAGTATCATTGTACTTATATGAAGTAGTTAACTTCCCAAGATCGTTACCCTGAAATTTATTTTGTTTTGCTTTGGGTGTATTCCTGTGGTTGGTAGGTTCTGTGTTGATTTGTATTATTTTGTTTGGGTTTATCGCCTATTGTACCCTTGGTTTGGTGGTATAAAATGTCTCATTTCCCAAATTTTTTTTTTAAAAAAATAGGGGGTGTTGTATGATCTCTTTGGTAGTTCGAACACTGATTTCAACTTTTGTATTAATTTTTTAGATGTTAATAGTTTTTATTGTAGATTTTGTTTCTTTTTTCAGGTACTATTCCGTGATGTGTAGTTGACATATTAGATGGTGAAGTTGCTATAGGATCTTAAAAGGATATGAATACCAAAACATGCACGATGTTTATAGATTATAGTCCCAAACTCTATTACCCCATCCAATTATAATATTTGGCTTCGCATTGACTTAAGTTTATAAGGGTTTGAAACTTTGAATTCCGATTGATCAATGATGATGTATAGTAATGTCTCTTTTTTCCAAAGCTTAGTAAATGTTCAGATACTCAAATCGATGATAATATGTGAAGCTTATCTCGCAAGACTATTTTAGAGGAGGTTGGGTTGATAAGGTGGAATATAGTTGAGATTACAGAAAAATATAATTATTTCATTGGCCCTTGGTTTAGTTATTGGGCAAATTTTTTTAAAATTCTTCGAATTCTTACGTTGACCTTTGGTTTCGTTATTGGGTGAAAAGTTGCACGAGAGTACTGAGCTATTTACTATGTTAACTAATTTATCAAATTGAGGTTAAATTACGTCGCACGGGCAATCCCTAGTTCTATCTATAATATGTCTAACTTTTCTTTTGTAGGCAACGGTCTAAAAATTGAAAGAAAATTGATATATTTAAATGGAAACGTCTTCTGTTATCGAATTGAGTTGATATTTTACACGATTACCTAAAAAAATGTTCTAAATTTATTAAACGGCTCGGATCATGCGAATATGCCTATAGTTATGGAGAATCCTTACCCATTGTTGTTGTTGTTTTTTTTTTTTTTTAAACTATTAATTTCTTCTACTATTTGGCTGTTAGAATAAACATTCTTTTTTATATTCTTTTTTTTTTTTTTTGGTACAGTCGGAAGTTCTTTTTTTATATTCTTTTTAAGGGGTGGGGTGGGAAGGTAAGGGGGTGTTTCACTAATAAAAACTTTTTTTTAAAAAATTGAGATAGATTATTCTCTCACAATATATTACATAAAAAACTGTGAAAAGTCAGTTTATTCAAAAAATCATCTTACTGGAACACCCCCTAAATCCGACCCACGATCGGAACAGGAACGGGAGCACCCAAGAATTACCCTGGTCGAATTCGGAGCGTGATACGGGTCAGGATCGGGCAAAAAATCCATGTTCCCTTGCCATTCCTAACTTAGGGGTGCTACTATCACACGTGGCTTCAAGTGGTGCCGTAGATTCGCACGTGGCTTCAGTTGGTGCCGTAGATTCTGAGAAGTGATCTTACCCGTCAAATAGACCCCGATGCTCCGTGGAGTAGGTAAATATAAAGGGGTCTTTTCGATGTGCATCTATCAGAGAAGGGGAGGAGCATTGAACCACAGAGAGAGAAAGAGAGAGGGTGAGTGTGAAGCTCGATCAGAAGCTAGGGATGAAGAGAAACAGAAGAGGCAGATCTGCAAACAGTTTGTCAAGACGACAAAAACAGATATGTAGCTGTTGGAGCCAGGTACACCCCAGGTTCTGTTTTTGCTTAGATTTACTTGTTAGTACCATAGATCTCACTCCAATCGGAGCTCATCTACCGGTTTTTGGGTTTACAGAGGCAGACTGGCTCACGGAGAAGTTGCTACGGCGACACCCCAGGTTCTATTCTTGCTCAGATTTACTTGCTAGCATAGATCTAACTTCAATTGGAGTTAAAGTAACAGTTTTTTTTTTTGGTTGTTTACGGAGGAAGACTGGCCAATGGAGGACTCGGATGCTAGGATGAGAGAAGTGGTAGAGGCGGCGTCTGCTAAAGTCACACGGCCGCCGCTGCTGCCGTCAAAATCAAATCTTTTTTGGGAAGTTCCAAACGTATGTCAAAAAATAAAAAAACTAGCTTCCAATTTTAATGTATCAGCTCTAAGTAGTTTTGAAATTATTTTAACTTTATTTTTTAGCTGAAACCATCTCCAATCTTTACCCATTTTTTCATTTCAATCCTTTTTCGTGGGTAAAAGGAGCAAAATCCCCTCTCCATTTTCTCTACACCAAATGAGTTTTGCCCATCTCTCTAGCCCTTTTTTTGAAGGGCAAACATTGTACCTCTTATTTATTTATAATGTGTGCCGTTTTAAGTTTTTTTTTGGAGTAAAAATGGGGTTTCTCCATTGGACATCACCATACCCGAAATGAGTTTTTAGTCAAATTTTGACTCAAATTAGGCGAAAAAAGGGTTAGGAAGAGTTTTTTTTTTTTTTTTTTGTGCACTCTCTTAGCAAGTGAGAGGTATTTGTTGCCTTTGCACAAGTACAAAAGGAGACTAAACACGTCCACCGACTATATAAGCTATTCTGAATCGCACTAAGATCCCCTCGAACCAGGAAGATAGTCAGATACTACATTCCACAAAGGGCACTCGATATCTCTCTTTCCTTTCCTCTACTCCCTTTCTCTTTTCTAAATCTAAAATGGAGAAAAAAGGTTCAGGGTAAGATTATTCTTTTTAGGTTATGATTATTCTTTTAGTTTTCTTCTTTTTAGGTTATGATTCTGGATTCTAATGGTGGTTTCTTGATTCTTGATTCTATTGGTGTTTTCTTGATTCGTTTAAGATTTTGAATAGTTTTAGTTTTTAAAATTTTTTGCTGCAGAAATATTGTTGGTGTTGGAGGAATGCACAAGCCCTCGCTCGAAGGACAGAAAACTTCGGTAATCAAAGAAGGGGGTTTGGTGGAGGGGTTTCTGCAGACTTCCGGTGGTGGAGAAGGTAGGAAGATGAAGGCTATTGCTCTAGCTGAAGAGTTGACAGAAGATTCTTCTGATGATGATTTTGGGCCAGGGAGAGGAGGGCTTTATGAAGTAGGGTAAGTTTAACTTTTTAGTACAACCTTTTTGGTTTTCTTATAGTACAACCTTTTTGGTTTTCTTTATGCCTTGAATTGAAAAGTCAGAGCACTTTTTGGTTCACTATTAATGTATGCTTTGATGCTTGAGAAAAAAGGGTGAAAAATAGGGTTTCAGATTACTTGGTTTTGGCATCTTGTTGCTGTGTTTTTCCCCCATCGAGTTTTAGGGTATTATTGTACAACCATTTTGGTTTTCTTCATGCCATGAGTTGAATAGTCAGAGCACTTTTTGGTTCACTATTAATGTATGCTTTGATGCTTGAGAAAAAAGGGCGAAAGATAGGGTTTCAGATTACTTGGTTTTGGCATCTTGTTGCTGTGTTTTTCCCCCATCAAGTTTTAGGGTATTATTGTACAACCATTTTGGTTTTCTTCATGCCATGAGTTGAATAGTCAGAGCACTTTTTGGTTCACTATTAATGTATGCTTTGATGCTTGAGAAAAAAGGGCGAAAAATAGGGTTTCAGATTACTTGGTTTTGGCATCTTGTTGCTGTGTTTTTCCCCCATCAAGTTTTAGGGTATTATTGTACAACCATCTTGGTTTTCTTCATGCCATGAGTTGAATAGTCAGAGCACTTTTTGGTTCACTATTAACGTATGCTTTGATGCTTGAGAAAAAAGGGAGAAAAATAGGGTTTCAGATTACTTGGTTTTGGCATCTTGTTGCTGTGTTTTTCCCCCATCAAGTTTTAGGGTATTATTGTACAACCATTTTGGTTTTCTTCATGCCATGAGTTGAATAGTCAGAGCACTTTTTGGTTCACTATTAATGTATGCTTTGATGCTTGAGAAAAAGGGGGAAACTAGGGTTTCAGATTACTTGGTTTTGGCATCTTGTTGCTGTGTTTTTGGTTCACTATTAATGTGCATTCAGACACATACCTCACCAGTCACCTCGATTTCTTTCTGTTTGTTCGTATTTCGACAGAAGGTATGGGTGTTAGTTTTGTGGATGTTGACGTGATGGGTCTCTTTTGCAGAGAGTCTTCTGATGCAGCTGCTGTTACGTCGGAGACTACTTGGTCAGATGTTGTGTCCTTGGAGGTTACCATATCACCTATGGCTCTGATGCTTGATCGCCTGGTGATAATGAGGCCAGCCCATGGGTGGGAGCATTTGCAGGACTTGTTCCACCTTCCCGCTGGGGACACTCGCGGGAGGTGTCGGCTTTTTGACGAGCTCTGCCGGGAGTGGGAGATGCATATCGAGGTTGGGGTGCAAGCAGTTACGTTGGTATTTGAAGAGGGATTCATGCGCAGGTGTGCCAATGTTGGTGACAAACTGTGGTTCTATCAGGCGGTGCCTCCGTTGCACAAGATGGTGTTTTTTACATTTGAGAGAGCTAGGAAGTGGAAGTGCCCATGCTCGTCCTGGTGTTCAAACGTGAAGGTTGTTGGAGCTTGAATATTATTACGGTGATTGCACGGATGAAGAAGGGTATTACTATGATGAAAATGAACATTAATGAACTTTGTTGTGTTCATCTATGATGGGGTTGCATTCCTCTGCTTGTCCACTTTAAATTGTAGTAACACTTTCCTGTTGCACTAGTTCGAGTTTGCAAAACATATTATGTTTCTGGTTTGAGTTGAAATTGTTTGTTCACAGATTAAGTACATCAGTTGCTTTCCTTTTACAGTAGTATTCCATGAAGGTTGTGTGAATAATTACTGCAGATACTGAAACAGATTAGGATTGGATGTGAAAGTTTAACCCTGTTTTTAGGGAATTGGGGAATGGTGCTGTCCCCAATCTAGGCCGTCCGTCCTCGGCAATGGACAGCTCGGATGTGTTTGGTAGCGGACGGTTCGGATGTGTTTGGACAAGATGTGATCTGAGTCGTCCATCACCGAGCACGGACGGCCCAGATCGGACAACATGCATGCTGTCCCCAAAGGCACCCCGGATTAGTTTTTAGGTTCCTTACCTGTTGTACTGCAGATACTGAGAAATAAATTTAGGTGGGTTAAAATGTGGAAAGTTAAAAAACTTTGGTGGACAGATTTGGAGCTTAAGTTTGCAAAGCATTGATTAGTTTGGTGTCGGTTGGATTGGAGTTATTGCTCACTCTCTTTTCTGGTGTTTGCTTTATTTTTTGTGTGGTTGCGGTGACAATCCTCGTGAGAACAGGTACTTTTAGTTTTGGCGTGGTGTTTATGGTGGGGTTTAGATTCATTTTTGTTTTCGCTTTGATATGGTAGTTTGCTGTGCAAAGTCATCTTCAGTTTTGGCGAAGGTGGGGGTTGGGTTAAAAGTTAGGGTTTTGGAGGGCTGTTCGTAGATTCTGTAACCGTCCTTAGCGCCTAGTGTTTTGGAAAATTCACTTGGTTTGTGTGCTTTGGAAACTTTTACTACTGTTTTCGACTACGAAATTGAGAATCTCATACATCAGGATCAGGAAGAACAATGTTAAGAAAATAATGCTAGCATAAACAAGGAACAATATTCTGCTCAAAGTTCAAAAACTTCTCTCAGTAATGAGGGGGTGTGGGAGTTCCACTAACAAAAAATGGTTTTTTCCTAAGAATCAAGACAGTCAATCTCTCAAAATACATCACATAAAAAATCGTGAAAAACTAATTTATTCTAAAAACTGCCTTAATAGAACATGTCTCAAGTCATTTTCTCTATTTGAAGTAGGATTCTCGCATTAGGAGAGTTGGAGCCCAGTTAAGACTTCTTTTTCGTATCAGAAGAGTTCTTTCAGTCCTTCGGCTTGTAGAATTAACACAATTACATTCCCCTCCCCGAGGAGGAACCTGGGGTGCCGTGCATCCCAATACACACCACCGTGCTGTGCAGCCCCTTGGCGAGGCTGTGCCAGCATTTTTTTGACGATCGGAGACGTTCACCGCGTAGACCTCATCGAGTACTAGAAGTTTGCCAAAAATCAACTCGATCGGGTATCTTTAAGTACCTCATCAGAACACAAATACTCCCTCCGTCCCAAATTAATGGTTTATTTTCACTATTTGACACCTCTCAAAGAATTGCTCATAACTTTCAATCTATCCTTCTTTTTATGTTCAATATGGATCTTATTTGATAGATAACAAAATTTTTGCAATTATAAAAGATCTCATAGATTGTGAAATATAGATAATTTGTTGAGTAGCACGACTGCCGAAAAGGGACTATTAATTTGGGACGGAGGGAGTAACAAGAAAAAATGGTCTTGATCCAATGTTTGTGTCCATTTGTGTTCCATTTGTTTTCAAAGTATTTGTTTTCCGATGACGTACTTAAAGATATCCGATCGATGTGATTTTTTCAACCTTGTAGTACTCGACGAGGTCTATGCAATGAACGTCTCCGATCGTTGGAAAGGTGCCGGGGCAGCCGCCCCATGGCTGCACAGCACGGTGCTGTGCATGGGATGCACAACACCCCCCCTTAGTCCGGAATAGGAATAGGAACAGGAATTTGACTTATAGAGGAATTGCATTTTGGTGTTTGGATTAATTAAGTAATTTTACGCGATAAACAATTATTTTGAAATTTTATTAAAGTTAACAATTTTATTTTCTTAATGAATGAGTCAGGAATCTGATATTCCCAAGGGGTAAGGGAGTCAGATTCCCACTCAGTCTGGGAATGTGATTTCTGGTCGAATATATCATCAGGAATCATATTCATATTTGTGTCTCTGCCAAACGTCAGAATCAGAAAAGTTTGTCATCACATTCTCGTTCATGTCTCTTCCAAATGTTGAAATTATGTATAGAATACATCATATTCTCATTCTCCATTGAGATTACGGTAATCCAAACTGAGCGTTACGGAAAATAATTAGAAGTAGGGACTACCGATAAGGAAAGCAATTAGAAGCAACTGCGGGGGTTGTATGGTATGTACGGCTGGCCACCCTGGGGGGAAAAAAAATTAAACAGGAAATGTATTATTATAATTATTTGATTTGTGGAAAGCGTGAGTCCATTCGACTATTCAAGATCCCTGCATTTGCGTGTGCCAGGATTCAAAACTTGTCCCCTTCTTTTTCTTTTTGTATTTTTTTTTGTTGTTGCTATTGATGAGTATTGAGTGTCGACATCATTTTTTTAGGGCATCTTTATCTGACACAAAAAATACCAAATTTAACATCAAAAACACTTTTTATAATTTAGCAAGTCATTTTTCAAAAAATTCACAAAATCAGACTCTCTATTCAAACTTAAGCAAGTCACTTTATCAAAAACTTACAGAATCAGATTCTCTATTCAAATTTTTACTCTTCCCTCCCTCCTCCTCTTTTGGTGAGTGAACTAGGTCACCAAATTTGTTAAGTTACTATAGCAAAGTTAAGAAATCTTTAAATTGATGAGTTCATTTCGTGAGGCTGATTTTTGAGATTTTGGAGGAGCTTGCTCTCTACTTTAACTTTAATGAAGGAGCCTGACATTGATGCTCTTGGTAGGACAAAAACAACACTCCTTCTCTTTTTAGAACTTGGAAAATATAATGGCCCTGGTCGTTTATAGTTTTGTTTCAGTTTTGGTTTTGATGACATCATCATTTTCCCCATTTCTCTCTCTATCTCTCTCCACTCATTACACCTGCTTATATCATCAAAACTAAACTAAACTCTAAACCAAACACAGCCAATACAATTAGCGCTTCGAACCCGGAAAATATTAATGACGAACTCATTTCATAAGTTGTTTATATATTACTATTTGGTATCTTCAATTTGAGATTTAAATGTTTAAGGGTTTTGTTAAAATGTGCCCCCAGGCACATGATAAGGTTAATTAAATTCGTATAATTAAATTTTTGTGTGCATGGAAAATCTAATTTATAAAAAATAGGCACAAACTTGATTTGATTTTAATATTAAAGATTCGCATTAGAAGAAGAACTAATATTTAAGAGTATCCAATTATCATGTCCCTAGGGAACACATTTTAACAAAACCCAATGTTTAAATATTATTAGATGTAAGATATAGATAAAATTTAGACAAGGGCATTTCAGTAACTTTATACTAAAATCCAACGGCGTTAGGGAACTAACGGAATATGTGAATCTTGATACTAATATTTTGCCAAGTAAGGGAGGTTAATGTAATTTCAAAAACTTCAAAGGAGGTCAGTGCATATGTCAGAAACCTCAAGGGAGGTTAACGAAATTTACCCTTCATTTTTCTATTCCACCCGTCAAGACAGATAATCAAAGGCTTTACGCCCCGTTTGGATGGGGGATATAGCCCCCCTGATAACTTTGCACCCCCAAAAAACCATGGGTCCCACTGCTAATCCCCCGTTTGGCAACACCACAAAACAGCCGGATAAATTTTCACCCTCTCTTCCGTTATACCCCTGCAAGGGTCTTCTCCAGGATAATTTTTGGGCACCTTCAGGCCTCCCCAAAAATTATCTGGCTAGAGAGGGGAGGACGTTTGTCCGTTTTACCCTTCCTTATTCCCCTCCCCCAACCCCCACCCACAAGTGATCATCTTCATTTCACAACCAACGCATCTTCTGGCTATTACAATTTCTAGCTGTGGGAATTCTTCCAATTTCTGGCTATTACAATTTCTAAAAACAAAAGAAATTTTTCAACAAACTGTTGAAAAAAAAAAAAAAAAAAAATACAGGCCGTCGATCTTGGTCAGTGTGTTTTTGTGATCATCTTCATTGAAGCTCCCATGGTGGTTTTGTTGGAGGACGAAAATCAAAGACCCCTTGATTGGAGGGATGAAAATCCAAGGTGCATCGATGGTGGTTTTTTTCGGCTGGATTTGAAGCTCTCGCCGAGTAGAATAATCTTCCCTCCTGGCTCTTAGATGGAATCCGACGTTATAGCCTTCGATTTTGGATTTGAAGCATGAGATTGGGTTTGGGGTTGAGAAAGAGAGAGAGAGAGAGAGAGAGAGAGAGAGAAACGGTCGGTCAAAAAAGAAAAAACAAAGCAATTGTGTATGCTCTGGAAAGTGGAAATGCAACATATGTGTAAAAATTGCACTAACCCCCTCCAACTATATACCAATTTCCCACCAATTAATATATTTATTGTACTTAATTTAAACAAAAAACATTTTTTTAAAAAAACAAAGGGCAAAAAAGTCATTCGACAGTTTTTGACATCATTCACCCCCTCTTATTCCCCATGCATCCAAACCAAGTCAAAAGTTATCCCCCTGTTCAATCCCTCATCCAAACCATATACTTTTTTATCTCCTTCCATAAACATCATATCAATGTGGGCCAACCCTAAAAAAATAATACCCCCTCTTATCTTATCCCCTCCATAACTTATCCCCCTGAAAATAATCCTTCATCCCATCGGGGCCTTAACTACATAAATTTCCTTATAGAATACTAAATGTTGTTTCATTTTGGTCTCTATAAAACTTTTAGTTTCAATTTAGTTCTTGTTAATTTAAATATGATTCAGGGTGTGTTCTTCAACAGATTTTTAGGACATAAAATCTTACATTTTATGACACTCCAATCGCAACACATAAAATATAATAGTGATTTTATGAGATTTTCATAAAATCCTTCTAAAATTTATAGGAAAACCACTACATTTTATCAGTTAGAAAAACAACTCTATTTTATCAACCTTACATGAAATGTTTATTTTATGAGATTTTTATAAAATGTACCTAAAATCTATAGAAGAACAAAATCTCAATGTTATCCATGCCATTAGAGTACGTGGACCATTTGTCCTGCCAATTACCCCACTGGCCCAACTGTCTCTTCTCTCTCTCTCCTCGCCTACATCCCCAAATTCTCTGCTCGTCACTACACCCGATCCCAACCACCAAGTTTCCCTTACCTATGTCACCACGAACGATATAGACGATGGATCGCTAATCGTTGTCGGTATGGATAGGTTTTCCAATCTCAATTTCTAGATTCCGTATCAAAATCATATCCGTAGCCCTAATTTCAGATGCATAGCTTCAGATAGCAGAAGCAACGTCGTCGTATAGTTCTTCTAATTCGTTTACTGAAGCTTCTGAACCGATTGAATTTGTTTCCTTGGTAGTCGTCTTCATTCTCAAGCACGGTATCTCTCTCTCTCTCTCTCTCTCTCCTCGCAATTTCTGGTTTGTTCATGTTAGTTCTGGTTAGTCTAGGTCTTTGATTCAGTTCGAATTTCTGGTTTGTTCATCTTAGTTCTGGTTAGTCTAGGTCTTGGAGGGAGTTCTACCCAGGTTTTGGGTTTGTAGGGTTCTCAATCGATTAAAAAAATCAGTGTAGAATTTGATTTTGAGCCTACTGAAGACTTTGAAGCCGGAAATTGGGTTGAGGTATTGAATGCTTTGAAGCAACAATTGGGTGCCTGAATTTGCAGTGGGATAGGTGGAATTGAACAAACAATCAATAATTTTAAGGAGTCGTGTTAGAATGGATAGCATTGTTATTGTTGGAGTGTGGGTTAAAAACATTGACTAGTTAAATTCTTTAAAAAATGCGCTTTTTTGGTAGCTAGAATTTGTAGTGTTTGTTGTACAATTTCTGAGACCTTCTTTCACTATTGGAAGCACCAGAGGATCAATTGCTGCATAATACCCAGCACCAGCGGATTTCGGTAGCGATTATCAAGTCTCTTTCGAATATGGGGATCAATTGCTGCAAGGTTCTCTCTCTGTGTGTGTGTGTGTGTGTGTGTGTGTGTGTGTGTGTGTTTCGGAGTTTGTGAGATTAGCGAAAATTGTTTAGTGCCAAGTACTTTCTTATCTTCATGTTCTCTTTGCCCTCTTTTTAGAATTTTAGGTTAAAGCGACATGGTTTTTCTGTTTGCTGCATTCGTTTGGGCTAGTATCTCACTTCATGTTTGATTATGTGATTAACGGTTTTGTTAATGAGTGGCCTTAAAGCACACGTTGAGAGAGATAGTGATCTAAATTCAATAGGCACGGAATTTCATGCATCACGAACAATCACTTGTAAGCGAGGTAACAAAATCCGACATCTCATTCATCATTTAACTTTGTAGTTTGTACTGCATAGAAGGAAAACTTAAGGAGTTTCGACTTTCAAGCTCCCATGCTAGTTTATGCTTTTGCTATCTATTTGGTTTGTGTGAAAACTTCTTGAACGATTATCAAAGTAAGTTATTTTTCTTGTTAAGATGTTGCTGGGTGGCATTTAATATTGTGGTTCAATCTTGCAGCGCATAGTTTCGTCCAATTAATTGCCCTAGTTTATTCAGATTTTAGTGTGTCCATCCACAGCTTTTGGGGCTAGAAAGGAGGTAAAACTGTTACACAAACACTGCTTTTTTTCTTTTGCCAATTCTGATAGATGTATCTAATTTTTCCGGTCAAGCGCTAGGCATGGGTCAAACGCCTAGGCGATTAGGCATCCCACTAGTCTTAGATGGCTGACTAAGCCCTGCCTAGGTGCTAGGCAGCCCTCTTCCGCTTTTTTTCTTTTTTTTTTTGAACAGCAAAGAAATATTTTATTAATGATAGTAAAAAATACAATGATTAAAAGGATAGAAGGAAAAGCATCATACCAAGCGAAACACATCCCAATCATCACCCAATCCGCCCAAAAATCAGATGCCACTATCTACCCAAAAAGCAAACCGCCATTAAACTACAAAAGCTGCCGATTCCTCGTGACATTGAAAAGCCTCTCCATTAGGAAATGAAGCTATATGTAGCTTAACCCGCGTTGGAATAACCAAGTTAGCCCCAACACCACACAACCCAACACAGCCCAAAGTCGCCACCATCCTACGGACACTCTACGCAATAACAAAACCTGCATGAGAAACCTCCGGAAGGTTGAGGTTAGATCGCGAATCCAACAACGGTAGTAAAAGAATCCGCTGAAGGGATGCACCAAAAATCATGGAGACCCATTGCCAGATACCACGGCCCCACAATGCCGTTAAGCTGAAACTGGATGCACCCAACAATGTTAAACTAGCGGGAGCCACGCCCAGATCATCAATGCCGTTGGGCCCTAAACCGGAAGCAGCCAACAGTGCTATCGGCGACAACCCATAAACTGTTACCGGACGAAATTGACAAATGACTCCATCGAAACCAACCCATCACCACCAAAACACCCACCAGCGGAGGCCAAGATAGCCACCAATGACCACCATCAAATCGGAAACGGTTGTTGAACTAATCGTCCCCATATCCGAATCTGTCCACCCTAAGCGCCCTTGGCCAGGCCTGAAAACCACCACTGACAAAGTTAAACAAACACACCGGAAATGCCCCACCACCAACAGGAGCCAAGCAATACTTGAAAATACAAACATGGGAAAAATAGAGAGAGAGAGAGAGAGAGAGAGAGAGAGAGAGAGAGAGAGAGAGAGAGAGAGAGAGAGAGAGAGAGAGAGAGAGAGAGAGAGAGAGAGAGAGAGAGAGAGAGAGAGAGAGAGAGAGAGAGAGAGAGAGAGAGAGAGAGAGAGAGAGAGAGAGAGAGAGAGAGAGAGAGAGAGAGAGAGAGAGAGAGAGAATACAAATTTTACAGGCCTAATATAAAGCAAGAAATTGTACAATTTCTTATGTTAGGCTTGTACAATTTCGTGCTTAGGCTTGAAAATTTTGTATTCTGGCTTGTACAATTTCTTGCTTTATATTAGGCCTGTAAATTTTGTATTCAGCCAATGGGTAACCAATGTAACTCAAAATTTGACCCCCTAGACATGTTTTTGTTGACAACTCGGCGGCGCATATGCTTTATATATACATTCAGTTATCTGCAAACGCACGTGTGAGCTTACACACGAATGTATAGTTTTATTTGTGACTCAAAGGATTTTGAATGCAAGTCTCGTAAAATAGCAAACAACACGACGTCAGATGTGTTTCTGATCTCAGATCAGTTTCACAAGTTGCTTTGATTAGGAGGAAGTAATCTGTTGGCATCAGTTGCTTTGGCTGATACACTCCAGTTATTTTCTTGCAGAATAAAGTTGTTAAAATGAATTTCCTTTTTCGTTTTTAAATTGTGAAGCTTTAATGATGTGGTGCACAAAACATATTAATAATTGGCAAATAGGTCCAGACCAAAGTCACCAAACCGAAGATTTAATAAAGTTTTTGTGGTAATTCTGGTCCAAAACAACCTTATTGAAGCTGGATAGAACCTGTTATTTATATCCACATATGAAAGTTCACAACATATATTGCTCCACCATAATTCGATTCCTAGACTGCAGTGGTTACTGTTGTTGCAAAAGCACTGGACGTCTTTTATTGTGGTTTAGGTTTGAGTCTCAGACTCTCAAGGTGCGGACCAATGGTGTAATTCCATTAGGTCACCCCTTCACCAATCAGCCAGTGCCACCTCAGTATACTAACTGGCGATGGCAAACTGTGATTAACTCACTCATCATTCCTTAAATAAACCAAAACATATTCTCAATATTCATCATGCTTGCTGCTAACTCCCGAGTCTGGATTTCATATAGCTAATTGAAGCATCATAATTTGATAAGTAACAGTAGTTCAAGATTTCTCCGAAGACTTCCAAAAGTTTGTGAGATGATTATCTTAGTAAAATCGCTGCAACTTCTCACCTTTGATTTTGCAGTTTCCAGGTGGGCTGACTTTCCAGCAGCCATGGATTTGAATCCCCCTCTAGGTTTAGAAGTCAAATCCCGATTTGTTACAGTAGAGTCCTTGGACATACTTGGCGCTTTTACTTTATCCTTTGTAGCTTGAGGCACACTCACGACATTTCTACTATCAGGAGTTATATTATGACGTTTCATGTTCTTAACAGAATATCCAGGGTTGTGAAGAGGATCCCACACTAGATTTCCCCGAGGAAGACATGCATCCCTCTGATTGCCTTCCACCATCTGACAAAAAGTGTGAAGCCACCCTACGACTAAGTTCAATGACTTCTGTACATATTGTTGATGAAAAAGTAACACTTGGTTTTACACTTTTACTTGATTTTTTTTTTTTTCATGGAAGAGTAGGTTCTGCGTTTGTAAACTATAGAAATCTGCCCATAGCATACCACAAATGGAATGATGGAATAGCGTTGTTTACTACTGCGGGAACCACTCCGGTTAAAATAAAAGCCCCGGGGGACCACTCTGACCGACAAACACCATTCACTATGCGCTAGTTACCTGGTTTATATTTACCATATGTATCGTATCTTTGCACCATTCGTTGTTCTTGCTTATTAATAGAAGTGTATTTATTTTTGTTGTTTACTTCAGTTTACCTCAACTCGTTGCCCAGACCACATGGAACGGCAGATTTGGAAGGAACTTCCTGAAGAGCTTCGTGAAGCTGTCCTTGCAAGACTTCCCATGGCCACAGTCTTCCGTTTCCGTGTGGTTTGTAGGAAGTGGAATTCCTTGTTGACCTCTCATAGGTTCTGGAAGCAATTTGAAGAACTCCAACTATCCTGGCCCTGGATTTATGCCGTCGATAATCATGAGCGTGTTAGAGCCGTATATGATCCTTCTGTGCGTATGTGGCACCGCTGTACCACCATTCGTGGCGTGCCTGATGTATTTTTCTGCCCAGTGGCTTCAGCTGGGGGCCTCGTTTGCTTGATTGATGTTAGGCTCAGAAGATATTACGTTGGGAACCCTCTCACTCAATCCTTCAAGGAGTTGCCTGTGTCAGGTGACATCCCATCCTATGTCGCAGTGGGGATGACTCTTAACTGGGGATTGACTAGTGGGGGCTATAAGATTCTTCAAGTTGATTTGCACGGGAACTATGAAGTTTATGATTCCATAGAGAACTCTTGGACCCCTGGAAGCATACCCTTCAATGTTATGATGAATTTGACACGTCGCCATGGGTGGACCCAGACAGTATCCATTGGTGACACTATTTACTTCCGAAGTTCCTGCCCTCAAGGGATTGTGTCTTACAATGCAGAAACACGTGTTTGGCAGCAATTTACGGTGCCCACTCCTAGCCATTTGGGTAGTGACTGGTCAGTAATTGCTGAGTGTGCGGGGAAGATCATGCTTGTGGGGTTACTGATAGATGAGAATGATGCTTCCCCATGCGTTTGCATATGGGAGCTGCAAAAGGTGACCCTCTCATGGAAGGAAGTTGACAGAATGCCAGAAAAGTTCCACGAAAAGCTCACTTATATGTTTTGCTTTGGTAACAAAGGTCTAGTCTTCTTGTACGTGCCATCGAGGCCAATCAACAGACTGGTTGCATACAATTTGCTGACGAGGGAATGGGTGGAGGTTCCGAGTTGTGTGCTGCCAGGCGAGAGCGAGCATCGGAGACTTGGTTGTGGCGTAGCATTTCACCCTTGTCCGGCGGCACAGCTTAATTTATAAGTCATCCTTACGTCTCGTGTCACCATATCTAGTTGCTGAAATCCAGTCTTTGTGATTTGGTAATGAAGATACAAGTTAATGCTTGGTTTTTTAATTTGAGAGAGAGAGAGAGAGATTACCATAATTGTTCTTTTTTTTTTGGTAGGCGTCAAACTGTGGCATGACTATTTATCTTTTTGAATCTATAAAATAAGTTTATTTACAGGACTCATGTTTGATATAGTAATTATATATATTTTTTTTATGAAAAAACAAAAAAACAAAAAAACACCCAGGTCTGGCCTCAAGAGAGCTCCTTGTGGATTCCTATACTCGGCGTTAGGGGTGTCCACGGATACGATCCGAACGGATCGGATACGGATACGATCCGATCTGCTCAGAGCAGATTATGGTTTTTAAGATCCGGACCCGAACTGAACATTCACGGATCGGATCGGGCAGATTTGACAGATTAAAGAAGGATTATTGAGCGGATCCGATTTGATCCGATCCGGAACCGCCAGATAAGAAATTTTCAATCCGGAACCGAACCGAACATTCACGGATGGATCAACGGATGGTTCGGATTGGTTGGATTGGCGGATCGGACAATCCGCAGGACAGCCCTACTCGGCGTGGATGATATGATTTTGGCTGGATTGGGAAAAGAATTAGTTGAGATTTGGTGGCCCAAACCCCCTTGACGGCCGACCAAAAAAAAAGTACAAACTAATGAAATACTGACAAGAATCGATATGTAACCTCTTATGTCATATTCATGGAAATAAAAACGCAACGGTCTGGATGGGACGTGGGGCTGCTGTTGTGCAGCTTGTGCACAGTAGCTGTTGTGCAGAATCATAGCCGTCCACAAAGTGTTTTCAATGGTTCGGATTGAAAACAAACTATTCGCACAAATAATTAACTGTTCGCATAAATAGTTTGTTTGAAATCTGGACTGCCCATCTAAGCAACGGACAATCCAAATTTTGTGTAGCAGCTGCTGTGCAGCCGGTGCAAAGCAGCCGGACGCGGGGTCTGAGGGGGCATCCACAAACCAAAGCTCGCTTGAATGATCATGCGGCCATAGTGCGGACTCCAGCAATTTATACCAAAACCGCATACGCCAAAACCAAGTCAAATTTGATTCAAGAACTTCGATGATGACACCATTAATGCAACACCAACTAGCATACTGCCCTCAAGTACACACAGTTTATCAAATTTTTGACCTTTAATCATATCACTAGCTCCTCAAAATCCTCAAGACAACACTCCACCTTCAATGGTTTTCTTTTCTTTTATGCAGTGGTGGAGCTAGGATTGAGTTACCAGGGTTTATTCCTTTATTTTTCTGTTCAATTCTCTGCAAAAATCGAACTCCAAACTCGTTCACATTTGCATATTAAGAAGTATTTGGGGTTAATCTTCGTTAGTGCATACTCAGATCAACACAGAAGTTAAGGCTGGGACGTTTCGGAATTGGGAATTCTGTAGTGCGGAGCCGCACTACCGGGTTGTAGTGCGGCATCCAAGTTGTTGATCATCCAATCAATGGTCCTGATTTTATCTCGGCACTTGCATGATCTCTGCCATACATTGCCGAGATGAAATCCGAGCCATTGATTACCGAGATCAACGGCTTGGATACCGCACTACAGGGTTGCAGTGCAGCTCTGCACTATAGGATCCGGTTAGGGACGTTTGGCGTTTCACTAAGGTATCCGGTTAGAGGATTTGGTGAGCGTGTGTAAACGGAATTAGTTGGGAAAATAACATCAATTACAGAATTCTAGACGTCCTACAATGTTGAGAAATCAGCCAAAAAACTGACAAACACACAATGCAAAGAAGATTCAAGAACTTAAAAAACAAGAACGCAGGAGATTTTATGTGGTTCATATTAAAGCAAATCACGCCAGATCATAGTGGTGGATCTTCTCAATGGTGTCATTATGATAAGGTGATGGTTTCCTCAGCACTCACAATTGAGGCCTGGGCCCTTCGTATAGCCTGCGCTATGGCGGAAGAGAGGAACATTAATTGGGCCATATATGAGTCCGACTGCATAAACCTGGTGAACCATGTCATTGATGCAACTTTGGAGTGTCCTTGGGAAATAGAAGCTATGGTGGAAGATATCAGATTCTGGGCATCAAAGAGTCAATGGGTTTTCAGATGGCGAAGACAAGATAGTAACAAAGCGGCGCATTAGATTGCTAATTCTGATAGTAGTTTCTTTCTTTCTATGGGTTGTATTCCGCCCAAGTTGGAGTCTGTTTTGTCCAAGGATACGTCTTAGTTGTTCTTAATATAGCTTGACGTCTTCAAAAAAGAAAAAAATCACTTTATCATTCACCATGGAGTACTGCAATTGTTTCGCTTTGATGAGAGAAGAAATTAGGTTACAACTTAATATTTGCAATAATAAGACGCAATGAAGAGAGAATTTTTATTCTCAGTTAACTGGACCAAGCTACCGTAGATGATTGAAGTATGCGAAAGCTTCACAACATATGTCCTCCACCAAGAGTTTTGACTATTATGTTTGTTTATTTATCGTTTCTTTTCTTTATTCATAAATGTACGTACAATCAATCATACATCTTTTACAGAACCTAAAAAAAAAACTAGAAAAATGAATGTGATCATCAATAAATAAAAAATCTTAAGAAAAAGCTAAAGCAAACACCCGAAAAATCTCTTTGCCTAGATGAATAAAAAAAAAAATTAACTCAAACATGGCAGTGAAGCTTGGGCAAGATATCACAAAGAAGCCATTCAAACATGACACTGTAAGCTTCTTGCGTCAAATGAACTCGATCCGTCCCAACTAATGTGTCCTTTTGGGTTTCAGCAAAGTGGAACCCAAAGGCTCCACACATCTTCGTCAGATTAAAGTTGTAATTGCCACTAGTCCCGCAGCATGCCTTTTGAGAAAACGCACCATCAAATCCTAAACACATAATAAAACCAACGTTGATCATGATCACAATGCTTGTGTTATTCTTGTTGCAAAGGATATAGATTGACTCACCAAGATATTTAGCATTGCCAAAAAGTTGCCGGAAAGCATGTTAGTAGTTGCCGTACACCATTAATGTATAACGGGTAGTCTTTCTTTTAGATCAGCTGATTGTTGTGATAGGTCGAAAAATCATTGAGTTGCTTCAAGCAATTATCTTCATCGTACGCTGTTGATTCGTTGGTTGCAGGTAATTTGCTATCACTATCATGCTGAATGTTTATAAAATAGTATATGATCAATTTTAAGTATAGTTCCACCCCATGTACAGGTTCGTTATCACAAACAAATAGATCACAACTTTTGGTTCAATAGCTTTCAGTCTGAAGGTCAACCGGAAGAGTAATCAAATTGAATTACGACATGGGAGACTTACTTCAAATTAGAGGTGTCGAGATTAGTAGAAGTGATTTTGGAATTTCCTGTATGCTTAAGACTATAAAAGTAAGAAGTGATTTTGAGTAAGCTAAGTGGAAGTGATTTCCTGTAGACTTTTTGGAATCTTTGGATTTTAGGGAGGGGGTGGTTCTGTCACTTGGGTTTTGATGGTTGTTATACAGTTCTTATTAAGGCTGAATTTTTGCTGGAATTGTTCCATTGCTTGCTTAATGTTCCAGACATAAATGGTATGACTTGCATTTGATTCTGTTCATTTAGGTGGTCACTTCTTTGATCTTAGAATAATGCTATTGGTTTCCTATTCACAAAAGCTATGGGTCTTTAATGTTCTCTTTTTTTTTTTTTTTGTAACTAGACTATTCATACAAAAATTTGGTGTACATATAATGTACAAACTTCGTGTGGGGCCCACTTTTGGGTCCTTCATGAATGATCCGAACTATTCGTTAGTTTTACAATAATTTTTTGAGTGACCCTTTAAAAAATTAGCTCAATTAACTATGTGTCTAATAATCCCGTTCATTGGATTTAAGATGCGATTAGGAAGAGAGCTGTGAAAATACAAGAAGTAGGGTTAAAAACTTAAAAGGGGATGGAATAGTGGATTTAACTAGAAAAACAAAAGGAGAGCAGCGTGTGAAAAGAGACTTTTAGTGGTGCCAGAGAAGAAAACGCGGACGGGAGTTAGAGGGGTAGAAGGGGGCTAAAAAGGATGGAGGGGTGTGAAGTAACAGAGTTAGATGGCTGGAACGGGAAGCAACAAGATGCTACGCGGCAACAGATTAAGCAAAGGACAGGGTTTTCGGACAGCAGATCCGGAGCCCGATAAAAAGTACTCTTATCATTTTTTAACTGAAAAATACTTGCGTGATAATTTTTGAAAAGTCTTTATTGCACCACTTAAAAAAATCTAATTTTCACCAACTAAATCGAGATCTTTAATTTGATAGTACAAAAAATTTACACAAACAAGTACTTTAACTGTGGTCGACCCAGATAAGTTAGAGATAAGCTTCGGCAAATTTGCAAATTCTTAAAACTTGGTCCACTTGATCTACCAAAGATGATACTTCCACATTGATTAACTTTGAAGTTGAGCATGTACAAAATGTATTTACAATTGGGTTTCAAGAAATGAAAGAAGTGCCAAGCCAGCAGCCCAAACATCATCATCCAATACATGCTCTGCTGGGGAATGACTAATGCCTCCGCGGCACCGGACAAACAACATTCCAACCTGTTCAAAATAGACAAAATATTCACAAGGTAAGTCCAAGGATGATTTATGTAGCTTAAACTTTAAATTCACTTGCTTAATCAGTATTAATTCGAAACTAGATGATTGGTTCCGCACTTCCACTTATAAGGTCAGCTTACAATCTTTCAGCTTCTACAGCTAAAATCATAAAAGCTACCAGTTTTTTACTCCTTTTCTCGTGCGTCTAAGCTAGGTTTTCCCCGATTGAAACAAACATGCCTATCAATGGCGGCTCCTGAGATTCGTTTGATCTGGGCATTGGGTACTTTTCTCTCAAAATGTCTCAAAATCAAGCCAATCTCTACTAAACGAAAATATGCAAGAAAAATATACGTTTTGTAACTCCCACAATTTACAGAACAAAACCTTAATTTTTTGGTTGAGTTTTCGCTAGATTGACTCCAAATGGGCGAAAAAAAGGATTAGTTGTACTGAAGGTATGAGCTAAAAGACAGAGTCCCCAATATCCTATTGATACATACTTTTTCTATTTAGCTTTAACGTGCCACATGAGTATTAAAACACCTAGTGCCGGCCGTGGGCATTTTGATATGGAAAGGTACAAACCTTCGTGAGATGAGACATGGCCATCGCATCGTGTCCTGCTCCACTCATCAGTACCGGCACATCATTGGAAACCTCACCGGCAATTCTCTTCATCGCTGTATAAGCTGCAGATTTCAACTGTGAACTCAATCCACTATCACAAGCCACTGCATTGGCATTGTGCTGAATTAAAAAATCTGAATCAGTCGTCTGTTTCATTTCTGTTGCAGTAACACAAAGCATGATACAGAAGTCTCATACCTTAGGCTCAATACTACAGGAAACAGCGCGCCGGTCACATATTTGATGGATCCGGTTAGATAATTCATAAATGACAGCCTCACGTCCCATATCGTCCATTGCTCGTATGTCCACAGTGAAGGTTGTCTGCAAGCATATTTTCAACCTCTATTAATGAGTACACCAATCATACATGTTTGGTTTGGATCAAGGACTTATGGAGGGACAAATAAAGGGAAAAGGAAAACGTAAAAGATAAAGGAAGAAAATAGAAGACAATGGAGCAAATAAGCAAAACTAATTAACTTGGTTCTTCTATTTCCTTTCCCTCGGGAAATCCTTCGAGGAAGCCAGAATCCAGACGCAGCTTTAATACAACAGAATACCAACGAATGGCTACTTGTTCATTAACACTTACGTAACTTTTGTAGTGACATTTTTTTAGCTTACCTTCGGTTCAAATGTTCGTCCCAGCAACAGGAATTCGAAAGGAAAATAGAATAAAAAAAGTTTTCTAAAGACAGAATACAAGAAAAAATTTCTAGCATATTCAAGTCTTTTGTAAACCTTATTCAGAATCCCGTCCATATTTTTGTTTCTTGGAGAAATGTTGATAATTACTAACGTGTTGACCAAGAACTAACACAAGTTCATTGAAGGGGGAAGAAAAAAGCCAAAAATTTAGTCCAAACTTAGTCTTGGCAGTCACAAGAAATCCAAGTACTTGCCTCTCCAGGAATGACATTACTTGCACTTGGCCAGCATGATATCTCTCCAACGGTGCATACAAGGGATCCTACGAGAGATTCCACTGTAATCCCCTTGCAGTGACCATCATAAGATAGAAAATCATCTGGATGCTTACAAAGACTCTCAAGAAGCACTATTAATTCAGCAGCAGCAGCCATAGGATCCTGCCGCATAGACATAGGGACAGTTCCAGCGTGTCCCTGTGAGCCCCTCACTGTTACCTGCAAAGTGATGGCATCCATGTTTATTCCTGTAACTTGAGTTTGCAATTCTACTAATATACCATACGTGGTGTAGTAGATTTACTTGTCTCCCAAACAACCAACCCTCCACAATTGACATTAGACCCATGTACTCGGACACAGGTATGAGTATTGGGAGGAGGTGATCATCCAAGTATCAGACCTTGCCAAAGGCCCAAAACACAAATCATAGGATACATATGCATCCAAAATTGGACAAGTATGGAGACACATCCAGTACTGTATTGCGCATTATAATATTTTCAGATAACTACTTGAAATCCGATGAGATTACAGGTGAATATGGAATTTCTATCTCCCGTCCATGTGAAAGCTAGAAATGTTTCTTTTTGAGCTGATGTCTTATATGTTGGACACGGATACCAAGGCAAAAAATAGGAGTCCATGTAAAACTGCATGTGACAATTGTTGGATACAGATATCAAGGCAAAAAAATAAGAGCCCATGTAAAACTGCATTTGACAATTATGGGAGGTAGATAAATTGGAACAGAGCCAGGCATAACGTTCAAAAGTGGAGTGGTAGCCCCGTGGTAGTACCACATACTCCTATGCATTTGGCTAGGGTTCAAACCTTACTAACTACAACTACCACTGCTGACTTTTGCTGAGCAAAAAAAAATGTTCAAAAGGTTTAAGCTTTTCAAATTTTTAGAAGGGACGATATTCTCTCTCTCTCGGTGGGGCTAATCAAAACAGAAGGTGCCTCTGAAGGAACCAAATTTGGCCATTAAAGGCCCTAACACGCGGAACACACGGAAATGGTGAAGTATGCACTTCAAAACAGCTACAGAATGCACAGACGAAGTGTGAATGAAGCTAAAGATACGGAAACAAAAAGACTTCGGAAGCTTAGGGGCGGACAATAATGCTTTGGGTTCAAACAACGACTATTCAAAGTTGGCTTCACATGGCAAAATCCCAAAGAAGAAGAATATTTGGACCGTATGCGGTAGTACGTCAAAAACCTTTAATCGAGACTGCCCCGCTATGCCTTTCACTACTCCAAGAGGAAGGCCAACCGATTCCAGCACAGGTCCTTGTTCAATGTGAACCTGCAGCAAAAAATAACAAAGTTAAAATCAGAACTCAAAGTGCAAAAAACCAAAATGGAATTCAGGATATGCAGAAATACCTCAATATAACCCCAAACAGACTCTGGATTATACTTGAGCTGAAAGAAGCTTTCCTCAGAAATTTCTATATAATTCTCATTTAGAACATTTTGCAGTGTTACACCACTGAAAAAGGTAAACCCATAAGTTGGATGAAAACAAACAATGTCAGAGATAATAATAAGTTAATAACAGTTAATGATGACAACCTTTTGTCCTGTATCTGTAGTGCTGAAACTGATAAAACACCAGCAAGAGCAGCACTTCCTAAGAAGGTGGATTGAAACCTAACTCCTTCCTCGTCACTAAATGCAATCACCTGCAAGATTCAAGAGCATGAAAAATGGCATTTTTAGGTCCCAATTAAAGGACACTAAAGAGGGGAAAATATTTAGAAAAGTATTTTTTGTGCAAAAATATTTCACCCCAATGCAAAAAGAGCCTAAAGGTCCCAGTTAAAGGTCATAATAACCCCAATATTTACATCTTAGTTTCAGGATTTTATCCAAAGGGTCTGTTCTAAAATAATAATAAATCAAAAGGCCTCAACTCTGTAATCAAGGACAACGAAATCACTTTGAGTACATATGATTTGAGAACTCATGAAAATTGAAGTATGAATGAAACCATAGAAGAATGAACGGTGAAGCAGTTTGTAGGGTATTATATCAGCCAATATCTTAGTTCAACTGTTTTTTCTTCTGGCTTGCTCTCTTTCCAGAGGACCTTCTACTTTCTTGCCAAGATCTAACAATCTTCGGTCGTTCATGCAAGTAAATATATACGCTGCTGATAATTGTTAGAAACATATTTCCAAACTTCTACAGCACTGCTAATCAAATGATTCCAACGAATTCCCAAAATATCGCTTGGGCAAGAAGTGGTACACAACACAGTTACACTCTAGCAATTAAAAATACCATAACAAATTTAGCAGAACCATGCAAAGATCCGCTCAGGCAACTTCTCTACAAGCGATACCATGATAAAACCAGTACCGGTGTATTACTACCTCAACTGGCCGCTTTAGTTTTCCTAACTGCCCATTGACATTCAAAACCTTCACCGCAGATATTGCAGAAATTATACCGAGTGTACCATCGAACATGCCCGCATCAATCACAGTATCCTGGCAGAATCAGAAAAAAATCGAGCACAAGTGCAGATTTATGTTACTCATGCTAAATTATGTCAATGGAAAAGACAAAATAATTAACTTAGAGAAGTAAATTACTGCACCAAATGAGAACCAATTAACAGAGCTCTCGAGCTCGCATTCATCCCTTCAACTCGACCATGAATGTTTCCCATTTGATCCACCCACCTGATAATGGCCATAAAAATAATCAGTTTTATGGAAAACACTCAGTAAGAGAGATGGTTAACTACCAAAAGCAATAAGGCCCCATTTGTTTGATTGGATTAATAATCTAGTCCCATAAGAAAAGTAATCCTCTAGGACTAATAGTAATGGGTTTAATGATACCGCATCCCACAAGGTATTCAACATACTCTCTTTAAGTGTGATTTCTCACATCTATTGGATATTAATTCGACTGCAAAAATTTCCACCAAGCGTAGGATACGTGGTCTCCGGGTTTATAGTTCATATGCTCAAATCCTGGCAAAAGACCTTAAGAGTGATGGAAGTTAGGAAGCTCACGTTCGCAAACCAGCTTCCCCCATCCAGCCACGAATGAGATTTCCTGCTTTGATTGAAGCTGGGCTCAAGTACGTCCTCTCAAGATAGCCATCAGCATCACTCACCTGTTAGAGTATGAAACCAATATAATCACATGTAAATAACCACATATAGTCCCATATGTTAAGTAAGAAGAGTACAGAGAAAACCATCAGCATTGCCAACCTGTCAAATTGAATACCCCGTCACTATAATTGCAAATAACCACTTATATTCCCCATTTATAAACCAACACTTTCAACTCTTAATTAAGTTTTCAAGAAGGGATACTTCCTCTCCCTGTTGATTTTCCTATTTCATAGGCAACATCTTTTGCTGGTAGGGTGTTTGTTCCGCTTCCAGATTCGTACTCGTATTACACATTTTACCTTGGTTCTACCTCCTTTGTTACTCTTCTATAGCTCAATCAGTCATAGTGTAAAATCAACGTATTGTGAAATGTGAACCATTTGGCTTGAGTAGATTTCCTATGCAACCTTTTGTCTTAGTTAAAGAATTTTTAAGTAATGCATCTGGTATGACAATTGTAAATTTGCAAGCAAAATGAACTGCATCATAGTTTACTGATTCCAATTAGTATTAATTGCAGGAAAGACTCCATCAAAAGGTGGACATGACATGTCTCTCAAATGCCAGGCCGAAAGAAATGTATCCATAGACAGCTCTCACTCTAGGTTGTTACTCGGCCTGATGGAATCATCCTCACCCAATGGCATGGGTTTTGAGTCATGAGAATTAGCCTCTCTAAGAAACCGTGGAGGTAAGGATTTCCACCTGCTGCCTCTCCCCATGATATTAATACCTTGCTGGAAGCGACAGCATTGTGCACTGACTATGTTCCGAAAATCAACCAATTAGATTCACGGCAAACTATGTACTCCCAAGATCAACCATTAGATTCACGGTAAACTATATATACTCAAAATTTGGAAGCCGAATATTCAAAATCTTTAAGCATAGTTCTGGAAGTTCACAAAAAAATTAAGTTTAAGCATATGATAGAGTGAAGTGCGGATTTGCACCTTTCCGAGCTCAGTAAGTCTCGCCACAGCCTCAACCCTTAAGATTTCTGGAAACCAATCATTACTGATGCCTTCTGTATCTTCAACACCTTATAAAATCAAGGAGCTTTTACAAAATAGTGCAATTATAAATGATGTGGTGATTATGTCATTGTTTGTAAACGATGTCCACAATGGTAACTTTAAAATGATGTGCTGATTAGACAGTGAGACCAGGTATCATTCGACCATCTCAAATGACATTATTCAATTCTTCTGCCTTTCACCACAAGAGCAAAAAATAACCACTTAGCCAGCATTTGGTTTTCAACTGCCCAGCTATCCCTGCCATAACAGTTGACGTGGATTCAAGAAGTTGTACCAATTTGTGAAAGGCACCATTTTCCCCCACATTATCACTTAAACCTCTGTGGAAATTTAATGCATAATAATTCTTTTGAAGACAGAGTTCATGGAAATATACAGAAGCTCAACGTTGAAAGTCACTTTTATGTATCGCAGCCTAGCACTCTGTTATCATCCATCATCTCCGTCGCAAAAAAGGAGATAGTTGATTGAAATAAATATCCATAAGGCCATCTCCAGTATTTTTGCTTTTCTCTATACCCAAACTCAAGATTTGATTAAAAATCACATAATTCCATTTTCAATGACTCAAATCTGTAGTCAAAATGAGTTTTACCCTTTTCCTTAGCAAAATCCAAACCAAGCAATACAGTTGTCCTCGTTTGCCAAATTTTCTAATTCCACAATTGCCACAAAAGTTGACAAATGACAATTTTTCTCGAATTAAAGTTCTCTCACTGAGGTGACATAGCAAATAGAACTTTTACTTGAATTTGTCTTGGCACAAAAATTGAGCAAGGATAGGAGATGGTCTAACAAGATTCAATAATAGCTCAGTCATAATTCAAGCTACCCCCCAGAAATGTGACAACAAAGGAAATGAATAAAGTATTACACACGTAGTAGTTACAAACTAAGATACAGGATAAACATCCTACAATTCTTATAGTCTCCTTCGAAAAACGATAAATATCTCATTCCTACGATATGAATCATATGATGGAGTATTCTATGACACGTATGCATATCCCGATTTGGTATGTATCCTACGAATACTTCTTGGGAAAAAGTCGGACCTTTTTTTAATAAGCGGAACCTCAAATGCATTAATCTAATCATAGATACATGCAAACCATTTGAAAGTAAGCCAATGTCAATGTAGGGCTTGAATAGAAGGAAGAACCATACTTTGATTGTGTTTTGCCTCAGTCATGTAAGGACTCTTCTTTTCTTTTCATAACTAAGGCAGCATCAAGCCTCAATGTGATAGACCCAGTTGAGTGACTTACGAAAATTTGCATCTTGAAAACTTTTATTTAATCTATGCATGGTTTGTTGGTGTTATTAGGAACAACTAATTTTAAATTGTATATTAATTATTGTTATTTTGTCTTACAATATGCGATACATGCCCCATATAATTTATGAAATGAAAAAAAAAAAAACAATACACATATCCAATTCAGAAAAACACTGATTAGATAGCAAACATTTTCATGTTAATCATAACAGTGGCAACAAAAACAACAATTACAAGAGCAACAGCTTCGACACAGAATTTCGGAACAGAATTTCAATACAGGAGTAAGAGATAGCAAAAGAAGGGCGATATGGCACCAAAGGAAACCAAGCAAAGAATTCCATCAGGCCAACAATCGAAAACCCAGAAAAGCTTCATTGCCAGAATCTTTCCCAAAAAGAAGAAATTTCTTGATTACCGAAAAAAGAAGAAGAAGAAATTACCAGAATAGAGGTGGGCAGAAGCTGGGGTTGATAGCAGAGAAATCACAAAAAAGATAGCGAAAATGGGGAAATAGTGAGTGATCACCATCTTCAAATGGGTATTGGATAAGGATTTGATAAGTGGGGAGAAACGAGGAAGAGAGGGCATGGCTGCGAGCTTGCTAGCGGCGAAACAAGCAAGCAAGCAAAGGCAAAGAAAGCCACGCAACTCTCACCTCTGCAATTGGGTTTGCCACTCTGTGCTTATATGGAAGGAAGGCCTTCCCAGTTGTGTGGGTTTGTGGCTGCTGACAATGGTGTGGGCCCCCTTTGCATTGGACGCACGTGATTGAGTTTTAGAAAACCACTAGAACGACAACTTTAATGGGTTACGCTAACAAAAATGATACGTACACACCCTTTCAACTACTCCCCACCACACCATCTCTCACATGTGTGGTGGGACTCACCCGGTGGGTCCCCCTGGACCCCACCACACATGTAAGAGAGGGTGTGATGGGAAGTGGTTGAGAGGGTGTGTACCTATCATTGTTCTAGAAAAATATCATTTTTAATGCTTTTTATGGTATTTTAGCACATGGAAAACTGCAATTTTTGTTATTATTTTGCTGTGTTAAATCTTAATTGGGCTGTTATTAACATTTTTATTCCTGTCTAAAATGCTGCTATTGTATCACAATCGTTAAGCGACAAGTTTTTGGGGAATCTTTGTGAGTGATAAACAAAGATTTTTGTTACTAGTTTTTTGCTAGGAAAACTTTCTTGTAATATATGGCTCCCACCATCATGCAAATGGTGGTCACCCCATCACCATTCGAATGCGAATCTTTGTCACCCACCACCTTCATCATTGTGAAATTCTTATCAAATCTCCTCTTTTTCGAAGCCAATGCCAGGTGGGAGAGGGAGAGGGAGAGAGAATGTGCAGCCTTTTTGCACATATGTATCTATTTTTATAAAAAACTAGTGCCGGGCTACGTGCTTCGCACGTAACCGCGTGCTCATTGGTAATGTTGTCATGAGAGTGAGGCTAAAAATTGTGAAAAGAATGATGGAAGAAGTTAGACAAGTCTGATTATGAAATAATGATTAATTGGTAAAAGAGAAACAGAATTAAGAAACCGACAATGTGAAAGAGGGTCTGGTGATTCATAACTGTATATGAGTGAAAAGAGGGATCTGTGATGGATTCCATACTGTGCCATTGAAAACGTCCGGTAATTTTCCAACTTCCCAGTTTCAGGCACACTAAGCAAAAGCGACGGTATTGGCAAACCAAGTTAGTTTTTTGAAAAGCAAAATTTTATTAATCTAGCAAACCAAGTTAGTAAAGAGTAAAATAGGTAATTAACAGTACCATTGCAATATTAACAGCAAAATGACAGCAGACATGGCTTACATATGCCAATTTACTCGGTACCTAATCTCACAAAAAATTTAAAATTTCACATAAGCTGTTTCAGCTGGAAACACCTTAAGGTTCCAAAGCCCAACAATGGGAAAGAAAAGCAGAACCAAGTTAATGAGGTGCAGCTTCATCCTTCTTTTGCCCCATGTACCTGGTCATTAATATGCCAAAGCGGCAAGGAATCGAAATCAATTACAAGCGTGCCATTCGCATAAGAGAAAGTAGTTCAAGAAGGATAAGATTATCCCAGATGAGAGTGATTTTCAAACACAGAAGGAATGAAAGGATCAACACTTGAAGAAACTTTGGCACAATTCAATATGAATACTATGACGCAGTTGAATAATGACAAAAGTATAAATAATGAAGGAACAATACAAATACATGAGTATATACATAAGCTTCTTAACTGTAGAAAAACCGAAGTTAGGAGGAGAAAGAACTGCTAAAATATGGTACAACATAAGAAATCCATTTGCATTTAAGGTCCAAAATACCTTGGAAAAGGCATTTCCTGATTAAGTGCATACATTGAAATGTAAAACAAACCACTGAGTTTCTATGTTTAGGTTATTATTAACGTCCACAGCAGCCTAAAACGTAATACTTTAGTTGATAGGATTACAACTAACTGAATAAGTGTTGCTTTGTCAAAATAAAACTAATGTCATGAAAATACTTGCCAACTTCTACATTGAGATATCAGTACCACTCGTAGACACGCTTGTGATCATTTCATCCAATGACCAATGCATTCAAGTTAAGGTTGGCATCCAGGCCGAGGATCAACACATTACCAGTCACCAATGT
Source organism: Vaccinium darrowii (assembly GCA_020921065.1). Lineage (NCBI taxonomy): Eukaryota > Viridiplantae > Streptophyta > Magnoliopsida > Ericales > Ericaceae > Vaccinium > Vaccinium darrowii. The sequence continues at coordinate 27,001,138 of CM037156.1, forward strand.
GTGCAGTCGTGCATTGGATCCATCCATCACCTGTCAGATGGTCGTTCACATAGTTAGCAGTCCATGTTCGTTCCCTTATCACCAACGTAAATTCTTCACGTCCTTGGACTTGGAAGGATGCTCAAAACTGCGTAGGCATTTCCTGAATACAGGGTATTCAATGCATCAGTATATCACTGCAATGTTTGTTGTACTTATGTGTTGAAGTTAACAAATCTCACCAGGCTTTCTAGACCAGCAAACCTCAGCATTATAGCACACCTTAATGCATGTCTGCATGCTCTTAAATAAACCAGTGGACACGCAGTCAAAGCGGTGGCTGAGAAAAATATAAATAACATTAACATTATCTCCTAACCTTATTTAGAGATCTAATACTATCTAAGTACAAAATGTAATGAAATTAAAAGGTGAAAGTAAACTAAAGAAAAACAGTCTTGACTCTTGAATCTTAGAAATACAATTAACTTAAATGTCAGAAGATTGGACACATTGATTCTCTAGTGATTCACGATGGTGTTCCTATTTAGAACAGTTCCTTCAATGTCCAAGCAGCCTTGTATCAAAAGAGAGAGTTTGCAGACCATAACTTTAGAATTTGCATACTACTTGTGAGCCAAAAAAGCATACACTTGCACATCCCAGTTTTGTGAGAACATGTCATGGCATTAGCAACAGAAGCAGGAGCTGGAGCAAGAACTTTCCATAAGGCCTTCCTTTCCATCTATGAGAATTCAAAAAGAAACCAAAACAAAGCATTACTATCCGGGGGCATTGAGGAAATTTTGGTTTCATATACGGGAAAGAAAAAAATTGAACGGCAATGAGGATTTAAAAGAGCAAAATAGGAGCTCACCAGACCGAGACACTTGACGCACTGTTACTGAAGTTTTGATCAAGGACATTTCTCGACAATATTAATTTCCTTGACTTGTCCAATGTCCAGCCTAAATTCACAAAGATATAAGTTTATTATCACAGTAAGAAATCCAAGCCTCTCGAAAAATACAGAGATGAAGAAAGTGCAGAACTTTTTCCAAATATAAACTCAACAGAGAAGAAAGGTTATTTTCTTTGACTATGTAGCCATTTAACGTAGTGAAAGTGACCATTGTGTCCATAACGATGTCGCGGATCTATCTATGAAACAATAAGCAATAAAGAAAAATCAAAGTCAAAATCAAGCAAACAAACAATGGGAGAAGAAGAAAAACAGCAAGTTTGTTTGACGGTAATTTACTTGATGCTTTAAGCCAACGTTGTAAAGCAAGTTTTTGCACTTTACCATTCTTTGATAACCCTTTTCCAACCTGCGAAAAGAGATAAGAACCACAAAATATGAATACAGAAATATAAAATGTGCACAAGAAATTCCAATAAGCCATTCATCTTTACCAAATTTTACCTTGGCAGCTCTAGTTATTGCCCTTGACCAACGAGAAATCGGTCTAATGTTTCTCAATGTCGAAAAATGATTTAGAACTTTGCTACAGTTCTGCAAAATCTAAGATCTTCCACCTGTAATGGGTTCAATTAGCATTAAAATACGATAAAAGCAGATAGTCACTCCAAATAGAGAAACAAAAGAGAGCAATTAACTAATGGAAATAGAAACACACCAGCTCTGCTCGATGAGAACTGCACAATCTGCTAGCTTTCTTCTCGTTTGCAAGCTTTGTATACTTTCTGCAATTTTATCGTGGCTTCAATCTCTAGTGGGTAATTGCCTATCTGATCTTGGGAATGGAAAGTCCATATCTCTGCCCTCAACACGACCAAATTTGGTTATTATATCATTCTCTTTTGATGAAGGAGCTTTGGCTAAACCTCTCTTTTTAGTTTCAACTGTTTTTATTAATCTAAAAGAACCTTCTTTGGTCATCTGACTTGTCTTTTGCGAAGATTTTGATGGAAACATGTGGGTTCAGAGTGTCTGTTCTTAAAGCAAATTGATCGCAGCGGGGTTTTTGCTTCATTATCCGCTAGACTGATGGACTTCACAATGACAGATTCAAAGGCATTATTTAAATCATTATATGATGCAAATGGGCATGATTGCACCATCAACACAGTTTTGATGAGCCTCCAGGATAATATGGATTCCTGTTTACAAAAACCATTAAACTAAATGAAAATATGCCTTAAAGGATCATTGGATTACAAATGAGCTAAAACATTGATCTCATAAAAAGAAAACAAAACCTGTAAAGAAACAAAATTAGGAACGAAAATTATGCAATACCTAATCACAATTTTCAAAAAAAATCTTGCATTCACTAAATTAAAAATAAATAAACAAAATTAAGAACAAAAAATACCCAATTCAATTCCTAGTGGCAGCTACGATAAGGATTAGAAACTCAAATAAGGCTAGGCTCCCATATAAACAAATCAACAGCACAACTAAAACACAAAACACATACTAATAGTTAAGAGTTATGACAAATATTGGTCATCATAGCAAAAATAAGAGATTTATCACTTAATTTTGCATCTCATAGTAGCACTTACAAATATTGCACATGTTGCTTTGCAGTTCTGCCATTAACAAGCAATGTCCATATTCATCAATACGGGAAGGAAAACAAAATAAAGGAGAGCGCGAAAGAATAGACTTAGGTACTACAAGTCCATCCTTTTTGCAATTAAATCAAGACCTATACATTCAATTCTACAAAGCTAAATTTGGATCTGCCATGAAAACGTAAAGTGAAAAACTTCAATAGACTTTGAGGCCCTAACATAAGGTTATTAACCATGAGCAATTTTTTCACATTAATGTAATTAATCTTGAATTCTAGTAAAAATAAATCAGCATTATGTACCATATTCAAGGGGCACTCTCCTAATACATATTATGGTCTATTGGTGTTAGGCGACAAAGCACACACACACACACACATTCGAGTTGGATCCGAGGAGGTATCCAGAGCTAATCAAATCCACAAACCCAAGAATACACACACCAGGTGCTGATTAACAAACCAAACCACTTGATTTCGAACTCGTGTTCGCTCGGTAAGTTTGAGATCGGATTGTTACAAAGACAAACCAAGCTTGTAAATCTTTTTGAAGCTTGGTAAGCTTTCAAACCATGCAAGCTCGAACAAACTACTGCTTGGCTCGTTTATGATGCTTAAAGCATTCAAGCCGCTCGAGATGCCGACTAAATCTCGTTGAAATTGGTTCATCTCATAAATAACCCGAGGTTCAAAAATATTTTTAAAGCTCGTCAAGATTTCAAACCAAGCGCCAATAAATAAATAAATAAATAAAAGATTTCAAACCAAGCTTGAACAATCAACTGCTCGGCTTGTTCAGTTCATTTATCTTTCCTACTGTACATATCTATTGCTATCATAAGATGAACACTCCTCTATAGCGTGAAAGTGAGTTTGCACATATTTATTTTCCAAAATACCACTTTAACAGCCTAAAAAACTATCAAAAAGGACAAAAGAACTACTTTCTTCTCACCTCTTTTCTACTTTCAAAAATCATATTTTCACTCAATTGAAGATTTCCTCTTTTGCATAATACGATTTGCACACTCACACGCAGATGAGTGTGCTAGACATCTAGTATACCTATATTCAAACAAAAGTACTTCAATATGATTATATGCGTATGTATTGCATATACCCAGAGAGAGAGAGAGAGAGAGAGAGAGAGAGAGAGAGAGAGAGAGAGAGATGTACCTGGATCATCCTGGATATTCAGTACTTAAAAGGAGCATAATTGCGATTGGGATAAAGAAAGGATGTTGAAGACAATTCGATCACTGGACCACCTGAAGTTGAAGATGACGACGAAGAACTTGATGGAGCCCTAACGCTCTTCAATGCGTCTATGTACTTCCTAAACAATTTCATCCGATTCCTCGTCAGAATTTTTTTCTTATCGATCTGAAAATCACACCTATTAGCATAAGTGCTTGCATTCTAATAGCTTAAGTTACTGATCTAGTAATAGAATTACCCATTTCACAGCCTACGAATCATACAAAAGGGAAAATATATATGGGCAATAGCATGTACTCCTACAGGGTTTCCATTTTTTCATCCTTAAAACTATGAAGGCAAAATAATAACCCTAAATAAGGAGAAAAATTACCCGTTTGGAGCGAAAATAAGGGACAACACAACCTTGACTTCATCCATTGTTCAATACCTGAGATGTCCAAATTTTTCACAAAACAGACGAAAACACGCAATGAATCTTAAGCATAAACCGAATAAACCAGATTTCAGAGACAGGGCTTCAAAGATAAGAAAGCTAACCAACCTAACGAAGGCAGAAAGAATGCCCTTCTCAATACTTTCAGAAAGCCTTTTATCCGGAGCCGCAACAACAGTGCAACTACCAGAAGAAGAGGACATTCACATGCGTCAGCACAGCGAGATGATCCTCCTTTCCCTTGATTCCGGGAAAAGTGAGAAAAGAGATCGAGAAGTCGGTGAGTACATACACATACGCTTGCAGCACATATACTGGCGCCGTCTCTACAGTTCCAACCGTTGCTTGCCGACCAAGATGAGGGAAAAAAGGTTCTGCTGTACTGGAGCAATCCGATTTTGACTTTCTAAACTATTCACAATTGATTTTAGGGATGATTTTGTACTTTTTATACAGTCCAGAGCCGAAGGAACAGTGGAACAAAGAGAAGAGAGGACCAACAATCCGCAGCAACAGTGACATACTGACAGAGCACGTGAAGGAGTACTAAATTTACAACCAGAGAGAGGGGTAACCTCTGCCAATTGCTCTCCGTACACTGTGTATCCGCAGAACCCGGCCTCCTTCCTCTCGGCTTTCTGGGATACAATTTCTGAGGTACAATTCCAGAGAACCATAAATCGGTGGAGAATGTGTGACCAAATTACAGAACCACCCTAAACTGGCTATGATATTACAAAAGTACCCTAATGGCTATGAAATTACAGAAGTACCTTGTGTGGCAAACGACCACTTCGGTGGTTCTTTATATACAAGTGTGTTGATGTTCGATTATCAACCGTTTAGATCATTGATACGGTTTCAAAAAGGGTTTACGGAGGATTGGAGTTGAGCTTAACAAAATGGTTGCCCACTACATGGGGCCTTGGGCCACCCCCAACCTTTCCCCCACCTAATTTCGCTGTTTTCTCTCGTGAATTGCACTCCTGCCACTTAATCTTTAGAAGACATGTCGATTATCGTACTCTAACCTTTTCATGTGTCCTGTTATGGTGTAATAGGAGTAAAATGCATACACCGACCTTAGAATTGAAAAAAGACGTTCCGTCAAAAACCAAACTCCAGATTCATTGTTGTTAAAATCTCCTCCCCACTTCATTTGCTAAAATCTTCCACTTGATTTTAGCAAATTCCCATTTTAGCAAATGGAAAACTTAGCCTAAGTTATTAAAAAAAAAAAACCCCTTAACTCTGCATAGGGGGATTCTTGATGGAGAAATACTTATGTACTCATCCATAAACAAGGAGTTTGCACCGAGCAAATTTGTGCCGTGCATTCCGGAATCCAACGGTTTGGATTAATGTGCGAATTTTGTTTTTGTTTTTAAATTTGACATGCTTTTAAGGAGGAGGAGAGAGAGAGAGTGCATTGATCTGGGCCGTTGGATTGCAAAATGCATGGTCCGGATTCGCTCGGCTCAAACTACTTATTTACGGTCCATAAATAAGTATTTCTCTCGTTGGTACTCCCTCCGTCCCAAAAAATTTGGCCTACTTACAAATTTTCAAATTTTATGTACAATATACATTATTACCCAAAAATTGTAACTTTTTAAGTTTACCCTTCATTAGTTGACTCTAATAAAATAGGAGCTAATCAAGTTTTGAATTTAAATTGTTTTCCATAAATCGGAAAATCTTGCCGCCGTAATTAGAGAACTTTTTCAAAATTTTAAAACGCACTTTAAACTTTAAAATTTTCAAATATTTTTCTGTTGGTCTCATTGTTTTGATTGTTAAAAGCATCTCAAGGGTAGAAATAGAATTTACTATCTTTCCTTTGTTGAAATTTTTAAATTGGTCCTATATTTTGGGATAGCCAAAAAAAGAAAGTAGGCCAAATTTTTTTGGGACGGATGGAGTACTATGCATCTACGTATAAAAAGTATTCTTATCCACAAATTAAATTAATAATTCTTTGAACTATTCTTTTTAGGTTGTCGTCAAAATGCAAATATTAAGCTTTTATTCCGAAGGGAAAAACCAAAGCAGGGTTAAAATATTGGCTGATTAAAAAAAAAAGATTAGAAAAGACAAAAACAAGACGAATGAAAGTGGATAGATATGGATTACAGGAAACTTTAGAGATCAGATTACGCAAACAAAAATACGAAAATCCCATTAATTCCAGACAAACGAGCCTTTAGGTAAACTGTTCAAATTCAAGTCCCATTTTATTAGTGCAATATGTATTCTTAGGTATGTATGATCGAGGGCGGAGTCAAGATTTTTGATAGTAAAACAAAAATTACGGCCATATGCAACTTGTTTTTTATTAGCTAATCTAATGAAATAGTTTAACGAAAAGATTAACCAAACAGTAGATAATATATATTAACAAATGTAATTCTACTTTAGAATTGACCCTGACAACGTTTCACGTATTAGAATCGATGCATGATAGCCTCAGTTATTACTCCTATGAAAATAACTTATGACAAGAAGAGAACGCTCAGACTTTTACAGTGTTGTTGATGTTTGAACAAGTCAAGGGAATATAGGAACTTTCTGTTTATTCTAAAATGCCCGATTATGAAATAAAAAAGGAGTGACCACAATTTGTGGTTAATGTTCTTCTGATTCAATATGTGTTCTGTAGGTATAATTACAGGTGCTTTCTGTTTATTCTACCACATAGAATTTTAGACGAAGTTGATGCTATGTTGAGGACTTTTTTTATGGTATTAAATAGAGTTAAAAAAAAAAAATTGAAGTTAGAGACATAGAAGGGTGAAATAGGCTACGAAAAGTCTAGGAACACACCTTCCGTATACAGTTGTGTCTGGAATCGTTAGATGTATGTGGACTCATATGCATTGAACGGTTCTGGATGCAGTAGTGTCCGGAATTGTGTTTTAAAGTCACGTTCCTATCATTCCTCAATATGTTGTATGGAATGGATAATCTCTAGTTAGATACTCCAATTGACATCCAATAAGTCATATAAAAAATTTGGAGAAGCTATGAAATACAACCTAGGTAGAGCTCTAAATGCTAAGGTCAGTTTCAATATCTATAACGGCAAATGGTGGTGGCCTAGGGTAAGAAGTTGAATCATTCAACAGATTCAAGCCAATAGTAATCGGGTAGTCCATATGCATTTCGGATCCGGGAGAGGTGTTGTGCATCCGATACACAGTATCATGCTGTGTAGCTCCACGGCGTGGCCGCGCAAGCATCTTTCTGACGATTGGAGACGTTCACTACATAGAGCTCATTGATTTTTAGTAAACGTGTAGCACTCGACGAGCTCTACGCGATAAACGTCTCCGATCGTCAAAAAGATGCCGTGCACGGGGATGCACATTACCCCGGTCCTTTCATGTGGTACAAAGGAAAACACAGAAAAGGAAGAACAAAAAAGCAAAGTTGGTTTCAAAAAGTCATCTCCCAATTACAAATTCAATGCATACCTAAGCATGGGACCTTGTCTTGGTATTAATTTGTTCCTTTGTTTTCAACATGGAAGAGGTAGTTGAATCAACCTGCCAACAACAAATGCTTTCCTTTTTTCTTTTCATCTTCTCCATTAATTTACTCAACTGCTACCCTTCACTGTTAAGATCTTCTCAACAATTTCTAAGACGATCGGGGTTAGTTCGAGGTGTGCGCAAACTTGTCCAGAACACCTGTATTACCAAAAAAAAATTATAAAAATTCTTGGCGTAGTAGCCCAAATGACTTTCCCTCTAATTAATGCCCATGTGGATAACGAAATCAAGTACTTATGTAGTTATCAAGGTAAGTTACACAAAGCAACACAAAATTGTATTAAATGAATAACCAAAATCCAAACGTAACAAATGAATAACTGTTTCAGAAATAGATTAGAAAAAGGAAAATGAAGGGCGTACCTGTGTGTGTTGTGTGGGGTGCACAGCACGTGTTGGGTTGTGCATGGCCGTGGGGCCAATCCCGGGTCCCGTTGCTTGATCCAAATCGTTCATTTTGTTCGTCTCCTCACGTATATATACCACGTAAAAATTAAGATTGATCGAACATCTGTAACTATATGATCGGTCACCATTTAACTTAAAGTTTTGCGAAAAAAAATCGCCTACAATGTTTTTTTAACTGTTTCGTTTCCATAAAAATGCAGTCTGAAAACATGGTTACCGATATCCGATCATCCTAAATTTTTGTTATGTCATACATAAATTCAACGAGAGGAACAAAATAAACGATTCGGATCAAATACAGGGACCTGGGATGGGCCCCACAACACGTGTACTGTGCGAAGAGAAAAAGTAAACTTTCATAAATGAAAGAAAAGAAAAAGTGGACTATCATAAACAATTTGGGATGGTTTCACATCTCTGGAGCACAATAACGATTAGGTTTTCCGGTCGAGGAAATTATCCATATAAATCAGCAATGAGTTTATTTTGGGTAATGAGTTTTCGATTCAGTGTGCTAATTTATTTTTTATAATTATATATGTGTTTAACAACAATATTGACAGATAGAATTACACTACAAGTGTTTTTGACGGACTTTAATTAAAAAATAAAGTTTCTGATTTTCCGAATGAATCTGAAAAGGTCCACAAAGAATCGTACCACGATTGTCCACTTCTCTCACAAAATAATTATTCCATGGTCTCGGGGGCACGGCCATGTGGTGTCCCAATGCTCTATCCACCACACATCGTAAAATGATACATCATGAGGCGGTTTGATATTGATTTACAAGCAAAATGTCAGAATTATGAAAACTTAAAGCAGAAGATATTCCCCATACAATGCAATCACTCAAACCAACTATCAAATCAGATTTTCGTTATGGAGTAGTAATGACGGCAGCCTTTTCAATCATCTTAAGGGTGACCACAGTATTAATCCAATCACATATGTCTTTTTTTTTTTTTTTGAGCAAGCCAAAATATCCATTCATAAAATAGTGCAACACATAGTTGCGTAGTCCGTACAAGAGATAACAGACAATTCAAAATGCAAGCATTAAACAAAACAAAGCTCCAAGAAAACAGACAACATAAGGCAATAAAGCTACACCCTTCCAAGATTAAAACTAACCGACCAATCCCTCAACGCCAAAAACAATACCTGCAAAACAAAGGTTAGGCGCAAGACAGAAGACTAATCCAATCATGTATGTCAGCTATATGAAAACTTCAAAACTGATGCGGTAATATATATGTTTACGATAACCCGCTATCTCACTCAGCCTGCATGCCGCTCTACCACTTTTAGGGTCCCGAAATTAATGATTGAGCAAATTTTTCAATGGCACCAAGATTTGGAATGGTTAGCCCTCGTGAGATTCGAACATGTTTGTTGATTTTTCCATACAAATATGGTACATCAAGCAATTGAGAAATACTTATTTGCGGAACTTCCGTAAACAAGGATTTTGCGCTGAACAAATCCGGACTGTCAGGGGCGGATCCTTCAAGGGCACAGGGGGGTCACGTGACCCCCCCGAATTCCAAATTTTTTTTTCTTTTTTGAGTTAAAAATCTAGAAAAGTGTCTCACTATGTGTATCACGTGACGGATTAATACTTTTAGTTTCACCGACAAATAATTTAAGAAAGAATTTACCAACTAATATTGAACAAATTTGATTGGGATCTTGCTGCAAAACTATACATGAAAAACTTTAGGAATATATTTGCTCTCTCGTCCCTTTTTAAATACCCACTATAGGAACACGTGCAATTATTGAACTTTTCTTCAAAATTCATTCAGTACTAATCGAAAAATTGAAATAGATTGATTACTTCTCTATCTTTATCATTGTCGATTCCTTTTCTTTTTCTCATAGGACTTTACTTTCTGTTTTTCAAGCGTTATGAGCACAATATGCACAAAATGTTTCATAATGTTTTAAGTTTAAATTTTTTTGCTTAATGAAGAATGCTTAAACATTTTAGTATTTTCTTGGTATATTTGCTATATTGGACTGTGAGATTTTTTTTTTTTTTCCAAAATTGTGCTTGAAAGGTGACCCCCTTGTGTACGATTCCTGGATCCGCCACTGTGGACCGTGCATTCCATGATCCCAACAAAATCAAAGGTTTTTTTTTTTTTTTTTTGCGCGCGCGTTCTTTACACCAGATCTTTGAAAACTTTAACTAACAAAAGGGAACGTAATTAACTCGTCGAACCAGGGCAGGCTCCAAGTCCCAAGAGGCTATATACATTAACGAGTGGCTTATCGAGTCCCACACTAGCATTAGTGTTCTTCTAGAGCAATGTTACTTGTAGTAACATACTCCCTCCCTCCCTCCTAATTTAAATGTCATCTACGGGAAACTAGGCTACTTTGATTTTAAAAATAAAATACTTTTGAAATTACTTTTTAAATTTTTTTGCACCGTTCAAAAGATTTCAACAAGTACTTTTGAATGGTATAGAAATTTTTGAAAAACAAAATTTAGAAATACATTTTCTTTTAAAATCAAAATGACACGACTTTATGTAGGAGACATTTATAATGGGACGGAGGGAGTAGTAGATTTTCAAAATCAGATAATATTGGTCAAGATGGTAACTTGACGTTGAGAGCAAATATACCTATCCTTCTACACTATGTCAAACTTTGTTGGGGTCCTTAAAGTAAGAAGTTGGTCACTGCTTACTTTTCTGTCAAACAAGAAAAATTCACAAAGGAAATGGATCCTCTACGGTCCACCTATTAGACTAGAGAAGATGGTTCTTATTTGCGCCGTACAGTCGTTGCAGTCAATGGTTCGGTTAGAGTTGATTAGCAAATTTAAACAATTGATTTTACCAATGTACAATGCAAATAAGGACCGTCTCGTCTAGTGTAAATGTTGGACCGGAGAGGATCCAGACCCATTAAAAAAACAAAAAAAAAGCTTAGCCCCAGCCCCGTGTACACACACATATACAATTTACAAAAATGCCATAGACACAGACATCGTGCAGAGCTTGCGACACATCTATGTCCGAAAACGTCAAATGTGTGTGGGCTTAATAATTACCCTGTGAAATCCATATGTATTAGACACTTTCGCACACATCTGTGCCTGCATCATTAAAAATGAACCAAACCTCAAGAAAGTTGGAGCCATTCAACTGGTAGTAGATTTGGGTGCTATATGTATGACCCATTATCTTATTACCCCTAAACCCAATACAGTTTTCTTTACAAAATCTTGGTAAGCCCCTTCTCTTTCCATGTCCGAGCTTCTCTCTCTCTCCTCCCTCCCTCTTCTCTCTCTCAGATATATAACTAGCTAATTGGGTGGGTGATCAAGAACTCATTAGGCCAGGCACAGTAGAAACAGAGACAGAGAAAAATGGAGATGAAAATGGCAAGAAGAGCTCTGATGCTATCAATGGTAATACTAGCAGGTTTGGTGAGTCTCATCGCCGGTAATATCTCCGGCCACAATTCTTCCCCGGCGGACTGGTTATCCCGCGGTCACTACCGTGACCACATCCGAAAAATGCAATCATTTAAGGCCTCATTTCTCCGGCGTGACTCTGTTTCACAGCCACTCACCTCTGTCTCTCCTAGCTCTGCTCCGTCTCCTTTGAGCTTTGCTCCGTCTCCTTCGGTAACCATTAAAATTCTTGATTCTTGATTTCAGTTTATTGGTTAATTCAATTCCTTCTTTCATCATTCTTTGTTAATCTTTATTGAATCTTGAAACCATGGAAATTCATTTACATCAAGGAAATTTATTCACCATAATGGTGGCATATATATAATTTTTTTTTTTCGCTCGTCATTCTTAATCTATTACATAGGAGGGGGAATGGGTTTCAATCCCGGAATGCAGTGTGAGACGTCCAAGAGCTCTACTGCATGTACTAGCCACCACTTGCGCACATTTCAATAGGATAGAAAGTTATACATTTCAATAGGAAAGTTAAGTTTTTCAAGTCACAAGGAGAACAAAAGCCACCTTATTTACTACGTTACATTACGTATGAAATCTTCAATGGTAGTCATTGAAAATCAAAGGATCAGCCTCCTAGGATCAATTTGACCCTCGTCCGCGTCTATTAATTCTTGTGTTGGAGTAGCGCCTATGAGTTAATTATCCCTGGTGAGTCTATGACAGATGGGATTGGTCTCCTAGATTAGTAGTTTGTCCACAGAACCGAATACAGAGTCATAGAGAAAATTATATTAAGGACCTATTAATTGGCCGGTGTAGCCATGAAGGATTACCAATTTGTGGATTAACATAATTTTGAAAAGGATATGGTACATACCCCTTGGTCATTTTCAAAAGCTTCAATATAATCCTCTTGCTATTTTGATGATATAGTTATATATTTATTGTTTAGCCACTAGAGGTCTGTGCACACGTAATGCGTGTGCAAGTTGATTTTTTAGTAACATATGCACAGATAGCTTTTAGGTTATTCTTAGATCTTTTGTGACGTCCTTACTTTATTTGCAAATGAAAAACATTAAAATAATTATCACAGAAATCAAGTTTTATTTGCTCTAAAGCAAGCTGTGCTTTGGCAAAAATAAACTAAATGGTTTATTTTATTGTCTTAAATCAATTTTTTTTTGCATTTGTTAGTTTTGCGTCAATTTTTTTAATGGATTATTGGTTTGTCTTGACGAGAGGAATCTAAAGAATAAAAAATTTAAATGGGGCTTCTAATTATGGTGATGGTAAGATATTGTTGAAATGTAGGTAACCCCAAGTCCACGTGTGTATCACGTGACCTCGTACGGGGCAGACCCAACTGGTAATACAGACAGTACAGCTGCACTTCTTGAGGCAATATCGGATGCATTCAACCAAAGTTCAGGTGATGGATTCTTGATGGAAGGGATTGTTAATCTGGGAGGCGCAGAGATTAATTTGGAAGGCGGAACTTACTCCATCAGCCGGCCCCTCACGTTTCCAACCGCCGGCCGAGGTAACTTCCGGGTACGTATACTTCCAATATTCCTTCGAAGATTAGTTGATGTGTAAATAAGTTAATTCGAACACCTTGACTATATACGATAGACCGGCTACTGAAAATGAGTTTGGTGACTTTCGTTAATGTTGGTGGAGAATCGTTCAGTTTGGAACTTTTCTTTTACCGTTCGAAAATTTAATTTGATAGGATGCCATTTTCAATTTAAAAGTAGTAGACCAAATCTACAGTTTATTTTTGTGATATAAGTAGGTTGCTTTAGTATTCATGTATATTTTATATAAAAAAAAATATGTGAAAGCGATAATCATGTTATAGATTTTGTACTCCCGCCGTCCCAAATGCTAATCTCCTATAAAAGACATGCAATTTTTTACTCAAAAAGTGCATGGACTCCACGAAAAATGTGTAGTTTAGAAGGATGTTGGAGAACCACTGGACGGATAGTGCCCGAGAGGACTAAATAATTAATCTGAGGCCAAGTTTCTACTTCGGTATTTCTTTGTATTCTTGGACTAGAAGGTGTTAAATCAACCCGTCATTCTCTTCGCATACATTAACTGATTTGACAACTTATAGTTCAAGAATACTGAAAATACCGTAATGTAACTCGGCCGCTGCCTTTAGAGTTGACTGTTACGGCTTAGGTAATTGAGTAGGTTGATTACAGTTCTGATTTTGAGTGCCGTTCCCCTAAACCTGCATGCGACACCTGGTGATGTCAACATTCGCAAAAGTCAAGACATTCACATTAATTTTCAATTTTGATGCAAACAATTGCTAGTTTTCCGAGGTTTGGTCGTCGAGGGGTTTCAAATTCTAATAAGTAATCCTACCATTTGGCACCTTCTTCCATGTCTAATTCTCCACCATCATTTAGCAAACCAACAATGTTGACCATAATGACCTATGCAAATCAATCTTTTTGGGTAATTATACTAATGGTGTTTTACTAAACAATTTCCGTAGAATGGGACGGCTTTGTAATTCCGTCATTTCAGTAAAGACTTGTCAGCTCGAGTTATAATCTTAACGATGTCATTGAAAGACCAAACTCTGTTCAATTTTTCTTTTTGTTCGAATTGTTTTTTCTTGTTAATTAATGAATAGCGAAAGAAGCTTTGTGTAAAATATTCGAAACATTACAAAATCAAAACCGAATCTATTTATGATGAAAGCAAATCTTAAGTACCATGAGACACAAGTTGAACTCATTACGCATTTTAGAAACTATACGACAGTTAAATTAGACTCTTTTCTAACTCGAAATTCTTCAATTTAATTTTCAATGGAACAGATACAAGGAGGAACACTAAAAGCCTCGGATAATTTTCCGGCCACCGGATATCTGATCGATATGTCCGCGCCTCCTGCCAACGGCGCCGATTACAACTTCGAGTACGTAACGCTGAGAGACCTAATGCTGGACGCAAATTACATAGGTGGAGGAATTCAAGTCATCAATTCACTAAGGACCAGCATTGATAACTGTTACATTGCCCATTTCAATACCAACGGGATTTTAGTCCAAGGCGGCCACGAGACCTACATTCGGAACTCGTTTTTAGGGCAACACATCACGGCCGGAGGTGATCCCGACGAGAGGAACTTCTCAGGCACCGGCATCAACCTAATGGGTAATTTCGCAATTTTCTAATATTCAGTCCATACGTTATTGTATAGACGTTATATTGTTGTAGAATTTGGCTTCTACCGATCTTTTCCCCGACTCTAACGACATAACTCAAGTTGATCGAAAATCTCATTGAACTGCAATTGTCTTATAAAAATATGGGACACATGTTATTCGTTGAGATGACTATCGATATTCAATCAACCTGATTATACACACTGATGATCAAATAAATGGCATGGATATCCAAAAAAATACCTAAAAGTTAAATTCTATGAATCATACTCTGTCTTAGGCTTTTAGAGTGTAGTGAGTAATCCTGACCGTTTAGGAGTATTTTGGACGGCCTGGAGACGTCGGAAGAGTTTTATTTAAAATTCGGACTGTCCAAAATAAATGAACGGCTGTGATTGCTCACTACACGCCTGTAGTGAGCAAGCCCCAAGGTTGCAACTAATGACATGATTTTTGTGAACGGATTTCTGCTTTTTGAGTTACATGACTCCTACCATTCATTTCACGGTTGCAATAAATTCACCTTTTTATATTTTTTTTTGTTCAAATATCTTTAATTCATTGATTTTTTTTTTTCCATATTTATTTCCAAACAGGTAACGACAATGCTATCACGGATGTGGTCATCTTTTCAGCTGCAATAGGGATAATCGTCTCGGGTCAGGCCAATATCATTACCGGGGTCCATTGCTACAACAAAGCTACCGGATTCGGCGGTACCGGTATTTACATCCAGTTACCGGGCAACACCCAAACCCGGATCGTCAACTCATATATGGACTACACGGGTATTGTCGCGGAAGACCCGGTCCAACTCCACATCTCAAGTACCTTCTTCCTTGGGGATGCATACATTCTTCTCAAATCCATTAAGGGTGTTGTAAGCGGTGTCACTATTGTTGATAACATATTTACTGGATCCGGAAATGGGATTGAGATCGTTCAGTTGGATCAAAGTAATGGACCTTTTGGAGAAGTTAATCAAGTTTTTGTTGATAGAAATACCGTGGATGGGATGAACGTTAAATCAACGGTAGCCAGAGCGTTAGTGCAAGGAAATGGGAGCTCATGGACCGCTAATTTTAACCCGACTTTATTATTTCCTAACCTTATAAATAACGTACAATACTCGCTAAGCACGCCTGGAAGCTTGTTCCCTAACTATGCCCTGCGTAGTACGTCTAATAACACGGTTGTGATTGAATCGGATGTGGCTATTTCGGCGAATTTGTTAATCGTTGTGGATCAAGGGGTTTCGAACTAGAGATTAACCTACTATGGGTTTTAAATCTTAATTTTGGCCAAATGTACATGGTGGAAAATTGGTTTCCATGCCACTGTTGGTTATAAAGTATTTTTTTTATTACTGAAATTTCAAATTCAAGTCAATATTGTATCCCAAAGGGGGAGTTCAAAACTTCAAATACTGGAAAAGTATTTTAGTTCAATTTCAAGATATATTGTAATTTTCTTCTTGTGCTCATGGAATTTTAGACTCCTGTTGAACAAGATTGTTGTAATGTTTATAATGGGGCCAGGAATCAAGTTTCAAGTTGAGACTTTGACAAATTTCATGTGGGAAAGTTGATTTTCTCCTGTGGAGAGGAGAGACCAAATGAATCTGATTTTAAACTCCACTTTAATTTAAACGCACATCGACTAATTTTGATGGACCAATCCCACTGTCCACAAATCCCGAAGGACTAATCCTGTGACATCGAAACTTTGCATCAGGAAAATGCATAAAGCAGTACAAAGTCGCGAGCCAAACAAGGCCTTTGTATAAGTGACAATAATGATGCTTATTAGTTGCATTTTAAATAAATAAATAAAATTACGAATCATCTTCCAATTGATATGAAGTAGAAGATTTGCGTTAATGACCATTTTGCACAATCTAACCCAAATCCACCCAAGCGTGGCGGGTCACGGGTGGTCAAGGTTTGAGATTTAGAAATTTGGTCCTTCTTAAAATCTCGGGTTCCAAACTTCCCAAGTACTATTAATTCTTATGGGACAAAGTCCCGACAAAGTTATGCATATCGATGGTTCAGATCGCAAATGTATTCTTACCGGTCAAAGAACAGAACAAATTTGAATCATCGATAGCTGAGATGGATAGTCCGGATGTGCCCTACAGGGACTGCCTGTAGGATCTCCCATTCCCTCCATTATAGGACGGTGGAATTGAGTCTCTAGAGATTAGTCGAAGTACAAGTAAAATAACTCCGGCACCTTGAATTATAAAATTATAAAAATGTTACCAACTACAGAGGACGTTAATGTGATATAGTAATACGCAACGGTGCTGTTTGTATGATGCTATTAGACCAGATTTGTGATATACTGGGCACCAATTAATGCAGTAAGCAAATTCTCACGTTACCTGTAATCGAAAGCAACATTTGTTTGAGCAACCTAACAATATTCTAGATTTCTAGTGTCTTCTACTAACAGAAAAAGAAACCTTAGTTAAGATTTAGGACCTCTCATCAGGGTTGGCCTTGAGCTAAGGCGCAAGAGACGGGCCACTTAAATTCCCGAATTTTGGCCAAAAATTTAGGTCCCAAAGAGGTATAGTCAAATATGTACGTAATATATATCAAATATAGCACTTAACAACAATTGATCTAGCTAGCCGAGCAGAAATGCTTAGTTTAGCTATCCAATAGGTAAATAGTTCAAGTCTTGAGGCCTCTCTTTTCCCTCTCTATAAGAATATTTTGTTTTCCCTCACAATTTTGTCTTAGGGCCCCAAGAATCTCAAGGCCGGCCCTCCTCTTATGCCGAGTTTCCCAAAACGTGCTAAACGGGTTTAAAAGTATTAAAAATAGTTAATGTATACTAAGAAAATGACTTATCTCGAAATTTGTGTTTAACATTTTTAGCACTTTTGAGAAACTCCCCCTAAGTTTCGACGGCCAGTTTTTATTAGTCCTTGTAGTTTTCTTCCAAGGGAATTGAGAGGTCTTGCGTGACGACTGTGCATTTGAACTTGCAGTCTAGAAGGTCCAAGTACACTTAGCACGGTCACATTGATCCCCGACACCCTTTTCCATTATTCATTTTGTAGCTGATACACGAGCAGAGGCATTGTGAGCGAGTGTGAAAATTTCTTTGAATTACATCTGAAACTATTAAAATCTACGAGAGCGAAAATTGTTAGCCCAGTGCGGAGATTTAGAATAGATGCGTATGACATTTTGAAAAAAATATGTGAATAAGGTTAGAACGCATAACTAATAAGTCTCCTATGTTAGGTGAAGGTGGGGCTATAGAATCATCACGGACCAATATACTAATCGTTTGTGTTGGTAGCCTCATCAACTTTAAAATTCTGAAAACAGGGGACGAAAATGATTCTAGAAATGGATGAACAGCACTGCTACATACCCAGAAAATACACCCAGAATTTGAAAATCAATAGCCCGAGTGAATCTGGATCATTGCTTTTTTAAAGAAAAAATGAGAAAAATCTGAGTCATCCATAACACTTTTATACTGTCGAGATGCGCATTCCGCATCACGCAGCTGTGCCCCACTAGCCACTGAAGCATTTCTCCTTAAGACCACATCCTCGTATTAATTATATAGATGAAAAGTCGAGATCCAAACTATATATATATATATATATATATATATATATATGGTCCAATTCCTTATTTGAGAAAGTCCAAATAATCCAAACTCTCCTTAAATGGAAAAAGTTTTCAATCCTCGTCGAGTATGATTAAGCAAGAATCTGGACTACACATGTATGCGGGGTCTACGCGTTTGAGTAGATCCCCACACGTATGCGGGGTCCACGCGTTTGAGTAGACCCCACATTTAAAAACCCTCGAGCCCCACTCATTCCATTAACACCCTAAAAGACCAGATCCTCGTATAAGTGCCCCACCCAATCTCTCTCTCTCTCTCTCTCTCTCTCTCTCTCTCTCCTTGAATTTATATCACCACTACTACGTAGTGATCAGTCGAACAACACAAATGAAGCCCTTTTCTGGGATATTGATGTTGTTCATTGCCTTGTTTTTGGTTTTGCAACAAACAACATGTTATAGCAATTCCCTCCATCACCAAAAGCTCCACGAGTTCCAACGACATATCCGTGAGAAAACATCCCTCGACTCTCCGGTGGACCCAAATCCCAGAAAGGTGTGTGTCAAATCTTTTTTTTTTTTTTAAATTTTGCGTCTTCTAAATTTGATTCAATTGAAAACAAAACAAAAAAAAAATGATTTACTAATAATTTGTTTTCGTTTTGTTTTTTTTATAGAGGTCGGGGAGAATTTTCTATCCAATGGGTTATGGGGCAGATCCAAGGGGGGAGAGAGACAGCAGTGAGGCCATAATGAGTGCATTGGGTGATGCTATAAAATTGGCTGAAACTGGGGCTGAGTCGTTCTTGACGTCTGGAATTAGAGATTTGGGTGGTGTTGTTATAAATCTCCAAGGTGGCAGTTACAAGATTTCAAACCCCATCAGGTTCCCTTCTCGCCTAGGCAATGTCCTGGTAAGTTACAACTCTCTCTCTCTCTCTCTCTCTCTCTCCATTCTCTTCTCTTGTTAATTTCGACGGTTTTAAAGTGTCGAGACCAATTCACATGCACTTTGACTTAACTCATCTCCGGTTTTATCGAAGGTGTACCATTTACGCCATTTACTCAAAGGAGTAATTTTGTTGTGGGAACCTCATATAATCGATTCCCGATAAATTGTGTAAGGTGCTAACAACCGGACAAACCTTTGGGCTTAAGTCTCTTTTTCTCTCTCCCAACCTTTGGGCTTAATAAGTCTCTTTTTCTCTCTCTCACATGGGTCGCGTTACTCTATTTCTGGAAACGTTTTTGCTTTGGATATCATGCTTCTTTCTAGTCCTGTTACATAATTCGACAAAATAATTCTGGTCATGGGGCTCAATCACATGTTCTTTTTTGATGATTCAAACCGTTCGTTTTGTAAATTTTCAGATGAATGATTGCTCGTGAAAAAAATTAATTAGATTGATCAGATGGTAACGCATGCCCGAAAAAATGCACATTCATTTTTTTTTTTAAAAGGAAAAGGTTACAATACACACCCCTTATTTGGGTGTGTATCTATAAAAGTTACGATTTTTTTGTAAAAGTTACGAAATTTTTATAAAAGTTACGAATTTTTTGTAGAAGTTACGATTTTTTTTTTTATAAAAGTTACGAGACATACCAAAATGTTACGAATCATATAAAATGTTACGAAATCATATTCCTGAAAAGTTACGAAAAACTAAAAAATGTTACGATTGCCGATGAGGTGGCACAATCTAGATCATACAATAGGTGCATATGGTATACCCAAACAAAGGGTGTGTATTGTAGCCATTTCCTTTTAAAAAACATGGATGCATATATGCTGATACTATCGGGTATGAGTTCCTGTAATGAGGGGGCTCATTATAGGATTGTAATGATCTCATCTGGCCGTCCATCTCAGTGAACAATCGAAACTGAGTTGTGGTTAACCTCTCTTGACCTTGTACATGGGTTTTGTGACACGTGTCCAAACTACAAAATCTGCTTCACGTTTGATGTGCATGGGAAAGCATTAACCACGGCAGTTATTATATTTAATTACTCAATATCACTTTCTGCCATTTAATTTTAATGCCCCATCTTTAATACTCCCACTATGTATTACAGTAATCTACCTGTTTCTACTTTTCCCTCCCAAAGTTTGAATGGGTTGTTTGGAAGCCTCATTTTTAACTTGGGGTTCATTTGAAAATACGAACAGGGTGTTTGAAAATAAATATGAAGAGAAATTAGATAATTAGGGTCCTAAATCAAGATTATTTAATCAAGGGTTTAAAACGTAATTAAGAACTGTAAATATAATTATCCACATAAAAAATTAAATAAATATAATTACCCACATAAAAGAAATTAAATAATCCAAATTAAAAAAAAAAGAAACAATTCGGATTATTGCAAAACATGAGATTGTCGATAAGATTGATTGTGTGTGTTATAATTTGTATTTCTGCTAATATGACTATAAGAACGGTGATTTTTCAAGTGATACAATTGTAAAATCTTGCAATGTTCTTTCTTTCTTTTTTTCGAGATTGTTCATATAATATAAGTGATACTTTTTAATTATTAAAATGTTCAATATGGAATTTTTATTATTGATAAATATTTGTATTTGATTTAAAAATGTGATTCATGTATTTTATATTTTATTCGTATATATTTATTTAAGGCCAATTTTTTTTTTTTTAATTATGGCTTTAGGTCCTAAAAAGTTAGGTCCGACCCCAAAAAACACCCTTTGTTGATTTCTCGACTATAAAGCAATTTCAGTATATGTTGTGGAAACTAACGAAAATGCTACGGACACAATACTCAGTTGAAGATATTGTGTTTGAATGTTGTGTCCGTAGCATTGTTCGGAAACTAGTACAATGCTCTAACAGTTGGCTGGATGTTTATAGGTAGAAGGAGGCAGTTTGCGAGCTTCAAACACATTCCCAGGGGACAGACACCTAATTGAATTATGGGCACCAAATTCTCAACCTCTTGATAAGAAAACAACCGATCTTCATCATGATTCTAAATCTTCTTTTTATGATAAAAAAGACCAAAACTCTGAAATCTACTACGAGGGAATCACCTTTCGCGACGTCCTCTTCGATTCAGGCTATCGAGGTGGGGGAATTAAGGTGATCGATTCGCTTAGGGTTCAAATAAACAACTGCTTCTTCATCCATTTTTCAACTCAGGGAATTCTTGTGGAAAGAGGCCATGAGACCTTCATTTCAAGCTGCTTTCTTGGACAACACTCCACAGCCGGAGGTACTAATTTTTTTTTTTAATTCAATGCATATTTTCATTTTCTAGATAGATTCTGAAGTTCTAAACTTTTAATTGCGTATTAACGTCACAGTATTGAGTTTTTACACTTTTTGTGACGAAAATAATAATTATATTCCAACAGGAGACAGAGGGGAAAGGGGTTTTTCGGGCACAGCCATCGATCTAGCGAGCAACGACAACGCAGTAACCGACGTTGCCATCTTCTCGGCGGCCACCGGAATTATCTTGAGGGGTCAGGCAAACATAATCACCGGGGTACACTGTTACAACAAGGCCACATATTTTGGTGGTGTGGGAATTCTAGTCCAAGCTGCTAAAACACGAATAGACAATTGCTACTTGGATTTCAATGGGATAGTAATCGAAGACCCACACCAAGTTCATGTATCAAATGGGTTTTTCCTGGGAGATGGAAATATTGTGCTCAAATCAATAAAAGGCGAAATATCGGGGCTAAACATAGTAAATAACATGTTTTCTGGGGACCCAGGAAAAATGGTGCCTATCATTAGGCTACACGGGCCGTTCATGAACGTTGATCAAGTAGTGATTGATCACAACAATGTGGATGGGATGAGATTGAAATCCACGGTCGGGAAATCGTCGGTCCGGGGAAACGGGACCAAGTGGGTGGTGGATTTTTCGTCCGGCTTGGTGTTTCCTAATAGAATTAATCATGTCTATTATTCGTTTTTCGCTCAAGGGGGTCCAGGGTTTCCGACACATGCGTTGAGGAGTGTTTCAAGTAATGTTGTGGTGGTGGAGAGTGATAGAGCGGTCGACGCGATCGTTTCCGTGGCGGTTGATCAAAATAACTTTTTCATGTAAGGCTTCATCAATTGTGATTGCCTCTACAACTGCAAAATGTATTATCCGCTTTGTTTCGTTGTCGGAGTAACTTATAAGATCAAATAGCCAATTGGATGGATACTTGTGTCTCTCTTGTTTTAATGCAAAGTGCCTGTGGGGCCAGCTTAGATGTACGGATGTACCTCAAGACCATTACTTAAGACCTCGTTTAGTTGCGGGATGAGGAGGGGGTGTAACTCCCCCTTCCCTTTATCCTGGTCCCACCTCTCATATCCTAGGTTTGGTAAGTTTTGTTTGAAAGGGTATGAGTTATACTCCTTCGAAGTTAATACCTCTCAATACCCGTGCAGAGGTATTAATAATAATTGGGGTATTATAACTTAAAACCCCCAGAAAAACAGTTTTGTGTTTAAAAAAGAACCGTACCCAATTTTAAGTGTTTTACTACCCAATTACCACCCGAAACCATTGCCCTCTAGGCCTCTATGTATCCCCGACTAAAATTGTGACCAAATAATTTAGTCGCCAAAGACCTACATCGTCTAGAATTTTAGTCGTCAAATGTGATTTTCCTTGTAGTGATCAACAAATAAAGTACTTCCGCACATAATTTTTTATTTTTTATTTATTTTTGCACCAAATTAAACTACTAAAAGAGATCTTTAATTCGATACACAAAAAAATTGAAAAATTTTATACTTTAGAATTTTGAATTTTATATTTTAAAATTTTATACTTTATATTGTTAGCTTGTTGAGTTGCTTCGTAATATCCCTCAAATAAAAAACTAAAGTACTTCCAGGTATGATTTTTCATTTTTTTTGCACCAAATTAAACTATTAATCGAGATCTTTAATTCAATATAAATTTTATAATTTAGAATTTGACATTGTTGGGGTATAATATAAAAATTACTAAATTCATAAATTAATTATAAAAAATTGAAACATATTCAATGGTATATTCCAAAAATGCATATTTAGAAAAAATAGAAAAGATATTAGGTGGTATGTATAATTAAATTAGAAATAATGGCAAAACATTAGGTGGTATGCATAGTTATTAAAATGAATAATTAAAAATGGAATAATTAAATCTTTTAATTTTAGATATAATTGATGAAGGAAATTATTATATCATTGACAAATATAATTAATTTAATTATTATTACATTTATGTATTTTTTTATCGTAAAATCTAACATGACTTATGCACAAGAACAAATAAGTCATTTGTTAGGTTTTTCCGTTTTTATATCACCCACCCAACCTTATCCCTCTTTATTAGGGATCGAAATTTCTCATATCCAGTGGATACCAGCCCTGCCCCGCCCCGCCCATGAAGGCAGGATGAAAAGTGTCATGCGGTGGGGAATCAACAAACAGCCTTCATTGAAGGACGGAGAATTGGGGACAACATACTTCTGGCCCAGGAACTTTTTCATAACTATCACCGTGATAGGGGTACGTTCAGGAACTGAGCCACGATCAATAGATCGAAGACTATTAGACGATCAGCTGCAGCTGCTTCGATCGATAGCCCTGAATAAATCCGTCGGAGTTACAAGCAAGTGGGTTTAGGAATGGGAACTCACTCTTGTTGATTAAGATTTGGATTCCAGCAGAACTCTATGAGGGATCATCGCACGTGAAAAGAACACCACCACCTAAGGCATGCAAGACGGGCGAATAAGCTACGGGGGAAAAACGAACGGAGCGTAGCGAACACAGTGGGCATTCGGACCAGGCATATTGGCATATAAAGAGAGAGAAGGAGACCCGAAGATATCAAGCTCGGCTGCCCATCGGACTCCCAACGGCTAAGAGCGGTAACCGTGATTAGCTTAATGCCTTTCGGCTATAGTACATTAAACTTCTACCGGCTACCGGGAAAACTATTAGACTAGATCAAAGGACTAGATCGATTAGCAGCCGTAGCTGCAGTATAAAAAGCTGTAGTTGGAGTTGTCAACCGGTGCTTTTTCAGTCCCACCTTCATAAGTCAATCCCACTAAACTACACTTGTACGCTTGACATGAAAAGTAGAGGCAAGCGGAGTCAAAGGCCGAGCCTCAACCAGCAAAGGGGGACAGGCATGCCAATCCAAGCAGAGCAACTAGAAGGCCACTCCCCCTAGTCCTTAGACTTCGTTCTTCAAGGAGACTCATGTGCATTTCCTCTGTTTTGTGCTCTTGAACCCTTGATTTCCGTGTGCCTTTAGTTGAAGTATAGGTCGTCGATTCAATCTGATGGCCTTCTGTTGAGTGGTATAGAAGGGATTTCTCTAGTAGGTAGCGACAAGAGGCTACATCAATAGCTGAAACTAGTTTTCGGGTAGGGTAGGCTTGGAGTCAGAAGTCCTCTCTTTCCCAACCAAATAAGCACTTTTGCAAAGTTCACCTTCCCGCGGTCAAAACGAAGACTTGCAGATAACAATCAGACCTTACCAGGGACATGGACCAGACTATAGAGCCTAATTCAAAAAAATGCGGACTTGCTTTCTCAATTCACATCTATGAGCCCTTTATCTCTTGCTCGCTTCGATCGGAATCTGACAGCTTAGGAAAGAATGATGGGTCGCTAACAAGGCCCCTAAATGACCGCTCAGAAGGCCTAACTATTTTTTTCCCAATCTGTCACTTGCTCGTCCCTCTCTCATGAAAGATTGTCTCTCCTCTCCCGGCGGCTTTTACTCATGGCTATAGCCAGTTGCTAAGACGATTCCCATTCAAGTATTAAATATCTTCGCCTCCCCATTCCTTTATCAAAGTCTAGTACTTATGGCGCAAGTCAGTCTCTTCAAGTGGAAGCAATTATAGGGGCTTCGGGTCTGAGGTAAGCCTTCCTGTATCATTGGTAGGCAAAGGGGTAAGCAAACATGGTTGTGTTTGTTTGTTAATAAGCAAATTGGTAAATAAGCGCAAAGAGTACGAATCTCTTTCTGTATTCAAGCCTGTTCCTAGTCGCTCGGACTCTTGTTGTAGTGTGAGCCTTGAAAGTACCCGAAGTTAGGCAATCCGCACGAATTCCTTTAAAAGCCCTCTTAATGACTCTTCTTAGGGAGTAGGATCTGTTGCCTAGGAGCTCAGAGAAAGGTAGTGAAGTAATATTTTCTTTTTCAAGCAAAGAGGAGTGGAGTGGTGGTCGTGCAAGCAAGCGAAGTATAATCAGAAAGTCAAAACGATTATGCAACTTGGCCCCTTCAACTACTTAGGCGCAGGATAGAAGATGATGGAGCAGCATACCGGATAAAAACGGAAGTCCTAATTCGATTAAAAAATACAAAAAAAAAACAAAAGAAATTCTTCGAAGAGGCATCCTTGGAGCTAGGTTATTCTGATATAGACAACGTTTGGAGAACGGATGACTAGAACAGATCGGTAAAGGCCTTTCTCTATTCCTTGTCAGGAATAGCAGCCTTAGAGCTTCTACTACTATAGGCTACCTAACTGTCGGGAAATAGGGGGTTTTTTGGAGAATCGGTGTCGTGGTGGTGCTACGAGATGGCGATTTATCGTATAGAAGAATAGATCCGCGGGCCTATTGATTGACCATAGATGCGAACCGATCGACCGCTATCTAAGAGAAGATAATGAGTTCTTCTATCGTTCAAGGGCAAGGGGAGAACATGTAGCGGCTTGCCTAGATCTCGTATTTCCCACGTAGTCCGTCGGTCAAACCAACGATTCTCTTCTCAAAGAAATAGAGAGATCCGGTATGTAGCTCCGCGGGCTAGGAGCGCATCATCGGGGCAGGGCGAAAACGAACATAGGATCATGGCCCTTTTCTTCTTTCTTTTGCTGAGAATCTCACATCGAGAGCAGCTCCTTCTTGTTCAGGGTCATCAGATGAGAGATCTTCCTCGACTCCGAGAAATCGGTCAAGCGGGGGGCTACCCTCGACTCACCTCTCTCTCTATAAAAAACCCCTACCCAGAGGAGAGCAGAAGCTCCAGGATGAGTATGTCCTGGACTCCCGGATTCATTCTCGTCTTGATCCACCATGGAATTTTAGAAATCTACAAAAACATTCTAGGGGAGGGCTCGTACTTCTCAAAGATCACAAGGTGCTGAAATGGCAGGATAGGGGGGGTCTTTAGGTTTTTGAGAAAGGGATGCTCTTCTCATGTTATTGCTGAAAAAAAAAGAGACTCTATTTGATGTCGATTCATCCACACTTCCATTCCTTGTAGAGGAAGGATAACTGCTTGCTGGTTGGGAGCTGTATGAGCGGTAATGTCCACGTACGGCTCCGTGAGAAGGGCGGCGGACAGAAATGGCCTTGTTGTACCTCACTCCCGTCTTCAATGGGGTCTGCTCTTTTTTTTTTGGGAGAGTATGCCAATATGATCTT